>OW964577.2:0-1342238 GCA_943138885.2 Tholera decimalis
AAAATTTTAAATTAATATATATTAGGCCATCACAGACGACGAAGATACGCTAATATGTAAGCTTTCGTCGCGACCGTACGTGTCCTGTCATCCTGTGTTGAACCAATATACAGAGTGATTTAACTATGGCTCATGCTTGCCTGCTAGATTTATTGGATAGCTCATCTGATGACGATTCCGATTTTGAATTTGATGTGCATATGATTCTTGCACGCTCTAGAAGAAGATCCATTTGGGTAGAAAAACATTAAAAATAGGAAATACCGTGGAGAATTTAATATTTTTGAAGATCTCGCAGAAAAGAAGTTCCATGAGTATTTTAAAATCATTCAGTTTATATTCTTCAGAGTCCAATTTCCATAGACAAGGATATCCGCGTACGGTTTCAATTAGTCGTTCCATTTCGATTAGTTATATGAAAATTGGTAAATTATAAAAACAACAACAACGAATAGATCCAAAACCAAAGTAAGAAGGTACGAGAAACACGCACTCTTCTCTCTGCTCACTCCACTGAACTGAGTAATAAAGAAGATTCCAGATGCGCGTGAGCCGGTTCTACGCTGTGTGTGAAAGAGATAGAATTTGCCGCTCTGGGTGATTTTACAAGGGCTGCAATGTTTGTAATATTGTGTTACTATAATTAATGATTATTCGTGTATGTTTTATTGTTTGTCACCCGACTGCAAGGGAAGGCTACTTTTGTTTTGTTTCGATTATTGCTGCGCTGTCACATTGGGTTAATACCTGTAATGATAGTGTTGTGTGTGAATATACAACGTGTAACGGAAACCCCATATCTATCCAAAAGGGCTAAAGATAACATCTGGTATGGAGTCTCTATGCACAGTTTCAGCACAAAATAACTGACTCAAAGAATTGATACCAAATTATTGGTTTCATATAGGTATTTCTTGTATACCAATCATAACAAACGTGTCACAGCACTACGAGGGTCAATAACTTTCCACGTCACTTGCCAATAACACGATAATTCTTTTCGTTCTTCTTAATTTGAAAAATTCGGTCTCTGGTATTGTGTATTGGAATTTGTAATAAGTTCTACACACGTAGACTTAGGATTACAAAACCCTTGTCATATCGTTTGTTATCATCCAAAGAAGCCATGCACTTGGTATGTATATACCCTTTAAATTACACGTTGTATATAAATAAAAGGAGTGCGGTTCCGTGCCGGAGGCTGTATATCCTGATAGCTGTAACCGGGGGGTGAAAAGGTGGCCAAATGCAAGTCGGTCAATAAAAAGGACAAAAAATAGAAGAGGCTACTCGTTGTTTTCTTAGTCTTAAAGATTAAGCAATGCTTAGAAAAGCGTAAAACAAATATTTATAAGATGGTCAGCTTATCAAACGATTTATTTTATCCGATGGAAAATCATCAAATTAATGATTCCTTACGACCTGAGTGCAGCGTAAGAGTGTAAGCCTTCAACTGACTAAAAACCATATCTTCTGAATTCCCATGCCCTGATTTCCCCAGTCTGACACTCCCTTTCGTTTCAACCAGAGCAAGAGGAGTCATTTGATTCACGCCTCGAAAAAACAAACATAATATACATATATGCTAAGAACTTGCCAAGGCAGACACACAATTTGATGCAAAAATATCTTCTGAGCAGAGACTGATACGAGCTTTCAATTCCAGTGGCGTAGCGAGGTGTGGGCGAAGTGTCATCGCCTACGACCTGTTGCGCCACTTTGAATGTGATGCTCCGGGAAACCCACAGATGACTACTTACTAATAAAACCTTTTTAACCGACTTCTGAAAAAGGAGGAGGTTCTCAATTCGGATGTTTGTTTGTATTTTTTTTTTTTTTTTTAATGTATGTTCGGGCATAGCTCCGTCGCTCGCCAACCGATTTGAAAAATTCTTTTTTTGTTGGAAAGGGTATACTTCCCAAATGGTCCCATGAAAATTTTATCGACATC
The DNA here is from genome assembly GCA_943138885.2 of Tholera decimalis. Lineage (NCBI taxonomy): Eukaryota > Metazoa > Arthropoda > Insecta > Lepidoptera > Noctuidae > Tholera > Tholera decimalis. The sequence goes on from OW964577.2 coordinate 1,952, forward strand.
GAACAAGCCGTTTCTGAAAAATCAACAAAAGTCTAAAAAAAATATTTACATTGATGATCTTTTCGGTTACTCTATATTGTGTTTTTTGTTCGCGCGTTTTTAGTTTTTTGTAGTTGACATTTTGGCTTTTATAACTAGATTAATTCCAAATTGACCCACTAAAAAGCGCGAAAATAAAAACTTTTTTGCAAAAAAATAAAACCGACTTCCATATCAAAACACTACAAAGCCAAAAATAATTTTAATTTCGGAAGGCGGTGTGAAAAAAAAGAAAATACAAAACCAATAACACTGACTACCGAAATTAAAATTATTTTTGGCTTTGTAGTGTTTTGATATGGAAGTCGGTTTTTTACAAACAACGTTATTATGAAAGCCTCAGCCTAATTAATTTCTCCGCATCAGGATATGTAACAGAACATATTGGTGATGAAAAAAGTTTTTTTTTAAGTTTTTTTACGTTTTTAAAATTTCCTGACTGCTCTATGTAAGATTGCTACAGTAGTAAAGTGAATGATCTTAGCTGCATCTGTTTTATTTGTACACACTAATAAGTCGCAAAAGCACACAGCTTCTTAGATAATGTGACGCGTGTAATCCATAAGTTCGACTGAATATGGTTTCTCTTTGTTTGTTAATAATATATGTATAACAAATAATAGAATTTCTTCAATATTCTCTCAACACACGTTTATATACTTTTGAATATTTTGTCATACGAAAGCAGAGAGGCCCCGCTGATGCGACTGTACCCATGTCCAAATCAGTCACGCTACGCCACTATCCATTACAAGTCTAGTTTATTGAAACTAGTTTTTGTGCAACAGAGATATTTGTAGATCACACCGCGGCGTCAGAACAATACATGGTTGCATCATATTAATTATGAATTTATAAATAAATAAATGATGGTCTATAAACTCTTAATATTTGTGTGTTTAACGCTGTGCTGTTTGTGTAGTGTTTCAGGGGAGCTCAATCTAGACGAAGGTGAGTTGTATATGTACATTCTTGTCACGTTTGGTAGTTGTTAGGTGTCATGGATCAAGGTCAAGACCAGTCATCTTGTTGTTGATCATCTTTTGTGCGCTTCCATAACTTGCCAAGGCCATAAAACATAATTTGATTAGTCTGACTTCTTAAGTAGATAAGTATAATTTAAATAATCAGAATATAGAGTATATAGAGTCTATCGAGAAAAGGGCCAAGAGACTCATTGGCAACGATTCACTGGTCGAATCAAAGCACCAGAGCCTTGAACACCAACGACGAGTTGCAAGTCTATCGGTTTTCTATCGGTTACATTTCGGGGAGTGTGCGATGGAATTACACAATCTAATTCCGTTAAACCCTGTCTTTATTAGTTTTGTATTTTCGTTTTTGGCACCGACTTCCGAAATTAAAGTTATTTTTCACTTTGCAGTGTTTTTGGGAGTCGGTTTAATTTTTTGGTAAAAAGTTTTTATTTCACTCTTTTTAGTTGGTCGATTTTTAATTTACCTAGTTAAAAGAGCCTAAATGTCAAGTACTTATAACCTTTTACAAAATATTGCTTTTCCCAATGCTGGGCCGTTAATTGTTGAGGAGTTCTCCAGGTACTTCACCATCAGCTCTACATCACCATATGCATTGTGACGAATATACAGTGCTTAACATCCATATTCAAGTAATCGAATCGCAATCCACGAAATACTTATTATTGAGTAGGTTCGGCGGCCATCTGTGGTCTTCATCATCAGTTCCACTTCCCCAAATGGTATTTTTTGAGAGCAACTGCACAAGTTATTATAAGAAATACCCAAAACGCCATAGGTGTGCCTATAATATTTGAATAGTTCCCTCGATTTCTCCAGGATCCCACATCAGATCCTGACCTGGTGACAATGGGACCAATTTCAAAGTATACCCTTTCAAACAAAAAAAGAATTTTCCATATCGGTTCAGCCGTCTTCGAGTACTCGGTGATCATATATAAAAAAAAAACAAAAAAAAATACTATATACTTTTTGTCGTCGGTTGAAAAAAATCTTTCACTTGTATAAAACTATAAATTATCAGGAAGCTTATATTATAGTTAATTAAAAACATGGATGAGATGGTCACCCATCCATTTATCGACCTCGGCATGTGCTGCTTAACGAAGAATGAAGAAGAATGAAGAAGAATGAAGAAGAATGAAGAAGAATGAAGATCGACCCATTAGGTTGTTATAACCTAGCTAAGAGGTCAGTTCAAATGATACAATCAAACGGTAAATAGTCTAGATACATTAATATAGTTAAATTGTATGTGACCGGCCGTTGAACATTCTTTATGCACATTTACTTGTTGACACATCCAAGTTAACGGCCAAGTCACATAAAATCTAACTATATGTATTAATAAAAAAAAACGGCAGTAAAGAACCTTAGACTTTGCTTAGAGATTTCATTACTTTTTATAGAGAAACAAGCAGTTCCATCGAGACTTGGCTAGTTTTTTACAGGATGTTTTGGTGGAATTTCACTTCTTTTTGCAGAAAGCTATTTTTTACCTGATTAATTTCTTAATTATACACTCCAGACCTTTCATTATTAGGTTTCCTTATTGGACATTGTTATTTTCTTATCTCGAATTGGCGGGGCCACTGCCGTGCCCCCAGATCAGACTCATTACACTCAGTAACTTTGATAAAGGCGCATTTCCATATCTCCCTTAGTTCAGCTGAGCTTTTAGAGTTCTTCATCAGATAATCCAGACCTTTAATTTTCTAATTTGGAAAGAAATGGCTAACAACGCTTAGTAAATTTAGTGAATACAGCATGTTAGTTTGGCTGGTCTGTTACGGTTTCTCCTCAGGGTCATCAAGTAATCGTGGTCGTCATCTTCCATGATCCTAGTTTCGATCATTTTCACTTTATATGAGCACTAAACCATACCACTGTGCCAAATTTCAGCTCTCTAGGTTTATGGGAAGTACTACTTTTTTTATTGATGATCCCTGAGTGAAACATGAAATTTTGTGGTTTAAGTGTGTGCTTATAGCTTACTAGTTTACGATAAATTCAGCTTTCTAAACCTATCCAGAGCTCCTCAAATAGGGGCACGAAAATACGCCGTGGTGGTTCCAGAAAAGGATGGTACGGCAGTGTTCGCTTCGCGCTCGAACTGGCGGGGGCACTGCCGTGCCCCCAGATTAAATTATTTTACATTAGAACACAAGCTTTCATTTAATAGGTACTTATTGATAAAACTAAATCATATGATCCGACAACAATATGGCAAGAACAAACAGATGGAGGCGCCAGCGTTTACCGATAGCACAAAGTTAAAGTCTGTCGGCGTCTTACAGCACTTTTCAACTTCAACTAACGATAGGACCGACTATGCGCGATATTGTGACGTCAAAGCTGTCAGATCGAACAAATTAGGTAGGGTGAACAAAATATTTATATAATTATATATGTAGGATCAGGAGTGTCGAGAGTGCATCAGGGTTTGGAGTCCCCATTTTATTGGAATAAACAAGCGTACTTATAAGCAAAAACAGATTTACTGAGGGTACTAATACAAACAATACAAAATAGTAATCAGGCAAAAGATAAATTACAAAGAAATAATACAGTTAGGCGAACAGACCCTTTTAAGGTCACAGTTCGTATAGTGGCCAAACCACCCAATTACAAAGTGTATCCGATCGCTATTAGCAGGGTTATACAGCTATTGTACATATACAGCAGCGCTGTACCAAATAAACCGACAGTTTTGTCGGGAGCAGGGGAGCTCTTTATTGAGTAAAATCCGAAGACAGACTAACGAGCTTATTTTTTTTATAGGTATGGCCCCTCGTAGTTCAGCACACTAAGGCTGGTTACTACTTAACCAGACGATCCTGTGGTGACCTCGAAATTTAAAGGCCCCCAGCCAGGGCTTACATACTAAAATTTACAGTTAAACAACGGCACACTAAGGGCACTCCTTATGGAGTACGGGCTTCGGCATAGCGGGGTCGTTGGTGGACGTGGATGGCAGCAAAGGGTCAGGCTGGGTCATATTATTATTTAAGGGGTTATTTATTGCTACTGGCTCAGCATCGCGGGCTGGCTCGTTTGGCAAAGGTCGAGGAGCGTACAAGTACGCGGACGTCGCGATGGGCCTCGTCGGCGAGGCCGGAATACGGAACGCGTTTTGTATATGTGTTTTTTAAGAGTGCTAGTTTCCCTACTGCTCTCTTGTCGGATTGTGGCGGGTTCGTCGCCCGCGTCACGTCCTAGACGAACCCGTGTATTTGAGGGTCTGTATCGGGCGGCCGATACAATCAGGGGGTTTGTGTGTTTTTCAGCAGAGGTGAAGTAACGCACTGCATGGCGTTTCAACACTTGCTTTATAGTCGGGATTTTGAGGTCTACATGGAGATCCTCGTTCCTCAAGTACCAGGGCGCGCCCGTGGCCTTTCGGAGAAAACGGTTCTGAATGACTTGCATCCTTTGGATCTGAGCCGGACTAGCTTGAGCAAATACCGGACAGGCGTATATCAGAATAGGGCGTGGGCGAAATGCACGTGGTAAAAATGCGTAGTTTACATTTTAGGGAGAGTTTGCTGTGTGCATTCAGCATGGAGTGTAACCTACTGAGAGCGAAAGCGACTCGCGAGCGAACCGACTTTATGTGCTCTCTGAAATTGAGGTTTTGGTCTAGAATCACACCTAGGTATTTAGCTCGCTTTTCCCAAGGGATTGGCGTGCCAAACATAGTGATCGGGCGGGGCTGACGAGCTTACCGAGTGCACGGTCTTTTATAAGACGATACCCCCGTCCCCCACTCTGTAATCCCTCTGTCTCTGTGTCCGATGGCGCGCGGAAGTGCGTCACGTGTTTACTTGATACAAAACGTGCTAAATCTAATAAGACTTACGTTATAAAATAATCAAATAATACAGAGTAATTATCGTTAATAAACAATGGTGATTTCACAAGGTAAATCATTTTTAAATTAAAGGAACATGTCATCAATTGTTTTGAACAAAACTATCGGTCACACTTATCGAAATAAGTTGCCAAAACTCAATTTGCGTACACTAAGTACCTACTTAATAAATTATGTTTCGATTTATTAGATAAAATTGTTACTTAAAAATCACTTAAATTAATAACAAGAAAATCAACTCTTAACAAAATATGATGAATACCCACAATAACAAATTGTAATTGACAACTAACTCCGACATATATTTAATGATTAAACGAACTTACCTGTACGTGAAGTTCTATCATAATTATACAAAGTGCATCGTCCGAAGAGATTAGTAACCTGAAAACGTTGAAATATATGTAGTAACACGCTAGTGAAACCACTCTTACACTGTATGTTTAGAGTCCTGCGCTCTTTTTTTTTTTTTCTTTTGCTGGCAACCCCAGCGTCTCGGTCTTTCATTAAGTTTAGAGTTTGAAGCCACCATGTTCAGCTTTGACATTTCTGCAGCAAACTGGGAGACACTTTGGGTTGGGTGGGTGTTACTAATCTCTTCGGACGATGCACTTTGTATAATTATGATAGAACTTCACGTACAGGTAAGTTCGTTTAATCATTAATTATGCACGTGCATCGTCCTCGAGATTAGTAACCTGAAAACGTTGAAATATATGTAGACCTTGAGAGATAGCTGAGGAAATGTCAACTACCAAAAAATACCTGTGTATTAATCAATTGGTTTATTTCTAAAACTACTTAATTAGTATCACATTTTTTTTTTGTTTTAGTTATAATTCAATTTTGTTCTCCTTAAAAATCTAGTTTTATATCTAAGGGTAATGAACTAATCAGTTAGCACTGTCGTGGCAGTTACGTTTGGTTAGAGTTAATCATTGCTCTGTTATAGAGTTTTCCAAAAACGTTAGAGCTTCCGCTTCTTTTAACTTGCCCTGTCGCGGATAAGATCGATGAGAAGTCGCATTGGTTAGGTTTGGACGTAGCAGCGTGCCTTGTGTCGTGTGCACTCAGAGGTGTCAATCCCGCTATCTTTAAGGACGGCTATAATCCACCGACAGACGTAAGGATTGTATTTTTACCGTTTATGCGGTTTCTTAAAACCATTGAACGGCTTTATGGGTTTCCCACAAAAAGACCTGGCTTGGTTTTGTACTAATATTAAAAAGTAAGGTTTTGGGCACATTTCCATTTTTGTCTCAAAGAATGGTTGGCTCAAGGTTGGTTGTTTTGAGCCCGCCCTGGAAGTTTTAAAATCGTCACTGGTCGGGTATGTTTATTATTTACTTATTTAAAAACAATTTATTTATTTTATAATAATTTTTGTATACGTTATGCCGACGTTATCATCATTTTAAGTTAATTTTTAACGACAAATTTTCTTTTGGAATTTCTAGTACAAGCGAAGTATACCACGTGGTATTATATTTAGGCCGTGGATGAGCCGATAAGCTCCCCTGAAAAAAACCTTGTAATGAGAACCTACATGAATTCAAGGTGCCGTACTGGTTTCTCTGATTGAGTAAACCTGTGAGAAAATATAAAATGTTTGGGATTGACGCTTCATATAACTCAAAATTATATTGTTCTGAGCACAAAATTTAATTTTTCAAGTGCTAGGTACGTCATATTGCTGGTAAGGATTTTCCGACAACGAGCCTATCATGGTGTCCGCTGTGGATGATCAATCCGCAGCGCACAATGATCCGGCAACCAGTTTGAGGTTGTCTTGTAAAATAATAATGTTGTTAGGTTAAAGTTGGAATATGCTCATATTCCAACTTCATACCACGGTTGTATGGGCTATTTAGGAACCACCATGATTGCCTTGCCTTCTTAGTAATAATTTTTCTCAAGGTTTTTAACATTATTATGAAAGGACCAAGGGGCCTAAAAATTATTGTTGTCCATTTGATTATGAATGCATTAACTGCCAAAGTGTTTGGATTGTATTTACTCTACTTGTGAAGAGGTCCGCCGGCCGAATCCAATCCAGCCAGTATCCAATCTATATCTGGGTGTACTCGACGAGAGTCTGTATCCGCAATTTTGTTATCTGTAATATATGAAATATATAAAAAAATAGATGTAGGTATTGGATGCTCCCCTTGCGGTTTATATAAGTAATGGCTATGGAATTATCTATGTGAAAAAGAATTCACAGTTTCTGAGGTTTTAGGCAAATACTTTAAGACCAAAATAAGCTACCAGCAGCTCGAGCTTATTTATATGGATTTTTTTCTCATCTCACGACCATCTTCCGCTGGCTCGTTCACCCCCACATGTGACTACTCCCCCCCATAGTTGAGGCGTCAGTCTATATTTCTTAGCAGTATGCGTCTCATCATTTAAAAGAATCTTGCATAGAGTTAGGTCTATTCATGTATTTACTCTTTCTTAAGTGTAAAGTATCTCATATTCATCTATGCAAGTAGTCCAAAGAATTTCGCAAATTTTACACCTTATGCAATACATCTTATTAGTTCAGACTTTATGTTTGACAGTTTTTCGTTAGGTAATCTAATTAGATTTCTTTTTTTTTTTCTTAATTTTAGTTTATATCCATTAAACCTATGACAATATAGTTTGATCTTCATTGATTAGAGATCGTGGAGCATAAAAAAGGAAATAATTGCCAGTTTATACACATTAAACCCATGACAACATAGTTTAGTCTTCGGTGTTTAGAAGCCATTGAGCATAAAAAGAAAAACATTGCTAGTTTATACACGTTAACTTATGACAACATAGTTTGGTCTTCAGTGATTACCGACCATTGTATTTTACCGTATTTATCGGCGATGGTTGCAGTTCGACGGACGTCACGATGCTTTCGCGGCGACTTGATGTGACTGTCTCCCGCTGAGGGACCCGGCACCGGCGGGGGAAATGTTTCACAACCTCGTTGTACTCCTGCGCACTGGGACCCTTTTTCTCCACCTTAAATTGTTCTTAACTTGTTATTAAGTTGAGGAAAAAGTTTTGGGTTCTGTTTTTGCTAGGTTTTCACTATTTGTAAATTTTTATGTCATTCAGATGTTTGTTTATGGAGAATATGGCGAAGTTTCGCTTAGTGACTGACTCTGCATGTTGTGTGTCATACAAGATCCAGTACACATCCATGAGTTGTTTGAGGCCCTCTTTATTTTTGTTTTTGTTCTCATGTTCTTGGGTGAGGACTCGCTAGCCCAGAAATTGCCATTGTGAGCTGGCTTTGGCGCTCTTTGATGCCCTTGTCTCGCTTTAATACGGTTTCTGTTACAGCTGCTTTTATTTCCACATTTAGTAGGGTGCTCCAATCAAGATACTGTTGGCTGGGATGAGGTACCATTCTGTAAGCTCTTCGCGGGTTTCCTTGCTGTGTCCCAGAGTGTCTATGTGTTGCAGTCTTGTTGCTAAAACATTGTGTATGTCAATCCCATAGTTAACAACCGCAGAGGGATCAGTTCCCAGAATATCCAGCACTTCTGGATTCCTGTGCTCAAGAGCGGGGTATTTCGGGTCAGCTAGTTCTTCATTATGCTTTACTTCCAAGACTTTTTCCTTAACCAACGTCTGCTGCGGTAAGTTTTCTGAGGTGGATGGCTGTGTGACCTCTTCAATAGGTTTGACGCACTTATTTGACGGTAAAACCTCTATAAGTTGTATCGTTCGTGGGCTGTCCAATGACACCCCAACTGAAACCAGATTATCCTAGTAAGGAATTTTTATTACATCAGTTATGGTGTAGTTTCAGCAACTACCCATATGATATGCCAATGCAGTCCCAAGAAATAAACTGTAGTTATTGTCTGTGAATTAGTGTGGTATAGTAAGCAACCTGGCGATACATCCCCAGGAGCTGCTCTGATGGGTGTTTGTTACCATGATTGTATGTCAGTAGACAAATGAGGCAGGTGTTAGTAACACCATTCTAAGGTTTTACTGATGCACTATGAAAATTGAGCCAATGAAACCATCCCAAAAACTAATCTATATTGGTCTCACAACCGTCTTGAATAAGTTACCCTGAGGCAAACTGACAACCCAAAGTCGCTCTAATAGGTGTTGGGTACTTTAGTAAACTTATTTTGTGTAACCTTGCGATACGGCCCCATAAGCCGCTCTGATAGGTGTGGTTACTTCAGTATACTTATTTTGTGTAACCTGGCGATACAGCCCCATAAGCTGCTCTGATATGTTGGTTACTTCAGTATACTTATTTTGTGTTACCTGGCGATACGGCCCACAAAAACCGCTTTGATAGGTGTTGGTTATTTTAGTATGTAACTTATTTTGTGTAACCTGGTGATACGGCCCCAAAAACCGCTCTGATAGGTGACAGGTGTTGATTACTTCAGTATACTTATTTTGTGTTATCTGGCGATACAGCCCCATAAGCCGCTCTGATAAGTATTGGTTATTTCAGTATACTTATTTTGTGTAACCTGGCGATACGGCCCACAAAAACCGCTTTGATAGGTGTTGGTTATTTCAGTATATAACTTATTTTGTGTAACCTGGCGATACGGCCCCAAAATCCGCTCTGATAGAGTACATATTACCTCAATGTCTGATAGTTGACAGGTGTTGGTTACTTCAGTGTACTTATTTTGTGTTACCTGGCGATACGGCCCCATAAGCCGCTCTGATAGGTATTGGTTATTTCCGTATAATTATTTTGTGAAACCTGGCGAAACGGCCCCAAAAACCGCTCTGATAGGTGACAGGTGTTGGTTACTTCAATATACTTATGTTGTGTTACCTGGCGATACGGCTCTATAAGCCGCTCTGATAGGTGTTGGTTATTTCAGTATACTTATTTTGTGTAACCTGGCGATACGGCCCCAAAAGCCGCTCTGATAGGTATTAGGTGTTGGTTATTACAGTACACTTATTTTGTTTTACCTGGCGATACGGCCCCAGAAGCCGCACTGATCGGTAATAACTTTAGTTAGGGTAAATCTATCGGTATGTAGGCAGTTGCTTGTTTTTCATTTGTTTTCCAGAAATACTGATCATAATGCCATGTAAAATATATAATTATTAGCGTCTATCAACTTTACGTAAAAGTTCGTGTGTTTGCAGCAAGGATCTTGTATAAATACCTTTTGCAGTAATTCGTTCTGACAGATCAGATTGCACACAATTTCGTGGAATATGTTTTGCACACAATTTCGTGGAAAATGTTTTGCACGAAGGCAAACATACGAGGTTATTTTGGTAAATTTACTAATAAGGGCTTGTTTTTGTTATAATAATAGCACTTGATCACTTTACTATTATATTATAATAAATATATTATATATGTACCTTGATCTTTATCATCCTCTTCCGAAATAGTCCCTGTAGAATTAGCGGTCGGTTGGCGCCGACGGCGTGGCCGCTTTTTTGTTTGTTATTGTTTCTTTTTCAGTGTTTTGATCTTCCACATTATGTATTCTATTTCGAATTTCCTTTTTGGCATTTTTGCTTGCGTATTTGAGCCATTCCGTGAAAAATTGAATGTAAGAAAAAAGTACTGTCACACCATTTTATAAACAGTTTACAAGACTATCTTATACTCTATTGAATGCATTTTTTTTAAATGTACAGTGTAGATCATTAACTTTAAAATATATATATAATGGAGTCAGTTGTTGTTAATTTAACCGATTAAAAATTAAAAATAAGAGCCAAAAAATAACATTTTAGCGTGTCACACCTCCTGTCGCAAACTTTAACTAACCGAAGTTCATGTTTTTTTTATACATACTTCAGCGTTTTTTGGGAGCTTTAATTGAATATTGCTTTTTCTCAAGTATAACATTAATTTTACTCGTAAATCTTATTGTATTACAACAAAATTCATGAAATTAAATGATAATCAAATTAGCACCAAGGTGGACATTCCAGGTTAGTCACTACTGTTTTATTTGCTTTCAGTTTAAAAAAATTACCAAAGCAAGTTATTTTATTATCATGGTAACATTATTGTAGTAGATCAGCCATTTATTTTTACCCATCGTGCAGTTGTAACGCAGTGATCGGTGACGAAGCCGTGTTTTTAACACGTAGTCGATTAAGAAGTCCACTATAGTCACAGCAATAACGTGATACCGGTAAGTTCTTAAAACATTCTTTTATTTTCGAATTATGTCTAATGTATGTGTGTATGTCGTGAAATAATGATTTCCTCCAAAAGAACAAAGAATATTGAGTGTTGTCGTCATTATTATGAGTAAGCGGAGTTCGTCACGTCCATTTAGTGTCGTGACATATTAGTGGAACAATAATTGTGACGAAATGGACACATAAGGCTAAGTTTACGTGGTGCATATTTTACCGACAACAACTAAAATGGAGTTATGTGTTTCTGTTAAATTATATTAATCATATTAGATGGTCTATCTTTTGACTACCTTAGTTAACGTTTACTATCGTTTTATTTACGGAACAGATCTGCTTACATTATTGTAGGTATAACTCTAAAAACCATAAGCATTTAATTTAATAAATAATAGTAAATTAGGATCTTTTTATTTGTATATTTCCCTTTCAGAGTTACTCCGCGAACGTTTTAATAATGGAAATATTGGTAGATATTGACAAAGTTTTATCTATTAATGATCTTATAAAATGCTTTGATGATGGACTTCAATGGTCTTGGGAAAAAACCCATTTTATTTTGGCAAAAAAGTGTTTTGTGTGCAAAAACACAGTTGCTGCTCTTGGTTCACGATTGATACATTTCTCTTTAGCTATGAATAGATAAGATATTCAGTTTTTATTGAAATCGCCATACATTTGGTGTACTTTTTGCAACTCTTGTCTTTGAGAAAAGAGTTTTTTTGTCTGTGAGAGGTATACGGAGACTCACGGGCTCAGGTATAATGCCATCAAATGTGAGGTCATGGTATTTTAAGTGTGCAATAAGATACCCGTCAATATTCCGCCCTTAACTTAACTTTGCGAAGAACACCGCTCAAAGTCGTCACTGAGTTCAAATACCTCGGGCACGTGATCACGGATTCTCTCACAGATGACAAGGATATTGATAGGGAGCGCGGAGCGTTGGCAGCAAGAGGCAACATGCTTGCTCGCAGGTTTGCACGGTGTACTACAAGAGTCAGGCTGATTCTGTTCAGAGCATACTGCCAGTCATTTTACTGGTGCAGCCTGTGGGTTAGGTATACGCAGAAGGCTTATAACGCTCTGCGCTTTCAGTACAATAATGTGGTTGAGAATGCTGTTGGTGTTGCCTAGGTTTTGCAGCGCATCAGGTATGTTTGCTGAAGCACGACTGGATGATTTCTATGCCATCATGCGCAAGCGATGTGCCTCGATGCAGCGATTCACAGTCAGCACCAACGGTATCCTCGCCAAATTATCGAATGAAATCGATGGTCCTTTCCTCAGGCACATGAACTTCCGCTCTCACGTGTACACCCACGTGAGAGCGGGAATCCATGTGCCGAATTGAGTGTGAATGTTTCGTTTTGTGTATGCTGTTTATTTTTTGTATTCCTACTAACATAGTTTTTAAGTTTATACTAACAAGTTTTAATGGATCTTTGCTCTGAAATAAAAAGTATATATATAGATAAATGAAAATTTTACAAAATCAATGTGTAAAGTAAATAGGTACAATACACAATATAAAATTTTCTTTAAATAAACTGAATAATTTATTTAAAGAAAGAAAAAAGAAAGAGTAAAGAAAAGCCAAAGAAAAATTAGGGAGTTGAGCGATCGGGAAAAAGAAGAGCGAAGAAAAATTTGGAGAGAACAGAAAAAAAAGCAAAGAAATGCCAAAAAACAAGCTGTAGAGATAGCCGTACCTTCGACAAGTCATAATGAAAGAACGGTTGACTATAAAAGGAAATATAATAACTTAGCTAATAAGTACAAAACTGTTTTAAGGCAATTGAAAAAACTAAGAACCCTCAATGTGAACTTACGTAAAACTTTAAGTAGAACCAAAGAAAAATACCAGACAGAAATCAATCTAAAAACAGAAGAGAATGATAAGCTGATAATGAGACATGAACTGCTAGAAGTTCATCATTAGGCGAGAAATATAAAGACTGTAAAACACACGAACAAAAAAACATATTGCGTTCGATTGGAATGTCCAAGTCTGTTCTCCAAAAAAGAGGATCAAAGGCACTGTTATCAAAATGTTTAGGGCTAAAAGGTGGCATTAGATTTACAAGCAATAAGAAATATAACATAAACAAGAAGATAGAAGAAGAAATAGAAGTTTTTTACAACCGGGATGAAATTAGCAGATCTACATCCGGAAAACGTGAGTGTAAAACGAAATGTAAGAAAAAGATGCAAATACGATATTTAACCGATACTTTAATTAAACTATACCATATATATAAAAACGAAGGAGGGAAATACAGTTTCTCAACATTTTGTAAATACAAACCGTGTACAAAATGTCTTGTCGCCGACACGTGCTTCACGAGACACGTGTCTATGTGTGAAACACAGTAATTTTGAATATTTAGTAACAGCTCTTAAGAAATATACTTTTCCTGCTGTTGTTTTGAAGGGCACCAAAGATCTCATAGAGTTAACTTCTTGTGACATAAAGTCATTTAAATGTATGTACGGTTTGTGTGATAAATGCAAAAATAAAAATAATAGTTTCGAAGCTAATAATAACTACACTGAAGTCGAATGGTGGCAATGGGAGCGTGCAAAAAAACTTATAAAAAAAACAATGAAGACATGACAGCCAATGTAACAAAAAAAGTAAAAATAACAGGAACGTCACAGAAATTAATAGGCGAGTATGAAAAACAATTGCCTTTATTCAAAAAGCATTTTTTTAACTTCCAAGAGCAACAGCGTCAGTATAGAATGTGTGTTGAAAATTTGAAACCATGTGAATGCGCAATTTTAATGGATTTTTCGGAAAACTACGACTGTAAGTTGTCAGAAGAAATTCAGGCATTGCATTTCGGTGGATCAAAAAATTCTATAACCCTTCATACGGGTATGATTTACACTCGCACACAATGTCAATCTTTTGTGACGTTATCAGACAGCAACTGCCATGAACCCCACGCCATTTGGGCACACCTTATTCCAATTATTAAGTTAACCAAACAAATGTGTTAAATCCATTTTTTTTCGGTCGGCCCGACCAGCCAATACCGGCAAAAAAATTTTTTCCTGCTTAACCTCTTTACCACAAAACTGAACCTTTCTCTTACGACTTGGTCGTTTTCAGAAAGTGGGCATGGAAAAGGGGTAGCCGATGGTATTGGGGGTGCCACAAAAAGAGCATTAGATAGGCGTGTTTACTATGGGCACGATATTGTCAATGCCACTGATGCATTTAACAATTTAAAAACGTGCATGAAGTCAGTAAAGCCGTTTCTCATAAACAACTCTGATATAGAAAATATTAAAACTTTGGTGCCAAGTAACTTAAAGGCTATTGTAGGAACCATGCAAATTCACCAAATAATATCAAAAGCTCAAAACGAAATTTTTCACCGGCAGTTAAGTTGTTTTTGTAAGCGGTGACAGTGCGCCTGCCTCAGCCCAATCAAACATTGCTTTCTGGAAAAACCAAACTCGGATTCTAGTTCAATATTGCGTCATTCAGATGATCCACATATTTCCGAAACAGAGTCCTTTGATGTTCTTGATAATTTTGATATCCATTTTGAAAACACTACACAGGAAATGATTAATACCACACCTATGACTGATTTTATTGAGTTTGCCGAAGAATGTTCTGTAGAGCCCCTTATTTCAAAAGAACCATCTCAATTAATGAGTACACTTAGCAATGATTTTGCCACTGCTCCACTTGAGGAACAGTTAAGTGAAATTTCCCAAAATATCAGCTTCAACTGGGCCCCAGAGTTCGATAAGTCTGCAACTGAAAGTATTCAGCCTGTAATGACAACTGAAATCGATTCTATTATTCAAAATTTTAATGGCGTCTTTCATTCCCAAATTCCTATCTCTGAGGACCTTACAACTGATATTTATTTTTCTGAAACTCCGAGCTGTGACCTTGCTTCTGACACACCCATAAATTATAAACTAGAGTCTTTAATGACTGAAACAACGTCTACTGACGATCCTTTGTCTCATGACCGCGAGTTTCCTCAAATCGTATCTTATGATGTCTCTGAAAACACAAAAAAACAAGTAACTTACCTGGCTGAAGCTCCTAGTTGTGATTTTGCTCCTAATTCGCCCAAAAAATCTGAAAATAAAAACACTACAACCTTCAAGATTCAACAAAAATACACAATTGGTACCGATAAAGCTATACCTTCGACTAAGCGTATCAAAATTATGGAGGATATTACTTACTTGCCTAAAAAAAGGGTTAAAACATGGAATTCGGTCCCAAGTGATCCCCTTAAACCTATAAACATAAATATAATGAGTACTAGAACATTTTACTGTATCTTATGCAAAACACGTAAGGCGTTTAAATTACATGAAATGATTAACTGTCTTACCTGTAAGGCGTGGAACTGCATATCGTGTAGTGGTCCAATTCGCTCTGAATCATATATATGTGTAAATTGTCTAAAAGATTAATTCCAGCTATTTTATAAGAAATAGAAAAGGCATGTTGAAACTGTGTACCTGCTGTACCCAAAAGTCTGATTAGGAATCTTTTTATAAGACTTAAATAGTTTATAAATATGTATATGATTTAATAATTACCATTTTTTTCATTCAAACCCGGTTTTCGTGTATATAAGAAGTAAGTTACCAAATATTATAATTAGAATTCGGAGCACCCCGATACATGTTATGGAAAGCGAGCTATGTCTTCCGCCACTTCATATTCGTCGTAGATACTTAGCCAGTAAATTTATTTTAAAATCAAAATCCTTTCTAAACAACAAAACTGTACAATCACTTCAAAAACTTTCATTATTTACAGGTTCCAATTATTGGCAGAACAAAAAGTTGCCGTTACTTATTGATATCCTTGCACAGTATAATTCTATTTTAATACACTCAAGTGCTCAACTTGGAATGTTTTCTCTTGATAAGTGGATAAGTAGCTTAGATTTGTCCCATATAATAATAGATAAAATTCCTAGTATCTCTAAAGCTAAACGCCACTTCAGTATTTCACAGTTAAAACTATTATGTACTTCATACATACAAGAACAATATGCAGATTATCATAAAATATTTACTGATGGTTCCAAAGATAAACATTCGGGGGGCGCAGCCTTTTTGGACCCGATTCTTCAGAGTAATATGAAGGCTAAGATCGATTCAGATATTTCTATCATGCACATTGAACTGATCGCGATATTGGAAGCTTTATCCTATATTCAGTCGGTCAATGGCGATAAATTTGTGATTCTGACAGACTCCAAAAGCTCGCTGCAACACTTGGCTCGGAACACTTCTCACATGCGAGGTATTCCGACAGCCTACGCTATATATGAATTAATCTTAAAACTTCATTCCGATTCCAAAACAGTACGTTTCCAATGGATTCCGTCGCACGTACAATATGAAGAAAATGATGTGGTAGATAAGCTCGCCAAGCAAGCGTGTGTTGATGGTGTTCCTATGAACATCACCCCACTGTATTCGGACCATTTTAGAATGGCAAAAAGAAAGTGTTTAGAACTTTGGCAGGAGTATTTTGATGAAAGATCAAAAGAAAAGGGCATTTGGTACCAAACTATCCAGCCAGAGATATCTCGGGTTCCGTGGATCGATTGTGATCTTAATAAAAAGTTAATGACTATCGCTTTAAGACTTCGTTCCGGACATATTCCATCAAATAAGTTTAATTATTTAATGAAAAAAGTTCCGTCACCATATTGCGATTCATGTGGAGTGGTTGATGATGTCCTTCATATTTTGATGGAATGTATCCGCAACGAAAATACTAGAGTAAGTATTTTTGGACCGCTTGAAACGAATAACATTGGCATTTGTAACGCTATGCTTGCTTTTCCATTGTCCGATAAAGCAAAACTCTTGTACAAACTAGTTATAAGTAGATCGTAAGCTAGTGATAATTAACTAAATGTTGTTTTTCTCGCACTGGGCGATGTGGTCGCTAAGCGACAAAGCCCTTTAAACAAATAAAAAAAAAAAAAAAAAAAAAAAAATTAGAATAAGAGATATCGTATTGCAATATTATGTTTAACTTTCATGTAGTCCCTAAGTTTGAATAATTCTATAAAACCTGATTTGTTTGTGCCAAGTTTGCTAGGAGTACCTAAGCATTCACGTGGAAATTCAGTCCTATTTTTATTCAAAAATAGATTTTTTTTTTACCAAATATTACAAAATATAATAGAGAATAAGGAATATCGTACGGCAATATTTATAGTTTTAAATTAAACTCATGTCACTAAGTCATTAATTATAGAATCTAAGCATCCACGTAAACGTTCCTACTTGATTAATACCAAAAAAGTGTGAAGACAAACAGGCATAAGTAATTTTAAGATAAGCAGGTACACCTTCTTATATTTATTATACTTCTTTAAATGTTTATATCCTATGTAGATACAAAGTTCCTATTAATTTAATTTGACTGTTAAAAAAATACCACAAAATGTGTGAACACAACAGAAAGTATTAAAGAAAGTTTATGATAAGAAGTATAATATAATATGAAGAATTCTTTAAGTTGATTGTTAATGAAAAATGTTTTGATTTTGTTTGTTTGTTAATGTTTGATTTTTTAATTAATATTTTTGATTATTAAACTTATTATGAACACAGCTTATGTTTCAATTTAGTAACGATGACATTTCCTACGAAGTCACTGTCACAATTTTATCTTCCAAGTTTTAGGCTGTAAACTGGAATTTGTTACTAGTAATGGTTTATTTTAGAATGAAATATAATAGAATATGATGCTAATTTTCATTTAAAATAGTTTGAATCATTTTTCAAGGAGCCAAATTAACTACAAAGTTAAAAATATAAGTCGCACTGACCTAAAACGTGACGAAAATATTTTAATATGTGATTTAAAGCTAGAGAAATATTTCAAATAGGGTAAACGAAATTGATTTCAAAAAGAGTATATGTATTTTAACTAAACATTGTTAAGAATTTGTAAAAGATAGTTCACATTGCTGATAAAATATTACGTTAGTGATCGATATTAAATGGACAGTGCTTGTCATAGATCATGTTTGAAAGTCCGTTTTTTTTAAACTGTATACTATTTAGTTATAAACTATATATTTTTCTTAAACTTTGGTAAATGCCGCATCGATTCATGAAGAAAACTAATAAAGAAAATTTTAAAATTGTCCATTTTGTCCCCTAAGTAACGGTACAATTTTTCACGGAATGGCTCATTTTCACTATAAAACTAATCACTTTTGTTTTTTCTTAAAGTAAAACGTGCGAGTGGTGGCGCACTGTGACGTGAATGAAAGACCGAGACGCTGGGGTTGCCAGCAAAAAAAAAAAACAAAAGATCGCAGGACTCTAAACATACAGTGTAAGAGTGGTGTCACTAGCGTATTACTACATATATTTCAACGTTTTCAGGTTACTAATCTCGAGGACGATGCACGAGTAGGTATAATTATTTATTTTCAACAAAAAAAAGATATCTCTAAACTATGTAAAGCCTCAGAATTTTGGTCTGAGTATAAAGCAAAACAGTTTTAGGAGATAACAAAGATTAGTAGATGACAGTAGAGAAAGTGTTTTTTTATGTACGTGTGTAAGTAGGTATGCGAGTGAATGTGTGTGTGTGAACACATTACATTTATAATAATTATTGTCAGGTTATAAAACCTTATCCTAAGTATTTAGTACAGGTACATATAGTAACAATTGTATTACTAAATCGTAATCTTAACATAGTATAAAGCAAAGTCGCTTCCCTGTGTCTGTCCCTATGTATGCTTAAATCTTTAAAACTACTCAACGGATTTTGATGCAGTTTCTTTCAATAGAAATAGTGATTCAATAGGAACGTTTTTAAGTATATAACATGCATAGTATAGTAGAGGAACGCTGATACCTTTTGAGGTTTCTAATGCGATGTCGCAAATAAACACATTTTTTTGCGCTTGCTTTGCAAACGCTGGTTGAACCCTACAAGATAGATCAAAATAATGTACTACAGTATTGTACACCTTAAAAAGGTCAACAAAAAAGTCCTCGATAGCATCTGTCTATCTCTTATAAATAACCCACAACAACCATTTTTTTATCCTTTACTTTTTACGAGAAATACGAGCATATTTTACGAAGCGATTTTAAGCAATACAGCATTAAATCCTTATCCAATTAAGTACCATAAATACATCGTGCATTTAATATAAATCAATATTGCCCTTTACAGAATAAAATTTAAATAAATAGTTTTGAAGATATTACAGATTTAAAATGCAAGGACATAGCGGTTGCGGCGCGGTGCCGGCGGAGGCACGGCGCGCGTGCCTATGTTGCTTAGATTTGAGCGTTGAATGTTTTCCCATGGTAAATTATGTGTCGCACTTTCAAGAGTAATTACTAAAGAGAACATGTATGTCGAATGACAAAAAGGCTGTCAACGATGTATATAAAGACATGCTATAGTATATTTAATATAAACATTGCACCCGTGCGAAGCCGGGGCGGGTCGCTAGTAATCTTATAAATGAGATTGACAGGGCTTGGACCAAATGCTGCCCAGAAATGAAAGTAGGTACTAGCGTGTTCCTGGCATCACTAAATATTGAAAATAAAAATATAAAAAATTGGTCCCAGGGGGTAAGCAGTAAATATTTTTTTTTGTACTGAGAACAAGTACTGATTATTTTTCATTATAGTACATTCTTTAGATGTTAACGCTCCAAAAAATATGTCGTTTCACATCAAATAATACCTTATCGCTTAACCGTAGCACACCAAGCTCGAAAACCATTTCTATTATACTTTGCTTTATCTTACTTTTCGTGTCGGGCGTACAAAACTCTCGCTTCACTGTCTCGTTTGTGCGCATTAACGTGCCACCCAGCCTGCGACGCTGAGCCAGTAGCCTTAAATTCCCTTAATAATAATGATCTTATCCACCCTGTTCCTAGCTGCCCTCCCCCTGCGATGCCTTTTTTTATTCAGAATGAGGTCAATGAGCCCGTACCCCACAGGGCCCCTTAGCGTGTAGTCGCCTAGTTTTAAAGTTTTTATAATAAGCACTGGCTTTAATCCGGATCTGTGTCACCGCTCCGTCCCACTTACTGTGACGTCATTCGTAGTCGCTGACTACATTACCCGATATTCTAATTCTTTATGAGTGGTCTTTGTTGGGATATCTCATGGTGTTAACCAAACCAAGACAGTGTTGACCTACCCGCTAATCCCCTTCTGGATGATGCAGTCCTCAGGAGTCGAGTGCCAGATGTTGATCTTGGTGATCTAGTCAAACCTGGTTACTGAGTTTTCTCCACAGCAACACACATAGGGTCGGTTGGGTGTGTCTACCTCTTCGCGCTGGACCCAATACAGCCCGGTTCGCACAATAAGACTGGTGACCGACCTGGACCCCGAGGAAAAGGCTTAACTACGAAAAAGCGTTCTCTTACATGGCTTGTACTAAACCCTTGCCAGCCTCTAAGCCCATCCATCGCCTCTCTCATCACGGCTGTGGGTCATTTGCTATACAACAATATAACAGGCACTACAATGGATGGCACTACTATATGCCGTCATTCAATATGCCATCTAGTATTGGCAATTCTTAAGTATGCACGTAAAGAGTAGACACTCATCACCAAGAGTCTACAATTGCTATATATATTAATTGATACAGACAATCGTGATCCTGGACTAGAGTGCATAAAAAAACTATTGTTGCTCACGTTTCACGGATCGTAGAACGATAGATTGTTGTGCGCACATTCAATTCAATTCAATTTATTTTATTTCGGATAATTTCATATTTGTTTGTTAGTAACATGTGAACTTACAACCTAGTGTTAGTAATAGCCTATTAACAACTTATAACTAAAATAAAGTTTAAAAACCTAAGCTGCGTGGGACACGCTGAACCTGGGGTATGTTTATTTGACTGCATGCAGTCGTATCCATTGCCTCAAGATCGGAGAGTCCCACCTATCAGCTAACGTTCTCAGAATGGTGTTGGGGCTGGCGCGTACGCGGCGCTGTAAAGAACTACATCTCTTACGCATGATGGCCGCAAAACCGTCCACATTCGCGTCAGCAAACATGCCGGACGCGCTACAAAACCGCGGCAGCCCCAACATCGCCCGGAACGTGTTGTTATATTGGACGCGCAGGACACTATATGCCCTCTGCGTGAAGTTTACCCACAGGCTGCACGTGTAAAAGGATTGGCAGTATGCTTTAACATTATGTGCCTTGTTTAATTAGTACTGTTGTAAATTAATAAGTTCATATCTCACCAATAAGTAGTTCCTAAGAAAAAGCTTTATTTTCATGACTCCTGGGATAGATTTTGATGCTCTTTGGTTTACTGACTAGTGTTACCCTGAGGAACATTATGCACTATATTATCATTTTAGGCTACACTTGGTTCAATTCCCATACAAAGACTGTCAATCTCCTTTGTTACTATCACTTAGTTGCACTGGGTCTTTGTTTTTTTTATGTATTTGCATATCCATCTATATTATTATCATATATTCCAGATCAGGCCTGCATAACAAAAGGCTTGAACGGCACTTGCGTGGATATATTCCGGTGCACATCAGCTGCTGCGACTTATCTTTATGTGAGTATGATAAATGATCTTTATTTTGCAAATTATCGAAAAAGCAGAACAAAAAAAACCGATTTCCGAAGTTAAAGTTATTTTTAGCACTGCAGTGTTTTTTGTTGGAAGTCGGTTTTATTTTTCTGTTAAAAAGTTTTTTTTTTCGCCTTTTAGTTGGTCGGTTTGTAATTTGTTTTAAAAATATTGCTTTTCCCGATGTAGAGCCGTTAATTTTTGATTGGTTATCCTGGTACTTTACTCTTCCATTTTTTGTTAGAAAGTTTCTTTTTTTATGCCATAATCTGCCATAGTATATGGGTTTAAACGTTATTCTTGCTCTTTTCCAGGCTAATGCAGGTTTTGACGTGGTGCGAAACGACATTCCAGAGCTTCCAGACATCTGTTCTTACAAGAACAATACTCCAGTAGTATGTTGCACTGATTGTTCGTTCAGCCCCGGAGAAGGGTAAGTAGGTAGGCCTTAAGTATCCTAATCGCTCGGATTCCTAGACATTGTTAATTGTTTTTTTTTTTTTAATTGATACTCTCGCGTTCGACCATAACTATAATGTAGTCGAAGGAGAAGTAATCAATACAGTCTTGACTTAAAGACCCTAGGTTATAGCGAGCGCTAGTTTGGTCGTATATAGAGTACTGCTCCCATCTCTGGGATGGAACTCCAAAGCCTTGAACGTCGGCAACGTTTTACAAGCCTATCGGTTTTCTATCGGTTACATTTCGGCGAGTTTGCGATAGAATTGCATCTAATTCCACCAATTGGCTACCTACTGGGCCCAACATATTTGAACCAACGATTTACCATTGACCCAAAGAAGAAGAATATTTCACTAAATCTATCCTATCATCAAACTACAAGACGAATGGAGTGCCATCGTTACATGGTGGACATCCCAGCCATATGCACAAACCGTTTTGGGAATACTTTCGTTGTGCGTACAGCTAAGGTTTGAAATTCCCTGCTAGAGTCTGAGTTTCCTGTTAGCTGGGTCATATTCAAAAAAATTGTAAGTTACGGATATGAAACAGATAAGAAAATGATTTTGTTGTAACGGAGAAGTAACAGAGAGAAATTATTAGGGCCAGTTTATAATCACATACTTTTTATAGAAAATTAGAAGTTATCATAAAAAGTAAAATATCCTTCTCTATCCTATTCAAAATGGTTTGAGATAAAATGCAAACAAATATTAAAATTTATAAACTTAAATAAAAAATATGCTATAAGTTTTGTAGTTCCTATAAATTGTGTATCCTAATTCTTTTGGAATAACAAAATAAATAAAAAGTTTTAAATTAAATAAATAGATAATAAAAAGAATAAAACAGGACATTTTTGAAGTTTTTATTTACCTCTTGTCTCAAGCAAAGTTGAATAGGATCTATAAAGGTATTTTTCTTTGATCTGGGTGCATAGACGTGACGGGATTAGTAAGATTTTAATAAAACACCAAAATTAATTAGTGATAAATTAGTTTAATTATCGTTATCAGTTTACAATTTTAACCAGTTTTTTTCATGCTGTTTCATTTCAGCACAAATACACACTGAGTTTCGTTAAAAGTAAATCAAAGTGCAAAATAATAATTAGGTACATTCCAACCCTCTATTTCTGAAAGGCTGATCCAAGCAACTCTGTCAAATCACCTATCAAGTGTAATTTGGGTTTTAAAAGGAAACTTAACTAACTTTCTACTGCTCATGAGCAGTAATCCAAAATCCCTAGTTTCCCTTTCCCTTTTCCTTTCAATCTCCAAACCATCAAAAAATACTATTCAAAGCAAAGACAAATGTAACGAACGATATTTTTTTTACCATAAAAAAAAATCTTTTTTACGATGTCAGGAGGCTTAGATTACCCCATTTTAAAGTTTTGTATAATGAATTTAGCTTAAATAAAAAAATAGGATAAGTTTTATGGTTTGTTTACATTTTGTCTAATTAATCTGGTTTCTAGCAGTTCGGCGCGCGCG
This sequence comes from Tholera decimalis, assembly GCA_943138885.2. NCBI lineage: Eukaryota > Metazoa > Arthropoda > Insecta > Lepidoptera > Noctuidae > Tholera > Tholera decimalis. The sequence continues at coordinate 25,583 of OW964577.2, forward strand.
CTCGCTGCCGTCGCACGTCTTATCTATACCCCACCCTAATACTTCGCATCGCCACTAGTGATGGGAATACGTTCGATAAAATTTTGTCGATATGGATCGTTTTCTGACACGATCCAACTCTGTTGGCAAGCGCCCTCTCGAAGGCCCTATTAAAACCAGTGAATGGAAAATTCCCAAAATAACTGCGCGACAAGCCGAACCAAGTCCTCCAGAGCCAATCAAGACAACCAACAGGTTCAGCTATCTGCCTGGAAACGAATCAACGGCTCATAACTCTAGCTCAAGACTTCGTGATGTTGTCAAAAAAAGGACCACCCGCATTCCTCCTATCGTCCTGGAGATAGAACCCACCTGGACACACGAGTTCATCAGAACCACAGTCATGTCTTACTCGAAAAACTTTCACCTGCAGTATAGACTCAATAATCGAGTAGCTGTCATCTGTCACACGTCCGAAAGTCATCAAGCCATCAAAGACGGTCTACGTACTCAGGCCATAGCCTTTCACACCTACTCTCGAAAGGACGAGAAACAATACAAAGCAGTCATCTTCGGTCTTCCGGACTACGTTGAGGATGAACTCTCAGACGAAATTGCAAGGCTCGGGTTCGAGAACGTGATTGTTCGTAAAATGAAAGTACCCGCTGAAAAATCATCATATTGCCCTCCTTTTCTGGTTCAGTTACCACCTGGCGCTGATTTTGGCAAATTTCGACAGATCAAGCTTCTTTGTAATTCAGTGGTACAAATTCGAAAATACCGAAGCAATAATCGCTATGGAACTCAGTGCTACAGATGTCAAGGATTCGGCCATGCGGCCACAAATTGCAATTTAGCACCCCGTTGTGTGAAATGTACTGAACCCCACCAGACTGCAGATTGTCCCAAAAAGACCCGCGACCAGCCAGCGAAGTGTTGTAACTGTGGAAGAAATCACCCTGCAAACTTTCGTCAATGCAAAGAGCGTGAAAATTATCTAAGAATTATGCGAGAACGCCAAGAACAACTCAAAGCCGCAAGGACTATAAAGTTTCCACCAAAAACTAACGTTGTCGACGGACGAGCCTGGAATGTTATTGCTGCTAACACACAAAGAGACACTGAGAAAAATAGTGCTCAAGATCCTGCTACAGCTGATATGCTAGCCATATTAATGACGATAAAAACCATCAAAAGCCAATTTCTTGGGTGTACTAGTATGATGGATAAAGTTATTCTCATTTTAACTCATCTTGGTCAATATGTCTAGAACACAAAATGTGCGTATTCTATATTGGAATGCCGACGGTATTCGCTCTAAAATTACTGAACTACTGGATCTGGTAAGCGAGCTTTCTATTGATATCATAGCTTTATCTGAAACAAGAATATCACCCCATACTAAACTACACACTCCGGGATTTACCTGTTATCGTTGCGATAAGAAACCTGACGGACTCGGTCAGGGAGTTGCCATACTAGTAAAATCAGACATCCAACATACCCTTTTAAAATTACCAGTAACACAAAACCTTGAATGTGTTGGAATACAAGTTGCCCTATCAAACCAGTTTATTGCCTTTATCTCAGCTTACCAATCACCTAACTTAGCCTTATTACCTTCCGACCTAGACAAAATTATTCATGTTCATCCAAAATCCCTTATAATGGGTGACCTCAATACTAAACACCCGTACTGGCACTGCTCTCGATCCAACAGCCATGGCGAAATACTTTTCGACCACATGATAAGCAATGAATATGACATTCTAGCCCCATCTTGTTCCACTCTAGTTCACTATCATAGCACGTACACTCCGTCCACACCTGACATTATACTAGCTAACTCTATCTACCATCTTTCAGAGCCTCAGGTAATAACCGGCCTTTCTTCCAATCACCTACCGGTTTACTTCACTGCAGGTGGTAAAGTCAATAGACGTGCGCGGGTTATATTTAATTACACAAAGGCGGACTGGAGAAGCTATAGAACTCACTTGAATGAATCTATAACTTTGGACCAGACCACTTTTAATTCACCTCGGGAGGTGGACCTTGCCATTGAACACCTAACCCAATCGATAATGAAAGCAAGAGATAAAGCTGTTCCAAAAATACCGAGTGACGGTGATCACAAACTCCCACGTCGAATCAGGTCGCAAATCAAAAACAAAAATAGACTAAGAAAATTGGCTCTAAATGAAAACAACCCATATAAACGAAGTCAGCTATTCTCACAAGTTAATAACATGCAAAAATCTATCAAATCCAAGATACAATCCCTAAATGACAATGTCTGGAACAATAAATTAGCTAAAGTGACAAACCCTACTTCGGACTTATGGCGAGTGGTCAAGTCATTGAACCACAGCATACTTCAACTGCCCCCCCTAAAAATGTTGAATAATACTACCACTTCCTCAGTGCTTGAACAATGTGAGACATTAGCGAATACCTTCCTTGAGAATATGAATCTTACGAAACACTGGGTAAGTGATCCGAGTACTGAAAAAGCAGTTAAGGAATCTATTAGGATGTTAGATCATTATCATATGAATGGCACATACCCATCACTTGTTCGACCGAATGAAATTCGAACCCTATTAGCAAAGCTAAAATCAAACAAAACACCTGGTTATGACGGCCTGGGAAATGGTTTGTTAAAAAATCTGCCTCAGAAAGCTATTGTCTATCTAACCAAAGTATTTAATGGTTGTTTGCGCATTGCCTACTTCCCGAATGCATTAAAGCACGCCAAAATTATAGCTATTAAAAAACCCGGGAAAGATCAATCAATCCCATCAAGCTATCGCCCAATAAGCTTACTGCCAAGTATAGGTAAACTACTAGAAGCCGTGATACTATCCCGCCTCTCTAAAAGTACAGCTCACATCTTGATTCCCGAGCAGTTTGGATTCCGCAGCTCACATTCAACCACACAACAGTTGGCCAGAGTCGCTGAACATATAACCCACGGATTAAACCGCGGTCTTTCCACTGGAATGATTTTACTGGACATTGAAAAAGCTTTCGATTCTGTCTGGCACGATGGCTTATTACATAAATTAATCAAAAACAAAGTACCTCTATGCCTAGTCAAACTCATTCAAAATTATCTACGTGATCGATCGTTCTCTGTCTATGTTGGTAATGATAATTCGGCCCCCAAAACCATCCCAGCCGGTGTGCCCCAGGGCTCGCTCGTGGGTCCGTACATTTTCATACTTTATATAAATGATATACCTAAACAAGCTCACACGCAACTTGCAATTTACGCTGACGATACTGCTACGTTCACCAGAGATAAAGACGTTGAAGTAGTGATTGGACGATTACAATACTCGCTCGATCTACTCAGCGAATATTTTAAAACTTGGAAACTAAAACTAAATTCAGCAAAAACCGAGGGCATTCTATTTACTAGAAAACGCACACTACCTACCAGGCTTATCAAAATAGACGAATTTGAGATCACGTGGCGTGTATCGGTAAAATATTTAGGACTTATACTAGACAAAACACTCAATTGGAACAAAAATAATGAATCCATCATTAAAAAAGGTGTTAAAGCCCTTAATTCATTGAAACCTATCCTAAATCGCAAATCTGTTCTTAGTCCTTCAGTTAAATTACGAATTTATTCCACTTTGGTTAGACCTTGCTTGTCGTATGCTGCACCTGTTTGGTCTAGTTTATCAGAAACCAAATATAATAAACTACAAACTATCCAAAACAAAGCTATTAAATTATCCTATAACACACCATTCCGCACTAACCTTAAAACATTACACTACCGAATTAAATTTCCATTTATAAAAGACTACATATTAAAAATTTCACGTAATTTTTATTTGCATAAAAATCCTTCACATAGTAACAGTCTAATATCTGCAATTGGTAAAAGTAGACTTAGCTCATTATCTTACGCCCGCACGTACAATCGATATCGACTGCCCCATCACTATTTCCTCGGTGACGTATCATGACGATAGCTCGCTTACCAGCCGACGCCACTTGTTTGGCTGTTTACCAGTATTTTTATGTAGTTATACCCACTTATGCTACGATATCATTATTTATAATCTTAGTTGATTATTACAAACAAAATAACGATTTACATTAGTAAAGCTTATATTTTGTTACCCAAACAGCATATTATGTGGGTCCATACAAAGACTTGCACATACAATGTTAATCATGTAGGTATACTATAAATCATCTTAATAATCTGTTAAGAATACTATATATAATAAAAGCATGTTTAAATGTGTATAGAGGCGACGTATAGCCTATTCAACATTGTAAATCAGGACTCGTATACAATTAGAATAAGTTCAATTGTAAACTATCTTGTAAAACTTATTTTTAAATAAAGAATTTGAACAACAACAAACAACAATCTGGTTTGAATAGGGTATAGGCATGGTAAAGGTACAGCTGACACACGTGGATGTGTACCTTAAATTACATTATATTCATGACGCCACCAATAAATCGTTGATTTCACATCGATAACATACATTTTTCACGTTTTATATTGTCTGGAGACAGATTTCGATCGAATCTATCCATATTGTCGTTTCGTGAAGATTACCTTCATAAAATTATCAATATAAAAATAAAAAAGAAGTGTTGGAAACAGCAATGCGTATCGCAAAGCGCCTACATTTTTATAACAAGCAATACATACTAATACGTCTTATTGCATACATTTAGCTATTAAGATTGGTCCAACCTACCTACTACTAATGTTACATTTTTGTCTTGGTCTTCTCATCTTGTCTTTGCACGGAATACAGCTCTTAAGTTATCGGAAGCATTTTTATTTCATAAATCTGGATATAAATCCCCAACAGGTAGGTATGATTAAAATGTAGTTTTATTTGCGTACAATGTGAACAAACCTTAACCGTTCATATCTGTTAAGTCACAGAAAAAAGTAAGCGATATGATAACATATATGAATGAATTGCTTGTGTCTAACATGAAAATGTGTTTCGCATGAAAAAAAAATGTCTTTCGCAGTATCAATTCTTATACTCTTACGAATCTTTTTATATAGCAATTGCACTATTACCCATTTATTCTAAGCTGTGTTATAAAACAATAAAAGTACTTATCAATGCTTCAAATGTCTCACAGTAAAATGTTAATCTCAATTGTCGAATAATCACTGCACCACAAAAATCTCGACACGGCCAACGGTCAAAATGGCCGAACGTTTTTGGTTCGTCAATGAGTAGGATAGTTAAGTGACTAATGCTACAGTAAAATAATTTTGATAACTACCATAAAGAGAATAAAAATATGACATAACAGAAAGGAATAACAGAAATTAGTGAAATCAGGACACGCATTAATTAATTAATTATAAATTACACGTTTTGTAGATTATTATATATTTATCGAATTCATTGGGCTTGTACCATACTCTATTAAGAAATAAAATGCTTCTGAATTGTAACACTGATATTAAATAATAAAATATTTTTAAAAGTACCGCCAAGAATGTGGACACAGGTTGCCTCTATGAAACAAAATCTACCCCTTGGTTGATTTTATTAGAAATTATAAATTTATTAAGATTTATGGAGGATTTTATTGTTTAGTATTATATTTAAACAAGTTTACAATCTGTTTATTAGAGTATTTATGCCTTGTTATAAAAATAATAATGTTGGACGTCAAAAAGTACAATATTTTTGAAAATGACTCAGCTATAACTTGTCGGTCTTTGCTGAAAAAAATATTTTTCAGCCCCCCATCTCGGAAAGAGTATTTTTGCTCTTTGATATCTGAGTGAAAGCCTTTTTTATCAGCTAGAGGATAAAGTGAATTGAATTTAGAACATCGTGTGTACTAAGTTTGTGAATTCAAAACATCATTAAACCTATTTAGGTACTTCTACCTCCATGGGGCCGAATTTATCGTACAACTTTTTTTAATTTGTTAAAAACTCAGACTCTGGAACCTTCTTGGTGTACTTACTTTTATTTTAATTTGCTTTGCGCGCCATTTTTTTGCATTTAGTAATTTCCTCGCTGAGGTGGGATGAAAAGTTACGTGTTGCACTCGAGTGCAAAGATTTTTCACCTCGTGCTCTTTTGATTCCCTCGCTAACGCTCAGGATTCTAATGTTTGAATCACTCGCTGCATTCTTGATTCAATTTTAGAATCCTTCGCTTGCTCGGTCATCAAAATTGAGCACGCGGTTAAAAAGCAACTTTGCACTCTTGTATAACAAATAACTATTATGATGTTCTAGGAGCTCGCAGTAGAGCTCTACTGCTAGCTACTAGGTACTACTTGTTCATTTGACAAAGAAACTATTTGTCATCCATTTCAGCCTCCGTAACTCCGCTGTTGGACCTTTTGGGGTCCTGGTCACGAAAAATGGACCAATTGCTGCACGCAGTAAGTTAAATTACCAGCAAATATCTTAAAATTATGCACTAAAAATAAGGAATGGAAGAATGGTGGAGGAGCATCACGTCTCACTTTAAATTTATCCACTCTTCATAGATATTAAATTAATAATGTTCAGTACCAAGCCAGCGCAACGATACTGGTATGTTGAACCGTCCACGGTACGTGGAGCCTTGCCGTTGCTTGCAAACAAAGTTACACAATAGCCTCTTAGGCTCTATCAATACCTAATATTACCACTTACCTTAGCTAGAGACGCCAAGCTTTGACCTACCTGAGGCCACGTCCATGTGTGTGTATAAGTATGAAATGAGTACTTGAACGTATAGTGAAAGTCAAGTGTGGATGGACGGAGGTTCTCAAATGCAGGTCCTCCCAACGCGGTCTATCAGCAATCACAGCACAAACTTCGCACCAGATTGAAGCAGCTATTTATCACTTATTTTCAGCAAATCCGTGTGCCATTTTGTCTGGCATCAATACGGCGTTATGTTCCAAAATATCCAAGGTTTTTCGTCAATTCGGGATTACAATTTCAATCAATCGTTAATCACACCCCAATTTGTCTTTTAACCGCGTAGATTCAATAGGATTTAATTATAATTAATAAATCGATCTCAATAACCGGCGGGCATTTTTTCAACCGGAATAAAGGTAATCTGTCAAGTCAAAGTTATGTCAAGCCCACAGATAATTAATGTTGCCAACCAAAATATTCGTTCGGTTTTACATATCGGACGGAACATCTACCCCCCCCCGGACGGGCCTACCCGTCCGCTAATCAATTGGAAGTCTTGACAGGGTTGCGAATTTAACACAGCTTCAATGCGGCAAAATACCGTAGCTAGTTCCTCAAAGGTGAGAACGGTGTCTCCCAACAATCTGCGCCAGTGTCCCTTTGCCGCTTTCATCGCGGCCTCAAAAAATACCCCCCCAATGGGGGCAGGCTGGCGGGTCAAACAACCAAGTGTCCCCTCGGCGGGCCAAACTATTACCAATGTCAACCTGGCTCTCTTTAAGGAAGGCGTATACCTCCTTCAAATAGTTACTTGTACCCTTGTAATACGTACGCAATCAGACCTAATCAAAGAAGGTAACCCACGGCGAGACACAAATCTGTCCAAAGTCGCCACAAAGGCCTCTGTCGAGAGGGAGGTTACCAGCTCCAAATGTACTGCCTTGGTTGACAGGCAGACAAAAACACACAAATAAGCCTTGACAATTTTACTATTTCGAAGTGTGGACGTCTTCACCGAAAAGGGACCAGCAAAGTCCGTTCCGACGCCAGCAAAGGGCCTCGCCTCATTGACACGATCAGCCAGGAAATCTCCCATTAGGGGCTGCATAGTGGAGGCCTTAGTCCGATAACACGGCATACAACGAAAGACAATGCTACGAATAGTACAACGAGTCGACAAAATCCAAAATTCTCGCTGCAGAATGGCCAACAGCGCATTGCAACCGGCATGCGAGTTTTTAACGTGACGATCAGTCACCAACAATTGTACCAAGTGGCCCTCCTTGGGCAACAAAAGGGGGTGACGGGCCCCATAAGGAAGGTTAGAGTGCCTCAACCGTCCTCCAACACGCAAAAGACCCGTCTTATCCAAGTTGGGATTCAGCTTACTAACAGCTCCCGACAACTTAACCCTACCAGACTTCAAGACCTCGATCTCCTTCTCAAAGTGTGCAGCCTGCACAGAGCGGACCCAAAGGAGGAGTGACTCCTGTCGCTCTTGAGGAGTGAGAACTGGTGAAAGGCGCTTGTCCCCTGGATTCCTAGAATTATGGCCAAAACGCCTGATCCACGAGGTGACGTTCAACAAGTTGTCGAGGGAGCTGTATCGATTCAACAAAAAATCAGGATCAAACGGAGGATCCTTCGTCCCAACAGCGAACACCTTAAGTCCGGGCAAAGGATCCGACATCAAGACTGGCGCTCGAGGCCAATCGTCCTCGGGGCGAGTCAGCCAGTCCGGTCCCCACCAGAAGGGGTGAGCAATCAAGTGGGGGGCCATGCACCCGCGTGAGGCTACGTCGCCCAGGTTCAGGTCACCAGGCACGTGCCTCCAAATCAAAGGCGTTTCAGAAACTTGAATCTGCGACACTCGGTTCGCAACAAAGACCTCCAACGAGTGGATGGACGTCTTCAACCAACACAAAACAATTTGACTGTCCGTCCAGGCGTAAGAAGCCCGAATGTCAACAGTTCCACCCAAAGTGTGCGCAACGTGGCTTAAGAGACGCACAAGAAGCACCGCAGGGAGTGCACTTACAAATTGGAGCCAGTCTTCCAACAGGGTTTCCCGAAGTGGCTCGTCCCAACCAAGTTCAGTTATAACAAGGGCAGGAGCACCAATTTTAGGGTAAAGACAACTCACAAGGGTGACTTCATACCAGGTCCTTCCCTCAACAGTGGTGACAGCCGTTTCGCCAATTCCCCAAATCTTGCCTGAAAAGTCGTTCACCTTCAGGCCAACCTGTCCCGCTAAACAAGACGACAAAAGGCAACCCTGGGCTCCCGTGTCCAAAATGGCATGGACCACAATCGAGTCACCCAAGGGTCCCCAGACCTTGACCGAGGCCGTTGGCAACAAAACCGTCTTGATCGGGGGTGAGTCCTTAGCGGGGCAGGCGTCAATCTCTTAAGCCCGATTTACACTTCAACAAGTACAGTAGCGAGTTAACTTGCGTCATCGGCGAGTTAAGTTGTTATTGTAGTTTGAACGGCAAAAGCGAGTTAAGTAGTAGTACATTAACAACTTAATTCGCCAATGACGCAAGTTAACTCGCTACTGTACTTGTTGAAGTGTAAATCGGGCTTTAGCGATGCCTGGGCGGCGACCGATTGTCCTTATTTAATTGACGTAATTTATTATTTTGACATTTTGACAATTTCAATGGCTGATCTGTAAACTTTTTGGTGTTAGTTTTACAATATCTATTTGACATAATTTGGACATTTACATTTTGCTAATTTTATTGATATTATTATATAAATTTTGATTATTATTATTATTTTTTACTTCTGACTTGTAATGGTTGAATTTGTACTTGTTTATTTTTTTACATTGTTTATATTTGACATAATTATATGATTTGTGTAACAATGCTATTCTAAGAATATTTTTTGAAATGTTTTTTTATGTTGTTAACTTTTTTATTTTGATTAGTTTGTGCTGTATAGTAATAATGCCTACCTGTAATTTTTTTATGTTTGTGTGTATTTTACAGCGATAATTTCAACACAATGTTAAAATTGTTTATGAAATAAATGAAATGAAAAATGAAATGAATGATCGCCGCATCCAGGCTGCCCTCGTTCACGACGAGGCCAACAATCAAAATATTCGTCCGTGCGGTGTCCCGAGCCGCTCGCCATCACTGGAGGGGCATATCCCACCGGATGCCCGAATGGCGGAGGGCGCGACTCCAACCGGGGACGTTCCGCCAACGGAGGGGAAAGGCAGCGGCGCCGACCCGGCCACTGCTGTCTAGCAGCCAATGCGCGTTCTCCCTGACGAGGGGAGACCAAATGGCGCTCGCGGGGCTCCCGTTCAACTTGCGCGGGGGGTGGAGAGCGGCGTACAGAATTGCGGGCCTCAGCCCGATGCTCGTCTCCGGGGTACCCCCCTTGCGCGAACCCCCCTCAGAAGCTGGTCTGCTGGAGCGGTTCGCGTTGGCACACAAAATCTCCAAGTGGGACCCTTTACAAATTTTACACGGGCGGGGGTTGGGGCAGTCCCGATGGAAGTGGGCCCCCAAACACGAGAAGCACAAACGGCGTGCGTTGACAATGCGGCGGCGGGCACTTAAGTGCAAATTCAAAAAGGCCGGGCAACGCGCCATGACATGCCCCGTTGCCTTACAAAAGTCGCAATCATGAGGACTCCGGGCGCCAGCAAAACGGGGGGCGGGGCGAACATCAACAGGCCCCCTAGCCCGAGGACTCCGGGCGCCAGCAAAACGGGGGGCGGGGCGAACATCAACAGGCCCCCGAGCCCTAGTCCGTCCCTGGTCTCTAGGCCGAGAAGGTAGTGAGGGTGACCCCGTGGCGCCACGAGTGTTATCCGAAAACCGACACTCGTCTTCCAAAAATTTGAGGAGGTCGTCAAAGGGGGGAAGATGGGTGGCACTATCCCCACCATACTTCTGCTCAAAACCTGACCTCAGCTCCGCGGGGAGCAACTGCAGCACTATGTGCACCAACAAGTAGGACCAATGTTCTACCGGTAACTCCAAGCGTCTCAAGGCGTTGGTCGCTGAGACCAACGGGTTCAGCAAGTCAGTGCGCAACGTCGACGTGCTGGCAATGGCCGGTAGTCCCAAAATCTGGCCGATGTGCACATCAGCCAGGCAGCGCTTGTTCTGATACCGTCGGGAGAGAAGCTCCAGAGCGGTCGGGTCGGAGGAATCCGTCACCGGCAAGTGCTGCACCAAAGCTCTGGCTTCGCCCTCCAGGACAGACAATAAATAGGCCAGCTTCTGGGAAGGTCCGAAGTCCGAGCGTGCTGTAGCGTTGTAGTCGATTAAACTAGAAGTCGACTACCACACTAATCTCTAATGTCTATGGTTTCACGGAGTGACAACACTTATGCAGTAGTGACCAGCTATAAATTCTAATCTCTAGTGCGCGAAGCTTCTTTTCTCGCCGCCTACTGTTGCAAGTAACTTATATAGAAACCCCTCTGTGCCAAGGGTAAGTGCTCATCGTATCTGCCATTTTCTCTCCATCTTGCCAAATTGTAATCCTCTTATTTCACCATAATCTGCAGTGTTTGTAAATTAATATAATTGCCCGGTTGTCAAGATGGCTTCTGTCGAGATCATAACTATGCTATTTCATTGTCATCTGTTTTCCACTAGTGTTTCTAAATTGTGAAGCGTCCGCATGCCGCAGTATTACTTTTCTGCAGTGTCATAGCAGCTACGAGCTTAAACGCCTTGCACGCGGTTACGTTTTATATCGTTGCACGCGGTATGCGCACGCTTATCTCTATTTAACCTTTGTGAACCGCCGCGATGGTGAGTTTCCCATCCATTTTCCCGGGTACTGTTCCGTGGGGCTTACGGCTGGGAGACGCACGCATCGCTGGCGCTCACGATTCCTGCACCACGCTTACGGAAGCACCCTTTTTGGATTCCAGGGTTTTTTTTCTTTCCTTCTCCTTCGTTTCTACTGCCTTGGATTTCTACTATCAACCACCTCTACGTACGCCGCTCGACGGGTGTCACGCTGCCTCTGTGACTGTCTGCGGGCTATTGCGTGGCCTGCCCGAATAACCTCTGCGCCCGACTGCGCGCTATTGTGTGGCCTGCCGCATAACCTCTGCGCCCGTCTGCGCGCGAGCTGCCTGCAACGGGATCTGCCCGCCGGTCTGCGTGCGTCGCGGCCTGAGCCCAGGGCAGTACCATTCTATACCTTCGACCAGTGAGGGAACCCAGTGTGAACCGAACCCACCCCCCCTTTTACAAATAAACGCTGTAAACCTGTGGTCTTCAGTTTTTTATTATTTCACCACTTAAACCACTACGCCACAGTGGCGCCCACTCGGTAAGGTTCACAAGGTTTTCTTCACTGGTCGCTATTTACCTGACTCACACATCGTGGCGGTAAGTAGTGGGTAATTACTAAATTTTCTTCTGTATTTTTTTAATTTGTTACTTTTATATAATTTCTTAGTCAGCTACTAGGGTTTTGTTGTATAATTGTAAAGATTACAATGAGCGCTAACCCAATTAATTCTATCCACCTAACAAAGGCCGAATTAGAATATGAGGTCAATATTAGAGGCGGTGAAATGGGCACAGTCACTGACTTTAGAAAACAAATTAGCAAAGCACTTCTGAGTAAACTCACTCCTAGTACATCATCTTTCTGCCAGTGGTCAGCAGGCTGAAGCAAGTGCCACAAGAATCCCAATTCTAAATATAATCTAACCTAATAGATATAATAGTAAATATAATCTAATAAATCTAATAATAAATATAATCTAATAAATCTAATAAATATATTGAATCTAATAAACATAATACAATCTGATAAACATAATATAATATAATCTAATTATCATATAATCTAGCTCTAAAGTTTTTATTGAAAACTATGCAGAACCCACGTCAAGTCATCTAGGCATTTTTAAAACTTATAAAAGACTAACTCTTCATTACTACTGGCCAGGAATGCACAGTGACTTAGTGAAAGCTGTAACTTCATGTAAAATCTGTCTAGCTCATAAACAAGTAAACCATGCCCCACTGGAGGTCATGGGGAAACCTAAAGAATGCTCTCGGCCATTCCAGATGCTCAGTATTGACATTTTTGGCCCTCTGCCTGTCTCTAGACGCCATAACGCATATCTTTTTGTACTGACATGCTGTTTCTCTAAGTATTGTCTTCTAAATAAGACAATCATAACAGCTGTTTCTACCTACAATAATAATGACCAACGCTCTTGGGATCTACATATTCCAGTTGTTCAATTTGCACTAAATAACTAAACTAGTGAAGTTACTGGTTTCACACCAACATTCCTTCGCTCAACTTTCAAGTGAAAGTCCTTGGTCTTCACCTGTACTTCTCACATCTAAATGGGATGGCAAATTGTGGTTCTGCTTAGACAGTCACAAGCTAAATTCAGTAACTAAGAAGGATGCTTATAATTTACCTTATATCTCTGAAATTCTAGATAACCTAAAGGATGCTAAATACCTAACAAGTCTAGATCTTTATAAAAGTTTCTGACAGAGCATCCCGTAGGCCTAGCTAACTACTAGTGTTTGACCCCATACAGGGTCACACGATGCCAAGGGAACACACACCTACGACCGCCTAACATATAGGTCGTGGAGGGTCGACTTGTACCTAACTACCTAAGTTAACTATAACTCTGGTTATAGCTATCCTAGTGTCATATTTCACACCCACCTGCAGTGTGGTAATCCTAATTAAAACCTACTGACTAAAGTTATCAATCTATTATTCTAAAATTAACTATATTTATTTGTCTTTTAACAGAACTAAATACCATGACTGCATGGCAATATGCCAACATAACTTCAGTTCCATGACCACCTGTCAGCTGACCACACACACACTCACACAATACACATGTAATCTCTTTGATTATTTTCTCTTTACGGCGTGACTATGAGAGGCTACATGGTGGGCCTTCAGGGCGATTCTTTAGTATCATGGCAGAGTCTCCATAGTACACTACCTTTAACTTTTATTTATGTTATTATGTCCTTATGGATGTCTTAAAGACGGCCCCCTGAAACATGGGTGTCCGCACACTAGTTAATCTATATTAATTCCTAAACCTACTGTTCTGAAAACAGCTTCAAGCCGGTAAATTTCTATACAAATACCGTACCTACCCATTAACTACTTGCATAGTAGTCTATAACTTTATATCCTAATTATAACTGTAAAACTTTCTCACTACTAACCTTAAAACCTATTCATAAAACAATATATAGCATAGTCCATTGTATTGTTCTTCTGATTCAACTAAACTGTTGGTGATCTGCCCCACAGTTAAACTATATTCCAGTCTGCCCTGGTAAACAAATCTAACATTAAATCTAGGCCCTAAACCAGATTAAAACATAACGTTTAAACTATTCATAAAACTTTATAACTGCTGGTATCTCTACCACCACGGTTAAATTATGTTCCATTCTACCCTAGTAACAATCTAACTTTAATCTAAGCACTAAACCCGAACCTAACTCGCATTTCATCAATCGTTTAATAATAGCATCTACATGAAATATTCTAACAACATTTAGTCAACAAACTTATCTAATTTCTTTTACCTAAACACTAAACTAGAAACCTAACTTTAACTTCATAACACCTTTTAGTATTGAACACGCCTATCCTGAATATCACTTAGATTCAACCTGCCCTAATTAAATTAATTAATTCTCTCAGAAAATATTTCCGCGTGATTCATAACATAACCTATTTTATTCAAGATCATTGACATATTATATTTTTGACGTTTACGTACTGACTTTGACATCTCGACGTAGTTGCCAACCTTGGATACTTGTCTTTTAGAATTTCGTCTATAACGTGCGGATATTCTCGCAACAGTATGAATATGGACTTGATTTATTTTTTATAAATTACACTCACGTTCGGAAACTCACTCGAATGGACTTCTACATATGATGCGTATTCCAGTAATGAAACTTAAACCAATTTCAACATATACATGGACCATCACCAAAAAAAAATTTTTTTTAACTTTAACAATTTTTTTTTACCTTTTCAAAAAAAAAAAAAAAAATTTTAATTTTTTTTAAATACTCTTAGCTTTTAACTTTAACATAATTTAATTCTAAACCTAAACATAAAATAGAACCTTAACTTATTACTATATTGTTGTTAGAACTTTGATAATTTAAAATCCAACAATGAACTTACTTCTTGCTTTGAAACCTAACATTACCTATAACCTGCAACAGTCCACCAAGGTTACCTAACCCTATGGAGATACACTTGCTTTATCTTGCTGTTTTTCCTACTGACTGTCTCGAGTTAAACTACTCTATAATTAGCTTACCTCTCGTATGTAATTGTACGTCACTGACTTAGGACTACTTCCAAGTCAGGGATGGACTTAGAATGGATGGATGCATGATTAATAGTATGGAAGCACATGAATGGGATGTATGAACGTATAGGTAGTCAGTAATAGTGGTTTAGGCCTTCTAGCGGATTTATCCTAGGGAAAATCCTTCGCTAACAGGCGGGGTACTGTAGCGTTGTAGTCGATTAAACTAGAAGTCGACTACCACACTAATCTCTAATGTCTATGGTTTCACGGAGTGACAACACTTATGCAGTAGTGACCAGCTATAAATTCTAATCTCTAGTGCGCGAAGCTTCTTTTCTCGCCGCCTACTGTTGCAAGTAACTTATATAGAAACCCCTCTGTGCCAAGGGTAAGTGCTCATCGTATCTGCCATTTTCTCTCCATCTTGCCAAATTGTAATCCTCTTATTTCACCATAATCTGCAGTGTTTGTAAATTAATATAATTGCCCGGTTGTCAAGATGGCTTCTGTCGAGATCATAACTATGCTATTTCATTGTCATCTGTTTTCCACTAGTGTTTCTAAATTGTGAAGCGTCCGCATGCCGCAGTATTACTTTTCTGCAGTGTCATAGCAGCTACGAGCTTAAACGCCTTGCACGCGGTTACGTTTTATATCGTTGCACGCGGTATGCGCACGCTTATCTCTATTTAACCTTTGTGAACCGCCGCGATGGTGAGTTTCCCATCCATTTTCCCGGGTACTGTTCCGTGGGGCTTACGGCTGGGAGACGCACGCATCGCTGGCGCTCACGATTCCTGCACCACGCTTACGGAAGCACCCTTTTTGGATTCCAGGGTTTTTTTTCTTTCCTTCTCCTTCGTTTCTACTGCCTTGGATTTCTACTATCAACCACCTCTACGTACGCCGCTCGACGGGTGTCACGCTGCCTCTGTGACTGTCTGCGGGCTATTGCGTGGCCTGCCCGAATAACCTCTGCGCCCGACTGCGCGCTATTGTGTGGCCTGCCGCATAACCTCTGCGCCCGTCTGCGCGCGAGCTGCCTGCTACGGGATCTGCCCGCCGGTCTGCGTGCGTCGCGGCCTGAGCCCAGGGCAGTACCATTCTATACCTTCGACCAGTGAGGGAACCCAGAGTGAACCGAACCCACCCCCCCCTTCAAAATAAATGCTGTAAACCTGTGGACTTCTTTTATTATTTACACCACCTAAACCACAACGCCACAGTGCATCGACAAGACTCTCAAAGAGATTTAGGAAGCCCAGGCAGTGGTCCAAGCGACCGTCAAAATGTGGCAGCTCCAGGGTGGGCAGCCTACCCAATAGTCCAGGGCCTGCAACAACGGGGGTCTGCGGCTTGGCCGCATCAGGCACCCGGCTCTTCAAAATTTCCCGAGCTCGTAGACTTATGACATCCCCCAGGTGGACAATCTGGTCATAGTCACCCAAACCCTTATCGCGGGCTGCCTGGTCCATCACCCCAAATCCACGTCCATGATGAACTCGCAGAAGCGTGTGAGCGCAGCATCAGCTGCCTTGATCCTCTAATTCAAGCACCCATACCGAGCAAGGGTGAGCTCTTCCAATTCCAAACGCTCAACCGTTGCCGCTGCCGATGTGAACCATCTCAACTGTGAGGCCAATCCGGCAGCAGACTCCCTGACAGCCCTTAATGAGGCCATTGCAACAATCAAATATTATACCAATAGGTTAAATTAACTAAACAAACAAACAATGACTTGTTAGCCAACCGAATAATTTCAACAAAATAAAAACTTAAATTCAATTATTTCAAGTCCAAATCCGACCCTGTACTTATTCCAAGTATGAATCCAGCTTGCCACAGATGGTTAGTTACTGAAAAAATAACAATTCAATGTATATATTGTGCGGGATCAACACCAATTAAATACAACAATTGAATGTATAATATTGCTCCGGACAATCTCTAACGCACAATCCAATAAATACTATAAGCAATAAGTCAATCCACACATTCAAGTCTTGTTATGTTAACAAATGTGTGATTAATATTTAGATAAACTTTTAAATTCAGATCAGTGACATTCAATCATTAATTACAACAAATATACCAAACAACTTTTACAACAAATATACCAAATTATGTACCAAATACAACCTAATAATTCCTAATTTCACAAACAATCTTACTTGTCAGTGCAATAACAAGGGACTAGCACTACAAATTACAGTACAAACTACAAGTACTATTTGAGCCCGGCTGACAAAGCAATATATTCAAAACTTATTAAGTTATAAGTTATGTTAAGTAATTAAACTTTTAAATTTTTCATCCCGATTTTTATCAAAAAATTTGAAATAAAAATCATCATCTAACACCAGCCTTGCCAAGGGGTATTGTGTTACCCTGATACGGGCTGTGGAGGTCAGATAAAGAAAGAAAGAAATAATTATTTAGATATGCAGTAATTCCACTAAAACACTAGTACTCAGCTGCATCTATTTGGTGGAAACTGACCCCAAAATTGGAAAAAGGCTAAGCAGATGATATAATAAAGCTAGACTAGCGATTCCGGTCGATAACTTCAGTGAAGATAGACTGTTATAAAATTACGACGAGGAGGAGGATCCTGGAGGCGACACCGTAGACATAACACCAGCCGCGTGCCATCCGGCAATTTTGATCTAGGGCGCCGCCGAAATGCCTTCTTTGGCCTCGCGGCGCCCTAAGCCACCACCGCGACTGCGCTAGTTTTTGACGCGTGGTGTCATTTATTGACGTTTTTTTAAATCAGTGTTTTTCCTTAGATTTTTATTATTTAATTTAATTTATTTACTAGTTTAGTTACTAAGTTTAATTTTGTTACATAATCTGATTAATGTCGAGTGGCAGCAGTGATGTGTTGTGTAATAGTGCTGATCAACCTTCAACATCACTAAATATTCTGGAGAGGTGTCCTCTGTGCACCCAGGCACGGTTTTTTAAAGGTAAGCAGGGTCTGAAAGTACATATTGGGAAGGTACACAAACCACCCAATGTATCTACTTCAGACCCCGTCATTTCTTTAACACCTACATCATTTTCCAATTTGGATCCGTTTTGGAAAACCCTTTCAAAATTCAAAAACTCTGTTCCGGTTTTAAAGCGAATTCCCCGCGGCGCTAGACCTGTAGTGGCGCAAAACCTAGCAGGATGCGTTCGCCTTGCCGCTCGCGAGAATTCTCAAAGTGCCTGGGAACATCTGCTTACCTTCCCGTATAGGATACTACATGTTCAAAAAAATTTGGCAACCAAAAAAACTTTAACTTCACAAATTAAAGAAAATTGTACTATTTCGGCCCATATTCAGGATGCAAAATTACCGACACAGAGGGTTACTTCCACAAGAAGTATATCCCGCCTAGTCGAATCGAAATTGGGGGAAGGTGACATTAGCGGAGCTGCCAGAAGAAGCCAGAAGATCTTTTCAGTAGTGATGTGGTGGCCCCATACTCTCCAGATACTCTCGCAGCTCTGGAGAGCAAACACCCTGCCCCAGCGGATGGTCTTTCCTTTCCCGACCCCCCCGATCAGGACATAAACACCCTCACCGTTACAGGTCAAGAGGTGATCACAGCCGTTTGTTCCTTCCGAAGCGGCTCTGCTGGCGGCCTCGATGGGCTGAGTCCGCAGCACCTGAAGGACCTACTCAGCTCAGGCGCCGGAGAGGCTGGTGAGTTGCTTTTAAAGGAGCTAACGGCTCTGATTAATCTTATGCTCTCAGGCCAGGTGAACGAAGCCGTCACCGATATCTTGTACGGGGCCAATCTATGTGCCCTACGCAAGAGGGATGGCGGCATTCGTCCCATTGCCGTGGGAACTACCTACCGTCGTATGGCAGCCAAGATTTGCTCTAAATTTTATGGTGAGGATATTTCGACCAAATTTCAGCACCTGCAACTGGGTTACGGTTCCAAAGGGGGTTGTGAGGCTGCCGTACATGCCTTGACGACCTATTTAAATTCAGGGAAAGGAGAGGTCATCTTGAAGGTTGACATTAAAAATGCTTTTAATTCAGTCAATAGGGACACTTTGTTGGCAGAAACTAAAAAAGAAGTACCACAAATTTTTAGTTTTCTTTGGCAATGTTACAGACATCCGACTAAATTACTTTATAAGGAAAACCTTTTGGAATCAGCTGTTGGCTGTCAACAAGGTGATCCCCTCGGGCCAGCGATCTTCAGTTTAGCCATTAACCCAATCATTCGACAGTTAAATTCGAAATTTAATGTGTGGTATGTCGATGATGGAACCCTGGGAGGCGATGTAGACACGGTATTAGATGATCTACAGTTTTTAATCAATCAATTCCATTCCATAGGATTGGACCTCAACCTTTCGAAGTGTGAACTATTTATATCCGACTGTACTGACAGACAACTGACACTTTCAAAATTCAACGCAATAGCCCCAGATATCCAAATTGTGGAAAAAAGTTCTCTTCGTCTTCTTGGGTCTCCAATTTATGAGAATTCCTTTCCCGATTTTGTCGAGGAAAAAATACAAAATTTTAATGACATCTTGGACAGGATATACCAAATTAATATGCATTCGGCCATCACCTTAATACGTTACTGTTGTTTTGGACCCAAATTAATGTATTTTCTTCGTTCTTCACATCTATGGCATCATCCTCACCTTTTGGAAAAAATGGACCAAATTATTCGTCAAACTCTGACAGGAATTTTAAATGTGGCTATGGACGACCGAGCTTGGGCACAAGCTACTCTTCCCATTCGTATGGGTGGTCTCGGCGTCCGCAAAATTACTAGTATCAGTCTACCGGCTTTTGTATCCTCGGTACACGGCACTGAGAAATTAATCAGGAATATCCTAGCTCCATCACTGGTTGATTTCAATGTGCCGTATTTCACCGAGGCTATAGATACCTGGAGACTCGCTTGCCCGAACCTAAATCCACCCGACAATCCATCATCTCAGAGGCGGTGGGATGAGCCGCTCTGTAGAGCAGTTCAGAGTGACCTTATTGCCACATCTGCTTCGGCTGCAGAGCGTGCGCGCCTGCTGGCTGTGGGTGAATGGGAGTCGGGTCTCTGGCTCCATGCACTTCCGTCATCGAACATAGGCACCTTGTTCGATGATACTACTTTCCGCCTCGCTGCTTCCCTTCGATTAGGTGCTCCCTGCTGTTCTGCTCATCGCTGTCACTGTGGCGAAGTTGTCAACAGCCTCGGTCACCACGGCCTTTCATGCGGCCGCAGCGCGGGTCGCATAGCACGGCACGCGAATATTAACGACATTATCCAACGAGCTCTTGTCACTGTCGGCGTTCCAGCTGTTTTAGAACCAAATGGCCTGGCACGCGACGATGGCAAAAGACCGGACGGTATGTCTTTATTTCCTTGGAAGATGGGTAGGCCTTTAGTGTGGGACGCAACTTGTGTCGATACTCTTGCGCCATCCCATCTTCCTAGCTCATCTTGTTGTGCTGGCGCTGCCGCTGCGGCTGCTGAGAACCTCAAGCGGCGGAAATATAATAACCTTGTTGGTAGTTATATTTTCGAACCGTTTGGGGTTGAAACCTTGGGGTCGTGGGGTCCGAGTGCTCACAAATTATTTAAAGATCTGTCCAGACGTCTAGTTGACACTTCGCGTGACCCAAGGGCTGGCTTTTACCTTGGACAGAGGTTAAGCATTGCCATACAACGTGGCAATGCCGCCAGTCTTTTGGGCACATTACCAGTGGACAGCGATGCGCACGAATTTCTGGATGCAATATTTTAGTTTATTTTTAGGTGTGTATATGTAGTTTAGGGTTTTTATTTAAATTAAAATTGTATTCTTTCTCAATTTAAAATCTTAATAAATAAGTAATTAAACTAAAGTTATTTTCAACAATGTTCAAAACTTCCAATTTACTATGTGGATTTATATTAATGTAAAATCCACGCTCTGCTTACCAATATTTGTTCAGTACCAAGCCAGCGCAACGATACTGGTATGCTGAACCATCCACGGTACGTGGAGCCTTGCCGTTGCTTGCAAACAAAGTTACACAATAGCCTCTTAGGCTCTATCAATACCTAATATTACCACTTACCTTAGCTGGAGACGCCAAGCTTCGACCTACCTGAGGCCACGTCCGCGTGTGTGTGTAAGTGTGAAATGAGTAATTGAACGTATAGTGAAAGTCAAGTGTGGATGGACGGAGGTTCTCAAATGCAGGTCCTCCCAACGCGGTCTATCAGCAATCACAGCACAAACTTAGCACCAGGTTGAAGCAGCTGTTTATCACTTATTTTCAGCAAATCCGCGTGCCATTTTGTCTGGCATCAATACGGCGTTATGTTCCAAAATATCCCAGGTTTTTCGTCAATTCGGGAATACAATTTCAATCAATCGTTAATCACACCCCAATTTGTCTTTTAACCGCGTAGATTCAATAGGATTTAATTATAATTAATAAATCGATCTCAACAATCGGCGGACATTTTTTCAACCGGAACAAAGGTAATCTGTCAAGTCAAAGTTATGTCAAGCCCACAGATAATTAATGTTGCCAACCAAAATATACGTTCGGTTCCACATATCGGACGGAACAAGTATTATTATTATTATTTATTTATTTATAAACATTGATTACAAATAACTTATAAACTAAGCCCCACAAAACCGTAGTAGTGGTTTGACTGTGGGGTCGATAAGTCTCTATAATATACCTACATTTAAAACTTAAAAACTAATAATTATGTAGGGACAATGTAAATGATTAATCAGTGATATTATTATGACTGTGCCCGTGATGCATATACAATATAAACCAGTCGCAAATAAACTGCAGTCGTAAATGGTCGTTACAATTAGTCTTCACCCCAACACAAGCAATATGACACATTAGTTAAATTCTAAGTTTAATTCTTAGTTTAATTCTAGTAGTGGAAGTAAAATTATGAACTTAACCCACATGGGTGACCCCGACGTGATCTTAAGTGTTGTTTTTATCGGTGAGATGAGACTGGAACGGAAATTAATCCGCAACAAAGTGCTACACCACGTGCGCAGGATGTGAAAGGGGACAGGTCCAGCGACGCCAGAGAAAAGGAGCTGGCAAGCATTTACTGTCACTTCATGAATCCCCGAGTTTTGGGTAGACCAAACGCGACTCTGGTTTGTCCAGTTTGAGGCCGCGGTAGAAAACCAGAAATTGAGCGATGCAGCCAAACAGGATCTGAATGTTACTAAATTAAGCAAGGCCGCTATAGAGCAGGTGAGTGACTTGTTGCTCGCTCCACTGGAAACTCGGAAGTAACCGACGCTGAAGGAAAGGCTACTGGATGTGTTCGAGGAGTCGGAATCGAGAAAGCTGCAAAAACTGATCGGCGAGATGGAGTTGGGAGATCAGCGGCCATCACATTTGCTACGGCGTATGCGTGAGTTTAGCCAGAGAGTGCCTGACGAGAACCTGAAGTTGATGTGGCAATCACACCTGCTTACTTCGGTGCGAGTTGTACTGACGGTGACGGACTCGAAGAGTTTGAACGTGCTCACTACGATAGCAGACAAGGTGCTGGAAAGTACAGGAGAGAGTACATCATCAGAATCTGAAGTCAATGCGAAAAAGGCCTAGAAAAAGATCATAGGAGAGATGAGTGACGCATCATCAGATATCGGCAAAATCCGAAGGGAGTTGGCGAAGATCAACCTGCGGCTGACAGGTCTTGAGCGTAGCAGAGGCTGAGGACGTTGAGACAGCGGCAGCCAAAGATCCAGATCAGCATCAGTAGGTGAGAGAAAGAGTGATAAATGGTTATGTTTTTATCACTATCGTTACAGGGAAAATACAACAAAATGTGTAAAACCCTGTAATTGGAGCAACGGAGCGGAGAAGTTGGCGAGAAACTAGAAGTAGTGCAGCCGACGGCGGGACGTTGTACAATATAATAATAATAGGAATAAGTCTAACTTTACTTTGTATGCTGCTAACGGTACAGTTATAAAAACTTATGGTTTACAGACATTGACTCTAAATTTAGGATTAAGACGACCGTATACTTGGCATTTCATTGTAGCAGAGGTGAATCAGCCTATCACAAGCGCAGATTTTTTTATTAAAATATAAGTTACTGGTAGATTTAAGCGGTCGACGTCTTATAGATGAAGTAACTACATTAAACTCAATAGGTTCGATAGTAGAGTGGAGAGAGCCATGCTTAATTACGATTGATAGCACCTGTATTTATGCGGAGATACTAGCAGACTTCCAGAGATCACTAAACCTGTGTTTTTCAGGGAGGAACTCCCACAGGTAGTGTTTCATCATATTGAGACACACGGACCTCCCGTATTTGCTCGACCTAGACCACTAGCCCCAGAAAAATACGTCAAGGTCAAGGAAGAGTTTCGGCGCATGCAGGAAATGGGAATATGCAGGCCGTCAAAAATTCCTTGGGCCAGTCCGCTGCATACGTTACTCAAAAAGGATGGTGTTGCGTCCCAAATGTATTTTTGAACGATCTTTGGGTGGCAACATTCTATTGTCTTTTTGATGACACTTGACATAACTTTTTCACTTGACAGATAGACTTTGCTTCCTGGTTGAAAAATGTCCGTTCTTGGGACTTTGATTTAATTGTAATTGATAAAATATCGTTTGGAATCGCCATTTGCAACCGATAATTGGGTCGCGATTAACTACTGTTTGAAGTTGTAATCCCGGATTGACGAAAACCCAGGGATATTTCTCGGGACATATCGCCGTATTGCCTCACCGCGTGGCACGCGCATTTGTTGGAAATAAGTTGGGCTGTGATGCTGATCAGGACCGCGCCATCTGGAGACTGGCGCCTTGTGAACGTTCTAGAACACGTGACTTACAGCACACTTTTCAATTACTCACCTCATAATTACATACATACCACACTTGGGCGTGACCTAGGAAGGTCGAAGTTGGTGTACCCAGTGCAGAAGGTAAGTGGTTAGAACTGTTATTTATATATATGGTTTGTAGGCCGAAGAGCCTGTAGTTTGTTTATTGTTGTTGAAAGCAACGGTAGGGCTCCACGAACCGTGGACAAGTTTCGGACACCCCAGTTATCGTTGGCTGGCCTTTTGTAGGACTGAACAGATGGGAAACTACGTTCTTACGGTGATTATAGAATCACCGCAAGAACGTTGTTCCCCATCCTTAGGCCTTAAATGCTAGAGGAAAGTGACCAAATATGGAATACCGTTTTGTTTTTCAGGTATAATTTGCACAAACGTTATAAATAAAAAAACGTTTTGTTCAAACAACAAACAACAACAATCATATATTTTGCGCTTTATTTTGTGACACGTTTTGGTTACATTGATTACTTTTAAGTAACAATTTGTTGAAAAAACTAAAAAATGATAAAGGTATGTACCTAAATGTGAAATGGATATCCGAAATATGGAATACTATAAACACCATCAAAAATCAACCTTAACTTAAATGAGACTCTTTGAAAATTTTGGTAAAACATGAAACGGAACACAAATTATTTGCAAAAGTCACAAATCTAGGTGTTCAGACTCTGGTCCAGCGCAATCATTATGTGTCCAGGGCCCACAAATGAGGCACTTGATCCCTGTTTCACCATAAGTATCATTCGAAAACCGCATGCCACAGAAAATACATTCGGGATCTTCAGAGTTATATTTCCTATCAAGACATCGGGCTCACTGTCTGTATTCTCTTTATCATCTGATTCTGACTTAGACTTAATATTTTTCTTGGCCTTTTTCCCTTTTTATTTCTTCTCGTTCTATTTTAGATTCTTGTTTTGCGCTTCATTTTTGAGTTGACGCCAGCCATTCTAATAAAACAAAAAAAAATACTTTCAATTTATACCTAATTAACAAAATCGTCAAGTCAGCTCATAATAAAGAGATAGATAGATATATTCTGTGCCATACAGGCGCATTTGTGTGCTGGGTTGGTGAAGAATTAAAACCACACTAGAAGATTCTTGAAGTTTTCTTCCTTTATTTTCTTGAGTGTTTCTTCTTGTTACAATTTTGCCCGCAAACTGTGTCGAACCGGGCTAAATGTTCCTAATTTATACAAATTTCGCAAAGAAAATGTAGGCTCTATGATTGGTTGACCAATAAGAATACAGGATTTTTATCCAATCAGAATCAAGAATAGCTATCTCTTATTTACTTACTTTATGTACTCATTATATACCAAAACTAAAAATCTAAGCGCTGTGATTGGTCAGCCAATCAGAACAAAGTATTTTTAACCAATCAGGAGAAGGCGCACTTTACTTAGCTGCTGCGAAACTTTACCGTAACGAGAGCCGTTGCATATTTTTGGCCATTTTCACTATTTTTACGCTATTTTTATGGGTAAAACTATATATATTTCGATTCTAAATCACTTGTGATTTATCTATCTAGGAAAAATATAAAATCTACAAAAAACATAACATTTAAAGATATAACTCCTATGTACTAATGTTTACCTCTAGTTCTATGTACATACATTCACGAAACTATCTAATCCTTATAGTAATCGCTTAAAACTATTATTTTTCGTATTTAAAACTATTAAGTAGAACTAAAACTATTAAACACAAAGTCTATAATCATTCCGTTAAGTGTCTATCACTGTATATTCACTATATCTGTTCATTATGTATCTGTTTACTATATATCACTGTTCACTATATATCACTGTCCCGCACATCACTCCCGCCGTGCGACTGAGTCGCATAAGTTTCCGGTGCGGGCTCGACGTTCGTAGGCAGGGGCAGGATCACTAGTTTTCTTACAGGCCGTCGCAGGACACCTCCTTTGGTCAGCACGTCCACTGTCCGCACGATGTTGTCAGGACCCGGATACGTAGCGATGACTCTTCCTCGGATCCACACGTTGCGGGGCAGGTTCGGGTCGACGATTTGTACCAGGTCGTTAGCTTGTACTGCCTGACCTCTTCCATGGGGCTCCCGCCGGTGTTGGAGCTTGGGGAGGTACTCCTTTACCCAGCGTAGCCAAAATATATCGGCTAACCTTTGTGCAGCTCGCCAGCTGGATCGTGAGACGGTGTCTTGGTCGGTGAATGTGCCTGGCTGCGGCACGCGCCCTGGTCCTCCTAACAAGAAGTGGTTAGGAGTTAGTGCTTCTGGATCTTCTGCGTTGACTGACACATGCGTCAGCGGGCGACTGTTGACGGTGTACTCTACTTCAGCCAGTAGAGTTGCAAGGACTTCTTCTGTGGGGTGACGCTCGTGCAGTGTAGCGGTCAGAGCTGTCTTGACTGAGCGGACCATTTGTTCCCAGGCTCCACCCATAAATGGAGCTCCAGGCGAGATATAGCGCCAGGAGATGGTCTTCTTCGCCGCTTCTTCTGCAGTCACCGCGTCGATAGCCTGTCGTAGTTCCTTGTCGGTGGCCTTTAAATTGGTGCCGTTGTCCGACCATATCTCAGTCGGGCAGCCTCGTCGAGCGATCATTCTTGTTATTGCCATCACCGCGGAGTCAGCGCTAAGCGAGCCAGCGATTTCTAGGTGTATTGCTCGCGTCGTGAGACATGTGAAGACAGCGACATATCTCTTCTGTCGAGTCCGTCCGACGGTCACTGAGAGAGGTCCAAAATAGTCGATTCCAGTGAAAGTAAATGGTCGTTTGTGATGAGTTAAACGACATGCTGGCAGGTCCCCGGTTCTGGGATGCGGTGGGACTTGTGTCTTCATTCGGCAGAACAGGCTTCTTCTCAATATCGTGCGTGCGATAGGGCGTAATCTCAATACCCAAGTACTGCTGTCTGCACTCGTTGACGGTTGCTTCTTCAGCGTGATGGAGCTGGCGATGTATGGCCTGTACCCAGAGTCGGACCGTGGGATGATCACCGTCGATTACCAGCGGGTTCTTAAATTCTTCCTTCATATCTTGGACTGCTCGAATACGGCTTCTTAATCTTATTGTATCGTTAATGGACTCGACGCTGAGCTGGTGGAGGCGACTTTCCTTGTTGATCGGCTTCCCGCTGTTCAAGTTATCTATGTCTTCCGCGAAAGATTCTTCTTGAGAAGAACGCATCAGGAGTTCTTCCGCTGTTTTGAGCAGCTCGGCTGTTACTGGTATGAACTTTGTCGGCTCTGGCGATGATGATTTCTTTTTCATTGCAGGTGCTTGCGGTCTATTTATGTTCTTCTTCCAAGTGGGATCCGTTTCTTTGTTCTTTTTCGTTCTTCTATAATTAACTTTCTGTTTGGTGGCTCTGCAGAGTTGAATGAACTGCAGAACACGTGCTGTAGAATAGCGTAGTCGGTCCCAGCTAGAGAATTTCGTCGGGTTAGGCAGAGCCTCTGCAAGCTTCAGTCTTCCTTTGTCGCCAATATAGTGTGTCTTTTCTTCATCTGAAGTTTCTTCTACTGTCGTTCTTACGGTTTCAATCGGCCAGGAGTTTTCTGGTAAGTATAAGAAGTCGGGTCCTTTATACCATCGATGATTCTTGTTAAAGTCTGTTGGGACGTCACGCGTAGCGTCGTCTGCCACGTTCAACTTCGTTGGGACCCAGCGCCAATCGTTGACTTTGGAACTTTCTTCTATAGCTGCTAGACGATGAGCCACGTAGGGTTTGTATGAACGTGACCCTGTCCTTATCCAAGTGAGCACTGTTTTGCTATCCGTCCAGAAGACTTTGCGATCAGGCTTCTTGTCGTGCTCTTCGATCACTGCTTCTGCGAGTCTGGTTCCCATTACTGCTGCCTGCAATTCCAGCCTTGGTATCGATGTGAGTTTTAATGGTGCCACCTTCGCTTTGGCCATGATGAGGGATAGGTCGACTTCGCCGTTCTCTGTTACTGTTCTCCAGAAAAGGACCGCGGAGTAGGCTGACTCGCTGGCGTTGCTGAAGACATAGAGCTCTAGGGAGGCGGCGTCGCTGTAGTGTTGATATTGCCGCGGGAATGCTACGTCGTGGAGGCCTTTTAACTGCGCCACCCATATTTCCCATTGCTCTGCCAGGTCTTCGTCGATCTTGTCATCCCATTGCGTTCCTCTGCGCCAGACTTCCTGGAGGAGTTGCTTCGCCTTGATCGTGACAGGGGAGGCGAATCCGAGCGGGTCGAAGAGTGACATCACTATTCTCATTGCTTCTCTCTTTGTTGGCTGTCTTCCTTCTAAAAGTGCAGGAGGTATTCTGGCTAAGTTCAGGTTGAAGGTAAGTTCGTCTGAGTTGATCTTCCATATGACACCTAAGACTCGTTCCATCTGTTCTTCATTTCTGTAAAGTTCAATGTCTTCTAACTGGCCGTCGTCTCCAAGCATTTTTAGTAGTGGCGCTGAATTCGATTTCCACTGTTTCAGCTCGAAGCCAGCTTTCATGTGTACTTCTCGCACACCCTTCGTTGTACGTTCGGCTTCTTCGAGGCTTCTGAAGCTGTCTAAATAGTCGTCAACGTAATGCTTCTGTATTATTGCAGCTGCGGCTTCTGGGTGAGTTTTCTCGTGGTGTTTGGCGTTCAAGTTCTTTACATAGATCGCTGTTGAAGGTGAACTCGATGCTCCGAAGATTAACGACGTCATTCTATATTCTTCTGAAGGATGGTCGTCTCGTCGATCGCCGCGCCACAGATGTCGCAGTGCATCTCTATCTTCGGTTCGCAGCTTGACTTGCATGAACATTTCCTTGATGTCTGCTGTGACTGCGACTGTATGTTGTCTAAATCTCATGACGACGCCTGGTAATGACTGTAGTAGATCAGGGCCTTTCAGCAGCATGTCGTTTAAGGCCACACTTTTTGTTTTGGCCGCGGCGTCGTGTACTACTCGCAGCTAGTCTGGCTTCATTGGGTTGACTACTGCGAAGTGTGGTAGGTACCAAGTCTTGTCCACTGTCTTCTCTTTAGGAGCAGGCTCAGCATATCCCTTTGCTATGAGAGCGTCCATCGGTTCGACGTACTTCTTCTTTAATGTAGAGTCACGATCAATCTTCTTCTCTATGTTGAAGAGCCTCTTCAGTGAGTTTTCATAGTTGTCTGGAAGCTTGATATCTTCTTTGCGCCAGAGAAGACCGGTCTGGAATCTTCCTTCTTCTGTCTTCGTTGTGGTCTTTTCTAAAATACGTAGTGCCTTTTCTTCTGGATCAGTCTTCGGTCTCTTGGGATTTATGCAGAGTGCGTCCATCTCGAAGTATTTTCTTACAAGGTCTTCTAAGTTATATTCTGGATCTTCTGTGAAGTGTGACACGACGTCGATCTTGTATCCAAGTATTCGTGTTTGGCTGCCGTGGAGCACCCAGCCTAGTGGCGTGAGAGAGGCCATCGGATGGTTTTGATTTCCTCTTCTTACTTCTGATGTCAGCAGAAGATGCCAGTTATCTTGATCGATCAGTACTCGTGGTTTCGCCTCTGTATATGTGAGATGATTTCGAATGTCAAATAAGTGTTGGCACCTTTTTAAAAGTTCTTGTGGCACCCGTTGAGATGAGACTTGCAGGTTCTTCACTGTGCGCGCTTGTATTTGCTCTTCATGATCGTTGAGTCCCTTTAGCTTGATGGTGACTCTTCTTGATGCTGATTCTGATGTCTTCATATCATTGATGGTTTCTATTTTCAATGGATCTATGGGTCCTGTTGCTCCAATATTTTTCACTATGCTGTCGTCGACATTGTGACTGTTGATCCGTCGTCCATCAATGCGAAGGTGTTGACAGCTCCTTTTGGTCCTACCACCTGAATCGGTCCCAACTAGCACAAATGGGCTGCATTAGAGCTTTGGAGCGTATCCGATTATTACTTATGGTAATAGACGTAAGCGCTAGAGCGTCTACTGCAGACTTAAAGCAGCCGCTTTAGCGCTATTTGGGCGCCATTTTATGCAACCTAAAGTTCCATTTAACCTGCACAACGGTTGCATAAAGGTTCCTTAATAGCTATAACGATTTATTAACGCTATACTAAAGCTCTCGTAGCGCTACTTTTGAATGATTTTGAACTACTTTGAACGAATGAATTGATTATAGTTCTTTATTGTATATCTTCAGTTGACATTGTTTGTAATATTTTGGTAAAGTGTTTTCGTCGCCATCATGAAAATGAAACATAAAGAAGTAAATGTTTGTATTCTGTATTAGCAAGATATATAAAGATACTTAAAACGCTGTCCAGTTTACTGTAGATATATAAGATAATTTTCGAGTAATTTTAACGCGCTTTTATGATATTTAAAAAATTAACAAAAGATATGTGATATTTTTTATTTGTTATACAGAATAAATTTTATTTCCGTATTTTTACGTGTCGATAACTTACTATTCGCAAGTGGCCGATTGTTTACCGGTACATTTAATGCACATTTAACTGAACTCAATTTTGCAAGTGAATTATAAGCTTTCTTAAAAAATCATGGCGTCATTGTACTGTAGTCATAACCTGCAGTTTGAGCTCTAATAACTCCCTTTTGAGAATCATAGTGCTAATTTTCACCCTTCTAACGCTTCCAGTGATTTTTGTTCCCCTAGTGCAACTCACAGCCACAAAAAGCTCCTATTTTCCTGTTTTTGAGGTTATAAGATTAATTATTTGTATCCTTAAGTGTATTGTAAGGTGTACAATAAAGTATATAATAAATAAATAAGATCTAGGTACGTACTTATTCGTTTAGCATCCATTTTATTAAATGTTTTATAATAGTTACAAAAGTGGCTGTAAAATGGCGAATCGATTGAGCCTGCAAGGAATGACTATTGCTACTAAAGGCCTTAGTTACACTGAGATTTTTTTGTAACTATAGTATGCATAAGAGTTTCTATTATTTCTATAATGAAACTTATAGTAGTATAATAGTGGTTACTATAACTATAACCTATACAAGTTACAATGGAACCTACTATGCAGCTGTGAGTGGCAGAATGACCTTCGTAACTCTCATATAAAGGTGTAAGTGGTAAATGAGTTCTACCGTGGACTACTGTGAAGGCTAGGGTAGTATTTGATTCAGCTTATAGCACCTTAAGTAACTTTTATAACTATAGACGTTTACGGATGCAGATATGCAACTCTGAACTGCTTTTTGAACCCTTAAAGCGCTATTTTACAGCCCAAAGTAACAAAATAGGCTGCTATTTCCACTAATGTGCTCGTTGGGGTATGATCTTCAGATAAGATTGTTTCTTGATTGTCCAAGTCGAATTGATGACTTCACCTGCTTCTTTATTTTCTCAATTTTCTGCCTTTTCTGTCTTTTTGTCATAATGTAACATCTTGTGATGAGAGTACTTGCAGTTGTTTATACCACAAGGCTTAGGTCGGCAGTTGTGAATCTTGTTTCTATAACGAAGGCATCTGAAGCAGAGGCGTTTGGACTTTGCTACGTCCCATCGTGCATTTTCATCAATTTTATTGAATTGTTCACATTCTGTTGCGTTGGTGTGCCCCGTATCTTCGCATATGAAGCACCTTGGTGTGTATTTCTTCTCAGTTACGTTGTTAATCCTCTGCATCCTCTTCTGTGGAGCCACTGTAGTAGGTGCGGCCATCTGTTCAGGCATTGCATAAGGTCCGCACAATTCTGCTTCCCTTTTGAAGAACTTCTCTATTCTGAGTAAGCAGGGATCTTCACGCGATTGTGTAGCCGAGAAGTCGTAGTATCTGTATCGCAGCGTCGGCGTCAGCTTGTCTACAATAGTCTTCGCGAGTTCAGGGTTGTACATATAATTGAAACAACCCAAAGTTTTCAATGTTGCCACTACGTTGGAGACCTTAGTGGCGAATATGCAGATGCCCCTCGGTGACTCGGAGAGGCACGGTAGACCTTGAAGCGTTTCCATTTCCAACATTGCTATTGATTCTGGTCTTCCAAATCTTGACTCCAGAGTCTTCATCACTTCGGCAGGGTGCGCGTTGATTATCAGTAAACCTTCAACCGCTTCTTTGGCCTTCCCTTTCAAATTTCTTGTAAGTCGATTTGTATTTTCAACGGCGCTGAACATCATTTCAGTCTCGTAGTATGCGGCGCGGAAGGGTAGCCATTCCTGATGAGACCCATTGAAGAAAGGTAACTCGACAAACTTGGGTCTCTGGGTGGTGCTGACAGCCTTGGTGATTGCTTCAGCTAGAATGGCTAAGTCAGATTGACCTCCCGGCGGTGACCGATGTGTCTCTTTCTGTCTTCTTGTCATCGGTTCTTCAGCATGGGTGGCCGTCGGTTCTTCTGAAGCGCGGTGAGGTTCGTTGGCGATCGCTAACACTGGGCGGTTCACTTGATTGTCCAACCAGGTGTCCACTCTTGCATTTGTTTCTGAATAGAGGGAGACATCTTCTTCTTCTTCCTCTTCTTCTTCGGAATATTCTGCTTCTAAAGCGGCTAGGCGTGCTGCGGCTAACTGTACTTGAAGGCTTAATAACTCGTCTTTCGCCTTCGCTATCTTCTTTTCTTTAGTTCTGCTGTGGATGGATCCCCCGTTTCCCCCCCTCTTGCTAGGGGGCGCGAGGACCTGTGGTCCAGTCGGCATCGATGGACCGGCGACAGTCTTTCTTCACTGTAGAAGTTTCTGTATTGACAGCTGCGGGCGGCTTCATCAGCTGTTTCGCCTTCGCACCCGTAGTTAACGTCGTCGTGTTCGAAGGAGTCACAGACGGTGCGGCGACGCTGGCGGAGTGCGAGGCGGGCGGGGCAGTTGCAGATGAGGCGGAGGCGGCGGCGGTCGAAGTGGATGCGGCGGTGGCGGAAGTCACGGTGGTTGGATCAGTTGCCGTGGAGCTATGTGTCTGTTCTGAAGTTTCCGTGGCGGTCGTCCCTGTTACTGTTGATTCCGTGCTGGCTTCCGCACTGGTGCCGGTCGCCGAGGTGCTTTCGGTTGATGACGGCTTCTGTTCGCCTGAAGGTTTGCGGCCCCTCCCCTCGGAGCGTGTAACTGGCATGTTTTCAGCTAATATTCTTCGACTATCTTGAAACAATCATCAATTTTTTAAAAATTCTTCACTATATACGACGAAAATAATTCTTCAAATAAATCTTCAGTAAATCTTCCGACAATAATCTTCGAATAATTCTTCAAAATAAATCTTCAATAAAATCTTCCATTAATACTCTTCAATTAATTCTTCACAGTAAATCCGGCGCTCGAAGGACCATTAAATGTGCCATACAGGCGCATTTGTGTGCTGGGTTGGTGAAGAATTAAAACCACACTAGAAGATCCTTGAAGTTTTTACATTTAATTTTATTTTATTTCATTTAATTTATACAAATTTCGCTAAGAAAATGTAGGCTCTATGATTGGTTGACCAATAAGAATACAGGAATTTTATCCAATCAGAATCAAGAACAGCTATCTCTTATTTACTTACTTTATGTACTCATTATATACCAAAACTAAAAATCTAAGCGCTGTGATTGGTCAGCCAATCAGAACAAAGTATTTTTAACTAATCAGGAGAAGGCGCACTTTGCTTAGCTGCTGCGAAACTTTACCGTAACGAGAGCCGTTGCATATTTTTGGCCATTTTCACTATTGTTACGCTATTTTTATGGGTAAAACTATATATATTTCGATTCTAAATTACAAGATCTATCTAGGAAAAATATAAAATCTACAAAAAACATAACATTTAAAGATATAACTCCTATGTACTAATGTTTACCTCTAGTTCTATGTACATACATTCACAAAACTATCTAATCCTTATAGTAATCGCTTAAAACTATTATTTTTCGTATTTAAAACTATTAAATAGAACTAAAACTATTAAACACAAAGTCTATAATCATTCCGTTAAATGTCTCTCAATGTCTATTCACTATATCTGTTCATTATGTATCTGTTTACTATATATCACTGTTCCGCACATATTCTTTATTGTACACCATAACAGTAAAAACAAAATTATGGACTTAACAATTAAAAAGGGTGATAAAATGGGCGGTCTTATCGCTAAAAGCGATCTTTTACAGACAACCTTTGGATGGATTTGACACAGAAGGAGAAAATAAATACGCGGGTAGTCCACGGTGTACTAATTATCTATATAAAATACAAAACAATAAATAACGTTCTCAAAACATATATATACATACAAATGTTTAAAAAAAAAGAAAGAAACAAAGACATACATAGTGACAATTTAAGGAGAGAGATAAAGATGTTTTACTACGTTTTTGAAAGAAGATAGTGTTTGTGCTTGTCTTACTGACACGGGTAGAGCATTCCACAGCCGTACTGCTTGAGCTGCGAACGACTTACCATAGAAATTGGTGGCGTGACTCGGTACCGCAAGCCTTAAGTTTTCTGATGACCTCAGAGATTTTGCATGTGTGTCATGAAGGAACTTAAATCGTTCTTTAAGATAAGTGGGGGTTTTAGAATTAAACAGCACACTGTAAAGCAGAGACAAAATGTGTAAGTTCCGGCGAAGACGTATTAGAAGCCACTTGAGTTTCGTACGAAATTCGGATACGTGATCATATTTGCGCAAGTCAAATATAAATCTAATGCAAACATTTTGGAGTCGCTCAAGTTTATCAAATTGTGCCTCAGTAAGATCAAGATAACTGACATCAGCGTAGTCTAGGATAGGGAGTAAAAGAGACTGTGCTAGCGCAATTTTAGTAGCAGTTGGCAGAAAGTTACGCAACTGTCTTAGGGAATGGCCAGAAGCAAATAATTTGCGACTGACTTCTTGTAATTGGGGACCCCAAGAAAGATGTTTGTCAACCCAAACCCCAAGGTTCTTAACTTTCTCGCTTAATGGAATAGAAGTGCCGTTGAAAATAACCTGAGGAAGCTGCGTCCATTTTACCTTAGGTGCCAACCTGGAACTGCCAACCACAATGACCTGGGTTTTTGACGGGTTAACCTGCAAACCATGTGCATCACTCCATTCACAAACAGAAGCCAAGTCCTGGTTCATGATATCAATAGCAGTATGCAAATCTGTATAGGGAGCTTGTCTGTAAATCTGCAAATCATCAGCATAAAGATGGTAGGAGGACTGAAGTTTTTTAGAAATAGAATTTATGAATATTGCGAAGAGTAAAGGAGATAAAACGCCACCCTGAGGAACACCGGCTGAAGTACTACACCAAGAAGAGCAGGACTCATCTATGCAAAGGACCAATTATGAAATAGTCCATAATTGGAAATTATGATCCGTCCATATTTGGATATTCCAACGACATCAAACTGACATTCATATTTGTATAATAAAGAAAACAATACAATCAAATACCGCTAAAACCTACAAAAGAACATCTAAACGATCTCTAAAATGTACAAAAACTACTTTTTACTTTTACTTTTACTTTTTTAATACTGTGTGCACGTATTATACGAAAAATACGTATTTTTACATACCTTAGAAAGTTATGTGGCAGCGACAAAACAAAACACTATGACAACGACGCGAGGGCTCGCTAGACTGGCGTCTTACAACTTTGTACGCGCGGATGGGGATAGAAAGAAAGATTCAAACACTGTTAATTGCGTGTATGATTTTCGGTTTTCGAGAATTGCCGATATTCCATATTAGGGACACTATTCCACATTTGGTCACTTTCCTCTATTACAATTCCAGATAAGTACCCCATCCCGCGCATAAATGATTTCACGTATATTTTAAGTAATAAGTGCATATTCTTCCGTTTAGACTTAAATAGAGCGTATCATAATATTTTGGTTGCACCTGAGGACATAGCGAAAACAGCAATTACTACCACTTTTGGGTTATAAGAGTTTACTCGTATGACTTTTGGCCTAAGGAATGCTGCGCAAACTTTTCAGCGATATATGAATAACTCGGTATTGCAAGACTTAGAGGCACAATGCAAAATAGATTCAGAAGGTCAATCAGACTAGTTTTTACTTCTGTTACATAGATGACGTTATCGTAGCTAGCGAGACGCCAGAGCTTCACAAATTACATTTAAAGGCGATATTTGATTGAATCAATTCGGTATAACCATAAATATGGCGAAATGTAGTTTTGGAAAAGAAAAACTAGAATTTTTAGGCTATAAGGTAACAACGTCTGGGATCAAACTATTGCCAGACAAAGTGCAGGCAATAATCGATTTCCTAAAACCCATAAAAGTAGACCAATTACGGCGATTCCTGGGCATGATAAATTTTTATAGGTCCAGTTTGCCCAGGGCAGCGGAATATCAATCAGTATTAAATAAGTATTTACAGAACGTAAAAAAAAAGATAAGTCTATCATTAACTGGTCGCCAGAAGCAGACATGGCGTTCGCGAAATGTAAAACTGCCTTCTGAACGCAACTGTGTAGTATCCGATAGTGAACGCTGAGCTAGCTATATACCACCTACGCGTCGAATGACTGCGTAGGTGGCGTGTTGCAAGTTAAGGTTGACTGACTCACACTGGTGCCCGTTAGGTTATTTTTCTAGGAAGCTTACTGATGTAAAACTGAAATATAGCACGTATGATAGGGAGCTGTTAGCCATCTATTTGGCAGTAGAGCATTTTCGTTATATGGTGGAAGGCAGATTATTCACAATTTATACGGACCAGAAACCGTTAGTTTATGCGTTCGCGAAAAAACAAAGCGACAAAGAGACGCCTAGACGTGTTAGACAACTCATGTATGTCATTGAATTTACAACAAATATTCAACACATCAGCGGGAGTGACAATGCTGTAGCGGATGCGCTGTCTCGTGTTAAAACTATCACATGTCAGACAACGCTCGATTTCGATGAATTAGCGTTATCACAACGGACGGACGACGAGCTGACCGCGCTCTTATCGCAAGAACACAAAGTAATGCAATTTAAGCGAATCATATTACCCAACGGTAAAAGTGAGGTGACATGCGAAGTATCTTCTAAAAAAAATGCAAGGCCATACCTCCCAGTAGGTTTTAGAAAAACGGCATTTCAAGTGGTGCAGAACTTATGCTACCCTGGAATTCGTACAACTAGGAAATTAGTGACGTCTAAGTATTTTTGGCCGAAGATTATTATTATTATTTCCTTTATTACCTCTCGCGCCCGTCATTGGTCGAGGCCATGCTGCGGGGCGAGAGGGAGTGGGAAGCGGTCGCCTCCTTCTGCGAAGCAGTCATGCTTCCGAAGGAGGAGGCGGGCCGCGTGAGGGAGAGGATGGCGTCCTCCCTCCAGCCCAGCCGCAGTGGTAGACGCCCACGGCGTCGGACGTCGGCCGACGATCTCCGGCCACCGTAGGCGCGGGCATGCGGACAGCGAGTAAAGGGCAACTCGCTGTCCGACCATGGACCATGCCCGGGTCGACGGCGCGTCGTGTTCCACGCGCGCCTCAAAGAGCGTCAGCAACATGACGAGGCCCCCTCTGCAGAGGGCCGAAGCCCGCCGGGGTCGTGGGACTCATCCCGTTACCGTGGCCCCGGTATGTAAAGGGTTATTGAAGGAACACCGTGGATTTTAGTCAGTAAAAGTCTGACAGTCCCTCCCACCCTGCCCGGAGTGGGAGGACTTATTTGATAATTGTACCACGTAAAAAAAAAAAAAAAAAATTACATTTTATATAGGTACATATTATTTACATTTTTTAATATTTCTATAAAACAAAAAAAAAAACATTTAAAAATATAAAAAACAGTAGCCCACCGGTATCGGGAACAGGTTCCAAGCTACCGGTGGTCAGGGCTCTTGAGAGAGGAACCTCCTAACAATTCGCGCCGTGTCCAGAAGTACTGCTCTCTGGATCAAGCCCTTGATCCAGCTGCCCAACGAGAGCCTCCTAAGATGTTTGTCGAGGCTCTTGGCTATTATGCCATTGGCTGAGACGACTAACGGCACAATGATTGCTGTATCCACATCCCACATGTCAACAACCTCGTGAGCCAAGTCAAGATACTTAATTTGCTTATCTTTCTCGGCTTTCACGAGGTTCTCGTCATGAGGGACCGCTATATCAACAATCACTGTGCGACGCTCTAATCAGTCTATTACCACTATATCAGGCTTATTGGCAACAATAGTCCTGTCAGTGATGATAGACCGATCCCAGTACAGTGTAATATTGCCATTTTCGAGAACTGGGTCGGGCACATACCTATAGTACGGTACTTCTGATTCCACGAGATTGTATTTAAGAGCAAGTTGCTGGTGAACAATCCTAGCTACAAGGTTGTGTCTATGCAAATAGTCTCCGTTAGCCAGACGAGAACAACCGGAGATAATGTGACGAATGGATTCTCCCGGTTTGTGACATGCCCGACATATGTCTACCGTACCATCCTTCACAATATATTTCCGATAGTTATTCGTCATCATAACTTCATCCATAATTGCACAGACTTATTTATTATTATTATTTATTTATTTAATTACAACGGTTATGTTTACAACCAATGACAGCAACTAAAATTAAAAGAGACAATTATAACACATTCTAAAATATACAAAATAAACAAAGTAAAAAGTAGATTAACGTTTTAACAACACTTTCATGAATTATTCTCACAGTACATCTGACACACCAATAAAATCTTCATCCATCCATCCGCAAACAGATCGCTTGTTGGATTAGAATCCAAGCTTAATGATTTAAGCGCGGCCAGAGTGCGAGGAATTGGCGACTTAGCACGTGCAACAGTACGACATGGAGGCACGGCAAACAGCCTGTGCTTTTTGCCCCGGCAGTAATTGTCTGGGACAAAGAAGCGCGCCAGCACATGTAACACATCAGAAGGGTCAATAGTGCCATGGAGCATCTCACAGGCTACTGTGAGCTGATCTCGAGCTCGCCTTACCTCTAGGGAGTTGTATCCGAGGCAACCCAGTAAGAACTTTGTCGGATAGAGGTAAGGATAGTAGCCATGTTTCTGCTTATATAGGTACCTAAGGAACGCTTTTTGAACCTTTTCTAATAAAAGTGCGTAGGTACTTTCATGTGGATTCCACACGCAAGAGCTGGTTTCCAGCTTAGTACGTACGAGCGCATTAAATATTATTTTGACAGCATGAGCGGTGCGAAAATCGCGGCAATTATGCAGAACAAAACCTAACCTTTGGTAGGATTGTTTAGCTACCATGGCCATATGGTCGTGGAAGGTGAGCTTTCGGTCGAATGTGACTCCCAGGTCTTTCATGGCTGTTGACTTTGTGATGGTATTATTATTTAAATTATATTCAAAATTAACTGGGTGCCGCATGCGACCGAATGTCATAGCGAAGCATTTGGAAGAATTAAACTCCATCTTGTTGTCTACACTCCACTTGTATATGGCGTCTATATCTTGCTGCAGTGCCAAACTGTCACGCTCGGAGTTTATTTCCAGGTACAGTTTCAAGTCGTCAGCATACAAGAGACATCTAGCGTGAAGCAGAACTTGAGGAAGATCATAAAAA
Organism: Tholera decimalis; assembly: GCA_943138885.2. NCBI lineage: Eukaryota > Metazoa > Arthropoda > Insecta > Lepidoptera > Noctuidae > Tholera > Tholera decimalis. The sequence goes on from OW964577.2 coordinate 64,858, forward strand.
ATCTTGTAAAATTATAGAGGCTACATAATTTCCTTCCATACTACAACTTCCATTTATAGCAATTATCCTATATTTTATTTTATTAAACTACATTTACACACCTAGCACGCACCTATACACACACATCAACATCCACACACAGAATTCTCACACTACAACATTACACTACAGTCACTCACTCACGCTTCGCATATTCTCAAGCATCCACTCAAAACTCTAAACACACAAAGAAATACAATAAATGCATACTCATGGTTTTAATAGCAACAAATATTTGCTAAATGCTTAGTTTGTAAGTTATTTCTTTTTAGTTTAGCAATATTTTTATCTTTTTTGTTTTGTATTTTCTGTTTGGTACGCTGACTCTTAAATTCTAGAGGAGGGCGTTAATAGCTACAACACAGTTTGTAACTTATGTAGCTATTATCGTTAATATAATTATGTAACATGTGTTTTTTGTTCCAAATAAAGATTAATTTAATTTAATTTAATTTAATAATTTAATCATTGACCATGATGAGAAATAATAAAGGCCCCAAAATTGAGTCTTGACTCACGCCGGAACGCGTGTGATAGGTACCTGACACGTACATACCAAACCTAACAAACTGCTGTCGATCACGTAGGTAGTCTGCAAAGAAACGGAGGAGAGATGGTGCGAACCCTATTTTGCTAAGCTTCATTAGCAGCACGAAAGATGAAAGATGAACACAGATGTAGGAAAGTGGGCCAAAACCTGTGTTCAATGTCAAAAGTCGAAGGTTATCCGTCATACAGTATCGGAACTAGGAAAATACGAAAGTAGTGGACGATTCGAGCATATACATGTCGATCTAAGGTAGCAGGGCCATTGCCGACGTCACCGGATGAGTATAGGTATTGTCTTACAGTGGTGGATAGGGCAACAGGCTAGCCAGAAGCTTTTCCAATTAGAGACATTCATGCTAGCACAGTAGCTAAAACACTGTACGAAGGCTGGATTTCAAGGTACGGTTGTCCGGTCAGGATTACTACAGATCAGGGCAGACAGTTTGAAAGCAGCCTCTTCAATAAATTGATGAAATGTTTAGGAATAAATAGAATAAGGACAATAGCATATCACCCGCAATCGAATGGTGCTGTAGAGATATTTCATTGAGTATTAAAAGCAGCACTGATGGCCAGAAAGGATAGTGGCATGTGGGTCGAAGAATTGCAGACAGTTCTATTTGGGTTACACGCAACACCGCGGAGCAACACTGGTGTCAGTACCGCGGAACTGACTTTTGGAAAAACAATACGGTTACTCGGTGACATTTACGAAGACTGCATAGTATAAACATTAGCGATTCAAACGAATATGTTAGTATGACAAGAAATACGATTGAAAACCTCAGGCCAAGACCAAGCAAACAGAGACACTAGGACTATCTTTGTTCATGCAGATTTAAAGACGTGTTCTCATGTTTTTGTGAGAGTAAATCTGGTTAAAAATACTGGGCTCATAAAGAGATATTTAAATCAAAACTTCCCATAGAAATGAAAAAGACAGTACTAGACTCTGCAATATTACCATGTTTTACCTATAGCTGCCAGACCTGGATATTCGATACAAAGGCGAGAAAGAAGATCCAAGCAACGCAAAGAGCTATGAAGAGAAACTGCTTAAATATAAAACTGTCTGACAGGGTAAGAAGCTCTGACATTCGCAGGAAGACTAAAGTCACTGATGCTCTCACTTTTTCGCAAAGCCTTAAAATAATGGTGATGGGCCGGACACGTTGCAAGATATTCTGATGACAGATGGACTATTAGGACAACAAACTGGAATGGTCCTAACGGTTCCAGAAGCAGCCGGCCATGCGCTCGTTGGCAAGATGAGATCGTGGAAAATGCCGGGCGTGACTGGGTTGTTAGTTTAGACAGAAAAACGTGGAATTCTTTGGAGGACGCTTTTAACCGAAGGGGGTCCACACGAAAATGAAATGAACTAGTAGGTAATTGTAAGGATATTTATTTATTTTTTAATCATTCTTTGTTAGGTATAGTTTAATTTAATAGTTTAATTTAATTTATTATACGTCGTATCTATTCCAACCACTAATTTGAATTAACTATTATCATAGAATAGAATAGAATAGAATAGAATAGAATATTTATTTGCGTAAAACATGGTATACAAGGGTGTTAAATACAAATTGAGGCACAAGCATGTTTAGCTAGGATAAAACATAGCATGCAAAATTTTAAAGACAAGTTAAGCAACAACAATCGACATCGTCATCAACATTTTTTATCTATAAATTCTTTTAAACTATAAAAACTACATTCGAGTAACCACTTATGAAATTTAATTTTAAATAATTTTGTATTTAAGGCTTTGAAATGCCTTGGTATTTTATTATAAATGCACACACACATTGCCAAGCAGTTACTATTGTATTTAGACAGTCTAGGCAAATCACTTAACACCAACTTATATGGATCTCGTCGGTTCCGAGGATTGACATCATTTGCAGTCTTAAATAGTTGCTTATTTTTCATAACAAACACACATATTTCGTAGATGTAAAGCGACGGTAACGGTAACAAACCAAGTTTTTTAAATATTGGTCGACATGAGTCGTCCGGCTTAAGTCCACAAATTGCTCTCATGCACTTTTTTTGAGCGATGAATGCTCTTTGGAAGTCGGTGCTGTTCCCCCACATTATTAGTCCATAACGTAACAACGATTCGACGTACGCATGGTATGACATTACAGCAGTTTTTATATTAGTTACATTTTTAAGTTGTTTTAATGCATAAACAAATTTATTAATTTTAGTGCTAACATTGTCTATGTGATCTTTCCAGTTAATGTCTTTATCTATAATTACACCTAAAAATCTGGTACGCGTTACTTCATTGATTTTATTAATATTGAGTATAATGTCATTTTTGGAATTATTTGATCGATTAAATTGGATGTAAACGGATTTGTCTAAATTTATCATCAAATGGTTAATGTCAAGCCAATGCAATAATTTTTCAATTGTATTATTAATGTCAAGTTCATGTTCTGAAACGGTATTTAGTTTTTTATTAGATGTCACTATAATAGATATATCGTCAGCAAATAATACGCATTTATGGTTAGTTATTTTTATGATGTCGTTTATATAAATGAGGAATAATATTGGGCCTAGCACACTTCCCTGTGGAACGCCATATTTATTATGTTTATATTCCGATAAATAGGATATTATTACATTATTTTCATTTTTTTAATTGATGATGACACATTGTTTTCTATTGCTTAAATAGGACGACAGCCACTGAAGTGCCGGTCCTCTAATACCAACAGCTTCCAATTTTTGTAGCAATATGTCATGTGACACCAGATCGAAAGCTTTCGATAGATCAAAAAAGAGGCCTGTAGTTATATAATTATTATTAATATTTGAAAGTATAGCTTGCATTAGGGAAAAAATAGCTAACGATGTGGACTTGTTCTTTTGGAACCCAAACTGCTGGTCACTTATAATATGAAATTTATTGCAAAAGTCAGTTAACCTTTTAAACATACATTTTTCAAAAATTTTAGACAATATGGGTATAAGAGTTATAGGTCGGTAATTGTTGATGTCACATTTATCTCCCTTCTTGAATAAGGGCTTTATTAAAGACAGTTTTAATTTTTCAGGAAAGGTGCCGTGTGAAAATGACATGTTTATTAAATGCGTCAGAATCCCAGTCAGTTCGTTGCAGCATGCTTTGACGATTTTTGTGTTGATCTCATCATAGCCCTCCGACCTAGTGTTGGACAGAGACATTATTTCCTGTCTTACCTCGTTAACCTCCATTGGTCTAAGAAACATAGAGTTGACACACGTATTTTTGAAGCAGTTTTGATTTGTGCTTTTTTCCCCTTGTACATGCGTTAATTTAACATAATTGTTATTAAATATAGTAGCCATTTGTACAGGGTCTGTAGTTATTGTTTCATTGAATTTAATACTTTCTATGTTATCATTGTGAGTGTTACTGTTTATTTCGGTTTTAATGACATTCCATGTTGCTTTACACTTGTTATCATGATTATGAATATATTTTATATTTGCAATCTTTTTTGAATTATAAATGCATTTATTTAGCATACTGGAGTAGGTTTTATATTTAGTTTTATTAATTACATTTTTATTTTTATAATATCCATAACGTAGCTTCCGTTTAGTTTTACAACTTTGTCTCAAACCTTTACTTATCCACTTTTGTTTGTTTTCCTTATTACTATTGATTTTAACTCTTACTTTAGGAAAACAGAGACCATACAACAGACACAACAGCTCATGAAAATCATTAAATGCACAGTTAGTGTCAGTTTCGAGATAAATATCGGACCAAGAAAGATTTTTCAGACATTCTTTAAATTTTCGGATGTTGTCTACGTTATAGTCTCTTTTATAAATATATATTGTTGATTTCTGTGGTTTCTTTTTGATTGGAAAGCTTAACATTTGTGCTGTGTCGTGATCAGACAGATACAGGGGCAGTACAGTAGCAGTTGCGTTGGCAATGTTGCTTAAAATATGGTCAATACAAGTCAATTTGCGAGTTGGTACCGTGATGTGGATTTTTAAATTATGATTGTTAGATAAATCTTGCAATCCATTTGTGATGTTACCTTTTTTAAGAGTATTTATGTTTAAATCACCGGCCACAACTATATTTATTTTTGACTTATATTTATTTGACAAATCGTACAAAAAATTATGTAATTTTGCCAAAAACAGATTTGGATCTGATTGTGGTGTTCTATAAACACACATTACTATTAATTTATTATTTATTATTTCTATGCCACAAGCTTCAAACGTGTTTTGAGTTGCGTAGTTTTTCACAAATGATAGCTCTTTGTAAGGTAAACCCATTTTCACTAATATGCATGTGCCACCTCTTTGCTTTTCTCTACAGTAGCTGGTAGCCAACTTATAGTTGCAGATTTTCACATAATTTTCATAACCTTTTTTAACAAAGGTTTCAGATAGACATATAACATCTGGATCATTATTCGCCTCTTTTAACTCCTGAATAGTAATTTGTAGTAGTTCTTGTTTAGATAATAAACTCGCTATATTTTGATGGAGTATTCTAAACTGGTGTGTTTTATTAGTATGAGATACGAAAAAATGAGTCACGCTTGTTTAACACAGGAAAGTAATAAGGTATAGTCCCTATTTGACCTTTTGAGTTGTGTTGTAAAGAGGAACTACGTTCGTGGGGCGTTGTACACTCAATACGACCAAAGTAGTAAGGGATTGTCCCTTTTTTGGGTTTATCTGTAGGAACGTTTAGTTTGGAACTTGATTTGTTACACGCTATTATTTTTCGTATTTCGCTCGGATTTAAATACTTATCACTATAATCACAACAATCTATAACATAATTTATCGACTTACAAACATCGGATAGATTTGTGGATGTTTGATTTACGAAGTGACATTTTTTATAACTATTACAAACATTTTTTATAGAGTAGTTTAACTTACGGACATTGAGGTACATGTTATTGACGACATTTAACACAATAATAGTGTTATTTATAAATGTATTTAATACTATTTGCAATTGAGACAACAACAGGTTAGGGTTGTTGTCATTTTCACCCATGCATATCACAAGTTTGTCTTCAGTGGTCAATTTAGTATTTCTGCAGTTTGCTATAATTTCGTTGCTAGGCGCATTTGGCTTTGTTTCAGCAACGAGTCTGTAATGCTGCATATGTTCCTTTTATAACATTTATTATTCCATTTTTCATTATTTTTTATCTAAGCGATTGCAATTTATTATTGTCATAATTTAAATCAATTTTATAATGTATTCTTATTCTCATTTGTAATGTAATATTGTGTGGAATAAATAAAGCTTAATTATTATTAGATCTGGTTAAAAGATCCTTTCAACCTCCCTATGATGGGACCATCATAGGGAGGTTGTAAGGATCTTTGTATGGATATCAGGTTTTAGAAAGAAAGGAAACATATTTCCTAATTAAATAGAACATAAAAGCTGCTATTGTGATTTAACTTTGATACACTTGTATACTTTTTAACCGACTTCAAAAAAGGAGGAGGTTCTCAATTCGCCTTGTACTTTTTTTTATGTATGTTACCTCATAACTCGGAGACGGCTGGACCGATTTGAAAAATTCTTTTTGCGTTTGAAAGGGTAAACTTTCTAATTGGTCCCATTGTTACAAAATCAGGATCTGATGATGGAATCCTGGAGAAATCGAGGGAACTCTTCAAATATTATAGGCACACCTATAGCGTTTTAGGTATTTCTTACAGTACATTGAGCAGTTGCTTTTGAAAAGTACCATTTGGGGAAGTTGAACTGATGATGAAGACCACAGATGGCCACTGAAACTACTCAATAATAAGTATTTCGTGGATTGCGATTCGATTATTTGAGTACGAATGTTAAACACTTTATGCTCGTCACAATACATATGGTGATGTAGAGCTGATGGTCAAGTACCAGGAGAACTCCTCAAAAATTAACGGATATGCATCAGGAAAAGCAATATTTTGTAAAAGGCGATAAGTTGTTGACATTATGGCTTTTGTAACTAGATAAATTACAAACCGACCCACTAAAAAGCGAGAAAATAGAAATTTTTTTTTGTAGGTTATAAAGAGTACTTTAAAAATACAGTTGTTTTTGTTTCACCAATAGCTTTTTCAGTGCACGCCAAATTAATTATTATATTGAATATTGCGATATGGGGCCCCGTCACCAGTGCTGACCATTCCTTAAGACCCGGGCCTGGTACTTACTGGACGGTGAGCGACTACTGCTGCGTGTTGGTGGATTTTGCGATCTAAAGACATACCGGTTTCCCAAAGTTTTCCTTTGGTTTCCCAATGGTTAACTATTTCGGCGTATTTTCAAGCCCCTATTTGAGGAACTCTGGATAGGTTTAGAACGCTGAAATTATTGTCATCTAGCTATAAGCACACACTTAAACCACAAAATGTCATGTTTGTAGCTTATTTATTACCTAAGTTATGCAATGCAAAAACAAAGTTGGCGCAATTCGACACTCACTGATTCACTGACTCACTTATCATCAAAATAGAACTAATACTTTCCATAAACCTAGAGAGCTGAAATTTGGCACAGAGGTAGGGTTTAGTGCTTATATATAAGGAAAACTGTCAGGATTAAGCCCTGAGGAGAAACCGCAACAGACCAGCCAAACTATTAAAGTTGGAGTATATAACTAAACTAAAAAAAAACTAAACCAACCAGGTTAAATGGGACGGTACACTCTCTGACTCGTATAGGCTGGAGTGCGGAGTAAGACAGGGAGGATTGACATCTCCTAGGCTCTTCAACCTATACGTAAATGAACTCATCGTTGGACTTAGCAGTATGCGTGTCGGATGCAGTGTTGATGGGGTTAGAATTAACAACATCAGCTACGCTGATGATATGGTTCTGCTGGGTCCATCGGCGAGGGCTATCAAAGAGTTACTCCAAAGGTGTGATTTGTGAATCGTACGCTGCCGTGCATGGTTTAACTTATAATGTGAAGAAGTGTGAGTACATGGTCTTTAGGGTCGTCGGCAAGCAAAGTAGAGATGACCTTGAATTGAGGTTGAATGGGGCAGCTATAAAGCGAGTGTCCACCTTTAAATACTTAGAGCATTTTCTTGCTGACGACCTTAAAGACAATGTTGATATTGAAAGAGAGCGCAGGGCACTAGCTGTCCGGAGTAACATGTTGGTTCGTAGATTTGCTCGTTGTACAGAACAAGTAGAAATTACATTATTTAAGTCGTACTGTCAGAGTATGTACACGAGTAATCTATGGACCAAGTACTCCAAAGAATCGTTAAATGCCCTGCGTGTACAATATAATAATAGTTTCAGGATTGTTGGGACTACCTCGCTATTGCAGCGCATCAGAGATGTTCGCGCAAGCCCTCACCGATGGCTTCCATGCGATTCTGCGCAAAGAGACAGCATCTTTGCTAAGGCGGGTGAGAGAAAGTCCCAACAGCATGCTGCAAACGGTGGCGGGTAGCTTTAACTCGCCAATTCTGAGCCATTTTATTAATAGATTGATAAGTACTAACACTAGATTGTAAGTTTTTGTTACTAACACTATATGGATGCAAAGTCTGAATTAAACGTCTTAATAAATAATAATAATAACTAAGAAACTAATGAAATAAATTATTAATTAATAAGTAAAGTAATATAATTGCAAAGCATGGCATTACTTAATATATTGTATTGATAAAAATTAGATGTAACTAGCATTAATAAAAATATAACTATACCAACATTTGCACACCGCTTGAGGTTATAATATAGTGATACACTAATACAAAATAGTATGTAACATCTTGTCAACCTGTATTATGCAAATAAATGTGTTTGATTTGATTTGATTTAAAAAATTGCTTTCTGCAAAAAGAAATGAAATCCCACCAAAAAAATCCACCAAGAATGTTCAACGGCTGGTCACATAAATTTCACTATATTAATAATGAAATTGCAGAAAAAGAACCTTACACTTGACTTGGCTTTACTTATAGATTTCGTTACTTTTTATAGAGATACAAGCAGCTCCATCGAGTCTTGGAAAGTTTTTAACCGGATGTTTTTGGTGGGATATAAATTACCTAAAGTCAGTACTTTAGGTAATTTATATCCCACCAAAAACATCCGGTACATACATTTGACATACATTTAAAATAATTAGAAATGAGCAGTGGTGGCCCAGTGGAAGCGGGCGCGAGTTGCAAGTCAACCCAACCAACGCCAAACCATGCCCACTCCGTTGGGCGTTAATTATATTTTTGTGATGAAATGATGTTGTGGAATTCTTATTAGGTACTAAGTTTTATCAGGTTCATTGTTTAGAATTAGCTGGTATTATGTGGTACTTATATTAATTATTGATTATTGATTGATTATATAAGAATTATTGAAGATTGATTTAAACTACCTATCTCCTAAATTACGCAACCAAATAACATACTTTAAAAGACTAATTGTGTCTTCATAAAGTTATCTTAATGACAAAATCATTTATTTTGATATAGATTCATGAAAATGAGATCTCAACTTCACATAAAATTTCTTTCTTTCATTTAACAAAAAAGCCTTTGTAGTGATTCAAATATAAAAGCTAGCTATACAGTACCGCGGACTTGTTTGTAGAACTAATAGAGACCAACATTTTTGATGAACATTATGTTCGTCTATATAGAACCGTTTAGTCAACGCACGTCGGTAAAGCATCACATTTTGCCCAATTTCCGCTGACTTTATATACATATGCTGTTGCGTCCAGAACGTATTTGAACGCATATTTTTGGTGTGGCAACATTCTTTTGAATTTTGATGTTGACACTTGACATAACTTTTGACTTGACAGATAGACTTTGCTTCCGTTGTTGAAAAATGTCCGCCTCGGGACTTTGATTTTATTGTAATTGGAAATATCGTGTCCAATCGCCCGTTGTAACCGATATTTGGGTCGCGATTGGCGATGAGTTGAAGTTGTAATCCCGAATTGACGAAAACCCTGGGATATTTTGGAACAATAACTCCGTATTGAAGTGAGACTGACTGACGCGTGAACCTTGTTGCAAGCAGTTGTTAATTAGTGATAAATAGCTACTAATCTGGTGCCAAAGTGTAGCAGAGTTGTGCTGTGATGCTATCTGGACCACGCCATCTGAAGACCGTCTTGTGAAAGTCCATGAACACTTGACCATCATTACACATTTCACTTACTCACTTCATACTTACATACATACCACACGGGCGTGATCAAAAAGGGTCGTATCCTGGCGTCCCAGCTCAGAAGGTAAGTGGTAATATTAGGTATTGATAAGGCCTAAGGCCATCGGTTGTAAGCAACGTTTAGGGCTCCACGAACCGTGGACAGTTCAGACCGTCCAGTTACCGTTGGCTGGCTTCTTGTAGTCTTGAACATATGCCATTATTTTTCTCTGAATTTTTCGTTCAATCATAATAAAATATAGCCTATGAATAGTGTAGCTTTCTGATTGTGAAAGAATTTGATTTTTGAAATTGATTTCCGAAGATTAGCCCTTACAATCAAAGTTACAAACTTTACCTCTTTATAATATTAAGTATAGATAATAAATGTTCGTTTGAGTACTTTTTTTTTGCTGGTACTACTTTGAACACTTCTATACCAAAATCTATATATAAGTTTTTAAGCTAAGATATTTAGCGCCATGATCACGTAATCATGGCGCTTGCAACAGTGCCGAAATATCGGAAACACGAAACAATAAATACACATGGTAAATATCCCGTTTGAAGTTCTAATGATAAAATCTATATAAATTACAGAATGTTTAGAATATTTCGGACGGTTACCTTACCGGTGCCGCGGCTTGGGAAAAGTTCACTTTAAGAAGATTTGGAAGGAAGAAAACAAATGTCATAACTTCGGTTTTTCAGTAGTCCTGGCCGTAGGTGGAAGAAATGCACAGAGATGGGAGTTCCCTCATGTGGTACGTGAACAGTCTTCATTATCTGCTCCAACTATGTGGGGGTTATTAGTGTTTTACATGGCCTGCCTATCTGACACCACAACCCAGTGGCTGGGTACCACGACACTCCTTGGCTACACTAGTGTCAGATTCACTGGCTTCTGACTACTCGTAACGACTGTCAAAGATGTCCATATGACAGCCGAGACGAACGGCTTTCCGAGGCGCGGGGGCTTCACACCGCCTACTTACAAATTCCGGTCTAGAACTGACAATTTCCATAACAACGACGACGAGGCGCTGGTGGACAAGCTTCATAACCTGGCTCATCGGTGAACCGTTGCTTGCCTGTCGTTTTTCTACAGATTGTACTTCGGGGAGTGTGTGTATTAGCTCCATGACCTGATTCCTCCATCTCCCTTTCACTACCGGTCTACCAGACGCACGGCTGGGTACCACCCCCACTTGATTGATATACCGTCTTGTACCAAGCGCTTCTCTTCCACCTTTATTGTGCGCACAGCCAAGCTGTGGAATTCTCTGCCGGCTTCTATGTTCCCTGCCTTTTATGACCTTTGAGCCTTTAAAGCACGAGTAAATAGGCATCTTCTGGGCTCGCTCGTCTCATCTTAAACCGCATGCATCTATCGCTTACCATCAGGCGAGATTGAGGTCAAGAGTGGGCTCATCAGAAAAAAAAAACCAAAGCCCCGAAAAACCCGAAGCTCAGCAGTCACACTTGCCACTGCTCGACCAAGGAGGCAGTGCTATCTATGTAAATAGTAAATGTCTATAATAAGTAGGTATATTGTAGACCTTCTTGCTTACATCTCAATAGGGTGGAAATACTGAAGCAGCAGAGCAGAATAAATAAAAACTCCTGTTGAACCACTGGTAGGTATTACACTTTGATTAACTGGACTATTCGTATTTACTTTTTTCTACTCATATTATAAATGTATAAGTTACTCTGTCTGTCTACACTTTCACGTCTAATCGATCCTACCGATAAAATTTGGTACAAGCATAGATTATACCGTGGAAATAGGAATAAGTAATTTTTTTTCGCTAGAAAAGCCCATGTACTTATTACAAATGCAAATGTGTGTTTGTTTGTCTGTCTTTCATGTCAGAAAATACTTTCTTGTGAGTGATCATGAAGCTTATTTAAGTGGTGTACAATGAAAGAGTGGTTTTATGCTTCAGGCTTTAATCGGATATGGAGACGACGTGGATTCGGCGCAGTGGCTGTGTGGAGGCTCTATCATCAGCGAGAGATTCATCCTCACTGCTGCTCACTGTTCATCTACGGGAGCGCTGTAAGTTATTTTAATTTTTTTTGGAAGAGCAAGTTCCTTTCTTCGGCTATGCCTGATGGTAGCGTGCAATCACGCACGATAGAATATGAGATCTACGAATGAACGAGCGAGCCCAGAAGACGCCTTTAACTTTGTACTTATGTAATCAAGTTACTTGAAGTAATCACAAAACTTATTGATAATATATTTATACTATACGATTTATTTTTATAGATAGCAGACAGAGGTTTAATATTTTAATTTAATTTATTTGATTCGGACAACATAAATCTATGATGTTAGTAAGCATGCTCAAAACTAAGGTTAGTATGAAAATCAAATACAAGTAAAAACAAATAATTAAGTAATTGTCTACATCTTGTATGAGGGATGAACAGGCAAGTTTTTTTTTTTTCAAAATTCACCGCAAAGTTTTGCAAAATGTTGTTATTACTGACCTGCAACCTGATCACGAGAGAGGCCGTTTTTTTTGGTAAGCCGACCTGAAACCCATCAATTTTGTACTGCGCAAACATCTCAGACGCACTACAGTAGCGGGGCAGTCCTAACAGCTTTCTAAAAATATTGTTGTACTGAACACGTAGGGCATCTTGAGACCCTTTGGTGTAGCTGACCCACAGACCACCCGTTTACAGGCCCCGACAATAAGCCTTCAATGAGGTTAGTTTGACCTGGTTCGTACAGTGGGTGAATCTGCGCGTCAATATATTACAACTGTCCGCTATGCAACTATAGTACTCAATGTCCACATTGTCCTTAAGATCGTCGGTAACTATGTGCCTGAGATATTGAAAATTATTTACTCTCTACATGTGCAAGCGATTTACGGTAAAACTAGGTGTTATAGTCTTGGCATTTACCGACGTTGCACAAAATGCTCAGACGCAAATCTTAAGATTATTAGAGACTAGCTTTTGCCCGCGACTTCGTCCGCGTGGAATACTTACTTTGGGCTAACGTTAAATTTAACCCCGATTTTGAAGCATTCTTCATTGTACTTTTTTTTCTTATTACTCATTCATTTTTTTATTTTATTTTAATGATTATTTCATATATACATTTTACATGACCACATTATTTACTTTTTCAAGTAATAGAATATACTTTTAATTGTTTTTTTATACTTTATCATTTTTAATTTTTAATTTTGTTTGTACAAAATGACAATATTAATTTTGTTTTTTTTTTTCAAGTAATATATTTTTTGTAATAGCAAAAGCTTTATTGTGAATGTGAGAGCAATGTGGGATAACAATAAATATTATTAATAGATTACTTACCGCACTGTTAGATTACCGTACTGTCTGGCAGTTTGAGTGCTTTATACGGCCCACCCAAATGTCCTAACTTTGGTATTGTTCGTCAAATAGTTGAAGCTCCTTACAATGACGTATTATAAATAGACACGTCATATTCCCACAAAACACCTCTCAAAAACGGCACGAAACACACACATAGAGAGTTACTATCTAATACGTGTAAAGAAAGGGACAGAAAATAAATGCCATCTTTAGGTACACCTGATGTTAGAGAGAGATGAATATACATATTTAGTTAACAACCTCCCCTAACGTCACGTGACTGACTTCATTCATACGCTAGCCGCCATTAGCCGTGTAGAAAAATTAAAATAAAAAATGTATTTCTGTTGATATTTTACCTATGAAATGACACATTTTGACCTCTCACGGAAGCAGTATAATTAGTGCAACGTCTGAAAACACACAAAGGCATGTTTTTTTCCTAATTTTCTTTTAAAACACATTTTTTCTTAAGATGTGTAGTGTCGCGTTCGCGACACAGGTTCGTGCGTGACTAAACAGACACGAGGCACTTACCTTGATTTCAACTTGCCATTTTAGAGCGCGGACAACGTATCTATAGTTTATTATATATCTTTGGCTCCTTAAGATATAAGTTGAGCTACGCGATATTTGACAAATGCTTGCACTGTTTGGACGGGCCTGCTCAAATCTGTATGATTCTGTCCTTTAAAGGGCGCCACAGGCATAAACCTACATGGCTCTCATATGATTTGATTACTACACATTGTATGGACTTTAAAAGAGACGTTGACCTCTGAGTTTGTTTCAGTGTTTCTTCTCAGAGTAGTCAGTTAGGAAACACTGGCCTCATCTAGTGAACATTTACAAAAAAAAATGACGTGTAAAAGTGTTATTTATAACCCATTTGCAAAATAAACATCATTATTTCATTATTACTTCATTATTGGCGCTCCGCTCCTATTGGCCTTAGCGTAATGATATACCTTTCTCTATAAATTGACTATTTAATTAAAAAATTACTTTTATTTTCTGAGATTATCGCGTTCAAACAAACAAACAAACAAACTCTTCAGCCTTATATTATTAGTATAGATAGCTGTTTCCCGCGACTTCGTACGCGTTTCCGTCGTTTTTCGTAAGAAAAAAGTAGCCTATGTCCTTCCTCACGGTTCAGTGATTTTGATGTAACAGACAGATTAACTTTCGCAATTTAGTAGGGAAATATAATACTTATGTCAATCTATAATACTGTTGAAAAATATCGCAATACGGAACCGCACAATATTATTGTTAATAGCTGTGCCCGTGACTCCGTCAGCGTGTAAGTCCTTGTGTGTTATTAAGTTAATGTATTGGTAATATTGTTTAGATCACGTTCACATGAGGCTTAAGTACCTATAGAACGAAATTTTATACCTACGGCCGCGAGACGCGTCGAACGCGGCGACCGATTCTCAAAAATAATCCTTATAGCGTATTTGATGTATAACTTTGGTGTTTCTATACCGATTTATATGATTCTTTTTTATGGAATAGTTAATAATGTTATCTTTTTCAATTAGGGGTGACTGAGAGTGTTATAAACGTAAGAGTAGACAAATATTATAATCAGAAAGCTTCGAACTGCTAAGCTATCGGGAGTTACACGTGTTATTGTGAGTCAACCATAAAAGATAGACATATGCTGTCGTGGGATATTTTTTATATAATTTTAAGGAGAACATTTCTATCATGAAATGATTTCTGTGTAGCTTTAACCATTAAGGTTGCACACGCGACGGAAGCTTAAATAAAAACTTTTCACCAAAAAATTAAACCGACTCCAAAAAACACTGCAAAGTGAAAAATAACTTTAATTTCGGTAGTCGGTGTCTTTAGATTTGTATTTTCGTTTTTGGCACCGACATCCGAAATTAAAGTTATTTTTCACTTTGCAGTGTTTTTTGGGAGTCGGTTTAATTTTTTGGTAAAAAGTTTTTATTTCACTCATTTTAGTTGGTTGATTTTTAATTTACCTAGTTATAAGAGCCTAAATGTCAACTACTTATAACATTTTACAAAATATTGCTATACATCACCATATGCATTGTGACGAGCATAAAGTGCTTAACATCCATATTCAAGTAATCGAATCGCAATCCACGAAATACTTCCCAACGAGCACATTAGTGGAAATAGCAGCCTATTTTGTTACTTTGGGCTGTAAAATAGCGGTTTAAGGGTTCAAAAAGCAGTTCAGAGTTGCATATCTGCATCCGTAAACGTCTATAGTTATAAAAGTTACTTAAGGTGCTATAAGCTGAATCAAATACTACCCTAGCCTTCACAGTAGTCCACGGTAGAACTCATTTACCACTTACACCTTTATATGAGAGTTACGAAGGTCATTCTGCCACTCACAGCTGCATAGTAGGTTCCATTGTAACTTGTATAGGTTATAGTTATAGTAACCACTATTATACTACTATAGGTTTCATTATAGAAATAATAGAAACTCTTATGCATACTATAGTTACAAAAAATCATCAGTGTAACTAAGGCCTTTAGTAGCAATAGTCATTCCTTGCAGGCTCAATCCATTCGCCATTTTACAGCCGCTTTTGTAAATATTATAAAACATTTAATAAAATGGATGCTAAACGAATAAGTACGTAACTAGATCTTATTTATTTATTTATTATATACTTTATTGTACACCTTACAATACACTTAAGGATACAAATAATTAATCTTATAACCTCAAAAACAGGAAAATAGGAGCTTTTTGTGGCTGTGAGTTGCACTAGGGGAACAAAAATCACTGGAAGCGTTAGAAGGGTGAAAATTAGCACTATGATTCTCAAAAGGGAGTTATTAGAGCTCAAACTGCAGGTTATGACTACATTACAATGACGCCATGATTGTTTAAGAAAACTTATAATTCACCTGCAAAATTGAGTTGATATACATTGGTTTTTCAGTTAAATGTGCATTAAATGTACCGGTAAATAATCGGCCACTTGCAAATAGTAAGTTATCGACACGTAAAAATACGGAAATAAAATTTATTCTGTATAACAAATAAAAAATATCACATATCTTTTGTTAATTTTTTAAATATCATAAAAGCGCGTTAAAATTACTCGAAAATTATCTTATATATCTACAGTAAACTGGACAGCGTTTTAAGTATCTTTATATATCTTGCTAATACAGAATACAAACATTTACTTCTTTTTGTTTTATTTTCATGATGGCGACGAAAACACTTTACCAAAATATTACAAACAATGTCAACTGAAGATATACAATAAAGAACTATAATCAATTCATTCGTTCAAAGTAGTTCAAAATCATTCAAAAGTAGCGCTACGAGAGCTTTAGTATAGCGTTAATAAATCGTTATAGCTATTAAGGAACCTTTATGCAACCGTTGTGCAGGTTAAATGGAACTTTAGCTTGTATAAAATGGCGCCCAAATAGCGCTAAAGCGGCTGCTTTAAGTCTGCAGTAGACGCTCTAGCGCTTACGTCTATTACTATAAGTAATAATCGGATACGCTCCAAAGCTCTAATGCAGCCCATTTGTGCTAGTTGGATTATTATTGAGTAGTTTCGGCGGCCATCTGTGGTCTTTATCATCAGTTCCACTTCCCCAAATAGTACTTTTTGAGAGCAACTACACAAGTTACTATAAGATATACCCAAAACGCCATAGGTGTGCCTATAATATTTGAAGAGTTCCCTCGATTTCTCCAAGATCCCATCATCAGATCCTGACTTGGTGACAAATGATACCAATTTCGAAGTAACCCTATCAAACAAAAAAATAATTTTCCGAATCGGTTCAGCCGTCTTCGAGTAATCGATGATCATACATTAAAAATATATATATATATACGCGTCGAATTGATAACCTCCTCTTTTTTTATCGTCGGTTGAAAATGGAGTAACTTCTCCCGTTTTCCCAACATTTCCCTTCACTGCTCTGCTCCTATTGATTGTAGCGTGATGAAAAGTACACTATAACCAGCTCAGGAGTATGAAAAATAATTGTACCAAGTTACGTTAAAATCCGTCGAGTAGTTTTTGTTTCTATAACGGTTATACAGACAGACGGACAGAAAGACATACAAAAGTTTTACTGATTGCATTATTGGCATCAGTATCGATCCCTAATCACCCCGGATAGTTATTTTGGAAATATATTTCATGTACAGAATTGACCTCTCTACAGATTTATTATAAGTATAGATAGATATATACATTAAAGATGAAGCGATAGTGCCAATAGACACGTACCACCCGCCGCTAGACATTACTGTACCGCAGGTAAGCAAACGCTCAGCTGCTAGTGGTTGCACTTTTAAAGATGTACCTGTAAATATGCAAGAGAGCAATTCCTGGCCACAGTGGAATTTTTATAAAGCGGATTTCAGTAAGTTGTATAATATGATAATGAATCATGACTGGTCGCCTATGTATAACATAAGTGAGCCGGAGGAGTGTTTGAATTATTTCTATGATATAATGAATTGTATTATTGATGATTGTGTTCCCAGAAAAAATGCGACGCAGCCGTGTAAATTCTAGGTACCATTACCCTGAGTGGTACACGGCAGATATTATTCGCGACATAAAATTCAAAGCACTGCTTCATAAGAAGTGCAAAATTAGTGGATTAACGAGTGATTACGAAATGTTTTCTCAGTGTAGAGCTAGGGTAAAAATAATGATAGAATTGGCACACGACATACACCTTGAGAATGTGCAATAAAATCTCGCAAAGGATCCTAAATCCTTCTGGAATTATGTGAGAAGCAAAAAAGGTATAGTAAACCGAAAAATAATCACGAAAAATAGTCAAATTTTATCGGACATCGAATGTGCTCAAGAATTTGCTAATTTTTTCAAGTCCGTATACAGTCCCCTGAAAGCTAAACTAGACGTGCAAGCCGCCTTGGCCGAGAGTAACACAAGTAGTTCCCGAGTACATATAGTGTTCAAGACTACAAGAAGCCAGCGCGACGATACTGGTGTGTCCGAACAGTCCACGGTACGTGGAGCTCTAAACGTTGCTTAACCAGTGGCCTTAGGCCAGTCAATGTAATATTACTTTACACAATTTAACACTAACCACTTACCTGAGCTGTAGACGCCAAGCTTCGACCTTCCTGAGGCCACGTCCAAAGTGTGTGTATAAGCATGAAATGAGTAAGTGAAAAGTGTAATGATGGTCAAGTGTTCTGGACGTTCACAAGGCGCCTGTTTTCAGATGGCGTGGTCCAGAGAGCATCACAGCACAATCACTTTTAGCAATCTCGCGTGTCAGACAGGGTGACGACAATACGGCGTTATGTTCCAAAATATCCCAGGTTTTCCATCAAATGGGGATTACAAATTCCAATCGATCACTAATCGGGACCAAATTATCTTTAACCGCGTAGATTCCACAGGATTTTTAATTTCAATCAATGAATCGATCTCAACAAACACGGCGGTTAGTTTTTCAAGGAACGGAAACGTCAAAAAGAAAAAAGTTATAGACAATAGAATAATGTTGCCAACCAAAGGGTGCGTTCGGTTTCACGTTGGACAGAACATCTACCCTCCCCCCGGATGGGCCTACCCGTCCGCTAATCAATTGGAAGCCTTGACAAGGTTGCGAATTTAACACAGCTTCAATGCGGCACAATACCGTAGCTAGTTCCTCAAAGGTGAGAACGGTGTCTCCCAACAATCTCCGCCAGTGTCCCTTTGCCGCTTTCACCGCGCAGCCTCAAAAAGTACCCCCCCAATGGGGGCAGGCTGGTGGGTCAAACAACCAAGTGACCCCTCGGCGGGCCAAACTATTACCAATGTCAACCTGGCTCTCATTAAGGAAGGCGTATACCTCCTTCAAATAGTTACTTGTACCCTTGTAGTTCGTACCGCAATCAGACCTAATCAAAGAAGGTAACCCACGGCGAGCAACAAATCTTTCCAAGTCGCCACAAAGGCCTCTGTCGAGAGGGAGGTTACCAGCTCCAAGTGTACTGCCTTGGTTGACAGGCAGACAAAAACACACAAATAAGCCTTAACAATCTTACTATTTCGAAGTGTGGACGTCTTCAACGAAAAGGGACCAGCAAAGTCCGTTCCGACGCCAGCAAAGGGCCTCGCCTCATTGACACGATCAGCCGGCAAATCTCCCATTAGGGGCTGCATAGTGGAGGCCTTAGTCCGATAACATGGCATACAACGGAAGACAATGCTACGAATAGTACGACGAGCCGACAAAATCCAAAATTCTCGCTGCAGAATGGCCAACAGCGCATTGCAACCGGCATGCGAGTTCTTAACGTGACGATCAGTCACCAACAATTGAACCAAGTGGCCCTCCTTGGGCAACGAAAGGGGGTGACGGGCCCCATAAGGAAGGCTAGAGTGCCTCAACCGTCCTCCAACACGCAAAAGACCCGTCTTATCCAAGAAGGGATTCAGCTTACTAACAGCTCCCGATAACTCAATCCTACCAGACTTCAAGACCTCGATCTCCTTCTCAAAGTGTGCAGCCTGCACAGAGCGGACCCAAAGGAGGAGTGACTCCTGTCACTCTTGAGGAGAGAGAACTGGTGAAAGGCGCTTGTCCCCTGGATTCCTAGAGTTATGGCCAAAACGCCTGATCCACGAGGTAACGTTCAACAATTTGTCGAGAGAGCTGTATCGATTCAACAAAAAATCGGCAATCAAGCGGGAGGCCATGCACCCGCATGAGGCCACGTCGCCAGGGTTCAGGTCACCAGGCACGTGCCTCCAAATCAAAGTCGTTTCAGAACATTGAATCTGAGACACTCGGTTCGCAACAGGGACCTCCAAAGAGTGGACGGACGTCTTCAACGAACACAAAACAATTTGACTGTCCGTCCAGGCGTAAGAAGCCCGAATGTCAACAGTTCCACCCAAAGTGCGCGCAACGTGGCTTAAGAGACGCACAAGAAGCACCGCAGGGAGTGCGGATACAAGTTGGAGCCAGTCTTCCAACAGGGTTTCCCGAAGTGGCTCGTCCCAACCAAGTTCAGTTATAACAAGGGCAGGAGCACCAATTTTAGGGTAAAGACAACTCACAAGGGTGAGTTCAAACCAGGTCCTTCCCTCAACAGTGGTGACAGCCGTTTCGCCAATTCCCAAAATCTTGCCTGAAAAGTCGTTCACCTTCAGGCCAACCTGTCCCGCTAACCAAGACGACACAAGGCAACCCTGGGCTCCCGTGTCCAAAATGGCACAGACCACAATCGAGTCACCCAAGGGTCCCCAGACCTTGACCGAGGCCGTTGGCAACAAAACCATCTTGATCGGGGGGGGGGGGGGGGGTCCTTTAGCGGGGCAGGCGACAATTTCTTAGCGATGCCTGGGCGGTGACCGATCGCCGCATCCAGGCTGCCCTCGTTCATGAAGAGGCCAACAATCAAAATATTCGTCCGCGCGGTGTCCCGAGCCGCTCGCCATCACTGGAGGGGCATATCCCACCGGATGCCCGAATGGCGGAGGGCGCGACTCCAACCGGGGACGTTCCGCCAACGGAGGGGAAAGGCAGCGGCGCCGACCCGGCCACCGGTCATTCAAGCACCCATACCGAGCAAGGGTGAGCTCTTCCAATTCCAACCGCTCAACTGTTGCCGCTGCCGATGTGAACCATCTCAACTGTGAGGTCAATCCGGCAGCAGACTCCCTGACTGCCCTTAATGAGGCCATTGCAACAATCAAATATTATACCTGTTTAGAATTAAACAAACTTTGTTTTTGATAAACCACTTGTATTGACTAAAACTACAGCTCTTAGAATTTAACTTAATTTTGTACGTTGTATGATAAAATATTACTTTGACAGACGTGGTAACACATTGGTCGTAGATGCGGAGTGTCGCGGCCCGCCGCCGGCCGGCGCCGGCGCCCGACCTCCCTCCTTGCTCCTCGCCCCTCGTCGCCCTACCAGTCACGTAGGCATAGAATAGTGCTGCGCGCGTACATCCTCCCGGGCCTTGAAAGTGTGGCTTTCAAGTTTAAGCTTTATTTGCATTAGCGCCAAGATCTTGCTTCTTCGCGCCGTCTTCCTTTGCATCATTAGAGGCTGGTAGTATGCACAATTTGTTAGTAGCCCTTCTTAGTGTGCCCTTTGAAGTTAATACATCGGCAACTCTGCCGATTCCATCTTTCCCAGGGTATAAATGGGTAATACGGCCAAGTTTCCATTGTAGTGGGGGAAGATTTTCTTCTTTGAGGATCACCAGATCGCCCACACGAAGCTCGTATTGCCTCGTTCTCCACTTGGTGCGTTCTTGAAGTTCGGCAACATACTCCCGGCGCCATCTCTCCCAGAATTGTTGTCTCAGCTGTTCAATATATTGGTATCTGTTGGGGTGCTTGCAGGTGATAGGCAACGATGGCACTGAGGTGAGAGGTCGCCCTATAAGAAAGTGCCCTGGTGTTAGAGGAGAGGGATCGGTTGGATCGGTTGAGAGGGGAGTAAGGGGACGAGAATTTAAAATGGCTTCGATTTGCGCGAATAGGGTCGCGAGCTCCTCGAATGTCAGGGAAGCATTGCCGGCTACACGCTTAAAATGGTGCTTTGCGGATTTAACGCCTGCCTCCCAGATACCTCCAAAGTGAGGTGAGTATGCGGGGCTAAACACGAATTTAATACCTTCACTACTAGCATAATTAATAGCTGACTCACGACTGGACCTGAGCATTCTACATATCTCATTGTTCGCGCCCGTGAAGTTGGTACCATTATCGCAATATATAATACTAGGTTTACCTCTTCTAGAAACAAACCTTCGAAGAGACAAAATGAAAGCATCAGTGCTCATATCGCTGACTAACTCCAAATGAATCGCTTTGGACGAGAGGCATACGAACAAACATAGGTAGCATTTTGAAATACGATTGCCTTTACCCTTACGGCTAGAGATCATAAACGGGCCAGCAAAATCGACACCGCACGAGTAGAAAGGAAACGCAGAATAGCTTCTTTCGGCAGGTAAGTTTCCCATTAAAGGTTGTAATGTCTTCCCACGTAGGCGAATACAAACTATGCACTGCTTTGTCGTGCTACGTGCTAAGTGTCTGCCACCTATAGGCCAAAATCGTTCTCTTATTGAAGCTAGAAGATGCTGAGGACCAGCGTGAAATAAGCGTTCATGTTCGTACCTAAATATTAATTTAGTTAAATGATGTTTTGCATCTAAAATAATGGGATGTTTCTTATCATAGACGAAATCAGAATTTTGAATTCGACCCCCAACTCTTAATATACCATCTGAATCAATAAAAGGATTTAGAGGCAATAATTTAGACTTACGACTAAGAGTTTTATTATTCCTAATTAATTTAATTTCCTCTGCATAGCTTTCTAACTGACTTAACTTAACTAACACTAGCAAAGAATCATCTAATTCCTTAGTATCTAATGGTCCATTAATTTTTGCATCTCTATTTTTACAATAATTTTGGAAACGCTGTACATAGGCATATATTCTCTTTAATCTATTTAAATTAGAGTATTTCTCAAATTTAATTATATTGTTTGTAATAACAACATGACATTCAATGGTGTGCGAATTTTTAACTTCAGGTAACATGTTGGGGATTTGTGTGTGGTTTTGCGTAGGCCAACAAGTTGGGTCATTAGCTAGGAACGAAGGCCCTTCCCACCAGAGGAGAGAGGACTGCAATTGCTTAGGAGTCACACCTCTAGACGCAATATCTGCTGGATTTTGATCTGTGGGAACATGACAAAAGGTGAATCCACTTGTAAGTTGATTGATTTCATTTACTCGGTTACACACAAATACTTTAAGATCCCTGGGTGGGGTTTTCACCCATCCTAGCACCACCTGTGAGTCAGACCATATAAATTTACGATCGATATTACAATTTAATGACTCTAACACCTTTGAACATAAACGTGCACCTAACAAGAAGCCACATAACTCTAATCTTGGAATAGTCGTTGGGTTCATTGGTGCAACTCGTGCCTTAGCACACAACAACCTGATTGTAGCTTCCTGATTCTGACTTACAGAACGCAGGTAAATGCAGGCTGCATAGGCTTGTTGAGAGGCATCTACAAAACAGTGTAATTCTATATTATTAGGTGTATCACACAGAACTCGCCTTGTAATACGAATATTAGTTAAATTTGAAAATTCCTTCAATAGCTCAGCCCACTTCTTACAAAACTCAACTGGTACTGGATCATCCCAATCCAGCTTAGAGGACCATAATTGTTGAAGTAGAATTTTAGCTACTATTGTGCAGGGACACAATAATCCCAAGGGATCAAATACCTTAGAAGTAGTAGAAATTATTGACCTTTTGGTAATATGAGTAGAAGGCTGTAGGTCTGTAGAGAACTGCAATGAATCGGCCTTGGGACACCAATTGAGACCTAATACACTAGATTCTTTGTTGAAATCAATGGGTTTTGAAGAACCACATTCACTGTCAAATAATTGAGGACAGTTTGTGCGAAATTTCCTGAGGGGTAGGCATGCAGAATTAAGAGTATTTACAACTTCATGATATATGTGTTTCAGCCCTTCTACAGATTCCGATCCCGTATTCAGGTCATCTGCATAAAAATCGTTTCGTATTACACAAGCTATAGACTCATCCTCACACTCATTAGCCAGTTGTAAAAGGCATCTAGTACTTAAAAATGGTGCAGAGGCAGTTCCATATGTAACTGTGTTAAGTTGTAAAATATCTAACGATTGGGACTTATCATCACGCCACAGAATAAGCTGCAGATGGCGCTGCTGTTGCCTGACTTCAAGTTGCCTATACATTTTCTCTATGTCGGCTGTGAGAATGAATTTATGCCTGCGAAATCGCAATAAAATAGATATTAAATCACTCTGCACTACTGGACCAATCATTTGAATTTGATTCAGTGATTTGCCAGAGCTAGTCTTAGAAGAAGCATTGAATACTACGCGGAGCTTTGTAGTTTCGCTCTTTTCACGAATGACTGCGTGATGAGGCATGTAGTACGCAAATACAGGTTTAGCAATTTTAGTTAAATGCCCTAAACTTGCATATTCATCTATAAATGCCTTGTAGTTCGCCTTTAAATCAGGATATTTTGCAAATTTTCTTTCTAAACTTTCAAAACATTTTTTGGCTATATAGTATGAGTCCCCAAGAGCTTTTTCAGGCGACTCTTTTAAGGGCATTAACACAGAAAATCTACCATTCGATAAGCGAGACACGTTTTCTTTGAAATGATCCTCACAAAGTTGCTCTTCGATGGAATATGTTTTTGAGGCCGGTAAGTCATCAATTTTCCAAAATTTTTCTAATGAGTCCTTTATCTCTTGAGTAAAATTACAATAAACCTTTGAAGCGGACTGACTACCTTGTATGGGGCCACTTATGAGCCATCCCAGCATAGACTCCTGTAGAACTAGTTTGTTACTACCTAACTTAATTAAATTAGAACCCACTATCTCCCAATACACATCTGCTCCTAAGAGGATGTCGACCTCAGCCGGGGAAAAATAGTCAGGATCAGCCAGAGTAATATTTCCAGGTAACTTTATATGGTCTGTATTAATTGTAGCATTTGGTAAGATTCCCGTTATTCTAGGCACTACAAGACACTTAACATTTAATTCAAAAGGCATACATCTAGATTTAATTTTAATATAACAACTTCCAGTAATATTACATGTAGCGTTATTGATCCCACAAATACTCACTGAACCACCGGGGTTGATTGCTAGCCCTATCTTCCCTTTTAATTTGTCTGTGATGAACGATGATTGACTACCTGTGTCCAGCAGCGCACGGGCTGTATATTTTTTATTATTTATGATAATTTGGACTAGCGCCGTACTTAACAAAACCTGGTCATTAGATGCCACTGACAGTGAAACAGGCAAGGAGGAAGATGTAGAGGGTTGTTCAGTTTCAGTAGTAGCTGTACGGTTGCTTTTAGTTATATGAATTAATGTATTGTGTTTCCTTTTGCATTGACGACAAACAGCTTTTAGCTGACATTGAAAGGCATTGTGACCACTGTGTAAGCAATTTTTACATAACTTTAACTTGTTCACTTCATGTAGTCGCTCATCTACATTCATATTTTTAAATTTTAAACATTCATGCAAATGATGATTTTCATTGCATAAAACACAACATTTCTTGTTTTCCTTTTTATCAACAGATACAATTAGGCTTTTAGATTGATTGGTAACCCTTGGCTTATGATCCACTTGTTTGTCAAGACGACTATTATTACAATAGGCAGTCTCAAGTATGTCAGCTCGACTACGAAGAAAAGAATAAAATTCACTAAGTGAAGGTAAATCTGCAAGATTGCACTTGTATTCTGGTTAGCCAGAGGGTAACATTCACACTGCGATCTCTCTATAGATTCAAGCATTTCCTTCCTTGTAGCACTAAAACCACATTGGTCCAATCACTTGTGCTTCCTATCATTGATTATGCTGATGTTTGCTATTCTGATCTTTCCCAAGAACTTCTTAACAAACTGGATCGACTTCTCAACAACTGTATTCGTTTCATTTTTGGTCTTCGAAAATATGATCACATTTCTTCCTTCCGTTCTCAGCTTAAATGGTTGCCTATCCGTCAAAGGAGATCCCTCAGATCCCTCTGTATGCTCTTCACTATTATGAACGATCCTTGTGCTCCTGATTACTTAAAACAAAATTTTAAATTGTTGGGCAGTTCTCATGATCTTAACCTTCGCGCATCCAAAAACTTACTTCTTCACATTCCTTCTCACCGCACCGGGTTTCTATCTAATTCTTACGCTATTTCTACTATTAAACTCTGGAATTTGCTACCCCTTGACATCAAGAAGGCTGAGTCAAAATTTTCTTTTAAGCGTAAAATTAAAAACCACTACTTACGGGGTTGTTATTCTTAGTTTGGTCTTTGTCATAATATTATTTTGAGCTCTCTTATTCAGAAAGAATATTATAAAGCACCGTATCTATTAGTTTGTCATTTTAGCATATATGTGTATTTTATTAGTATTATTATATATTAGTATTATATTTATTAGTATTAAAATATTATTTCATTCCATTTTCTCGTACACCTACCACAGTGTGTTTTTTTAACCCAAAGGTTGACTGGTAGAGAATGCCTTGCTGCATTAAGTCCGCCCATGTAACACAATTGTACATAAAGTTTAAATAAATAAATAAATAAAGTATTCTTCCCATTTTCTACTCGTGTGAATATCTAGTTTTGCTGAGACCATAAAAATAATAAGAACATCCCACATATTAGTAGGCTGGCTAAGAGTTGCCACAAGAGTGTCAAGAGCCCGCAAATGTTTTGACACATGGTCAACAATAAACCGCAATGATTTATATGATTCCCTTTGAATCGACTCAATGTTAAGCAATGCTTTTAAGTGATTATTTATTAATAGGTTTTTGTTGTCAAATCTTTGACATAACAGGTCCCACGCAACCTTGTAATTTTTTGAACTAAATTCTATTGACTTAATAACAACAGATGCACTACCTTCCAATGAAGATCTTAGATAATGGAATTTATTAATTGGTGCGATACTTTCATTGCTGTCAATCACTGATTGAAATGTGTCTTTGAATTCTAACCAGTTAAGGTAATTCCCATCAAATGTAGGAAGTTTGATTGTAGGTAATTTTATGCCATTAAATAAATGGCAGCTACCATTTGATGCATGTTCACTATTTTCTCCGTCACAATTTCCATTCTCAGCCTTTTTCGTAGGTGAATTAGCTAAGGTATCTTGGCTTTTTGCTATTAAGTGAATAAACTGAGTCTCTAAACTATCTCTTTCCTTAATTTGCTCTGTACTATCAGAATGCAATAAATCTATTTTGCTTTGAATAACCTCAAACTCTTCCATAAGCGATTGAATTTTATTCAATTTTAATTCTAATTCTCTATATTGAATAGAAGAAATTTCTTTTAAACCAATTAAACTGTTTAAGTAATCTGAAAATCTTGTAACCCGTCCCTTGATAATACCGCGCTCCTTTACTAACTTCATTAATTCTACCTTGAGCTCTGCTTCACTCATTTTTATAGATTGTAATTGTACCAAACAAAACACAGGTGAGCGAACACTGAAATAAGTAATTTAAAATATGCACTCAAACCCGTTTGAAGAGCCGAGAAGCTCAGGTCCAGTCGCTCGCGCTGGTGCTAGCACGACGCGATGCTCAGGGCAGGTCGCGCCGAGCAGACAGCTTAGGCCAGCAGCGCACGCGACGGAACCGAACGGGAGGCGGCGAATGGCAATGCCGAGACCGATGCGCTCCTCTTCACGGAGTAACGCTGGAAATAGTCGGCATAAGATATTGAAAAAACGGTAATGAACGGTAGCTAACGCTGGCCGCGTTGTGCAGGGACTGCAATGGTATGTACGTAGGTATTGGATAGGTTATAGGCAACCTGTTCTTAATTTAGAAGAACCTAGAACGAGCCGGGTATGCTAGCAGGTAGGTAAAAGGTTGGACGCGTGCTCGTATTTTAAAGCTTGATTAGAAATATAATTATTAAGTATGAAATCTAACGCTGCACGTGCATGTATTTTGCGTAACACCATAAAAAGCACCAAGGCTAACTTAAACAAAGTCATAAACCCAACACTCAAGCAGCAAGTCGGCCATTCACACAATGCGAGAAACAGGGATTATTGAAAGATAAGTAGGTAGGTACCTAGGTTGGTATGAAAAGTTTAGGAATTTAGGACAGGGCTTACTCCCCTTGGGCTAGACCTCCGGTTCACGATGTCCCCAAAGGCTCCCGAAGCAGCATGCGCCAACACCAGTCCCTTTTCTTAACTCGACCGGGCTCCGCTGGCCGGTATTGTATGACCAAAAATGGCGGCTGCCGCGTTCCTCTCGTGCGACGCCCGCAAAACGACCTTTTGTTATTGAAGATTACCGTCCTGTCACGGTCGCCACTTTTGTTTAGAATTAAACAAACTTTGTTTTTGATAAACCACTTGTATTGACTAAAACTACAGCTCTTAGAATTTAACTTAATTTTGTACGTTGTATGATAAAATATTACTTTGACAGACGTGGTAACACATTGGTCGTAGATGCGGAGTGTCGCGGCCCGCCGCCGGCCGGCGCCGGCGCCCGACCTCCCTCCTTGCTCCTCGCCCCTCGTCGCCCTACCAGTCACGTAGGCATAGAATAGTGCTGCGCGCGTACAATACCAATAGGTTAAAATTCACTAAACAAACAAACAATGACTTGTTAGCCAACCTAGCAATTTCACCAAAATAGAACTTAAATTCAATTATTTCAAGTCAAAATCCGACCCTGTACTTATTCCAAGTATGAATCTAGCTTGGTACAGATGGCTAGTTACAAAATAAATAACAATTTAATGTATATATTGTGCAGGATCAACACCAATTAAATACAACAATTGACTGTATAATATTGAGCTGGACAATCTCTAACGCACAATCCAATAAATACTATAAGCAACAAGTCAATCCACACATTCAAGTCTTGTTATGTTAACAAATGTGTGATTAATATTTAGATAAACTTTTAAATTCAGATCAGTGACATTCAATCATTAATTACAACAAATATACCAAACAACTTTTACAACAAATATACCAAATTATGTACCAAAATACAACCTAATAATTCCTAATTTCACAAATAAATCTCACTTGTCAATACAACAACAGGGGCTACAGTACAAATTACAACTTTGAGAGCCCGGCTGACAAGACAATATATTCAAAACTTATTACGTTATAAGTTATGTTAAGTAATTAAACTAAAGTTATTTTCAACAATGTTCAAAACTTCCAATTCACTATGTGGATTTTATATTATAAAAGCCACGCTCTGCTTACCAATTTTGTTCAAGACTACAAGAAGCCAGCGCGACGATACTGGTGTGTCCGAACAGTCCACGGTACGTGGAGCTCTAAACGTTGCTTAACCAATGGCCTTAGGCCAGTCAATGTAATATTACTATACACAATTTAACACTAACCACTTACCTGAGCTGTAGACGCCAAGCTTCGACCTTCCTGAGGCCACGTCCAAAGTGTGTGTATAAGCATGAAATGAGTAAGTGAAAAGTGTAATGATGGTCAAGTGTTCTGGACGTTCACAAGGCGCCTGTCTTCAGATGGCGTGGTCCAGATAGAATCACAGCACAATCACTTTTAGCAATCTCGCGTGTCAGACAGGGTGACGACAATACGGCGTTATGTTCCAAAATATCCCAGGTTTTTCATCAAATGGGGATTACAAATTCCAATCGATCACTAATCGGGACCAAATTATCTTTAACCGCGTAGATTCCACAGGTTTTTTAATTTCAATCAATGAATCGATCTCAACAAACACGGCGGTTAGTTTTTCAAGGAACGGAAACGTCAAAAAGAAAAAAAGTTATAGACAATAGAATAATGTTGCCAACCAAAGGGTGCGTTCGGTTTCACGTTGGACAGAACATATAGGGAGTATTGATAGGAGCCAGGTAAGGGAGGCGCTAACTAAACTTACACCTAAGCGTTCGGCGGGGCCAGATGGTATCCCACCATTTATTATTAGAGACTGCAGGGATTATTTAACACAACCGCTAGTATACTTATATAATAAATGTTTTGAACAGTCATACTTTCCGGAACGCTGGAAAATTACACGAGTAATACCAGTACCTAAGGGCGAAGTTAGTGGTATAGGCCGGTGGCGGTGTTGTCTGTACCAGCGAAGGTATTTATGTCAATAATCCATCATTGTGTCTTAAACCAGGTTTCAGTCACGTTGTCCGACTCACAGCATGGGTTTAGGCCGGCTCGTAGCACGACTAGAAACCTGCTGAATTATGGCATACGTGGTTCCTAGCGTGGATTTGGACTCAGGTCGATGCTGCATACTTTGATTTTAAAAAAGCTTTCAATTTGGTCGATAATGACATTTTATTGACAAAGCTTGCGGCAGTCGGATGCACTCCTAAATTGTTGAAATTCTTTGCTGATCATATGAGTAACAGAAAACAGTATGTAGAATATGCTGGGTACAAATCTGAGCCCTATTTTACGAGGTCAGGCGTAAGTTAGGGCAGTAATTTAGGACCATTTCAATTTATAATAATGGTAAATGACTTACCCGAGGTTGTCAGGAATGCCAAGTGCCTGTTGTTTGCTGACGATCTAAAATTACTACTAGCTGTGAAAGAGCAAAAGGACTTGGAGCTCTTACAGGAAGACATAGACAGGGTTGTTGAATGGGGAAAGAAGAATAAGTTGGTGTTCAATACGTCAAAGTGTTCGGTAATAACTTTCAGTAGGATGAAAATGCCCAAGAAATATGACTATAGAGTGGACACGGTATTGAAAAGAACGGAAACGGTGCGGGATTTAGGAGTACACCTTGACTCAGGCCTGACATTTCGTAATCACGTCCTAAATGTTTGCAAAAAAGCCTATAGGAGCCTAGGTTTCGTCCTAAGAAGTGCAGAGGGTTTTACAAGCATCGCTGCGCTAACTTCTTCGTACAATGCATTAGTATGAAGTTAGCTCGAATGTAACGCAATCATATGGGCTCCGCATGAAGCTAAATACAGTCTCATGCTGGAGCGTATACAAAATAAATTTACTAGGTTTCTGTACCTAAGGTGGTATGGTGTATATCCATTTTATCCATTGATGTATCCAACTTTGTTTGTTATAGGCATGGTGGGATACAATAAATTGGAAACAAGGAGGGACATAGCTCTTGCTACCTATATTTTTAAATTATTACGTGGCAAGACTTCAAACCCAGGTATATTAAAAGAAATTAACCTGTGTGTGTTCGACAATTATGTTTTCCGAAGGCGACAGCCACGTCTATTGGCGGTGCCCAGTAGTAGGACCAATCTACTGGGTAAAGCCCCTATAACGCGCACCTTGCGTGTACTTAATGACGTAGCAGACAGCATTGATCTTTTTACTTGTTCTCTGAGTGAGTTCACAAAAACCACGATGTATAGAATATGTTATGGTAAATAATTAAACTGTAATTATAGCCCACTGATTTGAAAACCACTTGATCGCACATACGTTGCCCCGACGCACGAAAACTATGCGAGTTTTTGCTCTTATATATACACGAACCATTTTAGTTGTGACCAAGTACTAGGCCTGTGTGCATGCTAAACAATTACAAATTTTAAATTTTTGTATCCAATTTATAACGCATAATAATGCTTTCATGCTCGTTGAAATGGTGTGGAAAACATTCCCAGACATCTAGATACCAAATAGATGACATAACTAATGAAATAATATGAAAATTATTTATCATATAAGCTACCGCAGAGGTCCAATTAAAGTGGTGGTTTGGGTGGTCAAGGACAAAATTGTGTCGCGCGTTGATGTCTTTTGGAAATGTCTCTTTCTTACATGAAGAAATTCTAATTCTTTTATCCCTGTCTTTTCTTTCGTATTTTTATCGTAAAAATCTGTGCTGTTACATATAACGGCTGAATACGATATCGATAATTATAAAATTAAACTTATTTTTTTTTAAATTCAATTCAGATAGTTGTCATAAAATACCTATCTACATTAAGACTTTAAAAAAAGGAGAAAGTTCTGATATTTTTTCTTCTGTGTGACATGCATGTTTTCATTTTAGATTTCCCAAGATTCCAGATTAAAAAGAAAAGTGGATGGATAAGGTTACTAGGGAATATTGATTTCTAGTTTGGTTTTTATTGATATAATGTTGAGAAAAGTCAAAATAATATAAGATACCTATATCCAATCTTTCTAGGCTTCAAATAGTATGACGGAGTCTAATATTAATTAACTTGGACCTTTGCATTACAATATCGCCATCGTAAGTTACTTTGATTCCAGGGTTGCGGTAATGTTCTAATGAGATACCGTGGCCCCGGAACTTAAGGGCAGCTGAAGGAACAGGGTGGGTTTTTAGTCAGTAGAAGTCTGACACTCCCTTCCACTTTACCCAGAGCGGGAGAAGTCATTCGATGATTTTCCCACCCAGGAAAAAAAAACAGGTTACTTTGTTTCGATGTCGAGTCCACGGGTTAAGTGTATGTAGGAGGGAGGAGTCATTAGATAAATCATCTAATGACTCACCACCAAAAAAATAATTATTACCGAGTGCCTGTTGAAGCTACAGTTGTTAACACAACTGATTTTAATGAAAATTTTATATATTTGTTATGGAATATAAAATAAATATAAAAAAATAAAATATAAAAATAATATATGGCCGGCTACATTGTCCATGCTCTGATAAAGCAAATAAAATGCCTAACTTGTATTGGAGCGTTGATTGGTGTTACAAATCAAAACGCCTTAGAATTTCAAAAAGACGCTAAAAACAAGTTATTGTGCGGATCCACCACAGTAATAGAAATTTGTCGTCGTTGTGAAATTTATATTAAAAGGGCGATCAACGAGAGTGGTTCGAAAGTGCTGTCTCAGAAATATAATTCCAATTATTTTATGAGATCGGTTTTAAAATCACTGATTGGGTATAATTTATTCCCGGATATTAATTTTCATCAATATGAAATAGAAACTACCAATCATTTGATTGAATTAGCAAGATGCATAATTCAGAAATATATAGACGCTCGGTTATCATTTTTTAGCAAAAACAATCAGTACCCTAAAACTTTAATTCGAAAAACATTTACTAAATTAATTCATTTTAAAAATCAATAATACATACATGCATACTTGTTTTTCTTTTTGTAATTGAGACTGATAATGTTTAAATATTATTATGTGATTTTATTGAGTATTTTTTATCTAAATATATATAACATTAGGATATATTTAAACAATTAATTACAACAAATATACAAAATTATGTACTAAAATACAAACTACAATAAAGCATCAAAAAATTCATCATCAACGCTGTCGGCTGGCAACGTACCTAAGATACTGGCGGCATTGCCTCGTTGTATGGCAATGCTTAGCCGTTGACCAAAGAAATAGCCAGCCCTTGGGTCGCGGGAAGCGTCAACGAGCCTTTTCGATATTTCTTTAAAAAGGCTGTGAGCACACGGGCCCCATGGTCCGAGAGATTCGACCCCAAACGGCTCGAAAATATAGTTATCACCGAGATGAGTATATTTACGCCGCTTGAGGTTTTCCGCAGCCGCAGCGGGAGCGCCAGCACAACATGATGAACTGGGAAGATGGGATGGCGCGACAGTATCGACACAAGTTGCGTCCCACACTAAAGGCCTACCCATCTTCCAAGGAAACAATGACATGCCGTCCGGTCTCTTGCCATCGTCACGCGCCAGTCCAATGGGTTCCAATACGGCTGGAACGCCGACGGTGACAAGGGCTCGTCGGATAATGTCATTTAAGTTGGCATGTCGTGCAAAACGACCCGCACTACGGCTGCAAGAGAGACCATGGTGCCCGAGGCTGTTGACCGCTTCCCCACAATTACAGCGATGAGGGGAACAACAAGGGGCTCCTAGGCGTAGTGAAGCAGCGATGCGGAAAGTGGTGTCGTCGAACAAAGTGCCAAGATTTGAGGACGGTAGAGCATGTAACCAAAGACCTGATTCCCACTTTCCCACAGCCAGCAGACGAGCACACTCAGCAGAAGTAGCAGACGTGGTTAGTAAATTATTTAGAACTACTCTGCAGAGCGGCTCGTCCCACCGCCTCTGGGAAGATGGTATAACAGGTAGGTCCGAATTCGGACAAGCGAGATTCCAGGCATCAATAGCCTCAGTGAAGCACGGCACATTGAAATCAATCAGTGTGGAAGCCAGGATATTCCTGATTAATTTCTCAGTGCTGTGGACCGAGGAAATGAAAGCCGGTAAACTAATACTAGAAATTTTGCGGATTCCGAGCCCTCCCATGCGGATGGGAATAGAGGCTTGGGCCCAAGCTCGGTCATCTAAAGCCACATTCAGAATTAAGGACAAAGTTCGTCTGATAATTTGATCCATTTGAACTAAAAGTTGATGGTGCTTCCACAAATGGGAAGCACGAAGAGAGTATGTTAATTTAGGGCCGAAACAGCAGAAACGAATTATAGTGATGGCCGAGTGCATATTGATTTGGAGCAATCTTTCCGAAACGTCATTGAATTTATTAATTTGTTCTGCAATAAAGTCGGGAAAGGAAGTATCAAAGATTGGAGAACCAAGGAGACGGAGAGAACTTTTCTCAATAATTTGAATTCCAGGAGCTATTTCGTTAAATTTAGAGAGAGTCAGTAGTCTGTCAGTGTCATCTGTTAAAAATAATTCACATTTTGAAAGGTTGAGGTCAAGGCCAATAGAATGTAGTTCATTTTTTAAGAAATTTAGGTCTGCTAAAATATTTTCTACATCACCTCCCAAGGTTCCGTCGTCAAGATACCAAACATTGAATTTAGAATTTAGCTTTCGAATTATTGGGTGAATAGCTAAACTGAAAATCACTGGCCCGAGAGGGTCACCTTGTTGACAGCCAACAGCTGATTCTAATAGATTGTCTCGAAACAATAATTTGGATGGATTTCTATAGCATTGCCAAAGGAAACTATAAATTTGGGGTAATTCTTTTTTAGTCTCAGCCAACAAAGTGTCCCTGTTAACTGAATTGAAGGCGTTCTTTATGTCAACCTTCAGAATGGCCTCGCTTTTCCCAGAATTTAGGTATGTCGACAAAGCGTGTACGGCAGCCTCACAGCCCCCTTTGGAACCGTAACCAAGTTGCAGGGGCTGAAATTTTTCCGAAACAGCCTCACCATAAAATTTACAGCAAATCTTGGCTGCCATACGGCGGTAGGTGGTTCCCACGGCAATGGGACGAATGCCGCCATCTTTCTTGCGTAGCGCACATAAATTGGCGCCATACAGAATATCGATGACAGATTCGTTTACCTTGCCGGAGAGCATAAGGTTAACTAGAGCCGTCAGCTCCCTCAAGAGCGACTCACCAGCTACCCCGGCGCCTGAACAAATGAGGTCCGTCAGGTGCTGCGGACTCAGGCCGTCGAGACCGCCAGCGGAGCCGCTCCGGAACGAGCTAACGGCTGTGATTACCTCTCGACCTGAAATGGTGAGGGAGTGAATATCAGGATCAGGAGGGTCGGGAAAAGCAAGATCATACGCAGGGGCAGGGTGTTTGGTCTTCAGAGCTTCGAGAGTCTCTGAAGAACAAGGTGCCACCACATCGCAGCTGAAGAGAATCCTGGCAGCTCCGCTAATATCACCGTCCCCTAACTTCGTTTCTACCAAATGGGATATACCTCGTGAAGAGGTAATTCTAAGAGAGGGAGAATCGAAATCAAAACTTGGAACCGAAACATTACAATTTTCTTTAATTTGAGCTGTTAAAGTCTTTTTTGTGGCCGGATTCTTTTTCACGTGAAGAACTTTGTAGGGGAAGGTAAGCAGTTGTTCCCAGGCGCTTTGTGAGTTCTCCCGGACAGCTTGGCGAACGCAACTAGCCAGGTGTTGAGCAACTAGAGGTTTGGCGCCGCGGGGAACTCGCTTCAGAACCGGAACGGATTTTTTTAAATTTGAAAGTGTTTTCCAAAATGGGTCGGAAGTGGTATTAGAAGGTGTGGAAATAGGTATGGAAGCAGAGTCTGAAGGTGTATTTTGCGACTTATGTATTTTCCCAATATGCACATTCAGACATTTCATCATTTGAAAAAGCGTGCCTGGGTACAGAGCGGGCATCTCTCCAGGGTGTTCAGCGATGTTGAAGGTTGACTAGCACCACCAACAACCACATCGCTGTTGCTACTGAACATCAAGAACTAAAATAAATAAAATTTAAGAAACTATATTAAAGCTATAATACATTAAAAATAACGTAAAAATTAAATAAACTAAGAAAACTATAGAATATAAAACGAAAAGTTCATGTAAAATACCACTATGTTGCACTAGTTTTACTTTTTAGTTTAACTTGAAATAGATTTTTTGGATATCCTGATAGATTTAAACGTACTTTCCTTAGTATTTTCAGAAGTCTTGGAATGTTTTTATCTCTTATTCTTATACTAGGGTGATAGTGAGAGCTCCGGCGCGATCTCAGGGCAGTATGGAGGGAACGACTGTCGCAACCGACGGCCCGGCACGCCGCAATTGCGGCGGTAAGACCCCTCTTTGAGGAGTGGCTAGATCGGCGTCACGGCGTCCTGACCTACCGCATGACGCAGGTCCTCACCGGACACGGAAGTTTCGGGAGGTACCTGTGTCTGATGGGAAAGGAGGAAACGCCTGGGTGTCACCACTGCGAGGGTCGCCCTGAGGACACCGTAGAGCACACGGTGCAAAACTGCCCCGCCTGGGCAGAGCACCGACGTGTCCTCACGGCGGCGATAGGCGGAGACCTCTCGCGCCCGGCATTGGTCGAGGCCATGCTGCGGGGCGAGAGGGAGTGGGAAGCGGTCGCCTCCTTCTGCGAAGCAGTCATGCTTCCGAAGGAGGAGGCGGGCCGCGTGAGGGAGAGGATGGCGTCCTCCCTCCAGCCCAGCCGCAGTGGTAGACGCCCACTACGTCGGACGTCGGCCGACGATCTCCGGCCACCGTAGGCGCGGGCATGCGGACAGCGAGTAAAGGGCAACTCGCTGTCCGACCATGGACCATGCCCGGGTCGACGGCGCGTCGTGTTCCACGCGCGCCTCAAAGAGCGTCAGCAACATGACGAGGCCCCCTCTGCAGAGGGCCGAAGCCTGCCGGGGTCGTGGGACTCATCCCGTTACCGTGGCCCCGGTATATAAAGGGTTATTGAAGGAACACCGTGGATTTTAGTCAGTAAAAGTCTGACAGTCCCTCCCACCCTGCCCGGAGTGGGAGGACTTATTTGATAATTTTACCACGTTAAAAAAAAAAAAAAAAAAAAGGGTGATAGTGAATGGTCGCTACTTTCCTTTAGCGGATCTAGTTTCGGTTTCTTTGCAGCAGGAATACTGGGATATCAGTCAGCTTCTCATACTTCTCTTGGTTCACCGATGTAGGATATGAGTAACATTTACTTCCTAAAACCGGCAGATCACATTATTCGCTATAAGCAGTTGCCAGTTGCACATAAAATAAACTTCAACTCTTGATATGTGGCTCTTGTGGAGGAGCCACCATAATTTTGCCAACAACACGTGTGGTCGTGTGTAATAAATAGATCTTTGAATAGTGTATTAGTTTTTCGGTAAAATAAACAATAATGTAGTACTCTGTGAGAATAATGAATTAATAGAAAATAAATATCGAAAAAAAAAGTAATATATATATATAACTCAAAGGTGACTGACTGACTGACTGACCGACATAGTGATCTATCAACGCACAGCCCAAACCACTGGACGGATCGGGCTGAAATTCGGCATGCAGGTAGATGTTATGACGTAGGCATCCGCTAAGAAAGGATTTTGCGAAATTCCCACGGGATCGGGATTTACACGGGAAAAGCTTCCCACGCGGGCGATGCCGCTGGCACAAGCTAGTTTTTTATAATGTTAAACTTCATTTTATCGATATCGATAACTTTCCCTCAATCAAGTAGAGCAATCCCTAACTCGGCATATCTGTGAAGCTTGACCTTGAACTGACCAATTGCAGTAGCGTATTTTTTCTTCGCCTCCCAACCCATATTGGTGAGTTGTGTTTTTCAAAGAAATCGGCCTATAAGCTCTCTAGGTTAAATACTCTCTGTTATAGCCACACTATTGAATTAGGAAATTCCTGTAATGATAGTGATGTTGAGTTAATAAATAAATAAATATTGTTATTTGTTCAAAACATACACAAGAAGTTACATCAAATTAATCAGCAGATTAATTTAAAAAATATCAATGCTAAATTAATTAAAAAATTACTTCATAAAATTTTGTCTTCATAAATTGTTTCATAAAAATCCTTAAAAATCAATAATTTACCATCTTACCATTAGGTGAGATGGTGGCCAAACGCGAGCCAATTATCAATAAAAAAAATTAGGATCAAGCTTTATGTAACAAAAGGTTTTTAATTTATTTTGCAATTTTTCAAATATTATAATATTATGTTTCCTCAAATGCATGCAATATATAAATTCATTTATTCAGGTAAATTGCACCCATTTCCGTTTATCAAATTAGGTACAAATCTTAACATAGTATAAAGCAAAGTCGCTTCCCTGTGTCTGTCCCTATGTATGCTTAAATCTTTGAAACTACGCAACGGATTTTGATGCAGTTTCTTTCAATAGAAAGAGTGATTCAATACGAAGGTTTTTAAGTATATAACATGTACAATATAGTAGAGGAACACTGATAATTTTTGAGGTTTCTAATGTGATGTCGCAAATAAACACATTTTTTTGCGCTTGCTTTGCAAATGCTGGCTGAACCCTACGAGATAGATCAAAATAATGTACGACAGTATTGTACAACTTAAAAAGATCAACAAAAATGTCCTCGATGGCATCTGTCTATCTCTTATAGATAACCCACAACAACCATTTTTTATCCTTTACTTTTTACGAGAAATACGAGCATATTTTACGAAGCGATTTTAAGCAATACAGCATTAATCCTTATCCAATTAAGTACCATAAATACATTTTGCATTTAATATAAATCAATATTGCCCTTTACAGAATATAATTTAAATAAATAGTTTCGAAGATATTACAGATTTAAAATGCAAGGAAATAGCGGTTGCCGCGCGGTGCCGGCGGAGGCACGGTGCGCGTGCCTATGTTGCTTAGATTTGAGCGTTGAATGTTTTTCCCGTGGTAGGTAAATTATGTGTCGCACTTTCAAGAGTAATTACTAAAGAGAACATATTGTATGTCGAATGACAAAAAAGCTGTCAACGATGTATATAAAAACGTTCTATAGTATATTTAATATAAACATTGCACCCGTGCGAAGCCGGGGCGGGTCGCTAGTACTATTTAAATCAAAACAAAAATAAAATAATATAAAATGAAATAAAGCCATAATAAATACAAAATTTAAATAAAATATTAATTACAATCATAACATAAAAATCCCTACTGAAATGATAAATTATAGCCTTCTGCCCGGCATTGGTACAGCGACATGTCTGCTCGAACAATGCCGGAGGTAAGGGCAGTCCAACCTTTCTTTAATCATCGTTAGAACGGTGTTGGAGCTAGCCCGCACTCTGCGCACCAAGGACGTGGCACGCTTACGCATAGTCGCGTGAAAACAGTCAATGCA
Source organism: Tholera decimalis (assembly GCA_943138885.2). Taxonomy (NCBI): domain Eukaryota; kingdom Metazoa; phylum Arthropoda; class Insecta; order Lepidoptera; family Noctuidae; genus Tholera; species Tholera decimalis. The sequence continues at coordinate 104,163 of OW964577.2, forward strand.
CACTTCTGCGAACATACCCGAGGTGCTACACTATCGGGGCAGCCCCATCACCGCCCTGAAAGCGTTATTAAACTGGACGCGGATGGCGTTGTAAGCTCTAGCAGAATAATGCGCCCACAGGCTGCATGAGTAGAGTGACGTACAGTATGCTCTAAATAGTGTAACCTTTACCGCTCGGGAGCACCTGGCAAACCTGCGCCCGATCATATTCGCTCTAACAGACAACGCCATTCTGTGTCAATGGAAACCATTACGATGCAGTGGAGGTCTAGATTACTTTAAACATTGCATCGACTTTGACAATTTTACTTAGTTTTTGATTGACAATTAAGTTTTGTTTTGTTTACAGTGGCAACATATCTTTTGCTGCTCTTGGACTTTTAAAACGCACTGATCCGAAGAAATATTGGAAGATACATAAAATTAAGAGGATTATAATTCACCCTGAGTACAAATCTCCTCATAAGTATCATGATATTGCACTTTTGGAGACGGAGACCGAGTAAGTAAACACGCATTTGCTGTTGAAAAACAGTGAGTGGAGGTAGAACTAACTGGTATCCTAAATTAGATATGGGTAAATATACAATTAATGTAGATATTTATAATAAGAAGAAAATACAGGCAGAAATCATAAACACAACGAACACATTAAAATGAAACTTAGTAAAAGAATACTTTTTATTGTACACCATAACAAAAAACAAATAAAGACTTGAAAACTGAAAATGGTGATACAATAGCCGGTCTTATCGCTAAAGGCGAACTTTTACAAACAAACTTTAAATAAGTACCAATTGCACCCTCTGGAACCCCCTTATGGGGTCTAGGGGACAGTGGTTTTGGGGACAGTTACTGCCGCCCTCCATAACGCGAGAGCCGAGGTGACGCTTATTGTTCAGCCAGCAGAGTCAAACACCTCACTCGCCCTGCTTCATCAGATTGGCCTCCAGACGTGGGCTAGAACCAGTCGTGGGTCCCACGGAAGGGTATTCAAGTGCTACCGCAATCCCCAGTGCAAGTACGTGAAGGTAAACGTGATGGATTTAGTCAGTTAGAGTCTGACAAACACCTTCGATCGCCCTAGGGCGAAAGACATACATGACCTATTCACCTAACCATTAGTTTTGGCGTTCCACAAGGTACTACTTTCGGTTCGTAGCTTCTTTTTCTTAACTGCTTTAACTATGTTATTTAAGTAAATCATTTAGGGTTAGTCAGTCATGATTCCAGAATATTAACGCAATAACCATTAATTCAGGATAAATTTTGGTAAAGATCTTTTGCCAGCGTGTCTGGATGTTGGTACTAAAATGAAGTATACTGCAGAAGCGTCCGGCTGGGGCCGTAAAGGTCATAGACAAGATCTTGCAGACACGCTGCAAGTGGTAAGTTCTTATACACAAAAAGTGCATATGTATATCATATTTAGCAATCCATTTACTGTTGGTAAAAAAATCATATCCATCATGTAACCATGTCCAGCTTTACTTTTATTCTTATTTTAATTCTTACAATAAAACTGATTTTGTTTTGTTTTAAAATACGAATTACTAGGAATTTCTAATATTTCGTGGATACATTTTTTTCAAACACTTGTTTTGTAGGCCATACACACATTTGTTTTGATGCGGGAATCCAACCCGCGGTACGCAGCCACGCGCTCCACCACTGCGCCAACCGTGGCGTCTAATATTCAAAATATTTTTCAAGGTATACCTGAGAGAATACGATGAATCAAAATGCGCGAAAATATATCAGCCGCACAGACATTTGTTAAATGGATACGACCATGAGAAACAGATGTGCTACGGAAGTCATTCAGAAGTTATCGATACTTGCGAGGTAACAATTATTATATCATTTATTTTCAGTCATCAGATCCATACATAATACAATACATAAACTTATAAATATTACATTAACAATACACTAATACAAACCAAAAAAAAACGCAAGATAAACTAAAATATAATCAAATGGAACACGTCATTATAACCAGCCTATGTCTCGATGGAGTCGCATGCAAGCGGAGTCAGTATTCGAGGACTGGGCTATCCCATCTGTTCGCCAATGTCTTCAGGATGCTGTTGTGGCTGGTGCGTATTCGGCTCATTAAAGATCCGCACCGCTTCCTAATGATAGCGTGAAAGTCGTCGATTTGCGCCTCTATAAACATACCGGAGGCGCTACAAAACCGTGGCAAACCCAACAGCACCCTAAAAGCATTGTGCCCTTTGCGTAAAGCTGGTCTACAGGCTGCAGGTGTAGAAGGATTAACAAAACGCCCTGAAGAGGGTAACAGACTTCTCTACTACTCCTAGCAAACCTATGGGCCAGCGCCCTACGTTCCTTTTCAATGTCACAGTTATCACTGAGGTTATCAGTTACCCAGTGACCCAGGTAGTCAGATTTAGTCACTCTTTTGATGATTCGTAGCTTTTACTTCCAGCTTTAAATAGCATAAGCTCACTCTTGGTCGTATTGTACCTGAGTCCATGGGTCATGGCTCACATGTGTGTAGCAGTTTTTGTAATGCTAGGTTATGTGGAGCCAGCAACACCATGTCGTCAACAAAATATCCCTCAATTAGCGTTTGGTCTTTTGGGATAAAACTGCGGAGTGGGATAAAAGGGCGGGACTTTTACGTCACTAAACCACCCCGGGGATACCATCTACACATATATTTTTATGCAACGCCTGTCAGGGCACCACCATGTCATGCATGTGCGTGTGTGAGATGTCCACCATGTAACAATGGCGTAACGCCATTCGTCTTGTAGTCCAACGATGGAACGGACTTGGTAGAATTAAAAAGTGCAATTCCATCGCACACTGTCTCAAATGTAACCGATAGACTTGCAACATGCCGCCGACGTTCAAGCCTCTGGCGGGTTTGACTTGACCAGTCCCTCGCTGCCAATGAACCTTCCTGGAGCTTCACTGTGTACGGAAGCAAGCAACCAATGTGCCACCATCCTGAAATCAATCAAATCTTATGACAAGTCAAAGGCTATTGCAGGATTGGAATCGGTCGTTTTATATGGAGAAAAACCTACAAGTAACTCCGTGGTAACTCTTTTCAAAACACATTACTAATTCAAAATGTATCAAGAGTTACATACATCTATACATATATAATAACACAGTAAAAAAAAGTGTGTCTGTACATTAAATAAAAACTTTTTAACAAAAAATTAAACCGACTCCCAAAACACACTGCAAAGTGAAAAATAACTTTAATTTCGGAAGTCGGTGTCTTTAGTTTTGTTTTTTCGTTTTTGGCACCGACTTCCGAAATTAAAGTTATTTTTCACTTTGCAGTGTGTTTTGGGAGTCGGTTTAATTTTTTGTTAAAAAGTTTTTATTTCACTCTTTTTAGTTGGTCGATTTTTAATTTACCTAGTTAATAAAAGAGCCTAAATGTCAACTACTTATAACCTTTTACAAAATATTGCTTTTCCCAATGCTGGGCCGTTAAATGTTGAGGAGTTCTCCTGGTACTTCACCATCAGCTCTACATCACCATATGCATTGTGACGAACATAAAGTGCTTAACATCCATATTCAAGTAATCGAATCGCAATCCACACAATACTTATTATTGAGTAGTTTCGGCGGCCATCTGTGGTCTTCATCATCAGTTCCACTTCCCCAAATGGTACTTTTTGAGAGCAACTGCACAAGTTACTATAAGAAATACCCAAAACGCCATAGGTGTGCCTATAATATTTGAAGAGTTCCCTCGATTTCTCCAAGATCCCATCATCAGATCCTGACTTTGGTGATAATGGTACCAATTTCGAAGTATACCCATTCGAACAAAAAAAGAATTTTCCAAATCGGTTCAGCCGTCTTCGAGTACTCGATGATCATACATAAAAAAAAAAAAAAAAAAAAAAAAAATATACGCGTCGAATTGATAACCTCCTCTTTTGGTCGTCGGTTGAAAATTATACAAAAATAATAATTGTGGTGGGTTAAGAAACGGTAACGTGGCAAAATAATTAAAAACAAAAATTGGCCAAGTGCGAGTCAGACTCGCCCATGAAGGGTTCCGTAGTAATTATAATAATATAATATAATATGTATATTTATTTAACGAATAAAAAACCTTAAATATTTCTTAAAACTAGCTTTTTTACATTTTTACAACTACGCTAAATAACTTTGTTTTTTTTCATAGTGTTTGTATGAAATACAAAGTTATATTTGCGGTTTTAGAAAATATGCTGTATCTCAAAAACTGCTGACCCGATTTCGTTCAAACTAATTTTGGTTGAAACACACACACACACGTGAAACACAGACACGTATTTTTTTTAGATTTTTCACTCCATTATTATAGAAGTTGGAGGGGGGACACACATTTTACCACTTTGGAAGCTTATATCTTTTAAATGATTGTCTTTATGAAAAAGTGGTTTTAGAAACTCTTATATCATTTTTAAAGACCTGTCTATAGATATCACACACGCATAGGTTTCATGAAAAATAATATTTTCAGTTCTAGTTCTATGTATGGGGAACCCCCTTTATTTTAAATACTTTTTATTTATTTTTTCTGAAAATCGGAAAGCGGTTCACAGAATACATCTACCTACTAAGTTTCACATGTATAGTCTTAATAGTTTCGGAATAAAATGGCTGTGACATACGGACGGACGGACAGACAGAGAGACGGACGGACAGACATATTGAAACTATAAGGGTTCCGTTTTTTGCCATTCGGCTACGGAACCCTAAAAAGCTTGTACGTTTGTCTGTTTGTACCAGGGACCGTACAACCCCGATTAAGAGTTAAGTCTTTGAAAGGGTAAGCCTTTTATAAGGTTACCTTTATCGTGATGTAACTCTATGAATGGGTTTTAGGCTTGAACCCATTAAAAGGGTTATCTCTTCAATATGAACCCATTGAATGGGTTTTATACAAGAACCCCAGTGAAAGGGTTACACCTACATTATGATAACCCATTGAATGGGTTCTATACCTAAAACCCTACATTAAGATAACCTATAAAGTATAGGTAAGGGTTTTCTTCGGGTTACCATATTATTATGGTTATTCAATAGACTTGTGCTAAGTAGGTGCTGGATGGAGCACCACACACACCATCGCTAGCGCACTGACTTTATTACACTAGACATTGCAGACATGTAGCCGAAACACGTGTTACCTATAATATTTAGATTTTAGATACTCTCATATTAAGGTGTGTGTCCTGAACTCCCGCATTTGCGACAAGTGTTGTCTTGTATGAGTCATACAAGACAACAATTACCTACATATAGATGTAGACTGATGTCCTGTAAAGTAAAGCAAATAATGTTTTTTAACGCGTTTTAAATACCTACGTACAGTAAACATTCGAGTAAAAAATTAACAAAAAAAATAAAAAACGATAACTACGTTAAAAGATAACTAGAGAACTAAAATTACGGAAACTAAATATAAAATTGCTTCATAATGACAACAATAACAAAGAGAATACATACATATACATTCGCGATTTATTTGCCAAAAATTTAAACAAATATGAGTTTATAGAAAAATAACTTTAATTCCTACATAATAAAGTTCAATTTACGCTACAATGTCAGACATTTCTATAACTTTTTTATAGTGCTAGTCACTCTAAAATCAACTTAATCTCCATTAAAATAAAGTTGATATTTGTGTAACTTGAATTAACATCAATTTGAGACATTAGTTTGAATATAAAAGGCCTTTTCAACCGACGACAAAAAAAGGAGGAGGTTATCAATTCGACGCGTATATATATATATATATTTTTTTTTATAATGATCACCGATTACTCAAAGACGGCTGAACCGATTTGGAAAATTCTTTTTTTGTTTGAAAAGGTATACTTCGAAATTGGTCCCATTGTCACCAAGTCAGGATCTGATGATGGGATCCTGGAGAAATCGAGGGAACTCTTCAAGCATTATAGGCACACCTATAGTGATTTGAGTATTTTTTATAGTTACTTGTGTAGTTGCATTCGAAAAGCACCATTTGTGAAGTGGACCTGATGATAAAGACCACAGATGGCCACTGGAACTACTCAATATATAAGTAGGAATAATAAGTATTTCATGTGTTCCGCTTCGATTACTTGAATGTGGTTATTAAGCACAATATGCTCGTCACAATGCATATGGAGAAGTGAAGCTAATGGTGAAGCACCAGGAGAACTCCTCAACAATATTAACGGCCCAACATTGGGAAAAGCAAAATTTTCTAAATGAATATAAGTAGTTGACATTTAGGCTCTTGTAACTAGGTAAATTAAAAATCGACCAACTAAAAAGTATGAAATAAAAACTTTTTACCAAAAAATTAAACCGACTCTCGAAATCAAAGTTATTTTTTATTTTGCAGTGTTTTTGGGAGCCGGTTTAATTTTTTTGGTAATTTTTTTTTATAAATAGGGCGGGTCGATGTTGACAGTTTGTGGCGGCCATGTTGTTTTGGCGGCATCTGTCAAATGCGTTGTTATTTCTTCAGTTACAGATGCCAAATCACCATGGTAAGTTACACGATTGAGCAGCACGTCCAAATGATAAAACTTTATTATCAAAATGAGTGTTTGTTAGTGCAAACGTTGCGCGCATTGCGTCCATTTTACGGCAGACGCGGTGGCCCTTCAAAGTCGACTCTCCAACGTTTGGTGACCAAATTTGAGATGACTGGTTCGGTAAACAACCAACCAACACCCTTACGTCAAAGGAATGCCAGATCGGCCGAGAACATCGTTGCTGTCCGTGAGAGTGTGCAGGAGACTCCTAGACTGTCGATTTCTCGCCGTGCACAAGAACTCGGCTTTTCGCAGACTTCAACTTGGTGAATTTTGCGTCGGGACTTAGGCCTACACCCGTACAAGATCCGACTGACCCAGGAGCTCAAAGTGAATGACCATAGACAACGCTGTTTGTTCGCTGACTGGGCTACAGAACGTTTGGAAGAGGACCCTGATTTTGGCCGAAAAAATATCTTTAGCGACGAGGCGCATTTTTGGATGAATGGTTTTGTTAATAAGCAAAATTGCCGTATATGGGACGACGACAACCCACATGAGGTTCACCAGGTGGTAATTCATCCACAAAAAGTTACTGTTTGGTGCGGATCTTGGTCCAGCGGCGTCATTGGTCCGTACTTCTTCGAAAACGATGATGGCGAGGCCATTACTGTCAACGGCGGGCGCTACAGATCAATTATTAACAATTCCTTTTTGCCTGAATTAAAACTATATGGACGTGGGCAACATGTGGTTCCAACAAGACGGCACATCTCACATACACCTTGTTTTATTTAATTTCAACATCGACCCGTCCTTGTTGAAAGACCTCTTACGGACACTTGGGTTCGCGCTGTACCAGTACAGTCCGAATAATGCACTAGTAAACCTTATTAGTGGGTACATTAGTACCTAATAGTACACAAAAATGTAGCCATTATCGTATAAAAAACTCACTATTACTAGTGTTTCTATTAAGTTATGAAATGAGAATTGGCGGATTTTGGTCGTATGGTGTGACTATGAAAAAAAGGTGCACATATTTAATTGATCTTCCTTCATACTTTAACAGGCTTAGTTAACGAAGAGACATTCAATCACATACGTACACTAAATCAAAGATAACATAACTGTAGAAAATAGCGGAACATCATTTAACATAAATAAATAGGGATAGACATTTTAACAATGTTAAACCAGCTACAAGCTTGTAGCTTGTAGCTAAGATCGCATCATAATAAACAAAATGAACTCAAACTCGGCACATCTAGCTCTAGTCATCTAGAAGTTCCAGTAGCAGTCACCGAAGTAGACCATCAGGTTACACCACCCAGTCCGAAGGTAAGATCTCATCATAACTAACAAAATGAGCCCATACTTGGCACATCTAGCTCTAGTCATCCAGAAGTTCCAGTAGCAGTCACCGAAGTAGACCATCTGGTTACACCACCCAATCCGAAGGTAAGATCTCATCAAAACTAACAAAATTAGCCCATACTTGGCACATCTAGCTCTAGTCATCCAGAAGTTCCAGTAGCAGTCACTAAAGTTGGTAGGTACTTATACCTAACTACGTAGTTGAAATCATCAGACAACACAACGGGTCATTTTGTGGTAGTACTTTTTTTTTCAAAGTACCTAGGGTTTTAAAGTTACAAGTAATTTTACGTGAGATTTAAAAGATATTGAAAATAGTGTCAATACTCATAAATCATGGTACCTAATATCTGTACTTTTGTAGTGATGATACATTTCCTAGAAGCTACTAAACACCATTTATAGTTTTAAAATAGGTACCCATTTTACTTTAATTGCCTATTTATCACAAATTTTGGTATTTTTTTCAAAAAACACTCAAATATTCATAACTTTTAAGGAGATCAAGTGAGTACTCTGCCATAGACATATTTTTTACTGCAAATAACCCCAACTATCACCCTGTTTCGTTTGATCCACGATTTTTTGCCCACCCTGTATATATAGCGGGAGACTGCGCGTAACTATAGCAACGACGGCCATTTTGGTTCAACTTATTTGCCGCGTAGGTTCTTGCCGGTGCGTTTAGGCCGTGCGCGCACTGCCTTGCGGTGGCCGCAATTCCGGTAGTTCTACCGCACCGGTAGACTGACCGCAGTGCGCGCACTTCTATGACACTCCATATTTCACAAATTTTGCGGTGCGGTAGAACTACCGGAATTGCGGCCACCGCAAGGCAGTGCGTGCACGGCTTTACTGTACGAAAAGAAATGTTATTACTTTACTTTTTATTTTTTTTTGTCGAGAATTAGCGATTCTCTACTTCAATTTTGCAATATTTTTAAACAATTAAAAGGGATTTTATTAAACTAAAACAATAATATTAAAATTTTTGCAAATTTTACGTTTAGTGACCAATGTTCTATCTGTGACACAAATCACAAATTAATGATCAATCAATCAATAATCAAGTGATAGGTTTATACCTACTTACATCGTTGCCCATTGTATGGTGTAACTATAACCCACATTATTACCAATTTACTAAACTACTACTAGGTACCTACTAAAAACCATTATCTGAATGTTCGTTTCGAATTTCGTACTTACAGCTAGGTACATTATAATTATATTGCCTTTCTTATTGATAAGTTTACCATATATTGCTCTTTTGAATTTAGATTCATGAATTACGTAACATAAGTACCTACCTATTGTAAGGTTTAACATTTAAATAAGTAAGTTGTCAGGATAACTAAATATTAGAATGTAACTTTACCTTTAAGAAATTTCCACATAAAGTACCTTTACTTGTATTATTTGATGCATCATATAGGTAGGTACCTAAATAATAGCGATATACAGCGTCTCGTTTCGTTTTTAGCATTTTTTCAATATTAATTGTTCAGAATTCAAAATAATAAAAATAATATCGCAAAAGACGTCCTACTTCAAAAACTCAAACAACAAAAATGACAATAAAGTAGTAAACAAGTACAGACATGAAAAAATCATAATAATAAGTCATTTCGATATCCGCCTAGCAAAGCTAAAAAGAACTATACCTACTACATGCAATAATGATCATATCATAGATCCCTGTTTGCAAGGCTCTCGGTAAGTAACCCCAAAGGAGCCCCGCCACCGCTGACGCTTAACGCGTGCTATGCCATTTTAAAGCGTATGCCTACCATCGAGATATCATATTACATTGCTTCGAGTTGGAATGTTACGCTGTTATCGTTTTCAAAAGAGTTGAAAGTGTAAGGAACCCTTTTGAACGACTTAATTTAGCTGTTCAAAAGTGTTACCCACGTCGTATGGGTTTTTGAATAACCAAAATGGTCCATTAAGCCATTCAAAAGGTTACCTACATCATATGGGTTTTAGATTAACTGCTTAAAAAAACCCTATCGAAAACCCTTCCTATAAATAACCAAAATGGTCCTTTAAGCCATTCAAAAGGGTTACCTATATCTTATGGGTTTTTGATTAACCGCTTAGAAAAACCCTGTCGAAAACCCTTTCAATGGGTAACTAAAATGGTCCCTGGTTTGTACACGCTAATCTCCGGAAATACTGAATGGATTTTAATGAAATTTGGTAAAAAGATAGTTGACATCCTGAATAACACATAGGTTACTTTTTATACCGGAATTCCTACGGGATCAGGATTTACGCGGGAAATCCCACCACGCGAACAAAGTTGCGGGCACGGTCTTATCGCTAAAGGCGATCTTTTACGGACGTCATCTGATTCATGCTGACTTTCCTCACCACAGGGTGACAGCGGGGGACCACTCCAAACGAACGAGTTTAAATGCCTGTACACCATAGCTGGCGTGACGTCACATGGCAAGGACTGCGGCATCCTCGGCTCAGCCGGCATGTACACCAGGGTCTCGTACTACGTGCCCTGGATCGAGAGCGTCGTGTGGCCAGAAGAGACCGAAGCGGAAAGAAAGAAGGAGAAAATATTGTTGGATCAATTGTTTAATAATGCAAAGGAATATTGATGATGTAACTACAGACTTGGTGGAATTTACTACAATTGGCGTATTCACAGTTGCATTAAATTTAAAGCATAGGTACATACCTATTTGTGTTTTATTATTTGCTAGATGTTGTTGAATTGCGATCTTCTCCATCATTGTTTGCAATTCTAGGCAATAGACTTCTGCCGTCACTGTTGTGCCATTCCGTAAGAAGCTGTCATGTACAAGTCTGGCACTGGTTCACTAGACAGTCACCATCATCTTCCTATGCTAACCAGTGCGTTAAAAACACACTGATTAGGTACTGTACCCCGGTCCATTCACTGAGACGGATTGTAAAGTCGGGTGTTTTGGAGACAAATGAAACGAACAAGATTCGAGAATACACTGACTATATTGGAATAATGATACCTTATTATATACCTTACAACTACCACATCACGCCTTCCGCTTTATTTAAAAAATAATAAGATTACACAATTATTATTTTTAAGTTTTAATATGGTATACATGCTGTTCAGTCCTACAATTGGCCAGTGCAACGGTAACTGGACGGTCTGAACTGTCCACGGTTCGTGGAGCTTAACGTTGCTTTCAATGAACAATAAACTTACAACAGGCTCTTCGGCCTACAACAATATATTCAAATAAATAATCGGTACCACTAACCTTCTGTGCTGGGTTCGCCAACTTCGACCTTCCTAGGTCACGCCCAAGTTTAGTATGTATGTAATATGAGGTGAGTAATTGAAAGTGTGATGTAAGACAAGTGTTCTGAACGTTCACAAGGCGTCAGTCTCCAGATGGCGCGGTTCAGATAGCATCACAGCCCAAACTCACACCGGATTGAAGCTATTTATCACTACTTTTTCCAACAAACGCGCGTGCCTTGGTATGGCGTCAACCCGGCGATAAATCCAAAAATATCCCGGGGTTTTCGTCAAATGGGGATTACAACTTCAAACGATAGTTAACTCGCGACCCAATTATCGGTTTCAACAGGCGATTCCAAACGATATTTTACCAATTATAATTATCTCAACAGTGTCCCATGACCGACATTTTTCAACAAGGAAGCAAAGTCTATCTGTCAAGTGAAAAAGTTATGTCAAGCCCACAGATAATTGATGTTGCCAGCCAAAAGGTGCGTTCTGTTTCACGTCGGACCGAACACATGCGCAGGGTATATTCTTGATCATAATATTAATTTAACCTAATTATGACTTAAAACTACATATGTTTATATTGTAACATAAGAATAAAATATTCTAAATTAATATACATAAACACTGGAGAAGCCTATTTAGTAAATACACATTGGTTACTTTAGTAATTTTTTATAAAGTTTAGTTCTATTTTTACGAACTACATATTCTTTTCCATTTTTCAATATTTTAACATTAGTATCCATGTCATCAATAACTACATAAGGACCCAAATATATAGGATCCATTTTACTATCTGATATATATTTTTAATAATAATAAATCACCCTTTAAATAACACAGTGGGTTTATATTAGTATCGTAGTTGTTCGGTCCGACGTGAAACAGAACGCATCTTTTGGCCGGCAACATTAATTGTCTGTGGACTTGACATAACCTCTCTGACTTGACAGATTGACTTTGCTTGCTTGGAAAAAATGCCGGTCATGGGAACCGCTGTTGAGTTAATTAATTGGTAAAATATTGTTGGATTCGCCTGTTGAGACCGATAATTGGGTCGCGAATTATCTATTTGTTGTTTGAAGTGTATTCCCCATTTGCCGATAACCCCGGGATATTGTTGAATCATACGCCGTATTGCGTCACCTCGTGGCACGCGGAATAATTGGAAATCAGCTTGGATCTCACGTGAGATTAACATATTAATTGTGTTCAGTGATTGATTGAACTTTGTAATCTCGGATTAACAAGAATCCAGTGATATTTCTTGGAACATATCGCCTATTGCCTACCACGCGTAGCGCGCGCTTGCTGGAAACGAGTTGTGCTGTGATTGCTGTTGTGACCGCGCCAGCTGGAGATCGGCGCCTAGTGAACGTTCTACAACACTTGACTTACATCACACCTTTCAATTACTCACCCTCATATTACATACAAACCACACTTGGAGCGTGACCTTGGAAGGTCGAAGTTGGCGTCCCCAGCACTCAGGTTAGTGGTACATTTTTGTTTTTATTGTTGTAGGCCGAAGCCTAGTAGAGGCAGGCCATTGTGTAACCTTGTATATTGAAAAGCAACGGTAGTCTCCACGTATCGTGGAAAAGTTCCGGACACCCCAGTTACCGTTGGCTGGCCTATTGCAGTCTTGAACAAAGCTGGTAGCAGAAGCGCGGCTCTTATAATATAAGATCCACTGGTTTAATTGGAAGTTTTGAATATTGTTGAAAACTTAAAACTTGAGTTTAATTACTTAACACAACTTATAACTTGATAAGTTTGAATATATTGCTTTGTCAGCCGGGCTCAAATAGTACTTGTAGTTTGTACTGTAATTTGTAGTGCTAGCCCCTTAGAATTGAATTGACAAACAGGATTTATTTGTGAAATTAGGAATTGGTATAATTTGGTATAATTGGTACATAATTTGGTACATAAAATGGTATATTGTTGTAAAAGTTGTTTGGTATTTGTTGCAATTAATAATTGAATGTCATTGATCAGAATTTGAAAGATTATCTAAATAATAATTACACATAGTCTAACATAATAGGACTTGAATTGTGTGTATTGGTTATTGCATTTATAGTAATTATTGGATTGTTGTTAGAGATTCTCCGGCTCAATATTATACAGTCAATTGTTGTGCTTCTTGATATTTATTTGAGGTTGATCCAGCATTGTATTATACATTGAATTGTTATTTATTTTGTAACTAGCCATCTGTACCAAGCTAGATTCATACTTGGAATAAGTACAGGGTCGCATTTGGACTTGAAATAATTGAATTTGAATTTTTATTTTGTTGAAACTATTTGGTCGGCTAACAGGTCATTGCTGTTTGTTTAATATTTGATTGTTGGTTGTTGATTGTTGTTTTGCATTAATATTTGATTGTTGCAATGGCCTCATTAAGGGCAGTCAGGGAGGCTGCTGCGGGATTGACCTCACAGTTGAGATGGTTCACATCGGCAGCTGCAACTGTTGACCGTGTGGAATTGGAGGAGCTCACCCTTGCTCGGTATGGGCAAGTGATTGAGAGGATCAAGTCAGCTGATGCTGCGCTCACGCGCTTCAACGAGTACATCATGGACGTGGATTTGGGGGTGATGGATCAGACAGCCCGCGATAAGATTTTGGGTGACTATGACCAGATTATCCACCTGGGGGATGTCATATGTCTACGAGCGCGGGAAATTTTGAGGAGCCGGGTGCCTGATGCGGCCAAGCCGCAGACCCCTGTAGTTGCAGGCCCTGGACTGTTGAGTAGGCTGCCCACCCTGGAGCTGCCACATTTTGACGGTCGCTTGGACCACTGGCTGGGCTTCCTAGATCTCTTTGAGAGTCTTGTCGATGCACGTTTGGACCTCGGACCTGCCCAGAAGCTGGCCTATTTGTTGTCTGTCCTGGAGGGCGAAGCCAGAGCCTTGGTGCAGCACTTGCCGGTGACGGATTCCTCTTACCCGACCGCTCTGGAGCTTCTCTCCCGACGGTATCAGAACAAGCGCTGCCTGGCTGATGTGCACATCGACCAAATTTTGGGGCTACCGGCCATTGTCAGCACGTCGACGTTGCGCACTGACTTGCTGAACCCGTTGGTTTCAGCGACCAACGCTTTGAGACGCTTGGAGTTACCGGTAGAACATTGGTCCTACTTGTTGGTGCACATAGTGCTGCAGTTGCTCCCCGCGGAGTTGAGGTCACGTTTTGAGCAGAAGTATGGTGGGGATAGTGCCACCCATCTTCCCCCCTTTGACGACCTCCTCAAATTTTTGGAGGACGAGTGTCGGTTTGCGGATAACACTCGTGGCGCCACGGGGTCACCCCCGCTACCTTCTCAGCCCAGAGACCAGGGACGGACTAGGGCCCGGGGGCCTGTTGATGATCGCCCCGCCCCCCGTTTGGTTGGTGCCCGGAGTCCTCGGGCTAGGGGGCCTGTTGATGATCGCCCCGCCCCCCGTTTGGCTGGCGCCCGGAGTCCTCGGGCTAGGGGGCCTGTTGATGATCGCCCCGCCCCCCGTTTTGCTGGTGCCCGGAGTCCTCATCATTCCGACTTTTGTAAGGCAACGGGGCATGTCATGGTGCGTTGCCGGGACTTTTTGAATTTGCACGTAAGTTCCCGCCGCCGCATTGTCAACGCACGCCGTTTGTGCTTCTCGTGCTTGGGGGCCCACTTTCATCGGGACTGCCCCGACCCCCGCCCGTGTAGAATTTGTGAAGGGTCCCACCTTGAGATTTTGTGCGCCAACGCGAACCGCTCCAGCAGACCAGCTTCTGAGGGGGGTTCGCGCAAGGGGGGGTACCCCGGAGACGAGCACCGGGCTGAGACCCGCGATTCTGTACGCCGCACTCCACCCCCCGCGCAAGTTGAACGGGAGCCCCACGAGCGCCATTTGGTCTTCCCTCGTCAGGGAGAACGCGCATTGGCTGCTAGGCAGCAGTGGCCGGGTCGGCGCCGCTGCCTTTCCCCTCCGTTGGCGGAACGTCCCCGGCTGGAGTCGCGCCCTCCGCCATTCGGGCATTCGGTGGGATATGCCCCTCCAGTGATGGCGAGCGGCTTGGGACACCGCGCGGACGAATATTTGGATTGTTGGCCTCGTCGTGAACGAAGGCAGCCTGGAAGCGGCGATCGGTCGCCGCCCAGGCATCACTAAGAGATTGACGCCTGCCCGCTAAAGGACCCCCCCGATCAAGACGGTTTTGTTGCCAACGGCCTCGGTCACGGTCTGGGGACCCTTGGGTGACTCGATTGTGGTCTGTGCCATTTTGGAAACGGGAGTCCGGGGTTGCCTTTTGTCTTCTTGGTTAGCGGGACAGGTTGGCCTGAAGATGAACGACCTTTCAGGCAAGATTTGGGGAATTGGCGAACCGGCTGACACCACTGTTGAGGGAAGGACCTGGTTTGAGGTCACCCTTGTGAGTTGTCCTTACCCTAAAATTGGTGCTCCTGCCCTTGTTGTAACTGAACTTGGTACAATTGTTGGTGACTGATCGTCACACTAAGAACTCGCATGCCGGTTGCAATGCGCTGTTGGCCATTCTGCAGCGAGAATTTTGGATTTTGTCGGCTGATCGCGTCAATGAGACGAGGCCCTTTGCTGGCGTCGTAACGGATTTTGTTGGTCCCCCTTTGTTGAAGACGTCCACCCTTCGTAATAGCAAGATTGTTAGGGCTTATTGTGTGTTTGTCTGCCTGTCAACCAAGGCAGTACATTTGGAGCTGGTAACCTCCCTCTCGACAGAGGCCTTTGAGGCGACTTTGGAAAGATTTGTGTCTCGCCGTGGGTTACCTTCGTTGATTAGGTCTGATTGCGGTACGAATTACAAGGGTACAAGTAACTATTTGAAGGAGGTATACGCCTTCCTTAATGAGAACCAGGTTTACATTGGTAATAGTTTGGCCCGCCGAGGGGTCACTTGGTTGTTTGACCCGCCAGCCTGCCCCCCATTGGGGGGGTATTTTTGGGGCCGCGGTGAAAGCGGCAAAGGGACGCTGGCGGAGATTGTTGGGAGACACCGTTCTCACCTTTAATGAACTAGCTACGGTATTTGGCCGCATTGAAGCTGTGTTGAATTTGCAACCTTGTCAAGACTTCCAATTGATTAGCGGACGGGTAGGCCCGTCCGGGGGGGGTAGATGTTCGGTCCGACGTGAAACAGAACGCATCTTTTGGCCGGCAACATTAATTGTCTGTGGACTTGACATAACCTCTCTGACTTGACAGATTGACTTTGCTTGCTTGGAAAAAATGCCGGTCATGGGAACCGCTGTTGAGTTAATTAATTGGTAAAATATTGTTGGATTCGCCTGTTGAGACCGATAATTGGGTCGCGAATTATCTATTTGTTGTTTGAAGTGTATTCCCCATTTGCCGATAACCCCGGGATATTGTTGAATCATACGCCGTATTGCGTCACCTCGTGGCACGCGGAATAATTGGAAATCAGCTTGGATCTCACGTGAGATTAACATATTAATTGTGTTCAGTGATTGATTGAACTTTGTAATCTCGGATTAACAAGAATCCAGTGATATTTCTTGGAACATATCGCCTATTGCCTACCACGCGTAGCGCGCGCTTGCTGGAAACGAGTTGTGCTGTGATTGCTGTTGTGACCGCGCCAGCTGGAGATCGGCGCCTAGTGAACGTTCTACAACACTTGACTTACATCACACCTTTCAATTACTCACCCTCATATTACATACAAACCACACTTGGAGCGTGACCTTGGAAGGTCGAAGTTGGCGTCCCCAGCACTCAGGTTAGTGGTACATTTTTGTTTTTATTGTTGTAGGCCGAAGCCTAGTAGAGGCAGGCCATTGTGTAACCTTGTATATTGAAAAGCAACGGTAGTCTCCACGTATCGTGGAAAAGTTCCGGATACCCCAGTTACCGTTGGCTGGCCTATTGCAGTCTTGAACAGTAGTTATGCTTTCTCTTAAACTTATTCTTGATTAAATTACTATGTGCATCTTTTTGCGCTACTTGTAGCCTATATTTTAGCCACGGTAATGTTATCTATAATATTACCGTAAAAGATACCCAGGCGGGTCCCAGCTGCTCCGACCCGTCCGGTCAGTCCCACCGTACTCTGGGGGGGACAACAAACACTTTTACCCCAGTTTCCCGGCAGTCGCCGCATTGAGCCAGGGAGGCTCACGTGCCCGTGAGGTGGAGTCGCTGGACTTGTCCAGCACGTCCACTTCACCGGCACCGAATTCTGAGCGAGCACAGAGTGCCGCTCCGCGAAGGAAGGGGGCGCTGGTGCTCGGGTCGGAGACCGACTCGGCATCGGACGCCAAGAGCTTCCAGAGCATGGTCTCTGGAAGCGCAGTGAGGAGCGACGAGGGGGGCGCCGACAGGAGGAAGGAGTTTCTCAAGCGCCCCCGCGACGACGAGTCGTCGTCGGAGGAGGGGCTTGTCTCGGCCCGTAAGATCCCCACTAGCGTGCGGGGTAAAGGCCGAGGCAAGACCTCGGGGAGGGGCCTTCCTCTGGAGAGCCCAATACTGGTCTGGCCTCGAGCGAGGCTAAACTAGAAGAGGCCTTGGCAGCTGCCATCCGCACCATCTCGCGGAAGCGGAACCGCAAGAGTAAGGAGGACGCGATCGGCGAAGCCACGGCCTCCATCATGGCGGCCGCGCGGACTTACGGCGGGGCTCCGGCTGCAAGGGACGACATGTCCGATCTGCGGCCGGAGGTCACCCGCCTGACTGCCGCCATGGAGGCTCTCCAGAGGGAGAACGCCGCCCTCAAGGTAGACCTGGCCGCAATCCGGGGAGACGGCCAGCGGAATGCGCCGCCGCGGGGCCAAAAGGAGAAAGGCCAGCCCACACCAGCGGAGAACTCGGTTCTCGACCTGGTGCGACAGGAGCTGGCCGCCTTCCAGCAGCGGTTCTCCGTATTGGAGAGCCGCGTGCTGCGACCCCCGCTGGCGGCGCCTTCGTACGCGGCTGCGGCCGCGTCCAAGCCTCCACGGACGGCGACGAGGCCGCCTCAGGCGAAGACGGCCACTGGGCAGACGGCCCCAGGGACGGCGGCTCCTGCGAGGGCGAAGACGGCCCCGGCCAAGCCGAAACAGGGCCCACCAAAGCCACCTCCAACCCCGACACCTGCGGGGCCGAAACAGGCGGCCAAAGGGAAGAAGGCCCAGGCCGGGAACCAGCCGTCCCAGCAGCCTCCTCCAAAGACTCCTCCGGCCGGCGCCGACTGGCAAGTGGCCGGGGAGAAGAGGAAGGCTGCTGGCGCAGCCAGGTCCTCGCGGAGAAGGGCGCGACGGCGCTGGCGAGACGCCGCGGCGCGATTGCGCGCCCCCAAGACCGCGGCTGTAGTGATCACACTGCAGCCGGACGCGGTGAAGAGGGGCGTGTCGTACCGCGACGTGCTGGTGAAGGCGCGGGAGGCGATCGACATCACAGAGCTCGGCATCGTCGGCGGCCTCCGTCACCGGGTCACTGCGACGGGGGCTCGGATGCTGGAGATCCCCGGCGCGGCCAGTGGCCCTACCGCTGACGCGAACGGCTCAGAGCGTCCTTAAACGCGGAGGAGGCCCGAGTCTCCAGACCCACCAAGCGCGCAGACGTGGCAGCCGAGGAAGTGGTGGCCGCCGTTGCCAGGACTGGGGAGTGCCCTCCCGATCAGGTGAGGGCGGGCGCCCTGCGTCCTGGCTTCACGGGGGGGCAAACCATTACGGTTTGCTGCCCCGTCCCGGCGGCGAAAAAGCTGCAGGAGGGCGCAGGTGAAAGTCCTGGACCTCGGAGGTAGACCGCAGCGATAGGTGCTTCCGCTGCGGTCAGCCCGGTCACAAGGCCGGCTCGTGCTCCGCTCCGCCTCACTGCTTCGCATGTGAGGCGGTTGGCAAGCCGGCCGATTACCGGGCTGGGGGCAAGTCCTGCGCCCCACCCACCAAAGCCAGGCGCAGAGGTAGGCCCTCTGCCGCCACCGTCACCGCCACCACTGCCGCCGCCGCCGCCGTCGCTACTGCCACCGCCGTCGCCGAAGTCGTGGCTGAACCCCGAGGGGCCCTGGAGGAGGCTGCAATGGATCCCGATTAATGGGCCCATTGCGCTTCCTCCAGGCGAACATCAACCACTGCGCCGCTGCTCAGAAATTTTGCTCCAGAGCATGGCGCAGTGGTTGATCAACGTCGCCGTGGTCGCCGAGCCGTATTTTGTCCTGCCTAGGAATGACTAGGTGGCGGACTTGGACGGCTCGGTGACCTTCGTTTCGTCGGCCGCCGCCGGTACCCTGCCCCTCGATCGCGTCAAGTGAGGGCATGGGATCGTCGCAGCACGGTTCGGGGAGATCGCCGTGGTAGGCGTTTATTTCTCCCCGAACCGAACTCTCGCCGAGTTCCAGAACTCCCTAACGGAGCTGGGAGACGTCATCGTCGCCCTCGGTTCCCTCCCCGCCCTCGTCCTCGGGGACTTCAACGCCAAAAATCCGGCTTGGGGTTCCCGGTCCATGGACCATGGGCGGGGCAGGATGCTCGAGCACTGGGCCCGTGCGCAGGGCCTGGTGATCGAGAACCGGAGTTCTGTCCCCACGTGCGTGCGGTTTACGGGCGAGTCGGTTGTGGACGTTACGTTTGCCACCCCCAGCCTGTCACCACGCGTCGCCGACTGGCGCGTTGTGGAGGAGGTGGAGACCTATTCCGACCACCGGTATATCCGGTTCGACGTCTCCGCCCAGACCCCAGACGCGCCGGTCCGACGGGACCTGAGTGGTCCGCGATGGGCGCTGAAGCAGATGGACCGGGAGCTATTCCTGGAAGCCTCGATCGTGCAGGCCTGGGGGTCACCCCCGGACAGGCCTGCCGACATAAACGACGAGGCGGAGTGGTTTCGGGAGGCCATGTCGGAGATCTGCGACGTGGCCATGCCCCGGGTCCGGCAAGGACGCGCCCGGCGTCAGCTGTACTGGTGGTCGAGCGAGCTAGCAGCGCTGCGCGAAGCGTGCGTTGCGGCGCGACGCCGGTACACCAGATTCCGCAGGCGCTGCACTTGACCTTCGGATGCGGCGACTGTAGAGGCGGAGCTGTACGAGGGCTACAGGGCAGCGAAGGCCGTCCTCCGAGACGAGATCTGGCGGGCCAAGGAACTGGCCCGGGAGGAGATGCTGGCGACTCTGGACGGGGACCCATGGGGCAGCTCCTACAAGTGGGTGCGAGAGAAGCTCCGCCCCTGGGCTCCCCCGTTGACGCAGAGTCTCCAGCCTCAGTTCTTGGAGGACGTGGTGAGCGCCCTGTTCCCATCGCGAGAGGAGCACGCTCCCCCGCTCATGGCTCCGTCTCCGACGGAACCTGAAGCTGGCGCAAACGCGGACCACAGCGACGACGACGTCTACGACGCTCCAGAGGTGACCGAGGTAGACTTGAGAGTGGCGGTACAACGGCTCAAGGCCAAAAATACTGCCCCAGGACCCGACGGCTTGCCAGGGAAAGCGTGGGTCCTGGCCTCGGAGACTCTCGGGCCTCGACTAGGGGGGCTCTTTAGCGCATGCCTGCAGAGAGGCCAGTTTCCGCTTCGCTGGAAGACGGGAAAGCTGGTCCTGATCCAGAAAGCCGGGCGCCCTGCGGACTCTCCGTCCGCATTCCGGCCCATCGTGCTGCTCGACGAGGCGGGCAAGCTCTTGGAAAGAGTAATTGCAGACCGCCTCTTCGGGCACCTGAATCAGGTGGGCCCGGATCTTGCGGAGTGCCAGTTTGGCTTCCGCAGGGGGCGCTCGACGGTGGATGCCATCATGCGCGTGAGAGCCCTCACGACGGGGGACGCGGTATCCCGGGGCAGGGTCGTCTTGGCGGTGTCTTTGGACATCACCAACGCCTTTAACACCCTGCCCTGGAGTTGCATCAGGGAGGCACTCCAGTATCACCGGGTGCCGACCTACCTCCGTCGCATAGTCGAGGACTACATGACGGACAGAGCCGTCATCTACCCCGGTCACCGGGGAGAGTGGAACCGGCGAGAGATGTCGTGCGGTGTCCCACAGGGATCGGTCTTGGGGCCGCCCCTGTGGAACATCGGATACGACTGGGTGCTGCGCGGCGACCTCCCTGACGGCGTCAGCGTAGTATGTTACGCTGACGACACGCTCGTCCTGGCGCAGGGAGAGTCGCACCAGGCGGCGGCCGACCTGGCGACGCAAGCGGTTGCGACAGTCGTTCATAGGATCCGGCAGTTGGGACTCGACGTGGCGCTGCACAAGACCGAGGCCATGTGCTTTCATGGCGGTCGGAACGCGCCACGGTCCAAGTCCCACATAACGGTGGAGGGGGTTCGCATCGGCGTCGGGACTCGTCCTCGACAGCCGGGGGAACTTCAGGGAGCACTTCCTGAGTTTGGCCCCAAAGCTGAACCGGGCAGCAGCCGCCTTCAGGCGACTCCTGCCTAATCTCAGTGGGCCAAACGCCTCCTGCCGAAGGCTGTACGCAGGCGTCGTGCGGTCCATGGCCCTTTACGGGTCCCCAGTGTGGGCCCTGTGCATCCGGACGCGACCACTAAAGTTGGTCGCATGCCAGAGGGTCATGGCTATCCGAATGATCCGGGGATACCGCACGATCGCCGGCGAATCGGCCAACCTCCTTGCCGGATTGCTGCCCTGGGATCTGGAGGCGACTGCCCTCCAGCGCGTCTATGAATGGCGCGTGGAGGCGCAGCGCCGGGGCGTATCCCCGCTGCCTCGAGAAGTCGAGGCGCGGCGGGAAGAGCTCCGGCGCAATCTCAGGGCAGTATGGAGGGAACGACTGTCGCAACCGACGGCCGGGCACGCCGCAATTGCGGCGGTAAGACCCCTCTTTGAGGAGTGGCTAGATCGGCGTCACGGCGTCCTGACCTACCGCATGACGCAGGTCCTCACCGGACACGGAAGTTTCGGGAGGTACCTGTGTCTGATGGGAAAGGAGGAAACGCCTGGGTGTCACCACTGCGAGGGTCGCCCTGAGGACACCGTAGAGCACACGGTGCAAGACTGCCCCGCCTGGGCAGAGCACCTACGTGTCCTCACGGCGGCGATAGGCGGAGACCTCTCGCGCCCGGCATTGGTCGAGGCCATGCTGCGGGGCGAGAGGGAGTGGGAAGCGGTCGCCTCCTTCTGCGAAGCAGTCATGCTTCCTAAGGAGGAGGCGGGCCGCGTGAGGGAGAGGATGGCGTCCTCCCTCCAGCCCAGCCGCAGTGGTAGACGCCCACGGCGTCGGACGTCGGCCGACGATCTCCGGCCACCGTAGGCGCGGGCATGCGGACAGCGAGTAAAGGGCAACTCGCTGTCCGACCATGGACCATGCCCGGGTCGACGGCGCGTCGTGTTCCACGCGCGCCTCAAAGAGCGTCAGCAACATGACGAGGCCCCCTCTGCAGAGGGCCGAAGCCTGCCAGGGTCGTGGGACTCATCCCGTTACCGTGGCCCCGGTACGTAAAGGGCTATTGAAGGAACACCGTGGATTTTAGTCAGTAAAAGTCTGACAGTCCCTCCCACCCTGCCCGGAGTGGGAGGACTTATTTGATAATTTTACCACATTAAAAAAAAAAAAAAAAAAAGATACGCACCCATCGCTTTATGATTGTTTTCCAGCGCCCCAATACTCTCGTGATGGTAAGCTGTAGAAGAAATTTGGTTGATTTTTAAGATTTGACGTATTATCTCTCTCATAGTACTTGATATAAACTCGGACCCACGATCGGTTGCTATTTCTCTAGGTATGATTATTAACAAACGCACGAGCTACACTTACTGTATCTTTGCTGTATAGGGGGTACGCCTCCGTAAATTTCGATAACTCGCACTGTACGGTCAAAATGTATTTGTAGTTATATAATATGTCTGTTGGTAGCGGCCCCACAATGTCTAAAAATACCTTTTTGTGACTTGCATTGGTTGCTTGGTATGTTTAGCTTTAGAATATTTCTGTTTCTTACATTGCTCACATTTAGAAACATAATCAGTGACACCTTTTTCCAAACTTGGCCAAAAGTAGTACTTTTTAATGTTATTTACCATCCGCCTAATGCCCGCGTGGCCACTTGTGGATCACATGACTGTTATCTAAATTATTTATTCTTTGGACATTGCTGACTAGGTACACAAATTCGTGGTCCGAACCACTTTTCATAACTTTTATTTCATTTACAAGCCCATATTGCATATGCATATTTCAAAGTTCTCGTGGGAAACGCTCGTGAACGAACGTGTGAGCAATACAGCGTTGTGTCGAAGCGTTCTGTTATCGTTCCCGTAAGATACAATCTCGATGTTAAATGTGCAAAGAACACCACCTAAATATTCGTCGGATCCGAACTTAAAGTCGACAAGAGATAAAGAGTGGATAACTGCGAGGCAAAACAAGAAAAAAAGGGAGGATAATGAGTCGGAGAGCGACACTTCCCGAATGTCGCAGGAAAATAAAAGATTTAAATCATTCTGTTCAACAAGCGCACTAAAAGAAACATTAAACGCATTCCGCGAAGAAATGAAATGAACAGGATGAGAAATACGCTACTATTCAGTCCGACATCACGGAGATTAAAAAGGAGGTAGTTGAAATAAAAACTAAAAATTACGACACAGAAATTATAAAAAATATTAAAAGTAAACAAAAAGAATTAGATCAGGCACACTTAAAACTGATTGATTCTAACCGCAAAAATGAAAATAGAATGAAGGACTTAATTCAAAAGGGTATATTTTTGGAAAAATATAAGAATTCCTTGGAGGATCGTATAGGATGGCTGGAGCAGAAGGAGTTGAAATTAAACGTTGAGTTAATTAACGTACGCAAACTGGAAGGCGAAAACATCAAAGACGTGGTAGAGAAGATAGCTAAGGAACTGAAACTGGGGCAGACGGCATAGAAAAAGTATGGAGATTTAGAGGCGAAAGCATATGTACACCAATTATAGTGAAAATGTGTAACAAAGAAACGCGCTCCCAATGGCTAAAATCCAGGAAACAACCGCTCACAAATCACTCAATCTACAATAACAATGATGATACCCGCATCTACATAAATGAAAATCTTACATGTCAAATGCGTCAACTCTTTTGGACATCAAAACAGAAGCTCAGGGATGAATTCAAGTTTATATGGATACAAAATGGAAAATTTTTAATAAAAACATAACCCTTCCTTTGCAGTCGTGTAAAAAGACTGAGGTTGAGAAGTATACAATATCTGCTGTGAAAGCGACATTAATAAATACATACCTGTTAATAACGCGAACGGAGAGTAAATATATATACAAAACTAACTATAGAATATAAAAAATAAAAAACGAATTACTTGAATACAAACATGAACACTGAAGACCTACAGGATATTGAATACTCAAAATATGAATGTACAAAGCAATGGATAAATCATGTAACACAAAAACTTTTTACCAAAAAATTAAACCGACTCCCAAAAAACACTGCAAAGTGAAAAATAACTTTAATTTCGGTAGTCGGTGTCTTTAGTTTTGTTTTTTCGTTTTTGGCACCGACTTCCGAAATTAAAGTTATTTTTCACTTTGCAGTGTTTTTTGGGAGTCGGTTTAATTTTTTGGTAAAAAGTTTTTATTTCACTCTTTTTAGTTGGTCTATTTTTAATTTACCTAGTTACAAGAGCCTAAATGTCAACTAAGTACTTATAACCTTTTACAAAATATTGCTTTTCCCAATGCTGGGCCGTTAATTGTTGAGGATTTCTCCTGGTACTTCACCATCAGCTCTACATCACCATATGCATTGTGACGAGCATAAAGTGCTTATCATCCATATTCAAGTAATCGAATCGCAATCCACTCAATACTTATTATTGAGTAGTTTCGGCGGCCATCTGTGGTCTTCATCATCAGTTCCACTTCCTCAAATGGTACTTTTTGAGAGCAACTGCACGAGTTACTTTAATAAATACCCAAAACGTCATAGGTGTGCCTATAATATTTGAAGAGTTCCCTCGATTTCTCCAGGATCCCATCATCAGATCCTGACTTTTATGAAAATGGGACTAATTTCGAAGTATACCCTTTGAATCAAAAAAAAATATTTTCCAAATCGGTTCAGCCGTCTTCGAGTAATCGGTGATCATACATTAAAAAAAAAATATATATATACGCGTCGAATTGATAACCTCCTCTTTTTGTCGTCGGTTGAAAATAAAAATAAAATATACACATGAATATTTGTTCGTTAGGAAAGCATTTTAATGAGTTTATTGTTCTCATACGGGATTGTTTACCTACATTGGACCTAATATGTCTAACCGAAATAAATATTTAATATAAAGGAGGAAGTTTATAATCTTCTACTTATACTTATAATAAATCTGTAGAGAGGTCAATTCTGTACATGAAATATATTTCCAAAATAACTATCAGGGGGTGATTAAGGATCGATACTCATGCCAAAAATGCAATCAGTTAAATTTTTGTCTGTCTGTCTGTCTGTCTGTCTGTCTGTCTGTATAACCGTTATAGAAACAAAAACTACTCGACGGATTTTAAAGAAACTTGGTACAATTATTTTTCATACTCCTGAGCGGGTTATAGTATACTTTTCATCATGCTACAATCAATAGGAGCAGAGCAGTGAAGGGAAATGTTGGGAAAACGGGAGAAGTTACTCCATTTTTTAAGCTTCCGTCGCGTGTGCAACCTTAATGGTTAAAGCTACACAAATCATTTCATGACGGAAATGTTCTCCTAAAAATTATATAAAAAATATCCCACGACAGCATATGTCTAACTTTTATGGTTGACTCACAATAACACGTGTAACTCCCGATAGCTTAGCAGTTCGAAGCTTTCTGATTATAATATTTGTCTACTCTTACGTTTATAACACTCTCAGTCACCCCTAATTGAAAAAGTTAACATTATTAACTATTCCATAAAAAAATTGGCCAAGTGCGAGTCAGACTCGCCCATGAAGGGTTCCGTAGTAACTATAATATAATATGCAAATTTATTTGACGAAAAAAAAACCTTACAAATTTCTTAAAACTAGCTTATTTACATTTTTTACAACTGCGCCAAATAAATTTGTTTTGAAAAAAAAACCTTACAACTTTCTTAAAACTGGCTTTTTTACATTTTTTACAACTGCGCCGAATAAATTTGTTTTTCATAGTGTTTGTATGAATTACAAAGTTATATTTGCGGTTTTAGAAAATATGCTGTATCTCAAAAACTGCTGAACTGATTTCGTTCAAACTAATTTTGGTTGAAAGTTTATATTAAGATCTACAGACATATATTTTTTTTAGATTTTTCACTCCATTATTATAGAAGTTAGAGGTTGTGTCCGCCACACACACATTTTACCACTTTGGAAGCTTATATCTTTTAAACGATTGACTTTATGGAAAAGTGGTTTTAGAAACACCGATGTCGTTTTTAAAGAACTGTCTATAAATACCACACATGCATCGATTTCATGAAAAAAAATATTTTCAGGTTTAGTTCCATGTATGGGGAGCCCCCCTTTATTTTAAATATTTTTTAATTTTTTTTCTCAAAATCGGAAAGCGGTTCACAGAATACATCTACCTATCAAGTTTCACATGTATAGTCCTAATAGTTTCGGAATAAAATTGCTGTGACAGACGGACGGACGGACAGACAGACAGACAGACGGACAGACATGTCGAAACTATAAAGATTCCGTTTTTTGCCATTCGGCTACGAAACCGTAAAAAGAATCATATAAATCGGTATAGAAACACCAAAGTTATACATGAAATACGCTTATAATAATAAGCCATCGCGCGTGAATACTGAATCATGCTACAAGGATTATTTTTGAGAATCGGTCGCCGAGCTCGACGCGTCTCGCGGTCGAAGCGTTCTCTAGGTACTTAAGCCTCATGTGAACGTGATCTAAACAATATTACCAATACATTAACTTACGCTGACGGAGTCGCGGGCACAGCTATATTGTATCATTACGCTAAGGCCAATAGGAGCGGAGCGCCAATGAAGAATGCTTAAAAATCGGGGTTAAATTTAACGTTAGCCCAAAGTAACTATTCCACGCGGACGAAGTCGCGGGCAAAAGCTAGAACTTAAAATAAATCTGTAGAGAGGTCAATTCTGTACATGAAATATATTTCCAAAATAACTATCAGGGGGTGATTAAGGATCGATACTCATGCCAAAAATGCAATCAGTTAAATTTTTGTCTGTCTGTCTGTCTGTCTGTCTGTCTGTATAACCGTTATAGAAACAAAAACTACTCGACGGATTTTAACGAAACTTGGTACATTTATTTTTCATACTCCTGAGCGGGTTATAGTATACTTTTCATCACGCTACAATCAATAGGAGCAGAGCAGTGAAGGGAAATGTTGGGAAAACGGGAGAAGTTACTCCATTTTTTGGGCTTCCGTCGCGTGTGCAACCTTAATGGTTAAAGCTACACAAATCATTTCATGACGGAAATGTTCTCCTTAAAATTATATAAAAAATATCCCACGACAGCATATGTCTAACTTTTATGGTTGACTCACAATAACACATGTAACTCCCGATAGCTTAGCAGTTCGAAGCTTTCTGATTATAATATTTGTCTACTCTTACGTTTATAACACTCTCAGTCACCCCTAATTGAAAAAGTTAAAATTATTAACTATTCCATAAAAAAATTGGCCAAGTGCGAGTCAGACTCGCCCATGAAGGGTTCCGTAGTAACTATAATATAATATGCAAATTTATTTGACGAAAAAAAACCTTACAAATTTCTTAAAACTAGCTCATTTACATTTTTTACAACTGCGCCAAATAAATTTGTTTTGAAAAAAAAACCTTTCAAATTTCTTAAAACTGGCTTTTTTACATTTTTTACAACTGCGCCGAATAAATTTGTTTTTCATAGTGTTTGTATGAATTACAAAGTTATATTTGCGGTTTTAGAAAATATGCTGTATCTAAAAAACTGCTGAACTGATTTCGTTCAAACTAATTTTGGTTGAAAGTTTGTATTAAGATCTACAGACATATATTTTTTTAGATTTTTCACTCCATTATTATAGAAGTTAGAGGTTGTGTCCGCCACACACACATTTTACCACTTTGGAAACTTATATCTTTTAAACGATTGACTTTATGGAAAAGTGGTTTTAGAAACCCCGATGTCGTTTTTAAAGAACTGTCTATAGATACCACACATGCATCGATTTCATGAAAAAAAAAATTCAGGTTTAGTTCCATGTATGGGGAGCCCCCCTTTATTTTAAATATTTTTTAATTTTTTTCTCAAAATCGGAAAGCGGTTCACAGAATACATCTACCTATCAAGTTTCACATGTATAGTCCTAATAGTTTCGGAATAAAATTGCTGTGACAGACGGACGGACGGACAGACAGACAGACAGACGGACAGACATGTCGAAACTATAAAGATTCCGTTTTTTGCCATTCGGCTACGAAACCGTAAAAAGAATCATATAAATCGGTATAGAAACACCAAAGTTATACATGAAATACGCTTATAATAATAAGCCATCGCGCGTGAATACTGAATCATGCTATAAGGATTATTTTTGAGAATCGGTCACCGCGCTCGACGCGTCTCGCGGTTGAAGCGTTCTCTAGGTACTTAAGCCTCATGTGAACGTGATCTAAACAATATTACCAATACATTAACTTACGCTGACGGAGTCGCGGGCACAGCTATATTGTATCATTACGCTAAGGCCAATAGGAGCGGAGCGCCAATGAAGAATGATTCAAAATCGGGGTTAAATTTAACGTTAGCCCAAAGTAACTATTCCACGAGGACGAAGTCGCGGGCAAAAGCTAGTTATGAAATAAATGGCTATTGTTCATATTATTTAACTAGAGAGGAAAGAAGAGGAGGGGTTGTAACGTTATTTATAAAAGAATTTATACAAAATTTGCTGGGACCCTAAGCACAAGAGATGACGGGAGGGTCGATGATAAGTGGAGTGGATGATTATAGCAGAACGAAGAGGTAGCTGCAGGACGGCTGGTCTTCAGATGGATGGCCTCAGTAGCAGAACGAAGAGGTGGCTGCGGGCGGCTGGTCTTCAATTGGAGGACCTCAGTAGCGGAACGAAGAGGATGTCTGGAGGTCCGGGCCGCGGTTCGTGTATTAGGAGGGGACCAATCCGTTTTACTTCTAGACTTCTTGACTGTTTGTGTTCCAGGTGTAGACTGACCGCTCTCCGTCAATCTCTCTATTAAATCGACTTTCCAGCATTGGAATGAGGTTCTAGAATGAAAAGAGAAATAAAAGCCTTCGATACTCTGGACCACGAGGGTTTGCTGCAGGTCATGGACGAGTGTGGAATACGAGGGCCGGTAAAGGTATGTAATATCTAAACAATAGTTATCTTAAAGTTAGGGTTACAGAGTTAAGTCTATGTTCAATGTCGATTTAGTCTATGTATTTTGTAGATAAGAGTGATAATGTGTTATGAATCTCGCTTGTCCAAGGTTGAAAGGTAGGAGTCCGGGTCCTTCGTTTAAGCTTTCAAGTTTTATCTCGAGAGCCAGTGTTGTGTGAACGATCATCGCCAGTAGTATCCTGTAACAATTTTGAGGTCTTAGGGATAGTCGGGACTTTGCTACGGGACCTTTCTTTTTAGAAATGTATATGTGAATCGGGAGGTCAGCTAGCACAGTATCATGGATATAACGTGCTGCTAATTTTTGTCGACTTGCTACCGGGTTAGTAATGAAGACTTGCTGTTCTGGTTGGTATTCTATTTCGAGCTCTCTATCCTTATTCCTATTTTGTATGATATTCATTCGGTCAGTTAATGTGAAGTCATTGATCAGGTCATATGTTTTCATCTGGTCTCGGTGTGTTAAGATGTACTGTTGCATAAGATGTTCGTTCATGTTAATGTCGAGTGGGCCTCTTGGATCAAAATGTCCTCTTATTATGTCATGCGGTCTACACTTTGTGAAACTGTGAATTTTGTTTTTTTTTTTTATTTATTTCAGTACATACATACAGCTATCTTTACAGGCATTCCCAAAGTGATAGTGTAGAAAAAAAAAGAAAATGCTTAAATCACAAGAATTGTACTAATATAAGCTAATATTGCATAAGGCATGAGGTTCACCACGGGTTCATCTTTCTGACGTAGTCGTAGAATACAAAGATGTTCTAATAACGTGGAGAGAAACCGTTCTACAATAAATTCCATTATCATTAGGGCAGTGAGCTAGTGTTCTATGGTGGTTAATTTTATATAATCTAGTAAATTCGGAAAATAGCTGATTTGTAAATTCAGTACCGCTATCGGTTACGGTGGTAAGTGGAAGACTCTGATGTGTAAAATAGTTTAGAACTTCCTGAAGTATACTAATTGCCGTGCCATATCTTAAATAATATTCCTGTCCGTATTTTGAGAAAACATCTACTACTGTAAGGTATATTTCATGCTGCGCTGTAAATAGATCCATTTGTACTAATTCAAAAGGTTTGGTAGCTAGGGGCACTAAATTTAGTTGAGGTCTAATTGGGTTCCTATCATACTTGGTTTGTCCGCAAATTGTACACTCATTGATATATTTAGCTATCTCGTCCCTCATTTTAGGCCAAAAGTATTTTCGAGAAAGAGCAAGATAACATTTGTTTATCCCTCTGTGGTTGGTTTTGCCTTCGTGATAGTCTTTTATGATCTGTTGCTGCTTTAAATATTCTTTGACATCTTCTAATCCTGTTTTTATTAGCACTAGGTTCATAGCTGAGCTTTTAAAGTTATTTTGGATAATAGGTATGATTGAATACATGACTAGGGGTGGTGTTATCTTTAAACCGGTTTTAATTTTAGGTTTGATATTCTTTTATGGCGTTTACTACGTCTTGTTCCAGGTTAAATTCTGAAACCTAAATGTGTGTGCGAGTATGCATATTAAAAGGTTTAGTGGCTGTCGTTCGTTTAATATAGGGGGTATTACGGACTATAGTTATACATATTTGGCGGTGAAATTTATTTTAGGATTCGTCGGTGATAGGGACTTCTAAGATAGGATTTTCTGTGCCAGTATGGGCAGTGGCAGTCATAGAACCTGTATGAGAACGTGGCCGCTCTGAAGGATTGGCTACCATCGCCTCTGTCACCTCGTTATTAATTTCTACTCGGGATAATGCGTCTGCGTTAGTGTTATACTTTCCCTTTTTGTGGATTATAGTGTAATCGTATTCACTTAATTTAAAGTCTCCACCTGGTTAATCTTCCTTAAGGTTCATTATCCATTGTAATGGCTTGTGGTCGGTGGATATTTTGAATTTACGACCGAATAAGTTGGGTCTGAAGTACTTTGTAGCCCAAACTAAGTCTAGAAGCTCTTTTTCTATGGTGCTGTAATTGGTTTCACTATCATTTAAAGTTCTTGAAGCGTAACAGATAGGTTTATCTGAACCGATGGTACCTTGTGAGAGTACGGCGCCTAAAGCTACAAATGAAGCATCTGTTGTTAATATGAACTCCTTAGTGAAGTCGGGATATTGCAAAATGGGGTCATTTGTTAATAAGCTCTTACATTTTTTTAAATAGTCAATGTATTCAGAGTCGAAAGTAATTTTATTAGTCTGTTTGAGGCATTTTGTCAAAGGTTTAGTGATGCGGGCAAAGTCTGAGATAAATTTCTTGTAATATCCTAATAATCCTAGAAACTGTTTTATTTCCTTATGGGTTTTAGGTAAGGGGTATTTTTCTATCACTGCTATTTGGTCAGGGTTAGGCTTGATACCTTCGCCACTGTTTATGTGTCCTAAAAACGCGGTGCCTAACTTTAAAAACTTGACTTGTCCAGCTGAATTTTGAAGTTAGATTCCTGCAATCTTTTAAATATTTTCTCTAGATTAATCATGTGCTCTTGCAAAGAAGTACTAAAAATAATTACATCATCAAGATAAACTAGACAGATGTCGTTTTGTAAGCCTCTGAGCACATTGTCCATTACTCTTTGAAAAGTGGATGGGGAATTCTTCAAACCTATTGGCATACGCAAAAATTCGAAGTGCCCATGCTCTACGTTGAAAGCTGTCTTCGGGATATCATCTGGATGCATTTCACATTGATAGAAGCCTGACGCAAGATCTAAAGTGCTAAAATACTGGCACTTACCAAGCTGTCACGTAACACGCGTAATCGGAGATCGAGATATTGTTTGTAAATAAATTATAGCTTTACTGGGCACATACATAAAATATTTGTATCTCTCCACTATTATTCCTTTTCTTGGTAAATAATTTAATTGCTTAGAATTTATTAAGAAAAGTTCAATAATATCCTTCGGTTTTTTAATTATTTCCACCACTCTCGGTTGATCAGGCCTCGAGTGGGTGTACACTGACTCAATATTATTGCTCTTATCATTATTTATATTTAATTAACGCAATTGTGCTCTAGTCATTACACCAACTATCTGTTCAATCATTGATTTTAAGTCTTCCGACGTTTTATTATTATTGGCGACAGTGTATCTGCCACTGAGTTTGATTGTCCATTTAAATATTCAATTGTGAAGATAAATTCTTCTAACTGCAGTCTAAATTTCAATAATCTACTAGATGGATCTCTCATAGAAAATAAATGAACTGGGGGTCCATGGTCGGTCTTATCTTAAACCATCTTCCGTATAAATAAGGTCGAAAATAGTTAACAGTCCATACTATTTAAGAGTTCTTTTTCAATAGTAGGATAATTAATTTCGGCCTTATTCAAACCTCGACTTGCGTAAGCCACTGGCCGTCCATCTTCGTTACATAACACCGAACCGATTACAATACGTGATGCATCGATGTGTAATACAAACTCATTGTTTTCTGAAAAACTTGGATACTGGAGGACCCGTGGGTTTATCAGGGCTGATTTCAGCATTGAAAAGAATGCTCACATTCTTTGGTTCAATTATACTTAACGTTTTTGCAACACAATTTGTTTAAAGGAAATGCTAACTCGGCGAAGTTTCTAATAAACTTTCTGTAATAATTTGCAAAGGCTACAAAACGCTTTAATTCATCCACATTTTGTGGCCTTGGATAACTTTCTACTACTTTAATTTTTTCTGGGTTTGGTAAAATATCCTTTCCGGATACTGTATGACCTAAATAAAGAATCTCTTTTTGCAAAAATATACATTTAGTTGGATTCAATTTCAAATTTACTTTTCGTAATCTAGAAAAAACATCCATTAAATTTTGATTATGAATACTCAAATTTCTACCCATTACTACCAAATCGTCCTGGTATATGAGACTTTTATCATAGTTGAGGTCAGACATTGCAATAGTCATCATTCTACTAAAACTACTGGGACTAGACTTGAGCCCCATCGGCATCCGAGTCATCTGATACTCATTATTACCCGTAGTAAATGCCGTATAAGGTATGCAGCTCTCTTTTAATGTAATTTGGAAAAATCCTTGAGCTAGGGGAAGGGAGGGCAAGATGGAAGGCTTAACTTTATGATGTCAAAAAAATAAAACAACGTAATATAAAACTTTTAATTTAATCAGTCTTGAAAGATATTTTATATAGTTAGAAAAGAGACATTCAAAATTATTAATAACAAGTAGATTTTTTTTATGAGTTATTAAAAAATAACGTAAAAAATTCCATCTTGCCCTTACCCTGAGGGCAAATTAGAAAGCTTGTTCGGGCAAGATGGAATGCATAGGAAATCACTACATTTTACTGTTTACACACATAAAACTACCATCTTCTGTATCGGTACACAATTCATGTGCCCAACCATCACATACTGGACATTGTACCCAGTCCTCTGTGGGCGGTTTTACATAAGGTTCTTCTCATCACAGAACACATAATTGAGCTTATTGTTGTAGTTTTAGCTTCATTCATCGCCATTTGCATCGTTTCTTCAGTCCAAGAACCTCCATTGCTCTTCCTTACTTGTTCACCATCTAAAAATAAAAAAAAAACAATATTAGTCATAGAAATTGTAAACAGAAATCAAAATAAGTGCCCGGAAACTCTTCCAACTTGCCCTGCAGCGCAATTTTCCATCTTGCCCACATACCCCTTTCCAATAATAATATTAATACTTAAAAAATACTTTATTATTTCTCTTACTCGAATATCAATTTACATAACCTACCCCTTAATATATAGGCATAATAGTAATATTACTCACCTTGTTTAAATAATCGTATCACAAAAATCCATTGATTGCGTAATATTTTGCCGCGAAAACGAGAAGCACGTATACACGGCGTTAGGTGGCGCGAGCCGAACTGAGCTGTCGTTCGTAAATGCAAGATGGCCACCTGCTTCTGTGTGTGTGTGGACTCGGGCACTTCGTTGTGCGGTTTGGAATTGATAGACAGTTTCCATCTTGCCTACTACTTCCATCATACAAGACCCAGGCTTGTCTCTTCTCCGCAAAAAGGAGTCAATTCGAACCGGCTCCTACTTTCCGAGGTGTAACCGTGCCGATAACTAATCGTATCGAGCTTCTGGGGGTAACACTAACTTCTACCCTCAATTTTGGCCCGTTTATCGAGGCTAAGGCTCAACTAGCATCAAAAAAGTCGGGAATCCTAGCAAAGGTGAGACGGTACTTCACACCCGAACAGCTGCTCAATCTCTATCAAGCCCAGGTTCGGTCGTGTATGGAGTACTGCTCTCATCTTTGGGATTGATCTGCCAAGTACCAACTAGATGCGCTTGAGTCTATTGAGAAATGGGCCAAAATACTCATTGGCAACGATACACTGGTCGAATCAAAGCTCCAGAGCCTTGAACATCGGCGACGAGTTGCTAGTCCTTCAGTTTTCTATCGGTTACATTTCGGGGAGTGTGCGATGGAATTACACAATCTAATTCCGTCAAGCCCGTTCCATCATCGGACTACAAGACAAACGGCGATGCGCCATCGTTACATGGTGGACATCCCACCTATACGCACTAAACGTTTTGGGAATACCTTCATTATGCGTACGGCTAAGGACTGGAATTCCCTACCGGAGTCTGTGTTTCCCGATAGCTATAACCTAGGGGTCTTTAAGTCCAGAGTGAATAGGTTACTTTTAGGTAAACGTGCTCCATCTTCGACCACATCATCACTTACCGTCAGGTGGAATGGTGGTCAAGCGCGAGCCTATTATCAATAAAAAAAATCTTGGTCTCCCTTCCCTAAACCTAAATGAGTAAAGTACATTACACCTGCCAAGGAATCTAGTATTTCAGTGATGTTGGGCAAAGGAAATTTATCGTCCTGTATATTATCATTTAACTTGCGATAGTCAATTAATAATAAGAAGAATAAGAATAAATTTATTGGACCAGAGTTACAGTAATTTTCTTAACCTATACAATTAACATTACGAGTATAAAATCTTGTCAGTAACTAAATTTTGTTTTATTAAAGAGAATGTCAGCGGCCTCCAAACTAGGCGGCGCCTGTATCACACCTGTGTAACAAAAGATAAAAATAACTATTCTGAACAAATATATGAATGCAATGGTCATAAAGTATTAAAAAAATGCCTAATTTAAAAATAAAACAAAACATTAAACTAAACGTAAAACAAAGCAATTGTGTACACTTTATATAAAATAATTAACTTAAATACAAATTGGACATGAATTAATTTTATGGTTTATGAATAAGTGTGTAATATTGATATGTGTTAGAGCTGTGTGCGTTTATTGAAGGCAGAATGCGTGAATGTATGTGAGTTAGCATGTACGTGTGTCTGTAGTACATAATTTCCTCTGTTTCATTGTACGATAAGGAAAGGAGTAATTTTTGGATTATATTCTTGCATGAGTGAATGTTGAGGCCTTTGATGTTACTGTATTTACTGATTTGATTTTAAATATGGGTGTGAGAGTAATATGGACAGCGTCTTGCCAGTGGACTCGTAGCGTTTAGTAGAGGGATGTGTAGAACGCGTCTGGATAAGAGATGTTGATGGTCAGATCTACTTTTGAAGGATTTATGAGCATGTAGTGTGGCACTTAAAATGAATAACTGCCGCACTCGGAGAACAGGAAATTCATTATATAGCAGGTCTGTTGGGAACTTAAAAGGCTTTTTTAGCATTACTTTGATGACAGCTCTCTGAGCCCTTTCTATATCAATGAATGTGGACTTACCAGCACTGCCTCAGATGGAAATGCCATACTGCAGCACTGATTGACAAAGACCAATATATACCATTCGGAGAATTTTAGTGGGTGTGCAGTCACGTAACTTTTTCATAATGTAAATAAGTTTTCTGACACGAGCCGAAAGAAGATGAATATGGGGTTTAAAGAAGAGATTTTCATCTATTGAAATACCGAGGTATTTGAGAGAGTGAGTGCGGTCTATGCTAGTGCATGTAAAGTCTATGAGTGGATTGTAATGATGGCTACTGCATTTATGGAGTTTAAGTTTTAATTTCTTTGGAGGACTGGATGCTGTAGTTTTGAAAAACGTTATAAGCTGTTTTTTTCCACATTAAGGGTAAGAAGATTTTTGTTAAGTACCTTCATGGTCGTAATCAAACCACTCGCAGCAGAATGATACACCTCTTCCCAGGTGATATTGATGAGACGTAGCCATGGTATGCACATAATGCCGCATTAACACCTGTTAGGCTATATATGACAAATACAAATCTAGCTAATTTCTTACATAGGTAATCAATATGAGATTTCCAATTACAGTTTTTGTCAACTATGTATTATCCCCAAGAACTTTGCGTTATCGACCTCTTCTATTGTCTCATTTCCGTGTTGTATTTTAAGCCGTGGAAGCGTACTATTATATTATGTCTGGAACTGTATCATTTTTGTTTTATTAATATTTATATGAAGATTATTCTGTTCAAGCCATGTGATAGTTTTATTTAATGTCATACTTATTTCCACAGTCTCGGGCGAATCGCCGAGGTGAGCGCACGCGATAAGCTGAGGTCGATTTTGTTCGAGCTTTTTTTTTCGCTCTACCCTCATTTAATAGTTAATAAATGTTACGCGATAATGGATAACATAGACTTTTGCGATTCAAGTGGAAGTGATATAGTGGAAGAAGAGATGGTGCAAGAGCGTGAGCAACTAGTTAAAAATAAAAATTCGAAGGAAGATGGAAAAAAGGCGAATAAAAGACTACAGTCAGACAACGAAGAGATAACAGAAGATGATGAGGAATTTATCACGGTTCGAAAGGACAAAAAGAGGTTATTGAAGAGACCGTCAATGAGTTCTAATAGTATTGAGAACAATGATGGTACATGTAAATCAACATATCAGAAAATAATAGTGTGTGTAACGTCGAAAGAGATTTTACCCAAACCTTTGGGCATGGCTAAACTGTTAAGAGAAGAAAATATTAAAAATATTCTTAAAATACAATATAAGAACCCATACAAGATAGGTACTTATCCAATTTGAAGACCGAAAAAACGCGGAGAGTTTGATCAAGTGCAGCAAGTTTCAAGATCTGGATTATAGATGTCAATTTATAGATGAATTAACTTGTCATATGGTGTAGTGAAACAAATTGACTTAGGTATTGAGGAGAAAGAGATCCTAGAGAGTATTGAATGTGAGAGGGAAGTTGTTTCTGTACTGAGATTAAAAAAACAATCTGATAGTGGAGAATGGATACAAAGTGAGACTATTCGCATTTGTTTTAAAAGTTCTACCTTACCCCCGTATGTGCTAATATACGGGTGCAGATTTAAGGTAGAAACTTACACATTTCCCGTTAGCCAATGTTCGGGATGTTGGAGATTTGGGCATCTAATTAAAAGTTGCCCAACTAAGAAATTATTGTGTCCAAAATGCGGAGGAAATCACAGCAATTGTGAAACCATCACGTTTAAATGCATTAATTGTAAAGGCCCGTATATGTCAATGAATAAATCGTGTCCTATGTTTAAAAAAGAAAAAGCCATTCGACAAATCATGTGCGAGGAGAATTGTACCTATAGAAGAGCACTGATGTTGTATCTCAATAAAAGTAACTCGCATCAGATTAGAGAACATATTAATCTAGAAATTACTCTAACTCAAACGCTCCAAGTCCCACTTTCTGTTGACATAGAAAAGTCATATATAGATGTTTTGTTCTTTTCAACCATACAGACCGGATAGATTCAATACCCAAAAATTATAATGCTGGCGAGACAAGTCGAGATATTATTATGAAGGAGTCTGCTATCTCTGAAACTATTTCAAAATCGAAGAAAACAAAGAATATTGGTCGGCATGAAAAGGATGAGGTATATGAGACGGGACAATCTTCTAAAGAAAATGAAAAAAATGAAATCTGCAGAAAACAAAACATTAAAATCGTTATGCCAGTCGCCCTCCATATTTTCAAGTCCGGGTCCAAATACTAAGAAAAAGAGGCCAGCTCTGTCAACTCCACTTCACAACATACTTTCGGCACCATCCTCTTTACCATCATCATCCAGAAAGTTGAAATCCAAACCCAATGACAACGCAAATGTGTCATCCCTGGAGCAAGAAATCGTGACCTTACAGCAGCAATTAAAGGTTGCACAGCAAGAGATTTCAGCTCTCCATGAACGCATTGCAATCATAATGCAAAGTAGTTACAATGTCTGTGAACCTGCCGTACGTCAAGAACTGAAGCGAGACACGGTGACCACCGCCAGTGCTCAGACATGTATTGCCACAGACGGGAATAATATCCCCGAAAGGAAGATATTTATCTTTGGTACTCAGCGTTGCGTCGGACTAGCAGCAGCCATCTCACATTCAAGGACTAATACACAGTACGAAAAATACAGACTCGTTGCTGAAACAAAGCCAAATGCGCCTAGCAACGAAATTATAGCAAACTGCAGAAATACTAAATTGACCACTGAAGACAAACTTGTGATATGCATAGGTGAAAATGACAACAACCCTAACCTGTTGTTGTCTCAATTACAAATAGTATATTTATAAATAACACTATTATTGTGTTAAATGTCGTCAATAACATGTACCTCAATGTCCGTAAGTTAAACTACTCTATAAAAAATGTTTGTAATAGTTATAAAAAATGTCACTTCGTAAATCAAACATCCACAAATCTATCCGATGTTTGTAAGTCGATAAATTATGTTATAGATTGTTGTGATTATAGTGATAAGTATTTAAATCCGAGCGAAATACGAAAAATAATAGCGTGTAACAAATCAAGTTCCAAACTAAACGTTCCTACAGATAAACCCAAAAAAGGGACAATCCCTTACTACTTTGGTCGTATTGAGTGTACAACGCCCCACGAACGTAGTTCCTCTTTACAACACAACTCAAAAGGTCAAACAGGAACTATACCTTATTACTTTCCTGTGTGACTCTTTTTTTTCGTATCTCAAACTAATAAAACACACCAGTTTAGAATACTCCATCAAAATATAGCGAGTTTATTATCTAAACAAGAACTACTACAAATTACTATTCAGGAATTAAAAGAGGCGAATAATGATCCAGATGTTATAATGTCTATCTGAAACCTTTGTTAAAAAAGGTTATGAAAATTATGTGAAAATCTGTAACTATAAGTTGGCTACCAGCTACTGTAGAGAAAAGCAAAGAGGTGGCACATGCATATTAGTGAAAATGGGTTTACCTTACAAAGAGCTATCATTTGTGAAAAACTACGCAACTCAAAACACGTTTGAAGCTTGTGGCATAGAAATAATAAATAATAAATTAATAGTAATGTGTGTTTATAGAACACCACCATCAGATCCAAATCTGTTTTTGGCAAAATTACATAATTTTTTGCACGAATTGTCAAATAAATATAAGTCAAAAACAAATATAGTTGTGGCCGGTGATTTAAACATAAATACTCTTAAAAAAGGTAACATCACAAATGGATTGCAAGATTTATCTAACAATCATAATTTAAAAATCCACATCACGGTACCAACTCGCAAATTGACTTGTATTGACCATATCGATACCGGAAATTTCAATTGTCGTAAAGGACAAAACATGAGTTTTCAGTAGAGCCAAAAAACAAAAATAAAATGTGTTTTTCTTGAATAATTTTCAAACAAAGTACTAGGTATTTATGATGTCAAAAGAAACCCTAACTATTTTTTCGTGTTCTATCCATATAAATTATCAAAATAAACCAAACTTAATTATTGACGAAAATGAGAGTCCTTTACAGCCCAAAAAAATGTAACTAAAGTACTTTACAACCACGAAAAATTTTGAAAAATTGGTTATGAAAAAGTCAGATATGTCGTAAAGGACTAATATTGATCATCAATGGGTAGTACAAGTCAATTAAATCAGAGACTAAGGGGGTAAAAGGAACAAAAACCTAAAGTTCTAAATAGAAATTCCTCTACAATAGGTAGTAAAACCAAGTGAAAAGAAGTATTTTTATTATGTTTTATTTATTATTTAAATATTTGTAAAAAAGTATCAAAAATGTTATTCTAATAGGAATTCAAAATTTAAACAAATGGTTATGCAACTTTTTTAAATTTAAATCGCCAGTAATAGTCGCGGTGCTGAAAAACAACTCAAATTTTAGAATAATCAGCTAATAAACTAATCTACTAACTAGTTTTTTTTTTCACAATTAATGCAACTCAAACAATAGAACGTACTTAAACATAATAATAAAGTTAAAATAACCAAAATAATAACAAATTTTGCCCAGCAGAGCTCCAAATTCAAACAATTGACATTTAAAGTATTAATTAAATGACAAGAAATTTCAGTCTTTAAAATTATAGTAATGAAACTTAGGCATAGCTTTTTGATCCGTAGTTAACTCAACCAATGGTTAAATATTTTAACCAATGTTTGCAAACGGTAAAATACCGTGTTTCTTCATTTGTTAGTCTCACAATAGGTCAAATAAGTTGGATAATTAACTAATAGAACATTAAATTTGTAAGACTAACAATTGAGGATAGGGATTAGGGATACAATTAGGAATATTTAACCATTGGTTGAGTTATCAAAAAACTGGGCCTTAAACAGTAAAATCTTAGAGATCATTTGTGTCGATATCGTCTTCCTCGTCAGTTTCAGGAAGACTGTCTTTAGCAGTCCCTAAGGACGGTAGATCTAAATACTCCTTATGAAATCGGTTTGGTATAGTTCCGTTAGTACATAAACGCTTTAAATCGTTATACTTGGCGACCGGTGTAGGGTTAGGTTTGTCATAAAGCGTTGATATACCAATATTAGAAGTATCATCTTCTACTTTGTCGGCACCTGTTAGATCTTGGTTTTGTTTTCTTGTTTTTTTCCCTTTGCCTTTTCCTTTGGATTCTCTTCCTTTTTAATCATCATAATTATAATGTTACTACTTGAGCGTCTTCGTTTTCTTTCATTGAATAATTTCCTTCCATACTTTTAGCGTTTTTTTTTCTTGAATGTACAATGCGCATTGCTTTTAGCTGTATTTGTCTTTGAGAAATATTGGTAAATTTTTCAGACACCAAGCTGTCCCAATTGAGAAAATCGAAGTACTCCAAAACATTAATTTTGTATGGTTCAGGACGTTTTCTTGCAGATTCTATGTACGTCGGCCATGACTCGGACTCCAAACAATAA
Organism: Tholera decimalis; assembly: GCA_943138885.2. Classification (NCBI taxonomy): domain Eukaryota; kingdom Metazoa; phylum Arthropoda; class Insecta; order Lepidoptera; family Noctuidae; genus Tholera; species Tholera decimalis. The sequence continues at coordinate 145,828 of OW964577.2, forward strand.
TAATTCATCTAACCTCGCGTTCAATGATTGCATGCATTGAATCGACGGGCATATAAGTATGCCCAGGTACTAAATAATTGATTTGTACTACTTCAACGTTTTGGAATTCTGTAAAAAGTATTGTAGGGCTGTGAGAACTATCTTATTCTTGTTCTGCCTCGGGCAAGAGTCGCAATAAAGTAAAACATTTTTACCAGAACGTTTATCAATTTCTAGTAGGAATGTATAAATACAAGTAGCAATTTAATTGCCACCCCTTTTTCCATCGCTTTCTACCCATATAAAACAGCGTCCTTTTTTGGTTTGGCTTTCATAGAGTGTACAGTTATAACCGGCGTATTTTCTAGAGTAATATAACAACATACTCTCTCCATGAGGAGAATTAAGCACTTTTTGCAGGTCAAAGCTAACTGTGAGCGTATCGTTGAAAGTTAATTTCTGAAGAATTTTAAATCTGTGGTAGCTAGCCTTTTTTTCCTCGAGATGAACAGCCATGTCCTTGATTTCTTTTTCTGATAATAATTCTGTATTTTCAGCTTTTGTACATGTGGTACATATGTGTGTTGTTTGGTGTATGAAATCGAATATTGTAATTATCGTTAAATATTTTAATAAGAACTTTTTCACTCAAGTGTAATTTAGAATCTTTTTGGCAGTGTTTGAGATAAATCCTGAATGTAGCATTTTTAAATTCCTGAGGTAAATACAGATATGAACTCTTTTTACGACAATAATGGGAAGGAACGGCCGGGAGGCTTTCGATAAAAGCTTTTGCGTATGCTTTATCTTCATCACTATATTTCTGTGCATGGCATGTTGTCTTTTCTACGCTTGCCATATTTTCGTGTGCATTTTTACTGTATATAAAATAAACTTTTGGGTAATATCTAATGTGTTCATCAAAAACTTTTGACATACTTACTGGTCTCTTTTTCCTCTGGGTGGGAAATTCATCCAATGACTTCTCCCGCTCTGGGTGGAGCGGAAGGGAGTGTCAGAATTCTACTGACTAAAAACGCGCCCTGTTCCTTCAGGTGCCCTTAAGTTCCGGGGCTGCGGTATCTCATTAGCACATTCCCGCAACCCCGGAAGGACTGGTCTAGATCCTTCACCTTCGTTTATAATGTAATCAAGTCAACCTGTCGCACACTTCTTTTCGCCGTCGGCAATAAGACGAAACAAAAAATTTTGTTAAAATTAGGGTCGTAAAGGACAATAAATAAAACAAATGTCCTTTACGCCCTAATTACGTAAGTTAAAACAAAGCATAGATTTGGTCGTAAGGGTTTCGATTATCAAATAACATGTTTACGACCTTTTGATTTGTTATAATAATTATTATTTATAATGTCGTATACAAAGTTTAATGCAAAAATGAGGATTACGACCTCTTAAATAATTAAAACATGACTTTACGCTCCCTATTGAAAAATATTTTTACGATACATCCCAAATAGTAAAAAAAATCGCGCTAGAAATGTTGGAAAGCCAGGTCGTAAGGGGCTTTTTTTAAAAGATAGAATTTTTTTAATACTACCAGTCGATGGAGCCTGCGACGCTGATTCTATATATATATATGTATATAACTCATTTTCGGCAAAATGGCCTTTACGACAATTGAAATTTCCGGTATCGATATTTTAAGCAACATTGCCAACGCAACTGCTACTGTACTGCCCCTGTATCTGTCTGATCACGACACAGCACAAATGTTAAGCTTTCCAATCAAAAAGAAACCACAGAAATCAACAAAATATATTTATAAAAGAGACTTATATAACGTAGACAACATCCGAAAATTTAAAGAATGTCTGAAAAATCTTTCTTGGTCCGATATTTATCTCGAAACTGACATTAACTGTGCATTCAATGATATTCATGAGCTGTTGTGTCTGTTGTATGGTCTCTGTCTTCCTAAAGTAAGAGTTAAAATCAATAGTAATAAGGAAAACAAACAAAAGTGGATAAGTAAAGGTTTGAGACAAAGTTGTAAAACTAAACGGAAGCTACGTTATGGATATTATAAAAATAAAAATGTAATTAATAAAAATAAATATAAAACCTACTCCAGTCTGCTAAATAAATGCATTTATAATTCAAAAAAGATTGCAAACATAAAATATATTCATAATCATGATAATAAATGTAAAGCAACATGGAATGTCATTAAAACCGAAATAAACAGTAACACTCACAATGATAACATAGAAAGTATTAAATTCAATGAAACAATAACTATAGACCCTGTACAAATGGCTACTATATTTAATAACAATTATGTTAAATTAACGCATGTACAAGGGGAAAAAAGCACAAATCAAAACCACTTCAAAAATACGTGTGTCAACTCTATGTTTCTTAGACCAATGGAGGTTAACGAGGTAAGACAGGAAATAATGTCTCTGTCCAACACTAGGTCGGAGGGCTATGATGAGATCAACACAAAAATCGTCAAAGTATGCTGCAACGAACTGACTGGGATTCTGACGCATTTAATAAACATGTAATTTTCACAAGGCACCTTTCCTGAAAAATTAAAACTGTCTTTAATAAAGCCCTTATTCAAGATGGGAGATAAATGTGACATCAACAATTACCGACCTATAACTCTTATACCCATATTGTCTAAAATTTTTGAAAAATGTATGTTTAAAAGGTTAACTGACTATTGCAATAAATTTCTTATTATAAGTGACCAGCAGTTTGGGTTCCAAAAGAACAAGTCCACATCGTTAGCTATTTTTTCCCTAATGTAAGCTATACTTTCAAATATTAATAATAATTATATAACTACAGGCCTCTTTTTTGATCTATCGAAAGCTTTCGATCTGGTGTCACATGACATATTGCTACAAAAATTGGAAGCTGTTGGTACTAGAGGACCGGCACTTCAGTGGCTGTCGTCCTATTTAAGCAATAGAAAACAATGTGTCATCATCAATATGTATGTAATAATAAATAAAATAAAATAAAATAAAATAAATAAATAAAAAAAATGAAAATAACGTAATAATATCCTATTTATCGGAATATAAACATAATAAATATGGCGTTCCACAGGGAAGTGTGCTAGGCCCAATATTATTCCTCATTTATATAAACGACATCATAAAAATAACTAACCATAAATGCGTATTATTTGCTGACGATATATCTATTATAGTGACATCTAATAAAAAACTAAATACCGTTTCAGAACATGAACTTGACATTAATAATACAATTGAAAAATTATTGCATTGGCTTGACATTAACCATTTGATGATAAATTTAGACAAATCCGTTTACATCCAATTTAATCGATCAAATAATTCCAAAAATGACATTATACTCAATATTAATAAAATCAATGAAGTAACGCGTACCAGATTTTTAGGTGTAATTATAGATAAAGACATTAACTGGAAAGATCACATAGACAATGTTAGCACTAAAATTAATAAATTTGTTTATGCATTAAAACAACTAAAAAATGTAACTAATATAAAAACTGCTGTAATGTCATATCATGCGTACGTCGAATTGTTGTTACGTTATGGACTAATAATGTGGGGGAACAGCACCGACTTCCAAAGAGCATTCATCGCTCAAAAAAAGTGCATGAGAGCAATTTGTGGACTTAAGCCGGACGACTCATGTCGACCAATATTTAAAAAACTTGGTTTGTTACCGTTACCGTCGCTTTACATCTACGAAATATGTGTGTTTGTTATGAAAAATAAGCAACTATTTAAGACTGCAAATGATGTCAATCCTCGGAACCGACGAGATCCATATAAGTTGGTGTTAAGTGATTTGCCTAGACTGTCTAAATTAGGGCTTTCAGTCTCGATGCATTACTGAGTCCCGGGAAAAATAAAACGAGACTAGGTGTGGTCTCGAAATTCCCGAGAAAAACGAGACTTTCGAGACTATTTCAATACTAGATTTCTTATTTATAAGCCTTGCAATTACAAATCAAGATATTTTGATCAAGTAGTTACTTTCACAAACAAATGCAAATTAAAAAAAAACACTTGTTAGTTTTTTTTTTTCATTTTTGTAGTGGGCACGTAAAAAACAAAGGGCATTTAACCCTAATTTTGTTACAAAAGTAACCCGCATTAGAAAAAGCTCTTTCTGCTTGTACGCTAGAGGGATACTACATAGTACCACTTCGCGCTTTCACAATGAAAGGAGATAGAACCTATCTGGCGTATCGACGTCACCATTTTGTATTTTTTTAATCGCGGTGCATGATGAAAGTTCATGGCTAGAGGAACATAAAATGTCCAGTAACACAGTACCCCAAAGTGTCACGTAAACGTTTGAAGGTAAACATCGACATATAACTTCAACGAAAATCATTAAAAATAGACTCATTGCGCGTCCATACGCTTGTTAGTATTTAGCTTATTAGTCCAGCAGTACGATAAAACCGCGCCTATAATTAAATATTTGCCTACTAAATCGCATCGCATCGCAATAAAACGCAAGTCAAACAATACCACACGCGCGTGTAGGCTGTCTTTCATTCCACCGTATTATAAAATGAATAATAAGTGTTTTGGTACGTCTTTCTTTTGTACATGGATTAGGTTCGGCATCAAGATCTATCTATCCGACCTCCTGCTGAATTTATGGATTATGTAGTATAGTAGTATTTATGATACGTGTTAGATATATTATAAATCTTTTAAAATGTCTAATCTTAATATTAATATTCACTTATGTTCGATATTATACTTACAGTTATAAATAAATGTTAACGTAAATGACATACCTTTTGTCTTTTGTTTAACTACTGCTTAAAAACCTTTTTTAGCTGAGTAACATGTCACATAATCCGCCACGCGATAGTGACATATCGACTGCGTTTCATTGCGATGCGATTTAGTGGATAAATAAATATTTGTAGTAGTATTCTCGTGCTCCTAGTAGCGTGTAATGTACCTACTCTCTTTCAATAAACATTAGTAATCATAATCAACCTGGGAACGATTATTTAGATACAATCTGATGCTTATAGATACGTATTAAGTCTACTTTTAATGATTGTCGTTGTAGTTATGTGTCGACGTTTACCTACCTTCAAATATCTCGGTAATGTGATATTTTGGGGTAGCATGTTGCTGATATTTTTTTGTTACATACATGCCACTTTCAGCATGCGACACGACTTCTAAAAAAAAAAAAAAAAACAAAATGGCGGTGGGTCGACATGCATGCCAGTTTTCATACAAAAAAGTTCGAACCCCTTTCAATTTTTTTTATTACTGATGGGCCCACTCTTGACCAATTGATTTAATCAGAATAGTTCCATAATTCAAACTTTATTGTCATCATCTTTATTCATCATCTTTATCATCATCTTTATTGTCATCAATCATAATAATATTTTAACAAGATCTTTATATAAGTAGTAGCTCACATAGACCCTTTCGGGCACAGCAATTTACATTTATAATATGTAGACAAAATCTGTGTTATTTGTCAATAAGGTTATTCAGCTTTCACAGATAATACTAAGCTTACTCTATGCTCGACCGTGTTGCCATTGCCATAATATCCATAATAAAAATTGACTATTGGTTTAATAAATTATTTAATTAAGTTTTTGTGTTACTGAAGTCTCAAAAGTCTCGTTATTCCCGTGACCGAAAGTGTTAGTCTCGTGTCTCGAAAATACTAAAAAATCGTCGAGACTCTCGAAATTTTCGAGACCGAGATTCCCGGGATGAAAGCCCTAGTCTAAATACAATAGTAACTGCTTGGCAATGTGTGTGTGCATTTATAATAAAATACCAAGGCATTTCAAAGCCTTAAATACAAAATTATTTAAAATTAACTTTCATAAGTGGTTACTCGAATGTAGTTTTTATAGTTTAAAAGAATTTATAGATAAAAAATGTTGATGACGATGTCGATTGTTGTTGCTTAACTTGTCTTTAAAATTTTGCATGCTATGTTTTATCCTAGCTAAACATGCTTGTGCCTCAATTTGTATTTAACACCCTTGTATACCATGTTTTACGCAAATAAATATTCTATTCTATTCTATTCTAAAAGTACCGAAGGTCAACAGACGTATACATCCAGGAATATATTTTTTTTTAAAAAATAATGGATAAACTGAATGAAATTGTCTTCTCCAAGTCGAGTATTGCTGTTAAAATCAAGTTAGTAATTATTATTGAAGATATTGTTCAGTTTGTTTTAGGATTCGTAAAAGAGGGAGATTTAATGAAAAAAGTATTTTCCTTATTTGACGATGGCTCCTAACAAATTACGGGACTTCGCCCTTAATATATTGCAATGGAACTCGCAAAGTATTAGACCCAAAATCACTGAATTTGAATCACTTTTGTTTAAAGATCAAATCCATATAGCTATCATATGTGAGACATGGTTAGAGGAACATAGTTTTTTAAACATATCCCAATATAATATCTATAGAAAAGTCCGATCTGATGGTTATGGGGGTGTATCAATCATGATACATAAATCTATCATATCTGAATTAAAATGATCTAATATAAATAATTCTGGCATCGAAATATTACATGTTACGATTAATAATTGTAAATATCTGGAAAATGTAGTCTCAGTCTACTGCCCGTCCTCTATCCAAACGAGACAATCCGATTGGGATGAGTTATTTTCTTTGTGTTCACAAAAAAGTCTTATAGTCGGGCCCGCCTCCTCCTTCGGAAGCATGACTGCTTCGCCTCCTTCTGCGAAGCAGTCATGCTTCCGCAGGAGGAGGCGGGCCGCGTGAGGGAGAGGATGGCGTCCTCCCTCCAGCCCAGCCGCAGTGGTAGACGCCCACGGCGTCGGACGTCGGCCGACGATCTCCGGACACCGTAGGCGCGGGCATGCGGACAGCGAGTAAAGGGCAACTCGCTGTCCGACCATGGACCATGCCCGGGTCGACGGCGCGTCGTGTTCCACGCGCGCCTCAAAGAGCGTCAGCAACATGACGAGGCCCCCTCTGCAGAGGGCCGAAGCCCGCCGGGGTCGTGGGACTCATCCCGTTACCGTGGCCCCGGTATGTAAAGGGTTATTGAAGGAACACCGTGGATTTTAGTCAGTAAAAGTCTGACAGTCCCTCCCACCCTGCCCGGAATGGGAGGACTTATTTGATAATTTTACCAGGTTAAAAAAAAAATAAAAATAAAAAAAATAGTCGGGAACTTCAACGGGCATCACTCTAATTGATCCTATAAAACTGATACAAGAGGTACTCAAATTATGGACTCAGCGTTAGAAAATGGATATATATCCATAAATGATGGCAGTGCCACTCGAGTAAAATATGTGAGTAATATTTTACAACAGTCATCTCCTGATATCACCTTTTCTTCATCCGATATAGCTATACAGTTTTCTTGACGAGTGTTAAGTGATAACTTGGGGAGTGACCATCTAATTATAAAAATTAAAATGAATTATCGAGATTCAGTTAATACGACTAGTAAACGTAATTTTAAAAAGGCTAATTGGTTGGACTATCGTGAAGATATAGAACAGTTATTTTCCAATGTTGATCTTAATATATGGATCTAAATTAGCACTAAGATGGTTTGATCTAGTTTGGTTTGAGTTACGCGATTGGTAGTCGAACACGTACTAACTGATAATAGCTGCGATACATGCATTTATGGAAATGCACGCAGACAAAAGTGCTGAGCTGTTCGGTTGCAAAAATTGTACCGAACATATTCCCGAGCACAAGATGAGATACTCGTAAGAAAAGAATAAAGTAATCATCAAATCACCTTAGTTGAAATAATAATTCAAGTCAAATGGTAAACAAAATAAAGAAATTATAAGATGGTACACAATTCTTATAAAATGGTAAACATAGTAAAATTCTTATAAAATGGTAAAAAAGTAAAAGTATTTCAAAATGGTAAATAAAGGTAAAATTCTTATTTATTTATTTATTTACTTTATGGAGGATTTACAGCTAATAAAACCATAAAAAAAGGAATACATAGTCGCCAGAGAGCCAATAACAAGTCCTCACGTTTAGACTTATACTAAAATAAAGTTATAAGCAATAAACAAGCAATAATAAATCTAATTATAAATTAAAGATACAATTTACACAGTAAGAATACATAATATATAAAGATTTGCTTGCAATGAGTCAACAGCATAACATAACCACTAACGCTTGAAAAAGTTTAAGCTTAAGCACCTTCTGGCTGAGTTCACACTAGTTGTGAAAGGATCCAAATCATACTGCTTGCATATCTCATTAAAAGTTCTGCTTGCGCGCACAATATAGCTATTTTGCCTATAATTAGATGATGAATGAGGTATACATATAGGAGGATTAAAGCGCAATATTTTGTTAGGTACGTTAAAATAAAATTTAGAAAGTAGTTCTGGACTATCAATATTATTGTGGAAGATTTTCAATAAATACAAACAGTCTGCAATATTACGCCGATCTACCAGTGGCAACAGATGGTATTTCTTACAGAGTTGATGATAACCTGCTGAATGATATGGAATCTTTTGATGGAAACAAAGATATTTGATGAACCGTTTCTGTATATTTTCAATCCGGTCGATGTATTTATGATACCTTGGATTCCATATCTGAGACGCATACTCGAGCTGACTTCTTACAAAAGTGCAATACAATATTTTGAGCGTTTTAGCATCTGTAAAGCATTTAGAAAGACGCATTATAAATCCCAGCAGTTTCGATGCTTTTTTGACTATGGCGTCAATGTGTGTATCAAAAACTAACTTACTATCTTGAAAAACGCCCAAGTCACGGATAGTATTGCACCTTGGCAAGTTTTGGCCCGCCAAAGTATAAGTGGTGACCAGGACCGCACGTTTCCTAGTGAAAGTGATAACGGAACACTTTAATGTGTTGAGATCCAATTTATTGATCTGACAATACTCTTCAAGACGACATAAGTCAGCTTGAAGTGCCAGCATATCATCAGCCGATTCAATAGTGGCAAAAATTTTCATGTCATCAGCAAAACACAATAGTTTGGATGCATGGAGGCACAGATCAATGTCGTTCACATAGACCACAAATAAGAAAGGACCGAGCAGCGATCCCTGAGGCACCCTACTGGGCACATTCACCCAGCTAGACGTATATTAAACAAAGTAAAAGTATTTCAAAATGGTAAATAAAGGTAAAATTCTCATAAAAAGATAAACATTGTAAAATTATTATAAAATGGTAAACAAATTAAAAGTATTTTAAAATGGTAAATAAAGTAAAGTATAAATTCCAGTTGTTCTTAAAAACATAAATTCTTACACTAGTGAGTCTTCAACTGTAAGCGTACGCTCTTTTCTCACTTTAGGCAACGTAGCCCTTTCCTTTTTACCTGTGCTACGCATAGCACTTGGCCACCGTCTGGCGAAATATGTACTTAAACCTATCGATTCACTCTCACTTTGCTGACGGTCAGCAGTGCTCTGCTTTCGCGGTTGCACTTCACTCTGCACTCTGGTTGACTCCGATGTAGTCGCCATAGACTCCTGTCTGTGGTGAGGCTCCGCCCGGCTGGCCGAAGAAGGCGAACTGCATCTCACTCTTTGCCAGACCCAGACTGCTGCCGCGCATAGGACAACTCCCAGCAGTAGATATACAATGGTGTACTGGTGAATGTCATGGAATGATATGTCATCGACCCCTGCTTTGGTGGATTTCAGTGTTTTGATCTGTTCTCCAAAAATGGATAGAGATCTATTAAGACTTATGTCTTCTGGTAATGCAGTTTCCGTTGGTATTTCAACGTTCACAATATGGTTTATTTGGTCGAGCTCTGGTACGAGTATATTTGGTGAAAAATTTAGTTGGTTGGATTGTTGTTCTAAATAATACAGTGTGAAATCTTTACTTTTAATAAAGCATTTCTGAGTCATGCTAATGATCCCTGCTCGAGTCAGCTGACGAACAGTAACTTGATCGTCACATATGATTTTGATGGAATACGTGTTACAGCAAAAATATAGGTATTGTGACGTTGAGTGCAATTCTACCCATCTGTTTTTGCACGCTGTTTTTTCTGTTTTGCACCTTTGATTTATTGGACTTGTTTCGCAAAAATTTTCGTCTTTTTCCAAATTTAGGATGGGTTTGAAGAGCTCACACATGAAGGATTCGCCGTGATATAAACATGTGTCGAGTTCATGGATGGTTGGTACAAAGTAAGCATCCTTTTTTAGGTTAACTGCGACGTATTCCGATATTGGTATTATGCTGGTCATACTGTAGATGGTTTGTTGCGGAATTGGTATTATCCTATATAATTGAAAACTTTCTCTTGCTATGAGCGGGAATGTAATTTCGAAGATAATATATTTTTCAGTTACCCGAGCTTTTGTTCTCAGTAGCTTGTAGATGTGCTGAAGGTCTGTCTCTATGTTTTCGATTGGTAGGCCTAAATCTTGAGGTATTTGGCCATAGATAATTTGTAGCTCCCGTCTGAGCTGTTCTGGTGTCAATAGATGCAGACTGATTTGACCATGGTAGATTTCTGATATTGTATCGATTAAAGTATCCTGTATCTGTTTCAAGTTTTGCATCATGTTTATATATGTGTAGCTATAGAGACTAATGTGAAGTCCTGTTGTATTGTCATCACATCGATTTCTTGTTGCAGCTTGCTATTAACCTTGTCCAAAGTATTTAAATGTTTATTTATGGTTTTGTGTTGCTTTGCTATTATGTCTTCAGTCCTTTGTAGTACATTGTGCTCTGCTTCGACGATGGATGTCAAGTTCTTCCATAACTGACCTTGGTGTTTTTGATTACGGTGCACAAGTTCAATGTCCTGTCTGTATTTTTCCGCGAAACTTTCGTCTAATACTCCGAACAATGAGTTTGCAATTGAGCCGACCGCGTTGATAAGGCCGCGTCGTGTTCGTATACGCTCGCCGTAATGCTGGCTAAGCAGCAGCTGGTTGTAGTATTGCAGTTCATTGTAATCGTGACGTATTTGTAGGAGTATCATATGACAGTGACTTGACTCCATAATTATTTCGCATGTTTTCTCGAGGTAGCTTGTAAAGTCATTTATGGCTTTGTCTCCTTGCCAATATGGAGACATATCAAAGTATGTGACTAGTTTCCACTTATCCCGGATCAATTGCACTTTCCCCACAGTGTCAAAGTACAGAGTTTTATTGGTATTAAATTGCGTAATATTGTATGAAGCTGTTGTTGGTAATATTATACTTAAGAACAGTAATAATGCCATTGCAATGTTTACTATCTTGGGATAGGTCCTGTACGTTCTGGTGTTTGGTTGCGGCCTATTACGTGGTTCCTTTTCGGCTCTAGTATTTTGATGCTGTAATAGTGGTTCACCTTTTTGTTTTTCTGGTATGGTTGGCTCTGTTTGGTTTATTGGTAAAACGGATAGTTTAACAATAGGGCACTTCATGTAGCCGTTTTTGGTTTTTAAGGCCACTACTCTGACCAGTTCATCTTTTCCTGGATGGACATCCATCACTCGACCCATTGGCCATTTCACTGCTGGTAAGTTGTCGTCATGTATCATTACGAGATCACCCACGTTGACGTTCTTCTGGTATTTCGTCCATTTGTTTCTGGTTGATAGTTGAGTTAGGTACTCTGTTTTCCATCTCTTCCATAAATCTTCGAATAATTTCGACACTAAATGCCACCTAGTTCTGGCGTCTTCTGCTGTGTCAATTACGGTTAAACCTGGTTTTGCTGAAAGGAAATGGGCTGGTGTGAGGAAATTTAAATCCTCCGGGTCTTCTGATAGCGCACAGAGTGGTCTTGAATTCAGGCAAGCTTCTAGTTTGGATAACAATGTGGTGTATTCTTCAAACGTAAATTTTTGTTGTCCAATCACGCGTTTGAGGTGGTGTTTGAGACTGCGCACGGCTCTTTCCCAAAGTCCTCCCGCATGAGGCCAAGAAGGTGCGTTGAAATGCCATTCGATTTGTAATTCTGTTATCTCTTTGAAGAAGGAGTCATTGAAAATATTTTGAAGATGGTCGCATTCTTCTTGCAGCCTTCTATTGGCTCCAACAAAATTGGTTCCATTGTCGCTATATATATGACGTGGAGCTCCGCGTCGTGCTGCCATTCTGGTTATTGCAGCTAAGAAAGCTGAGCTCGTTAAATCTGAGACGAGTTCTAGATGCACCGCTTTCGTCACCATACATACGAAAAGCGCTATGTAGCCTTTGGTAGTTTTTATCCCGCGTCCTTTGTTCGCTTTCACTTCCACAAAGCCTGTGTAGTCGACACCACAATGATAGAAGGCGCTTTCAGGGTTCACTCGGGATGTTGGTAGATCACCCATGAGTTGGTATTGTTGGATAGGCTCTTGCTTCTTGCATGTAACGCACTGTCGTATGACTTTCTTTGTGGCTGAATATCCGCTGATTATCCAATAATTTTGTCGAATGTTTGACTAGGTAAGGCGTGCTCCACCGTGGTAGGTTAGCTCATGAGCGTATTTAATGATTAACGTGGTGATTCGATGGTTGTGTGGTAATATGAACTGATACTGTCTCCATTTTAAAATCAGCTCCTGCAGATCTTGTTGTAGGTTTGGACCTCGGTACATGACGTCATTCAAGCTAAGTCCTGATGATGGTATAGCAGACGCGTTGGACACAACACGCAACTTGGTAGTGGTTGACTCAGCACGAGTGACGCGGTGGTGTGGTAGGTAGCACTCTGGTTTCGTATTTGTGGCTGACGGCATCATATGGTTTAAATTAAAATACTCCATCATAAACTTTGTGTATTCTGTTTTCAATTCTGGATCTTTATGTAACTTTTTCTCTAAGTTACGAAATTGTGCCAATGCTAATGGTTTGGTAGACCCTAGCTGTTCCTTGGCTTCTGGTTTGAACGGCAGTCAGACTTGGTATCTCTCATTTTCCAATCTCTCTGTTGTTGACAGGAAATATTGTAACCATTCATGATCTTCTGTGGACATTTCGATGTGCTGGTTGATGTCTTCGTTTTCCCAAACTCTACGTAAATCATCCATATTGTGAAGGACGATGTTACATAGGTACTTGGGTGTCATTGTCCCACAAAGCAACCATTCTAATTGCGTTTGCTGGGCTATTGGTTGATCTTCATTATCACCTCTCAGAATGCCACCTAATGCAATCTTACAGTAGACGCCTGCCCCAAGGAGTAGATCCACTGGTCGACTGATATTGAATTGGGGATCTGCTAAATTAATATTTTGAATATGAGGCCACGATGGTTTTACAAAAGATTTGTTTGGTAGGTGCTTTATTAGGTTGTTCATTATTAGGACGTTCCCTTCTAAGGCGAAGTCGCTATGAATAGATTTTATTCGTATGTTCATCACTCCCTTGCAGCTATTTTCTTTTTCTCCTACTCCGAATATTGTCCCTTTGCAATGTTGTCTTGGTAATTTTAAAACTTGCGTCGCTTTCTCGCTTATCAAGGAAATTTGCGAACCTTGGTCAATCAAGGCTCTCATGGTGTGATATTTACCATCGGATCCCATCACTTTGACTATAGCCGTAGCCAAAAGTGTTTCCGATACCTCATCCCAGGACACATGAGTTGAAGTTGGTACTGGTTCATTATTGGTTACGCAAGACGTGCTAGGTGTGTGCACAGCCTTATGGTTAGATTTTGCTGATATGGTTGGTTTACTTTTCGTAGCGATTGCTTCATGCAATAATGAATTATGCTTGGCGTTGCACTTGCGACATGTTTTGCTAGAAAAACATATTTTATCATAATGGTTGAATAGGCAATTTACGCAACACTTCAGTTTGTTGACAGTTTTTAATTTTTGCTCATCCGACATTTGCAAAAATTGGGGACACATCCAAAGCCCGTGGTCATTGTTACACAATGGGCAGGTCATTGAACGCGAAACGTGAAGTGACTTCCCGTGGTGGTTTTTTTTTTATTATTTTTTTTATTTAGAATAGGTTCGCGTTCGTGGTTCATGTTATGGCTGTTTTTGTTAGATGTTTGCTGGTTATAATTAGTTTGCCTGGTAACTCGAATGGTTCTGTGGTTGAGTGGTCGACTTTTGATGGTTTGATTATTCGTTCTTGTTTACGGGAGATGCTTCCATGGCTGTAAACTTGTTTTCCAGGAAATCCAGAAATTCTTGTAGAATTGGTAGGTCCCTAGGGTTCTTCACTGACTCAATATATTCAGCGAATGATTCACTGTCTAGTTTCTGACCCAACAAAAGTACTAGTAGTGGATCCCAAGTAGTGATATCCACTCCCATATTTTGTATAGCATGGAGACATTCTTTGGTGATGTCATGCAGTCTTTTGAACATACTTATGGATGGTTGCTGCATATTAGGAATGTTCAGCAATATGTTCACGTGAGATGTAAAAATAAGTCTGCTGTTGTCATATCTATGGTTAAGTATTTCCCAGCATACTTCATAATTTTCGGAACTAATTTGAAGATGGTGTATCAGACGTTCAGCCTCACCTGACACTTTACTTTTTAAAAACTGCATTTTCTGTGCGTTGGATAAGGATGGGTTTTTATGGATGGTTTCTGTGAACAAATCTTTAAAGGAGGTCCACTGGTGGTAGTTACCCTGGAAAGTCGGAATATCCATCTGTGGTGTGCATTTGTCACGATGGGATACAGACCACATTTTTGAGCTGATCGTTTTCTTCAAATCATTATACATTCGTTCGTATCTGATAAACTCCTCCTGGTACCAAACATCTTCATTTCCATTTTCGTTTTCTATTTCCCAGTGCAGATTGTCGATGATGGTCCACCGATTTTGGAGAGATTTCAAAGCATCGTCGAACTCCCACTTGCTCTGCAATTGGTCGATTTCTATGGTGGTCACTGTTCTCATGAACGCTCTGAAGTTAATGATTTGCTTTTTAATCAATCCCTCTAACTTGCTGTTTTCTTCTGGTACTGGTATCCCACCGTGCTGCATTTGGGATGCCTGAGAACGAGAAGAATCCCCTGACTGGTTAGTGGTCCTGGCCTCTGCCAGCGGCTGGTTGACGCCTTGATGCTTTGGTAACAGGTTCTCCATGGTTTTTGTAATTAGTTGCTTGATCGACACATAAATTTCCTCTGCTTTATCGAAACAGTTTTTGGTAAAATATACATGATCAAATTCCGCAAACTCACAACATTTCCTATGGTTACGTTGGTAATCTCTCCAATAATTCTCTAATAACTCCAACTTCCGCTTGCAGTAATCTATGTTTTTGCGGTCTGCTCCGTCTTTTTTGATATTGGTTAAAAGTTTAACTAGAGAGTCATATATTTCAGTTTGGTTGATTGCTAACTGCTCCATTTTTCTCACGAACAGATAAATTGTTAAGAAAAAGGATATATAAAATGGTTTGGTCTGACCTTATATGCTGTTTACGCTCCACAACTGGTAAATCTCCTCCCTAATTTCCCTACAGACACTTCACACTGGTTGCAAGGTCCCGGTACACAAACACTTCACTGCACTTCGCGAACCGAGGCCCTTAATACCCGAAGGACAATGTAGAATTTAACGCTTGTTTGGTTTAGCATTAACTTCCGAGTTGGTTGATATTTGGTTTATTTGGTGTTATATTAGACTGGTTTAATGATACGAAATGATATGGTTTAAAGGATATATTGAATATTGGTGATAATTATTAAATGGTAAATCTAAGCTAAATTAGCACTAAGATGGTTTGATCTAGTTTGGTTTGAGTTACGCGATTGGTAGTCGAACACGTACTAACTGATAATAGCTGCGATACATGCATTTATGGAAATGCACGCAGACAAAAGTGCTGAGCTGTTCGGTTGCAAATATTGTACCGAACATGTTTTGTTAGAGTTAGAGTTCACACTTCAGGAATTAGAGTCATGTATTAAAAAGAAAGATATTACTCCTGGAGATGATAATATCACGTATTCTATGATTTTTAACCTTCCAGATGTCGCAAGTGTTTTTACTCCGTATATTTAATAACATTTTTAATTCTGGTTGTATTCCTAATGAATGGCGTAATATTAAAATAATTGCAATACCTAAAATGGGGAATAACTCCAAGCTTAGATCAATTTCGTTAATCTCTTGCCCTTGTAAGATTTTCCATTTGATGCTGACTAAAAGGATAGAGTGGTTTATTGAACATAACAGTGTGTTATCTCCCAGTACGACTGGTTTTTGTAGAGGTCGATCATGCTTAGACTCACGTGCACAGTTGATAACCAATATACAGGTAGCTTTTACTAAAAACTGGACCACATTAGCGTGTTTCTTAGATATTGAAAACGCATACAACAATGTTTTAATCGACAGTGTAGTTAAAACATTAGATAATCTTAAAGTGGGCAGCCGAATATGTAACTACATGTGGGAATTTCTTAGGGAAAGACATTTAATTGTTAAAGATGACACGGGTGAGAAAGGTGGTGTCATAAGATGGACTAATAGGGGGTTGGCACAGGGAGATCCAATCTCTCCACTGCTATTTAATATTGTAACACTTCAAATTTGTAATAAAATTAACAATAGTAATTTGATCAAAATATGTCAATATGCTGATGACTTCGTCCTCTTTGTTAGTTCGAAAAAAATATGTGATAGTGTTAATAGTATGCAATTATCTTTGAATCATATAGTGGAGATTTTATCTAGCATAGGTTTAGAATTATCTACGTCTAAATCACAAGTTTGTTTGTTCAGTAGAGGTTATCGAAGACAAAATGTTCAATTATATTTAAATGACATCCCTTTAGTAACAGCTGATAGCATAAAATATCTAGGTGTCTGATTAGACCCTTCACTTCGTTGGGGCAAACATAATATTAATGACCTTAATTAATGATGTCAGAAACTGTTAAATATTATAAAAGTATTGGCTGGTTCCAATTGGGGTATGCATCCATTACAGTTGAGGCTTTTGTATATTTCTTTAAT
This sequence comes from Tholera decimalis, assembly GCA_943138885.2. Classification (NCBI taxonomy): domain Eukaryota; kingdom Metazoa; phylum Arthropoda; class Insecta; order Lepidoptera; family Noctuidae; genus Tholera; species Tholera decimalis. The sequence continues at coordinate 162,744 of OW964577.2, forward strand.
TAGAAGTCGAATAGATTATGGCGGTGTCTTTTATACTGATGGGTAGTGGAAAAATTTCGGACGGTAAAGAAAAGAAAAAAAGATATTTTTCCATTATTTTTTTCCAATATTTTTCCAATATTTTTCCAATATTTTTCCAATATTTTTCAGATATTTTTCCATTTCAAAAAAGCTTATTTTAATACATAAACAAGTTAATTATGTGTAAAGTGTAACAATATCAATATTACTACTGCTAGTAATAACATGTTAAATTAGCAGGACGAAACGAAAATCAAGTTTTTATCTATTTTTGCAATACCAATGTAATTCACATACAGGGAATTCCCCGTTTGAGTTATTAAATGCCGGCTAGGTGCTTTTAAGGGTTCCGTAGCCGAATGGCAAAAAACGGAACCCTTATAGTTTTGTCATGTCTGTCCCTCTGCCTGTCTGTCTGTCCGTCCGTCCGTATGTCACAGCTATTTGATTCCGAAACTATTAGGACTATACATGTGAAACTTGGTAGGTAGATATATTCTGTAAACCGCTTTCCGATTTTAAGAAAAAAAAAATATTTCAAATAAAGGGGGGCTCCCCATACATGGAATTAAAACTGAAAATATTTTTTTTTTCATGAAATCTATGCATGTGTGGTATCTATAGACAGGTCTTTAAAAATGACATCGGGGTTTTTATAACCACTTTTTCATAAAGTCAATCGTTTAAAAAATATAAGCTTCCAAAGTGGTAAAATGTGTCCTCCCCCTCTAATTTCTATAATAATGGAGTGAAAAGTCTGAAAAAATATATGTCTGTAGATCTTAATGTAAACTTTTAATCAAAATTTATTTGAACGAAATCAATTCAGCAGTTTTTGAGATACAGCATATTTTCTAAAACCGAAATTATAACTTTGTAATTCATACAAACACTATGAAAAACAAAGTTATTTGGCGTAGTTGTAAAAAATTTAAATAAGATAGTTTTAAGAAATTTGTAAGGTTTTTTTTGTCAAATAAATATAAATACTATATTATATTATTATTTTTACTACGGAACCCTTCATGGGCGGGTCTGACTCGTACTTGGCCAATTTTTTGATTTAATACCAGTACTATTTCTTAAAGGTATAGGTTAGAAATAGGTGGTAATAAGGACAAACTCGTGTGGAATCTGTACGAAAAACAAAATAATAGTGTATCTTATGAATATTGTAACAAAACATTTTGTTATGCTAATATAACAGGTAATGCGGTTGCACTGTTTGCAATAAATGTCCACAACATATGAAAATTATAATAAGTTCGAAAACATCGCGAACTTTGCCGGAAGGAGCAGATTACATGAATAGTTGGCCTTCTACTTCATCCTATCAGTCATATTCTGCAGGATCGACAGCAGTTTCTGAGAGATACGTGTCCAGCGCGCGTGCTGGTGGAACAGACCCGGTCTCGCCGTGAGGCCATGGTTGGACGCTTCAAATTGTACTTGAAGGCTGTCTCGGGTGATGCCAACTTGGTCAAGTTTAATGCAGCTAAGACCCGGGCGTGTCTCTTCTCCGCAATGCTCCAAAAAGGAGCCGGCTTCTTTCCATGGAGTAACCGTGCCGACGACTGATCGTATTGAGCTTCTTGGGGTAAAATTGACCCTCAATTTTGGTTCGTTCATCGAGGCTAAGGCTCAACTAGCATCAAAAAGTTGAGAATCCTAGCAAAGGTAAGACAATACTGCACAACAGAACAGCTTCTCAAGCTCAAACTAAATTGTGTATGGAGTATGTACCCTCATCTTTCGTACGGATCTGCCAAATATCAACTGGACGCGCTTGAGTCTAACGAGAAACGGACCAAGTGACTATTTGCCAACGATGCACGGGTTCATTCAAAGCTCCAGAGCCTTGAACATCAGCGACGTGTTGCAAGCTTATCAGTTACATTCCGTGGAGTGTGAGATAGAATTGCATAATCTAATTCCATCAAGCCCGTTCCATCATCTAACTACAAGACAAATGGTAATGCGCTATCGTTACATGGTGGTCATCCCACCCTTACGCACAAAACGTTTTGGGAGTACTTTCATTGTGCGTACGGCTAAGGAGTGGAATTCCCCGCAGGTGTCTGTGGTTCCTGATGGCTATAATCTGGGGGTCTTTAAGTCAAGAGTGAATAGGTTACTTCTAGGTAAGCGTGCTACTTCTTCGACTACATCATCACTTACCATGATTAACCAACGCGAGCTTATTATCAATAACAACAAGCTAGTTCGATAAATGAGAAAAAGGCTTTTTTTTATTACGGGAAGCCCACTCTTGACCTAGATCTCGCCTGATGGTAAGAAATAGATGGGATGGGTCTACGATGGAACCAGCAAACCCAGAAGATACCTATTTAAAGCAAGAGCTTTAAAGGGTCAAAAGTCATAAGTGACAGGGGAACACAGAAGCCGGCAGAGAGTTCCACAGCTTGGCTGTGCGCACAATATATTTGGAGAAGAAACGCTTGGTACGACAAGACGGTATATTAATCAAGTGCGCCTGGTAGACCGGTAGTGAAAGGGAGATGGAGGGATCAGGTCATGTAGTTCCTGCGCACACTCCCCGAAGTACAATCAGTAGAAAACCGAGAGACAAGCAACTGTTCGTCGATGAGCCGGGCTGTGAAGCGTGTCCACTAGCGCCTCGTCACCTATATGCCTTAAAGGATATTGATAAATTGATTGCTTTAGCAACCATAGCATCCGGAGCCCTGATAAGTTTGGGTAGAACATCCGCAATGGAAAAAGTTTTTCGTGCTTTGGCAAGAAAGAAAATAAAATTTATTTGACCCAGATGTAAAGACACGCAATAAATACAAAAAAAAAAATAAAACTAAAATTAAAAAAAAAAAATAATTCAATAAAACTAAAACAACAACTTAATTAAATAAAACAGCGTTGCATGTGCCTCACGGCTGTGCCAAATAGGCCCAGTTCAGTAAAATGCCAGACAAATGCAAATTGCCTGACGCTGGTTTTCAACTGGACCTTATGTAGTGAGGACGTGCTACAGATGTAAATCAGCTTTAAAGTGACGTAAGAGTGTGTGTGTGTGTGTGTGTATGTGTGTAAGCGTGAGTGTAAGCGGGTAAGTGTGTGAGTGAAATACGAAGGATAAAATTAAACAAATACGGGTAGCAGATAAAAATATAGTAGAAGTAATAGTACTTATTAGTTAGTAGATAAAGGGTGCAAAATAACGGGTGTTAGTATAGAAAGATAATAAGATGGAACATAGACGGAACAAGACATCTATACGAGCGAAATATTAAAATTGTATCAGTTCCCAAAAATTATGAAGAACGATCTGCTTATATTATTGAGGAGATTTATTGTTTGTAGATACAGATGCAGGAGGAAATGTTCACCATGATTTCCTTCTTACAAATGACGATTCGGATTCATCTTCAACTGAATAGATGTGATTATTCCTATTCATTTTTAATTTATCATAATATGTATGGATGTACATGTTTGTTGTATATTTTCAATTAAATTAAAAAAAATATCAATAAACCATTTAATTCATAATTTGATTAACTTCCCTTTGTAATTTATTATGTTTATTTTAAGTTACCACTACAAAATACATTGATATAACTATTTACTGTAACGTCGAAGCACTGCTAAGACTACCAGCATTTTCACGTTGTATGGCAATTCTTATTCTTTGGGCAAAGAACGAGCCAGCCCTCTAGTCTCGCAAGGAATCGATTAGCCGGCGAGACGCGCACTTGGGCCGTATGACTCAAGCATTTTGACCCTTATTGAAAGTAAAATTATACATGAAAAATATTTTTCCATTATTTTTCCATATTTTTATTTTTCCGAAAAATAAAAGGAAAAATTTCCAAGTTTGGAAAAAAATCCGAAAATTACCCATCATTAGTCTTTTATGATAGTAGTGTAAAGTCTCGATTATATAAATTAGAGAAAATTCAAAATAAGGCGATGAGAATTATACTCGTGCATCGTCCTCGAGATTAGTAACCTGAAAACGTTGAAATATATGTAGTAACACGCTAGTGACACCACTCTTACACTGTATGTTTAGAGTCCTGCGCTCTTTTTTTTTTTTTTCTTTTGCTGGCAACCCCATCGTCTCGGTCTTTCATTCACGTCACAGTGCGCCACCACTCGCACGTTTTATTTTAGGAAAAAACAAAAGTGATTAGTTTTATAGTGAAAATACGCAAGCAAAAGTGCCAAAAAGGAAATTCGAAATAGAGTACATAATGTGAAAGATCAAAAAACTGAAAAAGAAAGAATAACAAACAAAAAAGCGGCACGCCGTCGGCGCCAATCGACCGCCAATTCTACAGGGACTATTTCGGAAAAGGATGATAAAGATCAAGGTACATAATATATAATATATTTATTATAATATAATAATAAAGTGATCAAGTGCTATTATTATAACAAAAACAAGCCCTTATTAGTAAATTTACCAAAATAACCTCGTATGTTTGCCTTCGTGCAAAACATTTTCCACGAAATTATGTACAAAACATATTCCACGAAATTGTGTGCAATCTGATGTGTCAAAACGAATTGCTGCAAAAGATATTTATACAAGATCCTTGCTGCAAACACACAAACTTTTACGTAAAGTTGATAGACGCTAATAATTATATATTTTACATGGCATTATGATCAGTATTTCTGGAAAACAAATGAAAAACAAGCAACTGCCTACATACCGATAGATTTACCCTAACTAAAGTTATTACCGATCAGTGCGGCTTCTGGGGCCGTATCGCCAGGTAAATCAAAATAAGTGTACTGTAATAACCAACACCTAATACCTATCAGAGCGGCTTTTGGGGCCGTATCGCCAGGTTACACAAAATAAGTATACTGAAATAACCAACACCTATCAGAGCGGCTTATGGGGCCGTATCGCCAGGTAATACAACATAAGTATATTGAAGTAACCAACACCTGTCACCTATCAGAGCGGTTTTTGGGGCCGTATCGCCAGGTTTCACAAAATATTTATACGGCAATAACCAATACCTATCAGAGCGGCTTATGGGGCCGTATCGCCAGATAACACAAAATAAGTATACTGAAGTAACCAACATCTGTCACCTATCAGACATTGAGGTAATATGTACTCTATCAGAGCGGTTTTTGGGGCCGTATCGCCAGGTTACACAAAATAAGTTACATACTGAAATAACCAACACCTATCAAAGCGGTTTTTGGGGGCCGTATCGCCAGGTTACACAAAATAAGTATACTGAAATAACCAATACTTATCAGAGCGGCTTATGGGGCTGTATCGCCAGATAACACAAAATAAGTATACTGAAGTAACCAACACCTGTCACCTATCAGAGCGGTTTTTGGGGCCGTATCGTCAGGTTACACAAAAAAAAAATTAACAAAAAATAGAACCGACTTCCATATCAAAACACTACAAAGCTAAAAATAACTTTAATTTCGGTAGTCGGTGTTATTGGTTTAGGATTTTCTGTCTTTTTCACACCGCCTTCCGAAATTAAAGTTATTTTTAGCTTTGTAGTGTTTTGATATGGAAGTCGGTTCTATTTTTTGTTAAAATTTTTTTTTTTCACCCTTTTTAGTGGGTCAGTTTGTAATTTATTTATTTATTTATTTATTTAGGTTAACCAACAATTGTTTACACTATATACATTTCTGATTTAATAACTAGAGTAACATATTCAAGTGCAACAATTAATTATAGGTTAACACCACATGCACAAAAAACGGCTTACATAACATATTGATAAGTTATTGAAATTAGAATTTATACATGCAAAGAATAATAATTAAAAGCAATAATAAAGAAAATTTTCAAATCATTCAATTCTGTATACAACATTGGGATGTAAAATTACTTATTAAAATATGATTGATTAAATGACGATTGATCGATTGAATTATGAAAAAAATATAACGATCATATTCATAACTGATAAGAAAATAAAACTGAAAACTTTGAAAAAATTTAAATGAAAACAGGTATAAAATTTAAAATTAAATCGCCATTAGATTATTTACAAAAGCTCGTAGGAATTTATTTATATTATCATGATGTACATCTACTAAGTCGCTGCGGCCATTAAGAATTCTGCACAATCTAGGTATCGGAGAATTCGCACCAAGCACAGACTTTCGAAGTGGCGGACACAGGGGTGTTATCTTATTCCTGGGATATCTGGAAGGCGCATAGAACCTAATAAGCTTCAATAAACCGGGGCAGTCGATCTTATTGCGCAAAAGTTTGTAAAGAAATAAAGCATCGGTTATATCTCTACGCATAGACAACGATTGCATCTTGAAATGGCACAGACGGACTTTGTAAGAGGGCAGACGCTTAGCTTTCCCCTCACTAAAGGCTAAATGCTACACAAAACGTTTCTGGACCCTTTCTAGACGCAACATGTGAGTGGCATAGTGAGGTCTCCACACAACACTACAATACTCCACAACACTGCGTACGAAACTGTTATATAACATTATCTTGGTGCTACTTTTACGAAAGCCTTTGGTGTTACGAAGTAGGAACCCTAACATTTTTGATGACTTATTAATAATGTTTTCAATATGAGGCACAAAAGTGACCTTTTTGTCAAAGTGCACTCCTAGATCCCTAATTGTTTCGACTTCTTGGACTTGCTCCTGGTCAATGAAGTACTCTGTGTCAGTACAATTAATTTTTCGCGTATATTTAACATGGTAACATTTCTTCGGATTTAATTGCATTTTATTATTGTGGCACCATTTTATAACTTGGTTAAGATCGTGCTGCAGAAGTTCGCAGTCTCTTTTTGACTCTATCACTCGTGCAAATTTTAAGTCATCAGCATACAGAAAAGGTTCGGAAAAACGAAAACACTCGGGAAGGTCATTAATGAACATGATAAATAGTATTGGAGCTAAGTGAGTTCCTTGAGGGGCGCCTGATGTTATTTTGTGTGCAGCCGATCGAAAACCGTTTACAACGACAAAAAATTCGCGTTCAGCAAGATAAGACTTGAACCAACTTAATAAATGCCCTGTTATACCATAAGCTGCTAGTTTATATATCAGTATAGAATGGGGCATTTTGTCAAATGCCGTACTAAAGTCGGTATATACTACGTCAAATTGTTTGCCTCCATCTACAGCCTGTATCAGGGACTCCGTGAATGACACTAAATTTGTGGCTGTAGATCTAGATGCCACAAAACCGTGTTGATTGTTATTAAGATACAATCCTAAATGTTGCTGAATGTGTGGACATATAATAGATTCAAAAATCTTTGCGAATGTGGATAAAATTGAAATTGGCCTGTAGTTACTTATGGTATCTTTTTTATCTGACTTATGCACCGGGACTACCTTGGCTTTTTTCCATTCTGACGGAAAAGTTCCAGAAGCCAGCGATGCATTGTATATTATTAGTAAAGGAGATACTAGAGCTGTGGCACAATTAGAAATAAAGACAGGTGGGATGCCATCCGGGCCAGGTCCTTTACCAATGTTTACTGTTTTTAGTTTTTTTAGTAAACAATCGCGGTCAATCACTGGAATACTCAGGCCCTGACTATTATTATGCAGTGCTTGGAGGTACTTTGTATGACAGTTAATTTCTGTATCTTTGTCAGTCGTGCACGGTTGCGAAATGGTTAGCGAAAAGATCACAGATTTCAGAACCGTTAGATGTAACAACCTGTCCATCAGTCATTGTCAAAGGGTAGCCACTAGAACCACCGCGTTTCGCTTTTATGTAACTCCAGAGAAGTTTGGGATTATCTTTTATGTCCTTTTCAATTCTATCAATATAGTCATTATACAAATTCTTGGCTAGTTTTTCACACCGCTTGGAAACCAGTTTTAGTTCAATCTTATCTAATGGATTTTTGTATTTCCTGTAACGCAGCCTCAGCCTATTTTTTTCTTTTAACAATTTTATTAATGCTATGTCAAACCATGGCGGATAGTGACCATTGTTTGGTTTCCGATCAGGCACAAATTTGCCAATAGCATCACGGAGGCATTTGTAAAAAATTGACACCATGTCATTCACATCACTAGCATTTAGAAAGAGTTCATTCCAGTTTAGTTTATTTAGGTAATTATTAATTTCAGGGTAATTAGCCTTATGAAAGTTTGGTCTTGAGTCCGTACTATATGGTAAATTACAATTCTTTAGCAAAGACATAGTTAGTTCAAGGGGGGGATGCAACTTATCGATAGCTACCAGAGAATTGCTAGACTCACTCACCAAACAAGTAGGCTCTGTTGATAAAACCAGATCCAGTATTCGGCCAGAACAGTTTTTTACCTAGTTACAAAAGCCATAATGTCAACAACTTATCACCTTTTACAAAATGTTTCTTTTCCCGATGCATAGCTGTTAATTTTTGAGGAGTTCTCCTGGTACTTGACCATCAGCTCTACATCACCATACTCGTATGTATTCCGACGAGCATAAAGTGTTTAACATCCGTACTCAAGTAATCGAATCGCAATCCACGAAATACTTATTATTGAGTAGTTTCAATGGCCATCTGTGGTCTTCATCATCAGTTCAACTTCCCCAAATGGTACTTTTCGAAAGCAACTGCTCAAGGTACTATAAGAAATACCCAAAACGCTATAGGTGTGCCTATAATATTTGAAGATTGCTCTCGATTTCTCCAGGATTCCATCATCAGATCCTGATTTCGTAACAATGGGACCAACTAGAAAGTATACCATTTCGAACAGAAAAAAAAATTTCCAAATCGGTCCAGCCATCTCCGAGTTATGAGGTAACATACATAAAAAAAAAAAATTCAAGACGAATTGTAAACCTCCTTTTTTTCAAGTCGGTTAATAAGTTACATACTAAAATAACCAACACCTATCAGAGCGGCTTATGGGGCCGTATCGCCAGGTAACACAAAATAAGTATACTGAAGTAACCACACATATCAGAGCAGCTTATGGGGCTGTATCGCCAGGTTACACAAAATAAGTATACTGAAGTAACCACACCTATCAGAGCAGCTTATGGGGCCGTATCGCAAGGTTACACAAAATAAGTTTACTAAAGTATCCAACACCTATTAGAGCGACTTTGGGTTGTCAGTTTGCCTCAGGGTAACTTATTCAAGACGGTTGTGAGACCAATATAGATTAGTTTTTGGGATGGTTTCATTGGCTCAATTTTCATAGTGCATCAGTAAAACCTTAGAATGGTGTTACTAACACCTGCCTCATTTGTCTACTGACATACAATCATGGTAACAAACACCCATCAGAGCAGCTCCTGGGGATGTATCGCCAGGTTGCTTACTATACCACACTAATTCACAGACAATAACTACAGTTTATTTCTTGGGACTGCATTGGCATATCATATGGGTAGTTGCTGAAACTACACCATAACTGATGTAATAAAAATTCCTTACTAGGATAATCTGGTTTCAGTTGGGGTGTCATTGGACAGCCCACGGACGATACAACTTATAGAGGTTTTACCGTCAAATAAGTGCGTCAAACCTATTGAAGAGGTCACACAGCCATCCACCTCAGAAAACTTACCGCAGCAGACGTTGGTTAAGGAAAAAGTCTTGGAAGTAAACCATAATGAAGTTCTAGCTGACCCGAAATACCCCGCTCTTGAGCACAGGGATCCAGAAGTGCTGGATATTCTGGGAACTGATCCCTCTGCGGTTGTTAACTATGGGATTGACATACACAAAGTTTTAGCAACAAGATTGCAACACATAGACACTCTGGGACATAGCAAGGAAACCCGCGAAGAGCTTACAGAATGGTACCTCATCCCAGCTAACAGTATCTTGATTGGAGCACCCTACTAAATGTGGAAATAAAAGCAGCTGTAACAGAAACCGTATTAAAGCGAGACAAGGGCATCAAAGAGCGCCAAAGCCAGCTCACAATGGCAATTTCTGGGCTAGCGAGTCCTCACCCAAGAACATGAGAACAAAAACAAAAATAAAGAGGGCCTCAAACAACTCATGGTACTGGATCTTGTGTGACACACAACATGCAAAGTCAGTCACTAAACGAAACTTCACCATATTCTCCATAAACAAACATCTGAATGACGCAAAAATTTACAAATAGTGAAAACCTAGCAAATACAGAACCCAAAACTTTTTCCTTAACTTAATAACAAGTTAAAAATAATTTAAGGTGGAGAAAAAGGGTCCCAGTGCGCAGGAGTACAACGAGATTGTGAAACATTTCCCCCGCCGGTGCCGGGTCCCTCAGCGTGAGACAGTCGCATCAAGTCGCCGCGAAAGCATCGTGACGTCCGTCGAACTGCAACCATCGCCGATAAATACGGTAAAATACAATGGTCGGTAATCACTGAAGACCAAACTATGTTGTCATAAGTTAACGTGTATAAACTAGCAATGTTTTTCTTTTTATGCTCCACGATCTCTAATCAATGAAGATCAAACTATATTGTCATAGGTTTAATGGATATAAACTACAATTAAGAAAAAAAAAGAAACCTAATTAGATTACCTAACGAAAACCTGTCAAACATAAAGTCTGAACTAATAAGATGTATTGCATAAGGTGTAAAATTTGCGAAATTCTTTGGACTACTTGCACGGATGAATATGAGATACTTTACACTTAAGAAAGAGTAAATACATGAATAGACCTAACTCTATGCAAGATTCATTTAAATGATGAGACGCATACTGCTCAGAAATATAGACTGACGCCTCAACTATGGGGGGGAGTAGCCACGTGTGGGGGTGAACGAGCCAGCGGAAGATGATCGCGAGATGAGAGAAAAATCCATATAAATCAGCTCGAGCTGCTGGTAGCTTATTTCGAAACCTCAGAAACTGTGAATTCTTCTTCACATAGATAACTCCATAGCCATTACTTACATAAACCGCAAGGGGAGCATCCAATACCTACATCTATTTTTTTATATATTTCATATATTACAGATAACAAAATTGCGGATGCAGACTCTCGTCGAGTACACCCAGATATAGATTGGATACTGGCTGGATTGGATTCGGCCGGCGGACCTCTTCACAAGTAGAGTAAATACAATCCAAACACTTTGGCAGTTAATGCATTCATAATCAAATGGACAACAATTATTTTTTAGGCCCCTTGGTCCTTTCATAATAATGTTAAAAACCTTGAGAAAATTTATTACTAAAAAAGGCAAGGCAATCATGGTGGTTTCTAAATAGCCCATACAACCGTGGTTGCTTATATTCCAACTTTAACCTAACAACATTATTATTTTACAAGACAACCTCAAACTGGTTGCCGGATCATTGTGCGCCGCGGTGACGCAGGGTATCGATCATCCACAGCGGACACCATGATAGGCTCGTTGTCGGAAAATCCTTACCAGCAATATGACGTACCTAGCACTTGAAAAATTAAATTTTGTGCTCAGAACACTATAATTTTGAGTTATATGAAGCGTCAATCCCAAACATTTCATATTTTCTCACAGGTTTACTCAATCAAAGAAACCAGTACGGCACCTTGAATTCATGTAGGTTCTCATTACAAGGTTTTTTTCAGGGGAGCTTATCGGCTCAACCACGGCCTAAATATAATACCACGTGGTATACTTCGCTTGTACTAGAAATTCCAAAGGAAAATTTGCCGTTAAAAATTAACTTAAAATGATGATAACGTCGGCATAACGTATACAAAAATTATTATAAAATAAATAAATTGTAATTAAATAAATAAATAATAAACATACCCGACCAGTGACGATTTTAAAACTTCCAGGGCGGGCTCAAAACAACCAACCTTGAGCCAACCATTCTTTGAGACGAAAATGGAAATGTGCCCAAAACCTTACTTTTTAATATTAGTACAAAACCAAGCCAGGTCTTTTTGTGGGAAACACATAAAGCCGTTCAATGGTTTTAAGAAACCGCATAAGCGGTAAAAATACAATCCTTACGTCCGTCGGTGGATTATAACCGTCCTTAAAGATAGCGGGATTGACACCTCTGAGTGCACAAGACACAAGGCACGCTGCTACGTCCAAACCTAACCAATGCGACTTCTCATCGATCTTATCCGCGACAGGGCAAGCTAGAGCGGAAGCTCTAACGTTTTTGGAAAATTCTATAACAGAGCAATGATTAACTCTAACAAAACGTAACTGCCACGATAGTGCTAACTGATTTATAATTAGTTCATTACCCTTAGATATAAAACTAGATTTTTAAGGAGAACAAAATTAAGTAATAACTAAAACAAAAAAAAAAAGTGATACTAATTAAGTAGTTTTAGAAATAAACCAATTGATTAATACACAGGTATTTTTTGGTAGTTGACATTTCCTCAGCTATCTCTCAAGGTCTACATATATTTCAACGTTTTCAGGTTACTAATCTCGAGGACGATGCACGAGTATAATTCATGATTAAACGAACTTACCTGTACGTGAAGTTCTATCATAATTATACAAAGTGCATCGTCAGAAGAGATTAGTAACACCCACCCAACCCAAAGTGTCTCCCAGTTTGCTGCAGAAATGTCAAAGCTGAACATGGTGGCTTCAAACTCTAAACTTAATGAAAGACCGAGACGCTGGGGTTGCCAGCAAAAGAAAAAAAAAAAAAAAAAAAAAGAGCGCAGTACTTTAAACATACAGTGTAAGAGTGGTATCACTAGCGTGTTACTACATATATTTCAACGTTTTCAGGTTACTAATCTCTTCGGACGATGCACTTTGTATAATTATAATAGAACTTCACGTACAGGTAAGTTCGTTTAATCATTAATTATTGTTGGTAGTTTCATTAAAACTACTCCTATTCATGTGATGGAGAGCGAGTTATGCTTACCCTCTTTACAAATTAGACGTAAATTTTTAGCATTTAAGTTTTGCCTTAAGGCTAAGTCATGTTACCAACTGTGTGACAAGTAAATGTCTGTCCGATCTTGGAGCTCTTAGAACCCATAGGTATTGGTCAAATAAAAAATACCTATATATGTCGGAGTTGGTTGTCAATTGCAATTAGTTATTGCGGGTATTCATCATATTTTGTTAAGAGTTGATTTTCTTGTTATGAATTTAAGTGATCTTTCAGTATCAATTACTGTCTGATAAATTGAAACATAATTTATTAAGTACTTAGTATACGCACTAATTGGTTTTTGGCAACTAATTTCGATAAGTGTGACTGATAGTTTTGATCAAAACAATGGATGACATGTTTCTTTAATTTAAACTTTGTGAAAGCACCATTGTTTATTATCGATAATTACTCTTGTATTATTTGATTATTTTATAACGTAAGTCTCATTAGATTTATTTATTTATTTATTCATTTGGGAAAACAAACAGTTACACAAGTGTGATTAAAATTATGAATGATTACAAAAGTATTGGTATATGTGTAGCTCACGACATTATCCACATATTGTTCACATCAATTTTATATTTGAACTAAATAAGCGAAAGCGAGTGAATCTACATTCTTTTTAAAGAAGAAAATAATATTTACAAATTAAGAAAAAAAATCAATAATACATTTCTATTTAACTAAACTATGAATTTTGTTGGTCACGGAATAATAAAAAAAGACAATACATTTCTATTTAACTAAACTATGAATTATGTTGTTCACGGAATATTTAAATCTATTAGACGACAATGTAAATATGTCTATGTCTGAGAAAGTTGTGTTAAATTTTTTTGCAATTCGACGCAAAGGTGCGCGCATACCTGCATTCGTACGGCATGAAGAAATAGCGAAAAGTGGACGTGCGCGGACCTCGCGTCTCATTACAGTTCTTGGTACAATATAGCTTAATTTATTTGTCAAATCTAAGCAGTCATATCTGTTATTACATAAGTCATGTAGAAACATCATTTCTAGGAGTAGACGTCTAGACTTCAAGTCCATCAACTTCATATTATTGCTGACCGTCGGACTATTGGATACCAAGCTATGGCGACAACGATAACGCACCCCTTTGAGAAATCTGCGCTGTATTTTTTCTATGCTCTCAATGTACTTTTGGTACAAAGGATTCCATATAAGAACAGCATATTCTAGTTGAGACCGAATAAGTGACTTGTAAAGATGAATATAGGTATCTATATGTTTGAATTCTTTGGTGGTTCTCATTACAAAACCGTACATGCGGTAAGCATTGTTAATAATTCTATCTATGCGTTGATCAAGGTGCAGTTTACTGTCTAATATCACTCCAAGATCCCTCACCGATGGAACTTGGTTCAAAGGAGTTGTGTTTAGTGTGTACGAACAATGTATAATATGTTTGTTCAGGACTGCAATAGGCCAGTGCAACGGTAACTGGACGGTCTGAACTTGTCCACGATACGCGGAGCTATAAACGTTGCTTACAATAAACAAGGTTACACAATAATCTACAGGCTCTCCGGCCGACAACAATCTATAGCCTGCGAGGCCCTACAAATAGTTACAAATAACACTCACCTGAGCTGTAGACGGCAACCTAGGATCTGTTTGATCACGTCCAAAGTGTTTGTATGTAATATGAGATGAGTAACTGAAACGTGTGATGTAAGTCAAGTGTGTTCTAGGACGTTCCCAAGGCGTCAATCTCCAGATGGCGCGGGTCCCACAGCATCAAAGCCTAACGCGTTTCCACCAAGCGCGTGCCACGAGGTGACGCAATAAGGCGATATGTTCCGAGAAATATCCCTGGATTCTCGTCAATCCGGGAGTACAAAGTTCAATCAAACACTGTTCACAATCAATCCGCTCATATCTCGTGAGATCCAATTCGATTTCCAACAAATTCCGCGTGTCAGCCGATCGACAACAATACGGCGTACAATCCAACAATATCCCGGGGTTTTCGACAAATGGGGATTTCAACTTCAAACAACAAATAATTCGCGCCCCAATTATCGGTCTCAACAGGCGAATCCAACGATATTTTACCAATTATAATTAACTCAACAGGGTCCCGACGACCGGCATTTTTTCCAACCAAGCAAAGTCTATCTGTCAAAGTCAAGTAATGTCAAAATCAAATTCTTTATGTCAAAAGGGTGCGTTCTGTTTCACGTCGGACCGAACATCTACCCCCCCGGACGGGCCTACCCGTCCGCTAATCAATTGGAAGTCTTGACAAGGTTGCAAATTCAACACAGCTTCAATGCGGCCAAATACCGTAGCTAGTTCATTAAAGGTGAGAACGGTGTCTCCCAACAATCTCCGCCAGCGTCCCTTTGCCGCTTTCACCGCGGCCCCAAAAATGACCCCCCAATGGGGGGCAGGCTGGCGGGTCAAACAACCAAGTGACCCCTCGGCGGGCCAAACTATTACCAATATCAACCTGGCTCTCATTAATGAAGGCGTATACCTCCTTCAAATAGTTACTTGTACCCTTGTAATTCGTACCGCAATCAGACCTATTCAACGAAGGTAACCCACGGCGAGACACAAATCTTTCCAAAGTCGCCTCAAAGGCCTCTGTCGAGAGGGAGGTTACCAGCTCCAAATGTACTGCCTTGGTTGACAGGCAGACAAACACACAAATAAGCCCTAACAATCTTGCTATTACGAAGGGTGGACGTCTTCAACAAAGGGGGACCAACAAAATCCGTTACGACGCCAGCAAAAGGCCTCGTCTCATTGACGCGATCAGCCGACAAAATCCAAAATTCTCGCTGCAGAATGGCCAACAGCGCATTGCAACCGGCATGCGAGTTCTTAGTGTGACGATCAGTCACCAACAATTGAACCAAGTTCAGTTATAACAAGGGCAGGAGCACCAATTTTAGGGTAAGGACAACTCACAAGGGTGATTTCAAACCAGGTCCTTCCCTCAACAGTGGTGACAGCCGTTTCGCCAATTCCCCAAATCCTGCCTGAAAGGTCGTTCACCTTCAGGCCAACCTGTCCCGCTAACCAAGACGACAAAAGGCAACCCCGGACTCCCGTGCCCAAAATGGCACGGACCACAATTGAGTCACCCAAGGGTCCCCAGACCTTGACCGAGGCCGTTGGCAACAAAACCGTCTTGATCGGGGGGGTCCTTTAGCGGGCAGGCGTCAATCTCTTAGTGATGCCTGGGCGGCGACCGATCGCCGCTTCCAGGCTGCCTTCGTTCACGACGAGGCCAACAATCCAAATATTCGTCTGCGCGGTGTCCCGAGCCGCTCGCCATCACTGTAGGGGCATATCCCACCGGATGCCCGAATGGCGGAGGGCGCGACTCCAGCCGGGGACGTTCCGCCAACGGAGGGGAAAAGCAGCGGCGCCGACCCGGCCACTGCTGCCTAGCAGCCAATGCGCGTTCTCCCTGACGAGGGAAGACCAAATGGCGCTCGTGGGGCTCCCGTTCAACTTGCGCGGGGGGTGGAGTGCGGCGTACAGAATCGCGGGTCTCAGCCCGGTGCTCGTCTCCGGGGTACCCCCCCTTGCACGAACCCCCCTCAGAAGCTGGTCTGCTAGAGCGGTTCGCGTTGGCGCACAAAATCTCCAAGTGGGACCCCTTACAAATTCTACACGGGCGGGGGTCGGGGCAGTCCCGATGAAAGTGGGCCCCCAAGCACGAGAAGCACAAACGGCGTGCGTTGACAATGCGGCGGCGGGCACTTACGTGCAAATTCAAAAAGGCCGGGCAACGCGCCATGGCATGCCCTGTTGCCTTACAAAAGTCACAATGATGAGGACTCCGGGCACCATCAAAACGGGGGGCTGGGCGGACATCAACAGGCCCCCTGGCCCGAGGACTCCGGGCGCCGGCAAAACGGGGGGCGGGGCGATCATCAACAGGCCCCCTAGCCCGAGGACTCCGGGCGCCAGCAAAACGGGGGGCGGGGCGATCATCAACAGGCCCCCTAGCCCGAGGACTCTGGGCGCCAGCAAAACGGGGGGCGGGGGGAACATCAACAGGCCCCCGAGCCCTAGTCCGTCCCTGGTCTCTGGGCTGAGAATGTAGTGGGGGTGACCCCGTGGCGCCACGAGTGTTATCCGCAAACCGACACTCGTCTTCCAAAAATTTGAGGAGGTCGTCAAAGGGGGGAAGATGGGTGGCACTATCCCCACCATACTTCTGCTCAAAACGTGACCTCAACTCCGCGGGGAGCAACTGCAGCACTATGTGCACCAACAAGTAGGACCAATGTTCCACCGGTAACTCCAAGCGTCTCAAAGCGTTGGTTGCTGAAACCAACGGGTTCAGCAAGTCAGTGCGCAACGTCGACGTGCTGACAATGGCCGGTAGCCCCAAAATCTGGTCGATGTGCACATCAGCCAGGCAGCGCTTGTTCTGATACCGTCGGGAGAGAAGCTCCAGAGCGGTCGGGTAAGAGGAATCCGTCACCGGCAAGTGCTGCACCAAGGCTCTGGCTTCGCCCTCCAGGACAGACAATAAATAGGCCAGCTTCTGGGCAGGTCCGAGGTCCGAGCGTGCATCGACAAGACTCTCAAAGAGATCTAGGAAGCCCAGCCAGTGGTCCAAGCGACCGTCAAAATGTGGCAGCTCCAGGGTGGGCAGCCTACTCAATAGTCCAGGGCCTGCAACAACAGGGGTCTGCGGCTTGGCCGCATCAGGCACCCGGCTCTTCAAAATTTCCCGCGCTCGTAGACATATGACATCCCCCAGGTGGATAATCTGGTCATAGTCACCCAAAATCTTATCGCGGGCTGTCTGATCCATCACCCCCAAATCCACGTCCATGATGTACTCGTTGAAGCGCGTGAGCGCAGCATCAGCTGACTTGATCCTCTCAATCACTTGCCCATACCGAGCAAGGGTGAGCTCTTCCAATTCCACACGCTCAACAGTTGCAGCTGCCGATGTGAACCAGATGGTTAAGTTGAGATCAACTGTGAGGTCAATCCCGCAGCAGCCTCCCTGACTGCCCTTAATGAGGCCATTGCAACAATCAAATATTAATACAAAACACCAATCAACAACCAACAATCAAATATTAAACAAGCAAAACCTTCATCACGACAAAACACACGCCACATTATTTGTGCCGCATATATACCACCACGAACACATGAGGCCGCATATTCACAGTATTTCGATATGCTACAAGACTTGGCTAATGACTCTACTTGTGACTCATATTTCTTTCTTGGAGATTTTAATATCCCAGGTATCGAATGGTCAGACCAAGGTGGCCATGCTCATGTATCAAGCTCGGCTGGGCGTAGCTTGTTAAATTTTATGGAATTTGTTAATGGCACTCAATATAACACCACCAAAAACAAATTAGGACGAATACTGGATTTAGTTATTTCTAACGTGGATTGCCAGACAATATCTTGTAATATTCTTCTAGAACCTGACATGCACCATCCTCCGTTCTCCATATTAACTACTCTGGGTATGCAATTTGCTTCCATGAAACCTCGCTCGGTCCAAAGACATAATTTTCATAAAGCTAATTTCGATGAAATAAAACTTGAACTAGGTAAAGTTAACTGGGATAAGGCTCTCTCTCACCTCTCTTCAGAGGAAGCTGTCAATACTTTCTATGAAAAATTATACGGCATTATTAGATTGCACGTTCCGTTATCTCGCATTAAAAATGGAAAGTATCCAGTATGGTTTTCCCCATCCTTGATACGTATTTTAAAGAATAAAGAACGTGCATGGATCAAATGGAAGAATTATAATAATATCTCCGACTACTTAACCTTTTCCAAATATCGCAATCTGTTTCATCATGAATCTGCTAGATGTTATCGAAACTACATGGAATCTGTTGTGAATAACATCCCCAAAAACATTAAGTACTTCTGGTCTTATATATCAGCTCGAAAATGCAAGGCTAAACTACCTGCCAGCATGTATTTCAAGGATATTACCTCCGAAGACCCCAAAAATATCTGCAACTTATTCTCAACTTACTTCTGTTCCGTCTACGAACCTTCTTCTTTTAATCCAAATACATGGCAACCACCTACTACCTGCAGTGAAAATTTAATATGTATATCAGACATTTACTTGACTGAAGATGTTATAAGTACGTCATTAAAGTTGCTTGATCCTTCTAAAGGAGCTGGACCGGATGGATTGCCACCTAGTTTCTTCACAAGATTGTATGAAATCCTCTGTACTCCCCTGCAAATAATGTTTAATAAATGCCTACGAGAAGGCGTTTTTCCCGCAGTTTGGAAAAATGCCTTTATTACTCCAGTCTATAAAAGTGGTGACAAAAATAATGTAGAGAATTACCGCCCCATCTCAATACTTTCCACCTTGTCCAAGGTCTTCGAGAGACTGGTACATGAATCAATATATTCTCGTCTTCACCGCCATATTATCCCGGAACAACATGGATTTGTAAAACGTCGTTCCACCACAACAAATCTTATGGTTTTCACTAACTATTTATTCGAAAATATGGATCAACGATTACAAGTAGACGCTGTATACACAGATTTTCAGAAGGCTTTCGACAAGGTGGATCATAAATTACTCATGGATAAAATAGCCTATAACGGTATACGCGGAAACTTATTGCGTTGGTTTATGTCATATATTTTTAACAGAACCCAGAAAGTCGTTGTTAATGGTTATGAATCTGACACTGTAATTGTTACGTCTGGAGTTCCACAAGGTTCCATCTTAGGTCCTCTTCTCTATGTCATATTCATAAACGATATTAAACAATGTTTCGTTAACTCTCGGTTTCTAATGTACGCAGATGACATCAAAATCTATAAACCTTGCAAAACGATAGAGGATTGTCAACTTCTTCAAGATGATCTAGACAGGTTACATACTTACTGCATTGTTAATAAGCTCATTCTTAGCCTTCCAAAATGCCACACTATCTCTTTTACTAAGAACAAAAAGAAACACATATATACCTATTCCATTGACAACGTTCCCCTAAATACTGTTCGTTCAGTACGTGATTTGGGAGTAATACTTGATTCCTGTCTACACTTTCACTTACACTATGATACAGTAGTAAATAAAGCTTTTCAAATGTTCGGTTTCGTCATGAGATCGTCCCGTGACTTTGTGCGTCCCTCTACCTTCTTAATGCTATACAAAACATTGATTAGATCACAATTAGAATATGCTTCACCTATCTGGAATCCTTTGTACAAAAAGTACGGTGCTGGCTTAGAAATGGTACAGAAAAAGTTTTTGCGTTCTATGAACTACAGGTGTTATCACTCTAAAGTTCCCTACACACATTTATTAAATAAATATCATGTTTTAAGTCTAGAGTACAGACGATTGCTTCTGTCAGTAATGATGTTGCATGGTTTGTGCAACAACAGATTTGACTGCACAGATTTAACAAATAAATTATGTTATACAGTACCCAGAACTGTTATCCAGCGCGGAGTGCGCGTGCCTCGTCTGTTTCATACAGAGTCCTGTAAAACTAATGCCGGAGTGCGCGTGCCTCTGCGTCGTATTGTGGACATATATAACTCGCACTTCACACGGCTTGATATATTTTGTCTATCTAATAAGCAATTTAAAGTAGAAGCTTGTAAACTCTTGTCTGAGATTTAATTTAATAATATGTTAATCAGTTACGGATTTATTAGATAATGTTATTTTAACTATTTCGTTTTTAGCTTTAATGTGTCATTGTAACTCTCATTTCTTTTGTTAACCTGTGGACAATGGTGTGGGTTGCATAATTGTTTAATTAGTTATACGAATTTTAGTTAATATGTTTTTATTATGTAACTGTTATTTGTCCCTAAATAAATAAATAAATAAATAAATAAATAAACAGCAATGACTTATTAGTTGACCAAATAATCTCAACAAAATAAAAATTCAAATTCAATTATTTCAAGTCCAAATCCGACCCTGTACTTATTCCAAGTATGAATCTAGCTTGGTACAGATGGCTAGTTACAAGATAAATAACAATTCAATGTATATATTGTGCAGGATCACACCAACAATTAAATACAACAATTGAAGTATAATATTGCTCCGGACAATCTCTAACAACAATCCAATAATTACTATAAATGCAATAACCAATACACACAATTCAAGTCCTATTATGTTAGACTATGTGTAATTATTATTTAGATAACCTTTCAAATTCAGATCAATGACATTCAATTATTAATTGCCACAAATACCAAACAACTTTTACAACAATATACCAACTTATGTACCAAATACAACCAATTCCTAAATTCACAAATAAATCTTACCTGTCAATGCAATAAAAGGGGCTACAGTACAAATTACAAATACAACTTCAATTGATTCAACTTCAATTAGATAGCCCGGATGACATGGTAATATATTCAAAACTTATTAAGTTATAAGTTGTGTTAAGTAATTAAACTCAAGTTTTAAGTTTTAAGTTTTCAACAATATTCAAAACTTCCAATTAAACCAGTGGATCTTATATTATAAGAGCCACGCCTACTACCAGAATGAATCAGTGGATCTTATAAGAACCACGCTCTGCTACCACTTTGTTCAGGACTGCAATAGGCCAGTGCAACGGTAACTGGACGGTCTGAACTTGTCCACGATACGCGGAGCTATAAACGTTGCTTACAATAAACAAGGTTACACAATAATCTACAGGCTCTCCGGCCGACAACAATCTATAGCCTGCGAGGCCCTACAAATAGTTACAAATAACACTCACCTGAGCTGTAGACGGCAACCTAGGATCTGTTTGATCACGTCCAAAGTGTTTGTATGTAATATGAGATGAGTAACTGAAACGTGTGATGTAAGTCAAGTGTGTTCTAGGACGTTCCCAAGGCGTCAATCTCCAGATGGCGCGGGTCCCACAGCATCACAGCCTAACGCGTTTCCACCAAGCGCGTGCCACGAGGTGACGCAATAAGGCGATATGTTCCGAGAAATATCCCTGGATTCTCGTCAATCCGGGAGTACAAAGTTCAATCAAACACTGTTCACAATCAATCCGCTCATATCTCGTGAGATCCAATTCGATTTCCAACAAATTCCGCGTGTCAGCCGATCGACAACAATACGGCGTACAATCCAACAATATCCCGGGGTTTTCGACAAATGGGGATTTCAACTTCAAACAACAAATAATTCGCGCCCCAATTATCGGTCTCAACAGGCGAATCCAACGATATTTTACCAATTATAATTAACTCAACAGGGTCCCGACGACCGGCATTTTTTCCAACCAAGCAAAGTCTATCTGTCAAAGTCAAGTAATGTCAAAATCAAATTCTTTATGTCAAAAGGGTGCGTTCTGTTTCACGTCGGACCGAACAATGTTTGTTTTTTGTAAATGTGATGGATACACATTTAGATGTACTCAATTGAATTTTGTACTTAGCACAATATGCAGAGAATCGATGTAGGTCCTCTTGTAGTAAATCGCAATCATTTCTATTGCGAATTGTTCGGTACACTTTAAGATCATCTGCATAAAGTAAAAACTTTGAATGTACGAAACAACTCCCAATATCATTGATGTATATAATAAAGAGAAGGGGACCCAAAATTGAACCCTGGGGCACGCCAGACGAGACAGTTACATAATCCGACTGGAAACCCTTAATTGCAGTTCTTTATGTTCTGTTTGTTACATATGATATAAACCAGCGGAGTAAATCACCGCGAATGCCATTATACGCAAGCTTATTCAGAAGTAATTCATGGTCCACCTTATCAAAAGCTTTCCGAAAGTCTGTATACACGGCGTCTACTTGTATCCGTTGATCCATATTATTAAATAGATAATCAGTAAAGCTCAACAAATTTGTGACAGTAGACCTTCTTTGAACGAACCCATGTTGCTGAGATACAATAATATTATGGAGAGTAGGATAAATTGCGCCATGTACAAGTCTCTCAAAAATCTTCGATAAGGTGGACAGGATGGAAATTGGTCGATAGTTTTCGACGTTTTGTTTTGAACCAGCTTTGTGCACGGGTGTGATGCTAGCTCTTTTCCAAACATCAGGGAAAGTTCCTTCAATAATACATTTATTATATATAATATGTAACGGAGTGCAAATATTGCAGGCTACATTTTTTAGGAAGTATGGTGGTAATCCATCTGGCCCAGGGCCTTTAGTTGTGTCTAACGATTTAAGGATTTTCAAGACTTGATCATGGCTGAAATTGATACGGTCAATAATTACACCATTCTCAGCGTAGGTTTTCGGTGGCTGCCATTCACTGTGGTTTAACGAAGATTTCTCGTAAACCGATTGGAAGAAGTTTGAAAAAAGTTCACATATTACTTTAGGGTCATTTGAAGTTTGATCTTTATAAGAAACTGTATCTGGTATACCAGCGTTAGTTTTGAGATTTGAAACGTAAGTCCACAAATGCTTGACATTTTTTTTTTTATATTATCCTCAACAGTACGAATATAATTCGAGTAGTTTTTCTTACATTCGGCATGGAACCTACGCCTAAGAAATGAAAATTGTTCATAATCCGACAAGTTGTTATAGGTACGTCTTCCATTTAATCCAGGCTTTATTTTTCGAATTGAAAATACGAATTAGTGATTTTGAGAACCAAACTGGAAACTTTGTTGATTTACTACGGGTGTTAGGAGTATGTTTTTTTTATTGTTCCATATACAATATCATAAAAATTACTGACGCAATTTTCCGCTGACAAGCCACTGAACAAACCTGTCCAGTCAATTTTAGATAGGTCATGGTTAATTTGGTCATAATCTGCTTTAAAATAATTATATTTCAAAATTTTTGCTTGCGTGAGGTTTTTGATTGTGCATTTATATGTAACAGTGGCACAAAAAGGAGGATGATGATCGTCAATAGGCAGCATTATACACGAAGGCAATTTGTGTCGCTAATTAATAGGTCTAACAAACGACCATTATAGTTTCTAATGTTATTGTACTGTGATGCATTAAATAGAGAAGTAAAGTTTCTTATATATTCATGAATTACCGAGGAATTACTATTACAAGACATAGCCGAGGTATTGCCGTTTCTACTTGGTAACCAACTTATATCCGGCAGGTTATAATCACCAAAAAGATAAAACTTATTCACGTTAAGGTTCTCAAAAGTGCTCTGCAGAAGGTTAAAGTGGTTTAGGTATATATCCTCAGAGGTTTTAGGAGGAATATAGACTCCACTTATAATATAATTTTCATTATTTTTGTATCCAGGGAGCTTTATAAGGACGTGCTCAATTTGAGGACTGACGGGATGAGCAAAAGGCACAACAGTGGAGCCTAATATTTTAAGTACAGCCACAAGGACTCCCCCACCCTCCTTTTTACTTGTGGCAGCACGGTTACGGTCACATCTGTAAACAATGTAGCGGTCATCTATGAACTCAGTATCAGAAATCTGTGGAGTAAGCCAAGTTTCTGTAAGGATAATAATATCATAACAGTTTGATAAAATATTCATATACAGAATATTCAGCTTAGTGCGTATACCTCTATAATTTTGATAATATATGGTTAGATTATCCATGAATGTAGGATTTATATTTAAAAGAATTAATTGAAATGAATTTATAACAGATGAATATCCTCCTAGTCAGCAAACAATTGAAGTCCAGACTGAAGTTTATAATATGCGATATGACATTTAGTGTGAACAGATTCGACTGTTTAATATATTTTATAAAATAGTTACTATTTTTATTGTAAGTAACGTACTGTAGACCAGTTGAATAACTATTTGAAGACAAAAAATAAATAATGTAAAGAGAGCTTATAACATAACACAACTTGGCAATACAAGGGTCCTTATACAACATACAAATACGAATTTTTAGAGAGTAAGTATTACATACTATTAGGTGAAGTGGTTCTAGGCTTAATTTTAGATATATCTTGAAAGGATCGTATTGCCATTGCTGGCGCTCCATCCACCTGTCGCACAAGAATGGTAGCATGCTTGACCCAGACGAATTTAAAATTATTTCTGATGGCAGCTTCTTTGCAGGCTCGAAACAACTGTTTATTTTTAAGTGTTAAATGCTCATTCATGTAGACTGGTTGTACTGTTCCTGATATACCTAGCTGATCGGTTTTTATACCCCTTGCTATTCGATTTAGATTTAGTACGTTTTGTATCAAGTAAACACGTGACGCACTTCCTCGCGCCAATGGACAGAGTTGGAGGGATTTCAAAGTGCGGGTATCGTCTTATAAAAGACCGTGCACTTGGTATGCTCGTCAGTCTGTCTTCGGATCTGACTCAATAAAGAACTCCTCCTCCTCCCCCCTGACTCTCCTACATCAGAAGTGGGATAGCGTGGGTCTCGAACACATTGCTGTTTCTACTGTACTAGCCCATGTTTCCAAATTTGATTCCCGTGCTCATCGACTAGCATTTACTACCGAAGTTACAAACCAGGCATAAACTTCAACAAGAACTGAGTGTCCTGTCCCACTTTAAGAGAAAGTCTCAGATCTCTTCTGACCAGCAAGATAGTTCTTTCACACATTGTGATAGTTCTTTCACAGCACACTTATTTTATTTCGGTTAATTGAATTTTTGGTTCATAGTCCGTGTGATTTTATTTTAAGAGGGTACTTGAATGTAGGTCACGATTGTCAGATTGCTTTGCAAGTACTTCTCGCTAGTTGGTTTTGGTTAGCTGTACGTTTGTTTTAGATCTTGATATTATTTTTAACCTTAGATAACTAAACTTGTTTTACAGAAACGTAATAACTAATCTTTCGTCGAGCGGACTACGCATTATAAAATGTCATTATTGACAAAATTGTTTATTAAAAACTGAAATTTCTTACATGGCACAATAGTTTGGGTAAGTATGAACTAATAAAGAATAAAAAAATTGTACAAATATTGTTACAGACAGTTGGTACACATGTCAACATTATGAGGGCCACAGATTGCATTTTTACATTTTATGAAACGGTGGTTAGTCATTCGGCGAGCTTTTGACGGACATAAATAGCATATTTTGCGTGCATTCGATGAAGAATGAGCAGGAGCTTCTTCATTGGACTATTCACCTGGAATGTCCTGGGTCATGGTTTTTATTTACCACTTCAAAGTCACTGTCTGTAATCGTTGTCGTAGCCAGGGCTCCATGAGTTGGTCTCCCATCTTCATGACGAAATCTCGCCGAGACACATGTTTCTTTTTGTTTCTAACATTATTAGAGTCATAGATAGCTCCTGTATTATATAATAAGCCAATCAAAGCTTTGATCTCTAATAAATCAGTCAATGATACCGTCTGCGAGTCGTGTTTATATTTATTTTTTCGAATAAGTATCTCAGCGTTGGTAAACGTCACAACTTGAAGCAACATATCATCAGACAGAAAGAGTGAGAATAAATCTATAGGTTCATGTAAATTTCTGGCTTCTCCTCTTGGACCGGGGATGAAATGCACTATGTTTCGCCTCAAGGTACGGGTAGTAGCTTGTCTAGGTATAGACGACCACTTGTGTTTATTTTTTCCATAGAGAAATCGGTGCTGACTGTTCTGATTCGTCTTCACATTCGCCGTCCTCTTCTGTATTGATCCATTGGTTTATTTGTTCCTCTTGCCTTCTTAAATCCATATAAAAGTAAGCGTAATATAAGACGTGAAAAGAGTGGAAATTACAAAAAAAAAACGAAGAATAAAAATATTAATTGCAGCAAAAGTATCTATTTAGTCAATATATTTTTATAATTTCATTAGAATTACATACATATAAACATTATTCATCCGAAAAATAAAAATAAACATTGCATTGTTACCCTGAAATAAAAAAAAATAAAGAAAAACAAAAGTACATACCTTTACAAAAAAGTTACGTAGTAACTAAACTTTCGTCGAGCGGGCGACGCGATGCCTGTAAGTAGCTTCCTAATAGTCGTATGTAAGCAATCGGGTCACGCGCTGCATTGTTTTTGGATATTATTAAGGTAAACAAATAGAGGAACGAGGGGGGCACGGGGAAGTTTGCAAATGACACATTCGAGCTTAAGTGCGTCGTCGTGTCGACGAATGATTAGTTATCTAGGGTTAAGTAGAGGGTACGTGTATGTAGAAACGATTGTCTGATTGTTTTGCAGTTATTTATGTCGTAAGCTAGTGTCGCCTGTTTATTATGAAAATCAAAGTCCGCGCTCTCGTTCTAGATCACGGCTACGTTATTCAGATCCTAGTTCTAACAGAGCACCGGAACATTCTACGGTAACCGATCGTATTGTTGACGCCATCCGTTCGATTAATTATGCGGGTAGATCGAATCAACATTTTTACATTTCAAGTATTGATCCGAATTTACATAATATCAATGATTGGTGTGCGGAGGTAGATCGTGCAAAATCCATTAATAGGTAACTGGAGTGATTATGAGTGTCTTTCGATTGTCTGAAAGGTGACGCTCGATCGTGGTTAAAATGTCCGATGTTGCGAATATATTGGCCGATATAATAAATACGAACTCGAACAATTGCGGATTACGCACCTCGTTCATTGCTTCGTTTACGTATAGTGCGGGGACTTAGTGACGAATTGATTTCACCAATTATTATACGTGGATATTAATTGTAGCCGAATGATTTAATTGAATTTTTCTCGATTTACAATAAACCGATTAGTTCTAAAAGTACTTTTTCACGTTCGGTTCCGACTAATAATACTAAAAGTAACTTAACTACGGATTTCTTGCCAAAGCAGGGTAGCAGTGTAACTTTTTGTAAACGATCTAAAGTTGATTAGGATACGAGTAGTACGTCTGGTACTTCGATATTCAAAGACTTTTTGTTCTGCATAGGTCCGAACTTTATTCGTTTTGTAAGAAACTGGGTCATAAAGTCAACACTTGTTTTGCCAAACAAAAATCTGAATCAGCAAACAAGAACACAGTTGGTTAATTGTCGTAATGTTTTAATAACTTGTTGTTGTAATGTTTTAGTAACTTCAAATAATGTACCTAGTGAGGTAGTAGTCACGACCATTATTCAAGACGTGTGGGTAGACTTGTTAAGATACCATGTTAGACCCCATGGTTCTTTTCGCAGATGACAGTACAGTAGTAGTTAAATGTGACGACCTCAATAATTATAAAAATGAAATTAATATGACTTTAAATAAAATTATTTCATGGTTTGACAACAATAATCTTATTATAAATTTAGAGAAAACGAAAATTATGCATTTTTACCAGAGAATTCCCGCTAAATCTCTTGACATTAACTATTTAGGGACTAAAATAGAATCAGCCGCTGTCACAAAATTCCTTGGTATAATAATAGATAATAATTTGACCTGGAAATCCCAAACTGACGAAATTTGTAAAAAAATGAATAAATTCTCTTACGCCCTGTATAAGTTATCGAAAGTTCTCAACCAGGAATCGGTACTAACGGCTTACCATGGTTATGTTGGAGCAACACTAAGGTATGGCATAATGTTCTGGGGTAACTCAGTCAATAGAGAACTTGTTTTTAGAGCTCAAAAAAGATGCGTCAGAGCTATATGTGGCCTTAAATATACTGACAGTTGCAAACCATATTTTAAACGATTTAATATTCTTACCCTGCCATCATTATATATCTACGAAACGAATATTTTTGTCAGAACACATATCGCGCAATATAAAGTAGCCTACAAGAGTTACTACAGAAAATTACGTGATAAAAACAAGTTAGAGCTCCAAATATCACACGGCAAAACAGCATTAATGAATAAAAGTACTTTCTGTATGGCCACGAGAATTTTTAACAAGCTGCCGGAGTCATTAAAATCGTTAAACCTGGACAGATTCAAAAGTGTACTATTTAAAATCTTAATAAATAAATGTTACTACTCACTAAACGAATATCTCGATGACAATTCTATAATTCTTCCTTATAATGAATATTAGGTCACGTACGTTTACACTAAGCACTTTATTGCTATTTAATTTATTTTTGACATTTAATAACAATTTTGGTTTCATTATTTCATAAATACTTATTGTTACAACGACTTGACATACATAGATTATTACTGTTATCATGACATTTGAGTGATATTATTCCTGGATTTGACATTGCATATTGTAATTTTATATTTGTATCTGAAATTAATTTCGACATATTTTTTTTGTTCGTTACATTATAATTTATTTTATATAGAGTTGACAAATTGAATGACTTGATTTTTATATTATTTTTGACATCAAAATTATATTGCTCTGTATACCTACTATTGTCACCTCATAATATTATAATTAATTCTTTACTTAAATTCATTATTAATATATTTGCACGCCATATTATGTGGCAAACATGTTTGTACTTTATTTTTACTATGATATCTTGCATGCACGATTTTGTATTCTTGTATGTATACACATGTTTACGCAAATAAATAAATCTGAATCTGAATCTGAATCTAGATAGTGGTTCCACTTTTTATTAAATGTTTTCGTCTTTGTTAAAACATTTTTGCTGTTAGGTAGTCAAGAAGTAGAAAGTACCTGTAATGTTACATTAACTGTTTAGTTTCATGGATTGAGTCTTGATGTTGATTTATTCGTGGTGTCGTGCTATTATACCTACATGAACATCTTATAATTGTAGATACGACTATTTTGAATACAGAATAGTTATCCGAATAAGGTAGTAAGATAATTGAAACTTGGATTTCAATTCCAATCATGACATTCTAGATATTAAAATCTAGTAAAACTGTAGATCTCACTTTATTGCGTTACAGTTTTAATAAAAACCAGCTTTAGGATTTTTCAATAAATCTTTAGATGTGTTCATTTTTGGCATTGAGATTGAGTATTTGGCATGGATAATTAGTGGAAAGTCAGGTTAGACCGAGTTATGATAAGTTAAAGCTTTGATTGACTCAGTTCAAACGCAAAGTGTGAAATAATAATCAGTCAGTTTATGGGATTAGCTAGTTATTGTAGACGTTATAAAGCTGACTTTTTCATCATGTATTACTGCGTGTTTGGAACAACAGGCTACCCGAAAGTTCAGCGTAGAATGGTTTACTTATTGTTTGTTTGTTACCAAATAATGTAGATTGTTTCAGAGTGTTAACTTGCATAGTATAGTCAAGGATATGGGTTGCGATACAGATTTGATGACATCCGAGAAGGCAAATCAGATGGCAACTCCACTCATTCGAAGTCAGGTCCAAGACGTCGCTATCGAAAGTTCCAGTCCAAACAGAGAAACTCTTCGTGCAATGAGTCGGAAGACGATGTCTGAATGACTTCGTTCAAGTCAAGAGGACCAGGAAACCTATGTCAACCGAGGTTGCAAGGCGCCTCGTATCGTTCTAAATTCTTTGCCTTTTGTTTTAGAAATCTGGCACAGTCGACAGGGAAGCTGGACTCCTGCATGCGAGAGCTATCATGTGGTGAAAGTACTCCCACGTGGTCGTTACGAGCTTCAGTGTTTTATATTATATTATATTATAGGTATTTGTTGAAAGCTTTGAGTAAAAATAGATTATACAAATATCCCCATGATCGTGTACGAAAAATGCCTGAATGTCCAGTTACTGTTAGTGATGATGTTAATACTGACACTGATGATGACTCTTCTGCTGCTGACATAGCATTGCTGAATTGGCAAGTTGTCTATGATGACTCTTGTTCGGATGTCTATGTTGACTCCTGGGCTTGGAGGTTGGCCTATGCGGGTTGTTCTATCTTGACGCCTATGCGGGTTGTTCTATTCGACTCCAGGACGTTGATCTTGACGCCTATGCGGGTTGTTCTATTTGACCTTATTCGTCGAATCTCATGGTGTGATTTCGGCTGGGAGACTGTCTCTAGTAAAGCTATGAGTTGTCAGTAACAGTTTAGTAAATTTGAATGGTTGCGATGCAATTGCTATTGATAATGATAATTTTATTTGACAAACTCAGGACTTTTTGTTTCACAGTACTTTTTGAAGGCTTTTTGAATGGTTGCGATGCAACTGCTATTGATGACAATAATTTTATTTGATAAACACGGGATTTTTAGTTTCACCATACTTCTTGTTAAGGCTTTTGATTGTCAGAAAGGCCGATCGATATTCACATGAGATTTTCTTTTTCAGGATCACACGAGGTCGTGTAGAACGTCAGTTCTGGCCGTGTCGGAGTTGGTTGTCAATTGCAATTAGTTATTGTGGGTATTCATCATATTTTGTTAAGAGTTGATTTTCTTGTTATGAATTTAAGTGATCTTTCAGTATCATTACTGTCTGATAAATCGAAACATAATTTATTAAGTACTTAGTGTACGCACTAATTGGTTTTTGGCAACTTATTTCGATAAGTGTGACTGATAGTTTTGATCAAAACAATGAAGTGAAATCACCATTGTTTATTATCGATAATTACTCTTGTATTATTTGATTATTAACCGACTTCAAAAAAAGGTGGTTCTCAATTCGTCTTAAACTTTTTTTTTTTTTTTATGTATGGTTACCTCATAACTCGGAGACGGATGGACCGATTTGAAAAATTCTTTTTGCGTTTGAAAAGGTATACTTTCTAGTTGGTCCCATTGTTACAAAATCAGGATCTGATGATGGGATCCTGGAGAAATCGAGGGAACTCTTCAAATATTATAGGCACACCTACAGCGTTTTGGGTATTTCTTATAGTACCTTGAGTAGTTGCTTCCGAAAAGTACCATTTGGGGAAGTTGAACTGATGATGAAGACCACAGATGGCCACTGAAACTCCTCAATAATAAGTATTTCGTGGATTGCGATTCGATTACTTGAGTACGGATGTTAAACACTTTATGCTCGTCACAATACATATGGTGTTGTAGAGCTGATAGTCAAGTACCAGGAGAACTCCTCAAAAATTAACGGCTATGCATCGGGAAAAGCAATATTTTGTAAAAGGTGATAAGTTGTTGACATTATGGCTTTTGTAACTAGATAATTTACAAAACGACCCACTAAAAAGCGTGAAAAAAAAATTTTTTGCAAAATATAGCCGACTTCCATATCAAAACACTACAAAGCCAAAAATAACTTTAATTTCGGAAGGCGGTGTGAAAAAAAAAAAGAAAATCCAAAACCAATAAACACGTGACGCACTTCTTCGCGCCAATGGACAGAGTTGGGGGGATTTCAAAGTGCGGGTATCGTCTTATAAAAGACCGTGTACTTGGTAAGCTCGTCAGTCTGTCTTCGGATCTGACTCAATAAAGAACTCCTCCTCCTCCCCCCTGAGTCTCCTACATATACATATAATATTACTAGGAAAGAAAACGTATATTCATCTAACCATTTAGATATGTTTAAATTAAATGTTTGGTATAGCTACTTGTCAGTTAAAAATGTTATTAAAATTAATTTAGAAACTGTTAATAAACCTAAAAATTCATATGAGAGTAACTGTTTGAGAAATGATATTTTGCAAGAACTAAATTACACATACAATGGGTGGCATAAATTGTTTACCGATGGTTCTAAGAGTTCTCAGATTGGTGCCGCCTTTTATGATGCGGCCAATAAAGCTAGTGGATGTTTTAAACTTGTATCTGAGGTTTCTATAATGACAGCAGAGTTGTATGCTATTTCTGAAGCGTTGTCTTACGTTGCTACAATACAACCTGTTAATATAGTCGTTTTCACCGATAGCAAGAGCGCGCTCCAGCATTTGGCTCGATGCGCCTCTGGACAGAGGTGTATCGATAGCCTTTGCTGTTCTGAGTAAAATTCATACAATTCTGCTGAATAATGTTAACTTAATTTTACAATAGATTCCGTCACACATTGGTCTGCAGGGAAACGAGGAGGCTGACAGACTAGCTAAGCTCCAGTTTTTTCGGAAATTTTAGCCAAATTCATAAGTTATTGTTATGATGAGTGGAAAGAATGTTTCAAATCTAAAGTCAAAGGGCTATGGTACAAAACTATCCAAAGTGAGCCTCCTCAGGTCCCATGGTTTAGTAATTTTAAAGTTAGCCGTAGAATGTTATTACTTCTTTCAGAATTCGTTCCGGACACATGCCACTAAGAGCCTTTGCATTTCTGATGAAAAAGTTGGACTCTCCGTTCTGTCTAGTTTGTGATAATAAAATAGAAGATATTTGTCACCTCTTAGTGGAGTGTGTCAGGAATGAGCCACAAAGAAGTGCATTAGTAAGTGAACTTAATATAAATAAGTTAAATGTAGGTATATTTAATTTTATCCTAGCCAAACCAATGTCGCCAGAGGCTGCATTGGTATATTCACTAGTTAGTTTGTAAGTTTGATGTAATTAGATTAGTTTATGATGGAACTAGCGTAACATGTTGTTAAAAGTTCCTAATTAATAAAGAGTTAAAAAAATACTTATTTAATTTTGGTACTCAACAATGTCGTCATTTTCGTTTATGATACTGAGGGTTGTACCGTCAGCGTATAGAATGCAATTGTGGGAAGTTACTTTAGTTAAGTCATTAACATATAGCAAGAATAAAGGGGGACCTAGTATGGTCCCTTGGGGTACACCACAGTTGTTAATAGCAGGCAGAAGACCATGGGAGGCTAATAGACACAAGTATTCAATGTATTTGCTGTTCGTGGTATTATAAATGTCAATATTAATATCACCGGTTAAGATTGTTGTAGGATGTTTTGTTAATCGTGTTAAAGTGATATCTAGAGACATTGTAAAATTGACAATATTCGGAAATGATGGAGAACGGTAGATTCCTAGAATAGCAACTTTATCGTCAAGTATAACAAGAAGACTATCTGCGTCTACAATTTCAGATTCTGATGTAGAGACATTCCATATGAATTTGGTATAGATAACCACACCTCCGTTTTTGTTTAGTTGAGAAAAAGAGCGAGATGCATTATGCATATCCAGGTAGTGGCTCTATTAATGTAGCATCACTTAACCAGCATTCCGTCAAAATAATAGCATCGAAATCGGTATCAAGGCGTTGGAAAGCTATGTAAAAATCGTCAAAATTATGCTGATAGCTTCTTATGTTTAGCGATAGAATTTTTAAACTATTAGTATTTGGCATTAGTTTCCTACAGTCTTCTAGTTGGTCAAGTGTGTAACAATTTATAGTAATATTTTCTTCGATATCCTGAATAATGTCAAGTAAAGCCATAGATATAACTTGTGAAAATGTTGATTTTATTCATAGTATATATTTGCTTTGTTACTATAAGATTTTCGTGAATATAAGAATATAGGAAAAAATTATCTTAAAGTATGTCTGTAAGTGTGTATTGTTTGTATTTTGAAGGGCAGTTTTAGCATGAGCTGTAATTGATGTGTTTGTGTAAATAAAAGTGTCGAATATAGAATCAATTCTTTTGATATAAAAATCACATTGCGATCCCAATATTGAAGTAAACCTTATAGATTCCATAAGTGCAATTATTTGCTCTGATATTCGGGTACACAGTATGTTTTCAGACATCAGACACTGGGCAATAAAGTAAAATTCTAAAAGCCTAAAATAAACAGAAAAAAAATCATATAAAAGGTTAATAAAACTGACATAATTAGAGAAATTACACGGCGTAGGTATGCATTGATGAAATAAGGAAAAATAATAATATTTCAAAATAATAATATAAGAACTAGAAATAATTTGTGATCAAAAAGCGTTAAAAAGTACACAGTTAGAGTGAATGTCACACTGAATCAACTCATATTTAAAAAATAAGACAAAAACATATAATATATTTTTTTATTTATTTATATATTTATGTACACACATGACACTTACAAAGAAAAAAAATACAGACAAAAAAGCACAAAGGTGCTGCTTATTTCCTAAGAAATTTCTTCCAGCAGACCTGCGACAGGAGAGTTGAAGAGGAGATGATAGACACAGTGTGTATAAATACTAATTAGGATATAAAACATACTTAGCTATAAAATTAAACTAAAATGATATAATTAACAAATATATACATACACAGAATTAAAATACATATTTATATTAATGCTATAAAATTATGAAATAACTAAATAATTTGAGCTCTGAGACTAAAATGAGTTCTAAAGATAGATAGACATGTAATAATAAGGGTGCGTTTCCACCAGAGATGTGCGATGGAAATGTGTCGTGCGAGGATGTCTAGCTGTGCTGTGAAAATGTGTGGGCGTTTCCACCAAAGCTGTGCGATGAAAATGTGCCTACGAGGATGTGTACGGAACGAACGTGTGACGGAACAGAAAATACAGTGGAAGTGCGATGCGACAACATTACTACGGGAACCGCTGTCGCCAAACTCACACAAATAAAACGGTAATCATATAATTCACTACAAATAAACAATTATTTTGATTTGTCATTTTAATTTTAGTCAAAACCAACATAAGTCACAAATCCTACTTCTGGAAATAAACCTTGACGCTCTACAGATAGAATTTATTTTGCTTATGTGCAGAAAATCTTTACGACGTTTTATAATCTTATGTCATTGACGAGTAAATTCCGCTACTCGACCATAGATGGCGTTATTTTCAGTGGAAGCGATTATGTATTTTATTGTCTTAGAAATAAGGTTAACAGTCGCGTTACATGTCGATATTTATTGCTACTCAATAAGTGCAGCACATTGTATTTTTAATTACATTATCTATATCGATAGATATCCGATTTCTTTTGTATTTTGAATATAAACATTAAGTGGTGGGTGGGTGGAATATTAGATACCAACAGGGTCTGGACCTGCTTTATATACATAAATGTATTTTAAATACTAAATTAATAAATCCCAAATAAAAATACTTATACCTGCTGAATATTTTCAAAATAATCTCAATTCTCGGGTGATGATAATTAAATGCGCAATATTAACTAAATTGTGAAAATTATCGTAAAATCGGGTTAAAATAATATGTACAGTAATTTTACTTTTCATTTAGTGTCCTTGAAATAAAAGGTATTTCTTAAGAAACTGGTATTTAGAAAGTTTGAAACGAAAAACTGGTGTTCCGAGCATATCGTGCTTGATATGGATGGCATTCCATCCAACTCTACCCATTGCATCTATTCATTCTTTGACGCTACCGTCTTTGGAAAACCTATAATTATTTGAAATGATGATTAGGAACCTACTGATGTCCGTTTAGGGATTTCATGACATTGCTTGGCAGACAATAATTTTAATATTAATCATTAATGCAATGCAGCATAGCTAAATTTCTATGGTAATATTTGTCTTTATATGTTTATGGTCCTTACAATATACAAATATTTCAATAGGTGACAAAGATGCCATACAAAGGGAAAATCCTCAAATTATACTCATCTTTATGAATAAAATTAATTTGAAATTATTTTACTATAAATGTTTAGTTTTATTTTGTATTATTTTTAGCATGGTGGACATCCCACCCATACGCACTAAACGTATATACGAAACGGAATACTTTCATTGGACGTGCGGCTAAGGAGTGGAATTCCCTGCTAGAGTAGCTATAACCTAGGGGTCTTTAAGTCAAGAGTGAATAAGCTACTTACTTAGGTTGCGAACCTATTATCAATAAAAAAAAACCATTATGCTAGTTTCAACGTAATATGTATTAATGTCATTGAGGCGGGAACAACCATGGTGGTGCACGAGCTTTTATGAAGGATCTTACACACTGAAATGACCGGTTCGTCAATGTTATGCAATGTCACAAGCATTATAAAAATTACAATAATTAAAAATAATAAGTTATAGTTAATAAATATGTTTGCTTTCATTTTTGGTTTAAAGCGTATTATATGCAACCTAATACACCTCTTAAAATATTTTTTGTGTATGAATGTTAGGAAATCTTAGTTATTTTTTATCGATATCTATCGATAAAACCAATATCCGACCCAACTACGTCACTAATTGAGTAGTGAAGAACTTTCTAGAACGAAATGTGTGAATGTAGTGAATACAATCAATCCAAAATAAACTTTATTTCAATGACAAAAGGTTGATTTTGATAAGACTTTCTATTAAATGATTAGTAAATTGAAATTATCAAAGATTTTATTAGAAAACAAATAAAATCGTAATTAGCGATGCACAGTGTTTGATCGGACCCAAAAAAATTCCCTATGCTGTTTATTATGTAAACTGATCAAGAAATGCATTTGAAATGCAAGACTAGAATACCCAAGTGTCTATTTCATATACTTTTTATTACATAAAATAATAAAACTTACGTGACCTTGACCTTAAAAAATGTTAAATAATTTCTGTAAATTTAATGAACCAAGATAATGTGTTCAAATAAATACAGTCTAATGAAGAATCTTTAGGCGCATGTCTGTTAGTTTTTATTTTTAGAAAATCACCTCTAAATACCAAGTAATTTAATTTTTTTCATATTTTCTTTTTTATTTTTTTTCTCCATAAAAACTCAAAAGTGCGACTTGTGACCAGCATTGAAATATTCCTCGTAATAAGGCCTATTACTGATAAAAAAACCACGTTCCACTATTGAGGCTCTTAGGAGGAATTAAGTTTCAAAACATAGTGATTAGGGTTATCACTCAACTTGACCTTTCATTTTATTTCAAAGTCAAAGTCCAAAAATGTATTGCATGCAATTTATTTGGATAAGGGCCGTAGGATAGGTTGACAAATAACTCAACCTCCGATAGAGGAACGCAGACACATTCGGCTCACGCACACAAAGAAAATAAAGTGGACACACGAAATCCCTCGTGTTTTGTTCTAGACCCCCTTTCTATGCGTTATTTTTCTAAGGTTACCAATGATACACAAGACGTAGGTGCATGTTTGTAAGTTTTTATTTTTAGAAAATCATCTCTAGGTACCAAGTACTTTAATTTTTTTCATATTTTATTTTTTATTTTATTTCTCCATAAAAACTCAAAAGTGCGACTTGTGACTAGCATAGTAATGTTCCTCGTAATAAGGCCTATCACTGATAAAAAAACCACGTTCTATTATTGAGGCTCGTAGGAGGAATTAAGTTTCAAAACATAGTCATTAGGGTTATCACTCAACTTGACCTTTCATTTTATTTCAAAGTCGAAAGTCCAAAAATGTATTGCATGCAATTTATTTGGTTAAGGGCCGTAGGATAGGTTGACAAATAACTCAACCTCCGACAGATGCACAGTGTTTGATCGGACACAAATAAATACCTATGCTGTTTATTATGTAAACTGATCAAGAAATGCATTTAAAATGCAAGACTAGAACACCCAAGTGTCTATTTCATATACTTTTTATAATATAAAATAATAAAACTTACGTGAACTTTAACCTAAAATAATGTTAAATATTTTCTGTAAATTTAATGAACCAAGTGTAATGTTTTCAAATAAATACAGTCTAATGGAGAATTTTTAGGCGCATGTTTGTTAGTTTTTACTTTTAGAAAATCATCTCTAGATACCAAGTAATTTAATTTTTTTTCATATTTTCATTTTTTTTCTCCATAAAATCTCAAAAGTGCGACTTGTGACTAGCATAGAAATATTCCTCGTAATATACCGGCGTATCACTGATAAAAAAAACACGTTGCACAATTGCGGCCTTTGGGAATGATGTGCCATTTAGTTCAAAGGTCAAATGGTACGAAACGCTTAAAGGTCAAACAAATATAGGTATATAAGTTTTTAAGCTAACATGGTCACTAACAGTATCATTAGAACTTAAAACGGGATATTTACCATGTGTATTTATTGTTTTGAGTTTCCGATATTTCGGCACTGTTGCAAGCTCCATGATCACGGATGAACTGAAGTAATTGCGGGTGGAAGTATATACTTCCACCCGCAATTACGGACGAAGAAAACGAACGAGAAAGAGAGTAGACCGATTTGTCTGCTCATATGAGCAGACAAATCGGTCTACTCTCTTTCTCGTTCGTTTTCTGTTAGCGACACCGCTACCACTGTATCATGTATCACTAAACACTCGATTCTGTTCCCGACACACAAAACTCACCGTGTCGACTCGCGAACTTTTTAAGGAACTTTTTCGGTTTTTACACATTTGAACCACTAGATTCCAGGCCCTCGACAGTTGAAACCCATCCTCCCGATTGAAATTGTCGTATTTGGTAATCTCAATCGCTTCCCTTAGCAGTCTTGGTATATAGTGGCGTTCTGTCGAGATGTCGAGAGAGAAACTCAAAACAATAAATACACATAGTAAATATCCCGTTTTAAGTTCTAATGATAAATATAGGTATATTTTTTGTAAATAATAAATAAATTTCAACATGGTACTGACACTAAACTACTTTAAAACATCATTGGTTAATACACTTTTTATTTTGGAACCACATCCAATAAATAGCCTACTCATACAAATCGCTTTCGTTGCTTAATATTAACGTGCAGCCATCATCATCTGCATTATCATCATCCAATGAAACAGATCCATCCAATGATGAGTCTTCGTCTTCATCTTCGCCTCCTGCTAATTACAAAAGCCGCTTGTATGAACTTCGACGTAAAATGTGGTGTGACATAGAAATCAATGGGTCTGATGATTCTAATGCACGGTGAAAGAGGTCGACCATGGTTTGTATCCTGTTTACTTTGCGGCTGTGACGTTCCCTATCAGACCGCCAGAATTTGTTGCGTGATTCGGCCGCTTGCTCTGAGAGCATCCCGACAGGAAGTGAACTGGATTCAATAATCTCTTCTCCGTGCACTAGAATTTTGTGAATAGTGACAGTCATCGGGTGCTAATTATACAATTGGACGTACTTTTCTGCGAGCATGCGGCAAAAATTGCCAAACTTTTTTGCGTCTATAGGATAGTCACAAGATATTGTGACAAGTATCCTTGTCACAAGATATTGTGACATGGATAATATGCAATCTGTCGACTAACCATGCATCCAGACCTAAAATCTCAGTAAATGTGCCACGGTATTTATCTGATACTGCTTTCCGGGCTGAATTGCCATCATTTGTCGTTCCGGCATTAGGTTTCATTTCAGTCTGAATGCGTTTCTTTCGTTACTCAACTATTTGGCTTTCAGGGCTACCCTTACTGATTCTCCATTTTTATACCACCGGATCATTTTTATAGCTAAGATGCAACAAAAACTCAAAAACACGTATCCACGCATGAAGTGGATTGATACCGTGTCGCATATTAACACGCTTTTATTAGGTCGACCTGTATGTAACTAACTATGTAATGAAATCTAAGGTAACTAATTTAACTATCTTCCAAGGGTCGTAACGTAATGAAAATTGGCAGCTGTATGTAGTTCTGATGACAATACAATAATATGGTACTGTCAAACTGATCTGATGATATATACTGGAACTAGAACTTCATGATGGAAAATCGTATCATAGCTGTTTTGGAGTTCTTAGAAAATTCTTGTAATGAACTTAGACCACGATTAGGTTAAGGTCTGATGATAAAGCCGGAAGATAGGCATGGGCATTCCATGATGGAATATAATATCATAGTCGTGTTTGCACTTGTGAGAAAGGCCACGTAATGGACTTTGAACACGACCAGGTTTCAAGGTTATAACAAACCTAAAGGAAATCCGTTATCGGTTTTCTTAACCTTTTTGAATTACCGCGTAATCCATAGATTTATTATTAGGTCGATCTGTAACGATTTAAATATGCAATAAAATCTAAGAATCTGAATTAAACGTACTTCTAATTGTTGTATCAACATGAAACTTGGCAGTTATGTGTAGATTAGACGACAATACAATATTATGGTACCATCGAGC
The DNA here is from genome assembly GCA_943138885.2 of Tholera decimalis. NCBI lineage: Eukaryota > Metazoa > Arthropoda > Insecta > Lepidoptera > Noctuidae > Tholera > Tholera decimalis. The sequence continues at coordinate 203,319 of OW964577.2, forward strand.
TCGTCTGACGATGGAATTGGAAGGTGGTTGATGGAACCTTGGACTGCCTGCTAGTAAACATTTCTAATTTCTGCTCATTACATTAGTCTTAATAGCGTGTTTTTGGTTTTTTAAACTATTAATTTTTTTCTTTTATGGTTGGTTTTTGATAAGACATTAATTCCAAATCATTGAAATTACTAGCCGTAAGCTTACAAAATGGGCATCTTAACTGTGAGGATATTTCAGTAATTATATTGAGGACCTTACCATCAATAACGCTTAATGTCAAGTCACAATCAAATTTTATGTTGTGACCTTCTGAAGTTTGTGTAGTTATTGGTGTCAAACTTCTGATCTGTTTTGTTTTTTGTTGTGTTGAAATGTTTTTTCGGAAAGTATAAGATCACCTGATTCTTTTTTGTACTGTATGTGCAGCGGTCGACAAAATCGATACGATTGGGGTGTAGGATTGAGCCAGGCAATGAAATGTTTGTCGACTACGATTCGTAAAGGAATAAAAGTTGTGGCGAAAAGGCTACTTTCGTTGATAGAGACATCTTCTTCAGATTGTGGGAAGCATTGCTTATATAATGATTGGCCTGAGCTACCATCAAAACCCCAGGACCCTTCAAATACGGCTGAGATACTTTGCGTGCCTTTTCTATTACAATATTCGATGAAAGTAGCCTCACAACTCCGAACAATTCGTTGCAAAGTGTGTGTCAGTAGTCCCTGCAACGAAACTGACGCTTCGACTTCAGAAACTTTTAAGTCTTCAGTTGGATAGCATGCTATTTTGCAATTAAAATTTCATGATAAGGTGGGTAAGCAGGGTATCCTCGACTATTCAAATCCCGCCGCAAGAGTTTATAAGTCTCCACACTCAGTTTTCTATCAATAATGACACCTAAAGCTTCCTCTGGTGTAAAAGGTTTGGTGACTGTCGAAACTTGTTTTAAAACCATTGACGCTCCCTTCGGTGACTCTAAACAAAGTTTTATTACTTTTTCTAAATCTTTTGAAGCTTTTGATGTTATCTTGCTTCCATCATCTGGGGAGACCGTAGAAGAAAAAGATTTTATCACTTTACTCTGAAGTTCGCCTTCTAATGACTTCATGATTCGTTTTCTGATTTTAAGGTCTTGTTTGTAGCTTATACTAGGATCTCTGGTTACTTGCGGAAGTTGTGAAGTATTACACTCTAAAGTGGATCACAGATATCTCCATCAACGAAAGTAGCCTTTTCGCCACAACTTTTATTCCTTTACGAATCGTAGTCGACATACATTTCATTGCCTGGCTCAATCCTACACCCCAATCGTATCGATTTTGTCGACTGCTGCACATCCAGTACAAAAAAGAATCAGGTGATCTTATACCTTTCGAAAAACACATTTGTAGAAGAACAGATCAGAAGTTTGACACCAATAACTACACAAACTTCAGAAGGTCACAACATAACATTTGATTGTAACTTGACATTAAGCGTTACTGATGGTAAGGTCCTCAATATAATTACTGGAACATCTTCACAGTTAAGATGCCCATTTTGTAAGCTTACGGCTAGTAATTTCAATGATTTGGAATTAATGTAGTATCAAAAACCAACCATAAAAGAAAATATGCGACACGGTATCAATCCACTTCAATTCAATTCAATTCATTTTATTAATGTGATTTTTGGATACATATTTATATGAGATCTTATTACATTAATTGGTTCCTCAAAAATCTACCTTATAGGTGTACATTATTTCTCATTTGTATATTACAAGAAAAAAATTAATAGTAATAATTTGTATGCATATTATGTCCAGAAAAAAAAATAAAACTTACAATATAGGTAACTTAAAACAGAAAACCAATGAAAACATGAACAACTCTGAATAAGTCAATAAATTACAATATTACTTAAAACAGAAAAACAACAGTTAAAACATAAACAACTCTAAATTAATCAATAAATAATAAATTAATAGGTACATGGTCAAAATTAATTCAATAAATAGGAATGTCAAATAATTTACAATTTGTCATTAAGGAACTCATCGATGGTATAATAACATTTCTCCATTAATAGATGTCTTAATTTGTTCTTAAATTGAATCATATTTAAGTCTTTAATTGCATTTGGTAATTTGTTGAATATTTTTGGTGCCATGCAAAGAATGCTTTTGTGCATGAAAGCGGTCTTTGATGGTCGTATACATAACTCATGTCTGTATTCTCTTCTTACCATTTTATAACGATGTTCAGAGGCTTTTCTAAACAGATGCATATTCTTTTTTACAAATAACGCAGTTTCAAATATGTACAGGCAAGGTAAAGTCATTATTTTTAATAATACAAAATAAGGTTTACAGCTATCAGTTGTTCCTATACCGGTAATAGCCCTAATGCATCTTTTTTGCGATTTGAACACTATTTCTTTATTGCAGGAGTTACCCCAAAATATAATTCCATAGCGTAGTATAGAATCGACATATCCATAATATGCAGTAACGGCTGCTGGTTGATTGACTATTTTTTTTTTAATTTATATAAAGCAAAAGCAAACTTACAACTTTTTTTAACTAATATTAATGTGTGTTGTTTCCAATTAAGTTGATTGTCGATTGTTAAGCCTAAGAATTTTATATTTTGCACTTCTTCAATTTTTTCATTATTAAAGCTTACATTTAATTCCGAATTTGCTATTCTTTGACGAAAATTCATGACTTTTGTTTTACTCAAATTAATAATTAAGTTATTATGTTCTAACCATTTAATAGCTTGTTGTAATGCATTTGTTATGTTAGTTTCCAAGACTTCATTATTTTTGTTGTGTTGAACAATGATAGTACTGTCGTCGGCAAACAATGTCATAGGATAGGGTATATTCTGTGGAAAGTCATTTATATATATAATAAATAATAAAGGCCCAAGCACGCTGCCTTGGGGCACTCCATAACATATTTTGCGTTCTTTCGATATGTATTTTATAATGGTTTTATTTAATTTTGAAATACGACTTATTTCTGTGTATTGTGTTCTATTTTTCAAGTAAGACTTTATAAGTGACAAAACATTTCCTCTTATTCCGTAGGCATTTAATTTGCTCAGCAGTATATCATGGTTGACCAAGTCAAATGCCATGGTCATATCCATGTATATTGCTGATATTGGGACTCTGTCATTCATGTTTGCAACTATAATATTAATAAAGTCGTATATTGCCATATTTATTGAGTGGTCTTTCCTAAATCCTTTTTGTTCTTTAACCAGTATGTTGTGTTTGTTTAGGTATCCGTCTATGGATTTATAGATGTATTTTTCGAATATCTTGGATATCACCGGAATAAGAGCTATTGGCCTGTAATTTTTTATGTCTTTCGCATCGTCTTTTTTAAATAAAGGTTTTATGACGGTAGGTTTAAGCTTATCAGGATAGATCCCAGCCTCAATACTTAAATTAATTATGTAGCTGAGAGGAGCAGAAATTATTTCTGAAACATGTTTTAAAACCTTTGTTGAAATGTCGTCGTATCCTACACTATTTTTATTTTTTAAGTCTTTTATAATTCTATTCACTTCATCTGGTATGATTGGGGCTAAAAACATTGACTGTGAGGAGAACTGTATTTTGTTGTCAGTAGTTAATCGTGTTGATTTAGTAGAAAGTTTTCTGCTTGACTTATGAAATAGTCGTTAAAAGTATTTGCTATGTCTTTGGGTGAAGTGAATCTAACTCCGTCATGATTTATTTCTGTTATAAACTCTGGCGGAGAGTTGCTTTTGTTTTCATTTATTATTTTCCATGTCGTTTTGGATTTATTGTATGCCGTTTCTATTTTATAATTATTCTTTGCCAATTGCGTCAGTTTTATAATTTTCCTTAGTCTCTTTGAATAATTATATTATTAACTTCATGCGTGGATACGTGTTTTTGAGTTTCTGTTGCATCTTAGCTATAAAAATGACCCGGTGGTACAAAAATGGAGAATCAGTAAGGGTAGCCCTGAAAGCCAAATAGTTGAGTAACGAAAGAAACGCATTCAGACTGAAATGAAACCTAATGTCGGAACGACAAATGATGGCAATTCAGCCTGGAAAACAGTATCAGATAAATACCGTGGCACATTTACTGAGATTTTAGGTTTGGATGTATGGTTAGTCGACAGATTGCATATTATCCTTGTCACAATATCTTGTGACAAGGATACTTGTCACAATATCTTGTGACTATCCTATAGACGCAAAAAAATTTTGCAATTTTTGCCGCACGCTCGCAGAAAAGTACGTCCAATTGTATAATTGGCACCCGATGACTGTCACTATTCACAAAATTCTAGTGCACGGAGAAGAGATTATTGAATCCAGTTCACTTCCTGTCGGGATGCTCTCAGAGCAAGCGGCCGAATCACGCAACAAATTCTGGCGGTCTGATAGGGAACGTCACTGCCGCAAAGTAAACAGGATACAAACCATGGTCGACCTCTTTCACCGTGCATTAGAATCATCAGACCCATTGATTTCTATGTCACACCACATTTTACGTCGAAGTTCATACAAGCGGCTTTTGTAATTAGCAGGAGGCGAAGATGAAGACGAACATCATTGGATGGATCTGTTTCATTGGATGATGATAATGCAGATGATGATGGCTGCACGTTAATATTAAGCAACGAAAGCGATTTGTATGAGTAGGCTATTTTTTGGATGTGGTTCCAAAATAAAAAGTGTATTAACCAATGATGTTTTAAAGTAGTTTAGTGTCAGTACCATAAAGAAATTTATTTATTATTTACAAAAAATATACCTATATTTGTTTGACCTTTAAGCGACAACCCTATTTCTTACCATTTGACCTTTGAACTAAATGGCATATAATTCCCAAAGGCCGCAATTGTGCAACGTGGTTTTTTTATCAGTGATAGGCCTTATTACGAGAAATATTTCTATGCTAGTCACAAGTCGAACTTTTGAGGTTTTATGGAGAAAAAAATTAAAAACGAAAATATGAAAAAAATTAAATTACTTGGTATCTATAGGTGATTTTCTAAAAATAAAAACTAACAAACATGCGCCTAAAGTTTTTCCATTAGACTGTATTTATTTGAAAACATTATCTTGGTTCATTAAATTTACAGAAAATATTTAACATTTTTTTAGGTTATAGTTCACGTAAGTTTTATTATTTTATATTAAAAAAAGTATATGAAGTAGACACTTGGGTGTTCTAGTCTTGCATTTTAAATGCATTTCTTAATCAGTTTACATACTAAACAGCATAGGGAATTTTTTTGGGTCCGATCAAACACTGTGCGATGGTATGAACCACCTCCATTTTTAAGATTTTTTCTCCTACTATCATTTTTGCACTCCAAAATGGAACCATACGGCATAGCTGCGGAAAATTAAATTCGTTGCGAGACTAGCAATTCAACGCGATGTTAGAACATGACTGAGGCCAATTGCGCGGTACAGCGCGTAATTGTGACACGCCTGCCACGCCTACTTTGCACTTCCACTGTATTTTCTGTTCCGTGTTCTCAACACACATTCCTCGCAACGCATCTCTCGCACACATCCCTCGCACACATCCCTCGCTTGTTTTGTATGCGCAAAAATCTAGCTCCACTGAGCCGTTTCCACCAGAGCTGTGCTGACCGAGGCGAGTAAATGAAGCGATTCTATTGGTTCTTTACAAACACATCCCTCGCTACGCATCCTCGCACATCTCTGGTGGAAACGCAGCCTAAAAGCTTTGTACTGTTTTCCATTTGTAGTTTATTGTTTCTCAAAGGACATCATTCAAGTCTCGAACATTTTGTACCCAAAAATGAAAGTGCCAAGACCAGAAAAAAATAATACTAGGTTCTTAAGCGAAATAATGTCCTGAAGATTTTTTACTATCACAAGAATCTAGGATAAAGTCTAGAATTAACCCCCAGGCTGCTACTTGACTTTGAAAATACAAAAAAAAATCTTTTCTTACAATGTTTGGAGCATCACATTACGCTTAAAAGTTGACAAACAACCTAGCTAAATAGCTACCTACTATTTTGTTATCTCGCACAGCCGCACCTTGGCTGCTTCACCGCGTACCCCTTCCTCCCCGTGTCCGTACGGCGAATGCAAGCAAGGATAATGCACAAGTTAGTTATCCATGCGAATTATCATCGAACGGCTACTATTCAGTTTACTTGTGCTCTTATCATTATGGTGGAATTACTGTGTACACGGTGTCATGAATCTGTTGTGAATATGAGATACACTTGGGCTTCCCGAGAGGAGCAGCACATTGAAATAGCGCAGATTGTTATTCAAGAAATATTGGAGCAGCAGGTATGTACCTATTTATGATGTATATATTTATTATATAATTTGTCTCACAGGTTTATTTTACCTTTCAGGCTCAGCCTACGGAATTCATTTGTCTACCTTGTTGGCAAAGGACAGAAAAAACGTACCTTCCATCGTAACATACGAGAAGCACGTCAAGAAGACGACGCCGCTGATGTTCATTCTGCGGAACCAGTTGCAAGCGGAGAACCAGTTCAGATGACTTTGCCTGGTTATGTGCGGACTCCGGACACCAGGCGCACGTGTGTTTTCCAATATTGCGAAAACAGTACAAGGTAAGCAAATACCGGATAATATTGTACTTAGGATGCTAGGCCGTTATAATTTTCTTATATTCGAAAACAGTCGTGTTTGTAATGAACATCTGCAGGAAGACTTATGGCATGTGCTGGCCGTACAACAAAACAACATTTCGGAATTTACAGCTGCCCACATAGTACGAGCCTTGTCGATATTAACCACGCATGTAACGACTGATGTTTTGTACTTCGTCCAATACCAGACAATAAGACCAAAAGAGTTTCATACCTGGACTGGCCTTACTCACGATCAATATACAGATTTATTGGCAAACACTCCTAGTCTCAACGATAGACGTAATAAAAACGTAATATTGGCAGCTGCACTTGTGAAACTGCGGACACGAGATTCAAATGCGAGATTAGCTACAATTTTTAGAACAAGTGAATCTTCTTTTGCCCGCATGCTTAAAACTGGTCGCGTTGCACTGATGCAAGATTTTGTCCCGCTGCACTTGGGCTTTGATCACTTAAGCAGGGAAGACGTAGCTTGGAGAAACCTCACAGTGCCAGATAATCTCTTTGGCAATCCAGATAGTAGTCCACCTAGTGAAAGAAAGGCGATAACGATTTGTGATGGCACATATACAACGTGTAATTTAAAGGGTATATACATACCAAGTGCATGGCTTCTTTGGATGATAACAAACGATATGGCAAGGGTTTTGAAACCCTAAGTCTACGTGTGTAGAACTTATTACAAATTCCAATACACTGATACCAGAGACCGAATTTTTCAAATTAAGAAGAACGAAAATAATTGTCGTACGCTCGCGTGTCGCACCCTCGTAGTGCTGTGACACGTTTGTTATGATTGATATTCAAGAAATATATGAAACCAATAATTTTGTATCAATTCTTTGAGTCAGTTATTTTGAGCTGATATTGTGCATAAAGACTCCATACCAGATGTTGTCTTCAGCCCTTTTGGATGGATATGGTGTTTCCGTTACACGTTGTATATACATTCGGAAGAGTTCCAATTCCTTCTTCCAAAGAAAATCATACAGTAATCACAAATACAGAAACCTCTTAAAACCATTCTTATTTGTGTGTTGTGACAGACATATAATAGAAGTGTCTGGACCTCATGCTGCCACTACATCAGATGCTCAAGTAATGAATAGTGTAATAGACAATGAAGAAGACACCGGCGATGGCGTTTTTCATTAGGTAGATTACTCAGGTTATCTAAACATGATTGTGATTTGCGAAAACCTATGGTTTTACCTGAAAATATATAGTTATTTTCTAAATACCACTCTAATCTATGTTTGATAATACAGTTAAAAATTTTACAAAGGCATGACATAAGTGATATCGGTCGAAAAGATGAAGATGATCCTGTTTCACGGCTCGCCTTAGGAATGTGGATAACTCGAATATTTCTCCACTGTTAGGGAACAACGCCTTGTTTATATAATTCATTATGAAGATTTACTAGCATAAGCTTGCTAATGCGTGGAAGGTGACTTATTATTGAGAATGAGATTCCATCGCAACCTGATGCTGTGTCTTTTGACTTAATACAATTTTCTAACTCGTGAAGTGTGAAATCTGAATCTAGTTTGTCATTAGTGAACTGACATTTTGGCTCAGGAGGACATACAAAATCGGGTGTTAAGTCTAAAAGTAACCTTTCTGCCATGTTTGGGTCAACAAATTGGTTGTTTAATTTATTTCCCTTTATCCATCTCATTGAGTGCCACATGTCACTTACCGATGACACTTCATCAATCGAAGAACAAAATTTTTGCCTGGACTGACATTTAGCTGTGAAACGTTGTGACTCGCTAATTTTACTTTGTAAAAGATCATAATTTTGCGGGGAAGGATTGCCTCTAAACTTAGCAAGTGCTAAACTACGTTCCGCTTAGTTAGTATCCCAATAAGGTTTGGATTTAAAATTACAGCTGACGTTTTGTGGGATGACAACAAAGGGAATATGAGCATAAGATGATTTTGTAAAATTGTTTAAAAAAAAATCATAACATAATTGAGGGTCTAATGAGGGTGATGAGATAGTTAACATCTGTTCTATGAAGGATGTGTACCCATCCCAATCACTTTTTTTATAATTCGTTTGCGAATGGGTAGGCAAGGCAAATTCTTATTAATTATTATTGATAATTTAATCACCAAATGATCACTCCCGAGAGACTCGTTTGTGACCTTCCATATAACTTTTAATGCAAGGTCAGACGAACAGCACGAAATATTTGGAGAAGAATTCTGTAGAACTCCATTAACTAATTTGAAGCGTGTAGTGCTGCCGTCATTAAGTGTAATAAAGCTATGTTCAAGTATAGAATCAAAAATTGGTGAACCTCTATAATCAGATTTACAGGACCAACTCGTATGATGTCTGTTAAAGTAGAGGCAAGTGAAAAAATAGCATCCCAGTCCCTCTGCATAGTGCGAACGGATGGTGGGCAATATAGTAATAGCATCCCAGTCCCTCTGCATAGTGCGAACAGATGGTGGGCAATATAGTAATAGCATCCCAGTCCCTCTGCATAGTGCGAACGGATGGTGGGCAATATAGTAATAGAATGTTCTCAATATCCTTTTTTTTGGGAAATCATCCAATGACTGCCTCCCGATCTGGGTGAAGCGAGAGGGTGTGAGACTTTTACTGACTAAAACCGATCCGTGTTCCATCATATGCCCTTCGTGTTCCGAGGCCACGGAAACTCTTTTGAACAATTCCGCAACTCCGGCAGGCAACGCCCCGTCAATTTTGCTGACACTCTTTGAGGCGCGCGTGGAACACTCGGCGCCGTCTACACGGGCCTGCTTACAGTCGGGCGGCGAGCTACCCATTGCTCGCAGCCCGCAGGCCCACGCCTACGGTGACGATAAAGACGAATGGAGGTAATGACGACCCTTTAAAGCATATACGAATTGATTCACTAGCTGACCACTTATCAACTGGTTTGTCATTATTCTGGTCTTTATTTTTACGACTTAATCGAATGGCGCTAACTACTTCTATGTCACAAGTCACATTTTGTATGATTTCTTCCATAGAAATATCGAGCTCAATATTTTTAATAATTCCGTAAGACACCTCGACTACGTTACGTTTTGAACATCGCCATCCTATCTCGCTAAAAGTCGTACACTTAATAAACTTTTCCGCGTACGTTTCCCGCTCGAAAGTTATAATCAATTTATAGAAATTAACATATCTTACTCGTGTAACGCCTGATATATTATTAGCTTTAAACAATCTAGCTAATGTAAATTGTTTAGGGAATGGCTCCTTATGATAAACGCATATCTCAACATGATCTTATGTTGTAGTGAGTTGTACTCTGTCATCCGTCGGACGTCTGGTCCTTCTTTTCTCTCTTCTTGAAACTGTTGTCCAGCTATCTGATGAGTCATACTCTCTCACACGTTTTTTACTATTTAGATCGTTGTGGACACTAATTTCTCATTCCAAATGCGATAAGTCTTCTATATTTGATCGAGAACATTCTATCTCATTACTATTAGTTAAGTCCTCTATGTTACAATTGACAAAAGGTTAGCCGAGCGGTAGCGGTTCGCGCCGGCCTGACTGTTGAATACATACATATTCAACATATCAGTTTTGTAAACATATCAGTTTTTTGTCTAATGGGTTTAGTGGTAATGGGAAAATTTAAAGATTGGCCTGTATTGAGGTCAGAGAGAAATAATTCGTGGACTTCACCTATTGCATCTTTAATGTTGCTTATAAAGTGATCAATGCAGGTCTTTTGTCTAGTTGGCTGATTTATGTATAGGTTGAGACCAAAGCTTGCTAAAATGTTTTTTACGCATAGTGTAGTTTTATAATTTTTTAAAGTATCTATATTTAGATCGCCTGTTAAAATATTGTTCATGTTTTGTTTGTTACATATTTTATGTAGTAATAATTCAAGTTTGTCAAAAATATGCGGATATTACCTACTATATGGGGTTATATTGTAATGTTTCCACTTACGTTATAACATCATTCATGGTTTAGAATTTCCTAATATTCTGATATTAAGTTATTTTTATACAATACTTTGTTTGTTTACGTTTCTGTAAAGTCATTAGTGACAGGACTACTTTTCTTCTTAATTCATTGCTGGAGTTAGGTTAGGTCGTATATGTAACTGATATTGTACCTCGTGATAAATTGCTTTTATTTTTCTTTTCATTCTAGAACCTAATTCAATCGCTAGAAAGTTAATGTAATGAGAGAATGACGGGGAGCGGGTCAGTCTACGCCTGGAACACAAACAGTGAAGAAGTCTGCAAGTAAAATGGCTTGGTCGCCTCCTAATACACAAGCCGTGGTCCGGACCTCCAGACGCCCTCTTCGTTCTGCTGTTGAGGCCTACCGACTGAAGGCCAGCCGTCCGCAGCCACCGCTTCGTGCTGCCCCCTTCATTCTGCTGCTGAGACCATTCCTCGAAGACCACTCGTCCTGCAGCCACCTCTTCGTTCCGCTTTTATCATCCGCTCCACTTATCAGAGACCCTCCCGTCATCTATTTGTGCTCTTAGGTTTCCAGCAAAGAACAATGGCGAATCCTCTAACAAATTTTTGTTGGCATAATTTTGTAGCGTCTATTAATGGAAAATATACAAAAGTATAGAGTTTCAATTCATGATCATTTTTGCCTTAAGATCCACTATTAAAGGAACTCTTGGAAAAAAGATATTCGTTGAAGAAGTTTTAAAGGTTATGTCTGGCCATTCTTACGTAAACCGATTTATTGGAAGCAGACTAGTACCGCAGACTTGATTATATCCATAGTCAACGCTAGTGTGGAAAACATAGACCTAGTAGTGAGCCATTGTCAGTTGGCCAGGGGTCTCCCGCCCACGATCTCACGGCAGCATGGAAAAAGTGGCTGTCGCAACCGAAGGCTGGGCACGCCGCAATTGCGGCGATAAGTCCCGTCTTTGAGAAGTGGCTGGAGAGACGCCACGGCGTCCTCACCTTCCACCTGACGCAGGTGCTTACTTGACACGGATGTTTTGAGAGGTACTTATTTCGGATTCAGTGGGAGGACACGCCCGGGTGTCGACATTGCGTGGACCAACCGGAGAACACGGTAGAGCATACGGTGGACGTGTGCCCCGCTTGGGCAGAGCTTCGCCGTTTCCTCGTTGAGGCTATCGGCAGCGGTGACCTCTCGCGTCCGGCCCTGGAGCGGAGCGAGTGGGAATAGAATGCAGTCGCCTCCTTCTGCGAAGCAGTAATGCTAGTGAAAGAGAAGGCCGAACGCGCGAAGGAGAGGCAACTCTCTTCCTCATGCCCCAGCCGCCGCGGAAGACGCCCCGTGCGTCGGGGATCGCGAGCCGATCTCCGGCCATCGTAAGTGCGGGCTTGTGGACGGCGAGCAGGGGTAGCTCACCGTCCGGTAAGGACCAGGCCCGGGTCAACGGCGCATCGTGTTCCACTTGCGCCTCAAAGAGCTGTCAGCACCAGTGACGGGGCCCCATATGGCCATTGCCTGCCGGGGCACAACCCTGGTAATGTTCTAACGAGATACCACGGCCCCGGAACTTAAGGGCAGCTGAAGGAACAGGGTGAGTTTTTAGTCAGTAGTAGTCTGATACCGCTCTGGGTAAAGCGGAAGGGATTCCGTTTTACCCAGAGCGGGAGAAGTCATTCGATGATTTAACCACCCAGAAAAAAATGGGTCCCCCGCCACTTCCAAGGTATTGTTGATTATATCGAAAATCTGTTTTAAACATGTAACTATGCGTTATAAAAGCTATAATTACAAGCATTAAGTATTACAAGTTAATTGCGGCGCTGTCCCTAGGATGGCAACGCATGTACAGACGCCAGCACATCAAGCTACAACAATCTGTCAAATTTCTTTAATAGATTTTCAACTTCATTATTAAAGAAATTTGGTTCAAGGTTGATTGGGATAATTTGACAGTTTCGGGTAGCTTCATATGCTGGCGTCTGTACAATGCCTTTTGTAATACAGATCCATATAGGCCGCGGCGATCACTTTCCATCAGTCGGAACATCTGTTTGCCATCCTCAAATATGGATCTTAGTCGAATTAAATAAATAAATACTATAATAGTAGGTAATAGGTAGTTATAAAAATTAAACAATTGGTTTTATATATGTATGTATTTATTCTTCATCTTCTCTTATGATAATATCGTCCAAAAAACCTGCTGGTGTAGTAATAGTTGTCTGATGTCTGGCCCATCCGAGATACCAAACTACCGCCGTGGTATGCGCGCAACATCTGACAGTTCGTCTTCCCACTAAGCAACTGCAACAGTACTCTATTATTCCTGCACGGCCGGGCACATTATTTTCTATTAATATAATTATACGTATTGCCTTCGAGACATGGTGTGATTTAATTTTGCCTCTAATAAGGGTTGTATCACTACTGCCTCTAAGATTGTATTCAGATGAATTTACTCACTCACTGCATACCTCAATCTTGTATCCGCCGTGGAAACATACATGTTCACCATAATATGAACGTGCTTGTCGTATTTGGTACGTTCCCAGGGCGAATAGAATGAGGTCTCTATATTCTAAGATAGGAAGGTAAACATTATTTCTGTTTGTTGATATGTTTTGGAAATTAGAAGTTGTTCTATTCATATTGACAGCCTCAACCATACTAGCCAGATTATTTTCTAAATTCATATTTTGCCTAATTATGTTTAATATTTCTTTGGCATATTCACTGTCTTGCAGGCGAGCACCAAACTTATTTAGTAAAGCTGCTGCTATCTGGAAGTTTTGCATCATGTGGGGAAGTGATCTATGGAAATATTCTTGCCTCAGTAATTTAAAATCTCTTTTAAATTATCCATTGACCACTTCCACATATGCGGCAGTTAACACACATTATGCGAGTAGGCATTACATGAATTCCCATTGTGATATACAAATGGATGCACAAACAACAAAGTCCAAAGTATCAGGTAGTATATCGTAGTCCAAAAAAGTCAAAGCAAAACGTCGACGGCGTAAATAGCAGCTGATCGGAATCCTTAGGCAAGCACTAGTCGCAAGGAAAAACTGAGTTTATACACAGAAGCAGTTAATAATTTCAAAAGTACGGAAACACAACCGACATTACACGAGATAGCAGCAGTTGTCAATACACCTTACGCAGATGTCAATGTCATGTCGTATTGTTGCCATACTTTGCTTTGCAGTATGACTTTATTTTAGTATTTATTTATTCAGCAGAATTCTTAACAAAAATCTGCAATTATATTTATTATGTTTTATCAATACGCTTGTAAAGTATACTTATGCAATTAGGGAAAAACAATTTAAATAAATTGGAGTAGATTTACTAATACATGGCAGAGAAACCAGCAGAGAACTTTCAACTGAGACAATATTGGCTAAAAGACATGAAGTTAAATTGTAAAGGAAAAAAAATAATCTAATCCCTTGTGATCATATTAGTCAATTGTATTTCCAAAAAAATAAATATTTTTTCTTAGAGTGGGTCAGTTCATAAGCATATCTTGAAAAAAACTAAGAAATTATTTTATTAACATTTGCAAACATGACATTTATAGACGCTCAAATATTCTATTAACAATTTTTTCGCCTTTGTTCTTTTGTATAATTTCTTAAAAGGGTTTTAAGAACGTTTCAAACTGGCGCCCACTATTTTAACCCACCCCTCTTATATATTCCAGGTACGACTCCCTAAATTCTAAAACAACCTCGCACGAGCAAATATTGTTTGGTAACTATTTGGATCATCACATCTTCATTTATCATCTCAGCCACCCTAACCCTTACTTAACTATTAAACTCTAAACCTCGCTAGGTATTCTACACCCCCACACACATACAATTATCCAACGATAATTGGCACCCTTTCGGCCTTTTGGATATGATAACCCACTTAGTGGGCATTACCAAAGTTGGAGAAAGGTTACTATACGGCGGACTATTGGACAATATCCCGTAGTCTGTTTGACTTTTACACAAAACTCTGTAGAAATACATTACACTGCATCCTACACACGTGCACACCACTGCGTTTACCCACAGGTAAACGTACCCAGTATTCGTCCGCTGTGTTTTTAAAACCATTCGTGGTCACTCCCGGATATTAGGGTACTGGGACACTATACGACTGACACAGGAGAATATCCTGTAGACGTTTATACAAAACCAACACACTACGCTACACTCATTACAAACATTTTACTTGAATATACTAAACCTAAAGCATTATTTCATTTCATTTGCTATTACACCTAGTGCGACCTGTAGCGCGTCTACTCTTAAAATTACTAGACTGAATGTGGTGAAATTATTAATCAATAACACCAAATGCATCTAAACATTCTTTTTAAACAGCCTTACATAATATACATAAAAACACGTAAAACATATTTTCGATTGACTTGTTAATAACACGCGTTGCTAGGTAACGGTTACCTAGCAGCCGGGATTAAGAAAGTGGCACGTCAGACTTCAAAGTATCTTATATCTGTTTTGTTTTCTTATCTATACTAATATTATAAAGCGGAAAAGTTTGTTTGTTTGTTTGTTTGTTTGCTTGAACGCGCTAATCTCCGAAAGTACTGGGTGGATTTGGATGCAATTTGGTATGGAAGTAGCTTGAAGCTTGAGGAAGGTTATAGGCTACTTTTTACCCGACTACAAAAAAGGAGAGTTATGTTTTTACCGTGATAGAATCCACGGGAGCGAAGCCCCGCGTGAGTACTAGTTTTAATTATATTTAAATCAGATTTAGGAAAATTAATGCTTAAATTGTTTTATCTTAATAATAGATTTAAACATTACTTTTGTCTTAGTAAATAATATTCCTATCTTAATTTCATACCTTGAATGACTTGTTATAGTCGACTTGTCTTATCTCTCCTTGATGTATCATCCTAGCGATAGTTCTAATATTCATTTTAGTATTAAGTTTTTGTAAATACTTCACAAGGATTATCTCCTTCAAAAACTTTTGGCATAATTATTCCACTTTATATATATTTTATTTTTTGGTTCGAGCGGTAGCATAACTCGTAAAATAAGCCATAGTGCACTTTTATACTAAAAGCAAAGTAATCGTTTTTAAAGTGCGCAATAATACTCCATCAAGTATTCCACCCGTAAGGTTACGAGGAACTCCGTTGGAGCTCGTCACTCACATAAAATACCTCGGTCATGTGGTCACGGATTGCCTCGTAGACGACCAAGACATAGATAGGGAGCGCAGAGCGTTGGCGTCCAGATGCAATATGCTTGCGCGCAGGTTTGCACGGTGTACTAAAGAGGTAAAACTGACTCTATTCCGAGCCTATTGTCAATCGTTTTACTCGTGCAGCCTGTGGATCAGGTATACGCAAAAGGCCTACAGCGCTCTGCGCGTTAAATATAATAATACGCTGAGGGTTTTGTTGGGGCTACCTCGGTTTCGCAGCGCGTCGGGCATGTTTGCTGAAGCGAGAGTAGATGACTTTTATGCTGTTATGCGCAAGCGATGTGCATCTGCGCTGCAGCGATTCAGGGGTAGCCCCAACAACATTCTAGTTACACTGGCGGACAAAATAGATGGGCCATTTGTCAGGCACTGGGCTGGTAGGCATGTGCGCACAGGCGTGCATGTCGCCAATTAAATTGATGTTATGTTTTAATTTATTTTACTAACAATAGGTTAAGTTTTTTACTAACACTCTATGGATCAATGGTCTGAGACAAATAAATAAATAAATATTCTTTCGAGCGGTAGCATAACTCGTAAAATAAGCGATGGTGCACTTTTATATTCCTTGAAACGCGGAGGCTTACATAGCTTTTGTATCCTTGAACCTTGAGCTTAAAGGCTTTTCTTAAGCACTTTATGCTCTTAAACCTTGACTGCTTTTCTTAAGCAAGACGTATAAATAGGTATTTCATTTAGTTTTTAACCGGTTTTAAAAAAGGTGCGGGTTACGACAGCTAATTAAATAAATAAGCCTTCGTAACACTTAAAAATAATTCCTTGTGGAGTATGCGTCATTGAATGTGAACCATATCCCCTAAGTATGCTGGTGATGTATGATTGAGTATGAAAGGGAAGGGATGAGAGGTGTTTGAAAGAGCAAGGTCTTATATATAACCTCGAAAATTTCTCAGTTAATATTTTTCTGGATTTATGGGATAACGTAGTTTTAATTATACCACTGTAAATATTCATTTAATTAATTTAATTTTTTGTACCGCTGTAAATATTTATTGGATTTAATTTTTAATTTTTTATAGTTAATACTCTCCTATTGTTGCTCAGACTGTAATTTTTATAGTTAATACTCTCCTAATGTTGCTCAGACTGTCTATTTAATGCAAAAAAGTTTTTTCATTGTATTCAAAAAAAAAATTCCGGGGTTTTCGGGGTAATGTAATGTTTCCACTTACGTTATAACATCATTCATGGTTTAGAATTTCCTAATATTCTGATATTAAGTTATTTTTATACAATACTTTGTTTAAGTTTCTGTAAAGTCATTAGTGACAGGACTAGTTTTCTTCTTAATTCATTGCTGGAGTTAGGTTAGGTCGTATATGTAACTGATATTGTACCTCGTGATAAATTGCTTTTATTTTTCTTTTCATTCTAGAACCTAATTCAAACGCTAGAAAGTTAATGTAATGAGAGAATGACGGGGAGCGGGTCAGTCTACGCCCGGAACACAAACAGTGAAGAAGTCTGCAAGTAAAACGGCTTGGTCGCCTCCTAATACACAAGCCGTGGTCCGGACCTCCAGACGCCCTCTTCGTTCTGCTGTTGAGGCCTACCGACTGAAGGCCAGCCGTCCGCAGCCACCGCTTCGTGCTGCCCTCTTCATTCTGCTGCTGAGGCCTACTGACTGAAGGCCAGCCATCCACAGCCACCGCTTCGTGCTGCCCTCTTCATTCTGCTGTTGAGGCCTACTGACTGAAGGCCAGCCATCCACAGCCACCGCTTCGTGCTGCCCTCTTCATTCTGCTACTGAGACCATTCGTCGAAGACCACTCGTCCTGCAGCCACCTCTTCGTTTCGCTTTTATCATCCGCTCCACTTATCAGAGACCCTCCCGTCATCTCTTTGTGCTCTTAGGTTTCCAGCAAATGTTTATAATTTCTTTTATAAACGGGTTATAAAAATGTTACAATCTCTTGTGCCTTAGGATTCAACATTGTATAAATTTTATAAATAACGTTACATTTCCTCACTTTGATTTCTTTTCCTGGTCATCTTCCTCCTAATTAGTTATTGCAACCTTACAATTTCCCTTTACCCAGGGAAACTGTAACGTTACAATATATAGGCATATAACAATGCAGCTTGGAGAAGTAAGTTGTACACCACAACATTCAAATACTTTTTCAGTTGACACGGTTTTACAAATAGCTAATTCTTTATAATCTAATGAGTTTCGGGCAAATACACATACTCCACCCCTTTTTCCTTTAGCTTTAGAGTATGATGTAATTAGTTTAAAATCTTTTAAATGTACATTATTTTCGTTAGAGCCGGGGCACACGATGCGTTGCGGCGGCGGTGCGGCGCCGGAGCGGTGTCGCTGCGTCGTCTTACATAGAAATATCTGTGGCATGCACACGATGCGCTCCGGCGCCGCACCGGACTTGCAACCACCAAGACGAGGCGGGGAGGGGTGAATGCGTTGCGACGTCGGAGCGGCACCGCTCAGTTGTTTTGCGTCACAAGGAAGAACACACGCTCACTCGTTTCGATTGTCTGTCAACAGACTGTCCAACGCTGCTACGGCGCCACTGCGACATAACAACGTTACGGCGCCGCACCGCTCGTGTGCCCACTGAGGGCGGGGGCACACGATGCGTTGCGGCGCCGCACCGCAAAGATTTCACCGTGTCAGCGGCGCCGCACCGCCGCCGCAACGCATCGTGTGCCCCGGCTCTAAGTATTTAGTTATATTAACACATTTTGGTGAATAAGTGCATCAATGTGTTGAATTCTTGAAATTGCTCGCTTCTGCTCTAGAGGTGCAACACCGATACTTATAAATAATATCGAAATATTTCATTCTTATTGTCTTGTACTAATTATTAGATAAATATTTACATATTGTAGATAATTATTTACTAAGTAGTCGGAGGTCAGAGATTTGCGTTTTTTTTTTATCTCTTCAACAAACAACGACTCATAGACTTCATATTTCCCATACATGTTAATATTTTTAACAATAGAAGTATGTGTTTTTCCTCGCAAGTGTGTTCAAAAACGTCGTATGAAACGCGTGTGGAATAATCAACATGGCACACATGTATCATATTGTACTATAGTCAGGCGCGGTCCTAAGGGGGGGCGTCACAGGGGACATGACCCCCCTAAAATCGTACACCCCAAATAGAAAGTCTTCTAAAATTTT
This sequence comes from Tholera decimalis, assembly GCA_943138885.2. Classification (NCBI taxonomy): domain Eukaryota; kingdom Metazoa; phylum Arthropoda; class Insecta; order Lepidoptera; family Noctuidae; genus Tholera; species Tholera decimalis. The sequence continues at coordinate 222,319 of OW964577.2, forward strand.
TCAGAATAAACGTTCTAAATATGATTACCCGACTTGCCAATAAAAATAGAAGACTTACATTTGTTTTATAATGTGTGCAATAAAATTTGTATTGTGCAATAAAGAAAACTCATTTAATCGACATATTTTACTGTTAGTGACCCCCCCCCCCAATTCCAGGCTGCGACCCTATAGTGCTGCCTGACTATATAGTGCATCGCCACTAACTGATACAACACTGAAATGAATAGGAAATAATGAGGAATAATGGTACCTACATGGACAAAGTCTCTTAACCGTCACATGAAGTTCACAAAAGATAAAATAAAACATTTTATAAAAATCAGTCTTTTAATTAAATAGGTAGCAGAAATTGGTAGAACAATCATACCATTTTTAATACCTTCACACATTAAATACTGTTCAATATGTAAGAGACAACATACATAATTTTAATTAAACAATCTATCTATAATATATAATAATATAACATCTGATATTTTTTTAGGTAAGTATTTAAATTTTGGACTTTATTAATGACGCTACGATCAATGTTCAGTCCTACAAAAGGCCAGTCAACGGTAACTGGACGGTCTGAACTTGTCCACGGTTCGTGGAGCCCTACCGTTGCTTTCAACAACAATAAACAAAACTAAAGGCTCTTCGGCCTACAACCATATATACAAATAACTAATCGGTACCACTAACCTTCTGTGCTGGGTTCGCCAAGCTTCGACCTTCCTAGGTCACGCCCAAGTGTGGTATGTATGTTATTATGAGGTGAGTAAGTGAAAGTGTGATGTAAGTCAAGTGTTCTGAACGGTCACAAGGCGTCAGTCTCCAGATGGCGCGGTTCAGATCAGCATCACTGCCCTAACTCGTTTCCAGCAAATGCGCGTGCCACGCGGTGAGGCAATACGGCGATATGTTCCGAGAAATATCCCTGGGTTTTCGTCAATCCGGGATTACAAAGTTCAATTAAACACTGTTCACAATCAATCTGCTAAAATATCACGTGAGATCCAATTCGATTTCCAACTATAATCAATAAAAACTCAATCTCCCAATCGGTGGTTAGTTTTAGCAAGAACGGAAACGTCAAAGTGAAAAAAAGTCAAAGACTATAGAATAATGTTGCCAACCAAAGGTGCGTTCGATTTCACGTTGGACTAAACATCTACCCTCCCCGGACGGGCCTACCCGTCCGCTAATCAATTGGAAGTCTTGACAAAGTTGCGACCGCTCTCTTTATGATGGATCCGTTCACCAAAACTTCAGCAAAACGAGGGACCCCGTCGGTGCCAGCCACCAAATTGAGAATGCGCCCCATGCGCCAATACAAAGGCTTCAGGTTGGCATCCTTAATCAGGACGAGGTCTCCGATCTTGGGCGGATGAGTTTTATCCGTCCACTTGACGCGTTGCTGGAGGATGTGCAGATACTCTAAGCTCCAACGCTTCCAAAAGTTCTGAGCGAGCTGTTGCACCAACTGAAACCGCGAGAGCCGATGTTGGCTCACATCAACAAAAGGGTACTCCGGCAAGGCGACAAGTGGCTGTCCAATCAAGAAATGGCCCGGGGTTAGAGCCTCCAAGTCATTCGGGTCCAAAGAGAGCGGGCACAATGGGCGCGAATTCAACACAGCTTCAATGCGGCAAAATACCGTAGCTAGTTCCTCAAAGGTGAGAACGGTGTCTCCCAATAGTCTCCGCCCGTGTCCCTTTGCCGCTTTCACCGCGGCCTCAAAAATACCCCCCCAATGGGGGCAGGCTGGCGGGTCAAACAACCAAGTGACCCCTCGGCGGGCCAAACTATTACCAATGTCAACCTGACTCTCATTAAGGAAGGCGTATACCTCCTTCAAATAGTTACTTGTACCCTTGTAATTCGTACCGCAATCAGACCTAATCAAAGAAGGTAACCCACGGCGAGACACAAATCTTTCCAAAGTCGCCACAAAGGCCTCTGTCGAGAGGGAGGTTACCAGCTCCAAATGTACTGCCTTGGTTGACAGGCAGACAAAAACACACAAATAAGCCTTGACAATTTTACTATTTCGAAGTGTGGACGTCTTCACCGAAAAGGGACCAGCAAAGTCCGTTCCGACGCCAGCAAAGGGCCTCGCCTCATTGACACGATCAGCCGGCAAATCTCCCATTAGGGGCTGCATAGTGGAGGCCTTAGTCCGATAACACGGCATACAACGGAAGACAATGCTACGAATAGTACGACGAGCTGACAAAATCCAAAATTCTCGCTGCAGAATGGCCAACAGCGAATTGCAGCCGGCATGCGAGTTTTTAATGTGACGATCAGTCACCAACAATTGTACCAAGTGGCGCTCCTTGGGCAACAAAAGGGGGTGACGGGCCCCATAAGGAAGGCTAGAGTGCCTCAACCGTCCTCCAACACGCAAAAGACCCGTCTTATCCAAGAAGGGATTCAGCTTGCTAACAGCTCCCGACAACTTAACCCTACCAGACTTCAAGACCTCGATCTCCTTCTCAAAGTGTGCAGCCTGCACAGAGCGGACCCAAAGGAGGAGTGACTCCTGTCGCTCTTGAGGAGAGAGAACTGGTGAAAGGCGCTTGTCCCCTGGATTCCTAGAATTATGGCCAAAACGCCTGATCCACGAGGTAACGTTCAACAATTTGTCGAGGGAGCTATATCGATTAAACAAAAAATCAAGATCAAACGGAGGATCCTTCGTCCCAACAGCGAACACCTTAAGTCCGGGCAAAGGATCCGACATCAAGACTGGCATTCGAGGCCAATCGTCCTCGGGGCAGGTCAGCCAGTCCGGTCCCCACCAGAGGGGATGGGCAATCAAGCGGGGGGCCATGCATCCGCGTGAGGCTACGTCGGCCGGGTTCAGGTCACCAGGCACGTGCCTCCAAATCAAAAGCGTTTCAGAACCTTGAATCTGAGACACTCGGTTCGCAACAAAGACCTCCAAAGAGTGGACGGACGTCTTCAACCAACACAAAACAATTTGACTGTCCGTCCAGGCGTAAGAAGCCCGAATGTCAACAGTTCCACCCAAGGTATGCGCAACGTGATTTAGGAGACGCACAAGAAGCACCGCCCCTGACAACTCCAACTTAGGGATGGTCAATGCCGTCCGGAGGGGGGCCACCTTGCTCTTGGCCATGACCAGTGACAACTTCACCTGGCCGGTGGCGCTGACGGTGCGCAAATAAACAGCGGTGGCATAACCGTGAGAGGACGCGTCACAAAACCCATGAAGGGTGGCAGTATAAACCCCAGGGGGGAGGATGGCGCGTGGCAGCGCGACCTCATTGACCGCAGGGAGCGCGGATACAAATTGGAGCCAGTCTTCCAACAGGGTTTCCCGAAGTGGCTCGTCCCAACCAAGTTCAGCGGTCCAAAGGCGCTGAAGGAAGCATTTCGCCCAAAACAATACCGGGCAGATCCAACCATTAGGGTCAAAGGTCCTCGCTACAGTAGACAACACCAGTCGTTTAGTCCAAGTATGAGGAGACTCCAAGTCTACATCGTACGTAAAGGTGTCTTGAACTGGTCGGTACTGCACGCCGAGGACGGCCATCATGGCAGGGTTGTCAACGTTTTCAAACAAGTGAGGATCCTGCTTATGATCCTCCAACACACCTTCCAATAGCGCTGGCGAGATGGACACCCATTTACGCAACTCAAAGCCAGCGGAAGCCAGAATCTGGACCAACTCGTCACGCAACAGGATGGCTTCCTCAACTGTAGGAGCTCCAGTACAGACATCATCGACGTACAGGTCCGTTTTCAAGATGGCGGACGCACGAGGGAACCTCAAACGCTCCCGGTCCGCAAGCTCCCACAGCGAACGAATAGCAACAAAGGGGCTTGATCGAAGGCCGTACGTATTCGTGTTGAGCTCGTACACAATCATGGGATCCTGGGGATGCTCCCGCCACAGGATCAACTGATAACGTCTGTCATCCCGGTGAATAACCGTTTGCCGGAACATCATTTTGATGTCGGCCACAAAGACTACTTGATGACGACGAAAAGACGTGATGACGTCACAAAGATCCCTCAACAATTTGGGGCCGGAATGCAGGCAATCATTCAAGGAGACGCCGGAAGAAGTCCGCGCAGACCCATCAAACACTGTGCGCAGTTTACCAGTGGATGGCTTGAGGACCGCGTGATGCGGCAAGAAGAAATGCTCTACTGAGCGCCAATCCAAATCTGACACCGACATGTGTCCCAAGTCTGCATACTCACGCATAAAATCTACATATTTTTGCCACAGCACCGGGTCCCTGGCCATGCGGCGCTCCATTGCCAACAATCTTTTCTCAGCCGTAGGTCTGGATTGGCCGAGAGGTGGTCGCAACGCAACAAAAGGCAGCCGGGTCTCAAGCCGACCGGAGCGGAGTCGACCAGTGTTGTTCTGATAGAAAAACTCGCACTCTTCGTGCTCCGGAATCAAGCGGGCCACCTGAGGGGGCTTCTCAACCTCCCAAAACCTCTGAACGGCGTCAGAGAGGGCTGAGCCGGACACCAACGCAAAGACAGGTTCAGGTGGAGGGGGCACGTTCAACACTGGGCCCATAATCGCAAAGCCGAAGATGGTTGAGACCGCCACCAGACCCCTCGGGTGGCACCATGGGGTCTCCGGCTGCAAGACCGTCATATTTCCCAACAATATTTTCCCCAAAACATCGGAACCCAACAACAAATGCACCGTACAAGGGGAATCAAACCGGGTGTCAGCCAAATCCAGACCTGACGTCAACCGTAGAACATCCAAAGGCAACTGACAATCGGGATGGCTACCCAATATAGTCGGCATAACAAGGGCAGGAGCACCAATTTTAGGGTACGGACAACTCACAGGGGTGATTTCAAACCAGGTCTCTCCCTCAACAGTGGTGACAGCCGCTTCGCCAATTCCCTGAATTTTGCCTGAAAAGTCGTTCACCTTCAGACCAACCTGTCCCGCTAACCAAGACGACAAAAGGGAACCCTGGGCTCCCGTGTCCAAAAGGGCACGGACCACAATCGAGTCACCAAAGGGTCCCCAGACCCTGACCGAGGCCGTTGGCAACAAAATCGACTCGATCCGGGGGGGTTCTTTAGCGGGGCAGGCGCCAATTTCCTAGCGGTGCCTGGGCGGCGACCGATCACCGCATCCAGGCTGTCCTCTTCCACGACGAGGGTAAGATTGGAATGGTTCGTCCGCGCGGTGTCCCAAGCCGCTCGCCATCGCTGGAAGGGCATATCCTACCGGATGCCTGAATGGCGGAGGGCGTGACTCCAACCGGGGACGTTCCGCCAACGGAGGGGAGAGGTAGCGGTGCTGGTCCGGCCACTGCTGCCTAGCAGCCAACGCGCGTTCTCCCTGACAAGGGGAGACCAAGTCTCGATCGCGGGGCTCCCGTACAACTTGCGCGGGGGATGGAGAGCGGCGTGCAGAATTGCGGGCCTCAGCCCGGTGCTCATCTCCGGAATACCCCCCCCTGCGCGAACCCTCCTCAGAAGATGGTCTGCTGGAGCGGTTCGCGTTGGCGCACAAAATCTCCAGGTGGGACCCTGTGCGAATTCTACACGGACGGGGGTCGGGGCAGTCCCAATGGAAATGGGCCCCCAAACACGAGAAGCACAAACGGCGTGCGTTGGCAATACGGCGGCGGGCACTTACGTGCAAGTTCAAAAAAGCCGAGCAACGTGCCATGACATGTCCCGTGGACTTGCAAAAGTGGCAATCGTGAGAACTCCGGACGTGCAAATTCAAAAGGTCCGAGCAACGCGCCATGACATGCCCCGTGGCCTTACAAAAGTCACAATGATGAGGACTCCGGGCACCAGCCAAACGGGGGGCGGGGCGAACCTCAACAGGCCTCCGAGCCCTAGTCCGTCCCTGGTCTCTAGGCCGAGAAGGTGGTGGGCGTGACCCCGTGGCGCCACGAGTGTTGTCCAAAAACCGACACTCGTCTTCCAAGAATTTGAGGAGGTCGTCAAAGGGGGGAAGATGGGTGGCACTGTCCCCACCATACTTCTGCTCAAAGCGGGACCTCAACTCTGCAGGGAGCAACCGCAGCACTATGTGCACCAACAGGTAGGACCAATGTTCCACCGGTAACTGCAAGCGTCGCAAGGCGTGGGTCGCTGAGACCAACGGGTTCAGCAGGTCAGTGCGCAACGCCGACATGCTGGCAATGGCCGGTAGCCCCAAAATCTGGTCGATGTGCACATCAGCCAGGCAGCGCTTATTCTGATACCGTCTGGAGAGAAGCTCCAGAGCGGTAGGGTAAGAAGAGTCCGTCACCGGCAAGTGCTGCACCAAGGCTCTGGCTTCGCCCTCCAAAACGGACAACAAGCAGGCCAACTTCTGGGCAGGTCCGAGGTCCGAGCGTGCATCCACAAGACTCTCAAAAAGATTAATGAAGCCCAGCCAGTGGTCCAAACGACCGTCAAAATGTGGCAGCTCCAGGGTGGGCAGCCTACCCAACAGTCCGGGGCCCTTGACAACGGAGGTCTGAGGCTTGGCCTCCTCAGGCATCCGGCTCCTCAAAATTTCCCGGGCTCGTTGACCTATGACATCCCCCAGGTTGACAATCTGGTCATAGTCACCCAAAACCTTATCGCGGGCTGCCTGGTCCATCACCCCCAAATCCACGTCCATGATGTACTCGTTGAAGCGTGTGAGCGCAGCATCAGCTGACTTGATCCTCTCATTCACTTGCCCGTTCCGAGCAAGGGTGAGCTCTTCCAAGTCCGGACGCTCAACCGTTGCTACCGCCGATGTGAACCATCTCAACTGTGAGACCAATACGGCAGCAGACTCCCTGACTGCCTTTAATGAGGCCATTGCAACAATCAAATATTAATACAATCTTCATCTTCGACCACATCATCACTTACCATCAGGTGAGATGGTGGTCAAACGCGAACCTATTCTAAATAAAAAAAAAAAAAAAAAAAAAAAAAAACAAATAGGCTAAATTACCTAAACAAACAAACAATGACTTGTTAGCCAACCGAGCAATCTCACCAAATAAAATTTAAATTCAATTATTTCAAGTCCAAATCCGACCCTGTACTTATTCCAAGTATGAGTCTAGCTTGGTACAGATGGCTAGTTACAAAATAAATAACAATTCAATGTATATTATGTTAGACTATGTGTAATTATTATTTAGATAACCTTTTAGATTCAGATCAGTGACATTCAATTATTAATTGCAACAAATACCAAACAACTTTTACAACAATATACCAAATTATGTACCAAATACAACCAATAATTCCTAATTTCACAAATAAATTTTACTTGTCAATTCAATACAAGGGGCTAGCACTACAAATTACAGTACAAACTACAAGTACTATTTGAGCCCGGCTGACAAAGCAATATTCAAACTTATTAAGTTATTTTCAACAATATTCAAAACTTCCAATTAAACCAGTGGATCTTATAAGACCACGCTTCTGCTACCAAAATGTTCAGTCCTACAAAAGGCCAGTCAACGGTAACTGGACGGTCTGAACTTGTCCACGGTTCGTGGAGCCCTACCGTTGCTTTCAAAAACAATAAACAAAACTACAGGCTCTTCGGCCTACAACCATATATACAAATACCTAATCGGTACCACTAACCTTCTGTGCTGGGTTCGCCAAGCTTCGACCTTCCTAGGTCACGCCCAAGTGTGGTATGTATGTAATTATGAGGTGAGTAAGTGAAAGTGTGATGTAAGTCAAGTGTTCTGAACGGTCACAAGGCGTCAGTCTCCAGATGGCGCGGTTCAGATCAGCATCACTGCCCTAACTCGTTTCCAGCAAATGCGCGTGCCACGCGGTGAGGCAATACGGCGATATGTTCCGAGAAATATCCCTGGGTTTTCGTCAATCCGGGATTACAAAGTTCAATTAAACACTGTTCACAATCAATCTGCTAATATCACGTGAGATCCAATTCGATTTCCAACTATAATCAATAAAAACTCAATCTCCCAAGCGGTGGTTAGTTTTAGCAAGAACGGAAACGTCAAAGTGAAAAAAAGTCAAAGACTATAGAATAATGTTGCCAACCAAAGGTGCGTTCGATTTCACGTTGGACTAAACAATCAATATTCCTTGATAGTTATTATACACATAATTTTGAATAATTACCTAATCATTGTAATTTTGTTTAATATATTTGGACGTAAAACAAATGACAGGGACACGCAAAAACTGCGAAACGTGTACCCTAAACAAGAGCGACCCGCAAAAATAAATTACCATTTTTCAAATATAGTGGAGGCAGGTTTAGACGACATAGAGCCATGCATACTGCCTAATGTTTATGCAAAAATAATAACGTTCTTGCAAGAAGCTAAGGTTAGCCATGCCAAGGATATAAAATTTGACACTCAAAATAATTAAGGACTTTTGTCCCTAGAGTGTGTTTATAATAAATAATTGACATGGATATGATTTCGCTTTATTTTCTAACGTAATAACTAATAAATAACGTAATAAGCATAAAATTATTAAACTTACCGCAAAATCTTCGTCTTCTAGAACTCCCACACTGTCTTCCATGATAAACGTGTCAATGTCGACTCCTTGCAGTATATTTAATAAGTCTTCACTACTCATATTATAGTTCTCCATTATTAATAATATTTAATAACAGTAAATAAACTACTCTATTTCAAAAAATTCCGCGTTTGACGTCATGGGATTGTCAAACATAGACGACTGTGGCGTCCCCGGAACAGACAATACAACAGTGTGATAGAGATAGGCATTTCAGTCATTTTAATTAATCGATAATCTACTAACACTCGATTTTTAAAGAGCGTATAGTTCAGTATTATAACATTTTCTTGATTTCTCAAACACAAAAGTTCAATATCAAATGTTTTATTTATTTATTAGTGCAGAATTCAGAGTAAAATAAACGTAGGTTGCCGTCGAGGTCGATATTTTTGTTTTATTGATTACTATCTACATCACTACGTGTCCTGATATGGTGACTATGGCGCCGAGGGCACTAAGTTTTTCGAACTGTATAACTGGTTTTCTTTTTTGTCATCTTATGTTACTATACATGAAACCTGACGAAAGCAGTTCACTTCAAATAAATAAAGAAGAGATAAGGTATATAATTAACAAGGGAATTAATAATATAATAATAATAATATTCCACAACTTTCACACAACGCCATCTAGTCCCAAACTAAGCAGAGCTTGTGGTATGAGTACTAGACAACTGATAAACATACATATATATTTCTAAATACATACATATTATAGATAAATTACACCCAGACAAAGAACAAATGATCGTGCTCATCACACAAATATTTTTCCTAGGTGGGAATCGAACCCACGACCTTGCGCATAGCAGTCAGGGCCACTGACCACTATACCAACGGGCCTGTCAATGAAATGAACAAAACAATGCTGTTTTATGATATTTATTTACGTTTAAAATTCTGTCACCTAGTCGTGACCGTGGCGTGCTGGGCACGTTTTGGCTTGTCGTCTATACAAGACTGTGGCGGTCAAAAGGTTAAAAGAATATCTTGTCTCCTCCAACTGTATTCTTTTACAAGCTCCAAAACTTAATGCTGAAATTTCATGTACGTCAGAACCGCGGGTGTACTTTTCAGATGTGCCTTAATTTATTGCAATTATTTGGTACCTTCTGTGTACCTTTACGTACCTATCTTGAAAATCTGTGTACCTACACCCGTACAATGATATTTTAAAAATTAGATACACCCGCCATCCTGATGTCAGAACCGCGGGTGTACTGCTAACCAATATATGTAGCTAAGTACACTCTATAAGTAGATTTGGTACCTCTTGTGTACCTGCAGAAACACGTATTTAATTGAAGTAGTACAGGACTCCGTTCTGTAGGTCTATTATACTACTTGCAGTATTATATAGGTATAGCTACTGAAGCGTCTAAGCAGCAGGCGGTGAAATAAAATCCAAAGCGAGAAGCGACAGAGTTATATTGCAGTCACAAGTATCAAGCAGTAATTGAATTATGAATACAAAATACACGGATATTTATACTAGCAGATTATAATTAAATAATACTAATAACGGTTCGTGCTTGACCGATCTACGCAGGAGTCGACGCCTCCTCGTTAGCGCAGACAATAGACAAGTCAGCCGACATCTTGCCTCATTAACGCTTGAACAGTGGATGCGCGTGCGCCATGATTTGGAAGGCGGGGCTAAGCCCGACTGATGTCATGAAGTAGGCGTAGCTTTGCAACTTGTTTTGCACACGGCACGCTCTGACGTAAAATCGTATGATCGTATGATCTTGGTGCGCGTTGCTGTCGTGCGAGTAAACTTGCCTACTCGCTACATAATAAACAACATACTCTCAGGTTGTTGCGAAAATTAAAAAAAAAAACCATTTTCTTTCTATGACGTTATTATTTAAAAAATAAACAATCTTGTGGGATGGCTCTGCAAAATACCAACTTACTGCACTGGACTCGATCGAGCGCAGGGCTAAAGGGCTTATAGGTGACGAGGTGCTATCGGGCAAGCTTCCCAGTCTGGCTCATCGGTTTTCTATAGATTGTACTTCGGGGAGTGAGCGCAGGAGCTCCATGACCTGATTCCTCCATCCCCATTTCACTACCGTCTACCAGACGCACGGCTTGGTACACTTTGTTGATATACCGTCTTGTCGTACCAAGCGCTTCTCCTCCACATTTATTGTGCGCACAGCCAAGTTGTGGAATTCTCTGCCGGCTTCTGTGTTCCCTGCCACTTAAGACCTTTCAGCCTTTAAAGCAAGAGTAAATAGGCCTCTTCACTCGTCACATCGTAGACCTCATCTATCGCTTACCATCAGGCGAGATCAAGGCCAAGAGCGGGCTCATCCGTAATAAAAAATAAGTATTGTCCTGAGTCTGTGTATAATTTGTGTCCGTTAATTTCATGTTTTGATTCTCGGTATGGGCACACAATCACACTCACACTAATATTATAAAGGCGAAAGGTTGTGAACCGCGGGGCGCAGCTAGTAGTGACTAAATGTTATACGGAGGTTCTGTGTTCGCGATTCCTGGTATGGCTACAATATATTAACGTGGAGGTTCTGGGATTGATAACCGAAGATTTTTATTTTTTCTTTGACGTCGTTAGCGTTACTATTTTATAAAATAGTAAGAACGTCAAGGAAATAAAATGTTTTTTTTTTTTATTTTCGCAACAACCTGAATGTATTTTGTTTATTATATACGTGTTTCTGCAGGTACACAAGAGGTACCAAATCTACTTATATAGTGTACTTAGCTACATATATTGGTTAGCAGTACACCCGCGGTTCTGACATCAGAATGGCGGTTGTACCTAATTTTTAAAATATCATTGTATGGGTGTAGGTACACAGATTTTCAAGAGAGGTACGTAAAGGTACACAGAAGGTACCAAATAATTGCAATAAATTAAGGCACATCTGAAAAGTACACCCGCGGTTCTGACGTACATGAAATTTCGGCAGCTATTACAGACATGGCACGAAATCGTGATAAGAAGTTTTTGCAACAACTTCTTGGTGCTGGGATCACAGCCGTGAATAGGGCGATGACTCTTCTCATTACTGGCGAAGAAAAAATCCAAGCCATAAAAATGCTAAGCGACAGTTGTCGCATCTTAACCCATCTTCACAATATGGATACTGAAGCACGTATCAAATTGGTGACACCCGGCTTAGAAAAATCATTCCTAAATGTTATCAAGGATAACGAAAGGGATAGCACTTTATTCGGTATAAAACTATCCGAAAAAATCAAAGCAGTCGCACGACCTCGCTACCAGGAAAACTGGCAAGGTCCTTCGCGTTACCTGTCGAACAGGAGGGGGGGGGGGGGGGGGGGGCGGAGCCCAGAGGAGACAAGCCCCTGCAACACACAAGGCTCAGACAGCGGCGCAACCGAGGTATTCGAACACGAACAAAACGCGTGCTCAACCTCTACAATAGAACAGGCACACTCTGGACGAATACGACATTTTTATTCTCACTGGCTTAACATAACTTCCAATGACATCGTTCTTGAATGGATTCGTAAGGGTTTTTCCCATACCATTTTCTGAAACTCCGGTGCAAACCTCTCCACCTCGTAATGTTCTTTCAACGGTAGATAAAGAAGATATGAATGTGGCCATCAAAAAGTTAATCGATCTAGGTGCAATAACAACATGTTCACCTATCGAAAATCAATTCATATCAAAGATATTTCTTACTTCCAAATTAAACGGCGACAAGCGGTTTATTTTGAATTTAAAACCACTAAACAAGTTTATCTCTAAATTTCATTTTAAAATGGAAGATTACAGAACCGTTACTAAATTAATACCTCAAAACGGTTACATGGCTAATATAGACTAGAAGGAAGCATTTCTTTTAATTCCTATTGCTAAATATCACCGAAAGTACTTGCGCTTTTATTTCGAGGATGATAAAGCACAAAACATTTTGTATGAGTTTAATGCTATGCCTTATGGCTTATCTATAGCACCTAGAACCTTTACCAAGATTATGAAAGAGGTGATGACGCATCTTAGGAACCGGGGTTATAAATCCGTTCAATTCCTTGATGACGTATTATGTATAGGTGATACTTATTCTGAATGTCGTGAAAATATAACAGAAACTTTGAAATTATTAGAATCTCTTGGTTTCGTTATTAATTTCAATAAAAGTTCATTAGAACCAAAACAAACTTGTAAATATTTAGGTTTCTTGTATGATTCAAAAAGTTTAGTTATGTCCTTACCAGACGAGAAACGCGCTCACATAGCTAGTTTAATAAATAAATTCGTACGCTTACCACGCTGCACAATAAGAGAATTTGCACAATTAATTGGGATTCTTACTGCTGCTTGCCCCGCAGCAAAATATGGATGGCTTTACACCAAGATCTTGGAACGACATAAATACTTGGCGTTACAATTGAACAATGATTATTATAGGAAAATTAAATTATCTAATATAATTTTGAATGATCTGAATTGGTGGTCAAAAAATATTTCCACAACTTCCAATTCCATAAGGGCTCAAGCATTTACATTAGAAGTATTCACTGATGCGTCAAGAATCGGGTGGGGCGCCTGTTGCAATAACGAGCTCTGTTGCGTCCCAAATGTATTTTTGAACGATCTTTTTGGTGTGGCAACATTCTATTGTCTTTTTGATGTTGACACTTGACATAACCTTTTTGACTTGACAGATAGACTTTGCTTCCTTGTTGAAAAATGTCCGCGTCGGACCTGTTGAGTTAATTATAATTGGTAAAAATATCGTTTGGAATCGCGTGTTGAAACCGACAATTGGGTCGCGAGTTAACTATTGTTTGAAGTTGTAATCCCCATTTGACAAAAACCCCGGCATATTTTTGGATTTATCGCCGGGTTGTTGCCACCTCGTGGCACGCGCATTTGTTGGAAATAAGTAGTGATAAATAGCTTCAATCCGGTGTGAGTTGGGTGTGATGCTGATCTGGACCGCGCCATTTGGAGATTGGCGCCTTGTGAATGTTCTAGAACACGTGACTTACATCACACTTTTCACTTATTCACCTCATATTACATACAAACCACACTTGGGCGTGACCTAGGAAGGTCGAAGCTTGGCGAACCCAGCACAGAAGGTTAGTGGTAATAAGGTATTTATAAAGCCTCAGAGGCTATAGATTGTTGTAGGCCGAAGAGCCTTTTGTAAGTTTATTGTTGTTGAAGAGCAACGTTGAGCTCCACGAACCGTGGACAGTTCAGACACCAGTATCGTTGCACGGGCCTATTGTAGTCTTGAACATTTTGGTAGTAGAAGCGTGGTCTTATAAGATCCACTGGTTTAATTGGAAGTTTTGAATATTGTTGAAAATACACACATCAAAAGTGTCTAGGGATCAACATATATTTTTGCAATAACTTTTCTTCTGATTGATATTAATTAAAATTTTCTTTAAGGAGTCATCAAATAAAGTGTTTTCGTTTGTCACAGTAACGATAAACCAAGTCACCTTTGCATTAATAAAGAAATTTGCCATTTTCCTAATAAAGGGATTTTTGACATTTGAACCACTAACATTAAAGTTCGAAAAAAAAGACTGAAATAACAGTTTTCTTTAAAATTTTATTGGGTAACTTAAACAATTAATAATCCGTGTTTCTACCGCGAACACTAACAACACAAGAACATTGGTTTGGCATACTCAAAATGAGTTCATCCAAATCACGCTGTGGAATAGCCGCCCATGTTCGTTGCAACAACAAAAAAAGGTCTTCTTGCGACTGGATACCCTCCATATTCGGCAGAGCTCTTCTCTGTAGCATATCCCATGCATGCTCAATCGGGTTCAAGTCTGGCGACTGAGCAGGCCAGAGCAGGACATTGATGTTAGCTGCGGCGAGAGTCTGTCTTACAACTCTTGCGGTGTGCGGTCGTGCATTATCATGCATTAACTGAAATAAGGGACCGATTTGCACTTGTAGAGGAACGATGACGTCAGATACAATCGTCTCAGCATAAATTTGAGCGTTGAGGTTGCCTCTGATCCAAATCAACTCAGTTCTTCCACCGATCCAAATACCCGCCCATACCATGATGGTTCCACCACTATAAGGATGGACTTCCTGGCAGGATTTTAATCGCTGTTGGCGTCCAGGGGTTCTCCAGTGTCGTATACGTCTTGTATCCGGTCTCATACCAAAACGAAACTCATCAGAAAAGCACACGAAACGACATTGTCCTTCTGCCCAATTTCTGTGTTCAAGAGCCCACTGATATCGAATCCTACGATTGTGCATTGCTATAGGTGGTACCCGTAGCGGTCTTCGGGAATGAAGGTTCACTTCATGCAAGCGGTTTCTGACTGTTTGGTCGCTAATTAAGTTCCCTGAAGAGTGATGAAGCCTCACGGCTAACATCATGGCGGTTATTGTTGGAGCTCTTCGAGTTAAGATTTGAATGTATCGGTCTTGTCTCCGTGTGGTGCAGCGATACCGTCCTCCATGGCGCTCAGCCACGGTACCAGTGCTTCGGTAACGTGTCCAAAGTCGACTGATAACACTCTAACTTGTATTCAGAGCTAAAGCCACAGTACGTTGCCGGGAACCAGCTTCTATCATTCCCACGGCTCTGAGCATTTCTTCCCTGCTTAAATGACGTCGCCGCTCCATAATAACGTTGGTTTTAATCAGTAGTAGGGAAACAGTAGCACTAATAATGTCTTCAATGCGTTGTATGTTTTTATAGGGAAAATATTGACAGATGATTTTCATCTTTTACTCGAATTTGATTAACAGTTCCTGTTTCAAATTATGAAATGCACCAAAAGGATCCATATAAATTTATAAAATCATAAATTTATTACAAAGCCACATCTCAATCTCAAGAAATCCGCATAAAAATGCTTGATCCCTAGACACTTTTGATGTGTGTAACTTTAGTTTAATTACTTAACATAACTTATAACGTAATAAGTTTTGAATATATTGCTTTGTCAGCCGGGCTCAAATAGTACTTGTAGTTTGTACTGTAATTTGTATTGCTAGCCCCTTGGTATTGTACAGACAAGTAAGATTTGTTTGTGAAATTAGGAATTATTGGTTGTATTTTGACATAATTTGGTATATTGTTGTAAAAGTTGTTTGGTATTTGTTGCAATTAATAATTGAATGTCACTGATCTGAATTTGAAAGGTTATCTAAATAATAATCACACATTTGTTAACATAACAAGAATTGAATGGTGTGGATTGACTTATTGCATTTATTTGTTTATTGGATTGTTGTTAGAAATTGTCCGGAGCAATATTATACTTCAATTGTTGTGTTTATTGGTGTTTATTGTATTATACATTCAATTGTTATTTATTTTGTAACTAGCCATCTGTACCAAGCTGGATTCATACTTGGAATGGGTACAATTTAAGTTGTTATTTTGGTGAAATTATTTGGTCGGCTAACAAGTCATTGTTGTTTGTTTAGTTAATTTTAGCCTGTTGTATTAATATTTGATTGTTGCAATGGCCTCATTAAGGGCAGTCAGGGAGGCTGCTGCCGGATTGACCTCACAGTTGAGATGGTTCACATCGGCAGCTGCAACGGTTGAGCGTGTAGAATTGGAAGAGCTCACCCTTGCTCGGTATGGGCAAGTGATTGAGAGGATCAAGTCAGCTGATGCTGCGCTCACACGCTTCAACGAGTACATCATGGACGTGGATTTGGGGGTGATGGATCAGACAGCCCGCGATAAGATTTTGGGTGACTATGACCAGATTGTCCACCTGGGGGACGTCATATGTCTACGAGCGCGGGAAATTTTGAAGAGTCGGGTGCCTGATGCGGCCAAGCCGCAGACCCCCGTTGTTGCAGGCCCTGGACTATTGAGTAGGCTGCCCACCCTGGAGCTGCCACATTTTGACGGTCGCTTGGACCACTGGCTGGGCTTCCTAAATCTCTTTGAGAGTCTTGTCGATGCACGCTCGGACCTCGGACCTGCCCAGAAGCTGGCCTATTTATTGTCTGTCCTGGAGGGCGAAGCCACAGCCTTGGTTCAGCACTTGTCGGTGACGGATACCTCTTACCCGACCGCTCTGGAGCTTCTCTCCCGACGGTATCAGAACAAGCGCTGCCTGGCTGATGTGCACATCGACCAGATTTTGGGACTACCGGCCATTACCAGCACGTCGACGTTGCGCACTGACTTGCTGAACCCGTTGGTCTCAGCGACCAACGCTTTGAGACGCCTGGAGTTACCGGTGGAACATTGGTCCTACTTGTTGGTGCACATAGTGCTGCAGTTGCTCCCCGCGGAGCTGAGGTCACGTTTTGAGCAGAAGTATGGTGGGGATAGTGCCACCCATCTTCCCCCCTTTGACGACCTCCTCAAATTTTTGGAAGACGAGTGTCGGGTTTCGGATAACACTCGTGGCGCCACGGGGTCACCCCCACTACCTTCTCAGCCTAGAGACCAGGGACGGACTAGGGCTCGGGGGCCTGTTGATGTTCCCCCCGCCCCCCGTTTTGCTGGCGCCCGGAGTCCTCGGGCTAGGGGGCCTGTTGATGATCGCCCCGCCCCCAGTTTTGCTGGCGCCCGGAGTCCTCGGGCTAGGGGGCCTGTTGATGATCGCCCCGCCCCCCGTTTTGCTGGTGCCCGGAGTCCTCATCATTGTGACTTTTGTAAGGCGCCATGACATGCCCCGTGGGGGCATGTCATGGCGCGTTGCCCGGACCTTTTGAATTTGCACGTAAGTGCCCGCCACCGTATTGTCAACGCACGCCGTTTGTGCTTTTCGTGCTTGGGGGCCCACTTCCATCGGGACTGCCCCGACCCCCGCCCGTGTAGAATTTGTGAAGGGTCCCACTTGGAGATTTTGTGCGCCAACGCGAACCCCTCCAGCAGACCAGCTTCTGAGGGGGGTTCGTGCAGGGGGGGGTACCCCGGAGACGAGCACCGGGCTGAGACCCGCAATTCTGTACGCCGCACTCCACCCCCCGCGCAAGTGGAATGGGAGCCCCGCGAGCGCCATTTGGTCTCCCCTCGTCAGGGAGAACACGCATTGGCTGCTAGGCAGCAGTGGCCGGGTCGGCGCCGCTGCCTTTCCCCTCCGTTGGCGGAACGTCCCCGGCTGGAGTCGCCACCTCCGCAATTCGGGCATCCGATGGGATATGCTCCTCCAGTGATGGCGAGCGGCTCGGGACACCGCGCAGACGAATATTTTGATTGTTGGCCTCGTCGTGAACGAAGGCAGCCTGGATGCGGCGATCGGTCGCCGCCCAGGCATCACTAAGAGATTGACGCCTGCCCCGCTAAAGGACCCCCCCGTTCAAGACGGTTTTGTCGCCAACGGCCTCGGTCAAGGTCTGGGGACCCTTGGGTGACTCGATTGTGGTCTGTGCCATTTGAACACGGGAGCCCAGGGTTGCCTTGTGTCGTCTTGGTTAGCGGGACAGGTTGGCCTGAAGGTGAACGACTTTTCAGGCAAGATTTGGGAATTGGCGAAACGGCTGTCACCACTGTTGAGGGAAGGACCTGGTTTGAAATCACCCTTGTGAGTTGTCCTTACCCTAAAATTGGTGCTCCTGCCCTTGTTATAACTGAACTTGGTTGGGACGAGCCACTTCGGGAAACCGTGTTGGAGGACAGTTGAGGCTCTCTAGCCTTCCTTATGGGACCCGTCACCTCCCTTTGTTGCCCAAGGAGGGCCACTTGGTTTAATTGTTGGTGACTGATCGTCACGTTAAGAACTCGCATGCCGGTTGCAATGCGCTGTTGGCCATTCTGCAGCGAGAATTTTGGATTTTGTCGGTTGATCGCGTCAATGAGGCGAGGCCCTTTGCTGGCGTCGTAACGGACTTGTTGGTCCCCCTTTGTTGAAGACGTCCACCCTTCGTAATAGTAAGATTGTTACGGCTTATTTGTGTGTTTGTCTGCCTGTCAACCAAGGCAGTACATTTGGAGCTGGTAACCTCCCTCTCGACAGAGGCCTTTGAGGCGACGTTGGAAAGATTTGTGTCTCGCCGCCCACGGCGAGACACAAATCTTTCCAACGTCACCTATTACCCATTAGGTAACCCATTACCTTCTTTGATTAGGTCTGATTGCGGTACGAATTACAAGGGTACAAGTAACTATTTGAAGGAGGTACACGCCTTCCTTAATGAGAGCGAGGTTAACATTGGTAATAGTTTGGCCCGCCGAGGCGTCACTTGGTTGTTTGACCCGCCAGCCTGCTCCCCATTGAGGGGCTATTTTTGGGGCCGCGGTGAAAGCGGCAAAGGGACGCTGGCGGAGATTGTTGGGAGACACCGTTCTCACCTTTGAGGAACTAGCTACGGTATTTGGCCGCATTGAAGCTGTGTTGAATTCGCAACCTGGTTAAGACTTCCAATTGATCAGCGGACGGGTAGGCCCATCCGGGGGGGGGTAGATGTTGTGTGGCAACATTCTATTGTCTTTTTGATGTTGACACTTGACATAACCTTTTTGACTTGACAGATAGACTTTGCTTCCTTGTTGAAAAATGTCCGCGTCGGACCTGTTGAGTTAATTATAATTGGTAAAAATATCGTTTGAAATCGCGTGTTGAAACCGATAATTGGGTCGCGAGTTAACTATTGTTTGAAGTTGTAATCCCCATTTGACAAAAACCCCGGCATATTTTTGGATTTATCGCCGGGTTGTTGCCACCTCGTGGCACGCGCATTTGTTGGAAATAAGTAGTGATAAATAGCTTCAATCCGGTGTGAGTTGGGTGTGATGCTGATCTGGACCGCGCCATTTGGAGATTGGCGCCTTGTGAATGTTCTAGAACACGTGACTTACATCACACTTTTCACTTACTCACCTCATATTACATACAAACCACACTTGGGCGTGACCTAGGAAGGTCGAAGCTTGGCGAACCCAGCACAGAAGGTTAGTGGTAATAAGGTATTTATAAAGCCTCAGAGGCTATAGATTGTTGTAGGCCGAAGAGCCTTTTGTAAGTTTATTGTTGTTGAAGAGCAACGTTGAGCTCCACGAACCGTGGACAGTTCAGACACCACTATCGTTGCACTGGCCTATTTTAGTCTTGAACAAGCTCATTAACGGTACTTGGAAAAATGCAGAATTAAAGTTTCACATTAATTATCTCGAACTCTTAGCGGTATTTTTAGCATTAAAATGGTTCGCTCGCAATTATTCTGACTGTGCTATATTATTACGCATTGATAATACGACAGCCATTAGTTATGTCAATCGTATGGGCAGAATACAATTCCCACATTTGAACAACTTATCTCGATCTATTTGGCAGTGGTGCGAGAGGAAAAATATCTGGCTAGTAGCTTCTTACATAAACACACACGATAATTTTATAGCCGACGAACAATCTAGAAAAATTAACGTAGACACTGAATGGGAGTTATCAAATTTAGCATTCCAATTGATAACACAAGAATTAGGCCAACCAGAAATAGACTTATTCGCCTCTCGCACTAATGCAAAATGTAAGAACTATGTGTCTTGGCGACCAGACCCCGATGCCATCGCAATTGATGCGTTTACAGTAAGCTGGCCCGATAAACAATTTTATGCCTTGCCGCCATTTTCCGTAATATTAAAATGCTTACAAAAAATAGTTTTAGACCAAGCCGAAGGTGTTTTTGTTTTTCCCATATGGCCATCACAAGCCTGGTACCCCCGTTAAAGAGTAT
Organism: Tholera decimalis; assembly: GCA_943138885.2. Classification (NCBI taxonomy): domain Eukaryota; kingdom Metazoa; phylum Arthropoda; class Insecta; order Lepidoptera; family Noctuidae; genus Tholera; species Tholera decimalis. The sequence continues at coordinate 242,491 of OW964577.2, forward strand.
GCTTGTTAGCGAAATAGTTATTCTGAAAGCCAATAAAAGTCTTTTATCTTCCCGTTTCAGAACCCCCACTTCCATCCACTTTACAAGTCGCTTACCCTGGGTGCCGCGGTGCTCTCGGGCTTGCGTTCACGCAGCGAGGGACGCCTCCAACCACTCTCGACTTAATGCTAGCTTCTTTGTCTCAAAACACCGTACAGCAGTATAACGTGACCTTTAAATCATGGTGGGAATTCTGTTTACTTAATAATTTTAGCGTGTTTGAGGTGTCACGGGTCATGACCTTTTTATCCGATCAATTTAATAAGGGAGAATCATACGGTTCACTTAATAGTCATCGCTCTGCCCTATCGCTACTTCTAGGAAGCAGTATAGGAGCAGACGACTGCATAAAAAGGTTATTAAAAGGCGCATACAAGTTGAGACCGTGTGTACCGAAGTACACAAGTACTTTCCCAAGTACTTGTGTACTTCCCCCCCCAGTCCAGTTCAGTGTGTTGTCCCTCCCCAGGTGGTACTCAACTTTATCTCTAATTGGTTTCCAAATGAAGACCTCACAATAGAAAATGTCACTAAGAAATTAGCAATTTTGTTAGCTATTTGCACAGCTCACAGAGTTCAAACGTTTGCCCTTATCAAGACCTCAAACACAAAAATAAATTCTAGAGGCATCGAAATTATCGTAACTGATATTATTAAGACATCGGCACCTGGCCGAGATCAACCAATTTTATATCTACCATACTTTTTAGATAAACCAAGTATTTGCCCAGCAATGACATTAAAAGATTACCTTCAAGTGACTAAGGCAATTAGACCCAAGAACGTACCTAATTTATTCTTGACGTTTAAAAGGCCCTATAGAGGAGCCACGGCGCAGTCAATCAGCCGCTGGATAAAACAAGTGTTGGGTGCGAGCGGCGTGGACGTGACGGCATTCAGCGCGCATAACACCCGCCATGCCGCCACGTCCTCGGCGCACCGCGCTGGCCTGTCCATAGACGCCATCAGGAAGGCGGCTGGCTGGACAGCCGCTTCCCAAACGTTCGCCAAATATTATTGTCGGGCCATACGCGAAGAAAATTCTTTCGCAAGTTCGGTTTGTTTTCCACCAAACCCAAATTAAAAAGAGACTGATTACTGTCTATATTATTGTATATTACTGTAGAAGATACTGATTGGTGTCTATTGCACTATATTATAATATTAAGAACGAAGTTGATTCTAGATTAAGATGCCAATGTATCACTTACAATTGATTACTGATTAATAATAATTAAAATAAGGAAGGCTTATGTTAAATATACAAACTAAATTAACAACTTATGTATTATTATTAGCAAAACTTCATCTCTAAACATCTACGTTGTGAATGTTATATCTGAAGAATGAAGCGATGCAATATTGTTAGAATCTATATATTAAATCATACCTACATGTTAATAAATGTGAATAAGTAGCTACAGTCCTATTAAATTCCGACAGATGGTCTTTCCGGTTTTAGATTTGTATACATAAAATATCTATTAATTATATTTATTAAGTAAATAATGTTAATTAATCTAAAATAATTAAATATACATTTTTATAAAATACTGTACTAGCACAGACACTACTTCCGGAATTATTGTCAACTTCCTTTATTTGTTTGTTCCGGTTTAAAACCGTTGGAGGGAAGTAGTGCGTGTGCTAATTGGCAGTGAACTCTCAACTGTAAAAGTGTGAACACGTATCACTAGAATATTGTGTTAAGTGAAATAAATTGATTTAAAACTTTAAACGTGTCTTCATTTCTGGTCGCTCATAGATCAGAAGTGGGATATAATCGTGACAAGCGATTAAAATCGCCCTCGGTGAAAGGACTTACCGCCCATAAAAGTGAGTACATTAACATGTTTCTTTCTTTTTCCCTGCCATGCCTTGTTATTGTAAACAGCTTCAAATTATTTAGATAATTAGAATGGAAATAGAATTGTGATAAATATATACAGTGAATGATAGTTACATATAAAAGTCGTTATATAAAATATAAAGTGATTAAATGGCCTTGAGGAACTGTTCAGTTGTCATAAGTTTATTAGGTTAACAATTACGATATAGCTAACATATACATGCAACCGTATCCCGATTTTTTTTTCCGACTTTGTTTCTGTGTTCTCTCATAAAATGTTTCAGGAAAACAATGGGTCGGAAAAGACGATTTAGTCAGCGTACAAGGAAGTCGGATGACTCGACGCCCAGTGAATCCGAGTCTCCAGTACGTAGACGGCATAAGTCTCGACGGGGCCGCCATGTGTCACGAGGTTACGATGAGTCGCGTGGCCGCGAGGTGACGCGAGGCCGCGATAAGCCGCCTGGCCGCGAGGTGTCGCGAGACCACGTTGTGTCGCGAGGCCGCGATGTGTCGCGAGGCTACGCAGTGTCGCAAGCCCGCGATGTGTCGCGAGGCCGCGATGTGTCACGAGGCCGCGATGTATCGCGAGGCCGCGATGTATCGCGTGGCCGCAAGGTGTCGCCGAGGCCACGATGTGAAGCAAGGCCGCGATATATCGCGTGGCCGCGATGTGTCGCATGGCTGCGATGTGTCGCGAGGCCACGGTGAGTCGCGTGGCCGCGATGTATCGCGGGGCCGCGGCGTGTCGCGTGGTCGCGATGTGTCGCGTGGCCGCGATGTGTCGCGAGGCCACGGCGTATCGCGTGGACGCGATGTGTCGCGAGGCCGCGGCGTGTCGCGTGGCCGCGATGTGTCGCGAGGCCGCGGCGTGTCGCTTGGCCGCGATGTGTCACGACTTCACGAGGCCGCGGCGTGTCACAGGGTCGCAAGGCGCCACGAAGCCATGACGTCTCGGGAAACAGCGGTTTACCCCGAGAATGTACACCAAACGCGTCGCACCCTGGGGTTACACACGCATCTAAATCAACCGTGAGTACCCCTAATATTCAAATTAATACAGACTCTAGTGCTTTTGTTTTGGTTTCTGCGTTTAAAGAACTTATTCAGAACATGAAAACAGACGGGATTAGTGAACGGTATCCGGTTATGAATGTTATTCCAGAGTTTAATCCTGCCAAACGAAACCAAACCATTGAAACCTGGCTAGTTAAGGTGAACGAGTGTGCCAAAATGTATAATTGGACTGAGAGCCAAATAATTCATTATGCTCTTCCAAAATTAGTGGGTTTAGCGCAAAAGTGGTACCAGGGTTTACCTAGCTTACTGTTTTCATGGACTGAATGGCAGAATAAATTAAAAATGGCATTTCCAAGCGACGAAAATTACGGTCAATTGTTAACTGACATGCTTGCTTGCAAAGCTAGATTTGGTGACTCGTTAGAAGAATACTTTTACCAAAAGATAGTATTACTAAATCGTTGCAATATTACTGGCAAGAGTGCAATAGATTGTATCTTATTTGGCATCGAAGATAGATCTGTAAGGACTAGTGCGGAAGCAACACAGTTTACGGAACCTGATAAGTTATTAGTTTATTTAAGGAATGTGAGAACAACAAAGAGATCTGAGAAACCAAATCTACCAGTGCAACAAAGCAACGTCGAAAATAAACATTTTCGACTACATACTAAATGCTATAATTGCGGAGAAGAAGGACATCCATACTTTAGATGTAAACAACCAATTAAACGCTGTAATAGTTGTCAAAGAGTAGGCCATTCAACCAACGATTGTCCGGGTAAATCAGACTCTAGAAATATTGACAGCAATAGTAAAACAGTCTCACGAATTTCAAAAGAACCGGACAATGATTCTTAATATTTTAAAGTAGCCACTTTTAAAGGACAAATTCTTAATTGTTTCATTGACTTCGAAAACCAACGCATGGTGCATTGGTTAGTACAGCAATCTACTGCAAGAAATTAGTTCGATTCTTAGTCAAAATCTAATTTATCGTAGGTACTAAGGGCTTTTGGACACAGTGTTGTCAATTGTTTGAGTAAATTGAATGTTGTTGTAGAAATAGATTTGGTAAAAGGTTCCGTGGTAACTAAAATTCCATCCCGTCCAATACAGTAGAGTTTAGAGTGAGACATATTGATAACCAGCAGTTGCTCGCGATTTCGTTCGCGTGGGAAGTTTTCCCGTGTAAATCCCGATCCCGTAGGAATTATGCAAAATCCCGTCTTAGCGAGCATCTACATACTAAAAGAAACCCCATGCTAATTTAAGAGCCCTACTACTCGTAGTTTCTGAGATTTCGTGATTAATCAGTGAGTGGTATTTCGCTTTTATATATACAATGTGTAACAGAATAAACGCAATTCCTGACAGCAGTTGGTTCAGAATCGGCTTACGAATCGATTTCCGTCAAAAAAAAATAGGTGTTACATTCTGACGGAAAAATCTTTCATTTAACCTAAAATGGAAACGGTATCATGACAAATTAATACAATCCTTAATTCAAGGAAACGGGCTCGTGTGCGTGTCAGCCCCTAATGTTGCCTGAGTGTATGCAGCTGCGTAAGGATATTGTATGACGCATATACGTTTTGCGTTTAGTAAGGATGACTATTTTATTTAAAAAAAAAAGTCAATTATTTGGTTTTCAATTTATTTAGTTACGGATGTTGTTTTAGATTTATAATTTAATATTCTAATTGGGGTATCTGAAGTGTTGCGCTTGATCTGTTACACCTTGTATAGATAATTGGGTATTTACGGTACAACAAAATGATCCAGAATTACAAAGAAATATTAAATGGAAATATTAAATGATAACAAAAATAACAATGTTATAGAAATCAAGAATACTTTTGTTGAAAAGGACTGTTGTTTACGAAAACGGATGACTGTGATCGTTGGGTTGTACCAAACAGTGCCCGATGGTAGGTGTTGAAGTCAAATCACGATAAAATTGAACGCTATGTATATACTGGTAAAAAAAAACGAGTAAAAAAAAAATAATAATATATGAACAGTCCTGTTTAGAATGTGCCCATGCTAAAGTAACCTCTAAAAAAGCAGGGAAGTTGTATCCAATTGTAAAGATTGATCAGCCGTTTCATACCTTACACATAGATCTTCTGGGCCCTTTTGTTCGAAACAAACGCAAGAATACTTATCTTCTACTAATTATTGGCGCATTTACAAAGTTTGTCATAGTTGTACTAGTTAAAAGTACCAAATCCATTCATTCCATCTTGACATTGAAAATTACTTTCACACTTTGTGTCCAGACATGGTTATTTTCTGATCGTGGAACATAGTTCACATCTAAGAACTTTCAAAAATTAATTAAATAAATTCGTTGGGTATAAAACATGTCATAAACGCTTCGGTGACACCATGTGCCAACGATCAAGTTGAGCGATATAATTACACAGATTTAGCAGCTCTAACAGCTACAAATCATGTCATCTGAGATTCAGTGGAGTCTTAATAATAATCAAAATAAGGGAACTAGGAAAAGTCCCGCCTAGGCACTGTATGGTCTTGACTTGGCGGGTGTCTCAAGCTCTTTACTAGAACTTAGTGTTATAGATGAAACAGTAAATATTAATCCTTCTTTACGAGTTATTAGGAAATTGATCCCGAAACTAACCCCTTATTATATAGTAGAAGTTCTTGATAATGATCGATACGTAATTGAAAATACCCCGTTATCCAGGAAAGGTAATAGAAAATTTAGTGGCATTTTCTCGGTAGATAAAATCCATCCTTGGTTGGTATTTAATAGAGCAGATACAGAGTCCGAGATTTCAAAAATGATGACACTGATTGACACGTTTGATTGAGTTGTGGTCTTATTAAGAGAATATTATATACGCATAAAGATGGCATATTGTTATAGTCATGAACAATGTAATTATAAACACTTCCAATGATTAGTTATCTTGTTATTACCCTGTTAAAAATAATTTAAATGTGTGGCCTGACTGAGAATATGTCGGAGGTCTCAGTTAGGACAGATATTTAAGGATATGAATGAGGCCTTAATGTCTTAGTTTTAGGATAAGATAAAAATAGCGGTGTAATTAATTAGTGGCCTGACTGAGAATATGTTGGAGGTCTCAGTTAGGACAGATATTTAAGGATATGAATGAGGCCTTAATGTCTTAGTATTTAAGTGGCCTGACTGGGAATATGTCGGAGGTCTCAGTTAGGACAGATATTTAAGGATATGAATGAGGCCTTAATGTCTTAGTATTTAAGTGGCCTGACTGGGAATATGTCGGAGGTCTCAGTTAGGACAGATATTTAAAGATATGAATGAGGCCTTAATGTCTTAGCATTTAAGTGGCCTGACTGGGAATATGTCGGAGGTCTCAGTTAGGACAGATATTTAAGGATATGAATGAGGCCTTAATGTCTTAGTATTAGGATGAGATAAAAAAGTAGTGTAATTAAGAAGTGGCGTAACTGAAAATATGTATGATGACTCGAGAACTAATACTCCAATGTAATAAAGCGTGAAACTATTGTATTTAATTTACCATTATGAAAACGCAATCAAAATAAATTAAATTTCCCGGGATGGGAAATGTATCAGGAAAGGCCGACTGTTAGAATCTATATATTAAATCATACCTACATGTTAATAAATGTGAATAAGTAGCTACAGTCCTATTAAATTCCGACAGATGGTCTTTCCGGTTTTAGATTTGTATACATAAAATATCTATTAATTATATTTATTAAGTAAATAATGTTAATTAATCTAAAATAATTTAATATACATTTTTATAAAATATTGTACTAGTACAGACACTACTTCCGGAATTATTGTCAACTTCCTTTATTTGTTTGTTCCGGTTTAAAACCGTTGGTGGGAAGTAGTGCGTGTGCTAATTGGCAGTGAACTCTCAACTGTAAAAGTGTGAACACGTATCACTAGAATATTGTGTTAAGTGAAATAAATTGATTTAAAACTTTAAACGTGTCTTCATTTCTGGTCGCTCATAATATAATATATGATCAAACGAACTTCGCAAGTGAAGTTCGATCGATATTATATTAATCGCTTCATTCGAAGATGTAACACCCACCCACCCTATTTCCCTATAACGAAGCTTTTGCTAAACTATAACTAGATTTACTCTAAAAAAAAATGAGACTTGATAGTGTATCAGATAGTAAGAAAGTAAAATAAAAGGGGGAAATAAAAAATAAAAAAAAGTGCGAAGTTGCCTTGTAGGTTAGAGGAACTACGTTGTAAATGTTATATCTTCGAATGAAGCGATTAATATAATATCGATCGAACTTCACTTGCGAAGTTCGTTTGATCATAATTATATTAAACTCGTCTACACATAATTCTACGTTTTCTAGTTTATTGAGTAAACCAGCTATTTGAATTAAGTCCTTATGTCCAGTCAAAATAGGGATCAGCCGTTTCGGAGATTAGCCCGGACAAACAGACAGAGAGACAAATAATTTAAAAAGTCGTCTTTTGGTTTTAGTAAAGTGTAAATAATCAAAAAGCTTATGGAAAAACCTATATTCTGAAATAACAGATAGACCAATAAAATAATAATAGATAACTAGTTTCTGCCCGTGGCTTCGCTCGCATGACAATGTTTATTTTTCAGCGAAATTAAAATACTCATGTCACTATCCAGCCCTTCAATTCAACCACCTTCACACCGGAAAACCATTTCGTTGAGTAATGATTAATTCGCAAAATCACCAAGGAACATACATACTGTTACGCCACACAGTGGGTCGAAACGATGATTTTAGTGACTTAGGGATCAACTTTGTTTTTTTTAATTTTTTCTTTATACGGATCGATAGAGCTCATTAACTTCAATAAAAATTGTTTTGATAATTTTTTTCCTAAACTTGCTCCTTTGAGTGGAAAAATGCATTTTGATATTTTTTTGTATGGAGCGGACCAAATAAAATTAAATTTCTGCCAAGTGGCGTGTGATCCCGCTTTGAAACTATATTTTTCTTAAGGGTTGTCCAGTATACTATCATTTGATGATTTGAACATTTGCATAAAGTTGCAACACTGCTAAATAAATGGATAGAAAAAAATGAAAAAAATACTTTGAATTAAAAAGTTTCATTTTTTATTTTCGGATGTTCTTTTAAGTTATAATTGATATGGAATAGTAAGTAAAAGCACTTAATAATTCACATAATTACTTAAAGACTAACGACAATACATTTAAAAGTCCCTGATTTGCTTGAATTTACTAAGTACGTATTATTTAAAAATGTGGATCTATTCATTTCTATTTGTTTATTTAATGAACTTATAAAATCTTTTAATTTAGATTTAATACTTTGACTTTTGGAGAGATAACACAAAATAGAAACAAAATAGAATGGTTTAACACAATCTTCTTTTGTCGTCTGATCCAAATATCACAAGTCTACACTTGTGATATTTGGATCAGACGACAAAAGAAGATTGTGTAAAACATCCTCATTTGTCGCCGTTCTACTTACCTTTCTAGAATGACTCTCTCTAATATTTCCTAAAATCTTTATTTCGAGCTTCCGCTGCCTCTTCCGACAGTTTCCCTATAAGTATGACACCAAAGTTCTTTATTATGTCACTCCCATGTACCAACAATTTATGTACACTGGAAGGCATATAATACCAGGGATACAAGGTAACATACAATTCTGCCGTATCTTTACAAAATTCGGAAAATTTAGAAAGGTCCACGCGCTCTCCAGATGCAACGGTGTGAAGAATCACGTGAAACCTTTCTATCAAATCTTCACGAATCCCAGTTATGCGGGGTGTTGTTGCTGCATCCCTGAAAAATCTTCTGGCAGTATTGCCATCATTGGTTGTGCCTACTGCTTGTTTGTCTATGTCGATGAGTAAACCGCATTCCCTCTTAAATGCTTGCTGTATGGCACTCTTTCTAAGGGACAGTTTTTCTTTGTCGTCGCCTCTGCAACTCCATTTTTTGAAGTCCAAACGATAAGCTGCAAAAAAAAAGAAATGTCACTTAAAAATAATCTCACAAGAAATTACAAACATGAAAAAATATGAAGTAATAAAATTATATTTACCAATATGAAGTAAGCACTCCATGCATCTTATCCAGGCATGTAAGGATGGACTTGGTGGATTCTTGTTGGCAGACGTCTTTCTATTTCTTCTGTTATGTTACCTTTTATAGTTGCCACTGTTGTCTGGGTTTCTTTGGTAAATTTAAACATTATCGGACAACAATAGAAAGTCGATGATGGTCGGTCGTTTTCCCAAACAATTATTCCATCAGATTGTTGAAGCCTTATAGGAACTAGACTGGCCATCAATATAGTAGAGTCATCAAACTCTTTCTCAGTCTTTTGTTTGTAATTGCTTTGACCTGAGGCTCCATCAAAGCCCCATTTGCTTATAAGTAGTAACTCTGTTGCCGAGTCCAAATCCAAATCAATTACATCTAAAAGCCTAGAAACCGTCAAGTTGAGTAATGCTTGCAGTTTAATAGCAGCTCCTTCTTCAGTTATGGTTATGTCTTCTTTCCCTGGATAACATTTTGACGTTGCTTGCTTAATTTTATAATAAGAAGGGTATAAATCAGACCAATTTTCACTGGCTGCTTCTCTTAGGCTTATATATTGCCACTTACTTAATTTAAGTGAAACTAATAAAGCCAGTGACCTATCGGGTGAATATGTACTACTGTTTGCTTTATTTGCACTTAAACACTGCTTAACTTTTTCTAGATCTTCGGGGTGATTTAGCAAATGGTTCATTATTTTTCCTACATCCTCATTTCCAGTGTTTCTTAAACTAGCAATTGTAGTAGCTTTCAGTTCATCCGGAGATAACGAAAGCGATTGGTTTATTTGATCAACGTGTCTTCGTTTTTGCCTGGAGCCCAATTCTTCGAAAGGTTTTCGAGGTGTAAATGTAGATGTTGAAGCTTCTGTAGCAGATGGTGGTAGATTTTCAACAGCTTCAATATCACAAATCTCGAGCTTTTCCTGTTGCTGTTTTTCCTTTTGCAACTGCATGCCTGTGTTGTTTGTGTGTTCATAGTTTCAGGTATTACTCCTTCGGGCCAGTTTATCGCACTTTCTAACCAATCACCATTTCTTCTTAAAAACGGTGCTAACGTGCAACTACTTCGTTCCCATCTTGCACTTAAATTAATTAATAATTAATTAATAATTTATTTATAAAAATATTAGGTACAACTCATCTATCCTAATTAAAAATACAAGTGCAAAGATAACAATGAAAGTTTCCACAGATAGAGTGAAACGTCGATGTCCGTGCTAGTTTGCACTGTGTGACAGACATCGGCGCCTTCCTCCTACACATAAAAAATAGGTTATCCCGTAAGACAATACAAATGATTATATAGATTTAAACAACTAATAATATAAAATGGCATACATTACGTTTTGCTTTTTAAAACATGAAATTTTCATTTTATATGTTATATTGAACACAGATTAAAATAAAAAAGTAATATAATTAAAATAAAAAGTATTAATAACATTAGTAATTGAAATATAGTAATAACAATGACATTAATAAGTGAAAAAATAAATATAAATTAAATTAAAGTCCCTGCAAGGAAATACACGTGGGTGTTTTTGTCATAGTGTAAATGTGTGTATGTATGTGTGTGTGTATGTATGTGTGTGTGTGTGTGTGTGTGTGTGTGTGTGTGAGAGAGAGAGTGAGAGTGGGTGTATGGTGTGTCTTTGTATGATTAGCGCTTATTATTCATGACTCTCGGGCAAATAGTCTTTCAGTGTCGTCGTAAGAAAGACTCATTAAATATTGAGTTACAACCTTCTTGCATTTGTGCTTTGTTAGGGGATAAATATTACACTTCTTGTTAACAGCATTGTAGAGGCGGCTACTCAGACTCGAATAGCCACGACTTGCCAGGGCAGTCTTGGTTGAAATACAAGGGCACACCAAATCTTTCCGTCGTTTATTCATTTGAAAATTAGGGTCATAAGTAAGAGCGGAATGTCTACGGAGGATTATTTGAAGCGCACAGAGTTGCCGGCAAGTGAGAACAGACGTGTCCCTGTATAATTGGGCTGTAGGGTAACGATACGGTTTTTGAAGCATCACCTTTAGAACTGCCCTTTGGGCCCGCTCAAGTCGAAGCATTCGTGTTTTAAATGTGCCGCCCCAAACTGAAATGCAGTAGGTTAGGATCGACTGGGCCAAAGCAAAATAAACAGTTTTCAGCAATGTGAAAGCAACCACGTGTCTTAGTCTTTTCATTGGAAACATTATTTTTCAAACACGAGATACTATTGTCTCTATATGTTTATCCCAACTCAATGTACAGTCTTTGTAAACTCCTAGGTATTTGACGCAAGATGTTCTGTCAATAGAAGGGCAATTACAGGTAACTAGAGAGGGATGAGAGCAGCTATGTACTTTTATATCCGAAATGCTAGGCTGCGTAGCATTATTTGCTGAAAAAGCCATATAGTTCGTCTTGGATACGTTCAAAGTTAAAAGATTACAGGAGAGCCAATTCACAACTGTATTGAGTGCATTTTCAGCCGAGCGGTGCGCAGAGGCCCAGGAATCACCACTTATGATGAGAACCGTATCGTCAGCATAGACCAGGATCTTGCAATTTGGTATATCTAGTTTTTTTTTTTTTTTATTTAGAATAGGTTCGCGTTTGACCACCATCTCACCTGATGGTAAGTGATGATGTGGTCGAAGATGGAGCACGCTTACCTAAAAGTAACCTATTCACTCTTGACATAAAGACTCCTAGGTTATAGCTATCGGGAAACACAGACTCCGGCAGGGAATTCCACTCCTTAGCCGTACGCACAATGAAGGTATTCCCAAAACGTTTGGTGCGTATGGGTGGGATGTCCACCATGTAACGATGGCGCTTCGCCGTTTGTCTCGTAGTCCGATGATGGAACGGGCTTGTTGGAATTAAATTGTGTAATTCCATCGCACACTCCCCGAAATGTAACCGATAGAAAACCGATAGACTTGCAACTCGTCGTCGATGTTCAAGGCTCTGGAGCTTTGATTCGACCAGTGCATCGTTGCCAATGAGTCTTTTGGCCCGCTTCTCGATAGACTCAAGCGCGTCCAGTTGGTATTTAGCAGATCCATCCCAAAGATGAGAGCAGTACTCCATACACGACCGAACCTGGGCTTGATAGAGATTGAGCAACTGTTCGGGTGTGAAGTACCGTCTCACCTTTGCTAGGATTCCCAACTTTTTTGATGCTAGTTGAGCCTTAGCCTCGATAAACGGGCCAAAATTGAGGGTAGAAGTTAATGTTACCCCCAGAAGCTCGATATGGTCAGTTATCGGCACAGTTACACCTCGGAAAGTAGGAGCCGGTTCAAATTGGCTCCTTTTTGCGGAGAAGAGACACGCCTGGGTCTTAGCTGCATTAAACTTGACCAGGTTGGCATCGCCCCATTCGGAGACAGCCTTCAAGGTCAAGTTCAAGCGCCCGACCATGTCCTCACGGAGAGACTGGATCTGTGACCCACCAGCTCGCGCGCTGGACACATATCTCTCAGAAACTGTGCTGTCGTCTGCATACCCAAAGGTACCGGGCATTAGCAGATCGTTAATGTGCAGCAAGAATAAAGTTGCTGAGAGAACAGACCCCTGAGGGACCCCGGCATTAATTGCCAATTGGCCAGACGAGCAGCCATCAATGACCACTCGAATGGACCGATCCCTCAGGAAGTCTTCAATCCAAACGCAAAGTTGGGTGGGTAACCCGAAAGAAGGAAGCTTAGCAATAAGGCTATCATGCCAGACCCTGTCAAAAGCCTTGGAGATGTCAAGGGAAACAGCAAGTGCTTCCCCTTGCCTCTCAATGGCCTCACTCCAGATATGAATGGCATACGCTAGAAGATCCCCAGTTGACCGGTTTTTGCGAAAGCCGTATTGCCGGTCACTGAGGATGTCGTTCGCTTCTAGGTATGCCAGGAGCTTACTATTAAGTACACGCTCCATACTCTTACAGAGTATGGACGTGACTGAAATAGGCCTGTAGTTGGCAGGGTCAGCACGACTGCCCTTTTTGGGTACAGGCTGTACGTTAGCCAGCTTCCATGCTTTCGGCACCTTTCCAGTCTCTAGCGAAAGGCGAAACAGGCGTGTCAAGATTGGAGACAATTCAGGCGCACAAGTTCTAAGAACAATTGCTGGTATCCCGTCGGGGCCACTAGCTTTGTTCACGTCTAGATTACGCAGCACTCTACGGACGTCCTTCTGATGGATGCGAATGTCCGACATACACGTCTCGCATCCAATAGGAGCATCAGGAGGGTGAGCGCCACTACTATCCAGACGTGAAGACTCCGCGAAGAGAGCGGCAAACAAGTTTGCTTTTTCCTCAGCGGAGTGAGCCAGAGACCCGTCAGGTTTGAGCAGTGGTGGTAGTGAGGGGCGACAGAAGTTCGATTCAACCGACTTTGCCAGGGACCAAAACGCTTTGCTTCCAGCAGGGTATGAAGCGAGTTTGTTCCCAATTCGGCTAACGTGGTCAAACCGAGACCTCCGCAAAACCTTCTTGCTGGACTTGGCAGCCCTGTTGAAGGCTCTCTTCTTCTGATCCACGTCATTTGCTTTGCAGTTTCGAGCATCGACCCATGCTAGGTACGCCGCGTGTTTAAGAGCTTCAGCGCGATCACATTCGGCGCCAAACCAAGGTCGAGCTTTGCCGGACATTGTTAGGTCAGAGAACGGAATGTAGTACTCCATCCCCTGTCGCAAAACATCTGTCACGGCGTCTGCGCACGACGATGGATCATTTGAAGAAAAGCAAGTAGGCTGCCAAGGATAACATGCAAAGAAAGATCGCATGCCATCCCAATCCGCTGACATGTATCGCCAAACCCGCCGAGTGCCTTTAAGGCTGAGATCGGGCGGAGAGTAGACGGATACAGACTTCACCAGACAGTGGTCGGAACTACCTAACGGTGAGGATATCGTTACCGAATAGCGGTCTGGATCTGTAGTCAACAGAAGGTCCAAGCAATTGGCTGTGTGCGACTCAACATCCGGCACCCTCGTTGCTCCCTGGACCAGCTGAGTGAGATTTAATGCAAGTGCAAGATTGTGCATTTCTCGCCCAGCATGGTCCGTGCACTGGTATGGGAAGAGCCACTCCTGGTGATGGGCATTAAAGTCCCCCAGCAACACGAGCTGAGCTGAAGGGTACCGCTGTTGGGCCGCATCTGCCGCCTCACTGATGTACTGTGTGAGCCTGGTTGTCTCCTGATCTCCGCTGTGCGAGCGGTAGACACAGGCATAAATAATTTTGTCTATGCCCGTGTCCACCAGAGCCCAAAGCGTAGAGAACCTGGAGTCCTCAAGATTCCGGAGACGCCGATAGCAGATGTCGTCGCGGGCGTACATACATACACCCGCACGTGGTTTAAAGTTGTGCTCCAAGGTAAACCCTGGGTATAAAAGATACGACACGTCTGACGGACATCTGATCTGCGTCTCCGAAAGAAACAACAGAGCAGGTTTATCAGTCTCGAGGTGGTGGTGGACTGCGACGAGATTTGAGTGCAGACCTCGGATGTTACTGAGGTGCACTTTGAGAGAGAGGGAGTGCAGCCGCTGTTTAACTGTGCTCTGTTTTTTCCGTTTCATAAATTTTGAGAGTGAAGAGGAGAGGAGAAGGAAGTGAAGTGAGGCTTCACGCTGTTAACCCCCAGACCCGCACTAGACAGACGGTATCGATTGGGGGACTAGTCTGGAGACTGCGGGGACGCCCGAGCCCCCCCGGGAATGTCCATCGGGCCCTCTCATCTGGTCGCCAACCAGCACGATGGTGCATTCCGGGATTTTTCGACAGTTGGCGGGGCAGCCTTTCATGCGTGGCTGGCACACTACTTGGGCCCCCAACTACCTGCGGTCGGCCAGCGGTGCACCGTGCCTCGGATCCCGCTACCCTCCGCGACTAGTCTCCCGATACGTCCGCACTAGTGCGAGCCAGATTGGTCTTTCAGCAGTGAAGCAACTACTTCGACCCAACTCCTTGATAGGCTACACAGGGCATCGTACCGGAACACAGCTAGGCCGTTTGGCGGTACGTCTTTGCCCTGTGGGTGGTCACAAGCCTGCGGTTTGAACCTACCACCAGTTTGATGTCACCTGATTAGCACCACCCGGGGACCATGTGTAGGGATTCTCAAAGGGGTATTCTCCTACGGACGCGGGTGACTCGGCCCCCAAAAAAGTAGTTGGCAGAGTCTGTTTACATAAACCAGAAAGAGAGTAGGCCCCAGAACGCTGTCCTGCGGCACTCCGAAAGATAGGTTCTCGTCATCACTAATATAGTTCTCCAGCTTAACCCGCTGGCTACGACCAGTCAGATAGTCACTAAATATGCTTAGAGCGGTATCTCTTATTCCTAGTGCCTCTAAACTATGTAAAAGAATGGGAGTAGAGACCGTGTCAAAAGCCTTGGCCAAGTCCAGGAATATGCCCAAGGTTTTAGTTCTAGTGTCAAGGTTTTTGATGACGTGATTTGAAAGATCAAGTACAGCATCCTCTGTGGATTTTCCTTTCCTGAAACCATATTGGTTTGAAGCAATCACATTATTAGACTCTAAATAATGTAGTAGTCTTTTATTTAAGATTTTTTCTAAGATCTTGGACAAGGTCGTAAGAACCGATATAGGCCTAAAGTTCTCGACACGGTCCCCATCCCCACCCTTAAATATGGGTGAAACTAATGCCTTTTTGAATGCGTTAGGAAAGATACCCTTTGATAAGCACAGGTTGCACATATGAGTGATTGGAGGAACGAGAACATGCCTCGCAGCTTTAATAACGGAAGCAGGTATACCATCAACCCCAGTCGCACAGTTATACTTTAAATCCATAATTATAAAGTTTACTTCAGATAAGTCCGCTTCAAGCAAACCCAATGAATTGCCCTGCGGATTGTTAATGGAGTTATAGCGGAAGACTGAATTTTCATTAGGTCGAGACCGCTGTATCCTTCGAGCAAGATTTCCTCCAACATTAGCAAAGTATTTGTTTATAGCATTAACAGAGGAGGCCGGGTCGCTACAGCTATTAAGGAGATCGCTCGATTTGCTTACTGGTGTAGAATTTTTATAAGCAATTGACTTTATGATATCCCAGGTGACTTTAGGATTTCCGTTAGCCTTTTGCAACTCATTCTGCTCATATTGGGACTTGATCTTTTTAAGCAAGTTATTGCAATAATTGCGATATCTGGAGTACGTTAGTTTGGCTAAGTGGTTATCCGGATCTTGCTTGGATTTCAAGTGTAGTTTGTCACGGTTGCGTATGCATCTCAAAAGGCCGGGTGTGATCCATGGTTTAATTATTCTTTTCCTGAGCGGAACTTTCTTTAATTTGCTGTAGGTATTTATAGAATCAGACAAGATAGAAATAAGTAACTCCGCACATTGATTAGGATCTGTGCTCTCAAAGATGCTAGAATAGTCTTTGGTTTGTGACTAATGAGGCTCGGAAAGTTAATCTGACGATACATACTTTTAGGTTTCTCAACAAAAGAGACAGATTCCAGGCTAAACAAAACAGGTGCATGGTCGGTAAAGAACGAGTCTAGAACCAGCACAGTCGAACACTTGTTAGATTTAAGAAAGACGTGGTCCAGACAATTATTGATACGAGTCGGGAACATGTGAGCTGGTAGATACCCATGAAATGCTAAAAGATTTAAATAGTCTTCGGAGTTGGGATCATTATTGCCTGGACCAATATTAATATTTATGTCACCTATTACGGCTACTGTTCTCGTGGAAGAAAGTGAAGTCAAATTATTATTTAAGGAGCTTAAGAAGTTTTCAATATTTTTGACTGAAGGAGATCGATATATAGCCACAATCGCAATATCCGGATCTAACTTTAATATCAGGCAATTCGCATCTTGAAATATCGGTTCAGTGATCTTACTATTTAAATCGGAACGAATATAGATTAGAACACCGTCATTTTGATTACTGAACGTTGACTTTGCCGAGGTAAACCCGTCCAAAGTAGGGATATCCGCAGCCTTACTCAGCCAGCACTCTGATAGGATAACAACATCATACTCAACATCCATAGAGTGTATGAGGACATTAAGACCGTCAAAATTCCTGTTCACACTACGAATGTTTACGTGTAAAGTGTTTAAGGTTTGTTTGGATGGCTGCAAGTGCTGTAAGCATTGGTGCGGTGGGCACACGAAGGAACGAGACACATTAAAGGATTCCACAGAATCCATAAACTTATTTAGATTATCCACGGGAACTACGAATGATAACTAAGGTGCTTGAGAAAGGTTCAAGGTCTGGACGCAGATACCAGGTACATTTATGAATAATTCGCAATAGAGTTGAAGTTTTTGATGTTGTGTTTATCCAATTTAGACAGGTAGAGTGAATGATGAGAATTTTATTTATGTGTGTGTAGGTGAAAGTTGTGCTAGATGTATATTTCCATAAGGTAATATTATAATAGAATATTTGGCAAACATATTGAAATTCTTTTACATTTGATAAGGCAAATACAAGACAGTAATTATTAACGAAGAATAGTCAGTCTTCAACACTTAATTTCTTCATGTCCGATTCATTATTGATACAATAAGCAGTATCTCCTTCCTTCTTGCGCACAAAAATCTTCCCATGTGCCGTCCAACAAAAGGTGTAACCATTCGTTTTACAGAAATCTCGAGCTAAAAAGTAAAGGCGCTTAGCTCGGGAAGTGAGATATTCCGATATGTATACTGGAACGTCAGGGCCGCTTAATTGCATCCTTGTAGTAGAGAACTTCTTATTTTTGTTGACTCTATTGTAGGATTTAATTGCGTTAACTATCTGCTCTTTCAAGATTGTTCTAGTAAAGTTAACTATGATGGGTTTATTTGTATCGTTTTTCGAATTTAAGCGGTAAATATCTCGAACGTCGGAAATGGTAATAGGAACATTTAGAGCTTTGCCAGCAGCGATAACAATGTTTGATAGGTCGTCCTTAGTTTCTCGCGATTTTGCGGGTACGTTTTTTAATTCAAGGCAAGAAGATCTTTGCTGCCTTTCTAAGTTCTCGACCTTATCTTCCAAAATCTGGATGTATGCTAAATTCTGTTTACGCTCTACTGTTAGCTTAGTGAACTCTTTAATTAGGTCATCATATTTTTGAGTCACAAAATCGCATGATTTTTTTATCGATTCGTTCAACTCTTTAATCTCAATCACAGATTCCTGCAGAGCAAAGTATTTGTCATTCTGCTGCTTTTCAAATTGAGTAAAAAGGTTCTTCATGTCGGACATAAAAACATTTATGTCATCAACTTGATCAAATTTACGCTTTCGTTGTGTAATATTAGGTTCCACATTTACCTTCTCCGTTGGCATATCAGGTTCCGAGTCGTAATTCATTGTGGAATGCGGTGGTGTACGTTTTAAAGGCATAATGTTTCGATGTAAGCAAAAACAAAAAGCAAAGAAAATACAAAAAAAAAACACGTCGCTGCGGGGTTCGAACTCGTACACGCTACTTCTGACACTCAACGTTTAAGTACTGCGCTACCAGAACTTGTACTGAAGTTGGCGAAATACCTTTACTTGTTGTACCGTGCACAACTTCCTTTGTTTCTATGCGATCCTAGTACTTTTTAAGCGGAGTCAATGCTATAAATGTGACTTTTTCCACTCACTCACCGATGTGTTCACGCCGACTGATACGCCTCACAGCTTATGGTGGCCTGGTAGCACTTGATGGCGAGAATTCTTCCAGTGAGTCCCGGATTGAAGTTCAGGAACGCAAGACTTTTTTTTAAGGTTTTATTTATTTATTTAGAATTTAATGATGTTTGATGGATTTATTATATTGATTTTATTTTAAGAAAAACTAGGTTATTTAAAAATTCACGGATACAACCAAAAACGCGTCTGCTTTCGAGTAATATTTGGACGGAGGGGAAATTTGAACAAAAGCGCGTACAGAATTTTTGGAGCTTAGCACTGTTCTCTTGCGTCATGTTTATTTTATTTTGTAGGTATTGGAAGAGTTTTTTACTATCTGACAGCCACTTAAGCTGCTCTCTTAAAATCATAAATAAATCTAAATTGTTAACTAAACTTTCCATTATAACGAAAAGGGACGATCACAATCACAATAGATGTTAATAGTAGTACGAATAAACGAACAATAATAAATATATAATAAATATGGTAATTTTATACTTCCAGTGACAATCAAATGTTTACTAATATTTCTACTACCCTCATTAACATTAACGTAATGACTAAAAGTGAAAAACATTGTTTTTTATAAAATAAAAAGTCAAGCTAATTACAGTCAATAGAAATGTATAGATAAATGATATCCACATTTTTAAGTAATACGTCTTTAGTAAATTTAAGCTAATAACGAACCTTAATATATTGTCATTAGTTGTTAATTAATTATGTGAATTATTAAGAAGAATATAGTTTCAAAGCGGGATCACTCGCCACTTAGCAGGAATTTAATTTAATTTGATCCGCTCCATACAAAAATATCACAAAATGCATTTTTCCACCTAAGCAAGTTTAGGAAAAAAAGCATCAGAACAATTATTATTGAGGTTAATGAGTTCTATCGATCAACATAAAGAAAAAAGTAAAAAAAAAACAAAGTTGATCCCTAAGTCACTAAAATTATCGTTTCGACCCACTGTGCGCCAGTCGCTTAGTGAAGTACGTCGAGAAACTTCGACAGAAGTCTAGAATGTTCGAGACACTAACGCCATCTAGCGGCGAGTAGTAGTACTGAGTATATCGTGTCGAGACACTAACGCCATCTAGCGACGAGTAGCAGTACTATGTATCTCGAGTAGCCTCTGGAATATTCTTGGCAGTATAGACAGTGAGTCGATTTTATAAGAATGTTCTAGAACTCATAGACCGGTGTATAAATAGATCGCAAAGGGACGCAGAGAGCAGTCTTGTTAGAAGATCCGAGGCGATACAATCGAAGCTATAAAAGTGAATTTCAGTGCGATTTAAGTGTTAAGTGACAAGTGTTGTGGTGCGAATAATTGTGTTAAATTTTTATTGTGTTTAATTAATTAAAGTGTTCATTTTGGTTTAATTGGCGTTAATTATTTTTATCTCGAACCCCAGCTCGTAACAATACCAAATTCAGCTTCTTGTGCCCAGTAGTTTCGGCTGTACGTTGTCTGTCAGTCAGTCAGTAACTCAGTAACGGGAATGTTTATATATAAAGGTATTGATTGATAGATAGATTGTCGTTGTACTCATATGTCGATGTTTATCTTTAAATATCTCGGTAACGAGACACTTTGGGGTATATATTATACCGGACACAGCTACTAAATAAATAGATAAATACCTAATTTAGGTAAAATGGAATTTAAATTGCACTTTATTTCAATATGTACAAATATTTTCGTTACAATCATATAGTAGTGTCTATTCAAATCCAAATAAAAAAAATCTATTTCTTATAAATTTACTGAAACTACTGAATATATAAAAAATATAAATGTTATCTTATTTTACTCTGTCACCTTAGCGTATATTTCCATCGCAGGGAAATGACTCTGCTCTGGCCCTCTATAAAAATATTAATCATATATATATGTACAAAAAGCAAAGAGTAGCTGATGACGTGAACTGCTCTCTCGACGACCACGTGGGACTTCAACATCACGCGTGAACAACAGTCCCTGTACGAATTAGTTCGCTTCGGGTCTCTGGTTGTAGCAGTAGTACCTACTAATTGATAGAGATGTTGGAAGCATCCTTATTCTCGACGGTGGTGGCTTGCTGCATGGACTCGAAGTTGTTGAACGTCTTGGACGGGTATCGATAGAACTTGCCAAAATGTGGTTCGGCATGCTTCTCGAACTTCTTCCACTCCCACTCCTCATATTTCCAGGACTCGTCATCGACAAAGAATAGGATTTTGCGCATCCATTCCGGCACGAAGTAATTCATGTAGTTAAAGCGTTTCTTCCACACCTGGTGCGTCCTCACGTAGTTAGTTCTCGAGCCTCCAAACCAATCTGGAAGACTGGAAAAAAGCATTTAAATCTATATAGCGGCTAGTGGAATGCCTGCGGATTTTGATCTCGAACTCGTTTTTTGTACTCTAAACGACAACTTTTACCAAAATTTTATGGTATACTGAATTTTTTCCTTGTTTAAACAAGAAAAAATATGGAATATTCAAGCATAATATTTGGTTTACAATCATATTTTTTAAGTTATACTTTAAATTTTAATTAAATAGATAAACACGCACTTCTTTCTGGTTAATGGCTCGATATAAGTGACACGTGGCTAGTAGCTAATTGTTGTGTACGTAATAGTAAATTATGTGGTTTATTGAATATTTCAAAAAGTTTTTAAAGTTATTTATTTATCGTAGGAACCTAAATCTTGCTTATTTCTGAAGAAGTTTTAACACATCATTAAGTAATATAATATTTGTTTTTTTTTTCTGATGAGCCCACTCTTGACCACGATCTCGCCTGATGGTAAGCGATAGATGAGGTCTACGATGTGACGAGCGAGCCCAGAAGATGCCTGTTTACTCGTGCTTTAAAGGCTGAAAGGTCATAAGTGGCAGGGAACACAGAAGCCGGCAGAGAATTCCACAGCTTGGCTGTGCGCACAACAAATGTGGAGGAGAAGCGCTTGGTACAAGACGGTATATCAACCAAGTGTGGGTGGTACCCAGCCGTGCGTCTGGTAGTCCTTTAGTGAAAGGGGGATGGAGGCATCAGGTCATGGAGCTCCTGCGCACACTCCCCGAAGTACAATCTGTAGAAAACCGACAGATAAGCAACGGTTCGCCGATGAGCCAGGCTATTTATTCATTTATTTATATTAAGTACAGCCACATCACATACATTGCACAATTTAAAAAAATCTTACTTACAAAATAACTAATGCACATGACAATTAAGGCGTACATAGCGCTCACCAGGCTATGAAGCTTGTTCACTAGCACCTATAAGCCTTTTAGCTCTGCGCTCGATCGAGTCCAATGCAGCAAGTTGGTACTTTGCAGAGCCATCCCACAAGTGGCTGCAATACTCCAAATTGTTTAAACATGAAATTAAATTTGAAAATAATAAATGTATGTATCTAATTATATTAAATTAATAATAACTGAAACTGACTCTGAATCCAAGCAGCTTAATTGGCGGAGGTAACAAGATTGCTTGTAATGTGAACTAAACCCACATTGCTAGTCATTATATTTTTTAAAGGCAATTAAAAAGAATATAATGACTGAAACGCAATAAATCCATCATAGAAGTTCAGTAGTAATTATTTTCTATAACAGCTTTGAATTAATGGATTAACCTGCTGAACTGTCTTTCACTATAGTGAAAAATTGGGTTCGTCTTCCGGAACAAATGTAACAGATCTTGCAGAAATTATAAAAATAAATAAAAGGATAACAACTTTGTGAGGTCCTAGCAAGGTGCAGTTAGGCAATTGCCGGTGGTGTAAGGGGTAGTGGGGCACAAGCACAGAATTCACAGGCTGAGGTGGTGGTATATGTATGTTGGTGTAGTAGGGCATCAGGCCGGGGTGCGGGTACGGGTGCAAGCTACAGGTAGCGGGGCAGTGGGACACTCACAGGCTGAGGTGGCGCACGGCCCAGCGGTACATGTTGGTGTAGTAGGGCACCAGGCCGGGGTGCGGGTACGGGTGTACGGGTGCGAGCTACAGGGGTAGCGGGGCAGTGGGACACTCACAGGCTGAGGTGGCGCACGGCCCAGCGGTACATGTTGGTGTAGTAGGGCGCCAGGCCGGGGTGCGGGTACGGGTGCGAGCTACAGGGGTAGCGGGGCAGTGGGACACTCACAGGCTGAGGTGGCGCACGGCCCAGCGGTACATGTTGGTGTAGTAGGGCGCCAGGCCGGGGTGCGGGTACGGGTGCGAGCTACAGGGGTAGCGGGGCAGTGGGACACTCACAGGCTGAGGTGGCGCACGGCCCAGCGGTACATGTTGGTGTAGTAGGGCGCCAGGCCGGGGTGCGGGTACGGGTGCGAGCTACAGGGGTAGCGGTGCAGTGGGACACTCACAGGCTGAGGTGGCGCACGGCCCAGCGGTACATATTGGTGTAGTAGGGCGCCAGGCCAGGGTGCAGGTGCGGGAAGGCGGCGCGTGCGTCCTGCAGGTAGCCTGCCAGCGCCGCCACCATGAGCCCCGCGCGGTATCCGTCCACCACCACCACCAGCCCCTGCTGCACGTTGCTCCATGTCTGCTTGTGCCCCGATCGCGGGTGCGCTGCGGACACACAGTCGTTACCAGCCAGTGGAAAATGGTTACGCTCTAAATGTGTTAAATTGGATAAACGTCTTCATAACTCAATCATATTTTTATTTCTTTACTCAGGTAAAAAAAATACTTATTGTCTGCCATAGAAATGATAAACATCATACATATGATGTTTATCATTTCTATGGCAGATAATAAGTATTTTTTTTATTTATGATAGGCTTGCTTTGAGCACCATCTCACCTGATGGTAAGTGATGATGTGGTCGAAGATGAAGCACGCTTACCTAGAAGTAACCTATTCACTCTTGACTTAAAGACCCTATGTTATAGCTATCAGGAAACATAGACTCCGGCAGGGAATTGCGTTCCTTAGCAGTAGGTACGTATAAAGAAAGTATTCCCAAAACCAAATCCAGTTACATAAGCCAGCAGCTTATGTAACTGGATTTCTGACTTCTTGAGTGAGCGGATGATCCGAGTGGTCATCGATGGCTGCTCATCGGATCTTATGGCAATTAATGCCGGTGTTCCTCAAGGGTCTGTTCTTTCTGCGCCTCTTTTTCTGCTGTATATCAATGACCTACTTCAGCTGGGAGCAGTTGGGTTCGCGGATGACAGCACAGACTCAGAAAGATACTTACCCGGTTCTAGAGCTGACAGGACCGAAATTGACACTCTCAGAAAGGCCATGGTAGAGCGCATGAATTCGACCTTAAATCTCGTTCCCAAATTGGGTGACGACAATCTGGTCAAATTTAACACTCTGAAATCACAGGCTTGTCTTTTCAGCGCTAAAAGGAGCCCATTTCAACTATCCCCTACTTTCCGAAATACATCTGTGCCCGTTACCGACCGCCTGGAGCTTTTGGGCATTGAGTTGACATCAGACCTCAACTTCGGCTCAACCATCAAGTCCAGAGCTCAGACTGCAACAAAAAAGCTGGGAATCCTACACAAGATGAGGCGGTACCTCACGCCTGGACAGCTTCTGAATCTATATAAAGCACAGGTCCGTTCCTGCGTGGAGTATTGCAGCCACTTGTGGGATGGCTCTGCAAAATACCAACTTGCTGCACTGGACTCGATCGAGCGCAGGGATAAAAGGCTAATAGGCGACGAGGTGCTATCGGGCAAGCTTCATAGCCTGGCTCATCAGCGAACCGTTGCTTGCCTGTCGGTTTTCTACAGATTGTACTTCGGGGAGTGTGCGCAGGAGCTCCATGACCTGATTCCTCCATCTCCATTTCACTACCGGTCTTATTATATTAGTCTGTAGTGTCCCACTGCTGGGCAAAGGCCCTCCCCCCATTTCTCCCAACGGTCATGATCTGTGCCTCATCCTTTCAATTACCACCATCTCCTTCCTAATCTAGTATACGAAAAACAAATGTGTGAAAGCGTTATTTAATTACCAATTTGCAACTTAAATATAATTCATTTCGTCAACCTTTTTTTTCATTTCATTCAATTTTTTATTGAAAAGCTCATCTCTATTTAAATTAGTCTTACATACTGCACACAATCTATTAAAAATAGAGTATTTAACACCAAATTGAACAACATCTCTATTCTCACTTTTCAGCTATGGGCCCTGTGCGGTTATTCACACCCTACAAGAGAAGGAGACGTCACAACCAAGAAGGAGAAGAGAACGTCGAACGTCACAATCAAAATTAAAAAGAGAGTCCAGCATAGAAGATGGTGATGTGGATAACATACACCAGAGCAGCAAAAGTAGCAATAACTCCAAGGAAACGTGGCAAACTATTACCGAAGGCTTGGACACCAACGCTGACTACCATTTACTTGAGAACCCAGATACAAATACAGAATCAATTTCAGGTAAGCTTTATTCTTATATAGAAATGACTAGAGAGGTTATAAAAGAAGCTGATGGATTAAAGTCTTTATGCACTGTGATATAAAGACTGATGTTGGTTAGACTAGACATTATACTTTTCTAAAGATTCCCTTAAAATTATAAACTGAATAAAGGAATTTACAAAGGAATATATAACTACTATTAATTATTATAGACTGTCTAGTAGCATGAAGACCACAGAAATAAAAAATACAGGAGAAGTGGTAAGGGGGCGTATCGGTGTCCGCGCGACATGGCCACAGGGCTCATGTCACAGGCAAGTGGCCGTCTCCGCGAACTAGTGCGCTTTCGACGGCGATCGTGATAACATATAAGAATGCCGAGTTGTTCTGTGGTATCTTGTAAAAACCGAAGCTAAAATCAAAACTATGTGAATCATGAAATCACTTACCATATGTAAGTACAAGTATTTTACAATATTTGTCTTTAAAATCATGAAAAACAATAAATCGTAAAATATTTCTTGGTTTTACTATGTTATTTTTGTTTTCAAATATCAGAGCGACTGTACTACTTTTGCTATAAATACATTGCTCCTTAACCACTACCTGAGTTCGTCACTAAGTAACTGGACAAGCAATGTAAAAATAACATACGAAACTGTATTACGCGGATTCATCGCAGAGTCAGGCCGCCAATTCTTGCGACGAAATAGTGATGTGCTTGTGCAGATCCACTAACGTAGGCTATCGACAGCAATGTCGATTGACGAATGAAATATTGCTATTATAGTTTAGGGGTTTTTCAACCGACGACAAAAAAAGGAGGAGGTTATCAATTCGACGCGTATATTTTTTTTTTTTTAATGTATGATCACCGATTACTCGGAGACGGCTGAACCGATTTGGAAAATTCTTTTTTTGTTTGAAAGGGTATACTTTGAAATTCGTCCCATTGTCACCAAGTCAGGATCTGATGATGGGATCCTGGAGAAATCGAGGGAACTCTTCAAATATTATAGGCACACCTATAGTGATTTGAGTATTTTTTATAGTAACTTGTGTAGTTGCATTCGAAAAGCACCATTTGTGAAGTGGACCTGATGATGAAGACCACCAATGGCCACTGGAACTACTCAATATATAAGTAGGAATAATAAGTAGTTCATGTGTTCCGCTTCGATTACTTGAATGTGGTTATTAAACACAATATGCTCGTCACAATGCATATGGTGAAGTGAAGATGATGGTGAAGTACCAGGAGAACTCCTCAACAAATAACAGCCCAACATTGGGAAAAGCAATATTTTGTAAATTAATATAAGTAGTTGACATTTAGGCTCTTGTAACTAGGTAAATTAAAAATCGACCAACTAAAAAGAGTGAAATAAAAAAATTACCAAAAAATTAAACCGACTCCCAAAAAACACTGCAAAGTGAAAAATAACTTTAATTTCGGAAGTCGGTGCCAAAAACGAAAATACAAAACTAAAGACACCGAGTACCGAAATTAAAGTGATCTCATGAAGAAATATCTTTTTTAACATGGTCATCCGCTGTGCAACACATCAATGTAACTGTGGAACCACGTGATGTCGATGAAAGTGTTGACGACGATATTGAACAGCTATATGAGCAGGCAAAATTTGATAAAGAAGTTAGTACGCTTGTCGAAGACTTGTCGGATTTTGGCTCGCAGGCCATTTCTTACATTGCGGGTTTTGTTGTGCATGGTTTAATAAAAACTGTAAAATATGAGACATGCACTGGTGCGCTACTTGCCGACAAATATGACGAAGCATATCTATACTAATATTATAAAGCGGAAAAGTTTGTTAGTTTGTTTGTTTGTTTGTTTGTTTGTTTGTTTGTTTGTTTGTTTGTTTGCTTGAACGCGCTAATCTTCGAAAGTACTGGGTGGATTTGGATGAAATTTGGTATGGAAGTAGCTTGAAGCTTGAGGAAGGTTATAGGCTACTTTTTACCCGACTGCAAAAAAGGAGAGTTATGTTTTTACCGTGATAGAATCCACGGGAGCGAAGCCCCGCGAGAGTACTAGTAATTTTATAAAGTATAAGGACAAAGGTGGACTTATGTACCCATCTCATGATGTCGTCATGATTTGTAAAAGAATGGAAATGATCATAAAAACAGCTTGTCTTACGGATGATAAATTAACAATTAAAACTAAAAATGTCAAACAGGAACTCATGGCAAAGGCTTTGCCACATTTCATAGGATTAGATGTCTTTAATAATATTAAGTTTCACCAGTTTGAGCAGTCCCCGATGAATAATCACATTATATTTCTTACCAAAGCAGTCGTGGAAAAATATATGAATTTGAGATTAAATTATTTGTCAAAAAATGCCACCCCAGTAAAATCAAAGCGTCAAGTGCTACACAAATATCTCCACTTTACAGGTCAATGAGTAAACTTAAAATTAAAGAGTACTTAATAATAATCATGTAATGTTATGTTCTTAATAATATGTTTATTGTTATTATAATATTTTCTGGACATGCCATTTTTTATTTGGTTCATTTTCAGGTGCCCAAAAAAAAAGTACAATAATAAATGGAAGAATCGATAACTTTCCGATTTAGTCAATAACTAGCGTATATGTAAAATAAATTGCTTTTGCACAGCACAACGATAGCGACTGATGTTTATGTGTGGGTAAGTTCTACGGTGCATGGTAAATACACGCTGTGTTTGATAAAATAAGGTTTATTATTGATTGTATAGTACGTCCTGATTTAAGAAATGCGAGTGTGTGCGTGAGTGCGTGTCTATTGATTTTATTAAACCGCATGTGTAGTTATTGCCCCGCCCAGCGCCTAACTGGAGACACACGGTTCCGATATAATTTCGTCTGGCGGGCAAATCTACTTATTTATTTTATCTATGATGAAGACGCACGGCTGGGTACCATCCACACTTGGTTTATATACCGTCTTGTCGTACCAAGCGCTTCTCCTCCACATTTATTGTGCGCACGGCCAAGTTGTGGAATTCTCTGCCAGCTTATGTGTTCCCTGCCACTTACGACCTTTCAGCCTTTAAAGCAAGAGTAAACAGGCATCTTCTGGGCTCGCTCGTCACATCGTAGACCTCATCTATCGCTTACCATCAGGCGAGATCGTGGTCAAGAGCAGGCTCATCCGTAATAAAAAAAAGTGAAGAAACAATTCATCCAAAAAAAATATTATTTAAGGGTAGGTTATTAAAAAAAACAATGCATTCTGAAAAAAAAAGCAATATGCATTTACTTAAAGCAAATGATAAAAAACAAAAAACAAAATAAAATAAGACGCTTCAGTCAACTAAAAACAAGTAGGTAATGAAATAATGATGTTTTTGCAAATAGGTTATAGCTAAATAACACTTTCACGTCTTTTTTTTTTTCGTAAATATAAACTAGACGAGGCCAGTGTTTTCTGACTACTCTGAGAAGAAACACTGAAACAAACTCAGAGGTCAACGTATCTTAACCTTCGTAACTTGAGTAACCTTCTTATTAATACTAAGGAACATTGATAGGTATGAGGAACCCTACTACCCATCGTCACTGGTAAATAAGTTCTAACTTGGCCTTAGCGTGACGGCCTCGTTTTCTTTTTTGCCCAATGGGTATCATTTTTGCTTCCAGAGGTGGTGTTGTAAGTTTGAGCCGAATTGCTAGACCCAAAACGTTTACATACATATTTATTGAAAAAAAAAGGAATCAAAATAAAAAAACATAAGATCTCAAATAGAATATCAGTAACCAACAATCATTAATAAAGCAGCTTACAAAACGTAAACCACGTTTTGTAAGCTGCTTTTGCGACCTACTAAAAAGTGAACTTTTTAGTAGTTCGTTATGAAAAATCTCTCAATCGTCTCTATCTTAATATTGAAGTTGCCCTCTTTGTATTTCTAGTCGCTCACTTAGTAATTTAGTCACACGCTTAGAATTTTAATATCTGAAATGGATTAATCACGACCCACTTGTTGTAAGCTCGTTTTTAAATAAGAGGACTAGCAATGTGGTTAGAACTCACATTGCTAGCAAGCTTTGCTAACCCCTCCAACTAAGCTAAATATGTCTGGAGTAAGCTAAAAATGTTCTTCGTAATGCAGCAGAGGGCGCACGGTGCGTCCCATCCTCCATAATTATCCATATCAACCAAAGTGGTGTTTCTCAGAGAATATACCCCCCCCCCCCTCCTCCCGGCGAAACGAGCACAACGTAAGGAATGTCTCACGTGAATAGACATTCTAATTTATCTGCAGAAATAGCTCCTCCGGTATACTCGCAGTTGTATAAAAGTGTTATAAAAATAGGTTATCCTTTTCCAAAACGTATTGCATCAGCAAACTAAGTGTATAAAATGTTGGTAAGCTGTTCAACTAATTGTGATTCTTTTTTTTATATGTCAACACTGTCCCACTGCTGGGCAAAGGTCTTCCCCACTTCCTTCCATACATTCTTTTACCGTGCCGCTTCAAACCAACTTATCACAATGTGATGAGTAGTCTAGGAGATGGACGTTAACAAGTGAATGTACAAGCATAATACATACCCTGCCAAAATCATTCCGTAGTCGCATAAAAACTAATATATTTAAGATATTTTTCATTAATAATCAGAATTACATGGTCGTGTTCCAAGAGGGTTGGTTTGAAGCGGCACGGTATTGATTTTGATTGCCCGGGTGGTTATATGATAGCGGCCATAATATAATAAAAAGCCGGACATGTGTGAGTCGGATTCGGCCACCGAGGTTTCCGTACGGGGACGGGGACGATATTTTTTATATTTGTCATAATAAATATGAATTAATGCGTCGTTTTTAAAAAAATGTTTTGAAAATTATGCACATCAAGCCCTTGCAAATATTAAACTCAAAAAAGCAGCCTAAAGCTTTTCTCTAAATTTCAAAAAAGTAAGTATTCTGTTAATAATTAAGTGAAAAATCTAAAAATATATGCTGTTATATTAGGGTGTCCCGAAAAATTTTTTTTTTGCTTTTCGCTACTCAAGCCACCTCAAAAGTTGCATTATTAGTTTTAGATTACCGTAAAAATAATAAAAAAAACATAAAAAATATCTTGAGGGTTCTACCGGCATTTTTTTTTTATTTTTTTATCACTTAAATAACCCTCCAGTCAATGTCGTCTATTCTATTTTATGTACATTATTCCCATTTTATTTTTTATTTCATTGATAGTGAAACCCTAAGTTATGATTTGCAGGCAACGACAGGATTTTTTCTGTTAGGAATTGGTTTGGAACAAACTCGCAAAATTCATGTTTTGACTTGTTTTTCTTAAATTCTCTACTTCTACTGTGAGGCAGTTCGTCTCATTTCTATTGCGGTTTTATTGCTGTAAGGTGTCGCTCTGCACTTCCTTGTGATAAAATACGTGTTTTTGTTACATATAATAATGGGTTCAAGACGAAGTGAGACTACTTGTGCTATTTTGGGATCATATAAAGAACTTGACGATCGCCAGTTACCAGTGATAAGTGACGTTATCAAATTCATTTTGTTTACTAAAAATGAACTAAAACTACAGAAGAATGGGAAAGATCCTTCTAACACAGAAGTTTTTTCAATCGTTTCTGGAAAACTTGATACGATTTGGACCAAAGCTTCGATTCCTATCGTTTCCAACGTACGAGTTACCCAATTGCTGAAATCATATTTAGACAAATACCTGTCATTGATAAGATATCCCAAAAATAAAAGAAATGATAGTTACGAAAGCAAAGTGAAGTGCTTTTTGGAATCGTCGCACAAGCTCTTCGATATTGCTGCTTGTAAGTGCACTTTGTTTGACATTTGTTCCTGCATAAAACCTAAGAAAGTTCCTATTTCTGAAAGAGACTTTTTACTGGATAAAAGAAGTGATAGAAAAATGGCAATAAGCGGTATAGACACAAAAGAAACAGCAAGACTTTTAAAGAAACATCAGAGACAAGAAAATTTGAATCGGAAAGAGTCAGAGCACGCATGTTTTCCCAGTGCATCACTAAAAACCAATCCTGTTCCGGTGCGCGAGTTGCCGCCTCGACCGCAGTCGCCTGTAACAGAGCTTTCTGCGAATAGTGACGTGCCTGTAAATGAGACTCCATCTACTTCGTTGAATCGGAACACTCTGGCGCTGCCAACAGTAGCTAAGGTATGTGATCGGCAGGCGCGTGTATAGGATTATGACAGGGCATGCGGCGGAGTAAAAACACACAAAAACTTCTTCTTTTATAGATTTTTAGCATAGCCACAGCCACGCATCGCCACCATGCTACGATGCGTGGCTGTGGCTATGCTAAAAATCTATAAAAGAAGAAGTTTTTGTGTGTTTTTACTCCGCCGCATGCCCTGTCATAATCCTATGCACGCCCCTGGTGATCGGTATGGACTATCAACGCGATCTGCGGCTGCGGTCGCTTCGGCGGTCTTAGCTGACGTAGGATTGGTATCTTCCGAAGATCTAAGTCTTGTTATTGATAAGAATAAAATTCATAGAGCTGTTTCAAAAGCACGGACCAAGGCCAGCAAAGACATTGATACGATTGTAATAAAAAGTATCTACTTTGATGGACGAAAGGACAAAACACTCATAAACGAGAAAATAGGCGATCGGTACCACCGCAGAGAAGTCTTGCAAGAACACATTTCAGTTCTCACAGAGCCGGGATCTATTTGTTTGGGACATATGATGCCAAGTCGTGACACTGCCAAAGGGATCGTCTCTTCTATCATATCTTTGTTAGAAAATCAAGGGTGGAACTTGGAAGAGGTGATCTGTGTGGGGTGCGATGGTACTGCTACGAATACAGGTTGGAAGGGAGGTGTCATTCAATACCTGGAAAACTATTTAAAGAGACCGTTGGTGTGTTTGTATGCTTCACGCGAATGAATTACCGCTTCGTCATTTGTTCATGTCTCTGGATGGTAGCACATCTGGGCCAAAAGAATATTCAGGACCTATTGGAAAACAGCTAGCTGCTTGTGAAAGTAAACCTCTAGCGTCTTTTTGTGCAGTGTCTGGCAATTTGCTAGTATTACCTGATAATATTGTGAAGGAACTAAGCACGGATCAAAAGTATCTGTACGAAATGTGTCATGCTGTGATGGCTGGTTCCTGTTCCCTTGAGCTAGCGAACCGCCAACCTGGAAAAATGGCGCATTCGAGATGGCTCACTACTGCCAATCGCATACTCAGACTTTACGTAAGTACTGTTTCGCCGTCAAATAATTTGCAGCTGCTTGTGAACTACGTGGTCAAAGTTTACGCTCCTGTTTGGTTCCTAATCAAGCAAAACTCATCATTTAAAGATGGAGCCAATCATATTTTTCAAATGGTTATATACTCTCGATTTTTGCCTGATAGTCAGAGATCTATTGTAAATTCGGTGATCGAAAGAAACGCTTTTTTTGCGCACCCAGAAAACTTGCTTATTGCCATGTTATTCGACGATAGAGAGCATATTCGAGAGCTTGCATCTCGCAAAATATTAAAGGCCAGAGAAGCAGAAAAGAGTAACTCTCGCAGGGTATTTAAAGCACCAAAGCTTAACTTCTGTGCGCGAGACTACACCGATATTATATTTTGGCAAGAGTGTGAAATATCAGCTCCACCAATTTTGCGACACGTCTCCAACGATGAACTTAGAATTAAGGCTAAAGAACACATCCTCGACATTATTGACTTTCCCTGCCACACACAGTCAGTGGAAAGATGTGTAAAACTAGTGACGGAGGCTTCTCAAAGGGTCACGGACGCTACAGCTCGGGATGGTTTTATTAGGAACAGATTAAAATCTCGCTCAGAAATGCCTAATTTTGGTCACAAAAACCAGTTCCGTTTTTAAAGTTGCCATTGATTATTTTGTCTTTCAACTATTTTAAACCTTGCTTTAACTCATTGTTGTAATTATATACATTTAATAAAAACCATTTAAATGTTATTTTCGTAGTTTATAGTTTATATTAGGAACCCCTAAAAATAGCAAATTTGAAAAACTTCAAGGACTGGTAGAGGCCTCAAGATCTAATTAAATTTTATAATAATCGTAATATATGTGTCAAAACGCAACTTTTGATACCTCTTGCGTAGCCGTAGCTCATTTTTTATTCCCCATACATGAACGGGACACCCTACTGTACATCTCAATGAACACTTTAAATGAAAATTGGTTTAAACGAGATATACCGATGTAGTCAGCAGTTTTTGAAATATACCGTAAATACAACTTTGTCATTTAACACTAACAACAAACACTACGAAGAACAAAGTTATTTTGCGTAACTACTACGGAATCGTTCATGGGCAACTCTCACTTAGCCAATGTTAGTTAAAGCTATTTTAAGGTCGCTATTATCAATAAATTATTTATTTTCTCTTCACAGTTCATCGACACTACACTACTGCTCTCATTGTTAGTGGCGATACCTGGGCCTCTGTGCACCGCTCGGCAGAAAATGCATTGAATACCGTTATGAATTGGCTCTCCTGTAATCTTTTAACATTAAATGTTTCCAAAACAAACTTTATTGCATTTTCAGCTAATACTACTACGCAGCCTAACATCTCAGATATAAAGGTACATAGCTGCTCTCATCCCTTGCGAGATACCTGTAATTGTCCTTCTATTCACAGAACAACTTGCGTGAAGTACCTAGGAGTTTACATGGATTGCACACTGAGTTGGAGTAAACATATAGACTCAATAGTATCCCGTGTTCGTAAGGTAATGTTTCCGATGAAGAGATTAAGACATGTGATTGCTTTTCCATTGCTCAAAACTATTTATTTTGCTTTGGCTCAGTCGCTCCTAACTTACTGCATTTCAGTTTGGGGCGGCACTTTTAAGACACGGATGCTTCGACTTGAGAGGGCACAGAGGGCTGTTCTGAAGGTGATGCTTCAGAAACCGTACCGTTACCCTATAGCTCAGTTATACAAGGACTCGTCTGTACTTACATGCCGGCAATTCTGTGTTCTCCAAATAATCCTCCATTCAAAACATTCTACTCTTATTTATGATAGTAACCTGACAATAAATAAACGACGGAAAGATTTGGTGTGCCCTTCGTTTTTAACCAAGACTGCTCTAGCAAGGCGTGGCTATTCAAGTTTGAGCGGCCGCCTATATAACGTCGTTAACAAGAAGTGTAACATATATCCACTAACAAAGCGCAAATGCAAGATGGTTGTAAGAGACTACTTAATGAGTCTTTCCTACGACGATACTGAAAGACTGTTCGCCCGATAGTCGTGAAAAAGCGTATATCTAACGCATACATACACTATACTCAATCACACACTACACTCACACTAATACTCTCCCATACACACTTTCGAACACCCACACTTTCGTATTTTCTTGCATGCTCTTAAATTTAATTTTATATTTCAATAATTAATGTTGCCATTACTTTTTAATTTAATTTATGTTCAATAGAATTATTAATATTAATTATTTATTTAATATCTTCCATTTTATATAGTAAAATGTAGATGTAGACTTTGTATTTCTATTTGTATAATCTTTAATCACTAAAATTGTCGTACGGAATAATCTGTAACTAATAGTGCAGGGGGAAGGCGTCGATGTCTGTCACACAGTTCCAACTAGCGCGGACATCGACGTTTCACTCTATCTTTAGAAACTTTAATGTGTATCTATGTACTTTGTTTTAGATTAAGATAGACGAGTTGTACCAACATTTTTATTTATCAATAAATTATTAATTAAATTATTAATTATTAAATTATTAAATTATAAATTATTAATTAAAATTATTAATTAATTATTAATTACTACGGCAGAACACTCACCGGTCGGCACGGCGAGGTCGAGCCCGACGCGCGGCTTCCAGAAGAACGTGCCAGGCACTGTCGCCTGCAACACACGACTCGGTCAGAGCTGTCGAAGACGAGAGGCTCTCCACATGTCACATGGTGCAGCTAGGTGCCTGCGAGATGTCTCTGCCAGCAGTAGTGAAGGCTGTGCTGGCCAGACACCGAAAATTGGAGGAAAGTAGGCTCCTTCTGAGAGACAGTGATGGTCTTGAAGGTGGCCGCCGAGCGGGATCGTTAGAGCTAAAGGAGGTGTCGTGGAGGCGACCGCCTCGATGTCTACGCCTGCTTTATTTGAGGCAGGTGGGACTTCATGGTCGCGGGCATTCAGTGTGGAACTCTGTGGAATGTGTGTGAACCACGTGATCCATGGAAAGACGGTGGTACAGTGATTGATCAGTAAAACTCAAGCCATAACAGGCCTTGTAGAGACTAGGCACTGGAGTGGTCTTTTTAGAATAACGGGGCCCTTTCTATATGCTGAGCGGGGTGGTTTTAGTGTGATAAGAATCCCACACGTCGTCGCAAAAGTCCAGACTCCTTTTGAAGGTAACTCTCGACAGCATAAAAGGTACCTGTGTGAGCAGCAGCAATGTGAGCGCGCATGCGAGATGTGCGAGGGCGCGCATGTCGGCGGTGTCGCGGCGAGTGCAGGGAGCAGCGAGCGAGCTCCGAGCGACGCGCGACGCGTGTGTGTCTGGCAGGAATGCGACAATCACCGGACACACGCCGCTCGTCATTCGACCGCCATACCAACACTCATCTCAATTTGCCATAATTACCTCACTTCCATAATCTTCAGGGAGCTAATTCATTCCTTTGTAAACTTTTACCGATTTCGATCATTGTTCTCTTTTCTGAAAAGTATTTGTTTTGTTTCCGTTTGAGATCGGTAAGCAGGTAGGTACATAATATGTAAACCTATTCTCTCCGAGGTCGGGTGTTCCCGTAGAGAATGAATAATATGGTGGAAAAAAACGCTGTACATCTCGATGAACACTTTCTACGTAAATTGGTTTGAACGGATACAGTCAGCAGTTTTCGAGATAAACAATTTCAATAATTTTAATACACTAGTTTTTGCCTGCGGCTTCGCTCGCGTGGAATTTGGTCTGTCACATAAAGTCTCGTGACAAATAATTTTAAATATTTTTTGATTTTTAACAACTTACAACTTTCAATCATACAATAGCACATCATTTTTGTATAGCATCAATAGTGGCTTAGTTTTAAAATTTACGGGTTTCTAATACAAATTTTTCATCCCTAATTTAACCCTCTTCTGGAATGATTTTTCAAAAACGTTGATGCATGTAATTATTAATAACCAACCAAAATGCTAAATACAGATTTTCAGTAAAAAAAAGTAGCGACACCTACATTGTCACGTTAACATTTGCTCTGTGATTTTTTACGTCCTATATGGTCTGTCTTCTTCTCTATTGTATTTTAACTACTAACACTAGTAATAAGTTATATTATTGTTTACTAACACGCTGGATCATTGTTGTCTGAAAATAAAGAATTATTATATTATTATTATTAATAAATGGTAAAAGTGTTTATTTCTATGTAAAAAGTGATTCAAATGAACATTAAAACTAGGACACACGGACTATAATACTAACAAGGTGCAAAAAGGACATTAAAGTGAAATAATATAGTGAAATATACGACAATAATAATCAACAGTGTAAATAACAATATGATTAGTTTGTGTGTGGAAGTAGCCCTTAATTACTTATTCCCAAATAGTTTAAACCCAATAAAAACATTAACAGAAGTATTACGTCAGGAAAAACAAAAAAGTGAAAAAATAAATAACCGTTGTGTGTTTCAAAACCAATTCAATTATGCATAATCACTATCATCCTGCTATGTAACTAGTATAAGCGCCATCTTACGAATCTATGTTGTACTGTGAACTAAGATTTAGACTTCGATTGTAACCGTACATCCCACACCGTGCACGAATATCATAGTGACCAATAGATGTCGCTGTGAATACATCAACGTTAATGAATTGGGATCATTAATTGGCAGAAACCATTAAGAACTAATTCGGTCGAGGGGCCACAACTGCTATACATAGACACGCATGAACGAGAGTTCGAATCTGCGACTGAGGTATTCTTTTTCCATATTTTAAATATAAAATCAAATTAATTCAACAATATTCACAATGAATTTCCTAGAAAATATAACTTTCCGTCGTACTAGGACTAAATCGGACTCAATGTTGAATGACAGTGACATAAATACTACGCGTACGTTGAATGAGACAGTCACAAGTGTACCGGAAATGTCTGACGAAGACGATGATCAAATCAAGAAATTACGAAATCAAATTACCAATCTGACCCTCGACCTGCAGAGCGCTCACTCAGAAATTGATGAATTGACTGAATAATAAACTCAAAACAATAAATATAAGTCTCAGCAAACAGAATGAACTGTACAAGAAAGTCACTTACAGTCCAACTAAAGTAAAATCACCCTGCACAAAAAAGGCAAAAAGCTTAAAAAATACTCATAAACATACGCAAACGGAGACAACTAAACACGAAGGAAACAACGATACTCCAGTAAAAAAAATATGCAACAACTTAAAAACATTAAAAGAAAGCGACAAACTTACATTACAAACAAAAAATTGCAAAAATAATGTAGATGAAAAACAGTCGAAGCGTAAAAAAATTTGCATATTAAGCACAGACAACAAAAATAAACTACTTCATATTGCAGAAAATACTTTTGAGAAGTATGAACTCTGTCACTATATCATGCCTCATGGAACGATAGAACTTCTGTTAAAAGGTATCAAAGAAAAGTTGTCAGGGTTCACTCAACAAGACTACTGTATTATATTAATAGGTGAGGAGGACTTTAAGATAACAAATAGATATTTTGATAGCATTTTACTAATTCGACAATTATTGCAAGAAGTATCTCACACTAAAATAATTATATGCACTCCGACATACAAATTCTTCACGAACAACTACCTTTATAATTCAAGAGTGGAAACCTTTAATAATTTATTATATCTGGATACTTTCACTCATGATCACGCATATTTTCTAGACAGTAACATGAATTTAAAGTATGATGAAACCATGTTTAACAAACGCACAGGCGCAATAAATAACTCTGGAATGAAATCCATTTTTAAGGATATTTTCAAAATGACTATGAACATACAATCATCACACATTGACTACGACTATCCTGAATCGAACCAAACCGACAACCAAATGAAGACAGTAACTGAATCAGAAGACATGGGACAGTTTTTTCTTCAGTAGTATTAATGTAATGCACCAGAACATTGCTGGCTTGTTAAATAAATCCGATCTGTTAACTGTACAATTAGAAAACTTGGAAAATAAAGGGACAACTGTAGATGTACTTTGTTTAACAGAGCATTTCATGACATCTGGACATGAAAGTCTATTACACATTCCGAATTTCTATCTAGCCGCTTTTTTTTCACGAAGTACTAATCGGGGAGGGACTTGTATTCTTATAAAAAAGGGGCACCAGTATAGGGAACTACCAGATGTTGCTAAACAGTCTGTATCAGGCTTGTTTGAAATTTGTGCTATAGAACTGACATCCCATTCAATTATTATTATATGTGTGTATAGAGTACCAAAATATAATTATTTGACATTTTATGAAAAACTTGACGATGTATTAAAAAGAGTTTGTGTACTATCGAATAAAAAAATTGTACTTTGTGGTGATCTTAATATTAATATACTGTTAAGAAATAAGACTACTCTGGAATTGGAACACTTCCTACTTAACTATAACTTAACTTTAGCTCTAAACCAGCCTACTAGGCCTCATAGTAAAACGTGCATTGATAACTTCGCACATAATCTACAAAAGGGATGGAAAGCAGAAATTATTGATCTCATGTTGTCAGATCACACATCACAAATACTTAAAATACCTGTACATAAAACGTGTCGCTTAAAATTTTGGAAATCGGTCAAAAAAGATTACTCCAAAGAGAATCTTGACAAATTTAAATCATGCATAGAACAAATATCTTTCAAAGAAGTTTACGCAAGTAATGATGTAAATATATCCTATAATACCTTTCTTGATATTTTCTCATTGTTTTACAATCTGTGTTTTCCAGAGAAAATAATAACCATAAACACTAACAAAAAGGTTAAATGGATTTCCCGCGGCATAAAAAATGTAGTAAAAAAAAAGAGAGCATTATTGTGGGCTTACAGACTACACCCAACAAAAAAAGCTAAAAACGAGTTGAAAAAATACACTATGCGTTATAAAAAAATCGTAAAATTGACTCAGAAAGCACAAAATAATTACTTTATAAACAACTCGCAAAACAAATCAAAAGCCACATGGCAGATAGTAAATGGATCCAAAACTAACGTGCCTAAAGAACAGATACTAACAATAAAAACTGGAAATTTGACCTATACAAACCCGAATGACATAGCTAATGCATTTAATGACTATTTTATAGATGACATTGAGAGTAACATAATAGATGACATTAGAATAAATCATAATTTAGTTAATTTGACAATGCAATCAATGTTTATGCAGCCCGTTCTAAAGTCCGATATCATTTTAGCAACCAAGATACTTAAAAATACTAGTACTGTAGGTGTTGACGGTATATCTACAAAAGTAATTAAATATGTAATTGAGCTTGTAGCACCTGTCTTAGCACATATTATTAATTTAGGTATTACCGAGGGTATCTATCCGGAAGCCTTAAAAAAAGTCATAATAAAACCGCTCCATAAAAAGGAAGACAAGACGCATATAAAAAATTACCGACCCATTGCCAAAATTCCTGTTTTTTCTAAAATCTTTGAAAAAGTTATATATAACTCGATATATCAATATCTTCACAAATATAATATTTTATGCAAAGAGCCAAACGGGTTCCGGAAAAATAAAACTATTAATATGGCGATTTTTGACCTTTTAAATAATGTTATGTCTGCTGTTGATAAAAAAATACCCGTGTGCGCTATTTACACAGATATGACTAAGGCATTTGATTATGTTGATCACAAAGTCCTTCTTGAGAAATTACATTGCTATGGCATCAGAGGGAACATTTTGAAATTACTAGAATCATATTTAAGTAATAGGTTGCAATGTACAGAAATCACTAGAGTGTGCGCAAAAACCAAAACGGAACGAACGTATATGTCGAGGTTCAGGAATATAAAATATGGAGTTCCTCAAGGTGGTGTGCTTGGGCCCCCCTTATTCCTCATTTACATTAATGATTTACCAAAAGTGACACAACAACAAATGATTTTGTTTGCAGACGATAGCACTGCTATAGTAAAATGTAAGGACTTAAATACCTACCAACTTGACATTAATAATACACTAACTGACATAATTAATTGGCTTCATATGAATAATTTGATAATAAACCTCAAGAAAACTAAAGTAATGCACTTCCACCAGAGAATTGAAGCACCAAAAATTTGTATTAGCTACAATGACACTGAGATAGAAGAAACAAAATTAAGTGTGTTTTTAGGTTTACACATTGACAATAATCTTAATTGGAAAGCTCACATAGAACAACTATGTAAAAGAATAAATAAATCTGCATATGCACTTTTTCAATTGGGTAGAAAAGTGAATATAGACGCGTTACTGGTTTCTTACCATGGTCTAGTAGCCTCACTTCTCAGGTACGGAATAATTTTTTGGGGTAATTCCCCAGATAAGGAACTAATATTTAAGGCACAAAAAAGGTGCATTAAAGCTATGTGTGGTCTGAAAACAGATGACAGTTGTGTACCATATTTTAAATCATTAAAGATACTTACGTTACCGGCGATGTACATATTAGAAACCAGTATCTTCGTGAAATCGAATCCCAACCTTTTTGAAATAATGAAAACTGTACGAAATGTTCCAATTCGTAATCAATACAAAAATTCTTAAATGCAAAACTGCATTAGTAAGGAAAAGTGTCCTGGGTATGGCACCACGCATTTATAATAAAATACCAGATTCTATAAAAGAATTAAATTTGAAACAATTTAAGAAAAAAATGGAATTATTATTAACCAATAAATGCTATTATACCATTGACGAATACTTAAATGACGAATTAATTTAATACCACAATTATTAGTTTTGGCATTTGAATTATTTGACATGTTAATTTGATTGACTTTTAATTATTTTACGTTTTAATTATTTGACATTTTAATTATTTGACATTCTAATTATTGGCACTTTAATTATTTTGACATATATATTTTTTCTGAGACATAAATAATTCCTTATTTAGGTGTGACAGAATTATTACTTAGTGATTGTTTAATTTATTTTAATGTAATACTATAATAATGCATGATTTTGTACAATGTTTTCTTTCATTTATAATACTCGCAAGGATATGCACACCACATTTGTACGCCTCCTGGCATAACATAGCGCTCTGTTTATTAAAATAAGATCTGTATTGTTTACCTATGTTAACAAATGAATAAATAATTTCTAATTTCTAATTTCATGGTTTGAACTACAAAACAAACAGGTTTCCCATTCATATTTTCAGCACCTATTTTACGCCTTCAGTCGCTGATTTTCCAAAAACACTGAAAAATTTGATTTTTAATTTTTAACCGGACTGATAACCACCAATTTTCATGGTTTAAACTACAAAAATGACGATTTTCCATACAAACTTTCATCCCCTATTTAACTCACTTAGGGATTGAATTTCGAAAAAACACTGAAACACGTAGTTATTAATTTTCAACCGACGACAAAAAGAGGTTATCAATTCGAAGCGTATATTTTTTTTATTTTTTTTTATGTATGATCACCGATTACCCGAAGACGGCTGAACCGATTTGGAAAATTCTTTTTTTTTGTTTGAAAGGGTATACTTCGAAATTGGTCCCATTGTCACCAGGTCAGGATCTGATGATGGGATCCTGGAGAAATCGAGGGAACTCTTCAAATATTATAGGCACACCTATGGCGTTTTGGGTATTTCTTATAGTAACTTGTGCAGTTGTTCTCAAAAAATACCATTTGGGGAAGTAGAACTGATGATGAAGACCACAGATGGCCGCCGAACCTACTCAATAATAAGTATTTCGTGGATTGCGATTCGATTACTTGAATATGGATGTTAAGCACTTTATGTTCGTCACAATGCATATGGTGATGTAGAGCTGATGGTGAAGTACCAGGAGAACTCCTCAACAATTAACGGCCCAGCATTGGGAAAAGCAATATTTTGTAGAAGGTTATAAGTAGTTGACATTTAGGCTCTTTTAACTAGGTAAATTAAAAATCGACCAACTAAAAAGAGTGAAATAAAAACTTTTTGCCAAAAAATTAAACCGACTCCCAAAAAACACTGAAAAGTGAAAAATAACTTTAATTTCGGAAGTCGGTGCCAAAAATGAAAGTACAAAACTAGACACCGACTACCGAAATTAAAGTTAATTTTCACTTTGCAGTGTTTTTTGGGAGTCGGTTTAATTTTTTGGTAAAAAGTTTTTATTAGAATGATAACCACCAATTATTATGGCTTAACCTTAGAATAACAACGCATAGAAGGATAGTACGAGTGCAAAAAGTGAGGCAACTAAAACTTAGCCATTTTTGGCTAACTTTGCTCGACGAGCCGTCAGTATTCAAGGTCACATTCTGCCGAACAGAGCTCGCGAGTAAATAATTTAAAACGACCGTTTGTAGCGTAAAGGGATGTCATAGTCCTTCAGGAAAACAAAAAACGTGTAATCAAATTACATTTCACAAGTAAATACTTACATTTTATACATTATATTTAAGTAAATCGACCATCAAACAACAATTCTAATAACCTAACTTATCACAATTCAATGTTGCTATCCGTGAGGAAAAAAATACCCATATTGATTTCTTTTGTGCTTACTTTTGTTTAAAAAAATATAGTTTTGGCGGCAATTATGTATGCGTCAAACTAAACTATATTTATTTACAGCTACTACCTACAGTGTTTTATAACTAAAAGTTACTGTTAGTTCGAAGAGTGGTATCATAAAGATGACAATTTTATTGATTAAGATTTTTTTCATTTAAGTAATGTTCTCAATAATATTTTTCTATTGCATAAATACAACACATACTTTTAATTGATATCAAACGAGATTTTTCAAGCAATTAATACATTTATATAATATCATTATAACACATTACACATCAAACATTCTAAACGCAATAAACGATATCTCATTTCGTTTACCTTCCGTAAATATATGTCATATAAGTCATATTACATGAAAAAACATCATCTTATTTAGTTTCATAACATAAAATACTTGATTTGATCCAGCAACATAATAGTGCGTTTTCCCATTTTTGTGGTAATGGTACTGGTAATGTTATCACTGAAAACTATATTTGTGTGCGTTTGAAGAACGTAGACACATTCGGCTCACGCACACAAAGAAAATAAAGTGGACACACGAAATCGCTCGCGTTTTGTTCTAGACGCCTCTTCTATGCGTTGCTATTCTAAGGGTTTAACCTACAAAAATGACGATTTTCCACAACAGCTTACATCCCCTTTTAACTGCTTTAGGGGTTGAATTTCGAAAAATACTGAAACACATGGTCATTAATTTTTAATCAAAATACTAACCACCAATTTTCATGGTTCAAACTTCAAAAATAATGATTTTCCATACAAACTTTCATCCCCTATTTAACTCACTTAGGGGTTGAATTTCAAAAAATCCTTCCTTATTCCTTGTCTACAAACCGAAATTCAATTTGAAAAGGAATCTCTGTGCAAAATTTCAGCATTCTAGGTTCAAGGGTTTGGGCTGGGCGTTGATGAGGCCGTCAGTCAGTCAGGACTTTTCGTTTTATTTATACAACGTGAAACGGAAACCCAATATCTATCCAAAAGCACTGAAGACAACATCTGGTATGGAGTCTCTATGCAAAGTTTCAGCACAAAATAAGTGACTCACAGAATTGACCCCAAAAATTATCGGTTTCATGTTTCTTGAATACCAATAATAACAAACGTGTCACAGCACTATGAGGGTCATCACTTTCCACGTCACGTGCCAATAAAACGATAATTCTCTTCGTTCTTCTTAATTTGAA
This sequence comes from Tholera decimalis, assembly GCA_943138885.2. Classification (NCBI taxonomy): domain Eukaryota; kingdom Metazoa; phylum Arthropoda; class Insecta; order Lepidoptera; family Noctuidae; genus Tholera; species Tholera decimalis. The sequence continues at coordinate 286,512 of OW964577.2, forward strand.
AAATAAATTCGGTCTCTGGTATCAATGTATTGAAATTTCTAATAAGTAGGGCCCAGATTAATATCTAAATACATATTTTTAGTTTACACGATTTTCAGTCCCGAATGTGTTCTCTGCATCGATTATCATATATAGACTGTGAAAAACTAATTTTTATTTTCCATATTTTTCCATATTTCATGGTTAAGTCCATATTTTACAAAAAAATATCACAATCATCCATATTTTCGATTTTTATATCATAGAACATGACTTAGTTCACAAAGATTGATATAATTTTACGTGTTTGCATTCTCGCCACCACACGGCCGCGCGTATTTCATTTTTCTCGCGTATTATTCGCTGTAATTTGAAAATCCTTCAACATCGCTAAATGAAAACCTGAAGATTATTGAAGAAATAGAAAAAAAAGTTTCTGAAGTGGAAGGCCCTGTTGCTGAAATAGCCAAACAAAAACTAAAGTATATTTTAGACAAAAATAAAGGTTTTGATACCCTAAAAACAATTAATGAAGTTCTGTGCGGAAGTTTTGAGGGTACTGCAGACGTGCCTTACACAATTACGGAACTAGGCGTCTTTAAGTACGCTCCCATTACATCATGTGACGTGGAAAGATCTTTTAGCCAGTATAAGGGTGCGTTTCCACCAGAGATGTGCGATGGAAATGTGTCGTGCGAGGATGTCTAGCTGTGCTGTGAAAATGTGTGGGCGTTTCCACCAAAGCCGTGCGATGAAAATGTGCCTACGAGGATGTGTAGCGGAGCTGTGAAAATGCGCCTTAATGTGTGGTGCGAGGATGCGCAAACCTCGCAACACATCTTTGTCAACACACATTCCTCGCAACACATCCCTCGCAACACACTCTCGCACACATCCCTCGCACACATCCCGCGCTTGTTTTGTATGCGCAAAAATCCAGCTCCGCTAAGCCGTTTCCACCAGAGCTGTGCTGACCGAGGCGAGGTAAATGAAGCGATTCTATTGGTTCTTTACAAACACATCCCTCGCTACGCATCCTCGCACATCTCTGGTGGAAACGCAGCCTAAGGCTATATTTAGACCATATAGACAGAGCTTTAATTTCGATAATTTAAAAAAGCATATGATTGTGTACTGCAATCAATTTAATAAGACAGATTTAGTGGAAGATAAATAAAACTTCATTTTTTTATTTGAATTATCAAAATATTTCGCTATCTTTTCATATTTTTTAATGTAACTGTTTCTGTCGTAATTTTTCACAATAAACAATGTTTAAAAAGTTATAGTTTCACCTGTCCTGGTGTCTGTATGTAATCAAATCTTATGTATATCAGATGACAATGCAATATTATCATAACATGGAGCTGATCTGATGATGGAACCGGTACGTGGCCAAACCAACTCTGTAGTAAATCTCTCTGTAGTCATATTTTGAGACTGATTTAATCTATACTTATAATAAATCTGTAGAGAGGTCAATTCTGTACATGAAATATATTTCCAAAATAACTATCAGGGGGTGATTAAGGATCGATACTCATGCCAAAAATGCAATCAGTTAAATTTTTGTCTGTCTGTCTGTCTGTCTGTCTGTATAACCGTTATAGAAACAAAAACTACTCGACGGATTTTAACGAAACTTGGTACAATTATTTTTCATACTCCTGAGCGGGTTATAGTATACTTTTCATCACGCTACAATCAATAGGAGCAGAGCAGTGAAGGGAAATGTTGGGAAAACGGGAGAAGTTACTCCATTTTTTAAGCTTCCGTCGCGTGTGCAACCTTAATGGTTAAAGCTACACAAATCATTTCATGACGGAAATGTTCTCCTTAAAATTATATAAAAAATATCCCACGACAGCATATGTCTAACTTTTATGGTTGACTCACAATAACACGTGTAACTCCCGATAGCTTAGCAGTTCGAAGCTTTCTGATTATAATATTTGTCTACTCTTACGTTTATAACACTCTCGGTCACCCCTAATTGAAAAAGTTAACATTATTAACTATTCCATAAAAAAATTGGCCAAGTGCGAGTCAGACTCGCCCATGAAGGGTTCCGTAGTAACTATAGTATAATATGCAAATTTATTTGACGAAAAAAAAACCTTACAAATTTCTTAAAACTAGCTTATTTAAATTTTTTACAACTGTGCCAAATAAATTTGTTTTGAAAAAAAACCTTACAAATTTCTTAAAACTGGCTTTTCTACATTTTTTACAACTGCGCCGAATAAATTTGTTTTTCATAGTGTTTGTATGAATTACAAAGTTATATTTGCGGTTTTAGAAAATATGCTGTATCTCAAAAACTGCTGAACTGATTTCGTTCAAACTAATTTTGGTTGAAAGTTTATATTAAGATCTATAGACATATATTTTTTTTAGATTTTTCACTCCATTATTATAGAAGTTAGAGGTTGTGTCCGCCACACACACATTTTACCACTCTGGAAGCTTATATCTTTTAAACGATTGACTTTATGGAAAAGTGGTTTTAGAAACCCCGATGTCGTTTTTAAAGAACTGTCTATAGATACCACACATACATCGATTTCATGAAAAAAAAATATTTTCAGGTTTAGTTCCATGTATGGGGAGCCCCCCTTTATTTTAAATATTTTTTAATTTTTTTCTCAAAATCAGAAAGCGGTTCACAGAATACATCTACCTATCAAGTTTCACATGTATAGTCCTAACAGTTTCGGAATAAAATTGCTGTGACAGACGGACGGACGGACAGACAGACAGACAGACAGACGGACAGACATGTCGAAACTATAAAGATTCCGTTTTTTGCCATTCGGCTACGAAACCGTAAAAAGAATCATATAAATCGGTATAGAAACACCAAAGTTATACATGAAATACACTTATAATAATAAGCCATCGCGCGTGAATACTGAATCATGCTATAAGGATTATTTTTGAGAATCGGTCGCCGCGCTCGACGCGTCTCGCGGTCGAAGCGTTCTCTAGGTACTTAAGCCTCATGTGAACGTGATCTAAACAATATTACCAATACATTAACTTACGCTGACGGAGTCGCGGGCACAGCTATATTGTATCATTACGCTAAGGCCAATAGGAGCGGAGCGCCAATGAAGAATGCTTCAAAATCGGGGTTAAATTTAAAGTTAGCCCAAAGTAACTATTCCACGCGGACGAAGTCGCGGGCAAAAGCTAGTGTCTAAATATTAATGTAAGTTAAATGCTTTTGCTGTTAATTTTTTTTTTTATAAAAGTTTTTTTTTCTCTTATTAAGCTAGAAACTGAAGTCTATGATTGGCCTAGTCTGATTTAATATGTATCTAAGATGTATTGATGTACCTATGTGAACTTAAAAATTATGAGCCAAAAATTGTTATCTAGTTCTTATGTTTGCCATAAATGTTTAATACAACTTTTTAGTATAAGATAATTATTACCTGATACTATTTGTATTTATGTATGACTGGCATTGATATACTAAAAACCCAAGATGCACACTCAACGTCTCAAAACCGTCCGCATAAAATGAGTGCTTAATTCTAAATGATGCGCTCATTTCAAATAGTATCGCGTTAAATTTCAATGGCCGCGTTTTCAGTGCCAAAACAATGTATTATGGCATCTTTTTTATTTTAGTCGCATAATAAAATTACCCTGTTGAACAAATAATGGAGTCGATGTTTTTATTGTATTTATTTATTTTTTATTAATAGTTTATGCTTTATTGTCCATATTGTCCATACTAATATTATAAATGCGAAAGTAACTCTTTTTGTCTGTGTGTTATCTTTTCACGCCTAAACCGCTGAACCGATTTAGGAATAGTTTAAGACCGTGGGAAGGACATAGGATAGTTTTTATCCCGGAATTCTCACGCGATCAGGATTTACGCGGGAAAAACCTCTACGCGAACGAAGTCGCGGGCAAAAGCTAGTATTTATAATAGATTAAAATAAACTTTATTGTACACCAAAAGTTAAACACATCTATTTTACAATAATTAATACTAATTTAGTTTTTGGCAAATATGTATACGTTATATAATATACTGAATGAGAAGAGGTCGTCAATTTTACGGTTTTTTAATGTTCATAAATAAAATAAATAAATAATTTATTAAACATAAAAATATCACATCTTTCAAGTAAAGCCCCTGACTCCTATGCTAAGCGAGCCTGTGTTACAGGAATCAGTGTCCTACGCTATACATTAAAACACATTTCAATTTTTATGTAATAAATTACAAACAAAAAGTAACATTAGAAGGTATTGAGAATAAAAGAAATAGAAGCGAAACGTGTATGTGTGTGTAAATTTGAGTGTATGTGCGTAATTGCGTGGGTGTGTGTGTGTCTGGAACTCTGGACGCGTATCCGTTAACATGAGTGTGTGTTTTGAATAGCTTAATTTACTGTACTGATGAAATGATTTTTTTAATATCGTCATAGCTCAAAGACTGCAGACATGGTTTTAAAATTTGTTTGATCTTATGTCACATAAGCTTCTAAATTGGGATAGTTTTATTTGATCTATTGTAGATCTTAGAACTTAATGCCTAAAAGTATCTAGACGTAAGTTTAGTGTGACATTTGGGGACTTTACAAAACGGGAAACTCAGTGCGTTTGCTTATTAAATCTGGGCTTACTTGTAACAATCTGTGTCTACGTAGTATGGTACGGAGGATATATATTGGGAACTGTAAGTACTTGAGCTTCCGAGTATAGCAGTCCAGTGGGATAAATTCGTTTTTTGAACGACACCACTTTAAGTATTGCCCATTGTGCGCCTTCCGTTCTTAGTATTACAATTTTAAACATCCCTCCCCATACTGGAATAATTTAAATGATTTAATAATAGAATATAAATATATTTTACGTATATCGATTCATCATGGGATAACTTATGGGTTCACGACATGCGATATGCTAATGATAAAAGTGTGTGTGAATGTTGCTTTGGCGCAACACCAATCTCATTTAAAACTTTTTATTTGTATACTTTAGTTTTTCTCGTGACCAAATACGATGCGGAGAACGGACATCAATCGCCAGACAACATTTAAAAGAGAGAGATTTTTTTATGGCAAATTTTGTTTGACGAAGATATGTATATCACGGCAAAAGGTATTTATAAGCTTTACTGAATTAAAAAAAATAATAAACGATTTTAACAGTTAATATTTGTTTCATTGATATACACATGTTCTACCCAAAAACATTTACGCTATAATTACGTCTTTAGAACACAATTTAATAAACTTATAATACTAACAAAAATGTCTTATAAAAAATTTAGTATAAGGTGTAAGTCTCCACTCAAGGCCTTGTCCTATCGAGCAACGTCAGTCGTCAAATTTGATTGTCTTTCACAGACTGCTTTGAAAAACAACTTTAAATACTTTTCATAAGATGGAATTTGAAAAAACATATTTTATACTTATAGCATTACTATTACTACGTAGGTGGTGAGTGTTTGGCGACAGTTTCGAGCGTCACTTTTCTTCGAGACTGTGCATCTTGGGTTTTTAGTATATCAATGATGACTGGCATATTTAAGTCTGTATTGATCTCTAAAAAAATTTATTGAGGTACCTAACTAGATTTAAGGATACGATTAATTTAAGCAAATATTTTCGCTGAGTTTTTATGATAAATATTTTTGGCACTTTAATAAATAATTAACAAACTGAATTTTTCTTTCTTGCAGAAACCCTTACCTATACCTTCCTTTATTTTTCAGTAAGTTAAACTAACAATAATTTTGGCAGCCCTATCAACAATACATCAAATGTATGGAGTTAACTTCAAACTGTTGCCTAACTTCGCCTACAGAAGTAAAAAAATAAATAAAATACTCTATTTTGCTTTATTTAAAGTTTATAGTCATCTGTGACATCCCAAAAGGCTTACACTAGATGTAGTAAGTACTATTTCAAATATAATTCAATATTTGACGCTATGACATGATGCAGGCGAAGTTAGCGAAAAGTACCAATACTTCGCCTATCACATTTGAGACCAATTTTTAGGCAAATAAGCAATGAATATGGAAGAGTAATTATATAATACCGATTGATGGAGATATGTAAAATCATTTATATTGATCGCGTATATGATATTGATCGCGTATTTGAGTGGAGTATAAAAAACAAATTGCAATTTAATGTTACGAAATGTTCCATGCTAACATTCATTCGAGCAAGAACGCCGCTTCACTACAGCTACAAACTGGACGACCGGCTTTTGAAGAGAGAGGAAGCAGTGCGAGACGTTGGCGTCCGTATGGATTCACAGCTCAGATTCCGAGAGCATGTAATTAATGTTTGTAAAAAGGCTTACAAACGGCTGGGATTCGTGCTTCGCAGGGCAGCATCTTTTACGAATGTTAAGGCTATTTCAGCATTATACAACGCGCTAATAAGGAGCCAGTTAGAGGGAAATGCAGCTGTATGGGCTCCGCATGAGGCGAAATACAGTGTAATGTTGGAGCGCATACAAAATAAATATCTTAGATACATGTACCTCAGAATTTATGGGGTGTACCCTCTTTATCCCTTGATGTATCCAACCTTGTTTGTTTTAGGCATGGTGGGATACAACAGGTTGGAAACGAGAAGGGATCTAGCATTGGCATCGTATGTCCTTGGAGTATTGCGGGGTAACACAAACAATCCGAGTGTGTTACAGAACATTGGTTTGTTCGTGCCCGATGGGTATGCGCAGCGCCGTAGACGGCCTGACTTGTTTGCACTACCGCGTGGTCGAACAAAACTAATTGCCAATGTCCCACTATCGCGGACTATGCGCACACTGAATCGGGTTGCTCACGATATAGATCTGTTCTCTTGTTCACTGAGCGAGTTCGCAAAAGTAACTTTACATATTTTATGCTATGAAGTAGTGAGATGACTAGTTAACGATTATTTCTATTGATAATTATTGTATGCTATTGATTGTTTTTTTTTTTCTTTTTTAATTTTTTTGACTGTTGATTGACTGTTTTTATTTATTATTTTTGATTGACTATTTTTGATTGATTATATTTTATTTTTTATTGACTTTTTGATAAATTATCTTTTTATTTATTTTTGATTGACTATTTTTGACTGATTATTTTTTATTCATTATTTTGATTGATCATTTCTTATTGTTTTTCTATTGATTATGATTTTATTGATTCTTTTTTTTTGTATGATTATCTGAACTATTGAATTGTATTGAGTCTATTTAATGGGCTAATGAACATATTTTTTTATTTTTATTTGTGATTTAAGCATTTTCTTATTCTTCTACACTATCACTTTGGGAATGCCTGTAAAGATAGCTGTATGTATGTACTGAAATAAATAAATAAATAAAATTTTTTAGACATCATGATTTGAAATACTTTTAAATTTGGAAGAGATATTACAAAAAGTGTCAAAACCCAGGCGAAGTAACGGGTCATGACGGTAGTTAGTTGTGTTTAAGTAATTAAAATAGTTGAGGATTGTGTCAAACCAGTCTCATTTTTCAGTTTTGTGTAACAATTAGTACTTCTTTTCTAACTAGATGGCGTTGTCGTCGAATTATATCTCACAATGGTTTCGTTACCGCCAAAACTATAAGTAGGTAGTTATGAAAATTATTAAGTTTTTGCCCCGACCATAAAGCAAGTGCTGAAACGCCATTCAGTGCGTTACTTCACCTCTGCTGAAAACCACACAAACCCCCTGATCGTATCGGCCACCCGATACAGACCCTCCAATATTTCTCGGGTTCGTCGCCCGTGTAACGTCCTAGACGAGCCCGACGACCCTACCACCATCCGACAAGAGAGCAGTAGGGAAACTAGCACTCTTAGAAAATACAGAAATAAAACGCGTTCCGTATTCCGGCCTCGCCGACGAGGCCCATCGCGACGTCCGCGTACTTGTAACGGAAACTCTCCCCGACTTTTGCCAAACGAGCCAGCCCGCGATGCTGAGCCAGTAGCGATAAATAACCCCTTAAATAATATGGACCCAGCCTGTCCCTTTGCTGCCCTCCACCATCGACCACGCTATGCCGAGGCCCGTACTCCACAGGGAGTGCCCTTCGCGTACGGTTGTTTAAAATGTAATTCTAGTTTGTAAGCCCTGGCTGGGGGCCTTTAAGTTTAGAGGTCACCACAGGATCGCCCGGTTGAGTAGTGACCAGCCTTAGTGTGCTGAAACACGAGTCGCTAGAGCATGAATCTCGGAATCTCGGAATATCGCAATATCGGAATCTCGGAACGAAAGTTCCAATATTACAATTCCGATACTGGGTGACCCAATATCGAAATCGGACAAATTTTTATATCCGACAAAATTATGCTTGACGCTTTGTTGTTCTTGAGAATATATTATCAAGAAAAACGAGATTTTAACATATAAACATACCTACCTAGTCCTTTATTTCTGTTGATTTCGCTTGCACATTTTAAATTATTTATAAGTAATTTAAACTACCGAACTCAGAATCAACAAAACTTTGTTAAAAAAATGTAATAAATATAGGATAATAATGAGAAATATGATTTAAACAAATATTTCCAATAATTGTTATTCCTACTTGTTGATTTTCCTAAATTATAAGAAGCTTTGTTGATTCTGCGTTTGATAGTTTAATTAGTAATAAGTATAGGATAATTACGAGAAATATGTTAAACAAATATTCCGCAAAATTTCCAGTGTAAGTCTACCGAATTTTCTGTCTTCGGTCCGCAGCACTGAGACGTTAACCAAGAAAATTTTAACACAATTGCAGGTTAACTACGAGGTGCCGTGTTCGACCGATGCAGTTAATGCCTCGAAAATGGCTTGCCCAAATACCTACAGCGTTGCCCGAGAACCCGTCCTCCCAGAGACAATGGGAGGAGCCGCTCTGCAGTTTGGTACGGAACAACCTTTTAAATACGTCAACCAATACTGCTGAGCGCTCGCGCCTGTTGGCTGTGGGTGAATGGGAGTCGGGACTTCGGCTACAAGCATTACCTTCACTTAATATACGTACTATGTTAAGTGATAACACGTTCCGGATCGCTACATGTCTACGTCTGGGTACTCCCAGCGGTGCTCCACATCGCTGTCAATGCGATGCGGCAGTCGACCGCCTCGGTTATCATGGCCTTTCCTGCAGCATAAGCTCTGGTTGGATAGCACGGCATGCCAGCATAAATGACATAATCCGTCGGGATCTTGTCACCGCTGGAGTACCATCTGTTTTAGAACCCACGGGACGTTAGGAAGAGACCAGACGGGATGACTATAATGCCTTGGAAGTTGGGTAGGCATTTGGTGTGGGATGCTACTTGTGTTGACACCCTTGCGCCATCTCATCTTCTCAGTACGGCGGGCTATGCTGGGGCGGCAGCTGCAAGTGCAGAAAATTTCAAACGGCGCAAATACAACAACCTAATTGGGTGCTATATATTTGAGTCGTTTGGGGTTGAAACGTTAGGACCATGGGGTCCGAGTGTGCATCGACTCTTTCGTGACATCGGCAAACGATTAGTCGACTCCACAGGTGACCAGCGGGCTGGCCTTTTCTTTGGACAGACAATCAGCATTGCCATTCAACGTGGCAATGCGGCCAGTGTTCTGGGCACTTTTCCCATTGATAGCGATGTTGACGAATTTTTCGATGCCCTATAATTTATTTTTATTTTTGCCTGTATATACTTTATTAAACGATTGACGACATCGAAAAACAAATATTCCTAATAATTGTTGTTCCAAATTGTATATTGTGCTTGCAAATTTTATATATTTTTTTTTAATTATAAGATGTTTTATTGATAATGAGTCCGGTAGTTGAATTAGTAATAAATACTTATGACTAATTAAAAAATAATTAAAAATATGTGTGTGTGTGTATGTGTGTGTGTGTTAATACAGAGGACATATTTAAAAAACAACCAATTTTTTAACCAAATTAAAGAATAGGCACGGTTTAAAAATGTTTATTTTTGTACGCAATTCAACCTTGAATTTGTGCAATTTATAAATAAAATTTGCAATTTCTAACGAAATAACGAAATTCCGGTATTAATATCGGAATTCCGATATTGAGATCTAATATCGGAAATCAGTATCGGAATTGAAAACTTTCAGCGCCCTACGAGTGGCCATATCAAAAAAAAAATTGAGTTTTTGTTGATCGCCCGGTTAAGTAGTGACCAGCCTTAGTGTGCTGAACTACGAGTGGCCCTACCTAAAAAAAAAATAAGTTCTTGAGATTGTGTGTAGAGGCTAGAGATAAAATTGAAATAGTTGAATTGTGAAATTCATAATCAAGTCTCGTTGAGTGTAGGAATTTGGAGATTGAAATAGTAATAATAGAATATATTTAAATTCAAAACACCGGCTATGACAAGTTTTATTTATACAAATCTCTAAAAAAATTAAAACTTTCCGTGCAAAATTGTCGGATCAGGTGAGGATTTATATAGGAAATCAAATTAGTTAGGTAGTCATGTTTGGCTTTTAGTTAGAGCATGGTACGAAACGATCAGTCAGCGAATACGACACGCACTTGGCTGTTATAAAAACTACGGAACCCTCCACTGCACGTGGCCCGACACGCACTTGACCGGTTTTTTTTTTAAGATTCTAATGTCACATATATTAATAAAAATATATAAAATAAAAATAACAGCATATTTTTCTATCTATTTTAAGAATAAGATAAGTATCATAGGCACCTATAATTATGTCGCATAATAAATTGAACATTATGCAAGATAGCTCTTTAAATTAAATAAAGAGAGGGAACGACCTAATATTGAACTTGCAGTACACCCATCTTGACTAAGTATCCTGAAGATGTCGCCCCATTTATAATTACTCTTATTATTTCAGAAATAGGAAAGATCAAGATCAGTGGGATGTCCACGAATTCCGTAATGGTAGAACTTACCAGTGTTTTGTTTTCAGTACAATTTAAAGCTTTTGAGAAATCACAAAATTCACTCTCAGCCTTCTGAGAGTTATAGCGGACAGACTGTTGAAAGCCCTATTGACAAACATCTCATAGAGAGTACCCTGTTAGTCATACAATATAATTAGTAACTAGTAACGTAGTTCGTAAGTCAATTTCTTTACTAACTTCTATAATAGTAAGTCGTTCCTGTAATAGAATATAATTATCAACACAGTATATAAGCTAAATTTGTTACTGTGGGGATGTAGTGTTATTAAAACAACTGTTCTAACAGGTATTCCAAATCTTAAAATAAAATTATTTACTAATGCTTTAGCAATACTTAGGCCATGCGCGCACTGCCTTGCGGTGGCCGCAATTGCAGTAGTTCTACCGCACCGGTAGAATGACCGGGGCCACCGGTGACTCTACCGCACGCGTTTATTCCACCGCAGTGCGCGCACTTCTATGACACTCCATACTTCACAGATTTTGCGTTTCCAAAACGCAACGCAGTGCGCGCACGGCCTTACGGTTTCCTTCGTTTTCAAAGGATAGGCCTCAACGAACTTAGTAAATTCGCACTGCAGTGTCAAAATATAACAATTTCCTTCAATGTCTTTTCTAATGGACCTATGATGTCCAAATAGATCTTTTCAAAAGCATGTGAAGCCGTTGTAGCTATCTCCATGGGCGCTGTCACATACCTACAATGCTTCATTTTTTGACATTTAATGCATTTACTCATCAATTGTCTAATATCGTTGTCTAAGCCTGACAGTAAAAATGTCTCTTTACATTATTGGTCATCCTACGAATCCCTGCATGACCTGCGGTAGGTAGTAGATGAAAGTCATGTAAAATATACTTTCTTTCTTCTTCATTATCAATTCTTTTAACTCCTCTCAATACATAAATACGTGGACCGGTCCAGTCCTTATTATCTTTTATCTCTTTTAAGATTAATATACATCTTTCTTCGATTGTTATAAATAAAACATTCCCTTTTTTCATTCCTTCATCTATATGATTTTGTCTCTTTAATCTATTTAATTCATCACTTCCTATAAAACTCATTTCCACAGAATTACTACGAATTTTTAGTACCTCAACTACTGGTGGTTGATCAGGCCACATTTTGTCTTGCTTACTAAAAATAGGTGTATCCAATTGTTTTTCTTCATCAAAACGTTTCTTCTGTGCTCTAGTCGTAACTAACTAAATTTCATTATGCATTTGTTTTAAAGTACCCGATGTTATACTTATTCTAGATAATGCATCTGCGACGCTATTATCTTTTCCTTTTAAGTATAAAATTTTAAAATCGTATTTTTCTAGTGCTAGTCTAAACTTAAGTAGTCTGCTTGGTGGGTCCTTTATTGAAAATAAATATATTAAAGGCTTATGGTCTGTCATAATAATTGTGAATGATTTACCATATACATAGGGTCTAAAATACTTTACAACCCAAACAATTGCAACTAACTCTTTCTGAATAGTTGGATAGTTGAGTTCAGCTTTATTCAGAGGTCTGCTAGCATAAGCTACAGGTTTCATATTTTGATTGTACAAGACTGCTCCAATAGCAAAAATTTGAATGACAAACTAGTTATTTTCTGAAAAGTCTGGAAATTATAATACTGGTGGTGTACTTAACGTATGTTTCAGTGTTTCAAATGCTTTTTGACATTATTCAGTCCAAACGAATGGTACATGTTTTCTAGCTAATTGATTTAATGGACAAGTTATTCTTGTAGTTTTTAACAAATTTCCTATAATACACAAAATGCTACGAATCTTTTCACTTCAACAGTATTACTTGGTACAGGGTAATTTTGCAATACTTCCACTTTAGCTGGGTCAGGTAAGACTCCATTTTCTGATACTAAACGCCCTAAATAAAGAATTTCTTTCTTGAAATATTACATTTCTCTGGATTTCATTTTAAATTAATTTTCCTAAGTCTTTCCAAAACGTCTGTTTAAGTCTTGTTATGGATATCTAAAGTTCTCCCAAAAACGACTAAATCATCTAAATATATAAAGCATTTGTCGTACGTTTATCCAGAGAGTTATAGCAACTGACATTACTAAAAGCACTTGGACATGTTTTTAATCCCATAGACAACCTCTTCATCTGGTATTGCCTAGTACTGGTAGTGAACGCTGTATACTCTTTACTGTTTTTATCTAAAGCTACTTGGTAATATCCGTGATTAAGATCTAAATGCGAAAAATAGACTGAGCCAGAGAGCGAATCCAAAATTTCTGTAACACTTGGCAAAGGAAATTTATCGTCTACAACAGTCATTAAGCTTTCGATAGTCGACCACTAGTCGTCATTTTTTATCATTGCTCCAATCTACTGTGAAAGCCCGTTTAATAGGGTTTTGAAAAGTGATTCAACGTCAGAAAGTGTTACCAGAGTCCAGTGACGAAGTACAGATGAAGGGATGTTCCTTTTCTATAAATCGCAAACCAAAGTCCTTTGCACAAACTACATTGAACATTTCACTTGGAAACCTTCGAGATCAATATTGGAAACCTCATAATTCACAACGGCATGCGTTGTGAATTGTGAGGTACACAGGTAAGTCAGGATAAAAAAAAACAACGTAATACCTTCAATCCATCTGCGAAACGCTTAATTGCCAATTTTTCGTTAATGGGCTTGAGTACGGAATAACTATCAGAATTACCATTTGCTTGCGATATTGTCGGATTAGTAAATAACTTTTCTAATTCCGTTTCAAACTGGTCGATTGTACGCCAGCCTTACGTTGCATTTTGTAATCGAGATTGTATTGCAGTAATCGATTTTTTAGGCAAAAGTGTAACACGTAAATCTATGACAAAATCGTTCACAGATCATTGGATATAACTACGCGTAATTTAGCATTTTCAGATAATCTACTTTTCAAAACAAATGTCATTAGTAGTTTTTTCCCCGTTTCTGACAACATGTCTGCGTACATTTCTACATAGTCAATGATACTTCTGATATTGTATCTGTTACTGTGAATATGTCATTTCATCTCACGTGAACAACTTGCTAGCGCGCAGGCCAAAGAAAAACAAGCGATAACTGTTCGTAATAGCTTTATTGTTATTACTGTTCGAGGTAGCTTTATTGTTATATTTGTGGTGGTGAGTGTGGGGTGATGGCTCTCGGCCAGGGCAGCTCCACGGCGGCCACGTCGAGCGCCAGGATGTCGGCGCGCGCGCCCAGCGCGTCGGCCAGGCGCGGGCGCGTGCGGCCCAGCTCGCCGTGCGCCCACTCCTTCACGTACGTGCCCGCCTCCGTGCGCACTCGCACCCGCAGCAGCGCCGCGTGCCCTGCGGACATACACCGACCTGTACTGTACTGTGCGGCACGCGCATGTACTGCTGTACGTACCGGCCACTGGGGCGGCGCTCAGCTCGAGGATGCGTCGCTCGCGCGTGAGCAGCGTGCGGCGGTGCAGCACGCGGATGTACTGCTGTACGTACCGGCCACTGGGGCGGCGCTCAGCTCGAGGATGCGTCGCTCGCGCGTGAGCAGCGTGCGGCGGTGCAGCACGCGGATGTACTGCTGTACGTACCGGCCACTGGGGCGGCGCTCAGCTCGAGGATGCGTCGCTCGCGCGTGAGCAGCGTGCGGCGGTGCAGCACGCGGATGTACTGCTGTACGTACCGGCCACTGGGGCGGCGCTCAGCTCGAGGATGCGTCGCTCGCGCGTGAGCAGCGTGCGGCGGTGCAGCACGCGGATGTACTGCTGTACGTACCGGCCACTGGGGCGGCGCTCAGCTCGAGGATGCGTCGCTCGCGCGTGAGCAGCGTGCGGCGGTGCAGCACGCGGATGTACTGCTGTACGTACCGGCCACTGGGGCGGCGCTCAGCTCGAGGATGCGTCGCTCGCGCGTGAGCAGCGTGCGGCGGTGCAGCACGCGGATGTACTGCTGTACGTACCGGCCACTGGGGCGGCGCTCAGCTCGAGGATGCGTCGCTCGCGCGTGAGCAGCGTGCGGCGGTGCAGCACGCGGATGTACTGCTGTACGTACCGGCCACTGGGGCGGCGCTCAGCTCGAGGATGCGTCGCTCGCGCGTGAGCAGCGTGCGGCGGTGCAGCACGCGGATGTACTGCTGTACGTACCGGCCACTGGGGCGGCGCTCAGCTCGAGGATGCGTCGCTCGCGCGTGAGCAGCGTGCGGCGGTGCAGCACGCGGATGTACTGCTGTACGTACCGGCCACTGGGGCGGCGCTCAGCTCGAGGATGCGTCGCTCGCGCGTGAGCAGCGTGCGGCGGTGCAGCACGCGGATGTACTGCTGTAGTTCCGTTAAAAAGTCTACAATTAAAGTCTTTATGCAGTTCTGAAGCGTACAGCAGCGGCAATAGAAAAATTTTGGCAGCTTTAAGCTTTAACATACATGCTTTAACTCTCTTTTAAAGCTATAGACGGCAATGGGTTGTAAAATGAACTCTTCTAAAGCCTAGAGTGCATTTGGTTCAGTTTCTGCTACCTCTAGTGAAATTCACAGCTATGAGCAGTTACGGAAGCAATAATAGAACTTAAAACCACTTAACACTACTTGAGCTTCCGAGTATAGCAGTCCAGTGGGATAAATTCGTTTTTTGAACGACACCACTTTAAGTATTGCCCATTGTGCGCCTTCCGTTCTTAGTATTACAATTTTAAACATCCCTCCCCATACTGGAATAATTTAAATGATTTAATAATAGAATATAAATATATTTTACGTATATCGATTCATCATGGGATAACTTATGGGTTCACGACATGCGATATGCTAATGATAAAAGTGTGTGTGAATGTTGCTTTGGCGCAACACCAATCTCATTTAAAACTTTTTATTTGTATACTTTAGTTTTTCTCGTGACCAAATACGATGCGGAGAACGGACATCAATCGCCAGACAACATTTAAAAGAGAGAGATTTTTTTATGGCAAATTTTGTTTGACGAAGATATGTATATCACGGCAAAAGGTATTTATAAGCTTTACTGAATTAAAAAAAATAATAAACGATTTTAACAGTTAATATTTGTTTCATTGATATACACATGTTCTACCCAAAAACATTTACGCTATAATTACGTCTTTAGAACACAATTTAATAAACTTATAATACTAACAAAAATGTCTTATAAAAAATTTAGTATAAGGTGTAAGTCTCCACTCAAGGCCTTGTCCTATCGAGCAACGTCAGTCGTCAAATTTGATTGTCTTTCACAGACTGCTTTGAAAAACAACTTTAAATACTTTTCATAAGATGGAATTTGAAAAAACATATTTTATACTTATAGCATTACTATTACTACGTAGGTGGTGAGTGTTTGGCGACAGTTTCGAGCGTCACTTTTCTTCGAGACTGTGCATCTTGGGTTTTTAGTATATCAATGATGACTGGCATATTTAAGTCTGTATTGATCTCTAAAAAAATTTATTGAGGTACCTAACTAGATTTAAGGATACGATTAATTTAAGCAAATATTTTCGCTGAGTTTTTATGATAAATATTTTTGGCACTTTAATAAATAATTAACAAACTGAATTTTTCTTTCTTGCAGAAACCCTTACCTATACCTTCCTTTATTTTTCAGTAAGTTAAACTAACAATAATTTTGGCAGCCCTATCAACAATACATCAAATGTATGGAGTTAACTTCAAACTGTTGCCTAACTTCGCCTACAGAAGTAAAAAAATAAATAAAATACTCTATTTTGCTTTATTTAAAGTTTATAGTCATCTGTGACATCCCAAAAGGCTTACACTAGATGTAGTAAGTACTATTTCAAATATAATTCAATATTTGACGCTATGACATGATGCAGGCGAAGTTAGCGAAAAGTACCAATACTTCGCCTATCACATTTGAGACCAATTTTTAGGCAAATAAGCAATGAATATGGAAGAGTAATTATATAATACCGATTGATGGAGATATGTAAAATCATTTATATTGATCGCGTATATGATATTGATCGCGTATTTGAGTGGAGTATAAAAAACAAATTGCAATTTAATGTTACGAAATGTTCCATGCTAACATTCATTCGAGCAAGAACGCCGCTTCACTACAGCTACAAACTGGACGACCGGCTTTTGAAGAGAGAGGAAGCAGTGCGAGACGTTGGCGTCCGTATGGATTCACAGCTCAGATTCCGAGAGCATGTAATTAATGTTTGTAAAAAGGCTTACAAACGGCTGGGATTCGTGCTTCGCAGGGCAGCATCTTTTACGAATGTTAAGGCTATTTCAGCATTATACAACGCGCTAATAAGGAGCCAGTTAGAGGGAAATGCAGCTGTATGGGCTCCGCATGAGGCGAAATACAGTGTAATGTTGGAGCGCATACAAAATAAATATCTTAGATACATGTACCTCAGAATTTATGGGGTGTACCCTCTTTATCCCTTGATGTATCCAACCTTGTTTGTTTTAGGCATGGTGGGATACAACAGGTTGGAAACGAGAAGGGATCTAGCATTGGCATCGTATGTCCTTGGAGTATTGCGGGGTAACACAAACAATCCGAGTGTGTTACAGAACATTGGTTTGTTCGTGCCCGATGGGTATGCGCAGCGCCGTAGACGGCCTGACTTGTTTGCACTACCGCGTGGTCGAACAAAACTAATTGCCAATGTCCCACTATCGCGGACTATGCGCACACTGAATCGGGTTGCTCACGATATAGATCTGTTCTCTTGTTCACTGAGCGAGTTCGCAAAAGTAACTTTACATATTTTATGTTATGAAGTAGTGAGATGACTAGTTAACGATTATTTCTATTGATAATTATTGTATGCTATTGATTGTTTTTTTTTTTCTTTTTTAATTTTTTTGACTGTTGATTGACTGTTTTTATTTATTATTTTTGATTGACTATTTTTGATTGATTATATTTTATTTTTTATTGACTTTTTGATAAATTATCTTTTTATTTATTTTTGATTGACTATTTTTGACTGATTATTTTTTATTCATTATTTTGATTGATCATTTCTTATTGTTTTTCTATTGATTATGATTTTATTGATTCTTTTTTTTTGTATGATTATCTGAACTATTGAATTGTATTGAGTCTATTTAATGGGCTAATGAACATATTTTTTTATTTTTATTTGTGATTTAAGCATTTTCTTATTCTTCTACACTATCACTTTGGGAATGCCTGTAAAGATAGCTGTATGTATGTACTGAAATAAATAAATAAATAAAATTTTTTAGACATCATGATTTGAAATACTTTTAAATTTGGAAGAGATATTACAAAAAGTGTCAAAACCCAGGCGAAGTAACGGGTCATGACGGTAGTTAGTTGTGTTTAAGTAATTAAAATAGTTGAGGATTGTGTCAAACCAGTCTCATTTTTCAGTTTTGTGTAACAATTAGTACTTCTTTTCTAACTAGATGGCGTTGTCGTCGAATTATATCTCACAATGGTTTCGTTACCGCCAAAACTATAAGTAGGTAGTTATGAAAATTATTAAGTTTTTGCCCCGACCATAAAGCAAGTGCTGAAACGCCATTCAGTGCGTTACTTCACCTCTGCTGAAAACCACACAAACCCCCTGATCGTATCGGCCACCCGATACAGACCCTCCAATATTTCTCGGGTTCGTCGCCCGTGTAACGTCCTAGACGAGCCCGACGACCCTACCACCATCCGACAAGAGAGCAGTAGGGAAACTAGCACTCTTAGAAAATACAGAAATAAAACGCGTTCCGTATTCCGGCCTCGCCGACGAGGCCCATCGCGACGTCCGCGTACTTGTAACGGAAACTCTCCCCGACTTTTGCCAAACGAGCCAGCCCGCGATGCTGAGCCAGTAGCGATAAATAACCCCTTAAATAATATGGACCCAGCCTGTCCCTTTGCTGCCCTCCACCATCGACCACGCTATGCCGAGGCCCGTACTCCACAGGGAGTGCCCTTCGCGTACGGTTGTTTAAAATGTAATTCTAGTTTGTAAGCCCTGGCTGGGGGCCTTTAAGTTTAGAGGTCACCACAGGATCGCCCGGTTGAGTAGTGACCAGCCTTAGTGTGCTGAAACACGAGTGGCTAGAGCATGAATCTCGGAATCTCGGAATATCGCAATATCGGAATCTCGGAACGAAAGTTCCAATATTACAATTCCGATACTGGGTGACCCAATATCGAAATCGGACAAATTTTTATATCCGACAAAATTATGCTTGACGCTTTGTTGTTCTTGAGAATATATTATCAAGAAAAACGAGATTTTAACATATAAACATACCTACCTAGTCCTTTATTTCTGTTGATTTCGCTTGCACATTTTAAATTATTTATAAGTAATTTAAACTACCGAACTCAGAATCAACAAAACTTTGTTAAAAAAATGTAATAAATATAGGATAATAATGAGAAATATGATTTAAACAAATATTTCCAATAATTGTTATTCCTACTTGTTGATTTTCCTAAATTATAAGAAGCTTTGTTGATTCTGCGTTTGATAGTTTAATTAGTAATAAGTATAGGATAATTACGAGAAATATGTTAAACAAATATTCCGCAAAATTTCCAGTGTAAGTCTACCGAATTTTCTGTCTTCGGTCCGCAGCACTGAGACGTTAACCAAGAAAATTTTAACACAATTGCAGGTTAACTACGAGGTGCCGTGTTCGACCGATGCAGTTAATGCCTCGAAAATGGCTTGCCCAAATACCTACAGCGTTGCCCGAGAACCCGTCCTCCCAGAGACAATGGGAGGAGCCGCTCTGCAGTTTGGTACGGAACAACCTTTTAAATACGTCAACCAATACTGCTGAGCGCTCGCGCCTGTTGGCTGTGGGTGAATGGGAGTCGGGACTTCGGCTACAAGCATTACCTTCACTTAATATACGTACTATGTTAAGTGATAACACGTTCCGGATCGCTACATGTCTACGTCTGGGTACTCCCAGCGGTGCTCCACATCGCTGTCAATGCGATGCGGCAGTCGACCGCCTCGGTTATCATGGCCTTTCCTGCAGCATAAGCTCTGGTTGGATAGCACGGCATGCCAGCATAAATGACATAATCCGTCGGGATCTTGTCACCGCTGGAGTACCATCTGTTTTAGAACCCACGGGACGTTAGGAAGAGACCAGACGGGATGACTATAATGCCTTGGAAGTTGGGTAGGCATTTGGTGTGGGATGCTACTTGTGTTGACACCCTTGCGCCATCTCATCTTCTCAGTACGGCGGGCTATGCTGGGGCGGCAGCTGCAAGTGCAGAAAATTTCAAACGGCGCAAATACAACAACCTAATTGGGTGCTATATATTTGAGTCGTTTGGGGTTGAAACGTTAGGACCATGGGGTCCGAGTGTGCATCGACTCTTTCGTGACATCGGCAAACGATTAGTCGACTCCACAGGTGACCAGCGGGCTGGCCTTTTCTTTGGACAGACAATCAGCATTGCCATTCAACGTGGCAATGCGGCCAGTGTTCTGGGCACTTTTCCCATTGATAGCGATGTTGACGAATTTTTCGATGCCCTATAATTTATTTTTATTTTTGCCTGTATATACTTTATTAAACGATTGACGACATCGAAAAACAAATATTCCTAATAATTGTTGTTCCAAATTGTATATTGTGCTTGCAAATTTTATATATTTTTTTTTAATTATAAGATGTTTTATTGATAATGAGTCCGGTAGTTGAATTAGTAATAAATACTTATGACTAATTAAAAAATAATTAAAAATATGTGTGTGTGTGTATGTGTGTGTGTGTTAATACAGAGGACATATTTAAAAAACAACCAATTTTTTAACCAAATTAAAGAATAGGCACGGTTTAAAAATGTTTATTTTTGTACGCAATTCAACCTTGAATTTGTGCAATTTATAAATAAAATTTGCAATTTCTAACGAAATAACGAAATTCCGGTATTAATATCGGAATTCCGATATTGAGATCTAATATCGGAAATCAGTATCGGAATTGAAAACTTTCAGCGCCCTACGAGTGGCCATATCAAAAAAAAAATTGAGTTTTTGTTGATCGCCCGGTTAAGTAGTGACCAGCCTTAGTGTGCTGAACTACGAGTGGCCCTACCTAAAAAAAAAATAAGTTCTTGAGATTGTGTGTAGAGGCTAGAGATAAAATTGAAATAGTTGAATTGTGAAATTCATAATCAAGTCTCGTTGAGTGTAGGAATTTGGAGATTGAAATAGTAATAATAGAATATATTTAAATTCAAAACACCGGCTATGACAAGTTTTATTTATACAAATCTCTAAAAAAATTAAAACTTTCCGTGCAAAATTGTCGGATCAGGTGAGGATTTATATAGGAAATCAAATTAGTTAGGTAGTCATGTTTGGCTTTTAGTTAGAGCATGGTACGAAACGATCAGTCAGCGAATACGACACGCACTTGGCTGTTATAAAAACTACGGAACCCTCCACTGCACGTGGCCCGACACGCACTTGACCGGTTTTTTTTTTAAGATTCTAATGTCACATTGTAGCAACCCACTCGAGGCCGGTCAGGGAATCCCGTAACCGCGTGCCACTACGGTATACCGAATAAGTGCGAGTATATCGTAGCTATGTCTTTCTCTTTCTCGCGCATCGCTCGCTTCACGAGCGGGGTGCGCGCGGCGCCAGTCCGCCGCCTGCGCGCAAGTTGTAGACTCGTACGTAATAATTACCTATCCGAAACCACGTGCTCACATGTGGCAACCAACGTGTACTTTTATTCCTCATATGTGGTGCCCTAATGTGTTTATTTGTGATCTTTTGTATACGAAAAACTAAGTCCGAATCCCATGTTTGTGAACGTGTTTTATTAACTAAGTAAACGATAATCATATGAGACAGTGTTCATCATTCCAGTTACCCTGAGACCTCCCCTCATATGTGGCGCCCAAAGTGTTTTTTCGTGTACAATAGTGTCTTTCGTCATAAGTAGTGCCTTTCCATGTGACAGTAGAGTGCAAAAACCTCATTTAGGTGACGCTTAACGAGTTTTTTCATGTCACAATAGCGTAGGTACTTTCCCAAATCTATGACGCCTCACGTGTGTTTTCGTGCAAAATATAGTGCATAGACAGTGTCTACTCGATAAAAGTTTTGCAGTGACGAGTTAAAAATGCCAGTGACCAGGAGCAGAGCGGCCAGTTTGACTCGGAGAGAAGATGCAAACGAAGCATTCCCCGGCCTCTCGAGATCAGACACGCCGCCCGTGTCGACCGCTAACCAAGATGGCGAGGACACGTTTTCTTCACCGCGCCCCGACGCAAACGCAACGTTCTCCAGTGAGCACGTCGCGGCCATAATCGCTTCTCTGCAACGCTCTCAAACAGAAGCCTTCAGGGAGCTGCTCAACTCGGTGTCGCGTGTGAATGCATCCACCCCGGAATCACTCGCGCTTCTAGGGAACAATACCCTAGCCCGCTGCAAAGCAACCTTTTCCGGCCGACCGAAGGAGTCAGTCGAGGCGTTTATTGACGCTATAGAGGCATATAGTGACTGCGCCCAGGTATCGGACTCAAATATATTACGCGGTTTGGCCTATCTCTTCAAAGACGAAGCTGCCACGTGGTGGCAAGGCATAAAATATTCAGTGTCGTCATGGGAAGAAGCTAAACATAACTTATTATGTGCCTATGGTGATCGCCGGCCGCCTCATCGTATTTACCTGGAAATATTTGCGACGCCGCAAGACAAAGAAAACACCGACATATTCGTCGCGCGTATTCGCGCCCTTTTTGCACGTCTGCCTAAGGGTGACGTAACAGAGTCCGCACAAATAGATATGACCTACGGACTCCTGCACAGTAGAATCAGACAAAGAATACGTAGAGAAGAGTGCCATAACTTCTTTGAATTACTTCGTCTCGCACGAAACGTTGAAGACTCTTTCCACGAGACTAATCTCGTGACACCTACGACGAGTGAACTGCGAACAGAAACGCCAACAACTTCGACAACGTGCACAGCCGCGCGTGATAGTCCCGCCGGCCGTGATAGTGATAACACACGCGTTTTCCCGCCAAAACGCTCGCATGCCTACGGACCTCGCCTCGCCGGAGCCCCCGGCGCCGCGCCGCAGTACGCGCCTCCTCGGGCCGCGCCTGCGCCGCCCGCGCCGCCTGCACCATTACAGGACTCCGGGAATAAGCGACGGCCCATCTGCGAGTATTGTAAGAAATTCGGACACGCCAAAGTCAATTGTCGTAAGTTGCAAGTGCGACAGCCAGGTGAGACTGACAATTATATTATTAAATCGTTCTATTCAGTTCAATCTCGTACGTCTGACTCTTGTGATAATAATAGTGATAACGGTGTTGTGTCTTGTCGTATTTCGGGTCGCCATGTTAAAAACAATTTAATTCCACAAGAAAATGTGTGCAATATTTTAAATAAGCAAAGAGCTAATATTCTCCCAAAACCTTTGACTTATAATATGATGCATAATAATTGTAATAATAATTCTCAAAATGTGTTCGACAATTTAAATAATTGTAATGATAACCTAAATAATATAAAGGAGAATACACATTTATGTAATAGCAATGTAAAGGAGAATGAACATTTATGTAACAGTAATATAAAGGAGAATGCACATTTATGTAATAATGATGTAAAGGAGAATGGTCAATTATTTTGTAGTAATGTAAAGGATAATGCGTATTTATGTTTAACCGATGTATGTTTGTATAATGATCGTACGGGACCCCCTATTGGTCGCGACTTACGACCGATTTTTAATATTTCAATTTTAGGATTTTCCGGTACCGCGTTGATAGATACCGCCGCCAAACATTGCATTGCGGGTTATACGCTATATACTCTCCTTCTACGTCAAGGTCACCCTCTCAGCTCTTCGACACGCGAAGTTAAGCTTGCTGACGGTGTAGTCCGTACGATGGATGTACTTACCACCACGTTAGAGGTGTGCTTAGAAAAAGTAGTTATCACAATTCCTTTCTTAATTTTTCCGGACTCGACAGAAAACGAGACGTTGTTAGGTATTGATTTTATAACCGCCGCGGGAGTAGTTATAGATTTTTGCAAGGAAGTCTGGTATTTCAGTAACCTTGATACAGTAAAATATACCCTGTGCTTCGAACCTACCTCGCGTGACGTAGCCTGCGCCTCCACAGATATACTCAGGGATGATGAAGGTACTCACCTTAAACCAGCTGAGCGACAAGCGCTTGCTGCCGTCCTTACCAGGCACGCACACGTCTTTAAAGCAGGGGGAGGTCCAACACCATATGCAGAGCATCGCATTGATACAGGTGAGCATCCTCCAATTGCTGTTCCTCCTTACCGGCTTAACCCTTCGAAGAAGGAGCTCATGAAAACTGAAATAGGTAAGATGTTACAAGATGACATTATAGAAGAGTGTGAATCAGCTTGGTGTTCACCGGCGCTGATGGTGCCGAAGTCCCATGGAGGTATTCGCTTCTGCGTCGACTACAGGCGTTTGAATGCAGTCACCAAAGCTGACACATATCCGATGCCACGCATCGACGAGTTACTTCAGAGCACAATCGATCGTCTCCGATCCAGCTCTGCTTTACAAAATGTAACTTTAATAGCGTATTACGATGATCTGTTGATAATATCTCAGGGATACCAACAGCATCTGCAAGACCTCGAGGCAGTTTTAAACGTTTGGCTGAGTTTAACCTCCACGTAAATAGGGAGAAGTGCGCTTTTGCTCGTGAAAGCGTTAAATACCTCGGTCACGTTATAACACAAGAAGGTGTTTCCACCGACCCAGAGAAGGTGAGCGCTGTCCTCGAGATGAAGGTACCAGGTAAACTAAAGCACCTGAGAACCTTTTTGCAAACATGTTCATGGTTCAGAAAATTTATTCCCAACTTCTCAAAAGTTGCCGAACCATTGACTCGCTTGACCAGGAAAAGTCAAGTTTGGTCTTGGGGCACGCAGCAGACCCAAGCATTCAATGAGCTGAAGAAACTACTGACCTCAGCTCCAATACTGCTTCAAGCCGATTTCAGGCGCCCCTTCATTCTGCGAACTGACGCAAGTAACTACGCCTTAGGCGCAGTTTTAATGCAGGGCGACGGCAATCAGAAAGTAGCTCAGCTGTATTATTTCACAGGGATGCGGAGAATAATCACCGATTATGTCTTAGCCTGCATCCACTGCCAGCGCTATAAAGCCAACAATACCAAACCACCAGGCCTGCTCCAGACTCCAGTCATGAGCCAGCGAAACGAAGTCCTGGCCATGGACCTTTTCGGCCCACTCCCGGAAGGAGACCAGGGGGAGCGTTGGATCTTTCTCATTGAAGACACTGCTACCCGATGGACGGAGCTATTTGCTCTAAAAGAAGCAACAGCAGAGGCCTGTGCTCATGTTCTCATTGAAGAATATTTCATGAGGTTCGGTTTACCTCGTAGGATTATTTCGGACAATGGTGTTCAATTTGTTTCCGCAGTAATGCGAGAGTGTATGTCAGTTCTAGACATCAAACAAAATTTTGTCCCGCTGTATCATCCACAAGCTAATCCTGCTGAGCGCAAAAACCGCGATCTGAAGGCAATGCTAGCCCATCTCGTGGAAGACGACCACACATCCTGGCCAAAGAAGTTACCAGTGATCCGTTTTGCTCTCAATAGTGTAAAATGTCGCACAACAGGCAAGTCACCGGCTTATTTGACCTTTGGTAGAGAGATGCGGTCACCCACAGAAGTCGTTCACGATCTTCGCACAATCAGAGCCAAAGAGAATTTTGTCCCTCAAGTTACCCCTTACCTTGAAAACTTTCTACATTCACTGTCAGATGTTCGAGAACGCGTCGAGATCCAACAGGACAAGACAAAGCAGTATGCCGACGTTTCCCGCCGACCATCTGACTCATTCGAGGTAGGTGATTTAGTCATGTTGAAATCACATTTGCTGAGTAAAGGATCAAAAGACCTTACTTCCAAGTTCTTACCGCGCCGCGATGGCCCCTACCAGATCATAAAAAAGGTAAGCCCAACGACGTACACCATCGCGAGCACAGAACAACCAAATGTAGATTTAGGTAAATACCATTCCGAAGACCTCACGCGATACCGAGGCAGCTATGACTCCTTACCAAAACCCGTTAATCCTAAAAGGAAACGCGGGCGTCCAGCTACTGCTGAGGTTAATAGTGTACCAGTCCAGGAGCGAGGGCGTTCTCCAGAACTGGAGGGGGAGTATGTAGCAACCCACTCGAGGCCGGTCAGGGAATCCCGTAACCGCGTGCCACTACGGTATACCGAATAAGTGCGAGTATATCGTAGCTATGTCTTTCTCTTTCTCGCGCATCGCTCGCTTCACGAGCGGGGTGCGCGCGGCGCCAGTCCGCCGCCTGCGCGCAAGTTGTAGACTCGTACGTAATAATTACCTATCCGAAACCACGTGCTCACATGTGGCAACCAACGTGTACTTTTATTCCTCATATGTGGTGCCCTAATGTGTTTATTTGTGATCTTTTGTATACGAAAAACTAAGTCCGAATCCCATGTTTGTGAACGTGTTTTATTAACTAAGTAAACGATAATCATATGAGACAGTGTTCATCATTCCAGTTACCCTGAGACCTCCCCTCATAACATATATTAATAAAAATATATAAAATAAAAATAACAGCATATTTTTCTATCTATTTTAAGAATAAGATAAGTATCATAGGCACCTATAATTATGTCGCATAATAAATTGAACATTATGCAAGATAGCTCTTTAAATTAAATAAAGAGAGGGAACGACCTAATATTGAACTTGCAGTACACCCATCTTGACTAAGTATCCTGAAGATGTCGCCCCATTTATAATTACTCTTATTATTTCAGAAATAGGAAAGATCAAGATCAGTGGGATGTCCACGAATTCCGTAATGGTAGAACTTACCAGTGTTTTGTTTTCAGTACAATTTAAAGCTTTTGAGAAATCACAAAATTCACTCTCAGCCTTCTGAGAGTTATAGCGGACAGACTGTTGAAAGCCCTATTGACAAACATCTCATAGAGAGTACCCTGTTAGTCATACAATATAATTAGTAACTAGTAACGTAGTTCGTAAGTCAATTTCTTTACTAACTTCTATAATAGTAAGTCGTTCCTGTAATAGAATATAATTATCAACACAGTATATAAGCTAAATTTGTTACTGTGGGGATGTAGTGTTATTAAAACAACTGTTCTAACAGGTATTCCAAATCTTAAAATAAAATTATTTACTAATGCTTTAGCAATACTTAGGCCATGCGCGCACTGCCTTGCGGTGGCCGCAATTGCAGTAGTTCTACCGCACCGGTAGAATGACCGGGGCCACCGGTGACTCTACCGCACGCGTTTATTCCACCGCAGTGCGCGCACTTCTATGACACTCCATACTTCACAGATTTTGCGTTTCCAAAACGCAACGCAGTGCGCGCACGGCCTTACGGTTTCCTTCGTTTTCAAAGGATAGGCCTCAACGAACTTAGTAAATTCGCACTGCAGTGTCAAAATATAACAATTTCCTTCAATGTCTTTTCTAATGGACCTATGATGTCCAAATAGATCTTTTCAAAAGCATGTGAAGCCGTTGTAGCTATCTCCATGGGCGCTGTCACATACCTACAATGCTTCATTTTTTGACATTTAATGCATTTACTCATCAATTGTCTAATATCGTTGTCTAAGCCTGACAGTAAAAATGTCTCTTTACATTATTGGTCATCCTACGAATCCCTGCATGACCTGCGGTAGGTAGTAGATGAAAGTCATGTAAAATATACTTTCTTTCTTCTTCATTATCAATTCTTTTAACTCCTCTCAATACATAAATACGTGGACCGGTCCAGTCCTTATTATCTTTTATCTCTTTTAAGATTAATATACATCTTTCTTCGATTGTTATAAATAAAACATTCCCTTTTTTCATTCCTTCATCTATATGATTTTGTCTCTTTAATCTATTTAATTCATCACTTCCTATAAAACTCATTTCCACAGAATTACTACGAATTTTTAGTACCTCAACTACTGGTGGTTGATCAGGCCACATTTTGTCTTGCTTACTAAAAATAGGTGTATCCAATTGTTTTTCTTCATCAAAACGTTTCTTCTGTGCTCTAGTCGTAACTAACTAAATTTCATTATGCATTTGTTTTAAAGTACCCGATGTTATACTTATTCTAGATAATGCATCTGCGACGCTATTATCTTTTCCTTTTAAGTATAAAATTTTAAAATCGTATTTTTCTAGTGCTAGTCTAAACTTAAGTAGTCTGCTTGGTGGGTCCTTTATTGAAAATAAATATATTAAAGGCTTATGGTCTGTCATAATAATTGTGAATGATTTACCATATACATAGGGTCTAAAATACTTTACAACCCAAACAATTGCAACTAACTCTTTCTGAATAGTTGGATAGTTGAGTTCAGCTTTATTCAGAGGTCTGCTAGCATAAGCTACAGGTTTCATATTTTGATTGTACAAGACTGCTCCAATAGCAAAAATTTGAATGACAAACTAGTTATTTTCTGAAAAGTCTGGAAATTATAATACTGGTGGTGTACTTAACGTATGTTTCAGTGTTTCAAATGCTTTTTGACATTATTCAGTCCAAACGAATGGTACATGTTTTCTAGTTAATTGATTTAATGGACAAGTTATTCTTGTAGTTTTTAACAAATTTCCTATAATACACAAAATGCTACGAATCTTTTCACTTCAACAGTATTACTTGGTACAGGGTAATTTTGCAATACTTCCACTTTAGCTGGGTCAGGTAAGACTCCATTTTCTGATACTAAACGCCCTAAATAAAGAATTTCTTTCTTGAAATATTACATTTCTCTGGATTTCATTTTAAATTAATTTTCCTAAGTCTTTCCAAAACGTCTGTTTAAGTCTTGTTATGGATATCTAAAGTTCTCCCAAAAACGACTAAATCATCTAAATATATAAAGCATTTGTCGTACGTTTATCCAGAGAGTTATAGCAACTGACATTACTAAAAGCACTTGGACATGTTTTTAATCCCATAGACAACCTCTTCATCTGGTATTGCCCAGTACTGGTAGTGAACGCTGTATACTCTTTACTGTTTTTATCTAAAGCTACTTGGTAATATCCGTGATTAAGATCTAAATGCGAAAAATAGACTGAGCCAGAGAGCGAATCCAAAATTTCTGTAACACTTGGCAAAGGAAATTTATCGTCTACAACAGTCATTAAGCTTTCGATAGTCGACCACTAGTCGTCATTTTTTATCATTGCTCCAATCTACTGTGAAAGCCCGTTTAATAGGGTTTTGAAAAGTGATTCAACGTCAGAAAGTGTTACCAGAGTCCAGTGACGAAGTACAGATGAAGGGATGTTCCTTTTCTATAAATCGCAAACCAAAGTCCTTTGCACAAACTACATTGAACATTTCACTTGGAAACCTTCGAGATCAATATTGGAAACCTCATAATTCACAACGGCATGCGTTGTGAATTGTGAGGTACACAGGTAAGTCAGGATAAAAAAAAACAACGTAATACCTTCAATCCATCTGCGAAACGCTTAATTGCCAATTTTTCGTTAATGGGCTTGAGTACGGAATAACTATCAGAATTACCATTTGCTTGCGATATTGTCGGATTAGTAAATAACTTTTCTAATTCCGTTTCAAACTGGTCGATTGTACGCCAGCCTTACGTTGCATTTTGTAATCGAGATTGTATTGCAGTAATCGATTTTTTAGGCAAAAGTGTAACACGTAAATCTATGACAAAATCGTTCACAGATCATTGGATATAACTACGCGTAATTTAGCATTTTCAGATAATCTACTTTTCAAAACAAATGTCATTAGTAGTTTTTTCCCCGTTTCTGACAACATGTCTGCGTACATTTCTACATAGTCAATGATACTTCTGATATTGTATCTGTTACTGTGAATATGTCATTTCATCTCACGTGAACAACTTGCTAGCGCGCAGGCCAAAGAAAAACAAGCGATAACTGTTCGTAATAGCTTTATTGTTATTACTGTTCGAGGTAGCTTTATTGTTATATTTGTGGTGGTGAGTGTGGGGTGATGGCTCTCGGCCAGGGCAGCTCCACGGCGGCCACGTCGAGCGCCAGGATGTCGGCGCGCGCGCCCAGCGCGTCGGCCAGGCGCGGGCGCGTGCGGCCCAGCTCGCCGTGCGCCCACTCCTTCACGTACGTGCCCGCCTCCGTGCGCACTCGCACCCGCAGCAGCGCCGCGTGCCCTGCGGACATACACCGACCTGTACTGTACTGTGCGGCACGCGCATGTACTGCTGTACGTACCGGCCACTGGGGCGGCGCTCAGCTCGAGGATGCGTCGCTCGCGCGTGAGCAGCGTGCGGCGGTGCAGCACGCGGATGTACTGCTGTACGTACCGGCCACTGGGGCGGCGCTCAGCTCGAGGATGCGTCGCTCGCGCGTGAGCAGCGTGCGGCGGTGCAGCACGCGGATGTACTGCTGTACGTACCGGCCACTGGGGCGGCGCTCAGCTCGAGGATGCGTCGCTCGCGCGTGAGCAGCGTGCGGCGGTGCAGCACGCGGATGTACTGCTGTACGTACCGGCCACTGGGGCGGCGCTCAGCTCGAGGATGCGTCGCTCGCGCGTGAGCAGCGTGCGGCGGTGCAGCACGCGGATGTACTGCTGTACGTACCGGCCACTGGGGCGGCGCTCAGCTCGAGGATGCGTCGCTCGCGCGTGAGCAGCGTGCGGCGGTGCAGCACGCGGATGTACTGCTGTACGTACCGGCCACTGGGGCGGCGCTCAGCTCGAGGATGCGTCGCTCGCGCGTGAGCAGCGTGCGGCGGTGCAGCACGCGGATGTACTGCTGTACGTACCGGCCACTGGGGCGGCGCTCAGCTCGAGGATGCGTCGCTCGCGCGTGAGCAGCGTGCGGCGGTGCAGCACGCGGATGTACTGCTGTACGTACCGGCCACTGGGGCGGCGCTCAGCTCGAGGATGCGTCGCTCGCGCGTGAGCAGCGTGCGGCGGTGCAGCACGCGGATGTACTGCTGTACGTACCGGCCACTGGGGCGGCGCTCAGCTCGAGGATGCGTCGCTCGCGCGTGAGCAGCGTGCGGCGGTGCAGCACGCGGATGTACTGCTGTACGTACCGGCCACTGGGGCGGCGCTCAGCTCGAGGATGCGTCGCTCGCGCGTGAGCAGCGTGCGGCGGTGCAGCACGCGGATGTACTGCTGTACGTACCGGCCACTGGGGCGGCGCTCAGCTCGAGGATGCGTCGCTCGCGCGTGAGCAGCGTGCGGCGGTGCAGCACGCGGATGTACTGCTGTACGTACCGGCCACTGGGGCGGCGCTCAGCTCGAGGATGCGTCGCTCGCGCGTGAGCAGCGTGCGGCGGTGCAGCACGCGGATGTACTGCTGTACGTACCGGCCACTGGGGCGGCGCTCAGCTCGAGGATGCGTCGCTCGCGCGTGAGCAGCGTGCGGCGGTGCAGCACGCGGATGTACTGCTGTACGTACCGGCCACTGGGGCGGCGCTCAGCTCGAGGATGCGTCGCTCGCGCGTGAGCAGCGTGCGGCGGTGCAGCACGCGGATGTACTGCTGTACGTACCGGCCACTGGGGCGGCGCTCAGCTCGAGGATGCGTCGCTCGCGCGTGAGCAGCGTGCGGCGGTGCAGCACGCGGATGGGTGTGCGCTGCTGCAGCAGCACGCGCGCGGCGTCGCCGGCCGGCGTGTTGCGGTACGCGTTCACGCGCTCGATGTCACGCGCCGTCACTGCCACGCCCACGCTCGCTGCGTCGCCGGCCTCAGCACCATTAGTCTGACGAGGCACACCGCTAATTAGATACGCGCAACAGTACATTCACCCACTCACTCCACACACACTCACTATACACGCACCCACATCCCCACTTAATACTATTCTCACTAACAGTATATTAAATGTCATGTAAATTATGAAGTGACTCCTGACCACTAGATATGGCGCACCTGAAATGTTAAGTAATCTAAATGGTGGAGACCTGGTGTCCTAAAATACAGGCCCCAAGCCTAGTTTAGTCGTTAGTCTCCCACAATGTTTATTATATTAATAGGGTAGTTTCCTAAAATATTTTATTTAGTCCGTCACGTAGTTTATCAAAAAACATTGGACACGTATTATTTATTTTTTCATGTAATTGAAAAATTAAGACGATACAGTGAGTTGAAATTTCGCGTGACGTCACTCCTTGGTATAATTCTTAGCAATGTGTGACGTCAGCAGCCCCCACCCCTGTACTTTGAAGCTTTCATCTTTGTGAATTTTTCTTGATTCGAAAAAGCAAAAAATACGTGACCAATTTTTTTTGAAACTCTACCTAATGGACCAAATAAAATAATTATTTTGTAACACAGGAAACTACCCTATTGTGTCCCGTAAATGTGGCGAGAGACTAAAGATTATGATAAATACAATGCAACGCTCTAATATTGTACTGTCTCGCTCTAAAACTAGAACTCATTTGGATATGAAAAGCTTTCTGCAAGATGGGTACCGCGATTACGTACAAGTGACAATAAAGACGCACGAGTGTGAACTTCATAAGACTGTTTGGCGATGTTACAGCAATTCAAAAGAGTTTTGGCATGAATTTATAACTGTTGATATAACATGGATTCATCACAGCAAACCAGAGTCCAAAGAACAGTCCAAACAATGGGTTTTCCGAAGAGCATGTGCACCAAAGTAGGCTAAAGCAACTTTATCGGCGAACAACGTCACCGGTTGCGGATGTACGCGGCAAATTTCGATTATCTTCCCACCCATACATACAAAACGTTTGGGAACACTTTAACTGTGCGTACAGCTAAGGAGTGGAATTCCCTGCCAGTCTATATTTCCGGTTAGCTATAACCTGGGGGTCTTTAAGTCAAGAGGGAATAGGTTACTTCTAGGCAACCATGCTTCATCTTCGACCACATCATCGTTTACCATCAGGTGAGATAGTGGTCAAACGCGAGCCTATAACGAATTTAAAAGAACTTGAAACGGGACCGATTCGACCATCATTCCCGTAAGTACCTTTTCCTCCAACTATAGTTGGTTCACATTAAGAAAATAGTGACGTCATCGTTGTCCGCGCCTCTCAACCAATTAGGTCGCAACAAATTAGAAAGCTAAGTTCACAGTGACCAGTTGACTGAACATTCAAGATGAGTGATGTAAAAAAATTATTTTGTGACGTAATAACTTTAATAGATGCTAATCGATGAAAGAAATGCTGCGACCACGTGATACAAGAAATACTTATGTGAAGTTTGGATGCAGAACAACACTATTTCATTTTTTTTTATTTTTTTTTTGGGCATAAAGCAGTAGTACAATGTGTATTGTATATAAACATGTAAGTTAAAATTACTTATGGTACTACTAACAACAATATCCACTTATTACAAACTAGCTGTGCCCCGCGGTTTCACCCGCGTAAAATACTACATATTATTAACGCGAAAAACTCAGAATATTGATGAATAGATGGTAAAATTTTAGTAGTCCTATCTAATTTGCAATGGATAGAGAATCGCAAAGTAAAGATAGTTGTTATTAATGATATTGTTATTGTTATCGTCCTATTTTCTTGTGGTATAATATGTATAGTATGTAAGTATGTATTGGTTTCCTTGCGGATCTAGATAAAGCAACATATAATTGGCCATGTGAAAAAAAAAATTGGCCAAGTGTGAGTCAGACTCGTCCATGATGGGTTCCATAGTAGCTGTTCAAGACTACAAGAAGCCAGCCAACGGTAACTGGATGGTCCGAACTGTCCACGGTTCGTGGAGCCCTACCGTTGCTTGCAAACAGACAACAGGCTCTCCGGCCTTACTAATAAATAGTAGTTCTAACCACTTACCTTCTGAGTTGGGACGACAGACTACGACCTTTCCTGATCACGTCCGTGTGGTATGTATGTAAGTATGAAATGAGTAAGTGAAATGTGTAATGATGGTCAAGTGTTCATGGACGTTCACAAGGCGCCGGTCTTCAGATGGCGTGCTCCAGATAGCATCACAGCACAAACTTCGCACCAGATTGGAGCAGCTATTTATCACCTATTCACTATCACTCTCAGCAAATTTCGCGTGTCAGACAGGCTGACGACATTCGGCGTTATTGTTCCAAAATATCCCAGGTTTCCACTCAATTCGGGATTCTAGTTTCAACTTATCGTTAATCGCGACCCAATTATCGGTTACAACGGGCGATTGAACACGATATTTAATTTCAATCAATGAATCGTACTCAACAAACAAGGCGGTTGCTTTTGCAAGGAACGGATATCTGTCAAAGTGAAAAAAGTCAAAGACAATAGAATAATGTTGCCAACCAAAAAGGTGCGTTCTATTTCACGTTGGACGAAACATCTACCCCCCCCCCCCCCCCCCCGCTAATCAATTGGAAGCCTTGACAAAGTTGCGACCGCTCTCTTTATGATGGATCCGTCCACCAAAACCTCAGCAAAACGATGGACCCCGTCGGTGCCAGCCACCAAATTGAGAATGCGCCCCCTGCGCCAATACAAAGGCTTAAGGTTGGCATCCTTAATCAGGACGAGGTCTCCGATTTAGGCGGATGAGTTTTATCCGTCCGCTTGACGCGTTGCTGGAGGATGTGCAAATACTCTAAGCTCCAACGCTTCCAAAAGTTCTGAGCGAGCTGTTGCACCAACTGAAACCGCGAGAGCCGATTTTGGCTCACATCAACAAACGGGTACTCCGGCAAGGCGACAAGCGGCTGTCCAATCAAGAAATGGCCCGGGGTTAGAGCCTCCAAGTCATTCGGGTCCGAAGAGAGCGGGCACAATGGGCGCGAATTCAACACAGCTTCAATGCGGCAAAATACCGTAGCTAGTTCCTCAAAGGTAAGAACGGTGTCTCCCAACAATCTCCGCCAGTGTCCCTTTGCCGCTTTCACCGCGGCCACAAAAATACCCCCCCAATGGGGGCAGGCTGGCGGGTCAAACAACCAAGTGACCCCTCGGCGGGCCAAACTATTACCAATGTCAACCTAGCTCTCATTAAGGAAGGCGTATACCCCCTTCAAATAGTTACTTGTACCCTTGTAATTCGTACCGCAATCAGACCCAATCAAAGAAGGTAACCCACGGCGAGACACAAATCTTTCCAAGGTCGCCTCAAAGGCCTCTGCCTTGGTTGACAGGCAGACAAAAACACACAAATAAGCCTTAACAATCCTACTATTACGAAGGGTGGACGTCTTCACTGAAAAGGGACCAGCAAAGTCCGTTCCGACGCCAGCAAAGGGCTTCGCCTCATTGACGCGATCAGCCGGCAAAATCCAAAATTCTCGCTGCAGAATAGCCAACAGCGCATTACAACCGGCATGCGAGTTCTTAATGTGACGATCAGTCACCAACAATTGAACCAAGTGGCCCTCCTTGGGCAACAAAAGGGGGTGACGGGCCCCATAAGGAAGGCTAGAGAGCCTCAACCGTCCTCCAACACGCAAAAGACCCGTCTTATCCAAGAAGGGATTCAGCTTACTAATGGCTCCCGACAACTTAACCCTACCAGACTTCAAGACCTCGATCTCCTTCTCAAAGTGTGCAGCCTGCACAGAGCGGACCCAAAGGAGGAGTGACTCCTGTCGCTCTTGAGGAGAGAGAACTGGTGACAGGCGCTTGTCCCCTGGATTCCTAGAATTATGGCCAAAACGCCTGATCCACGAGGTGACGTTCAACAATTTGTCGAGGGAGCTATATCGATTCATCAAAAAATCAGGATCAAACGGAGGATCCTTCGTCCCAACAGCGAACACCCCAAGTCCGGGCAAAGGATCCGACATCAAGACTGGCGTTCGAGGCCAATCGTCCTCGGGGCGAGTCAGCCAGTCCGGTCCCCACCAGAGGGGGTGAGCAATCAAGTGGGGGGCCATGCACCCGCGTGAGGCCACGTCGCCCGGGTTCAGGTCACCAGGCACGTGCTTCCAAATCAAAGGCGTTTCAGAACCTTGAATCTGAGACACTCGGTTCGCAACAAAGACCTCCAAAGAATGGACGGACGTCTTCAACCAACACAAAACAATTTGACTGTCCGTCCAGGCGTAAGAAGCCCGAATGTCAACAGTTCCACCCAAGGTGTGCGCAACGTGGTTTAGGAGACGCACAAGAAGCACCGCAGGGAATGCGGATACAAATTGGAGCCAGTCTTCCAACAGGGTTTCCCGAAGTTGCTCGTCCCAACCAAGTTCAGTTATAACAAGGGCAGGAGCACCAATTTTACGGTAAAGACAACTCACAGGGGTGATTTCAAACCAGGTCCTTCCCTCAACAGTGGTGACAGCCGTTTCGCCAATTCCCCGAATCTTGCCTGAAAAGTCGTTCACCTTCAGGCCAACCTGTCCCGCTAACCAAGACGACAAAAGGCAACCCTGGGCTCCCGTGTCCAAAATGGTACGGACCACAATCGAGTCACCCAAGGGTCCCCAGACCTTGACCGAGGCCGTTGGCAACAAAACCGTCCTGATCGGGGGGGGGGTCCTTTAGCGGGGCAGGCGCCAATTTCTTAGCGATGCCTGGGCGGCGACCGATCGCCGCATCCAGGCTGCCCTCGTTCACGACGAGGCCAACATTCAAAATATTCGTCCGCGCGGTGTCCCGAGCCGCTTGCCATCATTGGAGGGGCATATCCCACCGGATGCCTGAATGGCGGAGAGCGCGAATCCAACCGGGGACGTTCCACCAACGGAGGGGAAAGGCAGCGGTGCCGATCCGGCCACTGCTGCCTAGCAGCCAACGCGCGTTCTCCCTGACGAGGGGAGACCAAATGGCGCTCGCGGGGCTCCCGTTCTACTTGCGCGGGGGGTGGAGTGCGGCGAACAGAATTGCGGGCCTCAGCCGGGTGCTCGTCTCCGGGGTACCCCCCCCTGCGCGAACCCTCCTCAGAAGATGGTCTGCTGGAGCGGTTCGCGTTGGCGCACAAAATCTCAAGGTGGGACCCTTTACAAATTCTACACGGGCGGGGGCTGGGGCAGTCCCGATGGAAGTGGGCCCCCAAACACGAGAAGCACAAACGGCGTGCGTTGAGTATGCGGCGGTGGGCACTTACGTGCAAATTCAAAAAGGCCGGGCAACGCGCCATGACATGCCCCGTGGCCTTACAAAAGTCGCAATGATGAGGACTCCGGGCGCCAGCAAAACGGGGGGCGGGGCGAACATCAACAGGCCCCCTAGCCCGAGGACTCCGGGCGCCAGCAAAACGGGGAGCGGGGCGAACATCAACAGGCCCCCGAGCCCTAGTCCGTCCCTGGTCTCTTGGCCGAGAAGGTGGTGGGCGTGACCCCGTGGCGCCACGAGTGTTATCCAAAAACCGACACTCGTCTTCCAAATACTTGAGGAGGTCGTCAAAGGGGGAAAGATGGGTGGCACTATCCCCACCATACTTCTGCTCAAAACGTGACCTCAACTCCGCGGGGAGCAACCGCAGCACTATGTGCACCAACAAGTAGGACCAATGTTCTACCGGTAACTCCAAGCGTCTCAAGGCGTTGGTCGCTGAGACCAACGGGTTCAGCAAGTCAGTGCGCAACGTCGACGAGCTGGTAATGGCCGGTAGTCCCAAAATCTGGCCGATAGATAGGTAGATAGATAGATATACTCTTTATTGTACACCATAACAGAATTAAATAAGGACTTAAAAACTACAAAGGGTGTTACAATGGGCGGTCTTATCGCTAAAAGCGATCTTTTACAGACAACCTTTAGATGGATTTGACACAGCAGGAGAAAATAAATTCGCGGGTAGTCCATGGTGTACTATTTACTTATATACAATAAATAAGTAATAACCTACATACTCAATACACATATACATATACATACATAAAAATAACAAAGCTGAGATATATAAAAAATAAAATAAAAATAGTAACATATTAAAGAGAGAGATAGAGATCTTTTACCATGTTTTTGAAAGAAGGAAGGGTTTGTGCTTGTCTTACTGACACGGGAAGAGTATTCCACAGTCGTACTGCTTGAGCTACGAACGACTTACCAAAGAAATTGGTGGAGTGACTCGGTACCTCTAGCCTCAAGTTTTCCGATGACCTCAGAAATTTGGCATGTGTGTCACGGAGGAACTTAAAACGTTCTTTAAGATAAAAGGGGGTCTTAGGATTGAACAGAATACTGTAAAGCAGAGACAACATGTGTAAGTTCCGGCGAAGACGTATAGGAAGCCACTTGAGTTTCGTACGAAATTCAGATACGTGATCATATTTGCGCAAACCAAATATAAATCTTATGCAAAAATTTTGAAGTCGCTCAAGTTTATCAAGTTGTGCCTCTGTGAGATCAAGATAACTGACATCAGCGTAGTCTAGGATGGGATGCAAAAGAGACTGTGCTAGCGCAATTTTAGTGGCAGTTGGCAGAAAGTTACGCAACCGTCTTAGGGAACTGGCAGAAGCAAATAATTTGCGACTCACCTCTTGTAATTGGGGACCCCACGAAAGATATTTGACCAACCAGACCCCAAGGTTCTTAACTTTCTCGCTTAGTGGAATAGCTGTGCCGTTGAAAATAACCTGAGGAAGCTGAGACCAGTTTACCTTAGATGCTAACCTAGAGCTGCCGACTACAATGACCTGAGTCTTTAACGGGTTAACCTGCAAACCATGTGCCTCACTCCATTCGCAAACTGAAGCCAAGTCCTGGTTTATCATATTTATTGTAGCATCTAAATCAGTATGAGGCGCTTGTCTGTAAATTTGCAAGTCATCAGCATAAAGGTGGTAGGAGGATTGAAGTTTTTTGGAAATGGAATTTATGAAAATTGCGAAAAGTAAAGGAGATAACACGCCACCCTGAGGAACACCGGCTACAGTACTACACCAAGAAGAGCAGGACTCATCTATGCAAATACGTTGCCGGCGGCCATACAGGTAACTACGAAACCAGTCAATCACTGTTGGAGATTTGTTAATAGAGTGAAGTATGCTGAGCAGAATATCGAAATCGACGGTATTAA
This sequence comes from Tholera decimalis, assembly GCA_943138885.2. NCBI lineage: Eukaryota > Metazoa > Arthropoda > Insecta > Lepidoptera > Noctuidae > Tholera > Tholera decimalis. The sequence continues at coordinate 325,408 of OW964577.2, forward strand.
AAGCGTTACTAAAATCAAGCAAGCAGAGAACCGTCATATTTCCTTTATCCATGCCCATCCGTATGTCATCAGTTACATTAACTAACGCGGTAGTAGTACTGTGTCCAGGACGAAATCCGGATTGGAAAGGATTCAGCAGACTATTCTTGCAAAGAGGCAGGATTTGATTTTTTGGGTAAAGGAGTAATTTTGGCCTCTTTCCATACCGATGGAAAGACACCATTGGAAATAGAATAGTTAAGGATATAGGTCAGGATCTTCTTCTATATCATCTTCCGACTGACACAGTCGCTGCCAACCGCGTTAGATGTAATTGAAAGTAAGCTCTTCTTAACATCACAATCAGAAAATTGACTAAAATTAAATGCGGAGTGATCCGGAGTTGGAAGGTTAGAAAGATAATTTATAGTAGCTGCCTTCAATGTCCCATTGCAGTAGGACGAGGATGAGAAGTGTTGATTCAACAGATCAATAGAAAGAAAATAGCAGCCTATTTTGCAACTATTAGCTGTACAGTAGCGCTTTAGGGGTTCAGAAAGTGGTTTTAAGTTCTATTATTGCTTCCGTAACTGCTCATAGCTGTGAATTTCACTAGAGGTAGCAGAAACTGAACCAAATGCACTCTAGGCTTTAGAAGAGTTCATTTTACAACCCATTGCCGTCTATAGCTTTAAAAGAGAGTTAAAGCATGTATGTTAAAGCTTAAAGCTGCCAAAATTTTTCTATTGCCGCTGCTGTACGCTTCAGAACTGCATAAAGACTTTAATTGTAGACTTTTTAACGGAACTGTATAAAATATATATTTATCACTGTTCTACCACTGAAAGTTTCATTGCAGAAGTGATTTGTACTTTTGCGCAGACTTAGGTAGCAATTTGATGGACTGTTTTAGTAATAGCAACATTAAGGCTTCACAATAGAAGCAGGAGCGTAATGGACATTGCCTGGTCATTTGGATACATTCTGCTATTTTTATTGTAGAAATCACATTTTATAAAATATTTGAGCCAGTTTAAAAGAAATATAGATCTGAAAGCATGGAAGTTCAAACAAAGAACTGGTGGATATCGCAAGAAGTACTGAGACTATATCAGAATATGCAGAAATTAAAAAGACAACAGTGTGTGAAAATTCTGTAATTAAAATATTAGTTGAATCTTCTATTTTACATATTTTTTTTACTTTTTTTGTTCGGCCAGTGTAACACTCCATGATTTTCCCACGAAGATGGGCAGATGCAAAGTTCTTGTTTATTTTGTTGTTCATTATAAGTTAGAATTATTTTGAAAGGCATTCTGAAAACATGGTAAGACATAGTAAGGATTAAACAATTGAAAGAGCGAAAAATATAGAAGCAGCTACAAACGATCATCGTATTTTAGGGTTTTCAACGAGTTCTACGGATCTCTAAACGAATAACCATTAGGTCGATACCTGCAGTAAGTACGAAACAAAAGTGATTGTAAAGACTTGAACTGCATTAGTGGTACAGGTATTACTTAGACCTTCAGAAGAGTGAAACTTAACGCTTTGATGTGCATAGAGGAAGTTAAGGTTGAAGTTGCAAGCAGCTTCTCATAGACGCCATGTTTTACAAGACAATTATTTATCATTACTTGAGAAACGTATAGGTTTTTATCACAATTTGTAGTAAAATATAACTAAATATAGAACCAGCAACTTACTAAATACAAATGTAGTCAAGTATGTAATTTCAATATCGCGTAGGTATGATATGTATGATACAATATTATTTATATAATGATATTTTAGATATTTTACGATATTCTGAGGTAATTATTGAGGCGCGTTAAAAATACTCCAATAATATCAACTATATGCTCGATAAACTGAGTTGACTGCGTTTTTAGCCACTTGCATATAATACAAAATATAGCTTAAAAACACTTACCTTCACTTATATTTATTTGTATTCAGAATATCTGAATCAGGAACAACAGATGTATCTAATAAATGAGAGACAAGGTGAATGATCAGTGATCCTTTATTTGTTCAGTTAAACCTGTCATTCATTCAAAAAGCGCCACAAGAGCTTTAGTGAGGTGTTAATTATTAGTTGCAGCTCCTGTGTCCCTTTTATGCCACTACTATGAAGTTCTAATGGAACTGTAGGTTGCAAAAAGTTGTGCCCCTTTGGCTGCAAAGCGGCTGCATAAGGTCTGCAGTGCACGCTCTGACGCTTGAGCTTGGCGCCTTTGGAAATTTATTTATTTATTTATTTATTAGGGACAAAAAACAGTTACATGTTATGATATTACATTAATGTTCTTAAGATATATAGGTAAACACATAACCCACACTATTGTCCACGGATTAATCAATAACATATTGAATGGCAAACGATAACGGATTAATAAAATTTTACTGTTAGTTTTAAACATTTTTATTAGAATTTAGAAGCTAATGCACTAATAGCGAGTGTTTTAAATTTTTTATTAGAAAGAGAGAAAATATCGATGTCTATGAAGTGTGTGTTATAGGTTTCCACAAGACGACGTAGAGGCACTCGTGCCCCGGCGTTAGTTTTGCATGCGTCCACATGGAACAAGCGTGGCACGCGAGCCCCCCGTCTGATAACCGTTCTAGGTACCGTGTAACATAGTTTGTTTGTAAGGTCAGTACAATCAAACCTATTATGGCACAAGCCATACAGCATCATTACATCCAAAAGTAACCGTCGGGCTTCCAAGCTCTGAATATTGTATTTTTTAAGTAATAGGGAATAGGGAATCTTTGAATGATTCCATTTGTAGTTCATGCTACGTAAGAATTTTATCTGCACCATTTCCTCATAATTTGTTATTATATTTAAGATAATAAGGATTCCAGATTGAAATACCATATTCCAGTTGTGATCGCACTAAACATTTGTATAATATCAGAAAAGTAGAGGGCCGCACAAAGTCTTTAGAAGATCTCATGACGAAACCATACATTTGAAAGGCCTTATTCACGATAGTATCAATGTGCATGTCGAAGTGCAAACATGAGTCCATAATAACACCGAGGTCCCGAACGGAATTCACTACATTTAAATGGTGGTTATCGAAACAGTAATTAAAATTAATTTTATTCTTATTTTTAGTAAACGATATACTATGACATTTGGGGAGACTAAGAAAGAGTTTGTTCTTTGTGCAATACGCGTTCAGTCTAATGAGATCATCTTGGATGAGTAGGCAATCCTGGATATTCTTGCAAGATTTAAATATTTTAATATCGTCGGCATACAATAAAAAATTAGCATTAAGGAAACAAGATTTAATGTCATTTATATATATGATAAATAGGAATGGTCCTAAAATAGATCCTTGGGGGACTCCAGAATTCACAGTAATGGGTTCAGATTCATAACCATTTATGACGACTCTTTGGGTCCTGTTAAAAATATATGAGACAAACCAACGCAGCAAGTTCCCACGAATTCCGTTAAAGGCAAGCTTCTCCAAAAGGAGCGCGTGATCCACCTTGTCAAAAGCCTTCTGAAAATCAGTGTACACGGCGTCTACTTGAACTCGTCGGTCCATATTTTCAAACAAATAGTTAGTAAATGTCATCAGATTAGTAATAGTTGAACGCTGTTTTACGAAACCATGTTGTTCTGGTATAATTAATCGATGAAATTGAGGATATAGAGCGCCGTGTACTAGCTTTTCAAAAAGCTTTGACAAGGCGGACAGGATGGAAATGGGTCGGTAATTTTCCACGTTGTCTTTGTTACCACTTTTATAAATAGGAGTGATAAACGCTCGCTTCCACACGTTTGGAAAAACCCCCTCGCGCAAACACTTGTTGAAAACTACATACAAAAAACTTTTTACCAAAAAATTAAACCGACTCCCAAAAACACTGCAAAGTGAAAAATAACTTTAATTTCGGTAGTCGGTGTCTTTAGTTTTGTATTTTCGTTTTTGGCACCGACTTCCGAAATTAAAGTTATTTTTCACTTTGCAGTGTTTTTGGGAGTCGGTTTAATTTTTTGGTAAAAAGTTTTTATTTCACTCCTTTTAGTTGGTCGATTTTTAATTTACCTAGTTAAAAGAGCCTAAATGTCAACTACTTATAACCTTTTACAAAATATTGCTTTTCCCAATGCTGGGCCGTTAATTTTTGAGGAGTTCTCCTGGTACTTCACCATCAGCTCTACATCACCATATACATTGTGACGAACATAAAGTGCTTAACATCCATATTCAAGTATTCGAATCGCAATCCACGAAATACTTATTATTGAGTAGGTTCGGCGGCCATCTGTGGTCTTCATCATCAGTTCCACTTCCCCAAATGGTATTTTTTGAGAGCAACTGCACAAGTTACTATAAGAAATAACCAAAACGCCATAGGTGTGCCTATAATATTTGAAGAGTTCCCTCGATTTCTCCAGGATCCCATCATCAGATCCTGACTTGGTGATAAATGGTACCAATTTCGAAGTATACCCTTTCAAACAAAAAAAGAATTTTCCAAATCGGTTCAGCCGTCTTCCAGTAATCGGTGATCATACATAAAAAAAAAAAAGAGAAAAAAGAGATATACGCGTCGAATTGATAACCTCCTCTTTTGGTCGTCGGTTGAAAATAGTATGTATACTTTCGGCAATTTTTATAAGGAAAGCGGGTGGCAGCCCATCCGGACCAGCTCCCTTTGATGGATCAAGTGACTTGATTGTCCGAAGTATAACATCTTTTGAGAGATATATATCACCTACACTAGATGAGTTATCCTCATAATTGTCAGGAGGTTGCCATTTTATAGGGTCGAAAGTAGATGATTCATAAACGGAGGCAAAGAAGGTCGAGAACAAGTTACATATATCGGTAGGGTTGTCAGAAAAGGAATTTTTAAGGTGCATGGTTGCTGGAAATCTAGCCTTGCTCTTTCTATTTGATATGTAACTCCAGAAATGCTTTACATTCTTGGGTATGCTATCTTCAACCGAATTAATATAGTTACTGAAACAGGCGCCACACTCTCTATGAAATAATTTACGATAATTAGAGAAGTGCTCATAGTCGGACTGGTTGTGGTACGTTTTCCACCGAATCCATGCACGTTCCTTGTTTTTAAAAATCCTTATTAAAGATGGTGAGAACCAAACAGGAAATTGAGAACTTTTAGTTGTAGTTACAGGAACGTGTATTCTGATTATCCCGTATAAAAGGTCACAAAACTTGTTGACGGCCTGTTCAGCGGGCAGACTGTTGAGTTCACACTCCCAATATATTGCATTAATTTGTTCATTAATGGCAAAATAGTTAGCCTTATGATAGTTATACCTAGGAACTGAGCGGAATTTCATGGGAGTAAACTGCATATTAAGAGTTGTCATTATGGAAAAAACGGGGTGGTGGGTATCCGGCTGCAATAGCGAGTTACATGGTACAGTTTGACAGTCTGCATTACATATGAATAAATCCAGTGTCCGCCCGAGAGCATTTTTACACTTGTTATATTGTAAACCGTTAATGCACGACATAAAGTTTAAAAGAAACTGACTACAAGAGGTTGCAGAGTTTACAACTTGATGATTACCCTGATCTGACCAACCGATATCTGGCAAGTTAAAATCTCCCGCAATGTAGAATGACTCAGTAGTAGAATCATTAGCAATATGTTGTAGCATATCAAGGTAATGCTCGTATATTTCGTCACAAGTTCGCGGTGGTATATACGCTACACTAATGATATGGCGCTTATTAGACTGAGATGCTGGCAACTGAACCACAAGCTGTTCAATACAAGCATGATTAAATTGTGTCCCTAGCCTAGTGGGGCGCAACTCACGTCGCACGGCAACCAAAACGCCCCCACCTTCGCGCTTATTTGTGGCCGAACGATCGCGATCGCATCGGAAAACTGTATAGCGGTCGTCAATGAACTCACTGTCTTGAATACCAGGAGTGAGCCAGGTTTCAGTAAGTATAATGACATCATAAGAACATGACACAATGCTCATGTACAATGTATGCAACGTTGTACGGACTCCTCTACAGTTCTGATTAGGGCATGCAAACCGATAACCGATAATCGATAATTTATCGGTTATCGATCCATTCTGACAAAACGATAAATATCGAAAACAAAAACGATAAATACCGATAATCGATAATTTTATATAAAGAATTCTGACACATTTCTGAACGAACGTTGGATGCGTCCCGTTCCCTCGCCGCGCGCGTTTTCTTTCCCGTCACTGTCATTTGCTCATTGCGCAATATTTGTGTGTGACTGTGAACTGTGAACGTGTCGATCGCTGTCGTTCTACCATGTGAGTGAGGAGTTGAGGACGCCCGGATTAACTGAATTGAGAGTTTTGCGTCAGTAAGAAATTAAGAATATTATTGGTAAGTCAGATTTATACTACTTAATTGCAAACATTTAGCGTTGTTATTCGAAATGTTTCCGTTCAAAATGCTACACCATTTAAACATAAATATAGAAAGTAGGTACCTAAACAAGGCTTTTACCTTAAAAACGAAAAAATATATAGTTTGTAGTACGAGTTACGACATACACACAATCAATTTCTACCTATTAATTTCTTGTAAAGTGAACATAAAGCATATTTTATTGTTTTAGGTACCTACTTTTTCAGTTTAGAATCTTGTTTACCACTTAAATGGTTACTTGATGTGAATGTAAAATTCAATACAGAAGTTCTGTCTACAATTCTACATAACTAATCTACATCGTAATATTTTCATGTAGTTCAGTAAATTCAAAACTTCGTATGTTTTTGTTTTAGGTACTTTACGTACTGCACCTACTCATTCAGTAAAGTATATTTAGCATGTCTAATAAAAACACAGTTAACTATGTACCTGTGTACAAAAAGTGTTCGGACCAAACGTCGGTATGGCGGCATTTTTTAAAAGCAGAAACAGGTGACACAGCAAAATGTAAGATCTGCGACAAAGTTATTAAGTGTGTGGGTGGTACAACAACGGGACTTCGCAGTCATTTAAGGTCCTTACATGCCATAACACTTGACAGCGAAAAGTTTACACCGGAACCGGATGAAGGTAGAAGAGAGATTGCTGGGCCTTCAAAAAGAAAAAACGACGGTCCATCTTTGTTACCGTCTTTGGCGTCAATAGATGCTCCTGTTCCTGTATCAGTTAAAAAAAGTAAAATGTCTGATTATTTTACAGAATCAAACAGATCTTTAGATATTATGATATCAAGAATGACAGCTTTAGACGGAATGCCTTTTAGGGCATTTACAGAGTCTGAAGATCTTAGGCATATCTTTAACAAAGCTGGTTATAAATTACCCTCTAGTGCAAAATATAAATATAAAAGATATAACTGTTAAGTTTTACGATAAAATTAAGAGCAAGGTTATAAAAGAGATACAGGAGCTAAAAAATGAAGGACACAAGTTTTGCTTATCTTTAGATGAGTGGACATCGTCAAGAAATAGGCGATATGTAAATGTAAACATTCACTGTGCATTTTTCCAATGTAAGGATACTGCAAAAAACCTTGGCTTATGTAGAACATATGGCTCTGTAAACGCTGATAAATGTGAAGAATACCTTCGAAAGAGGCTAAATGAATTTGGTATAAACTTTGACACTGATATAATTTGTATAACATCCGATGGAGCTTCAGTCATGACAAAACTTGGCCGAAATCTAAACTGCATTCATCAACTTTGCTTAGCTCACGGCTTGCAACTGGCCATAGTAGATACATTTTATGCCAAATCTCTAGAAGTAACTCATTATAACGAAGCTCAAGATGAGGAGGAAAATGATAATGATGACGCACTTGTTATTAAATGATGCTGGTGGATTAGAAATAGAGGAAGCGTTTTCATATGTTGAAACAAATATTCAATTCAAACCCATTATAGAGGTTAGAGCAGTCGTACGAATGTTTCGAAAGTCACCTACAAAATCAGATGTTCTTCAGAAATATATAAAAATGGAACTTGGCAAGGAAAACGCATTGTTGTTAGACTGCAAGACACGATGGAGCACACTATGTGATATGATAGGTAGATTCATTAAAGTAAAAGCTGCAATCTTAAAAGCTGTCATTGATGTCCAATGCGCAATTCAAATTTCGGAACAGGAGTGGTCAGTTCTTCGAGACATATATGAGAATCTTGAAATTATTAAGGTCACAATTGAGGCCCTCTGTCGAGAAGATGCCACTCTAGTTAGTGCGGATGTTGCTACGAATTTTGCTTTAAAGAAACTTGAAGTTCGCAATACGCAACTTAGTCGGGACCTTCATACAAATCTCACAAATAGATTAAAACAAAGACGGCTTCCAATTGCTAGTCTTATGCAGTACCTGCATGATCCAAACCGTTACCTATTTTAATGACGACGAATATAATACAGATGTATACCCTCGCTTAACCAATGATCGTTTACAGGACATGATACTAAACCTTTTATCAAAGTATGGTTCTGCTGCAGTGACTGCATTGGATGTGATTGAAGATGACCACAGTCAAGCTCATTCAAGTGACCAAGTCACTGAAGTCACTGACAGCAATGCCCAAGTGACCAATAAAGACTTGCTTGATCAATATATAAATAAAATTAATTATGACTCGAGAGGCCCAGGCATTTCAGCTTCAACGGAGGACACTGACACTTCTTAAAGTTGAAATGCTACTATTTGAAAACGGTGGTGATCATGGTCAACTGCTAACAAAACTATACCGATGGCTTCGCTCAATTAAGCCAACTAGTGTAGAAAGCGAACGTGTCTTTTCCGCAGCTGGAGTACTATGTAATAAGCTGCGTACTAGCCTAAATGACAAAACAATTGATTGTTTGTCATTTCTGCGGACATATTTTCAGCAGCAAAAAAAAAAACAAAAATCTCTTTAAAATGTGATTATTTCAAATGTGATCTCTTTTAATTATAATACAAAATTACTATTTTAAATGTGATTTCTTTTAATTATAATACGGAATTGTTATATGTTAATTTACCTATTGTCGTTAATTAATCGTTTAGAAATCTTGTTAGGATGTGTAATACACATCCTAACAAGATTTCTTAACGATTAACATCTGAGTCAACATACACATTGTGTATGTTGAATTGTTGACTCAGATGTCCATACTGTACTACGAAATTATTTAAAGTTAATTTAATTATACTAAACGTCCAAAAGTTGCAATATTTAACTCATAATTATTATAATTATTTTAAAGAGTAACTTTTTTTTTAATTTAGCTAGAGGTTTTTAAGATTTTATTTAAAAGATCTCTTAAGAAAGAAGAGTTTAGTGGACAATCCAAAATGTTATGTTATATAATTTAAATATTATAAAGAAATACAAACGTTGATTTAAAAAAAAAACGCCTTGTTTTATTTATTTTTCAGTATATTATATTGTCCTTTATTTTAGGTAAGTAATTGCATCACTTTATCCCTTTATTTACAAGTAAAAAACAAGTTTAGGTATTTTTTTATAAAAAACGATAATTATCGGTAATTACCGGTTTTTATCGAAAAAAAAACGATATTTTTCATTTTATCGATTATCGGAATATTTCGATAATTGCATGCCCTAGTTCTGATAGTATAGTACAATATTGCTAGTAGCCATTGATGGAAGCGGATAAACAGATAAGTAGAATAATAAGTATAGTAACATGGTACACTCTAATACATAACATTAAGAAACTAAGTAAATACTGGAAACCTTTTGTGTAACGAAATGTGTGCATAAGCAATAATTTCTCAAATTGAAATGACGGTACATGTAGTTTTGATTCAAAAAAAAAAAAAAAAAATACAAACATCCGAATTGAGAACCTCCTCCTTTTTTAGAAGTCGGTTAAAAAGACAAACTAAAATTAGTGACAATCTTTGATGCTTCAAAAAAATACGTAATAATAACACCTGCTGACATAAAATCTCACGACAAACACAAACAACTAAAAATAATACTGATCTTATATAAACTAATAATGCATTAGTACATAAGAAAATCATGGATACATAGAGCATACAGTAAGACACCCCCATAAATCTAAGTAAACTATCATAAAGTGGTTTAAGCAGCAGTTCCTGTGATCTTTTTAAGATCATTATCGGATCGTATGACAAAGGCGGGCGATCCATCTCGCTCGCGTAGTAGTATCGTGCCGTTCTTAACCCAAACATATTTAAAAACATGTTTTCTGGCAAATTCCTTACACGCACGAAATAAAGCCTTGTTTTTTAATGTAAGATGCTCGTTAATGTAAACTGAAACTAAGGCGCCTGATATTCCAACTTCATCGGATTTGATGAAATAATGGAATTAGCTCCAAAGCTCTTAAGCAACTAGTTTGTGCTAGTTGGGTAGGTATATATTTTTTCAGTATTACTATAAATATGTATTTTATAGCTAAGTATGTTTTAATTTACGTAATTAGTATTTATATATAGATACTGTGCATCATCTCAACAACTGCATATACCTATGCAACTCTCCTGTCGCAGGTCTGCTAGAAGAAATTTCTTATGAAATAAGCAGCACCTTTGTGCTGTTTTTTTTTTTTTCTGTAATTGTTTTTCTCTTATTAGTGTCATATGTGTACATTACATACATTAAGCATTATGTATTCATATGTAAGAAAATAACGATATGGAAGAGCGGTTTCTCCCAATACAGGCTTTATTTGCTTTATTAACCTACAGCTGTGCGTGACTCACCGTGGGCTCGTCGTCGATGGAAGGCGACAGCTTGATGCACAGCAGTTCGTATGTCTTGCACTTGGTCTCCTCACCCTTCTTAAGCTCGGTGAGGTCCTCCCTGCAACAGCCGCACTACATAAGAATAGGATCGATTACGCGCTATATTGTGACGACATAGCTGTCAAATTAAACCATTTGGGTTGAGTGAGCAAAACAAAAATAGGTATATTAAAATATTTATACTGCACCTGCTTGGAAAGTACCTTGATACTTTATCAAATTTACGGTAGAAGTACGTCATTGCATATCGAACAAATATGCGGGGAGAAAACGCATCTGAGCGGGAGAGAAAAGTGTATGAAAATCCATTTCTTACGTGGTTTTCCTTTTTTAATTTTGGGTAAGACTATGCGCCGGTAACCTAAATATCAAAAGCCAAAAAGTTTTTACAGTGAGTTTTTGTCTCCAAGTTCGCAAAATGACACTGGCCACTAGCTGTGTGTTGGATGGTGTCGGGCTGGCAGTGCGACCCTGCGGCGGCAGGATAAACTATTTGAAAAAAGAACATGTGAAAATTGCAGACGCCATTGGCGCCATTTTCAATTTGTGTGTTGTTAGAGGATTCAGTTTTCGTAGAAAGTAAAATAAAACTATCAAAATGATAAGTAGTGATAGTGATGATGAAGATTTTTTTAACTCCGCCGCAGTTGAAGGAAACAGCAAAAATACTGATTGATAACCTTTTACCACAGAAATCAATTAAAAAATATAATAAAACTGACGATTTTTTGCAATGGAAAAGTGAAAAAAATGCTGCATCTTTTTCTGAAACTGTTTTGCTAGCTTATTTCAGTGAAAAAGCGCAAAAATACAAACCAAGTACGTTATGGTCTATGTACTCAATGTTGAAAAGTACTATTTAATCGTGGGGTAATCGTGGGGGGACGTATATATGTCGCAGTATGCGGATGATTTTGTTTTGTACACCACTTGCAGTAATGTCTCATTGGCCCAACAACGTTTACAACCGGCTTTAAATAAAATGACGAAACTTCTTGTAAAACTAGGTCTTGAAATATCTCCCACAAAAAGCAAAGCCTGTATTTTTAAAAATGGTGTAGCAAGAGAGAATGTAACTTTAAAAATTAATCAAACATTACTGCCAGTGGTAGACAATGTAAAGTATTTGGGTGTCTGGCTTGACCGATCCCTCAGGTGGGCTAAACATATTAATGAAACCCGAGAAAAGACGTTAAAGCTAATAAATCTTTTCAAAATTCTGTCTGGGTCTGGGTGGGGAATACATCCCAAGCATCTGAGACGGTTATATATCTCAATCATTCGAAGTAGAATCGACTACGCGTGTTTCCTCTACGACAGTAGCTGTGAAACCCATCTAAGTAAGTTAGACAGAGTCCAAAACGTTTGCATGAGGGTCATCGGAGGCTTTATAAGAACTACACCCATCCACGTTATGGAAAATGAATTAATCCTCCAACCGTTGAAGATTCGCAGATATTTTTTAGCGGGTAAATACTGGCTCAAAGTAAAGTCATACGAGGATAATAATACTACTACTGTCTTAGAGGAACTGCGAGTAGTTTGTCAACAAACCCACTGGAAAAGAAAAGTACCGTTATTAACCAAAGTTCACGAGTCTCTAGTTTTACTACCTGTCTACATAAGCCCAAAGTTTGAAATGTTCTCTATGGATATTTGGGTTCACAGGATTGACCTATCTGAAATTGTAATTCCAGAAATAAATTGTTTGGTTGAGGCTAAAAAATGCTACAAGAATACTAAATTGAGCGAGTTATGCACTATGTTTTTAAATAACACTTATTCGGAATTCTACAAAATATATACTGATGGATCTAAAAACAAACTAGGTTCTGGAGCAGCATTTTTTGATCCACAAACTAACACTTCAGTGAAATTAAAACTAAATTTAAAACTTAATATAATGTATACAGAACTTATTGCAATAGACGAAGCATTATCTTACATTGACTCACTTGAAACTGGTAATTATGTTATTCTTAGTGATTCAAAGTAAGTAAGTAAGTAAATGGTTTATTTCTCGCCACAATACAATGGTTTTGTACATTAACAATATATTACAAATAATATAAAAACACATTGTGGGAGACTGGTGCCTAAGCTAGGCTCATGGCCTGTATTTCAGGACACCAGGCCTCCTCCTTAATTATTTAAAATTTACAAATTTGTGCATAGAATAGTTTACAATAGATTATGGTCGAAAATTATATAACACAGAAAACGAAATCACAAATCAAAAAATAAAATAACAATAGAACTATATAAAAAATAATTAAAAAATAATAATAATGGACAAAGATGTGTGTGAGCGAGCGAGTGCGTTAGGTTGTGTGTGTGTGTGCGTGGATTAGTGAATGTGCGTGTGTGTGTGTGTGTGTTTGAATGAGAGTCAGGCCTATACTAGTACAGCAAACAGTTCCTCTGTATCGTCGTAACTTAACTCCTGTAGCCAGGTAGTTACTTTCATTTTGCACTTTGTCTTCTTGAGTTGATATATCGACAGGATTCTGTTTATTTTGTTATACAGATAAGGACCTAGGTAACAAAAGTAGCGTCTGGAATGCATGGTGGTCAGTTGGCTTCTACCTACAGGATTATAGCGCCTTTTGTCACAGGACAGAGATGGAGTATACTCAAGAAGACTGTGCTGCAACAGAATAGTCTGCTGGATGAATATCTGGCGCACAGTCAGAACTTTTGCCTTCTTGTAAAGAAGTGTGGTAGGATATCTGAAGGGCAGAAACAAGGACACCTTTAATATTGCTCTCTGAGCTCTCTCCAGTTGAAGCAGAGTGGTTTTGGGGGCACCACCCCGCAAGAGCGCACTGCAACATTTAATTCGTTGTACCATGAATTTTCGGGGAACTCCTATTGCATATAGTATAATTAAATCTTTGTGTAATCTCATTTCTAAGAAAAAGAATATTGTACTTCAGTGGATACCGGCTCATGTTGGCTTGGAAGACAATGAAATAGTGGATCGATTAGCTAAGGATGCATGTGATGATGGTTTGGTTTGTCAACACCTTCCCGTGCACAGTGATTTATTGTATGCAGTTAAAGAAGAATGCACTAAAATGTGGCATGAACACTTCGACCAGAGGTCGCTTAGCAAGGGGATCTGGTATCGAACAATCCAACCAACTCTTTCTCGTTGTCCATGGTTCGACCAGGCAAACATGAGTCGATCAGAAATTGTTATGGCTCTTCGGCTTCGATCAGGACACATACCAATGAATAGTTTTGCCTACCTTATGGGTAAAGTTGCATCACCAAATTGTCCGGAGTGTAGTATTGTGGAAGACACTTACCATATACTGATGGAGTGCGTCCGGAACGAAGCCGAAAGAACTTTCATTCTACCCTTATCTATGGACGTTGGGAGATGTAACAGTATTCTTGCATCACCCTTGTCAAAGGATGCAAGAATTCTGTATAAATTAGCAAAAATAGGATTTAGAACATAAGGAATTTGTTTGTACCGATGAGGGTGGCATAATCATTTTCTGATTAAACCCTCAATAAAATAAATAAAGAGAAAAAAAAAAATCGATTACTCGAAGACGGCTGAACCGATTTGGAAAATTCTTTTTTTGATTGAAAGGGTATACTCCGAAATTGGTCCCATTTTCATAAACGTTAGGATCTGATGATGGGATCTTGGAGAAATCGAGGGAACTCTTCAAATATTATAGGCACACCTATGACGTTTTGGGTATTTATTATAGTAACTTGTGCAGTTGCTCTCAAAAAGTACCATTTGAGGAAGTGGAACTGATGATGAAGACCACAGATGGCCGCCGAAACTACTCAATAATAAGTATTGAGTGGATTGCGATTCGATTACTTGAATATGGATGTTAAGCACTTTATGCTCGTCACAATGCATATGGTGATGTAGAGCTGATGGTGAAGTACCAGGAGAACTCCTCAACAATTAACAGCCCAGCATTGGGAAAAGCAATATTTTGTAAAAGGTTATAAGTAGTTGACATTTAGGCTCTTGTAACTAGGTAAATTAAAAATAGACCAACTAAAAAGAGTGAAATAAAAACTTTTTACCAAAAAATTAAACCGACTCCCAAAAAACACTGCAAAGTGAAAAATAACTTTAATTTCGGAAGTCGGTGCCAAAAACGAAAATACAAAACTAAAGACACCGACTACCGAAATTAAAGTTATTTTTCACTTTGCAGTGTTTTTTGGGAGTCGGTTTAATTTTTTGCTAAAAAGTTTTTATTCTAAATCTATACTGCGCTATTACAAGGTTATGTCAGCGCTTTATATTTGTAGTGCTGTGCTAAAAATAACAGGCAAGTATCGTAATCTGTTCTTATACAGTTATACTTATAATATAAAATAATACGCTTTGTTTTTCTTTTTAAGAATTTGAAAATAATGGACTATAAGATAACTTTTATGAAATATAAAAATAAAACTATGACCAAACCGAACGCGCGAAAGAAAGTAGCATTTTTATATTTAGGTTGAAAATGGTAACCCCAAATGGCGTTGGGCCGCCATTTTGTGACGCTAAAACAGTCGTCTGTTGTCGTTTCGTGCGCATAGACCACGTTCTTCAAGTGTTTTCGATTTGTTTTTATTTGATTACCCGGCTTTAATGGACTGTTTCTGCTTTTCAAACTGACATCGGCGCTAAATCGGACTTCGATTGTGTTTTGTATTGCGTTCTTTTTACTTTTGGTGCATAATAATGCCTAAACGTGGACAAACATTGAAAAGTGGAGCCTCTGAGTTAATCATCAAGCTGCAAGATACTTTGAGCGGGAGCGGCAAAATTGCGGACCCCTGGTACCTGTCGAACAATTACAAAGCGCCTGAGCGCTTGGAGTTAGCAAACGAACGATATCAAATATTAATAAAGAAAAGTTCGGCTCTACTGGCATGGAAGATAATATTTTACGTACTCCGAAGAAGAAACGTAGAACTAAACCCGTGACAGATATTGACACCTTTGACGCCGATGCAATCAGAAATCATATATATGGTTACTATTCCAGAAATGAATATCTCAACAGGAAGAAGCTTTTGGCATCGTTAAGAGAAGCTGGACTGTTTAGCGGGGGTAAAACTGCTTTAACCAAAATCTTAAAAGATATTGGTTTTTCGTATAAAAAAACAGACAAAAGAAAAATTTTATTAGAACGATACGACATAATTTTAAAACGGATAAGATTTTTGAGAGAAGCAAAAAAAATTGATAACTGGGATAATGTCGTGTTCATTGACGAGACATGGCTAAACGCCAATCACACGGTTTCCCATTCTTGGACAGATGATACACAAGCGTCGACGTCAAAAGTACCAATGGGTAAGGGGGCCCGTCTGATAATAGGTATGCCACGCAGGTTCTGCAAAATACGGCTTTGTGGAGAACGCGTTACTGGCATTTCAATCAAAAACCACAAATGACTACTGTTCGGTCCGACGTGAAACAGAACGCACCCTTTTGACATAAAGAATTTGATCTTGACATTACTTGACTTTGACAGATAGACTTTGCTTGCTTGGAAAAAATGCCGGTCGTCGGGACCCTCTTGAGTTAATTATAATTGGTAAAATATCGTTGGATTCGCCTGTTGAAACCGATAATTGGGGCGCGAATTATCTATTGTTGAACTTTGTACTCCCGGATTGACGAGAATCCAGGGATATTTCTCGGATCTATCGCCGGTTGATGGCCATCCGCGTGGCACGCGCTTTGTTGAAAAAAGGTAGTGAAAATTAACTTCTACCACGGTGTGAGTTAGGCTGTGATGCTGTTGGGACCGCGCCATTTGGAGATTGACGCCTTGTGAACGTCCACACACTTGACTTACATCACACGTTTCAATTACTCACCTCATATTACACACATGCCACACTTGGGGCGTGGCCTTGGGAAGGTCGAAGCTTGGAGAACCCAGCACAGAAGGTTAGTGGTAATAATGTATTCATAAAGCCTAGTAGAAGTAGGCCTTTGTAAGAACTTTGTTTGAAAAGCAACGGTAGGCTCCACGTATCGTGGACAGTTCGGACACCCCAGTTATCGTTGCACTGGGCCTATTGCAGGACTGAACAACTACCACGAGGAAATGAATGCCACTACATTTAAAGAGTGGTTCCAGAACGTGCTTTTGGCCAGCCTACCAGAGCCTTCTGTAATATTCATGGATAATGCCTCCTATCACTCGGTTCAAATACAGAAACCACCTACCCAAGCTAATAAAAAAGAAGAAATGGTGGCTTGGTTACAAGCAAAAGGCATTGACGCAAATATGCAGATGCTAAAAGCAGAGCTAATTAAATTAGTTAAAGAAAATAAAGCGGCAAATGTGCGATACGAAATCGATGAACTGGCTCTGGAGTACGGTCATCGCGTTCTAAGAATTCCACCGTATCATTGCCAATATAACGCGATCGAGCTAATCTGGGCTCAAATAAAAGGTTACGCCGCCCGCCACAATACTTCCCCGCCATTCAGCACGAAAAAGATGATGACCCTATTAAAAGAAGCCTGCGAGGAAGTCACAAGAGATGACTGGGCAAAGGTTGTTGAGAAGACTAAAAACCTGATTTTGGAACATTTTGACCGAGATATGAGGATTGATTCTGTTATTGATAATAATATAATTATACATGTAGGCGAAGATGATGAAGACACCACCTCTTCAAGCGAATCGGAGTCTGATTAATATTCTGTACGCACATTCAATTCAATGTACTTACTTTATTGCATAGAAATACAGATTGTAACTTTGTTACAAAGAATAAATAAAACAATTTTATTATATGAATATTACTTTTTTTTTGGTTTCCACTTAAATAACTAAAATATAAATTTTAAATGATTCCGCCAATTTAAAACGAAAATAATCTTAAAATAATGCGGCGGTTCATTTTGGAGGAACGGTAACGAACTCAGTGTTATGTTGTGCCCATCACTAGTGACTAACTGATAGGTGTCAGGAACGCATTCTGTGAACGGCCGAACTTTAGTTACACTATTTATAACTCAAGAACAGCTGAACCGATTTGGCTAAAAATTGGTAGGGGGGTAGCTTAGAACCAGGAGACGGACATAGGATACTTATCCCGAAATTCCCACGGGATCGGGATTCACGCGAGAAAAACCTCCCACGCGAACAAAGTTGCGGGCAAAAGCTAGTAAATTATAAACTAAAACCTTCCTCATAAACCACTCTATCAATTGGCAAACACCCTATGAAAATCTGTTTAGGAAATTTTGAGTTTATCGTGAACAGACAGACTGACAGACGCGGCGGGAGACTGTTTTATAATATGTAAGTATTTTTCTTGAAATTATGTAGTTTTCTTGAAATTTTAGCTACGCACCTACAAAGTAGAAATTATCTAAATTTGGAATGTCAGTGTTTCTGGTTTGTTTTATAAGGGTTTATTAGCATTTTGACTTTCCTATTCTTATTTGAAACGCATATCACACAGTAACACCCGGCTAACATGACAGTGAAGCACAATGGACACGTGCCCCGCGAACACTCACCGCGACACGACGACCAGGCGGCGCACGCGCACGTGTCCGCTCGCCGAGATCTGGTCGCACAGCTCGCTCAGCTCAGCTTCGCTTGGCTGCCGCGTCGGGTCTGTAATCTAATCATAATAATCATTGTAACAGCGGCGGTGAGGTTATGTGTATAGATGTCGCCAAATAACTTGGCAAGAGTCGTTCAATGCGCAAAAGTCGATTTTTAGGTGTCAGCGGTTGTCAGCGGGACGCGGGGAATGACGTAGCGCCGCTCCGAGCGCGCGATTGGTGCGTCAGTAGCTCTCGTTCAATTCGCTCCCGAATACACTTGCGTACACGAAAGTTGCACCCTTTGTTTTTGTTACGAGTTGTTGTTTTAAATTTAGTTTTTGTTACGTTGGTTACAATGCCAGTATCAAATATCGTTTTACGTAGACTATTAAAACGTCAGAAATAACAGTTAGACACAATAATTTAGGAAGGTTGAAATTCCGAATTCGTCACTGTATAGGACACCGGGAAAAAAGAAGAATAAAAGTGGTTGAAGTTTTATTAACTAATTGTGACGACGAGCACATATTATTTTTAATGTTTTTTTTTTTATGTTTTATGTGCACTCGAGGTTATAACAATTATAGTGTATCTAAATTTATTTTTTAAGATAGTTTTACAAATGGCTCCACTCATATATCTTCTGACAAATTGCAGTACAGTTTGTCGGCAGTGTATATAACATACTTTGTAACATCTTGTCAACCTGTATTATGCAAATCAATGTTTTGATTGTTAGATTGAATGGTTGGGATGGTTTGAATTCGCCCTGTAGTGTCTTACCTCGATAGCGAAGGGGCGTCCGTCCCCGAGACAGCGCACGTCCACATCCTCTCTCCCGGCCGATATGAACTTCAGCCGGTGCTCCGCGTCCTCCACGCCCATCCTGCAATGTTATTACATCATTTATATACATAGCTAGAGCACGTATTGTCTACTCAATACACCTAGGTTACTTCTACAACATCAAAATACATACACACACATACATGCGCATACACAAACTCTCATACATATACAAACCGCTAGTAATGTTGGTAAACTGATAGTACAAAAGGCAGCGGATCTTGAAGGTTTGTTTTGGTAAATGTATTATGTTTTCTAAAAAGTAATAAAATAAAAGTAGTTCTTTAAGATTTTACTAATACAGTGCTGAGAGGCTGTTAGTGTTTTTCCAATAACCCTATATTAGTAGCATATATTTAGATATGAGTTTTAAGTTTGATTGTATATATTAGTTGTAGCTGATCAAAGTAGTAATTTTTAAAGGCTAAATAAAATACACATAAACACACTCACCCACAAGCAATCACAACAAGTGGGGCCTAGCCACTTTAATATAAGTTGTCCTGTCAACTTAGTAAGGATACTAGTCTCCAAATTGTTTTTAGTGAGTGTTTTGAGTGAAATTTCTCAAAACTATGTAACATCATGCTATTTAAATGTATGTCCACTTCTTTACTATTACGTTATTTTATACGTTTATTTGAGATAGAAATCCATATATAGCACAAATATTAATAAGAGACAAATGAAATTTATGCAAATAATAATTATTATTATAAGAAAAATGAGTGTGGCACTCGGGGACTGCCGCGGTAAAGCTATTGCATAGCATTTTTTATCAACTTATGCAATTATAATTATTTATGCAGTATTTTTTTTCTTTGATATTAATTCCAGTTTTTTCTTTTGAACGTGGTGACCGATAAGAAATCAATTTTTTTCTTTTATTGTATTTATTTTATTCAATTATCTTACAATAATATTCCACACAATAATAATAATATTCCACAACTTTTTCACACAACGCCATCTAGTCCCAAACTAAGCAGAGCTTGTGGTATGGGTACTAGACAACTGATAAACATACATATATATTTCTAAATACATACATATTATAGATAAATTACACCCAGACAAAGAACAAATGACCGTGCTCATCACACAAACATTTGTCCTAGGTGGGAATCGAACCCACGACCTTGCGCATAGCAGTCAGGGCCACTGACCACTATACCAACGGGCCTGTCAAACAATACATGTAGGTTACTCAGGAATTTTTATCATTGAAACTATAGGTTTATTAGCAGCTAGTCTACACACATACGTCTAGTCGCACGCACACAAACACCGTGCCGAAGTCTGCCGAACTGAAACGACGTTAGACGATGCACCGCTTTCAACGCCGCACCGCTGTGCTGGTCGGAGTGGGAGGTGTTAGGTTTATTTTCGTTACGGAATTTCTTGACTCGGTCGCCGCGCTCAAAGCCCGCGATAAAAGCTATGCATTAGCTTAAAAACATAATTATCTACATCACACACACACACACACACACACACACACACTAACACACACACGCACACATACTCACTGGTAGAGCGCGGCGATGGGCTCGCAGATGATCTCCTGCACGGAGGAGTGCATCATGCGCACGCCGTTCACCAGCCACGGCGTCTGCGGCAGCGAGCGGGACAGCTTCACGTACCTGCCACACACACACACACACACACACACGCACACATACTCACTGGTAGAGCGCGGCGATGGGCTCGCAGATGATCTCCTGCACGGAGGAGTGCATCATGCGCACGCCGTTCACCAGCCACGGCGTCTGCGGCAGCGAGCGGGACAGCTTCACGTACCTGCCACACACATACACACACACACACACGCACACATACTCACTGGTAGAGCGCGGCGATGGGCTCGCAGATGATCTCCTGCACGGAGGAGTGCATCATGCGCACGCCGTTCACCAGCCACGGCGTCTGCGGCAGCGAGCGGGACAGCTTCACGTACCTGTCACACACACACACACACACACACGCACACGCACACATACTCACTGGTAGAGCGCGGCGATGGGCTCGCAGATGATCTCCTGCACGGAGGAGTGCATCATGCGCACGCCGTTCACCAGCCACGGCGTCTGCGGCAGCGAGCGGGACAGCTTCACGTACCTGCCACACACACACACACACACACACACGCACACATACTCACTGGTAGAGCGCGGCGATGGGCTCGCAGATGATCTCCTGCACGGAGGAGTGCATCATGCGCACGCCGTTCACCAGCCACGGCGTCTGCGGCAGCGAGCGGGACAGCTTCACGTACCTGCCACACACATACACACACACACACACGCACACATACTCACTGGTAGAGCGCGGCGATGGGCTCGCAGATGATCTCCTGCACGGAGGAGTGCATCATGCGCACGCCGTTCACCAGCCACGGCGTCTGCGGCAGCGAGCGGGACAGCTTCACGTACCTGTCACACACACACACACACACACACACGCACACGCACACATACTCACTGGTAGAGCGCGGCGATGGGCTCGCAGATGATCTCCTGCACGGAGGAGTGCATCATGCGCACGCCGTTCACCAGCCACGGCGTCTGCGGCAGCGAGCGGGACAGCTTCACGTACCTGCCACACACACACACACACACACACACGCACACATACTCACTGGTAGAGCGCGGCGATGGAATCGCAGATGATCTCCTGCACGGAGGAGTGCATCATGCGCACGCCGTTCACCAGCCACGGCGTCTGCGGCAGCGAGCGGGACAGCTTCACGTACCTGCCACACACATACACACACACACACACGCACACATACTCACTGGTAGAGCGCGGCGATGGGCTCGCAGATGATCTCCTGCACGGAGGAGTGCATCATGCGCACGCCGTTCACCAGCCACGGCGTCTGCGGCAGCGAGCGGGACAGCTTCACGTACCTGCCACACACACACACACGCACACATACTCACTGGTAGAGCGCGGCGATGGGCTCGCAGATGATCTCCTGCACGGAGGAGTGCATCATGCGCACGCCGTTCACCAGCCACGGCGTCTGCGGCAGCGAGCGGGACAGCTTCACGTACCTGCCACACACATACACACACACACACACGCACACATACTCACTGGTAGAGCGCGGCGATGGGCTCGCAGATGATCTCCTGCACGGAGGAGTGCATCATGCGCACGCCGTTCACCAGCCACGGCGTCTGCGGCAGCGAGCGGGACAGCTTCACGTACCTGCCACACACATACACACACACACACACGCACACATACTCACTGGTAGAGCGCGGCGATGGGCTCGCAGATGATCTCCTGCACGGAGGAGTGCATCATGCGCACGCCGTTCACCAGCCACGGCGTCTGCGGCAGCGAGCGGGACAGCTTCACGTACCTGCCACACACACCCGTGTCACACGGCTTTTAGAAACCCTGTAAGGATCTCTAAAAGCATTAGATATCTAAAATATCTAAAAGTATTCAGTACCGCAGTATCTCTGAACTGCGAGCTGGTTTAAGAGATCTTGCTCGATATACAGTCTTCTTGTACTAAGCGCTTCTCCTCTATATTTATTGTGCGCACAGCCAAGGTGTGGACATCTGTGCCGGCTTCTGTGTTCTTTACCACATATGACCCATCAGCCTTTAATCATCACTCTTGCTGAGTGAACAGACATTTTCTGGGCTCGCTCGTTTCATTGTAGACCTCATCTAACGATAAGTAACGGTAAGCGATGATATGGTCAAAGATGAAGCATCCTTACCTAGAAGTAACCTATTCACTCTTGACTTAAAGACCTCCAGGTTATAACTATTAGAAAATACAGACTCTGACAGTGAATTCCACTCCTAAGCTGTACGCACAGTAAAAGTATTCCCAAAACGTTTAGTGCGTATGGGTGGGATGTCCACCATGTAACGATAACGCATCGCCTTTCGTCTTGTAGTTCGATGACGGAACGGGCTTGGTGGAATTAGATTGTGCCACTCCATCGCACATTCTCCGAAATGTAACCGATAGACTTGCAACTCGTTTCCAATGTTCAAGGCTCTGAAGCTTTGACTCGACCAGTGCATCTTTGCCGATGAGCCTTTTGGCCTATTTCTCGATAGACTCAAGTGCATTAAACTGGTATTTGGCAGATCCTGTCCCAGAGAGATTGTTACCAGAACAGTAATCTATACACGACCGAATTTACACGCACTTGGTTAAGGTTAACCTCTAGAGCCCCAGCGGCACAAAAACGTGGCAGTAAACCAGTATTAGTTGAGCCCCGCTTTCTTACGATAAGAGCCCGCCGCGGTGCTTGACGGATGGTTGACGTAATAATGGCGGTCCTTGAGAGGTTAAGCAGCTTTTCCGGTGTGAAGTACCGTAGTCTGATATTTGCTAGGATTCCTAACTTTGGCAACCAGTTGAACCTTAACCTCGATGAACGGACCAAAATTAAGGATGGACAACGATTCGTAACCCCCAGAAGCTCGAATCTCACAATGGATCCATAATACAGGTTTAATAGGTATGAGACGGCAGATAGACCAATTAACACAGCACAATGTATCGATATAAATTCCTACCGCTTCTCAGATTAGCCTACGCTGCTTTTAGTTTTGTAACGCGGAAGGCATCACTTACAAATTTATTTATTTATTTATTGACACATCAGTGACATATTCAACTTAAACTAAACATAATTTGTGAAGTGTTGAAATGTTATAGTGTTGGCTAGTGTGGTGAACATGACAGTTAATGCAAAAGCATGATGTCTCAATACTAAAGAGAAAAAAAAACTGAGACAGACAATTAGAGATAAACATGTAGTAAAAATGAATTTGAGTTAAATAAATGACACAAATGAATTATTAAATACTTAAGAACCAGGTACCTTTATATTACGTCTGAATTCCATAGGTTTGTTGGAAAATATATCTAAACCGTTGGTTCGTTTGCACAGCTTATTGTTCGCGGACAGAAATCGGTTTAACGGAGCGCTGGGGCCTAGATTAGTTCGACTGTTTGAGACTTCAAACGTGTTTGTTTTATGACTTGGTCTGTAACATGTTTTACGTGGTACGGTTAAATTATTTCCGATACTAGTTCCCGTACATTAGCCAAGTTATGGACTATCTTGTACATCAAGATCAGATCTGAAATTCTTCGTCGTTGCTCCGTTTGGGAGTAATCAGCGTCACGATCGCAAGACTCTGACCTTCGATTTAGGTATCTCGTGAACCTTTTTGGATACGCTCTATCCTGTCAACGTGTACATGATATTATGTATGCGGGAGTTGCGTATTCAAGATTACTTCTCACAAGAGTATTATATAGAGCTTTAAGTGTGCTGATATACCGGAAATCCTTACAAATTATTTTTATAAATCCGGACATCTTATAAGCTTTGGCAATAATAGTGTCGAAGTGATTTATAAAAGTTAATTTACTGTTGAGATGCATTCCTAAGCCGCGTATCGAATCAACCTTCTGGAGTGGTAAGCCATTTATGTAGTAAGCTGAGGGTTGTACAATATTTTTACGTGTGAACATGATATGATAGCATTTTTTGACGTTGAGGACCATCATGTTTGTATGGCACTACTCATGAATTGCGTCTTAATCCATGAGGAGCAATAAAATGTCGGTATTTGACCAGATTTCCTTAAATAAAAAAAAAACAGAGCATTTGCTGTATTTCATTGAGCTTATAATAACGTTGACAAATATCAAGAACAGAATCGGACCGAGATGAGGGCCTTGTGGTACTTTACTTAACTTTTTTTTTAACTTTTCAGTTAAAATATTAATTAACAATTTTTTGTCACATTGGCACCCCACCGGATTCAGAAAGTGAAAGAGCTCAAATCCATATTTTTAAACTTTCTCTTTGTATTATTTTTGCTAGTATTACACTAATGATAAATATGATATACTTTTTTGAAATCCTTGTGATAAGCCCTTTAATTTGATGCCCATATTGTGGTATTCGAAAAAAGTATTTTTTTTACTGTGTATAATGACTTCGCACAGCCGCCATGTTTGATTTGATCAAATGTCACCTATCTAAGAACACTTGGGCTGCTAAGACAAATCTATCGATACCTCAATTATGTGAATACGTTCAGTGGTTCTGGAGATATGAGGTAATAAAGAATATTGAAATCGAATCCCAACCTTTTTGAAATAATGAAAACGGTACGAAATGTTCCAATCCGTAATCAATACAAAAATTCTTTAAATAATTTTAAATGCAAAACTGCATTAGTAAGGAAAAGTGTCCTGGGTATGGCACCACGCATTTATAATAAAATACCAGATTCTATAAAAGAATTAAATTTGAAACAATTTAAGAAAAAAATGCAATTATTATTAACCAATAAATGCTATTATACCATTGACGAATACTTAAATGACGAATTAATTTAATACCACAATTATTAGTTTTGGCATTTGATTTATTTGACATGTTAATTTGATTGACTTTTAATTATTTTACGTTTTAATTATTTGACATTTTAATTATTTGACATTCTAATTATTGGCACTTTAATTATTTTGACATATATATTTTTTCTGAGACATAAATAATTCCTTATTTAGGTGTGACAGAATTATTACTTAGTGATTGTTTAATTTATTTTAATGTAATACTATAATAATGCATGATTTTGTACAATGTTTTCTTTCATTTATAATACTCGCAAGGATATGCACACCACATTTGTACGCCTCCTGGCATAACATAGCGCTCTGTTTATTAAAATAAGATCTGTATTGTTTACCTATGTTAACAAATGAATAAATAATTTCTAATTACAAACATACATAATTACATACATACAAGATACGCGCGAAAAACATAACCCTTCCTTTGCAGTCGGGTAAAAATAGATACTTCACAAAAGTTACCTTAAACCGTTCCGTTATTCAGAGCTTCGAAAGATCTGTAATTTTTAGTGTTCTATGTTATTTTCTAGTATAAGTAGCGGCAGTATTTCATAATTATCTATAATGCTAGTAAATGATCTAAATAAACGTAGAAAATAATATTTTTAACGCTAATACGACATTTGTTCACTGATTTGGTTCAATATGTCAATGATATAAGTAGATCCTTAGATTCAGGTGTCCAGGTAGATTCAATTTACACTGACTTCAGTAGTGCATTCAACAAGGTGAATCATCCGCTTCTTATGCAAAAGCTAGGGTATTTCGGCAAACATGGTCAGTTATTAAGGTGGTCACAAAACGACCACAAAGACTAGTAGTTAGGGGCTATCAATCACCCTTATATTATTCAACCTCTGGGATACCACAAGGCCCTCATCTCGGTCCAATGCGGTTCTTGATATTTGTCAACGATATTATACTCGTAAGCTCAATAAAATACAGCAAATGCTCTGTTTTTTTTATTTAAGGAAATACGTCATTAAAGTTGCTTGATCCTTCTAAAGGAGCTGGACCGGATGGACTGCCACCTAGTTTCTTCACAAGATTGTATGAAATCCTCTGTACTCCCCTGCAAATAATATTTAATAAATGCCTACGAGAAGGTGTTTTTCCCGCAGTTTGGAAAAATGCCTTTATTACTCCAGTCTATAAAAGTGGAGACAAAAACAATGTAGAGAATTACCGCCCCATCTCAATACTTTCCACCTTGTCCAAGGTCTTCGAGAGACTGGTACATGAATCAATATATTCTCGTCTTCACCGCCATATTATCCCGGAACAACATGGATTTGTAAAACGTCGTTCCACCACTTTATTCGAAAATATGGATCAACGATTACAAGTAGACGCTGTATACACAGACTTTCAGAAGGCTTTCGACAAGGTGGATCATAAATTACTCATGGATAAAATAGCCTATAACGGTATACGCGGAAACTTATTGCGTTGGTTTATGTCATATATTTTTAACAGAACCCAGAAAGTCGTTGTTAATGGTTATGAATCTGACACTGTAATTGTTACGTCTGGAGTTCCACAAGGTTCCATCTTAGGTCCTCTTCTCTATGTCATATTCATAAACGATATTAAACAATGTTTCGTTAACTCTCGGTTTCTAATGTACGCAGATGACATCAAAATCTATAAACCTTGCAAAACGATAGAGGATTGTCAACTTCTTCAAGATGATCTAGACAGGTTACATACTTACTGCATTGTTAATAAGCTCATTCTTAGCCTTCCAAAATGCCACACTATCTCTTTTACTAAGAACAAAAAGAAACACATATATACCTATTCCATTGACAACGTTCCCCTAAATACTGTTCGTTCAGTACGTGATTTGGGAGTAATACTTGATTCCTGTCTACACTTTGACTTACACTATGATACAGTAGTAAATAAAGCTTTTCAAATGTTCGGTTTCGTCATGAGATCGTCCCGTGACTTTGTGCGTCCCTCTACCTTCTTAATGCTATACAAAACATTGATTAGATCACAATTAGAATATGCTTCACCTATCTGGAATCCTTTGTACAAAAAGTACGGTGCTGGCTTAGAAATGGTACAGAAAAAGTTTTTGCGTTCTATGAACTACAGGTGTTATCACTCTAAAGTTCCCTACACACATTTATTAAATAAATATCATGTTTTAAGTCTAGAGTACAGACGATTGCTTCTGTCAGTAATGATGTTGCATGGTTTGTGCAACAACAGATTTGACTGCACAGATTTAACAAATAAATTATGTTATACAGTACCCAGAACTGTTATCCAGCGCGGAGTGCGCGTGCCTCGTCTGTTTCATACAGAGTCCTGTAAAACTAATGCCGGAGTGCGCGTGCCTCTGCGTCGTATTGTGGACATATATAACTCGCACTTCACACGGCTTGATATATTTTGTCTGTCTAATAAGCAATTTAAAGTAGAAGCTTGTAAACTCTTGTCTGAGATTTAATTTAATAATATGTTAATCAGTTACGGATTTATTAGATAATGTTATTTTAACTATTTCGTTTTTAGCTATAATGTGTCATTGTAACTTTCATTTCTTTTGCTAACCTGTGGACAATGGTGTGGGTTGCATAATTGTTTAATTAGTTATACGAATTTTAGTTAATATGTTTTTATTATGTAACTGTTATTTGTCCCTAAATAAATAAATAAATAAATAAATAAATAAATCATGGATTAAGACGCAATTTATGAGTAGTGCCATACAAACATGATGGTCCTCAACGTCAAAAAATGCTATCATAAAAATAAATATCGTAAAAATATTGTACAACCTTTAGCTTACTACATAAATGGCTTAACACTCCAGAAGGTTGATACGATACGCGGGTTAGGAATGCATCTCGACAGTAAATTGACTTTTATAAATCACTTCGACACTATTATTGCCAAAGCGTATAAGATGTCCGGATTTATAAAAATAATTTATAAGGATTTCCGGTGTATCAGCACACTTAAAGTTCTATATAATACTCTTGTGAGAAGTATTCTTGAATACGCATCTCCCGCATACATATTATGTACACGTTGACAGGATAGAGCGTATCCAAAAAGGTTCACGAGATACCTAAATACAAGGTCAGAGTCTTGCGATCGTGACGCTGATTACTCCCAAACGGAGCAACGACGAAGAATTTCAGATCTGATCTTGATGTACAAGATAGTCCATAACTTGGCTAATGTACGGGAACTAGTATCGGAAATAATTTAACCGTACCACGTAAAACATGTTACAGATCAAGTCATAAAACAAACACGTTTGAAGTCTCAAAAAGTCGAACTAATCTAGACCCCAGCGCTCCGTTAAACTGATTTCTGTCCGCGAACAATAAGCTGTGCAAACGAATCAACATTTTAGATATATTTTCCAACAAACCTATGGAATTCAGACGTAATATAACGGTACCTGGTTCCTAAGTATTTAATCATTCATTTGTGTCAATTATTTAATTCAAATTAGTTTTTACTACATGTTTACAATTGTCTCTGTCTCAGTTTTTTCATCTCTTTAGTATTGAGACATCATGCGTTTGCATTAACTGTCATGTTCACCACACTAGCCAACACTATAACATTTAAACACTTCACTTTTTTTAACTGATAATGTGCGAGGACGTAGTGACTAAAACTTGTGCTTGCGCAAGTTTTATTTAATTTATAATTTTCTACTATCATATATCCGAACGCATCTTACATATTAGAATACAGATTCCTATTTGACCGCGGTTTTTGAGCTGACCAATAACTCCTTCCATCCTATCCAATTCCCACAAATCAGAGAAGAAATGCTCACCGCGCGCCAATCAGAGTTGCACATTCATCGCTAACCAATCATCGCTCAGACGCTGTGATTCGCAGGAAAAAGGTATAATTACCTCCGCCATGTTGTGTCTACTAGTCTTCATCAAAATACCCGCCGTGAAGTTACCACGCCAAGACAAGTTATCACCCCGCGCCGCGCCGAGATAATGAACCCGCTAATGTATCTATATATCTTAAAACTATCAACTATTCGTGTTGGCCATACACGCGTGTGACGAAATAAAGACCAAAGTGAAAGTGTTCAGCAACCAAGAAGAAAGAGTGAATCTCTTTCTTCCTGGTGCCCATACCCACGTGCACCTTCTTCTCAAAATAACCAGCTAAAGATATCCAAGTAAGTCCTTTTTCCTACCCCTGGTCAGCTCATTACTGTGTGGTCAATATTTCACCGCCAAAATTATTTTCCCGCTACGGTCCTTCGAGAAATTTCCGCACCATAAACTTTGGTCCTTCGAGCCGGATTCAAAGAATCAGCGATCTTCTATACTTTTTATAAGTTTACCGCAACATAATTATAGGTCTCATACCTAGGATTTAGGTCAAAATACCTAAAATACAAAGTTCGTAAGAACGCCATATTGGACGCGTATACCGTTCGGTGATTCGTACTTACATTCCCGCTAAATACATAATTCATTGAGAATTACTGTATCAACTTAATATTTCTCCTATTGCATTGAATTAGCATAGGTAAATATTCTAACCGCTTATTATCGTGAGTTATCTCGGCTAACTTAACTACAACTTATATTCAACCGCATTCCTTTGGTTATACCCGCTTAAAATAATATTATTCTAATCTACCCGCTATACTTAACAATTATCCGTGATATTTTCTGTTAATATTCCAACATGGAAGATCTTAAAATAAAAGTCAAATTACTTCAAGCTAAAAATCAAGCAATCTTTGAACGTTTATCGTCATTATATGAAACTTCAAAAAGAGTAAATATGTCTAGTATTGAGCTTCGTTCCGCGGAATCATTCATGGCAGACACAGAGATTCTCTCAGTAAGTCGTCAAGAATTTAGTTCCAATTTAGATAAAATAAATACCTATTCTTTACAATTAAATCCTGATCATAAAATTGATTATAACAGTCTTACATCTTTCGACGGTGTTTACACGCGCGTAGAACGAGTGCGCTCTCTTATTGCCACGCAATATTCAACGTCATCGACCGAGTAAGCGTCGCATGATAACGTAAACCAATATAAAAGTGGGGTCAAACTCCCACCGATTCAAATTCCGTCCTTTGATGGTAGGATTGATAACTGGCCTGTTTAAAAACACTGAAACATTTACCTTCACTGCTCTGCTCCCATTGATTGTAGCGTGATGAAAAGTATACTATAACCAGCTCAGGTGTATGAAAAATAATTGTACCAAGTTTCGTTAAAATCCGTCGAGTAGTTTTTATTTCTATAACGGTTATACAGACAGACAGACAAAAATTTTACTGATTGTGTTTTTGGCATCAGTATCGATCCCTAATCACCCCGTGATAGTTATTTTGGAAATATATTTCATGTACAGAATTGACCTCTCTACAGATTTATTATAAGTATAGATAAGTCTAAGCGTGAGGACTTGTTAATGGCTCTCTGGCGACTATGTTCCTCTTTTATGTTTTTATTAGCTGTAAGTTCTCCATAAAGTAAATAAATAAATAAAAATAGTAGTGTAGAGTGCGTGTGGTACCTGCCCCCCAGGTAGAGCGGGGCGTGCGTGCACACGACGCTG
Organism: Tholera decimalis; assembly: GCA_943138885.2. Taxonomy (NCBI): domain Eukaryota; kingdom Metazoa; phylum Arthropoda; class Insecta; order Lepidoptera; family Noctuidae; genus Tholera; species Tholera decimalis. The sequence continues at coordinate 356,550 of OW964577.2, forward strand.
ACGGGGCGCGCGGGGGCCGGCGGGGGGGCGGGGCGCTCCGCCCCCGTACGCCGCAGCGCCCCCAGCGTGGCGCCGGCCAGCGCCTGCTCCACGCTGCGGCGCGTGAACTCCACCTCGAAGCGCCGGCCCGCCGCGCGCCGGGCACTGAACAGCGCGGGGGATAGCTCCTTTAGCACCTCCAACTCCTGCACACACATACATATCATCGCTGTAGAATGAATACCTCGTATATCAAAAAAACATGATTTCCTTTTTTTAAAAAAAAAATCGTACGGGAACCACGTATTTTATAATACGGTGAAACTGTGAACCCTGTATATGACTACAAGCGTCATCTATGGAGTAAAACGAAAACCTCTTATCTATAGACACATGGGCGTTTAAACAAAAACTAAGTAGATATAAGAACAGAAAATCTCTTATATCATTTCTCTGGCATAATCCAGTTAAGTAACGCATTGGTTAATAACATAAATAAGTCCCTAAAACATCAAAATTAACCATTTTTTCGTTTCCTGTGAAGTTTGTATTTCTGGACATACGAGGTTATAATTCTACAGCGACGATATACAGAGTTAACAGATTAACTCGTCCTACAACCATTAAGATTATACCTTCCCTCCGGACCTCGGTGACGAGCACACGTCTCTAGACCCACGCAGTTTTATTTTAATTATTTTAAATCGTTATAAAAATCAGTTTCAAGTAATAGAAGTGCATAAATCTGAGGAGCTACATCTCTCTCCAAACACCAAATCAGCCATAACATGCAAAAGTATTTGTAATAACAATTGTCTTAGGTAAATAAATTATTATTATATTTTAAAAGCACTACTTTTGTTCTAGATACTGTTTTATACTATAGAAGATGCTATATATAATATATAATATGCTTTCATACAATTTAGATTTAAATGCATACCTTTTTATATACTATAATTTTGAAATAAATATATGGTATAGTTGAGGATTAATGTTAGGTACTATGTTTGACGAAAACACGATTCCATAAATTATTCATGATAGAAAAAAAATCCAAACTTACCTCCAAATCGAACAATAAACCGCTGGTATTCAAAAAATACTTCGAATTAGATAATGAAACTTTGCATATTAATTGAACTAACTATAAAGCAGGTCTTGTGTTATTTATTTTTTAAAAATTACCTGTTCGAGACTACAAAAGGCCAGTGCAACGATACTGGTATGTCCGAACCTGTCCACGGTTCGTGGAGCCCAAACGTTGCTTACAACAATAGTACTTACACAATAGCCTCTGAGGCTTTATCTATAAATAGTTAATACCACCTACCTTCTGCGCTGGGTACGCCAACTTCGACCTTCCTAGGTCACGCCCAAGTGTGGTATGTATGTAAATATGAGGTGAGTAATTGAAAGGTGTGATGCAAGTCAAGTGTTCTAGAACGTTCACAAGGCGCCAGTCTCCAGATGGCGCGGTCCAGATCAGCATCACAGCACAACATATTTCCAACAACTCCGCGTGCCATGCGGTGGCAACCAACCGGCGATAAATCCCAAAATATCCCAGGTTTTCATCAAATGGGGATTACAAATTCCAATTAATCGTTACTCGCGACCCAATTATCGGTTTCAATAGGCGATTCAATACTATTTCAATTACAATTACAACACAAGAGGTCCCAACGTGCGGACATTTTTTCCAACCGGAAGCAAAGTCTATCTGTCAAGTCAGTAATGTCAAGATCAAATTTCTTTATGTCAAAAAAGGTACGTTCGGAAACACGTCGGACCGAACATCTACCCCCCCCCGGACGGGCCTACCCGTCCGCTAATCAATTGGAAGTCTTGACAAGGTTGCAAATTTAACACAGCTTCAATGCGGCCAAATACCGTAGCTAGTTCCTCAAAGGTGAGAACGGTGTCTCCCAACAATCTCCGCCAGCGTCCCTTTGCCGCTTTCACCGCGGCCCCAAAAATACCCCCCCAATGGGGGCAGGCTGGCGGGTCAAACAACCAAGTGACCCCTCGGCGGGCCAAACTAATACCAATGTCAACCTGGTTCTCATTAAGGAAGGCGTATACCTCCTTCAAATAGTTACTTGTACCCTTGTAATTCGTACCGCAATCAGACCTAATCAACGAAGGCAACCCACAGCGTGACACAAATCTGTCCAAAGTCGCCACAAAGGCCTCTGTCGAGAGGGAGGTTACCAGCTCCAAGTGTACTGCCTTGGTTGACAGGCAGACAAAAACACACAAATAAGCCTTGACAATTTTACTATTTTGAAGTGTGGACGTCTTCACCGAAAAGGGACCAGCAAAGTCCGTTCCGACGCCAGCAAAGGGCCTCGCCTCATTGACACGATCAGCCGGCAAATCTCCCATTAGGGGCTGCATAGTGGAGGCCTTAGTCCGATAACACGGCATACAACGGAAGACAATGCTACGAATAGTACGACGAGCCGACAAAATCCAAAATTCTCGCTGCAGAATGGCCAACAGCGCATTGCAACCGGCATGCGAGTTTTTAATGTGACGATCAGTCACGAACAATTGTACCAAGTGGCCCTCCTTGGGCAACAAAAGGGGGTGACGGGCCTCATAAGGAAGGCTAGAGTGCCTCAACCGTCCTCCAACACGCAAAAGACCCGTCTTATCCAAGAAGGGATTCAGCTTACTAACAGCTCCCGACAACTTAACCCTACCAGACTTCAAGACCTCGATCTCCTTCTCAAAGTGTGCAGCCTGCACAGAGCGGACCCAAAGGAGGAGTGACTCCTGTCGCTCTTGAGGAGAGAGAACTGGTGAAAGGCGCTTGTCCCCTGGATTCCTAGAATTATGGCCAAACCGCCTGATCCACGAGGTGACGTTCAACAATTTGTCGAGGGAGCTGTATCGATTCAACAAAAAATCAGGATCAAACGGAGGATCCTTCGTCCCAACAGCGAACACCTTAAGTCCGGGCAAAGGATCCGACATCAAGACTGGCGTTCGAGGCCAATCGCCCCCGGGGCGAGTCAGCCAGTCCGGTCCCCACCAGAGGGGGTGAGCAATCAAGTGAGGGGCCATGCACCCGCGTGAGGCTACGTCGCCCGGGTTTAGGTCACCAGGCACGTGCCTCCAAATCAAAGGCGTTTCAGAACCTTGAATCTGCAACACTCGGTTCACAACAAAGACCTCCAAAGAGTGGACGGACGTCTTCAACCAACACAAAACAATTTGACTGTCCGTCCAGGCGCAAGAAGCCCGAATGTCAACAGTTCCACCCAAAGTGCGCGCAACGTGGCTTAAGAGACGCACAAGAAGCACCGCAGGAAGTGCAGATACAAGTTGGAGCCAGTCTTCCAACAGGGTTTCCCGAAGTGGCTCGTCCCAACCAAGTTCAGTTATAACAAGGGCAGGAGCACCAGTTTTAGGGTAAGGACAGCTCACGAGGGTGATTTCAACCAGGTCCTTCCCTCAACAGTGGTGACAGCCGTTTCGCCAATTCCCAAATCTTGCCAGAAAAGTCGTTCACCTTCAGGCCAACCTGTCCCGCTAACCAAGACGACACAAGGCAACCCTGGGCTCCCGTGTCCAAAATGGCACAGACCACAATCGAGTCACCCAAGGGTCCCCAGAACTTGACCGAGGCCGTTGGCAACACAACCGTCTTGATCGGGGGGGTCCTTTAGCGGGGCAGGCGTCAATCTCTTAGCGATGCCTGGGCGGCGACCGATCGCCGCATCCAGGCTGCCTTCGTTCACGACGAGGCCAACAATCAAAATATTCGTCCGCGCGGTGTCCCGAGCCGCTCGCCATCACTGGAGGGGCATATCCCACCGGATGCCCGAATGGCGGAGGGCGCGACTCCAACCGGGGACGTTCCGCCAACGGAGGGGAAAGGCAGCGGCGCCGACCCGGCCACTGCTGCCTAGCAGCCAATGCGCGTTCTCCCTGATGAGAGGAGACTAAATGGCGCTCGCAGGGCTCCCGTTCAACTTGCGCGGGGGGTGGAGTGCGGCGTACAGAATTGCGGGCCTCAGCCCGATGCTCGTCTCCGGGGTACCCCCCCCCCCTGCGCGAACCCCCCTCAGAAGCTGGTCTGCCGGAGCGGTTCGCGTTGGCGCACAAAATCTCCAAGTGGGACCCTTTACAAATTCTACACGGGCGGGGGTCGGGGCAGTCCCGATGAAAGTGGGCCCCCAAGCACGAGAAGCACAAACGGCGTGCGTTGACAATGCGGCGGCGGGCACTTACGTGCAAATTCAAAAAGGCCGGGCAACGCGCCATGGCATGCCCCGTTGCCTTACAAGTCACAATGATGAGGACTCCGGGCGCCAGCAAAACGGGGGGCGGGGCGAACATCAACAGGCCCCCTAGCCTGAGGACTTCGGGCGCCAGCAAAACGGGGGACGGGGCGAACATCAACAGGCCCCCTAGCCCGAGGACTCCGGGCGCCAGCAAAACGGGGGGCGGGGTGAACATCAACAGGCCCCCGAGCCCTAGTCCGTCCCTGGTCTCTAGGCCGAGAAGGTAGTGGGGGTGACCCCGTGGCGCCACGAGTGTTATCCGAAAACCGACACTCGTCTTCCAAAAATTTGAGGAGGTCGTCAAAGGGGGGAAGATGGGTGGCACTATCCCCACCATACTTCTGCTCAAAACGTGACCTCAACTCCGCGGGGAGCAACTGCAGCACTATGTGCACCAACAAGTAGGACCAATGTTGTCTCAAGGCGTTGGTCGCTGAGAAATTATAAATTAGAAATTAGAAATTATTTATTCATTTGTTAACATAGGTAAACAATACAGATCTTATTTTAATAAACAGAGCGCTATGTTATGCCAGGAGGCGTACAAATGTGGTGTGCATATCCTTGCGAGTATTATAAATGAAAGAAAACATTGTACAAAATCATGCATTATTATAGTATTACATTAAAATAAATTAAACAATCACTAAGTAATAATTCTGTCACACCTAAATAAGGAATTATTTATGTCTCAGAAAAAATATATATGTCAAAATAATTAAAGTGCCAATAATTAGAATGTCAAATAATTAAAATGTCAAATAATTAAAACGTAAAATAATTAAAAGTCAATCAAATTAACATGTCAAATAATTCAAATGCCAAAACTAATAATTGTGGTATGAAATTAATTCGTCATTTAAGTATTCGTCAATGGTATAATAGCATTTATTGGTTAATAATAATTGCATTTTTTTCTTAAATTGTTTCAAATTTAATTCTTTTATAGAATCTGGTATTTTATTATAAATGCGTGATGCCATACCCAGGACACTTTTCCTTACTAATGCAGTTTTGCATTTAAAATTATTTAAAGAATTTTTGTATTGATTACGAATTGGAACATTTCGTACAGTTTTCATTATTTCAAAAAGGTTGGGATTCGATTTCACGAAGATACTGGTTTCTAATATGTACATCGCCGGTAACGTAAGTATCTTTAGTATCTTTCAGCAAGTCAGTGCGCAACGTCGACGTGCTGACAATGGCCGGTAGCCCCAAAATCTGGTCGATGTGCACATCAGCCAGGCAGCGCTTGTTCTGATACCGTCGGGAGAGAAGCTCCAGAGCGGTCAGGTAGGAGGAATCCGTCACCGGCAAGTGCTGCACCAAGGCTCTGGCTTCGCCCTCCAGGACAGACAATAAGTAGGCCAACATCTGGGCAGGTCCGAGGTCCGAGCGTGCATCCACAAGACTTTCAAAAAGATTTAGGAAGCCCAGCCAGTGGTCCAAGCGACCGTCAAAATGTGGCAGCTCCAGGGTGGGCAGCCTACCCAATAGTCCAGGGCCTGCAACAACGGGGGTCTGCGGCTTGGCCGCATCAGGCACCCGGCTCTTCAAAATTTCCCGGGCTCGTTGACTTATGACATCCCCCAGGTGGACAATCTGGTCATAGTCACCCAAAATCTTATCGCGGGCTGCCTGGTCCATCACCCCCAAATCCACGTCCATGATGTACTCGCAGAAGCGTGTGAGCGCAGCATCAGCTGCCTTGATCCTCTCATTCAAGCGCCCGTACCGAGCAAGGGTGAGCTCTTCCAAATCTACACGCTCAACCGTTGCAGCTGCCGATGTGAACCATCTCAACTGTGAGGTCAATCCGGCAGCAGACTCCCTGACTGCCTTTAATGAGGCCATTGCAACAATCAAATATTAATACAAATAGGCTAAATTAACTAAACAAACAAACAATGACTTGTTAGCCGACTAAATAATTTCACCAAAATAACAACTTAAATTCAATTATTTCAAGTCCAAATCCGACCCTGTACCCATTCCAAGCATGAATCTAGCTTGGTACAGATGGCTAGTTACAAAATAAATAACAATTTAATGTATATATTGTGCAGGATCAACACCAATTAAACAACAATTGACTGTATAATATTGAGCGGACAATCTCTAACAACTCAATCCAATAAATACCACAAATGCAATAACCAATACACACAATTCAAGTCCTATTATGTTAGACTATGTGTGATTATTATTTAGATAACCTTTTAAATTCAGATCAGTGACATTCAATTATTAATTGCAACAAATATACCAAACAACTTTACAACAAATATACCAAATTACGTACCAAATACAACCTAATAATTCCTAATTTCACAAATACATCTTACTTGTCAATACAACAAAAGGGGCTACAGTACAAATTACAAATACAACTTCAATTGATTCAACTTCAATTAGATAGCCCGGATGACATGGTAATATATTCAAAACTTATTAAGTTATAAGTTATGTTAAGTAATTAAACTAAAGTTGTTTTCAACAATATTCAAAACTTCCAATTTACTATGTGGATTTTATATTATAAAAGCCACGCTCTGCTTACCAAAATTGTTCAGGACTACAAAAGGCTAGTGCAACGATACTGGTATGTCCGAACCTGTCCACGGTTCGTGGAGCCCAAACGTTGCTTACAACAATAGTACTTACACAATAGCCTCTGAGGCTTTATCTATAAATAGTTAATACCACCTACCTTCTGCGCTGGGTACGCCAACTTCGACCTTCCTAGGTCACGCCCAAGTGTGGTATGTATGTAAATATGAGGTGAGTAATTGAAAGGTGTGATGCAAGTCAAGTGTTCTAGAACGTTCACAAGGCGCCAGTCTCCAGATGGCGCGGTCCAGATCAGCATCACAGCACAACTTATTTCCAACAACTCCGCGTGCCATGCGGTGGCAACCAACCGGCGATAAATCCCAAAATATCCCAGGTTTTCATCAAATGGGGATTACAAATTCCAATTAATCGTTACTCGCGACCCAATTATCGGTTTCAACAGGCGATTCAATACTATTTCAATTACAATTACATCACAAGAGGTCCCAACGTGCGGACATTTTTTCCAACCGGAAGCAAAGTCTATCTGTCAAGTCAGTAATGTCAAGATCAAATTTCTTTATGTCAAAAAAGGTATGTTCGGAAACACGTCGGACCGAACATTACCATTATTTTCACCGTAAAAAGAAATAACCTAAACTATCGGGTCTTGGAGTCTTTTCCCTGCCACCCTGTCTCGCTTGCTCGCGTGACCGCGGCCAGTAGTGTGCGAGCGAGATAAAGAGTGTTAGGAACAGCTACCTCAGTGCTTCTGCACTGAGGTAGCTGTTCCTGTACCTGCACATATTTTTGTGCTATAATATCTCCGCTGAGAGTGGCCGACGTTGCCGACATCGGTCAGGACAGTTATATGTATGTATATAGCTATTTAATATTAGGCAGTGGTGCTCGCTGCATCCAGGTTTGCATCCCACATTCGCTTCATTTGCTCTTGAATGAAAATGAAAAGCTTTTTCTTTAGCAAGCGAAGCGAACTTGCAAACTCTCTGTACTGACAGATTGATTGATCGATCGATCGATTTGTGTGGGAAATTGCATATTTTACTCTAGCTTATTTTTCGTCATGCATTTTCATCTCGTCGTGCAGTTTTCAAGAAATAAAAAGCTTTTGGGGCTGGGTGCGCAGTGGTGCGCGAGCGAGATAAAGAGTGAGAAGCGCTGAGGTAGTATAGGCCCTTAACATTTTCAGGTGACTTGGTAATCTGTTATAAATACGTACAGCAGTTTTTGTTGTGTTTAACAAGCCTGTAAGAAAGTAGAAGATAGGAAAACGTAGTTATAGTATGTACCTACAATGATACTATCTATGAAGTTATAAAACAGGGGTGGTAACAATACTATGTAGTTATTGAATAAGGGTAGAGTGTAGAGTACCTGCATGTCGTCGGGGTACTCGATGTTGAGCGTGACGAGCAGCGGCGACACGGCGCCCGAGTCCAGCGCCTTGCGCAGGCGCGGGGCCAGCGCCGCGCCGAACGACCACTTCCACGCCTCCTTCAGCGGCGTCAGCGACGCTGCACACACACACCTCCGCGTTAACCCTCAAAATACATGTATGATATGGGATCCTTTCTATACAAAATATAATAGAGCAATAAAAAGAGTGTAGCAGCAAATTTCTTAAAACTTTCTTAAACTAGCCAAGACTATATAAGAGAATACAATAACTTTTTAATATTTATATTTTTGCTCCTAAGCCTAATGTATTTAAATCAGAAATCATTAACTGCCTTAAACAAAATAAATTAACTGCTTTAAATCCTAGTTCTTAAATCGAAATGTTTGAATTACAATAACTTTAATATTTATATTTTTGCTCTTAAGCCTAATGTATTTAAATCAGAAATCATTAACTGCCTGAAACAAAATAAATTAACTGCTTTAAATTCTAGTTCTTATATCGAAATGTTTAAATACTTATTTGTTAGAATATAAGTAGTTGTACCACCACTAGGGCATGCAATTATCGAAATATTCCGATAATCGATAAAATGAAAAATATCGTTTTTTTTTCGATAAAAACCGGTAATTACCGATAATTATCGTTTTTTATAAAAAAATACCTAAACTTGTTTTTTACTTGTAAATAAAGGGATAAAGTGATGCAATTACTTACCTAAAATAAAGGACAATATAATATACTGAAAAATAAATAAAACAAGGCGTTTTTTTTTTAAATCAACGTTTGTATTTCTTTATAATATTTAAATTATATAACATAACATTTTGGATTGTCCACTAAACTCTTCTTTCTTAAGAGATCTTTTAAATAAAATCTTAAAAACCTCTAGCTAAATTAAAAAAAAAGTTACTCTTTAAAATAATTATAATAATTATGAGTTAAATATTGCAACTTTTGGACGTTTAGTATAATTAAATTAACTTTAAATAATTTCGTAGTACAGTATGGACATCTGAGTCAACAATTCAACATACACAATGTGTATGTTGACTCAGATGTTAATCGTTAAGAAATCTTGTTAGGATGTGTATTACACATCCTAACAAGATTTCTAAACGATTAATTAACGACAATAGGTAAATTAACATATAACAATTCCGTATTATAATTAAAAGAAATCACATTTAAAATAGTAATTTTGTATTATAATTAAAAGAGATCACATTTGAAATAATCACATTTTAAAGAGATTTTTGTTTTTTTTTTTGCTGCTGAAAATATGTCCGCAGAAATGACAAACAATCAATTGTTTTGTCATTTAGGCTAGTACGCAGCTTATTACATAGTACTCCAGCTGCGGAAAAGACACGTTCGCTTTCTACACTAGTTGGCTTAATTGAGCGAAGCCATCGGTATAGTTTTGTTAGCAGTTGACCATGATCACCACCGTTTTCAAATAGTAGCATTTCAACTTTAAGAAGTGTCAGTGTCCTCCGTTGAAGCTGAAATGCCTGGGCCTCTCGAGTCATAATTAATTTTATTTATATATTGATCAAGCAAGTCTTTATTGGTCACTTGGGCATTGCTGTCAGTGACTTCAGTGACTTGGTCACTTGAATGAGCTTGACTGTGGTCATCTTCAATCACATCCAATGCAGTCACTGCAGCAGAACCATACTTTGATAAAAGGTTTAGTATCATGTCCTGTAAACGATCATTGGTTAAGCGAGGGTATACATCTGTATTATATTCGTCGTCATTAAAATAGGTAACGGTTTGGATCATGCAGGTACTGCATAAGACTAGCAATTGGAAGCCGTCTTTGTTTTAATCTATTTGTGAGATTTGTATGAAGGTCCCGACTAAGTTGCGTATTGCGAACTTCAAGTTTCTTTAAAGCAAAATTCGTAGCAACATCCGCACTAACTAGAGTGGCATCTTCTCGACAGAGGGCCTCAATTGTGACCTTAATAATTTCAAGATTCTCATATATGTCTCGAAGAACTGACCACTCCTGTTCCGAAATTTGAATTGCGCATTGGACATCAATGACAGCTTTTAAGATTGCAGCTTTTACTTTAATGAATCTACCTATCATATCACATAGTGTGCTCCATCGTGTCTTGCAGTCTAACAACAATGCGTTTTCCTTGCCAAGTTCCATTTTTATATATTTCTGAAGAACATCTGATTTTGTAGGTGACTTTCGAAACATTCGTACGACTGCTCTAACCTCTATAATGGGTTTGAATTGAATATTTGTTTCAACATATGAAAACGCTTCCTCTATTTCTAATCCACCAGCATCATTTAATAACAAGTGCGTCATCATTATCATTTTCCTCCTCATCTTGAGCTTCGTTATAATGAGTTACTTCTAGAGATTTGGCATAAAATGTATCTACTATGGCCAGTTGCAAGCCGTGAGCTAAGCAAAGTTGATGAATGCAGTTTAGATTTCGGCCAAGTTTTGTCATGACTGAAGCTCCATCGGATGTTATACAAATTATATCAGTGTCAAAGTTTATACCAAATTCATTTAGCCTCTTTCGAAGGTATTCTTCACATTTATCAGCGTTTACAGAGCCATATGTTCTACATAAGCCAAGGTTTTTTGCAGTATCCTTACATTGGAAAAATGCACAGTGAATGTTTACATTTACATATCGCCTATTTCTTGACGATGTCCACTCATCTAAAGATAAGCAAAACTTGTGTCCTTCATTTTTTAGCTCCTGTATCTCTTTTATAACCTTGCTCTTAATTTTATCGTAAAACTTAACAGTTATATCTTTTATATTTATATTTTGCACTAGAGGGTAATTTATAACCAGCTTTGTTAAAGATATGCCTAAGATCTTCAGACTCTGTAAATGCCCTAAAAGGCATTCCGTCTAAAGCTGTCATTCTTGATATCATAATATCTAAAGATCTGTTTGATTCTGTAAAATAATCAGACATTTTACTTTTTTTAACTGATACAGGAACAGGAGCATCTATTGACGCCAAAGACGGTAACAAAGATGGACCGTCGTTTTTTCTTTTTGAAGGCCCAGCAATCTCTCTTCTACCTTCATCCGGTTCCGGTGTAAACTTTTCGCTGTCAAGTGTTATGGCATGTAAGGACCTTAAATGACTGCGAAGTCCCGTTGTTGTACCACCCACACACTTAATAACTTTGTCGCAGATCTTACATTTTGCTGTGTCACCTGTTTCTGCTTTTAAAAAATGCCGCCATACCGACGTTTGGTCCGAACACTTTTTGTACACAGGTACATAGTTAACTGTGTTTTTATTAGACATGCTAAATATACTTTACTGAATGAGTAGGTGCAGTACGTAAAGTACCTAAAACAAAAACATACGAAGTTTTGAATTTACTGAACTACATGAAAATATTACGATGTAGATTAGTTATGTAGAATTGTAGACAGAACTTCTGTATTGAATTTTACATTCACATCAAGTAACCATTTAAGTGGTAAACAAGATTCTAAACTGAAAAAGTAGGTACCTAAAACAATAAAATATGCTTTATGTTCACTTTACAAGAAATTAATAGGTAGAAATTGATTGTGTGTATGTCGTAACTCGTACTACAAACTATATATTTTTTCGTTTTTAAGGTAAAAGCCTTGTTTAGGTACCTACTTTCTATATTTATGTTTAAATGGTGTAGCATTTTGAACGGAAACATTTCGAATAACAACGCTAAATGTTTGCAATTAAGTAGTATAAATCTGACTTACCAATAATATTCTTAATTTCTTACTGACGCAAAACTCTCAATTCAGTTAATCCGGGCGTCCTCAACTCCTCACTCACATGGTAGAACGACAGCGATCGACACGTTCACAGTTCACAGTCACACACAAATATTGCGCAATGAGCAAATGACAGTGACGGGAAAGAAAACGCGCGCGGCGAGGGAACGGGACGCATCCAACGTTCGTTCAGAAATGTGTCAGAATTCTTTATATAAAATTATCGATTATCGGTATTTATCGTTTTTGTTTTCGATATTTATCGTTTTGTCAGAATGGATCGATAACCGATAAATTATCGATTATCGGTTATCGGTTTGCATGCCCTAACCACCACTGTATCAACAAGTCTCTATTGTTATCTGTGGAAACGTTGTTGATTGTACATTGACCTTATTTTATTTATAAGACAATGCAATTGTTTGTTTTCCCAATAAAATAAATAAATATCACTCTCAGCGATAAGACCGCCATTTTAATCATAGCTTTAGCAATTTTGTTATTTAAGTGTGTTTTAATTTTTGGTAAACAATAAAGTGTATTTTATCTATTTATCTATCTACCTTCAGTCCCTCACAAAACCCACAGTACTCTCAGTAGTCTCAATGAATAGTCTATAAATAGATGATCAGAGTCTGATGAGAAGGTATTAAGTAGAGAGTATATAACCACTAGAGAGCGTATGGACCGATTTCTTTGAAGGACACGACTCACTACTCCGGTCCTGGACAGGGGGACAGAGAAATGCAGAGCTGCAATTGGTCAATTCAAAGTCAAGTTGCGTAGATATGCCTGGTTAGGGATTGGTCTACTTGATTAAGGCAAAGTAGTCGATATCGATAAAACTGATTTTTACATTGTAAAAATGCTGAGTAAAAATTCCATAATAAATATATTTATATTAAAATCAGTTGTGCCAACAACTGTAGCTTCAGCAGGCACTCTGTAAATATAATTTTTTGGTGGTGAGTCATTAGATGATTTATCTAATGACTCCTCCCTCCTACATACACTTAACCCGTGGACTCGACATCGAAATAAAGTAACCTTTTTTTCCTGGGTAGGAAAATCATCGAATGACTTCTCCCGCTCTGGTTGGAGCAGAAAGGAGTGTCAGACTTCTGCTGACTAAAAACCCACCCTGATCCTTCAGCTGCCCGTACGTTCCGGGGCCGCGGTATCTCATTAGAACATTACCGCAACCCCGGAACCAAAGTGACTTACGAGGGCGATATTGTAATGCAAAGGTCCAAGTTAATTAGTATTAGACTCCGTCATACTCTTTGAAGCCTAGAAAGATTGAATCCATCCACTTTTCTTTTTTATCTGAAATTTTCGGAAATTTAAAAGGAAAACATGCAAACACAGAAGAAAAATATTAGAATTTCTCCTTTTTTAAAGTCGGTTAATGTTGATAGGTATTTTATGACAACTATCTGAATTGAATTTAAAAAATAATAAGTTTAATTTTATATATTCAGCCGTTAAAGGATTTTTACGATAAAAATACAAAGGGAAAGAAAGGGATAAAAGAATTAGAATTTGGTCATGAAAGAAAGAGACTTTTCCAAAAGACATCAACACGCGACTCAATTGTGTCCTTGATCACTCAAACCACCACTTTAAATAGACCTCTGCGGTGGCTTATAATCTGATTAAATGATAAATAATTTACGTATTATTTCATTACTGATGAATAGTTATGTCATCCATTTGGTATCTAGATGTCTGGGAATGTTTTCCACACCACTTCAACGCGCATGAAAGCATTATTATGCGTATATACAAAAATTTAAAATTTGTAAATGTTGATGTTGATGCACACAGGCCTAATACTTTGTCACAACTAAAATGGTTCGTGTACCGGTGTACCGTAGCCAATATATAAGTCGAAAAAGACTCATAGTTTTCGTGCGTCGGGGCACTGTATGCGCGGTCAAGTGGTTTTATAGTTTATGGTATTAAGAGATGCTAAGTTTTCAGTAGTGCCATTAAGATCAATGAATTTTTGGAGTTTTTAGCGATAAGACCGCCCATTGTAACGCCTTTTGTAGTTGTTAAGTTATTTAATTCTGTAATTTATTTTCTCCAGACAAAAAGTTACTTACATATATTTATACATGTATCCCTGTGGATAAAAATCCCTAATTAAAAAGTAAAGAATAAAAAATAAAAAATAGTTAAAGTAGCACGTTACAAGAAGAAAATTGTGGGGAGCAAAAGATTGGTGTCTGTTATAGGTGTAAGCCTGTAGTACAGATCACCAGGTCCCCGCCCCACAGAAACAGGTATAAGCTAGATATATATATATTATATTATATAAAGCTAAATTACCACTCACTGACTGACTGACTCACTCATTGACATAATTGTTCTCCCAGATGGTGGATGGGGAGGTGGGTATATTTTGACAGATTCGTAAACAAGTAACTCTTAAACCTACGGGAAAAGTGCCAAACCTCCCCTTTTCACCCCCCTTCTCCCCCCTCCCTATCGTATCTCGGAAACTACGAGACTAGTTATACTATATAAAGCTAAATTACCACTCACTGACTCACTGACATAATTGTTCTCCCAGATGGTGGATGGGGAGGTGGGTATATTTTGACAGATTCGTAAACAAGTAACTCTGAAACCTACGGGAAAAGTGCCAAACCTCCCCTTTTCCCCCCCCTTCTCCCCCCTCCCTATCGTATCTCGGAAACTACGAGACCCGTATTTTTTTTTTTTACGGATTCGTATAGAGGAGGCTCGGTAAAGTAAAAACCATTTTTCAAAGTCCCCCCCCCGCCCCCCTTCTCCCCCCCTTTAGGCGGATCTCGGAATCTAAGAGACTTGGAACATTTTTTTTTTCAGATTCATTTAGAGGGGCAATGCTTTAGTCGAAATACTTGTGCAAACCCCCCCCATCACCCCCCCCCTCTTTTTTTTTTTTTTTTTTTTCACAAGCTCGCGAGGTGCTTGCACCTCGCGCAACACGCAAATACCAATTTCTTTTTTCACAAGCACGCGAGGTGCTTGCACCTCGCGCAACACGCAAATACTAAACCCCCCCCCATCACCCCCCCCCCCACTTTTTTTTCACAAGCACGCGAGGTGCTTGCACCTCGCGCAACACGCAAATACTAGTATATAATATAAGCGTCAATAGCCTGGTCACGGTTTCGAACACCACCCATTAATTACACTATTGTCGTGAACCCACTCCAGACATAAGCATATTTAGCTTAGTTGGAGAGGTTAACAAGATTGCTAGTAATGTGAATTCTACGCACATTGCTAGTAATCTTTTAAAATAAATCATGTATTTTAAATTTTCAATAAATGATGTGGTCTCCTATAACTGAAGAAGCAGAATGTAAATATAATATTAAAAAAAAAAAATAATAATAATAATATGTTCCTTTCGCTAGCCACTGTAGTGTACAGCTGTAGAGAGGTGTGGAATGCTCACCGTCGTCGTATTGTGCGCAGGCGTCCCCGAGCTGCAGCGCCACGACGCGCTCGCGCAGGATGCAGGCGATGGGCGCCGACAACGCGCACGCGAACGTGTCGCACTCGTAGCTGTAACACACCACACATTCATTATAACAACCAAACAAAAGTCGGGTCTCTGCTGCCCGTCCCGTTAATTGTGGCTAATTCTATACTGTTACGAGCTGGGGTTCAGGATAGAAATAATTTACACCTATTAAACCAAAATTAACACTTTACTTAAATAACCACAAAACAAAAATCAACACAGTTATTCACAGTACAATACTTGTCACTTAACACTTAAATCGCACCGAAATTCACTTGTAATTTCGAATTATATAGACTGACTCTCTGCGTCCCTTTGTGATCTATTTATACCCCGGTCTATGAGTTCTAGAACATTCTTGTAAAATCGACTCACCGCCAACACTGTCAAGAATATTCCAGCAGCTACTCGAGATACTCAGTACTGCTACTCGCTGCTAGATGGCGTTAGTGTCTCGAACATTCTAGATTTCTGTCGAAGTTTCTCGACATACTTAACTAAGCGACTGGCGTAACAATACTAATATTATAAAGCAGAAAAGTTTGTTTGTTTGTTTGAACGCGCTTATATGTATGTAGGTAGGGGAGGGTCTGTATGTATGCTTTTGCGGTTGCACAACGACACGCTTTGCTCTGCTTTGCTTGGTAGTATAGATGTGGTAGTATAGTCGTGCAGATCCTCAAGGCAAGTCCGGCGGATATACCTTCACGAGGTTGCCACCCCGTTTTTGGTCTAATTCCCTAAGAAATAGACGTAACCGAAACCACTGGGCGACCCGTAGAGTGGCGGGCTTTCCACTCTAACCCTCCCTTACTGTGACCCCTCTGTGACGAGGTGGTTGCGGGCTCGGCTGTCACAACATGCTGATGGCGAGTAGGAGAAGTTAGTCACCTGCGCTAGGACCTGCGCAGTTGAGCGCCGTGAGCAGGGATGAAGGAGTCCTGGGGGGTTGAGCCGATCGGCGCTGGCGGTAATGTGTCCGTGAGGCAACACGCCCTCTTTGGTCTGGATTTCAAGCGAAACGGTGGCCCTACCCCCTAGCCAGGGGTAGGGAAATGGCCATTGTGTCCCGTCACAGGGCCACAGGCGAGGTGCGTGGGGTCCGCGGAGGTCGCCCTCGGGTAGCCGAAGCGGTAGGTAAAGGTCATGCTGACGGTGTAAGTGACGGTTGATCAGTTCGTGGGGGGAGGCCTTTTCAACCCCCTACGCCAACCCGATCAAGCACCCGATGTCGCACTGTAAACCAGCCTTGCGCACCTATATCGTTCTGGTAGTCCTAACGTCGTAACTCTTCTAGCGCGACGTTCCCAGGTGCGGGCTCCATGGAGGGTGGGAGCCAGACCGATGAATTTTCTTCATTCTATTTTCATGGATTTAAGGCCAGAAAATACCGCAGGAGTGGAGCCGGCGAAAGCTGACAATACTCCCAAGCGAGGTGCCTCTGGCACTTCGCTCGCCCCTGGTAAACCTGTGGCATCCGCTGCAGGCCCCAGCGCGGGCGTCGGTCCAGCTGTGGCGAACACCGCAGCAAGGACCAAAACTAAGTCCCTACGTAAACAAAGAACTTCGGCGCTGCAAGGGACCAGTACCGAACCTTCTCACGCCAAGACGAAAACGGTGTCGACCAACGTCACAGCCGGAACTAGTCTTGTCAAACAACCTTCGCCTCCCAATGTGGCTCCTCAAGCCACTGCCTGCGAGGCGGCCGCATCCGATCAAACGGGCACGGCCTCCAACGCTGGCGATGACTTCAGCAGCAACTGGCGGATAGCCACGCGCAAAGGCAAGGGCAAGGGTAAATTCAATCCACAAACCCTTCGCCCCGGCACAGGCCCTTCAGGCCAGAAAGCTCCCACCGACCAGGGCAAGAGGAGGGAAAGGCTGACGCGTAAGGAGCGGCGTCAGGAACGCAGGAGGGGATACAAGGAAAAAATCACCCCCTCCAGTAAACAGGTAGCATCTACTAGCACGGCCAATACGGCCAAGCCAGGTAAGCTCAGCTTCTCTGCAGGGAAACGGTCTCAGGACGTAGCCGGCAATAGCCGACCCAAGCCCACTCAACCGAATCTCAATTCCGCAGGAGGTCCAGGCGAGGTAGCTACCACATCACACCAATCCGTAGGGAAGGATCAGGCTGTGGCTAAGCGAGCTCTCAACGAGAGTTTATCGCCTCAGGGTGAGCACAAGCGGCCGTGTCTTGATCAGTCCAAACGGATTGACAACAAAAGCTACGCCCAGGCCGCTAGTGAACACCTTAACGTCGCGATTACCTGCGGTCGAACAGGGTTCATCAGCGAGGACGTTTGATACGTCCTCGCAGGTATTAGCGGCGATTCACGAACAGATAATGCTCGCGGCGTTCGCTTCTACACAGGGCGCTCCCGGGCTTATCTTTCATGCTAAGCCCACTTTCACCGGAGGTGTCCTCAAACTGTGGTGCGGCAACGACCACACCTTGGCATGGCTGAGGAAGACAGTCTCGGGGCTGACTCTCCCGGCTAGCACCTCGCCAGTCGTCAAGAGCCAGTCGGAGATCCAGAAACGCGTGCGCTGCGGAATTGCAATCCCTGACGACATGAATTTGTACAAGGATGCGACCTACATTGGGCGAGCCCTCTGGTTCCAGAACCAGTGGGTCGACGTCAGGAGGTGGGTTCTTCTGCATGCCGAAAAACAAGCAGCATGCTGGTTTGTGGTGCTGGCCATTCCGGAGGAGCAGGTTCCGATACTTATGGAGCACAATCGCCGACTCTCAATTGGTCTGGGGTCGGTATACATCAAGTACCAGGGCGCGAACAGCAGGTTTACTGACGTTCCTCCAGGATGGGACCAAACTGCACCACCACTAGGTGCACAAGACAACCCGGCTACAACCACGGTGGATCCAGCTGCTGAGGCAGTGCCAGACACTGTGGACGCCGCCCCTGCATCGGGAGAGGCGATGGATGACATCACACTGTCACCATCCTCTGTCCCGGGTGGGAGTGATTTCGACGACCTGTTAGCCGGGCTACAACTGGGGTTGGATGACGAGGGTCCCGTCAAAGATGGTTCCCAATTCGTCCAATTGTAAAATTATACAGGCGAACCTCCACCACAGCCAGACTGCGACGGCCCAAATACGCAAGTGGCTGGAGGTTCAACACACGGCCATTGCCCTGATTCAGGAGCCGTGGATCAGTGGCGGCCAAGTACGAGGACTCTCCAATCTCGGAGGTAAGCTCCTAGTCAACACGAACCACGACAAACCGAGGGCATGCATCTACGTTACAGGTAATGTCAAAACACTGTTCTTATACGATTTCTGTTGCAGAGATGTCTCTGCAGCAAAGATGACCATACAGCAGGGGCACGAGGAGAAAGCGATCGTCTTCGTCTCGGCTTACATGCCTGAGGCAGAGGCGCCGCCTCCTCGGGAACTGGCCCGCCTCGTGACCCACTGTGAAGGCAGGGGGGATGAGGTCGTCATCGGGACCGACGCTAATGCACACCACCCCTTATGGGGTATGGACACACAAAACGAACGAGGTAAGGCCTTAGTTGAATTCTTGTTCACAACTAACCTATCCCTTCTTAATACAGGTTCCGAACCAACATTCGTGACCAAACGCAGTCGTACAATTATAGACCTTACACTAGCAACGGAGGGTGCAGCGGAACTCATCACTGGGTGGCAGGTATCTGACGAGGCCTCATGCTCCGATCATAGGTGGATCCGCTTCGACATCCAGGTCTGTGTTACTCCTAAATTCCCTCGACATAACCCGCGTAATACGGATAGAGTGGCTTATACACGCAGCCTTGACACAAGGCTTGCCCTTACAAGCGACTTGGTGAACCTGGTGGATGCGACTCAGATAGACGCGCAGGTAGACCATCTCACCGAATCACTGATCAGCAGCTACCATTCTGCATGCCCAGAAATCACACCGCGTGACACACCGGGCAAACAGCCCTGGTGGGGAGCGGATCTGGAGCGTAAACGCAGGAAGGTAAGGAAGGCATTCAATAGGGCCATGAACACATGCAGGGAGGATGACTGGGAGGCTTACTATGCCGCCAAATCCGCCTACAAAAAAAGCATCAGATTCAGACGAACCACTGGATGGCGGAAGTTCTGTGGCGACATCGAATCTTGCCAACAAGCAAACAGGGTAAGGAAGATACTGGCACAGCAGAACATCTCTGGGCCTGATTCACTTCGTAAACCTGATAACACACTGTCCACATCACCGGAAGAAACGAGGCGTATCCTAATCGAAACACACTTCCCAGGTAGCGTCCTCGCGCAGGTAACCGAATGGACGGACGAAATCCAAACACCATCAGACATTGATTGGCTACACGCTCGTAAGATGATCACGCTGGAGAAAGTCCAGGGGGACATCCGAAGCTTCCAACCTTTTAAGGCGCCAGGTCCCGACGGAGTCTTCCCTGCCTTACTTCAATTGGGATGCAACTCTCTTGCGACAAGACTGGTGCCCCTAATGAGAGCGTGCCTGGCATTTAGATACGTTCCAAAGGTATGGAGGGAAGTGAAAGTCATATTCATCCCAAAGCCAGGTAAGAGTGACTACACGAACGCAAGATCGTACCGCCCAATCAGTTTGACCTCCTTTTTATTAAAAACAATGGAGAGAGTGTGTGAAAGGGAGCTACGTGACGGCGCTCTAAAAACAGTACCACTGCACGGCAACCAACACGCGTATTGCGCTGGTAAGTCGACCGAATCCGCTCTTCATCAGGTAGTCACCGTAATTGAAGAATCGATCAACCAAAAGGGTTCCTGCCTGGGTACGTTCATAGACATCGAAGGAGCCTTCGACAAAACAAACTTCTCCAGCATAAGAGCCGCAATCTCCAGACATGGGGTACAGCAGGTACTTATTGATTGGATTACAAACATGCTAAGCAAACGTGTGGTTCGCCTTGAGGAAGACCAGCAGGTAGCCTTAATAGCCAGAGGCTGTCCACAGGGCGGGGTGCTATCACCTCTCCTCTGGAATCTAGTGATCAATGACCTCATCACGAAACTCAACGCTCACCGTTATTACACAATAGGCTATGCACACGACCTCGCGATCCTCATGCCTGGGAAGGTAACAGGAACTATCTGTAACCTCACCCAGCAAGCATTACGCATCGTGGAGCGATGGTGCAGGGAGTATGATTTGTCGGTAAACCCCACTAAAACCGAATTAATCTTGTTCACTCATAAACGAACACTAGGCCCTCATCGCCTACCTAAGCTGTTCAATACAGAACTCCAGTTGTCTAGCGAGGTTAAATACCTGGGGGTCATAATGGACTGTAAACTAAACTGGAGTAACCATCTAGACTATAAATTAAACAGGGCTTGCATCACCTTCTGGCAATGCAAGAAAATGATAGGTAAGAAGTGGGGCCTATCCCCAAAAAACACTATGTGGTTGTACAACGCTGTAATTCGGCCCATGATTACCTACGGGGCCGTGGTGTGGTGGCCCCGCACCAAGCTTGTCACAGCCATTAACAAACTACAACGCATGCAAAGGCTGGCCTGCATGGCGATAACGGGCTGCATGAGAACTACCCCGACAGCAGCTGTAGAGGCTATGCTGGGGCTCCCGCCGCTCCATCTGTTCATACAACAGGAAGCGACGATGGCAGCAGTACGTCTCAAAACACTGGACCTTTGGGGTAAGATAGAAACAAGGCACACCGCTCTGCTTGAGGAACTCAACAACGAGCTCCCCATAACGAAGGCAGTTAATGACCGGGTGCCCAAACAAATTGTCTTTGACAAAAAATACAGAATCCAACTGTACGAGGATCACCGCTGCGAGGGGCTGTGCCCCTCTGAGGTACGGGTCTTCACCGATGGTTCCAAAACAGGTACTGGTACGGGTGCAGGAGTCTTTTCGGAGAATCTCAACATTCGTATAGCCAGACCATTGGGGGTCTACAACACAGTGTTTCAGGCCGAGTGCCTGGGGATCTCACTGGCAGCCTCAGCTATTATAAACAGGGAAGTTGTGGACCACTCAATACGCATACTTTCGGACAGCATGGCAGTCCTGCAAGCACTGAGCAGCCACACAGTTAACTCCGGGCTGATCTTGGAGTGTCACAATCTCCTCAACCAGGTTGGTAGACACAACAATATAACCATTCAATGGATCAAAGGACACAGCGACTCCCGAGGCAACAATGCAGCGGACGAACTCGCTAGAAGGGCTTCGAGTATGGCGATTATGGGACCTGAACCCATTACACCACTCCCCTTCGGTTATCTGCGTCACCTGGTAAGGAAATGTACCAGAGACCTACACCACAAACTATGGGAGAACCATGGTGAGTGCAGGCAGGCTAAAGAGGCTCTCCCGACCCTTGATGGCCGCTTGTCAAAACAGGTCCTTCGACTGTCTAAACCGCAATTGCGGCTGATGACAGCCGCCCTTACCGGTCATGGATCCTTTAATAAACACCTCTATGTAATAGGAGTCACAGACAGCCCACTCTGCAGAGCCTGCATGGAGGAGGACGAAACAGCAGCACACCTGCTACTGAGCTGCCCTGCAGTCGCGGACTACAGGACTAAATACTTCGGCAAACCAGGTACCCTCCGAGAAATGGTAAGCAAAACGAGGGCGTTGCTCGCCTTCCTGGAGGAATTGGCATGGATAGAATAAGAAGATCCCTACCCTTACGCAAAATACGCGCTTGGTCGTGGAGTTGCGGATACCTGCCCGACATACATACATACATACATACATGTATGTAGGTAATACAAAAGAGGGCAGGCTGTAAATCAGCGTTGACCTGTGCTGTGCCCACGCTGCACACGGCTCATCATATATTTTTTTTTAATAAGTTTGTTGCTATTTTTATATTGGCAATCAAATTACTCTTTCTTTCTTTCTAATCCTCGAAAATACTGGGTGGACTTAGATGAAATTCGGTATGGAAGTAGCTTGAAGCTTGAGGAAAGTTATAGACTACTTTTACCTGACTGTAAACAAAGGAGGTTATGTTTTTATAATTATAAAGTCCACTGCTACTTCATTATAACAACCGAACAAATGCATGTCAGACCTCTGCTACCTGTCCCGTTAATTGTGACAAAATATTAAAAATATCACTATAGTTACAAATTGAATTATTTTCAAAACATTTCTATTGAATTTGAATATATGATATTTTATCAATTAAGTATTATAAGACTACGTAAGTAAGTAAGTAACTAAGTACTTCTTATCCTCACCTCGCTTGTTCAGCCAATTTAGCAGTTAGGACTTCTCTTTTTAACTTTGTAATATACATATACTAACAAATTCAATACTTTTCACATAAACAAAATTAATGGATTGCTAAGTTACTTTAATAAAAATATTAAACTTCAATTTCTCTGAAAAACCACCACTTCATGTGTGTGAAGCCTGATAGAGAACATAATAATGATCTAAGTAATTGTACTTATACCTTTAAAACCAATTATTTTTATATTACATCATATTTTTGTAGTCATTTAATATTGCAAATTATATTGGTAAAAAGGTTTGAAATTATATTATTGTATAAGGTTTGAAACGCAAATTAAAAAATATTTCCATACCAACTTGTCAATGTCCTATGGAGCACAGTAGGTATGCTATGTGTTCAATTAACAGACGGCGTTACTGTGCATACTGGGCATACTGTGCTTAGGAACTTTTTAAGCAACTCAGTTAAGACACGAATATTATTTTAAATTGTAGGTATATTTTAACTTATTTTGATCAGTTTTTGCTGTATTGTTAAATTATTTTAGTTTTTGTGTGTAGTTATAGTGAAAAATTTCACCACAGTATTGATTGAGTAATAAATAAATGAAATGTCATACTATTATAGAATGCCTTAATTAGGGTGCAGATACAGTTTAAAAAAAATGTTAACTGTTACAACATGTGTTTCTTCACTAGATATACTACCCTATTTAATAATATACTAACCTATTTTATTATCAACTTAATTCAATAGCATCTAGGATGGACAATACTATCCTTATTTTTTGCTACTTGATATTAAAAATCTATAACAATATGTTGGAATAAAGTCAACTGACCGTTTCTTATCCAGCATTTCTTTGACCATGTCCCAGCATTGTGGCCAGTTCTCTTGCTGGAGCACTCCAAGGCAGGTGACACATACACCTTCCACCTTCATCCTCTTAGGTGGTGGTTCACTACATGCAGAGTCTTCCGCCTCCGATGACTTGTCTGCCTCACTGCAGGCAGTCCGTTCACATGTTTTGGCTGCTTCCTCACTCTTAGTTGCTTCAGTTTTAACATCTTCAGAAGGATTGTCTATGGGCTCAACCCCAGGATTCAATTTGTTTTCTAAGTCTGGTTTCTGTAACTGACTGGCTGAGTCTGTGTACTGTTTAAAAAATATAGATGAAAATAATTAAGTATTTAATTGGAAATAAAACTTATCCTCTGTAATAAGATCTGTTTTAAAACTGACCAGTTTTGAGTTGAAACAGATCTTATTACACATCATAAATGAGATCAGTAAATTAAATAGACCACTTATTGATATTTTGGCTACAATTTTTCATATTATTTAATCATCATACAATTTTCTTATTGCTTTTAGAGATATTTCCTTAAAAAATTAGGTTAGGACCAGTTAGTTCTAAGTTTTAACAGCAATGGTTACATATAGCTTTATTTAAATATAGTACAGATTTGGTTAAATATAGTACAGATTCGGAAATTCACAAATAACGTGGAGTTTAGTTGTTTGTATGATTTGTAATACTTAATGTTGTGATAGCAAAAGTTACACTTACATATTTGAGAACGAACTGTTGAGCATTTTCGTAAGCCGACGGAGTCTTAAGTCCTAAATATCTAATGCAGCATGCATCGCAGCAGCCCAACTCCTTACACCGCTTTATTATAAGTTTTTGATTCATTATAAAAATAACTAAAAACCTAAAGGAACATTAGCATGTGCAACCGAAACGTAAACAAATACAAAGAGTTAGTTTTACGTTTCTTTTTACGGTTATCTTAATTTAAAATGAACGTCAAATATTTCTATGAATGACTGATAGATATCTATTTTCAATTCTTAATACGTAAGTTAATGTAAAAAATGCATTATTATGAAATAAGTATTTTAAGAAATTGAAATATTTTTGTTATTTCGACTCGATATCATTTACAATTTTACATTATTAGATACGAAACGTTTCAAATTTGACATTTAAGACGTTTTGGTATTGCAACCAAAGACCTTACAATAATATATTTCTATATAAGATTGCAACACACAAACTTGTGGAAAATAAATGTTATAAATTTTTTATTATAGTAGGTCTAAAAATCTTTATTATGAACAAAATTATACATATGAAAGAAATTAATTTTACAATGAAAAAAAACGTACGTTTGGTTGTGTCTCAAGCACTTATAATGGTGAACGCAGACCTAGCCGCACCGCAGTCTCTACAGTCCCCGCAGTCATCGCTTTTTGTTAATGGCCTCGCACATCTATCCGCGCCGCAGTCGCTGCAGTCGTTCCCATCAGTGTTGCCAGATTTTTGAAAGCATTATCTATCCGAAGATTTAAAAAATCTGTATAAAATCTGTATTTGGTATTGGTATTTTGCTCTTTTGTGTAATTTTATCTATAGGTGCTATAATAGGGAATAAGCAAGTAATTATTTATACGAGAATAAGTAATTTTATTATAAACCGTTGACAGAGATTCTCTGTCTACTTTATAACTCTGGCAACACTGCGCGCCGTGGATGCGAATGACGTCATCCGCGCTGCGTGCGGGTGGGTCATCAGCTGCGGCTAGGGGAGTTCGGTCGTTTCAGGGACTGCAGCGACTGCGGCGCGGGTAGGTGTGCGAGGTTGCATAGAACTTCATATAAAGAATTCGAATGCAAAGACTGCGGCCGGCGCGTGCGGCGCGGCACGTTGGGCTGAAAAACGGCTTTCATAGACTTAGGCATTTTATTTTGCAAGTGCCAGTTTTTGTGCCGGATATCACTTCTATTTGTTATAACAATATACAAAAATGACACCAGAATTGATTCTGCACAAAAACGAAGGAATTATAATTTTTTTACGAAAATTTTGTATGGAGCTAGTATGAAAAATCGAAATATCTCTGAAACGGCAGCGATAACCGTAATATCCTTATAGGAGGTTTTAGTACTAATTATTTATGATTTTTTGACATACGTTACATAATGGTTGTAGATGCCTTTTTTTTTTTAAATCGTCAAAATATTTTTATTTATTTTTACATATTAAACGTTCCTTTTAGTGTTTAAGTTGAAGAATTCAGAGCTTTAACAACTCTTAACATAAAATAGCATCACCCCTATAGACCTGAAGGACTAGACAGAGGTGTGTAGTATCTTGTTGATCTTGTAAGATTTCCAACAATACCAAATAGTTGAATATCAGTGTCAAAGTGCCCATGCTGTCGCTTCTTTTAGAAAGATAGGGGAATGAAATTGTTAATTGATCATACCCTAAAAGTATGATTACAACATAACCGGACACATAATAATATCGACACAAAAGGAATTTTAAAACCTTGCATACGTTCAAAATACAAAATAACATATTGTGTAGTCATCTAATGAGTCTGATGACAAGTAATTAAGTAATTAGAATGATGGTTGTAGTCTTCTGATTCTAATGAGCCTATTAAGTGATTAAATGATTTGAAATATCTCGCAACAATACCAACTAAGAACTGCATTCACCTTTTTATAATTAGTGAGCTAATGTGATTTGCTAATGTTGATTAGTTCTACTATGAGTTCTACGAAATGTTTTTGACGATTATAAATTTTTATTATCATATCTTTTATAACTTTAATGAGGGTAGTTAACTAATTATTGACTTTATACAATAAAAGGGCTATAATTTTGTTCCATAATTTAGATTGTTCACAACCGTGTAACTGCTAACACTAAAACTATTTGCTTTGCGACTACAAAATCTTAGAATGGAAAGTTTAATCACCAACTTAGATTTGTTTGTTCTTCTAAAAAGTGAGTGTCCTTCATTTAATCATGAAGTATTGTTTAGTGCAATTGTGTCCCGCATAGGCGATTGCCTTTCTGCCGAAGATCAAGTAACTCTCAAAGAATTTTGCCGGAGATTCACGCGAGCTGCTTTAAACAGGTGGCAGAAATCTAAACGATTCTTTGATAAGTTTAGAAATACGTACGGAGAGTGGTTGCAAGCAAATATTGATTGGCCGAGTTGCGTGCAAACTTTAATAAATCAAGAACCAACTGTTGATGAGATACCAAGAGCACGCTCAGTCTCTCCAGAACCTTCGACATCATCGACTGTTGGAACAATGACAAAAAGGTCCCGAAAACCATTCAAAGATCTGGGAAGCAAACAGAAAAAGAGAAGATCTAGTGAGCACATAGGCGAGGATTCCTGTGAATTGGCATATGCAGCTGCAGCACGTTTAAAAGAAGAAGGTTATGAAGATATCGCATCTGTAATCAATTATATGATCAAAAATCCAGTAGCTGCCGTTAAAATCAAGGAAAGCATTTAGAAAACAGTAATATTTACACCAGAGAAAGCACTTGGATTGCTTCTTTCACTTAAGCTTTCAAAGTGGCAAAATATTACGTTGCGAGAGACTGCCATTCGGGAAGGTGCTAAGGATATTTACCCATCCTACTATAAACTGCAACAAACTAAGCTTGCATGCTACCCTCCTAATCAATCAGTATCAGTTACGGATTCATCAGCTAGAATTACACTTCAAGCTTTACTTGACATCACGGTGAAGCGGATTCTTCAAAGTCTTTCTGATAATGTGGAAAATAAGCAGTTACTTAAAGCTGATATCGAAGTGGGGATTTGATGGTGCTTCCAATCAAAGCCGATACAAGCAGAAAATGGACGGCGAGCATGATGATTCAAGCATTTTCATGACCTCCTTGGTGCCACTGAAACTGACAGATGGAGATAATACTATATGGACAAACCCGAAACCATGCTCAATTTTTTATTGTCGTCCGGTTCAGTTCACTTTTGTAAAAGAAAGCCATGCAGTTGTCATTGATAACAAAAGAAAAATGGATGAGGAAATTGAGGCCCTTAACCCCACTGAGTGCATTAATAGTAACAGGGTGACTCATAAACTAATGATGACAATGATCGACGCAAAAGTCTGCACGTACCTTTCTGAAGCTAGATCAAATGCATCATGCTACCTGTGCTTAGCAAAACCAACAGAAATGAACCACTTAGATGCTGTAACATCAAAAACTGTGTGTTCTGACATATATGAATTTGGCCTATCATCCCTACATGCCCGTATAAATTGCATGGAATGTCTGTTACACATTGCGTACAGACTTGACTTCAAACAGTGGGCAGCAAGAAGTAATGAGCATAAAGATATGTTACAAAACAGAAAAAAAAACATTCAAAATAAATTTAAAGAGGAGCTCAATCTGTTAATTGATATAGTAAAACAAGGCTCGGGAACTACCAATGACGGGAATACCGCAAGGAAGTTTTTCGAGTTTCCCAATAAAACTGCAGCTATTACTGGGTTAGATCAAAACCTGATAAAAAGATTTGCTGTTATTTTGCAAGCAATAACATCTGGTGAGAAGATCGATGTCATCAAATTTAAAGATTTTGCTCGCAAAACAGCAGAAAAGTACGTGGAATTATACGACTGGTACTACATGTCATCAACCGTACATAAACTATTAATACACGGAGCTGACATAATCGAAAAAAATGATATTGTCCCGATTGGGACTCTCTCGGAAGAAGCCTCAGAGTCTCGAAACAAAGATTTTAGGAGGTTCCGGGAACATCATTCGCGGAAAAGAAGCAGGCAAGATTCTAATCAAGATATCCTAAATATGCTTGTTGTTTCTTCGGATCCTTTTCTATGTGCACAAAGGCCGAAGTTAGATGCCAAAAGGAAGACAACCTTTTTTGCTGAAACTCTCGACCTAATACAGTTTCCGGAAACTGAGTTCGAGTTTGTAGGTATATCCGATCTGGATTCTGACTCGGAATTGGAGTCCGACAACGAAAGTTGTAAAGAAAATTTGTAAAATTTAATTATTTTTCTTTATGTTCTTTTGTTATTTATGTTAGTTTATTGTACCAATATGTTTAGTTAATAATTTCATAAATTATAGTTTCAAATATGTATTTTGTATAATTGAATTTATTAGATATTATTTTTGTTACTTCTGTTTTATTTAAATTACCTATCAATAAAAAGTTTATATACAGTCTTTTTTTTTTCACATATTCTTAATATTTGGGGAAAAAGCATGCTTCCTAACGATGTTCTTAACTTTGACACAGTTCATGGATCGTTTTGAACAGTTTCATATGTTAAAATAAATAATGTTAGTACTATAATCCCTTATAAGGATATTATTATTATTATGTGTCCGGTTATGTTGTAATCATACTTTTAGGGTATGATCAATTAACAATTTCATTCCCCTATCTTTCAAAAAGAAGCGACAGCATGGGCACTTTGACACTGATATTCAACTATTTGGTATTGTTGGAAATCTTACAAGATCAACAAGACACTACACACCTCTGTCTAGTCCTTCAGGTCTATAGGGGTGATGCTATTTTATGATAAGAGTTGTTAAAGCTCTGAATTCTTCAACTTAAACACTAAAAGGAACGTTTAAATATGTAAAAATAAATAAAAATATTTTGACGATTTTAAAAAAAAAAAGGCATCTACAACCATTATGTAACGTATGTCAAAAAATCATAAATAATTAGTACTATAACCCCCTATAAGGATATTACGGTTATCGCTGCCGTTTTAGAGATATTTCGATTTTTCATACTAGCTCCATACAAAATTTTCGTAAAAAAATTATAATTCCTTCGTTTCTGTGCAGAATCAATTCTGGTGTCATTTTTGTATATTGTTATAACTAATAGAAGTGATATCCGGCAAAAAAACTCGCACTTGCAAAATAAAATGCCTAAGTCTATGAAAGCCGATTTTCAGCCCACCGTGCGCGGCTAGGTCTGCGTTCACCATTATACAGCGTTCAATGATATTTTATAGTGTATATCATTGGCAACGTTAAAAGAAATGGTTAAAAGTAATTTTGATTAACTCTGTCGATTTTTTAAGTAACATGTATCTGTATCAAATTTTCTTGACATTGAATTTTTAAACAATTAGGATTGGCCTAAAAAATATTTGAACAAAGTTTAATCATGCAGTTACGAACGTACCTGGTATTAGAGATTGCTTAGTAATAAATCTGACAGATGGCGCTAAACGAAATCACTTTTGATAAACTGATATTATCAAGTTCCGCCCATTGTAAAAACCAAAGGTAAAAACACTAGTGGCCAAAAAATTTTAACTTTATTTGTTTTGATTTTTTTAGTACGGATGCTCTTGACCTCGGGAGACACCTGTTTACTCTTAGTACTGGTAGGGAACACAGAAGCCAGCATAAAGCATAAATTATCGCCGTCATAAACATTGATGAGAAAACAATAGCTAAACAATGCTTATTTCATAAAGAATTATGCATAGCATTTAGGTATAATCTATGCTTATCAGCTTTATATTTTGAGTATTTTTTGCAGTAAAATCCATACCACTTCATTGAAAAAAAAAAGTTCTAAGTAGGTATATGACTGTCCTCTCTTCTCATTACACTTTGAATCAACTCTCTGCGATATCTCATCAATGAAATATGTTTTCAGCGCGTGGCCCGAAACGCACAGCTAAACTTTTGATTTTTTTTTCCATAAAATCAAGAATACTTAAATATACTTCTTTAATTATGACAGTAACGCAAAACTTGATAGAAAATACAATGAAGGACTTATACCTAACTATTATTTACGCAACATAGTATTTTTTCGAGTAGGAATAGTCTCCCTAGGACTCTCAACTCGATATGATTGCGATTAATGAGATTGTATTGCATTAAAGATGTATTACTATCTAAGCACTTGGTAGTTTCCGTTAATGTCTTGTGAATAGAATTTGATTAAATACGTCCTTAATAACTTATAAAAGTTAGTAGCAAAGCGATTCCTGGGCTGAGTCCAACCTTTAGGCACTGAAACAGGTTCCGCGGGACGCTGCCCGAGCGCATCGAGCATCAACTAACTCGGTCGACAGTTCAATGGTTCTAAATCTTCACAAAAACAAATTGTGCTTGTAATATGCACAAGTTTTTTTTTGATAGGCTTGTTTTTGACCACCATTTTACAGTACACCCACTCTCCGCAACAGTGTGCATTTCATTTGCTGACAATTCCATGCAGAAAGCCTCTGTTTCAGGTGTCATAGTTGGTAAATACATAAGTAATTCTGAGCGAAGTTAAACATAACAGCCCAACGGGCTGGTTGAAACTATGTGCAGAGTCGCAAGACAAGCGCACGAGTGGATTGAGCGTACCAGGAAAGAAGAGCGGTTGAAGGAAACCGCTTTGCTCGTTCATAGCGTGGATAAGCTCGCTTCGCTTGCCGGTGTGTAGTGGGGCCAGAGTATAGTCTTTGAGTGGTGCCCACGCTCCGCTTGCTCGTCTCGTAGAGCGCGATTAGAACACCACGCAGAACGGCTAGAACTATTGCAAGAAATTGGATGTGGTTTTGACACTTCGACGCCCCCCGCGAACAATCCGGTAATCGTAAAAGTGTAAATGTTCAGGAAAAATAAAAAACCATTTTTCCTTAATAACTCCATTAAACAACAAGTATCAGAGACTTTTTATATCGTATATGGAAGCTAATTATTTTAGCTATCTGGTAATTTCAACAAAATTTAAGTAGTCCCAAGGGCTTCGTTATAATTTAGCTGCATGCATTTTACTATATTAGTGTAGGTCAAGCTCTGGTCAGTAATGTCACTTACGATATTGTTCGTGTAAATTTATATTTTTGACGGCAACAGTAAAATCTTGTTGCGTTATTATTCGTGTAAATTTACATTTTTGACGGCAACGGTAAAATCGTGTTGCACTATTATTCGTGTAATTTGTTTTGTATACTGAACATTTGTAAAACGCAATTATTATGTTATTCGATTGTTTAACAGTAACGTACATTTTATTGTTTTGACTGTTTTTGTGTTGTTATGTCCTGTTGAAAATCAGCGTCGGGCACTAGTTGCCTGGCATTATGCTGAACAGGACCTATTTGGCGCGGCCGTGAGTAACACAGTGGGTTGTTGATGTTAGTTTTTAGTTTTTATTTTATTATGTTTTACTGTGTAAATTTGCGGCATGTAAGCCAATAAAAAAAATTCTTTCTCTCTTTCAGAATATTACTGTTTATTCGAACAGTTTACTTAAGTATTATTTGATGATTATTGTAGTTTTTTTTTTTATTGAAAATAGATTCGAGTTTGACCACCATCACACCTGATGGTAAGTGATGATGTGGTCGAAGATGGAGCACGCTTACCTAAAAGTAACCTATTCACTCTTGACTTAAAGACTCCTAGGTTATAGGTATCGGGAAACACAGAATCCAGCAGGGAATTCCACTCCTTATCCGTACGTACAATGAAGGTATTCCCAAAACGTTTTGTGCGTATCGGTGGGATTTCCACCATGTAACGATGGCGCTTCGCCATTTGTCGCGTAGTCCGATGATGGAACGGGCTTGGCGGAATCAGATTGTGTAATTCCATCGCACACTCCCCGAAATGTAGGAAGTGGGGTACATTTAAATTTTGCAATGAGGTCAAGTGGGGTGGAAGAGACTCTGATCAGATCACGTTATATTGCGAACTTGCTAACAGTAAATTAAGGCATATTGACTTTCCTGTGGAACTTGGTCTATGTGCTGATAATGTTTGTAGCAACAGGTGTCATTATGAAATAATTGATAAATTGTATAACAGTATTGTAGGTGCTTTGACTGAAGCTGCGCGAAGCAGTCATAGGCTAGGAAAGTTTAGGAAACAAAAACATGTTATTGGATGGAATAAGTATGTGCGGAGGACTCATATGGAGGCACGAAGTAGCTTTCAGACCTGGATGCTACACGGTAAACCCAAATCTGGTAATATTTATAACACTATGCGTGAAACCAGAAAACGCTTTAAGCCAAAGCTTAAATGGTGTCAAGACAACGTGGATCAGATTAAGATGGATATATTAGCCACGCACCACAAAGAGAAGGACTTTAAGCGCTTTTGGAAGCATACTAGGAATTTGGAAGCTGGTTTGTGCGTGCCTGTGTGTGTTGAGGGCGAGAATGAGCTACGCCTGATTGCCGAGATGTTTAGGGAACGTTTTAAGGTTGTGTCTCCACTAGCAGGTGTGCAACAGGTGCTGGATGCTGAGGTCGAGGGTGGTGAGAGAACTCGGTTTCAAGTGAAAGAAGTCGCTCATATTATTAAGAATATGACGAGAGGTAAGTGTCCAGGACATGATGGCCTCAGCATCGAGCACTTGCATCATGCAGGTGTTCATTTGCCTAGGGTGTTGGTCATGTTCTTTAATTTGTGTATAGGACATTCATATTTACCCCAGGAGCTTATGAAGACTCTTTTTGTACCAATAATTAAAAATAGGACGGGTGATGCCTCTGACGGGAACAATTACAGACAATTACTATTTCATTGGCCACGGTCATTGCCAAGGTGCTAGATGGGCTGCTTGATAATCGCTTAAATCGGCACATAGTTTTGCACGATGCACAGTTTAGTTTCAGAGCTGGGCATTCGACTGAGGCTGCGATACTGCGACTCAAGCAGACCATTCAGTACTATGTCACGAGAAAAGCACCTGTTTATGGCTGTTTTTTGGACTGTTTGTTGTTAATCTGGCGTAAGCTCCGGGAAGAGACTAGCACTCCTGGGGATTTGATAAATATATTAAGATAAGGCAACCAAACCAATAATGTTAAGTGGGCAGGTTCATGTTCGGCAGAGTACAGGTTGGAGTGTGGGGTAAGGCAGCGTGGACTAACTTCACCACGTCTCTTCAACCCGTACATAAACGGACTGATAGATGAGCTCAGCAGGGCTGGAGTGGGTTGTTCAATGGCTGCATGAACAACATCAGTAACGCTGATGATATGGTCCTGCTGAGTTCATCTGTCCCCTGACAGGGCCCTCCCTCAACATAATCTTAGGCATCTGTGAGAGGTATTCAGTGACACATGGCCTCAGGTATAACCACAATAAGAGTAAGATATTTGTTTTTAAGTCGGGAAATAGAAGTCCTAAGACCGTCCACCGGTTAGGCTTGGGGGAATGCCGATAAGCAGGGTCACTAAGTTTAAATACCTGGGGCACTGGGTCACTGAGGATCTCTCCGATGACATAGACATTGAGAGGGAACGTTAGGCGTTGGCAGTGAGATGCAACATGCTGGCGCGCAGGTTTGCGAGATGCACTAGGGTTGTTAAAATTTCTCTTTTCAAGGTCACCAGACCTTTTATACCTGCAGCTTATGGGTCAGATATACGTAGAAAACTTTCAACGCCCTACATGTCATGTACAGTAATGGGTCCAGAATGTTGCTGGCGTTGCCTCGCTTTTGCAGTGCATCAGGTATGTTTGCCGAGGCCAACATTGACTGCTTTAGAGCAATAGTACGTAAAAGAGTTGCCTCCCTGATGCAGCGTGTGCGTGGTAGCGCCAGCAGCCTTCTGAACACCATATTGGATAGAGTTGATTGTCCTGTGGTGAAGCACTGGAATACTGTCCAAGTTTCCGGCGGTGCTATTTTTATTTAAAATAAAATAACTTGATCATTTTATTCGGAATTTGATTAATTAATTTATTGTTTTATTATTATTATGCTATTTTGATATTTAATTGTTTTTATTTTTATTTGATTCTTCATTATTAATGTTCTCCAATATAATTTTAATTAATAACATAGAATGATGTAAGTGTTACTAATCTATTTATGGATGTATCTAATCTGAAATAAATATCTAAATAAAATAAAATAAATAAAATAGCTCTTGCCGTGGCAATAGGCATAACCGAAGACGGTACATGTCCTAACAGGTTAAAAAAACGAGCGCGGTGTATTGGTAATAGTCTATTTATATTTAGATGATATATTATAACTTACACGAATAATATCGTAATATCAATATAGAAAAGGGTTGCGTAAGAAGCCACTCGATAATGAATGTAGCTGGAAATCGTTTTCTTAATAAAACCCCGAATAAGCCCGTACTAGCACTTACTTAATTAAGGTAGAAAACTATTTACCCGAATGATATCGTAACAATGTTTACTGTCAAATCATATTGATATTTTTTTTTTCGTAAAGATCTTAAACCATATTATTCGTTTAAAATACATTTTAATGAATTTTTATGGAATATACGCGTAGTTTTTCATATCTTCGTAAATAAAGTTAGAAAAATTCTGAAAAAAAATTACATGGTGTATTTTAACTTCTAGATGCCGAAAAATGCATAACATGAAAAACCCCGTAATAGGTCATTACCGGATTATTCGCGGGGGACGTCGACTTGCATTGCGTAAGTCTACAGCTGATACGTGTGACATATTGATATAATTATTACCTTCCATTTATTATTCTGAAATAATTATGTAAATAAAAATCTGCTAGTTAAGGAAATACAATGATTTGTTAATGGAATACAATACATGCTGTTACGAGCTGGGGTTCGGGATAGAAATAGTTTACACCAATTAAACCAAAATTAACACTTTAATAAAATAAACACAAAATAAAAATTAACACAGCTATCCGCACTTCAAATTCACTTGTACCTAGATCTCAGATTATATCGCCTTGTAACTTGTAATAAGACTGCTCTCTGCGTTCCTCTGCGATCTATTTATACCCCGGTCTATGAATTCTAGAACATTCTTGTAAAATCGACTCACCGCCTACACTGTCAAGAATATTCCAGAAGCTACTCGAGATACTCAGTACTGCTACTCACCGCTAGATGGCGTTAGTGTCTCAAACATTCTAGATTTTTGTCGAAGTTTCTCGACGTACTAAGCGACTGGCGTAACAATACTTATCGTAAATGGAATTGATCAGCTGTATCCTGTACATGCAATGGGCAGATCAAATAAAGGTGCCGTCCGTATGATAAAAATAGAATCAAGGAAACCATATAATTGTCAATAAGGAAAGAATCACAAACGAAATGCTATAGATATCTCGGTCACAAGAATCATCATTGTCTCGTCACGCTGGATTATCTCAGATGAGAAATTACAGGCAAAAACAAATGACGAGGCAAAAAGATCTGAATTGCGATAGAATGTATATGAAAAACATTGTATGTGCCTGTAAAATTTGCGGGTTGCCCTCGATGACACTGGGATCCCCCATCATCAGATCCTGACTTTTCTTTTTTACCCTCCAAGCCCTACACGGTTTTCATATGATCTGACCAGTACGGAGTGTATAGACAGTGAATGAGTCTCTGAGTTTCTTTCGATGGTCTTCTCAGGGTACTCAGCTAGAAAACACCGGCCCATCTAGTTTGAAGTGATTTTTTTAACCGACTTCATAAAACGGAGGAGGTTCTCAGTTCGTCTTGAACTTTTTTTTATATATGTTACCTCATAATTCGGAGACGGCTGGACCGATTTCGAAAATTCTTTTTGCGTTTGAAATGGTATACTTTCTAGTTGGTCCCATTGTTACGAAATCAGGATCTGATGATGGGATCCTGGATAAATCGAGGGAAATATTTAAATATTATAGGCACACCTATAGCGTTTTGGGTATTTCTTGAAAAAAGCAACTGAAATTGCTTTCGACAAGTACCATTTGGGGAAGTTGAACTGATGATGAAGACCACAGACAGCCACTGAAACTACTCAATAATAAGTATTTTGTGGATTGCGATTCGACTACTTGAGTACGGACGTTAAGCACTTTATGCTCGTCACAATGCATATGGTGATGTAGAGCTGATGGTCAAGTACCAGGAGAACACCTCAAAAATTAACGGCTATGCATCGCAATATTTTGTAAAAGGAGATAAGTTGTTGACATTATGGCTTTGGTAACTAGATAAATTACAAACAACCGACCCACTATAAAACGTGAAAAATTTTTTTTTGCAAAAAATAGAACCGACTGCCGATGTTATTGGTTTTGCCAATAAACCAATAACCAATAACGTAAGCTTTGTAGTGTTTTGATATGGAAGTCGGTTATATTTTTTGCTATTTTTTTTTAAATTGGTAATAGGCACGCGTTTTACCACCATCTCACCTCATGGTAAGTGACGATATGGTCGAAGATGGAGCACGCTCGCCTAGAAGTAACCTATTCACTCTTGACTTAAAGACTCCCAGGTTATAGCGATCACGAAACACAGACTCCGGCAGGGAATTCCACTCCTTAGCCGCACGCACAATGAAAGTATTCCTAAAACGTCAAAATGTCCACCATGTAACAATGGCGCATTGCCGTTTGTCTTGTAGTCCGATGATGGAACGGGCTTGACGGAATAAGATTGTGTAATTCATTGATCAAAAAGATTCACGTCTAAAGCCCGATTTACACTTCAATAAGTACAGTAGCGAGTTAAGAACTCCGACAGTTAAGTAATAAGTAGTAAGTTGTAAGTAGCGTCCAAACGTAGGCGAGTGAGTAGTCATAAGTTGCCATACCGAGAAGAAGACTAGTCGCGTCGGTTATTGTTTTTTTCTGTGCTGTGATTGTTTAGTTCCTCCGAAACAGTTGTTATGGACGTTGAATTACTCAATACCAATTTACGTGCTATAGTGACAGAATTAGTATCAATACTTTCAGAACACATTGAAAATGAAATAAAATGAATGAAATAAATACGTGTTCGCGGCCGCCACCTACAAATTTATGGTCTGTACTAAACTCGCCCGTCTACATTCCAGCCAGTGCGGGAGACGCGAGAGAGGGGGCTACTTCGCACTGGACTCGCCGAAAAATAGGATCGCGATCTATTTAACTCAACTTAATCAACAACTTACTACTTAACTCGCTTTTACCGTTCAAACTACATTAACAACTTAACTCGCCAATGACGCAAGTTAACTCGCTACTGTAGGGTAAATACGCTAAACGTCGCCCCCCCCCCCAATCTTCGGCCGTCTGTACGTTTTCAGCTTGCGTTCATTCAAAAGGTAATTAAGTGACAATTTTGCTACCTGAATTACAACCTTAGTTCATACTCTATATGTACAAACCGTTACTATTCGATTACGTCACTCGCTCTTCGCACACTGAACGTAAGTCGCGACTGCGCCGTTGAAGCGTCAAGTTTGCGTTAAAAGTAGTTTACTTGACGTGAATACCCATACATCGGGAATTGATATTACTACGGTAAGACATTTCTTTATTTTTGTTTTGAGCTTTTTTATCACTAAAACGTTATTTTTACTATATTTTGAGATAGTTTTTTCAACGTTTTGCGTATTGTTTTAAGGGCAAAATAGGAGGCCGTCAATAGAGCGCCAGTTTTGACTCAAAACCCGATTCTCGGCCGTGGCCGACTTAAAGTAAATGCAGTCTGTTTTATAAATTCCAATTCTACCAATTCCATTGGTTTAAGAAGAGAATTTGCAAAGCTTACAGGCAAATAAATCTATTTTACGTTTAATTGCCAAATACCGGCCGGGGTGATATTAGTTGAATCTCGAGAAATAAGGTACACGAAATAGGGGCCGACATTAGAAATATTAAAGATCGTAATGTCGACCAGCCTCAAATTCGGACGCCACTATACAGGCTGATTACTTTTGTATTTTTTCATTGATTGAGTGGTAGCTAGTAATTTTTAATTTATTTATCAAACTTATTTTCTCAAATTTAAATATGTATTATGACAAGTATATTTTATTAATATTATTAAGAAGTTTAGTTTTAATATAGGTATTGACAATATTGAAAACATATTTATGGTAGCTAATTATGGTTTGGGAATTTGGGATATAAATATAAATTGCTCTTTGGAACTTGCTATCTATGAAACCCTTGTTTATTAGCTTAAAAAATATCTTTTAAGTTTACTTACTTTCATTGATTAATTAACGTGCACGTGACAAAAAGCTCGTTCGTTTTCACTTAATGCTTTTAATTTAAGGTACTACAATGACAGAGCAGGTAGATGCAAGGCTTTCGCGAAAGCAAAGAAAATTATGTGGTTACGATCGCAATAAAATAAAAGAAGCTCTTGGGGCAATAGGTATGGATGTCTATTCGTGCATTAAACTATTTGGCATCCCACGAACAACGTTGCAAGTATTTTATTTTATTGTGATGTTTTACTTCGTTATAATTTTAGTACCTAACATTGTTGAGGGGAAAAATATATTTTAGTAATAAAAAAATACAATTACAAATGTATACTTAGTGTGATATTAGACTCCTGCCAAAATAAATCATATTAATAATATTTGTCAGTCTTAATTTATAACATCCTATACCCGGCCGACATTTGGGTAAAACGCGACCGACCATGGGCCGTGAATGGCCGACTTTAGGGTTTTTTCGTTCTCGACTCATCTAAACCTTAAAACTTTTTTATTTTAATAGAAATAACAACCTTATGCCTATAAACATGAAATAGACATATGAAACTATCCAAAACCGCATCAGAAGCTATCCTTCGTTGCAAACTGATGGCACCAGAGCGATCCCCAGTCAGAAAATCCGTTAGGGGGCCGACTTTTGGCGTATTTACCCTACTTATTGAAGTGTAAATCGGGCTTAAAAGTGTAATTCTTAACAAATTTACATGCAATTTACAAAATAAATACTTTTAGCGTTTAGTTATTCATGTTCAGTATAACATTCTTTAAAAGTAATAGGTACCTACTACCTATGCTAGTCTTTTCGATTTAAATTAGGTAGGTACGAAGGTATTTTCTTCATGCCTAAAAATACTCATTTTAATCTAAAAATGGTTAAAAATGACACTGACTTTTGCTAAATACTTACTAACTGTAAATACACTGTTGCCGTGTTGCGTGTCGCGCGCTCTATTCCCGCACCGCTGCACCGGGACAAATGTTTGTATGGCCTACAAATAATTGTCCCGGGTCTGAGTGTTTGTAAAATGCACTCAAGATACAGAAAAAAATCTTAAGTATGGAGTATTCTTTAATTATTGAAAAATGTTTGTAAACTGCCGCTGTTATGTGAAAAACTATTACTTAATTCCTAGGAAACAATAAAACTTTGTAGTCTAAAATCCAGGCTCTAGAATATAGGTGATTAGATACCGCATCTATCGATTGTATAATCTTA
Source organism: Tholera decimalis (assembly GCA_943138885.2). NCBI lineage: Eukaryota > Metazoa > Arthropoda > Insecta > Lepidoptera > Noctuidae > Tholera > Tholera decimalis. The sequence goes on from OW964577.2 coordinate 396,348, forward strand.
ATAATTATATACCTACTTATTATTTTGTGTAGGTCTGCCAGTCAGGCTCGGTCATGAAAGGCTTGTAGTTATAGCTACACAAAATAATTGTTTTTCATACTGTTAGTATATCTCAAAAACTACTGACTCTTTCTCGTTTCAGCTAATTTTTGTTGAAAGTTTTCATTGAGATCTAGAGCATATATTTTTCTTTTAGATTTTTGACTTTATTATTTTAAAAGTCAGACACATTTTACCAATATTGATAAAAAATGTTTGCAGGAACTTCCATGTCATTTTTAAAGACCACCAGTTCCATTTTTTGTATAAAAATCGTAAAGCGGTTCACAGAACAGATCACCTAACTAAGAAGTTTCAACTGTGAAGTCTTTTTAGCTTTGGAATAAAATGGCTGTAACATATGCACGTACAGACAGACATGACAAATCTATAAAGTTTCCGTTTAATATCATGCGGCTACGTAACCCTAAAAAAAGATACAATCTGCAACAATATCACACCACCTTTACTTGTAGTGGAGTACATACTTTAACAACAAAAAAAATTTCCAGTTTTTCTGTTACCATTTATCTTATTTACTCGCTGACTTACGGATGGATTGGCCTTTGTGAAACTATACGGGTTCCTCGTTTTACTAGGCAACCCTGAAAATATGTACTCAGGAGGCCGCCTGATAGAGCTACTCGCCGTGCTTGGTCGTTATCTGGCATAAGGACAGTAGTACCTAACATTAGAAACACTATTTTAGTACAAACGTATACGCTATCGACCCACTCCCTATTAGAGTTTGAACTGAAAGACAGCTTTATCTATTTCTTTTTTAAGACATTGCCACTTAATATTGGTAGAATTGACATTACGAGCAATCTTGTTAACGCCTCCAACTAAGCTAAATATACCTGTATCTGGAGTGGGTTCACAGCAATAGTGTAATGGGTGAGGTTCGATCCCACGACCTCTCGAATACAAGTCCGACACCTTATCCTTAGCTATTGACGTTTGGTATTTTTCATTCCACAATGTAAAAACGATGTCAATAAAATGGATTAAAACAACAAGTGTACGCTTTGTTTCTACGCAGCAGTATAATAATATCGTAATATCATTGAGAACAAACTAGGTAGCTAAGGTATACAATTAAAATATTATCATTAATTACGTACATACATTAATTAGATTATTGAGATCAAGATTATATATCTATTAGCTATTCATTGTAATTTTACTTTTAATCACTACGCATAAAAGGGTTATCATTATTAAACTATTTAATTAAAAAAAAATAGGTTAGCTGCAAGTAGTTTTAATTATTTATTATGTAAAGATGAGATTAAAACAACAAGTGTACGCTTTGTTTCTACGCAGCAGTATAATCATATCGTAATATCATTGAGAACAAACTAGGTAGCTAAGGTATACAATTAAAATATTATCATTAATTACGTACATACATTAATTAGATTATTGAGATCAAGATTATATATCTATTAGCTATTCATTGTAATTTTACTTTTAATCACTACGCATAAAAGGGTTATCATTATTAAACTATTTAATTTAAAAAAAATAGGTTAGCTGCAAGTAGTTTTAATTATTTATTATGTAAAGATGAAAATGATATATTTCATCTTTACATAATATAAATATCATCGAAGAGTCCGTGATTTCTAAATAACTGTTTACCTATTTATTTGCTTATGGTAATTTACTCATTACTAAACCACCTTTAAAATTTTGCCTGTCTGTTTGTCCGGCTAATCTTTGGAACCACCGCGCCGGAGCCAATGTTAAGGGCACTTTCACTGATAGAGAAAGAAGGTTATAGGGCCATATATTATGTAGGCTAGACATTCATCCTGGAATACCATGGGGATCGGGAATTCGCGAAAAACCTTTTACGCGAACGGTCCAAAGTCCGGACACAGATATTTTTTCAAGCGTTACAAAATATTATTAGTGATTGACATTTAGTCGATACTATTATTTAGAACCATGAATGGTCGTTCGGTACAAACTAGAGACGTCAACAAATTACAAAAGCAACAACATTCCAAGTGTGGTCTATTTAAAAAAAATACAGCGATGAGGTAAGCAATGCCAAATTGATGATTACGGTGTTATGAAGCGTAGTGAGCACTCAGAATACAGAAAGGAATGTGTGATGGCGACGCGCGACGTAGTGAGCACTCAGAATACAGAAAGGAATGTGTGGCGATGTAGTGAGCCTATTAATTCTATGTAGTGAGCACTCAAAATACAGAAAGGAATGTGTGGCGACGTAGTGAGCACTCAGAATTCAGAAAGGAATGTGTGGCGACGGTGACTGCATACCTAGTTAGACGAGCACGCCGTGGATTTCCCAGTGGCTGAGGTAGCAGTGTGTCAAGGTGACGCTGATTGGACGTGGTCGAGTGTCGCCGAGCACCGTGCGAACATCATTGTTCATCAATACTTGGCCATCTTTACGTTACGTGGTATGACTGGGTCAATTATTTAGGGTCACGGATCATATTACTTGTTGTATGATTAATTACCGCAAGGTTTAAATGTTTAGCGTTTATAACAATAGACATGATAAAAGATTATGTCGCGCACCCATCCTTGACCTATGGGAAATTTTATAGGAAAACCCAACAGAAGCCGCTCGCGCTTGCTATCACTAGGCCAAAACGTGACACAAAACGTCCCTTTTTAGGGAGCCGAAAAACAAAAAACGGAACCCATATAGTTTCGTCATGTCTGTCCGTCCGTCTGTCTGTCTCTCTGTCTGTCACAGCTGTCCATCCGTCCGTATGTCACAGCCACTTTATTCCGGAACTATTGAGACTATACATGTGAAACTTGGTAAGTAGATGTATTCTGTGAACCGCTTTCCAATTTTAAGGAATAGTTATTTGTGCAACAAGAGAGCAAAGTCGTTTTTTGCTGCGAGTGCTGATTTTGAATCCTGAGTGTGGCGATGGATTCAAAGGCACGAGATGCAAAAAACTTTGCTCTCGTGTAACACACATAACTTTTCACTTCAGCAGCGAGAACACTTTAGGAGATAAAATAATAAACAGGAATAGATTGAAATAAGTATTTGTTATGAATCAAAGTAATTAACATTGTAGGTAGAGGTACCAATTCAATAAAATGGAACATTTTAATAATTTAAAGTAAAGTTACTGCAATTCTGCAAATTAAAAGTAAAAGATTTATTTGGCAACGTTATAGTTGCATTGAGTTGAGTTTGATTATCTGGGGTTAAGGTTTCTGTTCCGGTGGTAGATTGAGAAGGAACAACGGTAAACGACTCTGATCGGCTTTCTGTATAAGTAATATTTTTTTAACTTATTCAACTCTTTACGCCAGCCACGAAATTTTATTCCCGCTCTTTTATTTAAATTAAGGTGTGTTCGGAAATAGCACCCGATATTTTATTATTCAAAATATATTACGTAACATTATTGAAACTAGAAATAAATATTTAACTTAGGTTAAATATCAGTTTTATTTGCAGTAAATACTTATTTTCGTTCAAATACAACAATAAGTTAAAAATTCAATAAATTACATCAAAAGACATAAATATCGTTTTGCAAAATTTCTTCAGTTAGTACGAAATTCCGAACGTGTTTGTCTCTGAGGTTGAATTCAAAATCGGAACTTCGAAAGGGCTGGTCTATGTCTCTCTCTCTTTCTAATGGCGGGAAAGAGATAGAGTGTGAATGTTTCGAATTGTATGATTAACCCAGGCTGAATAAGATATTCGTGGCTTTCTGAAAACAAAAATTAAAAAGTTACTTTGTCTCACTCAGTGAGCAAAATCGCATTTTGCTCACTGATTTCAGGCAGCAAAACCTACATTTTTGAGCTACTGAAGTGAAAAAAATATTTAAAATTAAGGGGGGCTCCCAATACATAGAACTGAAACTGAAAATATTTTCCATCGTCTTTCTTGAGGTCACTCGATACGCTGACAGATCCCAATGTGAACGCCCGGAACGTCCCACCTGCCCTAAATAATGCTGATGAGGTGTCAACGTTAAAGACGCACAAGCAATAGGCTCGCAGACGGCTTCTACTGCAAGCGAAATCAACTTTCTCACGATCCCGCTCAGTGGCCTGTTTCTGGACCACTACGGTTTCACCGAAGAAGACTACTTCCCTCCTTTTTTCGTCAGCAAAGCCCCCACTATTGCCGGCAGAGATAGGTCTCGTCCGGTTATAAACCCTCGCCCACACATCCACCAGGATGTCCAGTGGTGGCAAGTGTATCAGGAGTGATGCCACTCTCAGGTCACTTCGAATCCTGTGTGTCTTACGATTGGTTACCGGTATCAAGTACCAATTCATGCATAACTTGAACGTCTTCTTCGATTATGCCTTCGGGTTATGCTGAGCAGTGTGGACTCTATGAACACTTACCGTATCTCGCACGACGTGACGTCACCCTCATTATGTAACTAGCCTGCAGTTATCAGCACTTACAAAATGCAAACTTAATCTTTTTGAAGATTTTCACGCTAATTTGATTAGTCCCATTATTGCTGATTAAGATTACATAGTTACCTACAAGTTTACTGATTACAACATTAAAATGGCAGTTAAGTAACGATTTATAGTTACCAGATATTTATTGCTCTGTCAATTTCATGTAATATTTTTTATTAAAACCCGCGTGAGATTAGGATTGACCACAAAACACGCCATTCAATATGTTTCACTGTAATAGACTTGCAGCTGAATGTGTAACGTAACATCTCAATAAAGTTAATGTTCCGACGCGAAGTAAAGTACCTACAGCGACATAGCCTGGTTTTAATATTTAAAGTAGATCAAACCATTTTAAGCATAGCTGCAAAGTGAAATGATTACGAATGAGAAAGTATTCGCACACACACTGCTTTATTCGAATAGGTTCTTTCTCATTTGAATTAGGTAGTTTAGGTAGAGGGGACTGATAACGGTTGCGGAAGTCGTGGCTGCGAGATGGCGACCAGCCCAGTATTAAGGCGTCATCGTGCATAGCTCGTGTCAGTCAGCCGAACAGTGGCGTGCCCCTGCTCGGGCTCTTTTTTTTTTAAGGATAGGAAATCATACAATGACTGCCTCCCGATCTGCCCCCCCCCCCCTCAAATTATCCCCTGGGAATGATCTGTAATGGTCCCCCTAAAACAATTATAATAGGGTGCTCTCGAATTAAATTTCGGGGTGGAGTAATAAGTTCGTGGAAGGAAATTATTATAAAAATAACCTGCGCACCACTGCGCACCCAGCCCCAAAAGCTTTTTATTTCTTGAAAACTGCACGACGAGATGAAAATGCATGACGAAAAATAAGCTAGAGTAAAATATGCAATTTCTCACACAAATCGATCCATCGATCTATCAATCTGTCAGTACAGACAGTTTGCAAGTTCGCTTCGCTTGCTAAAGAAAAAGCTTTTCATTCAAGAGCAAATGAAGCGAATGTGGGATGCAAACCTGGATGCAGCGAGCACCACTGGCTAATATTAAATAGCTATATACATACATGTAACTGTCCTGACCGATGTCGGCAACGTCGGCCACTCTCAGCGGAGATATTATAGCACAAAAGTATGTGCAGGTACAGGAACAGCTACCTCAGTGCTTCTCACTCTTTATCTCGCTCGCACACTACTGGCCGCGGTCACGCGAGCAAGCGAGACAGGGTGGCAGGGAAAAGACTCCAAGACCCGATAGTTTAGGTTATTTCTTTTCACGGTGAAAATAACGGTAATTAAACAAAAGTAAATAACTTAAGACCTGCTTTATAGTTAGTTCAATTAATATGCAAAGTTTCATTATCTAATTTGAAATTACTTTTAAATACCAGCGGTTTATTGTTCGGTTTGGAGGTTATTTTGGATTCTTTTTCTATCAAGAAAATTTTATGGAATCGTGTTTTCGTCAAACATAGTACCTAACATTAATCCTCAACTATACTATATATTTATTTCAATATTATTGCTGCAGTATTTTCGACATAACGGAGGATCATGCTAAGCCATTTGAGGTAGTATAGGCCCTTAACTGTCATAGTCCGATGCGACGACAATCCGACACGACCGGAGAGAGGTGAGGCGCAGGATCCGTGCGCACCGAGGCACGGGGGTACCACGCCGCCAACTTCTAAACTCCGGCTACTACTAAGCACTTTTTGCCCGACCCGGGAATCGAACCCGAAACTTCATGCTCGGCCGTCGCTTGCGAGCTCTTGTCTCTCATTATTATAATCAATTGTACTTTATTTTAATTGTGGTTTGATGTAATCACTTCACTACCCGGTAGAGAATGCCTCAGGCCATTAAATCCGCCTTTTTACCTTTGTTTTGCATAAAGTTTAAATACTGCTGGTTTTTATACGTCTCAAATAAACACTGCAGATATTGTAGTCAACTACTTTTACATATGTATTTTATTCAGGTTAAAGTATTTCCGTACCACGATAACAGGAAAATTGTCGCGCTTGAGTCACCGCATCCCCGGTGCGGCGCCGCTGTACTGCAGATTACACGTAGTGCGCTGTGACTGCAACTTATTTGGTATACCTAAATGCTTATCGCTGGGAGAGTCGAATACCTCGCTCCCCCCCTCCAGTTGACCAGACGGCGCCAGAAAGAAGGAAAGAGGAGTGTTTAAGTACTTCTGCAGCCCCCGCGCAGGTCTGCGAAGGAATACAGGGTGGTTGTAGTCCGTAAGAATCTGACAGACTCCTTTGCACATCCCAGGATGGACATCCCTGATATTCGTCTTCTGAAAAAAGTATAACTAAATGCTTCGATCACTATTATTGATTGATTGTCCACATGTGAGGCACTGTTGTGACCGGCATATTGTTAAGGTGAATAAAAGAAAAATAACCTGACATTTTCTATGTAATAGCTGTAGTTTGGTAATTTAATGTGACTTTTAATTTGAAATTTAATTTGACTTTTAATTTGAAATTTAATTTGATAAATTGACATTTTTTTTTATTAATTTAATTGACTTTTAATATGTCTTTGAATCTTTTTGTATGTCAATTTCTCCATTTGTATTTTAAATTAGGAAGCCGAGCAATTGATTGAATTTGTGTATTTTTATTTTATTTCATATGGGTCTTGGACCTAAAATAAATGAACGTTAATTTTTAAACATATCACTCACAATGATTCCCTTACAATAACAATATGTAATTTTCATATCCAACTTCCATGTCACCCTTCACTCACCCTGTTACATACTCACACTTCTTTACTTCACTCACTCAGAGGACTGAAGGCTTTTAATATTTAATTTAGTATTGCTTAAATTCCGGCATCAGAAACAGATACAATAACAATAAAAACAAAAAATATTGATTTTTTCTTTTTTGTTTATAATTCAGCCTATAATGTTCCCACTGTTGGGAGTCAGGTGTCCTCCCTATTTGAGGGAATTGGCCGTAATCCTCTCTCAGCTCTCTGTCGGTAAATAAAATATGCTCTCAAACGCGCAACGTTGAGCCAACACGTCATGTGTCTTACACGATCAAACTTAAGTAGTTAAGTTATATTCAAGCAAGTATATTCGCTCACAGATCGTAACGCGTTAACTTGTTGAGACAGCTGAATAATAGTGGTGGTTTTCCTTGAGTATTTGCATATTATTATTTGCATCATATTTAAAACTACCTTTTGCCCGCGACTTCGTTCGCGTGGAAGAAAAAACCCCACGATTTTGAAACATTCTTCATTAGTGCTCCGCTCCTATTAGTCTTAGCGTGATGATATATAGCCTATAAATTTTTATCTATAAATTCCTCGATAAATGGGCTATCTAACACTGAAAGAATTTTTCAAATCAGAACCGTAGTTCCTGAGATTAGCGCGTTCAAGCAAACAAACAAACAAACAAACAAACAAACAAACTCTTCAGCTTTATAATATTAGTATAGACAACTGCGATGAGGGCCTCTGGCATTCTGGCATCCGTACTTACCTGTATCTAATCAAGTTAAAAATAATTTAATCATTTATTGTGCGCACAGTCAAGCTGTGGAATTCTCTGCCGGCTTCTGTGTTCCCTGCCACTTATGACCTTTCGGCCTTTAAAGCAAGAGTAAATAGGCATCTTCTGGGCTCGCTCGTCACATCGTAGACCTCATCTATCGCTTACCATCAGGCGAGATCGGGGTCAAGAGTGGGCTCATCTATACTAATATTATAAAGCTGAAGAGTTTGTTTGTTTGTTTGTTTGTTTGTTTGCTTGAACGCGCTAATTTCAGGAACTACGACTCTGATTTGAAAAATTCTTTCAGTGTTAGATAGTCCATTTATCGATTAAGGCTATAGGCTATATATCATCACGCTAAGACCAATAGGAGCGGAGCACTAATGAAAAATGTTTCAAAATCGGGGGAAAATTTTTCCACGCGGACGAAGTCGCGGGCGGAAGCTAGTCAGTAATAAAAAATGTATACAATATGAGAAGTCGTGCAGCGCTTCGCTCCCGTGGATAAAAACATAACCTCCTTCTTTTGCAGTCGGGTAAAAAGTAACGGCAGGGATATATTAAAACAATTAATTACAACAAATATACAAAATTATGTACTAAAATACAAACTACAATAAAGCTAACTAAAACTACAACAAATTAAAAAGTAACCTTCTAACAACAAACCTCAATATTTAAGCTACTTCGATGCCAAATTTCATTCAAATCCACCCAGTACTTTCGAAGATTAGCGCGTTCAAACAAACAAACTTTTCCGTTTTCAACCGACGACAAAAAAAGGACGAGGTTATCAAGTCGAAGCGTATATATATATGTATATATTTTATGTATGATCACCGATTATCGAAGACGGCTGAACCGATTTGGACAATTATGTTTTTGTTTGAAAGGGTATACTTCGAAATTGGTCCCATTGTCACCAAGTCAGGATCTGATGATGGGATGTTGGTGAAATCGAGGGAACTCTTCAAATATTATAGGCACACCTTTAGTGATTTGAGTATTTTTTATAGTAACTTGTGTAGTTGCATTCGAAAAGCACCATTTGTGAAGTGGACCTGATGATGAAGACCACAAATGGCCACAAGAACTACTCAATATACAACGTGTAACGGAAACCCCATATCTATCCAAAAGGACTGAAGACAACATCTGGTATGGAGTCTCTATGAAAAGTTTCAGCTCAAAATAAGTGACTCACAGAATTGACCCCAAATTATTGGTTTCATATTTTAATAACAAACGTGTCACAGCACTATGAGGGTCATTACTTTCTACGCCACATGCCAATAAAACGATAATTCTCTTCGTTCATCTTAATTTGAAAAAATCGGCCCCTGGTATCAATATGTATTTAAATTTCTAATATGCTCCACACATGTAGACATAGGATTAGAAAACCCTTGCCATATCGTTTTTTATCATCGAATGAATCCGTGCACTCGGTATGTATATACCCTTTAAATTACACGTTGTACTTATAAGTAGGAATAAAAATTAAACCGACTTCCACGAAACACTGCAAAGTGAAAAATAACTTTAATTTCGGTAGTCGGTGTCATTAGTTTTGTATTTTCGTTTAAAAAAAATGCATTTAATTCAAGTAAATTAACTCATATAAGATTAACAAAATCAGAAACACACACACCAAATATTATTTTCAAAGAATAAATTAAAATTAAAATGACAATTACAAAAAAAAAGAACTAAATGAAATAAAAATGTCAATAAAAAAACAATAAAAGGAATAAAATAAAATGGTCATAATAAATTTTTCTATAATTAAAAATGCTATAAGTCACCGACTTCCGAAATTAAAGTTATTTTTCACTTTGCAGTGTTTTTTGGAAGTCGGTTTAATTTTTTGGTAAAAAGTTTTTATTTCACTCTTTTTAGTTGGTCGATTTATAATTTACCTAGTTACAAAAGCCTAAATCTCAACTACTTATAACCTTTTACAAAATATTGCTTTTTCCAATGCTGGGCCGTTAATTGTTGAGGAGTTCTCCTGGTACTTCACCATCAGCTTCACTTCACCATATGCATTGTGACGAGCATATTGGGGTCGCAATAACCATATTCAAGTAATCGAAGCGGAACCCATGAAATACTTATTATTCCTACTTATATATTGAGTAGTTCCAGTGGCCATCTGTGGTCTTCATCATCAGGTCCACTTCAGAAATGGTACTTTTCGAATGCAACTACACAAGTTACTATAAAAAATACTCAAATCACTATAGGTGTGCGTATAATATTTGAAGAGTTCCCTCGATTTCTCCAGGATCCCATTATCAGATCCTGACTTGGTGGCAATGGGACCAATTTCAAAGTATACCCTTTCAAACAAAAAAAGAATTTTCCAAATCGGTTCAGCCGTCTTCGAGTAATCGGTGATCATACATAAAACAAAAAACAAAAAGAAAATATACGCGTCGAATTGATAACCTCCTCCTTTTTTTGTCGTCGGTTGAAAATAGATTTTATCAAGTTTCGGGGGATGGTTTAAAAAATATTTACTTGAGCAGGCTGTAGAACAGGGGTGTCAAACTCAATTTTGCAGAGGGCCATATATTAGATTTAGAATTTGTAGGCGGGACAGGTTCAAATGAATAAACTAAAACATACTTAATTATTTTAATATCTTTATTATTTAGCGTCGAGTGCAGTCTAAAATCTCTATAAAACAAAATTCATTTATCTGTGATATATTGTGATCGCGGGCCGTATCTTTAACATGACTGCTTTAGAACATACTTATAACTTCATGTATAAATTACTAATTTTATAACATCTCTAGTGATTATTCCAAAATCGGTTTTTGGTAATTTCTGAAAGAAGAGGTTTTTCGATTTCCCGGAGTTTGCGATATATTAGGGTCACCACCAGTCTGACCGGACGCAGCTGAGTATTTGTGCATGGAGCGTCTGCCTAACTGACCTACGCGTCTCAGTAGAAGGGTAACACGATATAAATCGACAAGTCCAGTGTCAGACTTTCTGGCATCTTACTACCTGTAATAGCTGTCAAAGATGTACAGATGAGACTTACATTTTTTCCTCAAGGAGGAGTTCGTTGCTAAACAATACAGCCGCACGACTCGATAGATAGAATATATTTTATTGTACACGTGAATCTAAACACATCTATTGATTAAGCTATGGTTACAATCGCGGTCTTATCGTTGAGAGCGATATCTGCCAGACAACCTTTGGAACGACTTTACGAAGTTTAATTCTCGATCGATCTTCAAGGTGAAGCAATGCTTGCAGGTGTCTGTTTGAGGATGGGTGTTCATCTTAATAAATCGAGATTCGTCCGTGCCCCGCAGTTGGTCCCACCTGTCCTTGGAACTGGTACTCAACAACATCCGGTTGGACTGAAAGTTGGTAGGAATACGCTGGGGATGATGATCTTCTAAGATATTCATTTTAATGATTAACTATAAAGGGCAAATTTGAACAACATTGGGAGGAAATAATACCTGCCATATTGTTTTTTTATTGATAATAGGCTCGCGTTTGACCGCCATCTCACCTGATGGTAAGTGATGATGTGGTCGAAGATGGAGCACGCTTGCCTAGAAGTAACCTATTCACTCTTAACTTACAGACTCCCAGGTTATAGCGATCAGGAAACACAGACTCCAGCAAGGAATTCCACTCCTTAGCCGTACGCACAATGAAAGTATTCCCAAAACGTTTCATGCGTATGGTTGTGATGTCCACAATGTAACGATGGCGCATAGCTGTTTGACTTGTAGTCCAATGATGGAACGGGTTTGGCGGGATTAGATTGTGTAATTCCATCGCATACTCCCTGAAATGTAACCGATAGAAAACCGATAGACTTGGAACTCGTCGTCGATTTTCAAGGCTCTAGAGCTTTGATTCATCCAGTGAATCGTTGCCAATGAGTCCCTTAGCCTTTTTCTCGATAGACTCAAGCGCGTCCAGTTGGTATTTGGCAGATGCATCCCAAATATGAGAGCAGTACACATACACGACCGAACCTGGGCTTGATAGAGATTGAGCAGCTGTTCGGGTGTGAAGTACCGTCTCACCTTTGCTAGGATTCCCAACTTTTTTGCTGCTAGCTGAGCCTTAGCCTCGATAAATGGACCAAAATTGAGGGTGAAAGTTAGTGTTACCCCAAGAAGCTCAATACGATCGGTTATCGGCACGATTACATCGCGGAAAGTATAGGAGCCGGTCGGAATTGGCTCCTTTTTGTGGAGAAGAGACACGCCTGGGTCTTAGCTGCATTAAACTTGACCAAGTTAGCATCACCCCACTCTGAGACAGCCTTCAAGGACAAGTTCAAGCGCTCAACCATTTCCTCACGGAGAGACTTGTGACCCACGAGCACGGGCGCTGGTCAACTGAACATTGTTTAGTAATTAACTCATTATTTTTAGGGTAGGTAGGTACAAACCACCAGTCCAATTTCAAAAATACTTTCATCAATATAAAGCTACATTATTGGCAGGTAACACAGCATTTATTTTAGTTTGGTTGGTTTGCTTGTCATAAAACGTTCTTGTCAACACAAGGTTTAAAAAATTCCCTAAACTTATCCTTCCTTCGCGTGCGCTGCTAAAACGACTAGTACCTCCTATTACATAGAAAATACGATACATATTTAATATTCTTACTAATGACAACAAAAATGTCGTCACAACAATGTATATACCTACTCTATACATATAATAGGTATTAAAACGTGAAGCAAAAACTTGGTACCCCTTTTTACGAACATTAAATATGCAATAAACTAAGAACATTTTTTAAATGCATTCGAAGTTATTTTAATTTGCTTTTAGGGTTCCGTATCCCAAAAGGAAAAAAACGGTACCCTTATAGGATCACTTTGTTTTCCGTCTGTCAGTATGTCTGTCCGTCAATAACCTTTATGGGAAACGCGTGGAGATATCGAGTAGAAATTAAAACCATATAATGTGAGGTCTACAGTCTCTTGAAGCACTGAAAAAATCATACTTCTAAATTAACGTAAAAAGACACGATCGTTTATGATGCGAAAAATCAAAAAATCAAAATCAAGAGAATCAAAATTGATAGGGTACAAGACTTCCCGTTGAGCTACAACTATGAAATTTGGCAAGTAACATCGTCTTATTGAAATTAAAGGAAAAATCTGTAAAAATATTCTTATAAGGAGTCGAAATTTAAAATAGGAGCTACTAGTTCAAGTGAAGTCACATAAGAAAAGCTTGATGTGCATATTCCAAAACATTTCTTTTTGTTTTTTATGACGCCTACATTCTTAATTATAATGAAAAATAACAAAAAAAATAATGTCTCTTCCAATATGGAACCCTCGGCGGACGACTCCGACTTGCTCTTGTCCGGTTATTTTATATAGTAAAACAAAGAATAAGTACTTTCATTGTGCGTACGGCATTCCCTGCCGGACTCTCTGTTTCCTGATCGCTATAACCTGGGAGTCTTTAAGTCAACAGAGAATAGGTTATTTCTAGGCGAACGTGCTTCATTATCCACCACATAATCAGGTGAAATGGTGGTAAACACGAGCCTATTATCAATAAAAAACAAAACTAATGCGAACAAAAAGTGATTGTATCCGTATCTTAACATAATCCTTATCAAATAAATTATCAAATCACTTCAGCTGTTTACGTTGGAGTGAATTAGTCAAATCGGTTTGAAATAATGATAAATAGGTACATGTAACAAAATAAAAATTGTCGCGATATTCGTGCTTTCCGAGGCACGGAAAATCTCGATATACTGAGATAGTCACCCATCCATGAATTGACCTGGGGAAGTGTTGCTTAACTTTGAAGATGGACCCATTCTAGGTCCTAGCTATCATTTATACATCTTTGACAGTAGTAGATACGGGTAGTCAGAAACCAGGTAATCTGACATTACTTCTAGCAGGTACCTATCTCGGTATCGTATTATCTACCTATAAAGTTTCACATGTGTAGTCCTAATAGTTTCCGAATAAAATGGCTGTGACATACGGACAGACAGACAGATAGACAGACAGACATGACGACTTTTGACATTCCGTTTTTTGCCATTCGGCTACGAAACCCTAAAAAGAGAGCCATGAGATGAATCAGGGACGAAGTGGTGGTAGACAGCACGCTAGTCCTGCCTCAAGCTGACCCTGACAGGCACCCTCAGCTTGTATAATCGCGACTGTATTGTAAATGTGCAGCATATTCACATTATTCAGACATATTGGAGGCACGTGAGGCGACAAGCAGACCACAACATACACACCACCAGACAGCCCGCACCCAATCTGAGAAAACTAATAGAAAATCAGGTGAGATCGTGGTGAAACGCGAGTATTTTCAACCGACGACAAAAAGAGGAGGTTATCAATTCGACGCGTATATATATATATATATATATATATATATATTATGTATGATCATCGATTACTCGAAGACGGCTGAACCGATTTGGAAAATTCTTTTTTGTATTGAAAGGGTATACTTTGAAATTGGTCCCATTTTCATAAACGTCAGGATCTGATGATAGGATCCTGGAGAAATCGAGGGAACTCTTGAAATATTATAGGCATACCTATGACGTTTTGGGTATTTATTATAGTACCTTCTGCAGTTGCTCTCAAAAAGTACAATTTGAGGAAGTGGAACTGATGATGAAGACCACAGATGGCCGCCGAAACTACTCAATAATAGTATTGAGTGGATTGCGATTCGAATACTTGAATATGGATGTTAAGCACTTTATGCTCGTCACAATGCATATGGTGATGTAGAGCTGATGGTGAAGTACCAGGAGAACTCCTCAACAATTAACGGCCCAGCAGTGGGAAAAGCAATATTTTGTAAAAGATTATAAGTAGTTGACATTTAGGCTCTTGTAACTAGTGTTGCCCAAACGAGAGTCTCGCAAGACTCTTGCGAGACTCTCGTTTGGGCAACACTACTTGTAACTAGGTAAATTAAAAATAGACCAACTAAAAAGAGTGAAATAAAAACTTTTTACCAAAAAATTAAACCGACTCCCAAAAAACACTGCAAAGTGAAAAATAACTTTAATTTCGGAAGTCGGTGCCAAAAACGAAAATAGAAAACTAAAGACACCGACTTCCGGAATTAAAGTTATTTTTCACTTTGCAGTGTTTTATGGGAGTCGGTTTAATTTTTTGGTAAAAAGTTTTTTATTAACCATTTAAAAAAATATACGTTCAGTCTCATGCACGTATTTTTTTGGGTGTGAAAATCATTGAATGACTTCTCTCGCTCTGGATGGAGGAAGGGAGTGTCAGACTTCTACTGACTAAAAACCTACCATTTTCAGTCTGCTGCCGTTGTGTTCCGGGGCCGCAGTATCTCGATAGAACATTCCCGCAACCCCGGCAGGCAATGGCCCTATAAGGCCCTTCACTAATACACGTCTACTTCGAAGTTGGCACTTGTTACCTGTGCATGTTAGAAACGCGTCAGCAGTCGCCTGTGCGGGATCTAGGACAGACCCGCTCGTCGGAGACAGTGATTAAAAACGACAAATGTATGTAAAGGGTTTTTCAACAAGAACTTTGTTTTGTAAAACAAAATAAAACAAAGAATTTAGAGGGAAATGAATAAAATTTTTATTGAGTTACAAAGAGAAAAGTTTGGCAGTTATGAATGAAAAATGATATCTGGCAAATGTCCACCACAACCACGCTGACAGAATACAGATGTTGATTTTTTCATCAAAATTTTTAATCACTTTTTGGCAAAATGTCTATTTCGTTAATGACATCACGGATTTTGAGTTTTAAGACTGCAATCGATTCGATTGGCTCCGTATAGACTCTGTACATAGCCCCACAAAAAATAATCCAGTGGTGTTAAATCACACGATCTGGCTGGCCACTTAACAGCTGAATTTCGCGAAATTATGCGATCGGGAAATTTGGTTTGCAATAAATTTATCGTTTCATTGGCTGTGTGACGTGTGGCACCGTCCTGTTGAAACCACATTTCAGTGATATCCATGTCATCAATAATAGGCCAAAACTTAGTGGATAACATCTCGCGATAGCGTGATCCGTTGACTAACAGTCATTTCCAGCCTCATCTTCGAAAAACAACGGCCCAATCACGCCTCCCGACCATATAGCGCACCACACAGTGACACGTTGAGCATGCAAAGGCTTCTCAATAATTGCTTTAGGATTTTCATAAGCCCAAATGTGGCAATTTTGCTTGATGACGTACCCTGACATATGAAAATGTGCTTCGTCTGAAAAAATGATTTTTTCAGAAAAACAAGCAGATTGTTCCTGAATGAACTGAGCGAATCTACGGCGATTTGAATGGTCGGTCAGCGTCAATTTCTGCACCATTTGAATCTTGTAAGGCTTCAAAGCCAAATCCTTTCGCAGAATTCGCCATGTTGTGCTTTTGGATAACCCCAATTGTTGAGAACGTCATGAAATTGTCAAATTTTGATCTTCCTCAACACTGTGGTTCACGGCAGCGATGTTTTCTGTTGAACGACCCGGTCGAACACGTGTTGGTGTTGGCGCATTTTGTACCGAGCCTATCGACTCAAATTTCGCGACCAAATTCTTAATAGCGGTTTCAGAACGACGATTATGTTGTCCGAAAATATCACGAATTTTACGAAATGAAACTTTAACAGAACGACCATTTTCATAGTGGATTTGAATTATTTTAATGCGATTTTCGAGCGAAATTGAATTCATTGTAACAATTGCCAAAGCACCTACTACGAATACCGCCAAAAACTAAATGTCAAAACTATCAAGTTCTTGGTGTTGCCTCAAATGAAAAACAAAGTTCTTGTTGAAATACCCTGTACAAACCCTGCATAGCAATCGTTCTGTAGAAGTGTTTAAGAGTGAGTAGGTTACTTTATTTTTTATTGACAATAGGCTTGCGTTTGATCATCATTTCACCTGATGGTAAGTGAGGATGTGGTCGAAAATGGAGCACGCTTCCCTAGAAGTAACCTATTCACTCTTACCTTAGCCCCCCAGGTTCGGAAACATTCGGGAAACACTGACTCCAGCACTCCTTAGCCGTACGCACAATGAAAGTATTCCTTAAAAAAACTTTTTACCAAAAAATTAAGGCTTGTATTCATGCCAATAACCTTGACCATTTGGGTGGAGCTAACGACCCCTCTCCGCGCGCCACTCCGCGCAGCTCCACCACCCGCGCGCACTGCCACCTCCCGGCCCGCTCCCGCACCTCCAGCATGCGTCGTCGCTTCGCCTAGTCTCGGCACAGAGTATCGAAATCACAGAAGGTCAAGTCATCGTGAAAGTTAAATTCATTTTTATTTGTACCGCATCAAAAGCGGTCAAATTTTGTTTTTATTTATTATCTATTGATATGGATGCACTATTAATATGTACTGTAGAAACTATACCTCTATTATAAATCAGCCTGGCTTGAAACATGAGGTAAACAACTTGATGTATCTTTTTAACTAAATTATAAATAAAATAAAAATTTATGGCTAAATGTGTTGCTAAGCGCAAAACTCAGGAATGGCTGGACCAATACGGATTTTTTTTTGCGAATATTCGTTGTAGTCTGAGGAAGGTTTCTATGAAGAGAAAAATAGTAGGTAGGTAGGTAGGGTAGGTATGTAGGTAGGAACTTAGAGTAAGGTAGATAGGTAGTATAATTATTACTAGTGTATGTCATATTATTTGTTATATTTTTTATAAACAAATAGATTATAACTAAAATTCACTGAAATTTAACTTTCTTTCACCAAGTATTTTTATTCTTTTGGTTAGTTGAACTTCTTCATCGTCACTTATTTCTCCATGTTCACATATATTTATTTTTGGAAATTTTGATAGCCATATAAAATCTTGTTCTATGTTTTCTTTTTGTCCTTCTTCGTTCTCGTTTTCTTCATTTTTCTGTTCAATCTGTTTTGCTTTCCTTAGTTCTATTTCCTTCTCTTTGTCGTTTTCTTCTTTCTCTTGTATATTATCTTAACTCTATTTCTCTATCTCAACTGGTGGCTTCGCCCGTACGAAGAGAAACCGGTTCATATCGGCTCAAGCCAGGCCTCGCTCAGACGAAGTGCACAAACGCGCCTAGCTTGTAGTAGTGTACCTATCATAGCGCAGTTGTACGAAGCTTAACCTCTGTCTGTTTACTCTGTGCTATCTACTTTTATGCGAGGTTAGTAAAGCGATAGTTTATAATGAAATCTATACTATATATAATATAATATATAATCTATACTAATATTATAAAGCGGAAAAGTTTGTTAGTTTGTTTGTTTGTTTGCTTGAACGCGCTAATCTTCGAAAGTACTGGATGGATTTGGATGCAATTTGGTATGGAAGTAGCTTGAAGCTTGAGGAAGGTTATAGGCTACTTATTATGCGACTGCAAAAAAGGAGAGTTATGTTTTTACCGTGATAGAATCCACGGGAGCGAAGCCCCGCGTGAGTACTAGTATAATAATATTATAAAGCGGAAAAGTTTGTTTGTTTGTTTGCTTGAACGCGCTAATCTTCGAAAGTACTGGATGGATTTGGATGCAATTTGGTATGGAAGTAGCTTGAAGCTTGAGGAAGGTTATAGGCTACTTTTACGCGACTGCAAAAAGGAGAGTTATGTTTTTACCGTGATAGAATCCACGGGAGCAAAGCCCCGCGTAAATACTAGTATGTAGATAAAACTTTAAACTTGCCTTGATAATAAATGTATACCCTTTTGTTTTTAATATTTTTTTAGACCCCTCTTCATTCGTTTCTTCTTATTCCCCATGTTTTACAAACTAAATTTAAACACTAATAAAACTGTAAAATACTATAACTTTATAACATTAACACTACTTATAGATACCTACATAGAATACTCTTAACTTATAAACAAGAATCACAAATAAAACTTTTTAGCAAAAAATAGAACCGACTTTCATATAAAAACACTACAAAGGCAAAATTAACTTTAATTTTGGAAGCCGGTGTCATTTTTTTGACTCCGTCTTCCGAAATTTAAAGTTATTTTTGCCTTTGTAGCGTTTTTATATGAAAGTCGGTTCTATTTTTGGTAAAAAGTTTTATTTCACGCTTTTTAGTGGGTCGGTTTGTAATTTATCTAGTTACAAAAGCCAAAATGTCAACTACTTACCACTTTTTACAAAATATTGCTTTTCCCGGTGAAGAGCCGTTAATTTTTGAGGAGTTCTCCTGGTACATCACCATCAGCTCTATTTCACCATATGCATTGTGATGAGCATAAAGTGCTTAACATCTATATTCAAGTTATCTAATCTCAATCCACGAAATACTTATTATTGAGTAGTTTCGATGGCCATCTGGGGTCTCCGTCATCAGGTCCACTTCCTCAAATGGTGCTTTTTGATAGCAACTGCACAAGGTACTATAAGAAATATCCAAAACGCAATAGGTATGCCTATAATATTTGAAGAGTTCCCTCGATTTCTCCATGATTTCATCATCAGATCCAAACGTGACGACAATGGAACCAACTAGAAAGTATATTCTTTCAAACAAAAAAAGAATTTTCCAAATCGGTCCAGCCATCTGCGAGTAATGAAGTAACATACATAAAAAAAAGTTCAAGATGAATTGAGAACCTCCTCCTTTTTTTAAAGTCGGTTAAAAAGCTATTCCACTATTTACAAAATTAAATTTTTGCAATATCTTACGATTTTATTTCGTAGTGCTTGAGCTCTCGCAACGCGGCGTACGTCCACCTAGCAACACGATGCGCCCCGCACTGAATTTGTGGACGAGTGCGGGGGTGACGTAAACGCAGTCTTTAATCGGACCCATTTTTAATTTATTGTAATAAAAATAATACATATTTGTAAAAAGTAACAAAACCAAATTATTTTCATCTGTATTACAAAGCAGTAGTATATTTTTTATACTCTTTTGATAAGAAATTAAGGAGTAAAATGGTTTCATCTCAATGATTTGGAGGTGACTTGGCATTTTTTTTTTCTTATTAAGTGATACCGATAGAAAAATTGTGGCTAAACCAAATTACGGTTCATATCATGTAGATTACTAACAATTTTTTTCAGATGTAATTTCTCTGTAATTGCCGATGAAAAGTTGCTTCATCTGAATGCTTTTTTCAAGTTTTTTTCGAGAGAGCAGCCTTAAACCGACTCCCAAAAAACACTGCATAGTGAAAAATAACTTTAATTTCGGTAGTCGGTGTCTTTAGTTTTGTATTTTCGTTTTTGGCACCGACGTGATCATACATAAAAAAAAAAATATACGCGTCGAATTGATAACCTCCTCCTTTTTTTGTCGTCGGTTGAAAAGATTTGTGCGTCTGGGGGGGATGTCCACCATGTAACGATGGCGCATCGCCGTTGGTCTTGTCACTTCTGATCCGTGGGTCAAAGCCAACAGAAGCCAGTAGTAGACAGAGCAACCATGAGGTTAAGTGACCTTCGTGCACTTCGTGATGTCCGGAGGTCGGCGATGCGCGGCGAGGAGTGCGCTCGGGGAGGTCACGCGCGTCGCGCTGCTACACAATGTCACTGCGCGCGCGCCGATACTCCCGCCATTCACTACAACTATTCATTAAAACAACAATGCTTCGTAACGAGTCTTTTTCCCACCTAAGGATGACTTTATTGTTTTCTATACATCTGTTTCACGGTCACTGTTATACAATAGTGTTAAAATATTGATGATTGCTTCCAAACCAGATTGTACAGTTTTATCAGCGTAGCTAGCTAGCAAGCCTAGTCCCTGGGTTGGGCAAGAATCGGCGATGCTTTTAGCCTCACTTGACGGTGATTACCCAGCATTAGTGTAGGACGCAGGCTAATTTGCGAGCCATCTACTTACCTTTGTGCGGCTGCCTTACTAACCCACCAGCAATAGAAAAACAGAACTAAAGATCCAATTAAAAAAAAAAGTCATTGGTTGTAAGGTGCATTACTTCGAAATCCATGATACCAAAGTGCAGACAACCTGATAATATTGAATATAATTTAAATCTGATATTAGGACACTATAGTACCTATTACGGGCTCCTCATTAGCTTAACCTTTTCAGAACTATGGAGGGATCGGCTTCCAGTCTACCTGGATGCAGACATGCAGCTGAGTCTTAGATACATGGAACAACTATCATCTGACCTGCACAACGTGGCTGGGTAACACAATACCTCTAAGGCAGACCATCGTGTCAGATTAGCAGGCCTCTGACTACTCGTAACGACGTCACATTAACAGCCGGGATGAACGGCCTCGGGTATCACACGGCCAACTTCCAAACTCAAAAAATCTATTAAAAAAATCCAATAGCACTTTTAGCCCGACCTGGGAAACAAACCCGCGTCCTCATGGTGAGCAGAGGCCCTTGCGACCAGTACACCAACAGAGCAGTTACTAGACCAACGTGGCAATTAACTATGTATTACTGGATATTAGTCATATACAAGTTTAGCTAATATTTGTATTCTTTTCAATATTCATTCATATTCAAGTTTACTCATACATACGTATCGGTACTGCGTCACCGAGCCGCGTGCGTCTTACTATTCTAGATTTTTCATTATATCGCTCGCTATCTATACTGAATATTACAAAGCGTAAAAGTTTGTTTGTTTAAACGCACTAATCTAATATCCAGAATCTTAGTAGCCTTATATGAAAGAATATGGGTGCTTATATTATATTACATACCTATACCTAATATGAATATATTCCTAAGTCACACCACAAATCAGAAGTACCCTAGTTACAAGTTGCCTTTCGGCAAGAAAGATATCAGCGGTTTGGTTACCGTAACGACTTCAATCAAGGGCGGATCTAGCTTTGGTGCCAGGGGGCGGTCACATAATCGTGGTCAAGTCACAAGAAGTTATAATTTGTATTTCCTGACTCCGCTGCCACTTGGCCATCCACTGCCGATATTCGTTTACAACGACAGAAACTGGAGTATTATCTAGTAACAATGTTTAAAAATTTTAATTAGTGGTCCACCTAGGTGCTGGACCCAGCCCAGGGGGGGGGTCATGACCCCATGACCCCCCCCCCCCTCCTGGATGCGTCCTTAACTTCAATCGTGCAAGATTTGCAAATGACGGAACTCGTAGGTAGCTGATGGTCAGCAATCCACGAATTGACTTTGTTGAGCTGTACATAACCTTGCAGATCAGAGCAGGCGGCTATCTATAATACTAATCAATTGTTGATCAAAAATACTAATTTAATAAAGCGGAAAAGTTTGTTTGTTTAAACACGTTAATCGTCAAAAGTAGGGTGGATTTGGATGGGAAGTAGCTTACAGTAATAGCACAGGTAATAGGCTACTTTTTACCCGACTGCAAAGAAGGTTATGTTTTTATCGTGATAAATTCCACGGGAACGAAGCCCAGAAACTACTGCTAGTTTTTATAAGGAACTAGCTACACAATAGTCAAAAATGTTTGCTCAAGAGATGAGATCACTGCGGTTGACAGGAAGCTTGTAAACGTCGCGTCGTAAGCACGGTAAGACATAACCACACAGTTTGGTCCGATTGCACCAGATAACAGGCGGTTACTGAGATGAAGTCATCAGCATGAGTCACAAAAAGGCTATTATTTTTATACTGTGCTGGAGGGCCGGTAAGTTTATTTAGCGATTTTTAATATGGTATAGGTATCTCCAGAACTGCTGACTATATCTCGTTCAAACAAATTTTCGTTAAAAGATACATAGATAAGATAAAGTGTTTATCGAGATTAATATTATTTAACATATATTTTAACATAACATATTGTTAAAAATTCCTCATATAAATAAAGATTAACAAAAAAACATATATGTTTTATTATCGTATTTAAAAAGTTAGAGATATTTTACCACTTTGGAAGTAATAATAATTTATTTAATAAAAATGGTGAAAATGTACATGATACATCAATTTTTTTTTAAAGAGAACTAGCATTGTTATAGATTTCACATTACTATCAATCTTGTAAACCCCTCCTACTAAGCTAAATATGATTGTATCTGGAGTGCGACCGCTCGATCACAAGACCGTCACTTTAGCCATTGGGCTATTGACACTTTTTAGGGTTCCATAGCCGAATGGCAAAAAACAGAACCCTTATAGTTTCAACATGTCTGTCCGTCTGTCTGTCTGTTTGTCTGTCCGTCCGTCCGTATGTCACAGCCATTTTATTCCGAAACTATTAGGACTATACATGTTAAACTTGGTAGGTAGATGTATTTTGTGAACCGCTTTCCGATTTTAAGAGAAAATTTAAAAAAATATTTACAATAAAATTTTAAAAAATATACCCCATACATGGAACTGAAACTGTAAAAATATTTTTTTTTCATGAAACCTATACGTGTGTGGTATCTATAGACAGGTCATTAAAAATTACATTAAGGTTTCTAAAATGACTTTTTCGTAAAGTTAATTGTTTCAAAGATATACGCTTCCAAAGTGGTAAAATGTGTGTCCCCCCCTCTAATTCCTATAATAATGAAGTGAAAAATCTAAAAAAAACCATATGTTATAGAACTGAATGTAAACTTTCAACCAAAATTGGTTTGAACGAGATTGAGTCTGCAGTTTTTGAGATACAGTATATTTTCTAAAACTTCAAATATAACTTTGTAATTCATACAAATACTATGAAAAACAAAGTTATTTGGCGTAGTTGTAAAAATTGTAAATAAGCTAGTTTTAAGAAATTTGTAAGGTTTTTTGTTTTTTTTTTTTCAAATAAGTATATTAAGTATATTATATTTATTATAGTTACTACGGAACCCATCATGGGCAAGTCCGACTCGCACTTGGCCAATTTTTATACTATAGGTAATGGATATTTACGAAGTGTCTATCTTCAATACGATTAAATTTAACTATACATAGACACCCCCGCTTTGATAAATTGTATATCCTGATTGTATAAAAATCGTAAAGCGGTAAAAACAAGGAGGTCCTTGTTTTTACCGCTTTACGATCTTTTAGGATTGTACATAGGTATGTACAATCCTAAAAGATAAGCAAGCTAAAGCTAATGATGCATCATAAGCTTACTCTATAATGTATGTGAATGTGTTTATATCTATAAGTTTAATTTTATTCAGTTTGCCCTAGTTTTTATTTTTTTGTAAGCCTGATGTCTAGCAACTAGTTATTTTATGTAACAATCTGTGGATAACGTTGTGAGCAGTGTATTTGTCACATCTAACTCTTAGCTTCTTTGTTAATTTTTAAATGCTCTGTTGTTTATTATCCCTAATAAATTAAAATACACAATAGGTACTTACAAAGTTTCAACTGTGTAATCCTAATGGTTTCGGAATAAAGTGGCTGTGACATACAGACGGAGAGTCATGACGAATATATAAGGCTTTTTTTTGCCATTTGGCTACAGAGCCCTAAAAAGAATTAGTTAGTTGTGACATAAATTACCTACCAAAAAATTATAACTTAAGACAGAGGACATAGAGTTTATTATTTATCTATTAAAACATTATTTTTATTAGTAGGTAAGTGCTGGCGCCTCTTATATATCACAATAGAGAGATATGTGTCCAGCGCCCGTGCTGGTGGGCCACAGATCCAGTCTCTCCATGAGGACATGGTTGAGCGCTTGAACTTGTCCTTGAAGGCTGTCTCCGAATGGGGCGATGCCATCTTGGTCAAGTTTAATGCAGCTAAGACCCAGGCGTGTCTCTTCTCCACAAAAAGGAGCCAATTCCGACCGGCTCCTACTTTTCGCGATGTAACCGTGCCGATAACCGATCGTATTGAGCTTCTTGGGGTAACACTAACTTCCACCCTCAATTTTGGTCCATTTATCGAGGCTAAGGCTCAGCTAGCAGCAAAAAAGTTGGGAATCCTAGTAAAGGTGAAACGGTACTTCACACCGGAACAGATCCTCAATCTCTATCAAGCCCAGGTTCGGTCGTGTATGGAGTACTGCTGTCATCTTTGGGATGGATCTGCCAAATACCAACTGGACGCGCTTGAGTCTATCGAGAAAAGGGCCAAGAGACTCATTGGCAACGATTCACTTGTAAAATCTAAGCTCCAGAGCCTTGTACATCGACAACGAGTTGCAAGTCCATCGGTTTTTTATCGGTTACATTTCGGGGAGTGTGCGATGGAATTACACAGTCTAATTCCGCCAAGCCCGTTCCATCATCGGAATACGAGACAAACGGCGAAGCGCCATCGTTACATGGTGGACAACCCACCCATATGCACAAAACGTTTTGGGAATACCTTCATTGTGCGTACGGCGAAGGAGTGGAATTCCCTGCCGGAGTCTGTGTTTCCCGATAGCTATAATCAAGGAGTCTTTAAGTCAAGAGTGAATAGGTTACTTTTAGGCAAGCGTGCTCCATCTTCGACCACATCGTCACTTACCATCAGGTGAGACGATGGTCAAACGCAAGCCTATTATCAATAAAAAAAATTAGACCAATAGATGCGCAGTGTCGTCACCCGGGCGCGGTGCTACAACGTTGGATTTCATTTGCCGGGCCTGCTGTCGGATTCGAACGTCCGGATTTCTATTGTATATGTACTCTAATCAATTAACCGCAACACGCCACTGTAAAGATAATTAACAACACGTTGCTTAATCATGTTGTAACTTTTTTTTTTATTGATAATAGGTTCGCGTTTGACCACCATCTCACCTGATGGTAAGTGATGATATGGTCGAAGATGGAGCACGCTTGCCTAGAAGTAACCTATTCACTCTTGACTTAAAGACCCCTAGGTTATAGCTATCGGGAAATACAGACTCCGGTAGGGAACTCCACTCCTTAGCCGTACGCACAATGAAGGTATTCCCAAAACGTTTAGTGCGTATAGGTGGGATGTCAAACTTATATGCATTCTTTGTTTTTTGCGAACGTTAGGTGTCATGAAAGAGCCATCATATGTCAGGGTTGGGGGGATACCGCAGCTGCAAAAACAAACTTCGTAAATTATTGAAGGAACAGCGTGGGTTTTTAGTCAGTAGAAGTCTGACACTCCTTTCCGCTTCACACAGAACGGTAAGAGTCATGAGATAATTTTCCACTGAAAAAAGGGTATAATGTAGGACAGTCGTGACTACAATTTCTAACGGAGATCAGCTTGTTTTTGGGTAGTCTTCATAAAAACTTTTTATCTTTTTATATGTATATACGCAACGAATAGCGAACCTCCTCCGTTTTGGAAGTCGGTTAAAAAGTAATAAAACAGAATGTAAGCCTTCTTAGATAATTGTTCTAAATCACGGGCTTGTTATCAAATGTTCAAGGCCGTGCCGTACGTGCCCTAATCCTCATACTAATTAGAAGTACATTATACTAATGATAACAGTTAAGATAGTGATTAATGTGTTTCTGTGTACAATGCGCACTAATGAGCGCTTGATCGTTTACAACTTACAACTGAATATCATAGTAATGCGGAAGTATGGCCGCTCGACTGTGAACAATACGACAGAGGCGTGGAGACTCACTTGTTCCCATGGATTGATGGGAAGAGATGATAATAAACCTCTTCCTACATACTCACTAGACCAAGAAACTGTCAAGGGTAAAACTGTGTGCGTTTTTCGGATAACTTCTGTTTATTGTAATACTAGCATGGCGCGGGGTTTCACTCCTGTGAACTATATCACGATAAGAAAATAGCGTTCCTTCTTTATCAGTCGGGTAAAAAGCCTATGACCTTCCTCAAGCTAATTCGCAACTTTTCAACCAAATTTATCCAGAACTTTCGAGGGGAAACGCGTCTAAACAAACAAACAAACTTTATTCTTTAGATTTAAATTATTAAGGCATTGACTATTAGTCACTTTTCCACTTTATAACATTAGTAAAGATTTCGTGGTTGCTAATTCAAAACCGCATCTGCTCAGCCGTAGGTTTTATTGTTAATATTCTTATAATCAAGTTTGACAGTACGTAATTACATTTACAGTACAACAATTACTCATTCCCTATGAGTAATTATTGTCATCATCTTTGCAGGGGCGAAATTGGCCGAAACAGGATTGCAGTCTACGTCACAAGACTCACAAGTAGGTGACAGCTTCGGTCAGGTTACAATTATCAACTTATCAGAATGTAGGCACCGTATTCAGCATCTTCAAATGTGATCACAAATATTTAAAATACTGACTTCTACCAGCGGCTTCGCTCGCCAGAAACAGTAATTTCTTATTCATCTATTCCGTGGTAATTTCAGCGAAAATAAATTAGCCGTTGTAACCGTAGAATAAGTAATATTGATCAATAGTTGTATTTATATTTTGGTGTACAACTCTGTGTCATTGTCAAACTCTTCAACTATCTTTACACCAATTATCACATCAATCTGATGCTCCATCTTTACGTGAAAGAAGGACAAACAAACAGACACACTTTCACATTTATAATATTATTAGTATAGTCTGCTGAAATACAGGTTTTAGCCTAGGTCGGCAGTGTGACTGCTTTATCTATTATTTGTGACAGATCAGATCATCAGATCATCATCAGACAGCTCGGTTCTATGTGCCTGTGCCTATAAAATGTTGTAAAAGTATTTGGTTGATGAAGGTATATTATAGTTGTTAGTACATAATATCTAAACCTAGCATGTTACTGACACTCGAGAGGATCAGGTATAACGGAGCTAAACGAGAGACGAGTTAGTGTTAGCATAAGTTAGTCGCTTGTTCATGAATAATTTAGACGTGAGCGTGTTGTTTGCACAGTTGCGAGCTGGTCGCGCCGGTGTGTTGTAACCGTGCGAGTGATACGCCGTAATCTGCCTCGCGACAACCTGATAACTGGCGCGTCCTCCGCGCGACTGTCCCAGCGCGCCCGCGGTGCAGGTAGCTCTGCCGGGGCACGTGAGACTGCCTCGCCGACGTGGGAAGCACTCGAACTGTACTCACTGAGCTTCACATAGCACATAGGTACCTACTCTGAATAATAGTGAACATGGCCCTATGTCGAACAGCAGCTCTCGGGCGTTTTTGGGTCATGGTGATTTTGACAAATAATTATTGGTTTTAAATACATTTTATTGATAATAGAATTAAACAATATTCACACTCGAGTGGGTAACCCTAGCTACACATTTAGATAATCAATTAATAAAAATTATAATTATTTCAATTCGTAAAATAAGTTACACAGAGTGTTTTTATTCCTATGTACTATAAAACGTATCTTTAGCGGCTAGGCACCTAGGCTACGTAAATATATATATACAACAACACTTGATTCAATTCAATGGCAATTTCTACAGAACGCTATAAATTAGGTACATTATTACATAATTTACGTAGTAAAACAAAATTTACATTAATTGTACAACACGGGCGGTGGCCGGCGAGCGATCGACCTGCGCCAGCGCCGCCTCCGATGTCATTGTTCCTGATCCACAGCCGAGCGCGCGAGCTGGCAACAGCGCCGCGCGAAGCGGCAGCCGCGCCCGCCGGCTCCCCACACGACCGGCCGCGCACTACACGCACACACACATCACAGTTTCTTGACGATGTCAAACTTGGACTTGAGGTCCATGGGCACTTTCTTGGGGTCAATCTTCTTCTTGGCGGCGAGGTGCGCGCGCATCTCTGCCGCGGTCATCTGCAGGTTGAGGCGCGGCGGCTCGGGCGCGTCCGGGCCGGACGGCGCCGCGTCCACTGCATCCGGCACGTCCAGCTCCGGCACGGGCTCGCCCGGCGCCGGCGCCGCCACCAGCAGCTCGGCGTCGTCCGGCCGCTCCTTGATGCGCGCCACCACCTGCTTGTGGTTCTCGCCCGCGATGCTATGCCCGTTCACCTCTAGGATGCGGTCGCCGCGCTTCAGGCCCGCCGCCTCGGCCGGTGAGCCCTCGTCCACCTTTCCGATGTACTGGCCCGGCTTGCCCTTCTCGGCGTGCAGGTTGAACCCGTACCCGTCGAAGTCTGGCGTCTTCCGCACGTGGCAGAGCCGCGGCTCCGTGGCCGCCGACCCATTCGCGGACATGTTTGACAGCTCGAGTGATGCGCGCTCCGCGTCGCGCCCGGGCAGAGACTGGCGCAGTGGCGCGGCGCTCGCCCCGCGCGGCCCGCGCTGCCTGCGCGAAGCCTCCGGCTGCCCGCGCCCCGCGCCCCCACTCCCGCGCTCCCACACCTGCGGTGCCGGGCTCAGGTGTGACGGTGGAGTGGGGGGGACGGGGCTTGCGCCGCCTCGCTCTCCAGTCCGCACCGAATCGCCGCTGAGGCGCCAGTTATCGCCGCGAGTGAATCTTACGAGATCACGTTCCAAGCTGTTGTTGTTTGTTCCCGAGAGGTGCAGACCAGGGTGAGTACTGACCGTGTGTGTGAGGGTGGCAGCGCGGCGTCCGGGCGACACGTCACAGCCGGCGCGCGCGCACGCCGCTCGGGATCGAGGCCGCGCCGCTTTCCCGCAGTCGTCGCTGTGTGTGTCATGTGCTGTCAGCATACCGTACCCCACGGTGCCTATGGTGATCCGAGGTTTCACAAGGCTTTGGTTTCGTTATTCCCAATTAATGCGTATACATATTATACTCGTGAGGTAGAACCAGATGCCATTCCGTGGAGTATGATCCTGTCGAGTTGATGTGTAACAATATTGTGCTTTTGCACCTCAAGCAGTAATTGGAGAGACAACATAACTAAACATCAAGAAGAAGGTAATGCCAGGAAAACAATGTGAACGGTTGTTGTGTGGAGGTGAGCAGTGTGGCCGATAGATGGCGGTGCGCGGGAGCATCTGGCGGCGCGCGGTCGTTGCTCCGCGGGATGCGCCGGCGCAGCTCGCTGATAACACTGGACATGCTGCAGCTTGTGTCGTGCTGAGAGCTGCAAAAGCAAAAGCTGTACACATAGCGACGGCAACAATGAGGATATGCGCAGTGCTCAGCCACAGGAGTACAGTTAGCTACCAGTATGGACTTCCTGTACGTGTGCGCACTACACATAATAAAACGACGAACCTTCTTCACTACGACGATAAGTTAATTCAAACGTCATCACGACGATCCATCATCGTACCGCTCGGGCCGGCCTGCGTTGTTGTCTCTCCTATACACCTGCCCAGTGTTGATAAGACACCCACCCATACGCACAAATCGTTTTGGGAATACATTCATTGTGCGCACAGCTAAGGAGTGGAATTACCTACCCGTCTGTTTCCTGATAGCTATAAACTGGGGGTCTTTATGTCAAGAGTGAATAGGTTACTTCTAGGCAAGCGTGCTTCATCTTAGACCACATCTTCGCTTACCATCAGGCGACATTAGTGGTCAAACGCGACCTATCATTTATTCATAAAAAGATATAACAGACATAAGTACTCACTCGGTATTCACTATGCATACGATTCCAATAAGAAACACTGCACTAGGTACATATTTATTAATATATATCTAGGTAGCATCGTTGATGTTGGCACACGCATTAGTACACAATTATTTTATTGAGAATCATATCTCAATAAAATAGTGGTGTACAAATATAGCTATGGAATAGTACTTGGGACCTTGTAGACCCGAGGAACGCTGGTCGCTGGAAGAGCTCGTGTGAGAATGACAGGGATGCATATTAGTAAATAGAGCGAACATTATCTACAGCTGAGACAGGATTCGAGAACATTTGATGTTATGATGTCCATCCTAGACGATTTTTGCTATGGCGACTGTTTCATAGCTATTCTATGATGAAGACGAAGGCTGTTTAGGCCTTCGACGGTACACCCAATTGTTATTGGCGTATCGATCTTTAGTTGAGAGATCATGTCGCATGTTAGCACACCGTTCATAAGATGTGTATGTGTATGACCGCTGGTGATCAGGCCTTTAATTCGTCTCTTTCACTAAGTCTAAAGGATAGAAGGATACCCACTGACCCTAAATCCATCCGTTGTAGGTACCAATTTAAAATGGGAGACTTGCAGATTAATGAGATGCCTCCATTCCAGACGCCCTGTACTCCCAATGAAATGGCTCGATGTTTTCATATGCCTTTTCAAAACACCTTACATACATATATCTCAGATATAGCCACTTTATTATTATGCAAATACATGTATTAATTCACGATCCGACATTGTGGATCAGCTGACTGACCGCCATTACATTAACTGGTATGACAGCATTCTTACTGTGTTCGGTATCAACGTGAGAGGCCCAGTCCTTGAATACCGAACAATTAGGTACATCGGTCACTCGATACGTTATCACTGCACAAATGTGTAATAATGGCGCATTAATCAAAAGTTTCGTCGGATCCGGTTGATATCGCGCTGACACGATCGGTGCATATCATATAAAGACAATGACACACATTAAAGGGGAAATGGAAGAAGTGATCTCCGAGGGCCATCTCAAATCAAATCAGTCTTTTGATGAGTTTATTTCACATGGGGCTACATGGCCACTTACAAAATTTCAGAAGCTAACACGATTCGGATTGGTCGTGTCGTATAGAGAACTGGCAGAAAATCAATCAAACATCATTGATTTTGAGACCAACAGTTTTTATAGGTTTATTAAATTATTATTTTTTATTATCGGTTTACCACCATCTAACCTGATAGTAAGAGATGATGTGGTCGATGATTAAGCACGCTTAACTAGAAGTAATCTATTCTTTCTTGGCTTAAATAAATCCGTGTTTCCTGATAGCTATAACCTGGCGAGGTTATTGCTATCAGGAAACACGGATTCCGGCAGGGAATTCCACTCCTTAGCTGTATGCACAATGAAACTATTCCCAAAACGTTTTGTACAACAGGTATCAGAGGAGACCAATTAATATAGTACAATTAACGTGTCGCTAGTATCCACAAACTATAGGCGTGACGTGACGTCAGAGGGTGCGCATGCGCATCAAGCCAACAATATCACAAATGAAGTAGCGTGGTGTGGTCAGATGTGAGATGTGTCGCTGGTGGCCACTAGTGCTGGCCGCGTGTGACGCACCTTCACAAATACTGACTTTCACTTTACGATTTGTCGGTCGGAGTGTAAACATTCGATAGATAATATAATTGGTACGATAAAGAGGTACCGAAACGTTTTCAAATTCATTTACTGTTTGTTCCATTTCCAAAAGAGATTTTATAATTAAAGCAATGTGACATTCCTATATGGTGTACGATATTTATGAGGACTTATGTATCTTTAATTTTATGTGAGAACTAGCAGTCACTCTTGTGAACATTGTCACGATAAAAACAAAACCCTCCTTTTTTACAGTCGGATAAAAAGTAACCTATAACCTTCCTCAAGCTTGAAACTACTTCCATACCAAATTTAGTCCAATACCAATTAGCACTTTCGAAGAATAGCGCTTTCAAACATACAAACTTTTCCGGTTTATAATATTATATAGGTAAAAGTAGCAATGTTACATACTTATAAGGTTTAAGTACGGTATTTACGGGAACTTATACATCTGTCATTTTACATTAGAATAGCACATTCATTTATTTGCACAGAATGTATTTACAATAAGTTGGTTCCAATAATATAAAAAAATACTTGTACATTCATTCTACCATTTTCGCATGCAAATTAATATTTAATTAGTGTTATGGTTTGGTTTAGTGATTTTTACGTAATTAGTTCGTTTTCGAGCACACCTTCCATAGGTGTTGGTCGGTCTGATCAGTTCACATGTCACCGACGATTGCGGTATCAATAAAGAGCGACAAAAATTGATATAATGGTAAATAACCATATTTTTACAAACACAAAACGGGGCATCTATGCTACTAATTATTATAAATTGAAAGGTCTGTCTATTTGTTAAGTTTGCACTGCGAAACCGCTTTACCGATCTTGATGAAATTCGACGTGGAGATAGTTGAAGAGCTGTGGCTGGAGTCAAACACAAACAACTTCTCATTCCAAAATATATAATTTATAGATCCTACGGGACGCGCGACAGCTTTCGCGTACTAATTCCACGCGAGTGAATCCGCTGGAAAAAGTTAGTGGATCTATTATAAAGGCCAGCTACCTACTAACGTTCGTGTTTGAAGTGCTCCGTAATTACGGAGCACTTCAAACACGAACATTCGTGACGTCAGCTGAGCTGACGTCACGAATGTTGTCTTGGTGATCACTCATGTTTGATTTTCAAATAAAAGCACTTGTTAATGTTACCGGAGACTCGTTTATTCAACTGACAGCGTAACAAATTTACAGAGAGGTCCGCACTGTCCAGCGGCTCGAACAAGAATGAATCTGAAT
Source organism: Tholera decimalis (assembly GCA_943138885.2). Taxonomy (NCBI): domain Eukaryota; kingdom Metazoa; phylum Arthropoda; class Insecta; order Lepidoptera; family Noctuidae; genus Tholera; species Tholera decimalis. Next base: position 429,539 of record OW964577.2, read on the forward strand.
GAATCTAGCGCTCACAGTGCGGCTTTATGATTGTCACACATGTACCCACATTTTCTAGTTAAATATTAAACTACTTAAATTACAATGCTTTAAGTTGAAATAATTGTTAAACGTTAATTTTACATCTTAAAAATCAATGAATAGTTTGTAAAACAATCAAATTATTAAACTTTAATCATTTAAATTATTTTAATAGACAAATTATTGTATTTGCGCCGATATATATAATAATATTTATATAAATAAATACTTATGTAAATTAATATTGATATAAATAATTTTATTTCTGTGAGTAAAATATTAATAAGTCTCGGCATAATATTATGGGTTTTATGTTACGAGAAACAAACCACGGCTTAAAAATAATAGGATCTGCGCTTCAGTGCTTATAAAATCACAATCAGAATTATTTATTTGTTAAACATAATTTAATAAATATAATAGGTCTGACATTACACAGTTCCAAATTCCTACGGGATCGGGATTTATACGGGAAAAACTTCCCACGCGAACGAAATCGTGAGTAACTGCTAGTCATGTTATAAAACAAGTAGGATAGATAACTGACGGACTCATAAACTGCATCAAACAGGATTACTTTCGAATTAATATTTTTGATAAGTATGCAAACTTTTTAGATTAAACTAAATTAAAATGTCGACACCGTCCATTAATCATAAAAAAAAACTAAATTAAAAAATAGAACAAAAGATAAAATTTTAGCCGGGAAAATAAAATGTATACAGTTTCAAATTCGTGTGTTTTTATTTATTTATTTATTTATTCATAGGAAACTCAACAGCTTTTTTTACAATTCTCATTATACAATAATAATGTCACATGGGGTTCTGAAGCCTATTATAGAGTTTCACAACATGCATGTTAAACTAGACAGTATAGTAGTTCTAAAATTTTAACTATACAACCAAAGTAAAAATAAAAGGAAATATAACAACTGGTAATATAACAACTGGTAAATAATAATAATAATATACGAATATTTTTTACTTACTGGTGAGTATTTTTACAACTGATTTACGAAAAGATACCTTAGATAGCTGGAATATATCCAGATTTTCAAATTTGTCTATGTATAAGCGAGGCAGTCGAGTCATAACAGCATTTTGTCCATAATTGGACCGGTGTAAAGGTACACTAAATAAGTGAGTGTGTCTTGTGCGAGACCTTTGCGTGCAAAATTCTATGCATGACAAAAGGTCACCGCTGTCGATCTCACCACGAAGGATATCAAATAATAGTAGCATATCCAACATTTTACGTCTATCATTGAGGGGCAGCAAGTTATAGTGACTAGAGTCTGCGAGATAAGAAGCATGACGCTTGTTACCTTTAAAGTTTAAAAATTTTACAAACCGTTTTTGGAGATTTTCTATTCTAGAAATATACACATTATATTGAGGCGACCAGATTGGACTACAATACTCTAGAATGCTTCGGACATAGGCACAGTATACAATCTTAAGACTATGAATGTTTCCGAATGGTTTACAGGTGCGCATTACAAAGCCAAGATTACGAGAAGCTTTACTAACTATGTTGTCAATATGTTCAGAAAACAGTAATTTGGAGTCGAGCATTACACCAAGATCTCTGACTACATTGACTCTTTCAATAATTTTATCATCAAAACTATACATAAAGTTGATTGGTTTTTTGCAACGGGTAAAACTAATACACTGACATTTCGAGATATTAACACTGATGTTATTTAATAAGTAGTATTGGTATAATGAATTAAGATCACGTTGTATGAGTTCACAATCTAGGCTTGATCGGACACGTAGATATATCTTCATATCATCAGCGTATAGAAGATGCTTAGCATATTTAAAACATGAATTAATATCGTGTAAGTACGCACAATAAAAAAGAGGTCCAAGTAAGGATCCCTGAGGCACACCGGACGGTATGCTAACGAAATCTGATCTATAACCCCCCACAACAACGGCCTGAGAACGCCTGGATAAATAAGATCTAATCCATCTGAGTAAGTCACCATGGATGCCAAGGTATTGTAGTTTTGAAAGCAGGATAACATGATCCACACGATCGAAAGCTTTTTCGAAGTCCGTATAGATCACGTCAACCTGCCCATGAGTTTCCATATTACCGATAACATAGTTACTAAAGGTAGCTAAGTTAGATGTGGTCGAACGTCGCTTGATAAAACCATGTTGATAAGGACCTATGCCATTGGCTATCGTCGAGTAAATATTGGTATGAATAATTTTAGAGTAAAGTTTGAAATTATATAATTTCTTTTGTGTTTTTTTTCATTTGCGATTTAAATTGTTGTTACCAATAGTATTGATATTAGTCTTTAAATAAAACAAAAGTTTAAACATAAATATGGATACTTCGATCAAACAAGCGCTCAAATTGTGACATTGGTGCGGGAAAAGCCAACGATTGCAAGAAATTTAAATTTAAACCAGTCTACGGTTTCTAGAGTATACTGAAGGTTTGTAGAGACAGGTTCTTACAAAAGGAGACCCGGTACCGGCAAGGTCCGCCCATCGTGACCACCTATTTATTGTTTCAACTTTCCTACGAAAGCGTGTCCTTACGTCAGTAAACATCAAAACAGCTAAATGAAGTGCGTGGAGTAAACGTGAGTGACCGTTTAATATCTCTAATCAGATCTATGCGAAACAGATTAGAATCTGTAATTAGGGCACGTGGAGGCGATACACCTTATTAAAAGAAAAAAGAAACCTATGCTTCACCTTTTTTTTTGTAAAAACCAATTTTTGTTACATTTATCGTTTTGGTTCAAAAAAATTTAATGGTCCTTTCCAGTATACAAATATAAGGATATAATACTACGCTGTTATGAAGTTAACGAACCAAACTATAGATTTCTATTTAAAGTATGAAAAGTTTGAATACTAGGTTAAATGGGCGTCTTGAACATTGATGTCGTTTATGAGTCCGTCATTGTATTATTATTATCATTTTATTGTATTCATATTGAAACGTCATTCCAGTAATTATCTAATGCGTAGGTAATCATTTATTAACAAGCAACTTACATGAAGTATCTTTTTGAATTTCATTCGTGGCATATTTTAAATGACAGATCCGGTTCTTTACTTAGCATTGGCGAAAAAACTATTACCCATTAATAATAATTTATTTATTTATTAAAACTTTATGCAAACAAAATGTACATACAAAAGCGGACTTAATGCCGTAGGCATTCTCTACTAGTCAACCATGGGTGGTGAAGAGACAACATGGCAGGTGCATAAAAAAATAAACTAAGTGGATAATAAAAAGTAAAAGTCTTATTACAAGTATATTTATACACTAGTACTAACGCGGGGCTTCGCTCCCGTGGATTCTATCACGGTAAAAACATAACTCTCCTTTTTGCAGTCGCGTAAAAAGTAGCCTATAACCTTCCTCAAGCTTCAAGCTTCTTTCATACCAAATTTCATCATCAGTACTTTCGAAGATTTGCGCGTTCAAGCAAACAAACAAACTTTTCCGCTTTATAATATTAGTATAGATAAATAACTAAAATATACTTATATACATATTTATCATAATACGTACCAAATATATATAATACATTAATTAAAATTCATAGAAAGGAGGTTATGAAAACTCTGCTTCCACTATTTGTTTTGAAAATAATCCCGCAAATTTCTCTTAAACGCATATTGACTGGTGGCCGTCCTGATATCAAGAGGTAGTGCAATCCACAGAAGAATAGACTGTATATAAAAGGAAGAATGCATAAAATCAGAAGTATGAAAAGGACAGAGTAAGAGAAGATTATTGAAAGAGCGCAGACTTTTAGCGTGTGAGGAACATAGAAATTTAAATTGAGAAATAAGGTAAGAGGGAGGGTTAGGAGAGCTTAGCAAAGAGAAAAGCGTAGTCAACACGCGCAAACTTCTTCTTTGGCGAATGGGCATCCATTTGAGCTCGGTTCTGTACCTCGATACGTAGTCATATTTTTTAAAATTGAATATGAACCGGATACAGCTATTAAGAAGCCTATCGAGTTTATCCAGCAAGACCGCATTCAAGTCATAATAGCACACGTCACCGTAGTCGATTATAGGGAAAATTAAAGTCTGCATACCTAAGCATAATAATAATAGTTGTTAGGTATAGTTACAGGATTAAAAATCACAAAATAAATCAAAATGAGCAACTGCTTCTGAGCTAAGCCGGGCCTGCATTTCAGAATACTATACACAATAGCAGTCACGCGGAGCTTGGACCGTGGACTTTATCACGATAAAAACATAATCCTCCTTCTTATGCAGTCGGATAAAAAGTTAGCATATAATCTTTCTCAAGCTTTCATCTTTTCATCCACGCAGTCCTCTTGGTTTTTTTTTTAATGAAAAGAATTACCAATGTGGGTAGAATTATCACTACTAGCAATCTGCTTCTTTAGCCCCTCCAACTAAGCTAAATAAGCTTGTGTCTGGAGTGGGTTCACGACAATAATGTAATGGGTGAGGTTCAAACCTGCGAAATCTCGATCACAAGTCGACGCCATTATTCTAACGATTCGAAGATTAGCGCGTTTAAACGAACAAACAAACAAACTTTATTGCTTTGTAATATTAGTATAGATTAGAATTAAGACATCGTATATTAGTTACAAAAACATTTACCAAAAAATTAAACCGACTTCCAAAAAACACTGCAAAGTGAATAATTACTTTAATTTCGGTAGTCGGTGTCTTTAGATTTTTTAGTTCTTGGCACCGACTTCCGACATTAAAGTTATTTTTAAGTTTTTGTAACTAATATACGATGTCTTAATTCATATCTATACTAATATTACAAAGCAATAAAGTTTGTTTGTTTGTTTTTTTGGTAAAAAGTTTTTATTTCTCTCTTTTTAGTTGGTCGATTTATAATTTACCTAGTTACAAAAGCCTAAATCTCAACTACTTATAACCTTTTACAAAATATTGCTTTTCCCAATTCTGGGCCGTTAATTGTTGTGGAGTTCTCCTGGTACTTCATCAGATTCACTTCACCATATGCATTGTGACGAGCATTAACCATATTCAAGTAATCGAAGCGGAAACCATGAAATACTTATTATTCCTACTTATATATTGAGTAGTTCCAGTGGTCAGCTGTGGTCTTCATCATCAGGTCCACTTCACAAATGGTGCTTTTCGAAAGCAACTAAGTACACAAGTTACTATAAAAAATACTCAAATCACTATAAGTGTGCCTATAATATTTGAAGAGTTCCCTCAATTTCTCCAGGATTCCATCATCAGATCCTGACTTGGTGGCAATGGGACCAATTTCAAAATATACCATTTCAAACAAAAAAAGAATTTTCCAAATCGGTTCAGCCGTCTTCGAGTAATCGGTGATCAAACATAAAAACTAAACAATAAAAAAAAAATACGCGTCGAATTGATAAAACCTCTTCCTTTTTTTGTCGTCGGTTGAAAAGTAACTTCTAGCGAAGTGGATCCAGGTGACCTCTGTCGTTAGCCGATAGTAATGTTATGTTATGGTTAGTGCTCGTCGCCCTGCGCAACCTTCACAAGTCGGTCAGTCAAGGCAGACTGCTTACAGCATTCTGTCGACCGATCCACCTTCCATGGCTGACAGCTGTACGAGTATGTGTGTACATGTATGTATGTACGTGGGCACTGAGACTGTCTGTAACTTTCTATGGCCGATCAAGAGGCCCTGTTATTTATTAACCGACTTAAAAAAAGGAGGAGGTTCTCAGTTCGTCTTGAATTTTTTATTTATTTACTAGCTTTCCCGCGTAAATCCCGGTCATGTGATAATTCCAAGATAAAAAGTAGCCTATGTTTTATTCCAGGATGTCAAGTACCTATCTACTTACCTCATTTCATTCAGAGCCGTTCTGTAGTTTTTGCGTGAAAGAGTAGCAAACATCCAGACGTCTATACATCCATCCTGATAAACTTTCACATTTATAATTAAATAAAAGTTAGAAATGGTAATAAGTTAATTTGCCATTTTTTTAAAGACACAAAAGCTGGAATACGTTAACAAGAAGATTAATGACCCCTCATGCTAGGAAAATCCTATATTATGAGAACAATTTTCATCTATCTATTAGAACTCCTTTGATTTTTGGAGGACATCTATACTAATATTATAAAGAGGTAAAATTTGTAAGTTTGTAAATTGTAAGTTTGTATGTAGGGGGTAATCTCTGAAACTACCGAACCGATTTTGAAAATTCTTTCGCTTACATGTAGCTGCATTATCCCTGAGTGCTATAGGCTATAAATTATCTTTATATCATGCATATTAGCCGAGCTATTATAATCTTTGTCAAGCAAGTCGGGGACGGGATCCCGTGGAATATTTTCGACTTCTACGCGGACGAAGTCGCGGGCAGAAGCTAGTAGCTAATAAAAACACAAAAATAGTAAAATATAGTTGCCAGAGAGCTAACTACAAGTCCTCACGTTTAGACTTAAAATTTACGTTATGAGCAAACAGACAGCAACACGCTAAATAATTATAAATAAAAGTTATTAAAAAAATCATATATTAATATTTGTTTGTCGTTAGAAATAGCATTAAAAAAGATAAAAAAAAACAGACACATTAACATAACCACCTTCTGGTCGAGTTCAACTAGTTGTGAAAGGATCCAGATCATACTGCTTGCAATCTCATTAAAATTTCTGCTTGCGCGCACAATATAATATAGCTGTTTTGTCTATAATTCGATGATGAATGAGGTACACGTATTGAAGTGAAATGTTTTGCTGGGTACAGAAAGTAGTTCTATACCAGGGACGGCGAACCCATAGAATATTTTGGGCACGTCATCGATCTCGAAATATTTAAGAATAATCTATTACTCTTAAAGTACAACAAAGAAAATCGGCTAAAACTATGAACGTTGTTAAAACTGTTAATGACTATCGTTTTAAATAACACTCATCTTATGTTTTTTATTCCTATAAACGTCCTACAACACTTTTTAATTCCAATAATTAACAGTAAACTTAGTCCTCACTTCAACCACACTACAAAAACACATGTTATTAGGATGGCTGCAGAATTATATGCGGTAACGTCACACATAGGTAGACATCCCCGCACAACTGCTAATATAAACTATGCCGTATATCTATATATCTGTAGAGCGCATTCCACTAATTACTTAAACGTAAACAGACTGATGCTTGCGTCTTTAAGCTTGTTTGCTTGTTGTCATATTTCTATGAACGTCCAACATATCTCAAATCTTTTATATACATGTAACTACAAATGGCTAACAAAGACATAGAACTTAATGATTTGACTATATCCGAGTCTGCTGTGTGTAATGTTGCTGATTGTTGCAATCTAATTTCCCACAGTAAACCAAACATTAAAATCATAACGCAAAATATACGTAGTATTTCTCGTAACTTTGATGAACTAGTTGTCCTCTTGCAAGCACTTAAGATGGAATGTGACGTTATAATTCTCACTGAATGTTGGCTATCATGCAATCTTACTACTCCAACCCTGCCTGGATACAAGTCCCATACAACAAAACATTATAAAAACCAGAACGATGGAATAACAGTCTACTTTAAGGAATCCCTAAATGTCGATATAATTGAACCGTCTTTTTCAGAAAGCAACTGTTTAATTTTAACAATTAACAATGACACCGCTATAGTTGCACTGTATCGATCACCATCCTATAATAATATAACGCTTTTTTTAACATCCCTCAACTCAATTTTAACTAATTTAAAAAATCATCAAATCTGCCGGTATAATAGGCGACATAAATATAGATATATCACCGCAATCCCACGATGCCAAAGCATGTGAATACCTAAATACTGCAGCCTTTCAAGGATTTTTACCAGCCCACACTTTTCCCACCAGACAGAGAAAGACTTGTCTTGATCATGTTCTTCTTAAAACTAAATTAAGATCACATACCTTTGTTTTAAATTCAACCATTACGGACCACAACGCGGTCTTAATCTGTCTTTACCATCTTCAAAATCAAAATCATCCACAATCCAGCGTATCTAAACTTAACATAGCTGCTATTCGTGAGCAGCTGAGCAATTTGAATTTCAGTACTATCAAAGAAATAAACGAACCTAATGAGGCAATGGAAAAATTTGTTTGTATGTTACAAGACGTGATCAATAATAATGTCACTATTGTCAAAATTCCACGTAAAAAACGCACAATTAGACCCTGGATCACGCCAGGATTACTAAGATGTATTCAGAATAGGGATCGCCTCCACAAAATCTCACAAATGTCACCTGATAATGAAACCCTAAAACTAACTTACAGCCGATATAGGAATTTTTGCAATGCGTTATTGAAAAGACTGAAAAGGCAACACGAAAAAAATGAATTAGACAAAAATAGCAGCAACAATAAAAAACTTTGGGAAGTTATCAAAAATATAACGAATACAAAGCAAAACGAAATCAGCTACCACAGACCTACTAGGCGATTCCCTCAAACTTCTGTGAATCAAGCTAACGATTACTTTGTTAACGTTGGAAGTTCCCTAGCTACTAAAATACTCAACTACCCAACAGTCTCCCAGAATATTATTGATCCTCTGTTACCATACCACACTACAAGTAACTCGTTCGTACTACTGGACACTGATAAAACCAAGATTCTATCACTTATAAATAGCTTAAAGCATTCTCAATCTGTCGGACATGATAATATATCTAACAGCCTGCTTAAAGCTACAAAGGATATCATTACCCCACCGCTCACTCATCTATTTAATGTTTGTCTTAGTCGAGGTGTCTTCCCAAACGTTCTAAAAAAAGCTATCATTGTCCCTATCTTCAAGTCGGGAGATAAACACCGTGTCTTTAACTATAGGCTATATCTAAGCTATATCTAAGATCGTGGAAAAAATAATTAATGGTAGACTTGTTAAGTATCTCGAAAGCAATAATATGATTTCATCCTGTCAATTTGGTTTCCGTTCGGGGAAGTCAACAGAGGATGCAGTACATAAGCTTACTGATCATGTTGTTAGAAATCTTGACAATGGAAACAAACCACTTGCCATCTTCCTCGGCCTTGCCAAGGTATTTGACACGGTGTCTATCCCGCGACTTCTACTCAAATTAGAGCGTTTGGGTATAAGAGGCTTGCAGCTGAAATTATTCCAAGACTATCTAAGCGGTCGAAAACAATGCCTGAAACTAGGTTCCTACATTAGTACTGATTTATCTGTGACTCTTGGTGTACCTCAGGGCTCAGTACTCGGACCTACACTCTTCTTAGTGTATATTAATGACCTCTGTGACCTGAAACTGGAGCAGGGTACTATAATTTCTTATGCGGACGATACTGAACTGCTTTTCTCTGTTAAAACCCTCCTGCGCCAGCATCTAGGTACTATTGTACCTAGATGCTGGCGTAGGAGGGTTTCAACAAAGTATCAGACTGGCTGAAACAAAATTGCCTGACGCTAAATACAGAGAAAACAGTGTACATGCCCTTTCACTCTCGAAATCCTAATAAGCCCCCCATTGGTCTTACAATAAAATCACATACCTGTCATATCCACCAAGCTTATGGTTCTACTTGTAACTGCACAAATCTGATAAGGAAATGTGAAGTAAAATATTTGGGAGTTATATTGGACTCGTCATTAAATTTCAATGCACATATTTCTTTACTGCAATCTAGACTTAGAAAATTGATATATGTTTTTAAAAACCTACGTTATGTAGCTAATACTTGGATTCTAAAAAAAGTCTATAGGGCACTCTGTCAATCACTTCTAACTTATTGCATTTCTTCTTGGGGTGGAGCCTCTAAAACTTCTTTACTTCCTCTTGAAATAATAATAATAATAAAATAATAATAATATAAATGCTGGCAACACTAACCGTCACATCAAGTTTTGTTTTCTGCTCGTACAAAATAAATCCGCAATAAATAGTGATAAGTTTTTCCCATCCAAATTTTTCCATATATACGAAAAGAGGACACACTGAAGCAAGAAACATAACATAAATTTAAAAACAACCAATATTATACCGAAAATGAAGAAGTTAAACAATCCATCGACAACTGTCAAGTCTGTCATTGTCAACAATCATACAAAAATGCGAGAAATAATTATGTAAAGGAACAAAACTTGGACGATGCTTACTAGAGCAGCTTCGCGACGTGCACGCCCACCACCCCCGGACCCGTCGCTCAGCTCCGCCTCGCCGCCGCCGGACTTAGTATCACCAATGTCACCGGCGGCTGCAGCCGCGTCGAGCTCGAGCGACGAGTATTTCTCTCCGCCGACGTCGCCAACACCTGTGCGTCGGCAGGGGAGAGGCCGGCCACCGACGAGCTTGGAACCTAGGAGTCAACCGGCTCCGAGTCGGGTCCCCGCTGCCGGTGGTGTGCAGCGCATGAGATGGACTCAGTCCATAAACGAAAACGTCATGCGCGCATATTATGGGTCTACAGAGGGGGGAACTAACCTCACCGCGTATCGTGTCAGGATGCTGTCTCTGTTCCAGGACCTAGAACCAGCTGTCAACGTCTCGGCTCAACGACTGTCGGATCAGGTGCGGGTCATCCAGCGTAGCCACAGGCTGGATGACGCAACACTTGATAGGCTGCGCTCAGAGGTACTGAGCAACCTCTCGTCCCCGACGCAAGCCGTGGTACAAGCGCCCGCTAGTGGCGCAATGACACCGCGGCCCAATAGTCATAATAATGAGCTAGATGATAGGGTTGTCACGGTAAGTAGCCAATGCAACGATCGACTGAGGAGTGCACTGGATGATGCGCTTCGTGAGTATAGATCGGCTCCGCCTCAACTTAGACCCCGGTTACCACGGTTACCCATGCACAAAAAAAATAGGGCACTGGTGTGTGCTTTGGACTCGCTGCTTGAGAACATTTTTGAGAGCAGCGAAAACCTTGTTGATACGCACTCAATCCTGTATTGCGGGGCTGTTGCGGCATGTCGCTTAGCTAACGTCAAATTTCCAAATAACGACGAAACTATTCGGCCAAAACCTGCTGTACCAGCCTGGCAGTATAGGATCGAGAGGCGTATCGATGAGGCCAGAACACTCATCGGCAAACTATACTGCTTCAAGGAAGGCAATGCACGTCCACGTGTAATGCGTTTTGTGCGGCGGGCTTTCTCAGGGACTGGAATCAGCCCTCGAGAATACACACCCCACATTACGGAGCGCATTGACTTCCTTAAGCAGAAAATTTGTGCATGGGCAAGCCGTATCCGACGGTTTAAGCGGCGGGTTCAACGCTACTCACAGAATCGCATGTTCCAGAGCGATGAGAGGTGGGTATACAGAGCTTGGGAGCGACCCAATCAAAATGTGACTGACGTGTGCCGCCCGGATGATACCGCCACAAATTTATTCTGGCGCAACATCTGGTCGGTACCCGTCTGTCATGTTGAGGGTGACTGGATGCGTGAAGTTGAACGCGTATGTGAAGCTATACCACAAATGGATAAAATAATCATCAATACTTCTGATGTAGCTAAAGCAGTTCGTCCATTACCAAACTGGAAGTCTCCTGGACCGGATGGACTGCACAACTTCTGGCTTAAGTGGTATAGCAGCTCGCATGCGCTTTTGGCTTCTCAATTCCAAGCATCCTTAGAGACTGGGTCTCTACCAGAGTTTTTGACAACTGGCTGTACCCACCTGCTCCATAAGAGTGGTAGTCCCACGGAACCCAAAAACTATAGACCGATTACTTGTTTGTCTACGGTCTATAAGGTTCTTACGTCCATTCTGAGAGTGAAAATAAATATGCACATTGAGTGCAACTCAATTATGTCCGCTTCTCAGAATGGATGTAGGAAAGGGTCCCGTGGCACTAAGGAGCTACTCCTCATTGACATGGCCATTAGCCAACAGGTTCGTCGATCCCGCAAAGATCTATCAACATGCTGGATAGACTACAAAAAAGCCTATGACTCTGTTCCTCATACCTGGCTCATAAAGGTGCTAGAGCTTTACAAAATAAATCCAACTCTACGCACCTTCCTTGAGTCATGTATGAGGCAATGGAAGACGGTACTTTGCTATCCAGGATGTCGACCGATTCGAGGGAATGATGAGCCTATATGGATCAGACGGGGAATATTTCAGGGTGACAGTTTGAGTCCACTTTGGTTTTGCTTGGCCCTGAATCCTCTAAGCACAATGTTAGAGGAGTCAGGCCTGGGCTATCGGTTGAGAAGAGGAGGTCAAAGTATATCCCACCTCCTTTACATGGATGATTTGAAACTCTTTGCCCCCAACAACTTGCAACTGATGGAACTACTGAAGGTAACTGAAACTTTCAGTAGCGCCATCAAGATGGAATTTGGTGTGGACAAATGTGCAATCATGCATGTAAAACGAGGAGAGATTATGGAATCTGAGGGAATTCAACTTTCAGACTCCATATACCTTAGATCTCTCTGCTTGACCGAAACTTATAAGTATTTGGGTATGTCGGAAGCTTTGGGCATTAATGTTGCTGACATGAAGCAATCGTTGAGGGAGCGCTTCTTTGGCCGCCTAACAAAGGTATTAAACAGCCTTTTGTCGGGAGGAAATAAGGTGCGCGCCTTCAACGGTTGGGTCATGCCGGTGTTAATGTATTCTTTCGGCATACTCAAATGGACTCAAACCGAACTGGACGCCCTGGATAGGAGGGTCCGCACACTGCTAACCACAAATCGGATGCATCACCCACGATCATCGGTGATGAGACTGTACATCCCGCGGAAGTGTGGAGGTCGAGGCTTTTTAAACGCCAAAACTCTCCACAACCGCGAGATTTGCAGTCTCAGGGAATATTTCCTTAAAGCCAATGTGGGTATGCATCGAGATGTGGTTGCAGTGGACAAGGGACTCACCCCGCTGACAATGGCTAAAGAGAACTGGCACAAACCTGTTATACTCACCGCAGATGACCGCAAGGAGGTATGGAAAAGCAAGGAGCTTCATGGTCGCTACTATCGGGCTCTCTATGGGCCCGATGTAGATTTGACAGCTTCCGTTGCCTGGCTACGCTTCGGGGATCTCTTCGGAGAAACTGAAGGTTTTGTCTGTGCAATTATGGACGAAGTTATCTTGACGAATAATTACCGGAGACATATTATGAGGGACGGGACGATTGACGTGTGTCGGGCATGCCATCATCCTGGTGAGTCCATCAGACATATTGTCTCCGGTTGTTCTCGTCTAGCTAACGGCGAGTACTTGCATAGACACAACCAAGTAGCCAGAATTATTCATCAGCAACTTGCTTTGAAATACAAACTTGTCGATTCTGAGGTACCATATTACAAGTATGTGCCCGACCCAGTTCTCGAAAATGACCATGTCACGTTGTACTGGGATCGGTCTATCATCACTGACAGGACTATTGTTGCCAATAAGCCTGATATAGTGGTGATAGACCGATTAGTGCGCCGCGCAATGATAATCGATGTTACCATCCCACATGACGAGAATCTCGTGAAAGCTGAGAAAGAGAAACACATAAAGTATCTCGACTTAGCTCATGAGATTGTTGACATGTGGAATGTGGACTCGGCTGTCATTGTGCCGATTGTCATATCAGTCAATGGGCTGATAGCTAAAAGCTTCGATGACCATCTGTCGAAGCTGGCGTTACACAGCTGGATAAAGGGCCTGATACAGAAGGCAGTACTCCTCGATACAGCTCGTATTGTGAGGAAGTTTCTTTCTCTGGAGACCTAACCACCGGTATCTTGGACCCCGCTCCCGATACCAGTGGACTGCCATTTTTTATATTTTTAAATGTTTTTTTATTGTCACTTTTTTATAGAAAAATATTTAAAAATGTAATTTTTGAGAGGTACTTATGTAAAATAAAGGAAATAATAATAATAAAAAATCTTTATTTATTAACCGACTTCTGAAAAAGGAGGAGGTTCTCAATTCGGATGTTTGTTTGTTTTTTTTTTTTTTTTTTTTTTTTTTTTTTATGTTTGTTCGGGCATAGCTCCGTCGCTCGCCAACCGATTTGAAAAATTCTTTTTTTGTTGGAAAGGGTATACTTCCCAAATGGTCCCATGAAAATTTTATCGACATCGAACAAGCCGTTTCTGAAAAATCAACATAAGTCTAAAAAAAATATTTACATTGATGACCTTTTCGGTTACTCTATATTGTGTTTTTTGTTCGCGCGTTTTTAGTTTTTTGTAGTTGACATTTTGGCTTTTATAACTAGATTAATTACAAATTGACCCACTAAAAAGCGCGAAAATAAAAACTTTTTTGCAAAAAAATAAAACCGACTTCCATATCAAAACACTACAAAGCCAAAAATAATTTTAATTTCGGAAGGCGGTGTGAAAAAAAAGAAAATACAAAATCAATAACACCGACTACCGAAATTAAAATTATTTTTGGCTTTGTAGTGTTTTGATATGGAAGTCGGTTTTATTTTTTTGCAAAAAAGTTTTTTCTCCACAAATTACATATCAACATGAGTATAAATTACAGTCAGACACAGAAAGTTTGGCAAAGTGTGTAATTTGTGGGAGATCTGGAGTCTAAACTAAGCCTAGGCCTGTATTTTAGAACTCCAGGCCCCCCATTAAATTATGTTGTTCAGACTGTTGACGTCGTGAGTAAGCAGATATGTGTGTGGATGGGTGTGTGTGTGTGTGTGTGTGTGTGTGTGTGTGTGTGTGCATGTGTGTGTGAGCATAAATAGCACAGCGGGCAATTTTAAAAGTCAGCTCTTTTCGACCTATTGACTACCCTACACATCTCCTGTATCGATCATGGAACCTACCTACTGTCCGCCAACTTTACATCTTGTCTACAGTACTTAAACAGCATTCCCTGACCCCCCTCGATAAAAATAATTTATTTAACCGTCGTCGCAATGCGGTAGTCCCCCGTTCACACCAATTCAAACACTCATTTACACATAGGTTCTTCTGCTTTACCGGTCCCTTTCTATGTAATAAATTGAATTCACAATTTAATATATACACGCTAACCAAACAAGAATGCAAAACAAAACTTTTGGACTATCTCCTTAAATGTGATTACACTACTACAGAAGATCTACTTAAAGTTTTAAGATGAAATCCATCCACAGTCACAGTACACAAAAGCATTCAATACAAAATACAAAAAACACTCCTAAATTACACAAAACAACACTACATTACAACTTACTATACACTATACCATACTTTCTGTATACTTGTAAGTCACACTACACTAAAACACTTTATAATGATGATATTGTAACTGATTGTTCATTCGTATTGCAAACTGCGTCCTGAAATACAGGCTCGGCCTAGCTCAGGCGCAGTTGCTCACTTTATTTTTATTATTGTCTAAATTCTGTGCTTTAATGAATGTTTATTTATAATGACTATTATGCTGTACAAATGTAAAATGTTATAAGCACAATATGGTGCAAATAAATAAATTAATTAAATTAATTTAAATTAAAATTATTATGCACTAAGGAAAAAAAGTCTGAAGTAGGCATTTTGTGACGAGCGAATTTGAGTGACCCTATGCTACAGAGTATTCGAAGAGAAATATTACAAAATGTGCCTTTTTTGTAGGGTTTTGAGTTCTATTATTATTATTTCCTTTATTACATTTTATATACATATTATTTACATTTTTAAATATTAATATAAAAAATAAAAACATTTAAAAATATAAAAAATAGTAGCCCACCGGTATCGGGAACAGGGTCCAAGCTACCGGTGGTCAGGGCTCCATAGAGAGGAACCTCCTCACAATACGCGCCGTTTCCAGGAGTACTGCTTTCTGGATCAAGCCCTTGATCCAGCTGCCCAACGAGAGCCTCCTTAGATGTTGGTCGAGACATTGGCTGTGACGACTATCGGCACAATGATTGCTGTCTCCACATCCCACAAGTCGACAACCTCGCGTGCCAGGTCAAGATACTTATTTTTTTATCTATCTCAGCTTTCATATCCCCTCATATTTCCCATAAGGAAATAAATAATTATTTGGATGATTGACACATAATATGACATGATATGTTTTATTTTTCTCAAAAATTTATGTTTGAATAAAGAATATCATTTAAAATCGTTGTTTAAAATAGCAAAAGCAATGTTTGATTGTTAAATTAATAAAGACATTTTATGAAGACTTTTCGAGGTTTAGTTATTCAAGATCGCATGCCAACGTTGTTTTTCTTGTTAGTGTGCATTCGTTATAAAGTGATCCGAGTAGGTGAAATTAGAGATTTAGTTATTCGAGATCCCATGGCTACGGCGTTAGGTATTTCGTGGTAGCGTGCATTCGTTGTTAAGTTTTTCGTATTCGTAAACTTACGGGGACGTGTTCTTCGGTGTTTCATTTTCGAAATCACGTATTACACCCGGGGACTGCTATATCAACAATCTTTGTGCGACGCTCTAATCGGTCTATCACCACTATGTCAGGCTTATTGGCAACAATAGTCCTGTCAGTGATGATAGATCGATCCCAGTACAGTATGTAATATTGCCATTATCGAGAACTGGGTCGGGCACATACCTATAGTATGGTACTTCTGATTCCACGAGATTGTATTTAAGAGCAAGTTGCTGGTGAATAATCCTGGCTACGAGGTTGTGTCTATGCAAATATTCTCCGTTAGCCAGACGAGAACAACCGGAGATAATGTGACGAATGGATTCTCCCGGTTTGTGACATGCCCGACATATGTCTACCGTACCATCCTTCACAATATATTTCCGATAGTTATTCGTCATCATAACTTCGTCCATAATCGCACAGACAAAACCTTCAGTTTCCCCGAAGAGGTCACCAAAACGTAGCCAGGCTACGGACGCTAATAAATCTACTTCAGACCCATGAAGGGCTCGGTAATAGCGCCCGTGAAGCTCCTTGCTCTGCCATACTTCTCTGCGGTCATTAGTATCTAATACTACAGATTTGCGCCAATTCTCGTTACCTAAGGAGAGCGGGGTTCCTTCAATGACTGTTTAACCCCTTACTGCATGGATTATGAAAGAGGTTAATAAAAAATCGTTTTTGGTACAAATGTGTTTATTTATCTTTATTTAACATAAATGAGATAGAAAAATAAAATAAAAGTTATTATTTATGAAAATAAATGAAAGCGCCATATCTGGATTCGTATGCATCTAGTGAAAATTGAGTAAGATCATATCTGGCTTTGTATGCATAGCTGTTACTTTTTGCGGAAATCTTTGAAACAGTTCCGCTTGTCATTTGACACAAACGACGACTGTTTCCCAAATAGGAAGGTGGTCGATGCCGTCAGTCCGTACAGACTTTAGTGTAGAGCATGGAATATCGGAACCTTTTCCCAATACCGGTTTTGTTTCGATATTCAATTTTTTAATATCGGTATTCCGGTATTTCGATATTTTTCCGATATTATGGAAATAAAATGATCAAATTCGTTTTAAAGTTGTAAGGGTCCAAATATTAGAATTTAGAGACTGTATCAAAGTGTGCTATGGAAATATAAAATCACCGTCATTTATTATTAAAAATATTTTATTGCAATCTTACATCAATTCGAATTTAAAAGTATGATACACAAAAAATATCAATTTCGTAACATACTAATCAACACAAGTTAAAATAAGTAATTGAGTAACAAAAATATACAACGTGTAACAGAATAAACGCAATTCCTGAAAGTAGTTGTTTCAGAATCGGCTTCTGAATCGATTCCGTCATAAAAATAGGTGTTATATTTTAACCTAACCTACGTGCCACTAACATTGCACGAGTGTACGGATCTGCGTAAGGATATTGTATGACGTACATACGTTTTGCTGATAACTATTTTATAAAAATATCTAGGTTTGGTTTCAATTTATTTAGTTACGGATGTTGTTTTAGACTTATATTTTAATATTCTAATTAGGGTGTCTGAGGTATTGCGCTTAATCTGTTACACCTTGTATAAGTAAATATTACGATAAACGCAACGAACTGGATATTCAATTGGAGGGAGAGTCATCTTATGGCTTTAAAGACGAAGACTACGACAATTCACGAGATCGCTATTGCTGAAATATGGAACGTCAGTTTTAGAAATTCACATTTAAAGAGGTCCATAAAGCCCTTTGCAGACTAGACGTGAACAAAGCCAGCGGGCCGGACGGAATACCTGCTCGAGTCTTAAAAAGTTGTGCTCTGGAGTTGTCACCTGTATCACACTCTTAAAATTAGAGTGGTGCCAGTGTCCTGGAAGTAACCAGGATGTGCAACCAGTACTCAAAAAACCTCCAGAATATGCAAAGTGATGGAGAGGATACTAAATAATAAGCTGCTAGCATACCTTGAAGACAATGAGCTCCTTAGTCTCTTCTTCGTATTGATGATAAATCAGTCACGCAGGTCTTGTTCAGTGGCGTTTATAAGATCTTCTAATGTACACGTTTTTGGGTCATTTGGACACTCGAGCTAATGAGACATTGTTTGATCAGGAACGCCGTAATCGCACTGGGTGTCAGTTTGGCATATAATGCCCCATTTTGCTAAATTATGCTTGAAGCGGCCTACTTGGGTTCGCAGACCATTGATAGCTTTCCAATTTGGCCACTGCAAGTTACGTCCGGGTGGCAGATGTTCCTGGGGCTGAAAGGAATTAGGCGGCGGCGGAAGGTAGTTTAGCTACTTAGTGACCACCAGTATGGCTTCTGCCTTGGTCTGTCGACCCGATATCTTCTTGTGTATGTTACGCACTGCTGGGGCGAGGCCATTAAGAAACACGGCAATGCTCTTGTGGAGTCCCTCAATATCTTAAAGACCTTTGACATGGTCTGGCACGCTAGTCTACTGAGCAATCTTCCTGCATTTGGCGTCCCTGCTGGCTTCTGCAACTGGATTTGTGACTTCTTAAGTGAGCGGTCAATCCGAGCGGTCATCGATGGCTGCTCATCGGATCTTATGGCTGTCAATGTCAATGCGGTATTCTTAAGAGGTCTGTTCTCTTTGCGATTGTTTTTGCTGCATATCAAGGACCTGCTCCAGTTCTTGAGTACGCGGATGACAAAACAGACTAAAGATATACTTATCCAGTGCTGGAACTAGCAGGGATGAAACAGACTATCTTAGAAAGGCCATGTTGGAGCGAATGAATTTAAACCGACAATCTGGTTAAAGTCAATACTTTGAAAACACAGGTTTATCTTTTCACTGCTAAAAGGAGCCAATTTAAATTATCTCCTACTTTCCGAGGTGCATCTATACCTATCAGTTACCGACCGCCTGGAGCTTTTGGACATGGAGTTGACGGCTAACTTAAACTTCGGCTCAATCATTGAGTCAAAAGCTTTGACTGCAGCAAAAAGCTGGAAATCCTTCACAAAGTGAGGCGATACTTCACACCTGTACAGCTTTATATTTGTATAAAGCACAGGTCTGTTCTTGTATGGAGTACTGCAGTCACTTGTTGGATGGCTCAGCAAAATAACAACTTGCTGCGCTTGACTCGGATAACGCAGAGCTAAAAGACTCATAGGCGATGAAGTGTTAGATGACAAGATTCACAGCCTGGCTCATCGGCAAAACGTTGTTTTGTTCGCCTGTCGGTCTTCCACAAATTGTACTTCGGAGAGTGTGCGCAGGAACTCCACGACCCGATTCCTCCATCTACCTTATACTAACGCTCTACTAGACGTATCACTTGTTCAATATACCGTCTTGTTGTACTAAGCGATTCTCCTCTACATTTATTGTGCGCACGGCCAAGGTTTGGAACTCTGCAGGCTGCTGTGTTCCCTTCTACATATGACCTGTCTGCCTTCAAAGCAAGAGTGAACGGTGAACTTCTGGGCTCATCAGTAATAAAACATATAAAAAAGTAGCAGAGGGTATTCAACGTAGTCTTTGAGATACGATCTTATTTTGTTGCATGTATGTACATGATGCCGCGCCTAAGTGTTGTACTCCTTTATATGGAAATAATCATTTATAAATGACACTGTAGCATACATATTATTATAATTAACCGATAGGTATTGTTTACATTAATTAAATTCAATGAAATAAGTAAGAAAGATTCTATTGCGTTTGGTTTTTTGTTTCATATAAAATATCGAAAAACCGATATTTGAAAACCAATATCGCTTTTTTCGATATCGGATTTATGGTCCGATATTCCGGTTTTTCGATATTATCGAAAACCGGTATCCATGCTCTACGTTAGTGACATGTCTTGATTTCTGGCTGGGGTTTCGGAGCTTTTTTGATAATATGGGAGAACCAGGCAGGTTTTATGGAGTGACAGCTCACCCCGATGGACTGCCGACTCGGCTCAATGGAGTGCCAGCTCTTGACGTCGTCGCTGTGCCTAGAAAGCAGGCTCGACGACCACGTTGTTTTGTATGTTTGAGCAGTTTTCTTGCTTTTGAATAATCACTAAGTATAATATTTACATGTTTTTTACTACCCTAAAACGTGCAGAGTCCAAATTCATTTTATTTGCTTAAACATGTGTATGTACATACATAAAAAGTGCATACAGGATGACAATATATTGTAGATAAAGTGCAGACATGTTTGTCACAACGTGACGTGCAAAATGGTACAAAATTACAATAATAAAAAAATAAAAAATGTCAAAATATAAAAAAAAAAAAATATATAAAAAATGTCACAACGATTAATATAATTATGTCAAGTTACAATATACCTAGTCAAAGTCAAACAAAATAATTCAATCTCCAAATAGTCTAATTATGCAAGTCAAATTCTTTTTCATTAAGGAACTCAGTCACCTTATAATAGGCTTTGGCTGTCAAAAATTCACGAAGTTTATTTTTAAAAGTTGATTTAGGTAATTCTTTCCAACTTCTCGGCAATTTGTTATATATGACCGGTGCCATGCAGTAAATGCTATTACGCATTAGGGCCGTCCTAGCGGGTTGCTGACAAAGTTGACTATTGTCACGTCTGTTGCGTGGAAATGCGTCAGCTAGACATTTATAGTAATGCGGGTTCGATTTAACAAACACAGCTACTTCTAATATGTACAAGCACGGTAAAGTTAATATTTTGTAATTTTTAAAAAAGGGCACGCAGCTATCCGTTTTCTCAAGTCTAAATATGGCTCGTAAACATCTTTTTTGGGACTTGAATGCTGTTTCTTTTTCCGTCGAGTTACCCCAAAATATTAGCCCATATCGTAGATGGGTTTCTACTATACCGTAGTATGCTGTTAGTAGACCATCCGTATATAATGTGGATGAAAGTGTGTGTAGTGCGTATGCGGATGTGCTAAGTTTTTTACATAAAGTTTCGATATGCGCTTTCCAGTTTAGGTTTTTATCAATCTGAAGGCCAAGAAAATTTGTCAAGTTTACATCTTCTATGTTTTCATTACAATATTCTATTTTAAGATTCATGTTAGGTAATCTTTGGGTAAAATGTATAGCTTTCGTTTTCTTTAGGTTTATTTTTAAATTGTTATCCTGCAACCATTGTATAACTGACTTTAGGGAATTATTAATGTCAATCTCATATGTATCTAAAGTTTTACAAGGTATTATCACGGTGCTGTCATCTGCGAATAGTGTCATTGGTTTTTCTATGCATTTAGGCAAGTCATTAATGTATAGTAAAAATAGATATGGGCCCAATACGCTTCCTTGCGGTACTCCATATTCTACTTCACGTCGTGAGGATCGATATATCTCTTCTTTCTTCTTTAAGATATTGATACGTCTAATTTCAGTAATTTGTTTTCTATGTCTTAAATACGATTCAATTAGATTGAGTACATTTCCTCTTAAGCCATAAGCTTCCAACTTTTTTAGTAGTGTAGGATAATGTACGTAGTCAAATGCCTGGGTCATGTCACAGAATATGCCGCAGACTGGGTTTCGTTTGTCAATATTGATCATAACATTATATAAAAAGTCATATATAGCCATATTAGTTGTCTTATTTTGTCGAAAACCTTTTTGTTCGTCACATAAAATATTACTTTTTTTTATAAATTCTGACAGTTCCTTGT
This sequence comes from Tholera decimalis, assembly GCA_943138885.2. Lineage (NCBI taxonomy): Eukaryota > Metazoa > Arthropoda > Insecta > Lepidoptera > Noctuidae > Tholera > Tholera decimalis. Next base: position 451,559 of record OW964577.2, read on the forward strand.
ATATATACTTCTCAAATATTTTGGACATGACTGGAATGAGCGCAATAGGTCGGTAGTTTTCCATCCGATCTCTATTTTCTTTCTTAAAGAGAGGCTTTATTATAGAAGTTTTCAATGCTGATGGATAGACACCCGCGCTTATACTTAAATTTATGATATGACTCAAATGAGTGCATATGTCTTCTGATACAAATTTTATTACTTTAGTGGAGATTTCATCATAACCTACGCTGTCTGTATTGTTTAATGACATTATAATTGTATGTATGTCTAGTGGAGCGCTGGGTGCCATGAACATGGATTTCGTGTTCCTCTCAAATTTTAGATGTTTGGGTTTACTAGAAGCATGCATTTGAGGTTGGACTTTATCAATGAAATAGTTATAAAATGCCTCAGAAATTTTTTGGGGACATGTTAATAAGTGATTTTCTACTTTAATTTTATGTATGTTATGTTTAGGTATATTATGTTTAGCACGATTAATAATTTGCCAGGTACTTTTAGATTTATTTTTTGATGTTTTAATAAAATAATTGTTTTGGGCCTTTTGTGTTAAGTGTATAACCTTTCTAAACAGTTTGGAATAATTGTTGAAAGAAGTTTTATTATGAGTATTCGGGTTTGATCTAAGTTGCCATAAAAGTTTCCTTTTCTTTCTACTACACAATTTTATTCCTTTGGACAGCCATTTTTGTTTTTTTATTATATCGATTTTAAATCGTTTTTTTGGAAAACATAGATTGTATATCAATTGAAATATGTCAATGAATTTGTCATAAGCTATATCAGGATCATTAGTCTCATAGATTTCCGAAAACGATAGGCTGCTTATATAATTTTTAAATTTAACTAAATTGTCAGTATTGTAATCTCTTCTTGTCTTATACCAGTAGCTTATAGTGTATAATGTTTGTACGGGGCAGTGAAGCAGCTGTGCTGTGTGGTCGGATAAGGCAAACTCCATGACATCGGTCTTACATGTTTTATCAAAATTATGGGCGAAATTATCTATACATGTTAGACTAGCCATGCGTGTGGGCTGTTTTAATGCTAACTTCAAATTATAGCTATTTAATAGACATTCAAATGCGACAGAGTGACTAGTCTGTTTAATGACATCTATGTTAAAATCACCACATAATATAATATTCTTGTAGCACTTTCGTGATATTTTTCGCAACATTATTTCTAATTTATCCATGCAATAGTCAAAATTATTTGCATTCGGCACTCTATAGATACAGATTACAATTATCTTATACTCAGTCAATTCTATGGCACAGCATTCAAATATGCCCGGGGTTGACAAATTCGATATTTTAGATAAATCTTTAGATTGTATACCATTTTTAACTAAGATACAGGCCCCTCCTCTCTTTTGCTGCTTTCTACAATAACAAGAAGCCAAATGATAATTCGGTATATATAATTGATTTTCGAAACCTTCCATAATAAAATGCTCTGTGATACATAATACATCTACATTAATTTGTTTTTCGGATAGCTCAGTCAAACAAACAGTAAGATTATTTGATTTATTTATCAACCCAGCAATATTCTGATGCATTATTTTAATATATTTATTCGTTACTAATTTATCTTGACATTCAGTATGGGAACGAGTAACATTCGGGTAAATTAGTGTATAATTAGCATCAGTCACGAAAAAAATCAGTGCTTTCATTATTTACATTTGAATTCATCTGAGTTGTATAATTAATTGTGGAATTATGATAATAGTCTATGTCAATCTTAATATTTTCCATAATTTTTCTATAAATATGTTTAATTGCACTGTTATTAATTCTACCTGTGATGTCGGAAAACATGTCAAAGCTTAAATAAGAATTTGTGTCAAAATAGTAAGCGTAAGATCGAGTATTTATTTCCTTAGCTAATAGGTTATTAAATACCTCCACCTTATAATTATATATAGGAGATCCCCGAATATAAGTAGGGCTACACACTATTACATTTGTATCAGTTATATGCTCTAATGATTTCGTAATTGTCTCTACCATATGTAAGCAGTTTGAGGAAGTTCTAAGATCCTTCTCTCCCAATAAAATTATGCAATAATCATCTAGGCCGAAATTTAGCAATTTTTTATCAATATTGTTCAAAAGACGTTCAGTACTACAGTTTGGAAACATGTAATGACAATAAGTGAAGTTCTGTCCAAACATATCTTCTATGACCTGAACTCCATTGCGTGATCTAATGTTGCTAAGGATACAAAGTTTGTTCTTCTTGAGATCAGATGGGTTAACAACAACAGGGGAGGTTTCATAGTTCTTTGCTGGCACTGCTTGCGGAAATTCATTATGAGCTTGGCTTGGTCCATGCTTTGTAGTCTGCGTACCTTTAGTGTTCATGGTGCTTATTTGGTTTGCTAATGATGTTTTTTTCGGTGTTTTCATTTTTAGTTTAATAGGACTGTTCGTAATTTTTTTATAGAGTTCCTGTTTCTTAATTAGTTCCGTATTCATTTCTCTCAATTGATTGTTCTCCAAAGACAGTGTTTCGATTTCTTTGTGCGCACTATCTAGTTGCGACTTCAGCTTCTCTATTTCTTCTTTATATGATGTGTTCTCGTCTTCAGACATGTCTGGCATACTATTTGTAGTACAGTCCAGTGTACGGGAACTTAAACTGACGTCATGCTCCGATTGCGTGCGTGTGCGTCGAAAAGTTATGTTTTCTAAGAAATTCATAATTTTACACTTCCTTTGTATTATTTATTTAATTTTAATAAGTTTCTTCTTTAAATAAATAAATTTTTTGTTGATAAATAAATAATATTGAATTTCAAATTACATCAGTTGTCCAAAAACTTATTCATTTAATTTAGTAGATTTTCAAATAGTCGATTTTTAGTCAGTCTGAAAAGACTCGTATCTACGATTATGAATTATATTTCCGAACGATACTAGTTGTGTCACATCTTTTACTATCGTCCAATTGGTCACTTTACGTGTTGTGTCAGTTAGTGCAAAGGTTTGATTAATTTTGAATAAAAAACGGATTTATCAAACCTCTGATTCCAGATTTTCGGGATAATATAACACCGACTTGCCAATTCTTGCCACCAAACGTTATTTGAGCATTTGTCAAGCACTGTTTTGTTATTTCCCACTACGAATAGTTAGTTTAAATCTCACTCATAGGTTCCTTTGTACACAAACAACACAGTTCTCAGTATCAAGTATTACAGTACTTTTCCATCTGAATACCAATAGCACTCACTAATTATGCACTCCAGTCCATAACTTAACTATTAACGAGTCAATACACAGTACTTTTCTATTTATAATAAGTAATTTATTAAGGAATCAATGTTTACTTCATGACAGTGTTGCCGTCTTCCATTTCGTAAAAGCATCAGACAGAAGCTTGAGTGCATAGGAAGCCATATTTGACCGACAGTATTTTGACGGGAACGCATACCAAGCCATATTTGGCGTTTGCAAAAAACAGGTCAAAAATCAAACAAATATAACATTATTTACAAAAACAACTTACTGTTATTATAGTACATGATTCAAAGAGTGAATAACAATTTTTATTAAAGATCACAATCACTTTATTACTTCTATTTTTACTGATAAAAGTTTCACTCAGATGTGCACTTCACTCACCGCCCGCGCTTCGTAAAAACCCTTAAATATTTTTGAGCACTAATGACTTAGCCCAGATAAAAAAATAGATTTCGTTTTACAAAGAATCATTTTTAAGATACAATTTATTTTACTATAATTTAATAATAAGATGAATTGTAAAAAAATAAAAAACTTGAGCAGCCATAAATGGCTTCGTATGCGGTAAAGGGTTAACATAAGCAGCATTGATGCCTAGCGCTTCTGACATACCCAAATACTTGTAAGTTTCAGTCGATCCGAGGGATCTTAGGTGTATGGAATCCGAGAGTTGAGTTCCCACGGATTCCATAATGCTCCCCTCGCTTTACATGCATCTATTATTATTATTATTGTCTAATAATCACAAAGTCAAAATTATTTGACGGCACGTCTATGATCTCATTAAACATTTCTTTAGAAAAAGTGGCACATTGATACATAAAGGTTCGCCTACCCTGTTCTATACTAATTATACTATCAATATTATTATGGAGGATTTTCAACAAAAACAGTCTGCAATTTTACACTGAACTACCAGTTATACTGCTTGTCCTAATCAAATTATTAGGTGCTCATATTCTTTTTATTTTTTTAAAGATTACTTTAGCAATATGGGTAGATTTCAAATTACTAGCAATCTTGTTAACCCCTCCAACTAAGCTAAATATGCTTGTGTCCGTAGTGGGTTCACGGGAATAGTGTAATGGGTGGGGTTCGAACCCGTGACCTCTCCATCACAAGTCCTATAACTTAGCCATTAGGGTATTGGCGCTTAATTAGATTTCACTCGAGTATCTGTCAACTGCTGCCCTGAACAAAACTTCGGTCCTGTTCAGGGCCGTATTAAGCATGTCGGGACCTCTAGCCAATCTCAGGGCCCCTTTACTCTTTTCGAACATACAAATATATAATTATATTTAACTACCAATGTATTTTTTTCAAAATTAACCTATTTTAAAAAAGGTTACGATCATAATGTATTTAGATTTGGATTAAAACTGACGACATCTAAGTTTTCCTTGAGATGCTAGATGATCAGATACTAATTATTGAGTTTTAACCAGAGCTTTCCTACGTAGTTGAATTATTTTTAAACTCCGGTACCCGTTGGCAAGACGGCATGCGTTAAGTAAAGTCACTTTTACTTAGGAAGCGGGGCCCCGGACAATGCTGGGCCCCTAAGCACTTGCCTACACTCCCTTATGGATAATCCGGCAATGTCCTGTTCGAAGTAAATAGAGTTGTGATCTAAAGACGCCTCACACTACGCACCATACAACTCTACACTTACAATCAACTACATAGGTACTATAAAGCGTAGTGTCGTAACCTGCACAGATAATGTGTGTCTGTGTGTGTTGCGAATGTATCTGATGGTTAAATAACGAGCGGCAGTGGCCGCGGCCGGCGAGCTGTACTGTAATGAGTGATTATGCGACATTCCAACAACGCAGGCGCAGGGGGGGGGGGGTTTGACGTCACGCCGGGATTAGCAATCGCCATCTAATCTATATAGGTACTGTCCTGTTCACCGCTGAGATTTCTAACCCTGGCGGAAGGTTTTAGTTATAATTGACTAGCTGTGCCCCAAAATCGGTTATGCAGTTTTGGATTTTTCATACAAACTTTTATTCCATATTTGAACCCTTTAGCGGTTGATTTTTGAAGAAAACTTACACTCTTCACCTTAAACTCTTCAACAATTTTCATTCCAAATTTCATCCAAATTGGTGTTTAACCGTGAAAGCATAAAAGACAGCCAGACTTTCGCATTTATATTATTAGTATGGAAGTATGGATATGGATTAAGGCAGCCACAGGCAAGTCCGATTAAGCAGTTGACAACCTCAGAGGTCGGCTTACCTGCGAGATGGCAAACAAAAAAAAAAAACTGTTGAGATTCGACGAACGGATTTATTTATCTAATCCAGTTTCAAAGTGCCTAATTCCAGGGTTGTAGGAATATTCTAACGCTTTACCGCGGCCCCGAAAGGCAAAGGCAACTGAAGAAGTCTGAGACTCCCTTCAATCCCACCCAAAATGGGAGGAGTCAATCGATCATTTACCGCCCGAAGAAAATAGGCTTAAAGTGGTTGATGATTTTTGTCTAGTTATTGGTGAACTGTTCTAAAACGAAGCTGAAAAGTTTGTTTGTTTGAACGCGCTAATCTTCGAAAGTACTGGGCGAATTTAGATAAAATTTGTTATTGAAGTAGCTTGAAGATTGAGAAAAGTTATAGGTTACTTTTACCCGACTGCAAAAAAGGAGGGTTATGTTTTTATCGCAACCAAGTCCACAAGAGCGAATCCCCGCGCGACTTCCAAGTCTCGCAATTTTAAAACCGCTACGACGCGGACGTGAATATTTGGTAGCGAACAAAAAACATTGGATTACGTAAAGCGTGAGGTATGCGAGCGGCCGCGCCGGTATGCCAGCGGTACGTACTACCTGCCGAGCGCCGAGACGTGCGCGTGCGCGTGTGCACAGACGACGCATGAATGAAACGCGGGCAATGCGAACTGTCACTATGTAGTTATTAATAATTTAAATGATTGGTTTAACATTAATATCTCGTTTATATTTGCCACTTATCTCATACTAAAATAATAATATTGATCAACTTCATATCACTTTTTTTGGTTCCAGCTAAAACAATGACAATTTTATAAAGGTCATAGCTTGTATAATCTTCTAAGGAATGTTTTTCTTTATTCTCGAAGGATTATACACACCTTACATAATTCTTTGTGATATTAACTATCATTGTTTCTGAAAAAACGAAAATCGTGTTTACCAGTGAATCATACAAAAGTAACAAGGATAATGTTAGATCACTGGACATAATGTCATATTATTACCTAATTAATTTCGCATGATGCCACATTTCCAATATCTCTAAAACTATTGTCGAGCCTACTAATGAGCAAATACCATTTAACGAGACAACAATGTCAATGAAACATGTGGCGAATTCTTAAAAAAATAAGAATAATTCAAACTATTTATTTCCAAATAATTCATGATTAATTACAAGAATTGTGCTCAATCTTACATAGAAAAATTGGCCAAGTGCGAGTCGGACTCGCCCATGAAGGGTTCCGTGGTAACTATAATAAATATAATATACTTAATATATTTAATTGAAAAAAAAAAAACAAAAAAACCTTAAAAATTTCTTAAAACTAACTTATTTACAATTTTTACAACTACGCCAAATAACTTTGTTTTTCATAGTATTTGTATGAATTACAAAGTTATATTTGCGGTTGTAGAAAATATACTGTATCTCAAAAACTGCCGACTGGATCTCGTTCAAACTAATTTTGGTTAAAAGTTTACATTAAGATCTACAACATATGTTTTTTTTAGATTTTTCACTTCATTATTATAGAAGTTAGAGGGGGTGGGACACACATTTTACTACTTTGGAAGCGTATATCTTTTAAACGATTAACTTTATGAAAAAGTCATTTTGGAAACCTTAATGTCATTTTTAAAGACCTGTCTATAAATACCACACACGTATAGGTTTCATGAAAAAAAATATTTTCAGTTTCAGTTCCATGTATGGGGAGCCCCCTTTATTTTAAATGTTTTTTAAATTTTCTCTTAAAATCGGAAAGCGTTTTACAGAATACATCTATGTTGCGTCCCAAATGTATTTTTGAACGATCTTTTGGTGTGGCAACATTCTATTGTCTTTTGATGTTGACACTTGACTTGACATAACTTTTGACTTGACAGATAGACTTTGGGTGTGGTTGAAAAAATGTCCGCCTTGGGACTTTGATTTTATTGTAATTGTTAAATATCGTGTTGAATCGCCTGTTGTAACCGATAATTGGGTCGCGATTAACGATTAATTGAAATTGTAATCCCGAATTGACGAAAACCCTGGGATATTTTGGAGGATGGCGCCGTATTGAAGTCACACTGACTGGCCCGCGAGTTTGCTGAAAATAATTGTTCATAGTGATAAATAGCTGCTTCAATCTGGTGCGAACTTTGTGCTGTGATGCTATCTGGACCACGCCATCTGAAGACAGGCGCCTTGTGAACGTCCAGAACACTTGACCATCATTACACTTTTCACTTACTCATTTCATGCTTATACACACACTTTGGACGTGGCTTCAGGAAGGTCGAAGCTTGGCGTCTACAGCTCAGGTAAGTGGTTAGTGTTAAATTGTGTAAAGTAATATTATATTGACTGGCCTAAGGCCATTGGTTAAGCAACGTTTAGAGCTCCACGTACCGTGGACCATTCGGACACACCAGTATCGTTGCGCTGGCTTCTTGTAGTCTTGAACATCTATCTACCAAGTTTTACATGTATAGTCCTAATAGTTTCGGAATAAAATGGCTGTGACATACGGACGGACGGACAGACAGACAGACGGACAGACATGTCGAAACTATAAGGGTTCCGTTTTTTGCCATTCGGCTACGGAACCCTAAAAAGTATGTGCGCTATCGATTCAGAGATTAAGTTACTCTAAGAAGACTGCTAGTAATGTGAATTCTACCCCACATTACTAGTTAAAAAAAAACGGTAAAGTTGTGTCAGCAATTTGTATGTGAATGTGTCGAGTGAGTCAGCAGTAAGGCTCTCTAATGTGCGCCCGCGCTGCGGTGGGAACTTTCCCAATGGGTCGCTAGTGCTCGTCGCTTCATATTCTGCCTACGAACTCAGCTACACTAGTTCGCCTTACAGGCTTACTAGATGCAGTTGCTTACTGCCCTGCACAGCTCAAATGATGGGTACAACTGTTAGGTAAACTGATTGTAACACCGGTATTTATAGACAAGCAATTACTTGCTGCTAAGTAATTTCTTAGTGAAGTCATTACTTGAGGATAGAATTCTTCATTACAAAATCTTATTCTGTAGTCGAGTAATGTAGGTTACTTACTTGAGTAAAGCTTAAGTAAGATTCTACGCTTAGTAGTTGTTTCCTTCTGGTAACACTCAGATACTGCGTTTTGTTTCATTAGAATGCATACTTAAGGTGAAGATTATTTTGCTTTAACATCTATAATATTACTTAAATTTTATTTTACTTTATAATTGTGATAAAAATATATTTAAAAAAACTAATTTTAATTAATAATTTCATTTAATTATTTCTAAAGTAAATAAGTGATTGGTGGGAGAAACAAAACGTTTGATACGACATAACCCAACAAAAATGGATTGTCTCTTTTTGCACTTGAATTAGTTACTGTTATGTGATTTTTAATTTCCTAGCCTGTATCTGTTATTTGAATTCTAGTGTCATTTCGGCGAGTTCAAGATCTGTTACAAATTCTATTTGATTTTTCAACATTATAATTATGTCTGAAGTAGACAGGAAAAAAATCATTCTCGAGTCTGGAAAAGGATTTATTCCTAAATATAATTCAAAAATATGTCCGCAATTCTCGGTAAAATCACATTCTATATATATATATATATATCACAACACTGTTGGAAAATCGAAATCTCTTTTTAAAACTATCTTCTGTATATTCAAGAAACAGATCCACATCACGAAAGTAAACTTTGCGATTGCTAGTATATCGTTATCCATATCATCTATAACACCAAAAATCGCTCCGATGCTTTCCATTGCTAATTAAATCTGCAAAATGGTAGAGTTCTCAATTCTTAAGTAACGAAAATGGCGACTATTACTTGGCTAAGAATTCTAACTTTTGACAGTTCTAATTTCAAGCAATTACTAAACTATGGAATAAAAATCGTTACTTGAGTGATTACTTTTACTGAAGTAATCACTTTTACTTGTCTTTAAATACGGGTGTTAGGTCTGTCTCTTTCTTTTAGAAGTCAATGGCCTAATGTTTGTGACGTCGAACTTGTGACCGAGAGGTCGTACATTAGCCGTATAGAGCTAAACTACGAGTGGCCCTACCTAAAAAAAAAAAAAAAACACTCCATCTCATCAACATTGCTAGTCTATTAAAAGTATCTTTAAAAAAAAAGTTTATAATAGGCTCGCGTTTGACCACCATCTCATCTGATGGTAAATGATGATGCGGTCTAAGTACAGGTAATTTATTCACTCTTGACTTAAAGACCCCCAGTTTATAGCTATCAGGAAACAGACTCCGGTAGTGAAAACTCCACTCCTATCCTCTACTATCTCTGTCTATTATACCTGAATTACTCAAATGAATACATTGTAAAAATTATTCATGTTTTGAAAAGAGTAACCGTGGAGATTCTTGCCGGTTGTTTTCCATACAAACTGAACAATTACGAATCGTGCACTTTTTTTTCTGGCTGGGAAAATCATCGAATGACTTCTCCCGCTCTAGGTGGAGCGGCAGGGAGTGTCAGACTTCTACTGACTAAAAACCCACCCTGCTCCTTCAGCGGCCCATAAGTTCTGGTGCCGCGGTATCTCGTTAGAACGTTCCCGCAGCCCCGGCAGGACCCGTGCACTAGTTGACGTTTTACAAGTGCAAGTGTCCATGTAGGCCTATCAAACAATATGTATATAAAACGCTTCCGTTACTGACTGACTGACAGACAACGCACAGCCGAAACTGCTGGGCGCAATGCAATAAGCTGTTGGTATGTATGTTCCTTGAGGAGTGTAGGGGAGCAATAAGAGAGTATTTTTGGATATCCCCTCCTAAGTGGGTTAAAGGGGGGGTCAGTTTATATTAAACTTTTTATTTTTTCGATGCATTCACTTGAAATTTTGTACACAGGTTCCTCAAGTGATGCAAACGAGCACTAAAAAATGATTTTCGGAATTCCCCTACCCTAACAGGTAAAAAAGGGGGTACGAGATTATGTGAATCTTTTTATTTCTTTTTTAAAGTCGTGAAGTTGCAATCTTGCAAATAATTATAAATCATTGTAAAGTTTGTGTGGATGAATGGATGGTTGTTACTCTTTCACGCAAAAATAGCTGCAGGGATCTGAATGAAATTTTGTAGGTAGCTGAAACTTCTCCTGAAATTCTCACGGTCTCAGATTTTACACGGGGAAAACCTCCCACGCGAACGAAGTCGCGAGCAACAGCTAGTGTGAACTAAAGTATTTCGAGTTTGAGTTACACGATTCATGATCACTATCATCTATGAGGGTCGGTTTGTTCATTCCAAGGTGTTAGAGCGTGTTGTATACTCGTCGGTATGTACCTAACCAGTGTGACCTTTGTAGGACAGGCACAACAAACATCGATTCCGTTGTAGAACAAACTACTTTTTCTATACTGTGTAGTCTATGATCAATGTTCTTGTTCAACAGACGCTAAACTCAGTATGTAAAACGACGTATCTACATCGTGGGTTTATTAGAATACTTTACTTACTTCTGGCCGCGACTCCGTTCGCATGGGAGGTTTTCCCGGGTAAATCTCGATCCCATGGGAATTTCGGGATAAAAAGTAGCCTTTGATTGTAACTATTTATATACCAAATTTTATTCAGATCCGTTCAGTCTTTGCGTGAAACAGTAACAAACATCCACACATCTACTATACATGCATCCTCACAAACTTTCACATTTATAAAATTACTAAGAAATAAGATAAAATGGTCCCACACTAGGAATTTCTTCTGTATCGTGGATGGATTTTTATAAACAGTCAGACCCGCAACAACTATCTGTAGGCCATACAAACATTTGAGTTTGACACGGTGCGCCGCAACACGCAGCTAGGTGTCGTTCAACCACTGCGCCTACCTTCTCGTCAAAAGGATGTTAGTACTCGGACCGACGAGAACTCTAGTCCTAGATTTTTTTTAAGCAACATGGATACAATTCACATTACTAACAATCTTGTTAACCCCTCCAACTAAGCTAAATATACCTGTGTCTGGAGTGGGTTCACGTGAATAGTGTAATGGATGGGGTTCGAACCCGTGACCTCTCGATCACAAGTCCGACACCTTAGCCGTTGTGCTATTGACGCTTCACAGAGTATGTACTGTGGCCTACGTATGAAATGAAATTATATATTTATTTTGCGTTTTAAGATACGCTAAAGGAGGCCGGTCTTTCCTAACTGACTCTCTTTCGGAACCAACTCAAAGGTCAACGTCTCGTTTAAAGCCCATACCATTTCTATTGGTTAAATCATATGAGAAACATGTAGGTTCATGTCTGTGGTGCTCTTTTTTATTTATTTATTGATAATAGATTCGCGTTTGACCACCATCTCACCTGATGGTTTATGAGAATGTGGTCGCTTACCTAAAAGTAACCTATTCACTCTTGACTTGAAGACCTCCAGGTTATATAGCTATCGGAAAACACACACTCCGGAAGGGAATTCCACTCCTTAGCCGTACGCACAATGAAGGTATTCCCAAAACGTTTTGTGCGTAAGGGTGGGATGTCCACCATGTAACGATGGCGCATCGCGGTTTGTCTTGTAGTACGATGATGGAAGAAATATTTTTTTTTCTAATGTTAAGACAGATAACGTCATCATCACACTAACATACAAACATACAAGTGCCGCTACTCCTAGTTCTCTCGCGAAAGTAGTTCTCCTACTATTCGCAGTTATCGGCAACACGAGTAGTGTGCTATCAGCAGGGTGGAGCATGCAGCCACTTACTGGAGTGACTAACTGCACTAGATACCTAACTGTTTTATATGAACATTTCTTATCTAAGTAATTAACTACGCTCCGATGTATAGAAGGCGCACAAACGGCTGCTCGACGCGGTTAGTGCGGGTTACATCCCTTTTTTTCTGGTGAGAAAATTATCAAATGACTTCTCCCACTCTGGGTGGAGCGGAAGGGAGTGTCAGACTTGTACTGACTAAAAACTCACCCTGCTCCTTCAGGTGTACCTTGTGGTCCGGGGTCGCGGTATCTCGTTAGAAAATTTCCGGACGGAAAATTTATTAATTGTAGTATCTAGAAATTTAAATATAGTAATCTTATCTAAAACACAACTAATAACATTTTCTAAGATTACAGTAAAAATATATGATATTATATCTGTAAGTTATGTATACAATTGTAAGACATTTGCTGTGTAGTTGAACTAATCTTAATCTAAATCTAATACACGATACGAACTATTTATAGCCGAACCTAAATTCAAATAATACTGAACTGAAATAAATTCTTAATTCACGGGACATTCTGCCGATTCCTAAAAAATAAAAATATGTCTTTATTCACATTTCATACATTGTTTTTTATGCAATAATTGTGGCAATCCCAGTAAGTTACAAGTAAGTGTCGCATCAACACGTAATCGTATATCTAGGTTAACGATGGTGAGACCAATTCAATAGAATATAACTTTAATAAAAATAAAATAAAACAATTAAAAAAACAGTTTTTAGTTTACCTATTGGTATTTCTGAATACTTCCTTATAATCTCATGGAATCGAAACCGCAACACGCAGAGCAACAGCTAATCTCTCAACCAATGTGCCAACTGTGTCTTCACCATATAATATAGTAGTTGTTGACCATATAATATAGCTTATAGTAGCGATTAGTTATTGTTAAGTGTCTTGTTATTTTATGTAAGGCTTGCGTTAGAGCGCTATCTCAGCTGATGTTGGCAAGCGATGATGTGGTCAATGATGAAACCCGCTTGCCTAGAAGTAACTGAAGAAGTATTTTGAGTGTCAGTAATCTACTCTTGACTGAAAGACAGGTTCTATCTATCAGGAAATACAGACTCCGGCCGTGGAATTACACTCCCTAGCTAGCACATGACAGTACAAAGGTAATATGTATTATTTTATCTATTTATTATTGTATGTACTGCAATACATTTATTGCAATACATTCATCGTTTGAGTCATCGTCTGTTTTAGTTGGGAAGGACGATTATTAATTTGTAAGTACTTAGAGTATAAGTATGTAAGTGTGAAGTGTGGTGACGTAGAGTGATGTTATTAGACGCAGGTCGGCTGGCACATTTATTTATTTATTTAATTTTAGCCAACAATTGTTTACACATATCATTACAATGCGATTGACAAATTTACATATTCAAGTGTAACAATCAGTTATAGGCTAACACCACATGCACATGGGATCAATTTCATGCCGACAGCTGGCCAGCAATACATAGCTGCTGTACCTGGAAATGTCCGTGTCGCGGGCTCCGGGGCGGCTCGCTCCTACTAAAGACATCAACGCGCGCGCAACGTCGCTTCCTGTTGTTCCCATTTTATCTATATATCAATAATACCTACGTGAAGAAAAACTTTGAAGAATTTGTTACAGTTAAAGTTTGTACGTAGGAGCAGTGCAGAAAGATATAAGATATTTTTATAATTAAATTTTTTAATTAGTTTAGTTTATTTATTTGGCATAAAATATATTTAATTAAATTTCGAGTATCGGGCGATCACTTGAAACCACATAAAAACAAAAAATACTACATAATAACTAGCAGTCGCACGATCTTCGTTCCCATGGAGTTTATCACGATAAAAACTTAACCCTCCTCAATCTTCAAGCTTCTTCCATATCAAATTTCATCCAAATCCACCCCGAACTTTCAGAGATTAGCGCGTTCAAACAAACAAACTTTCTTTTTCTTTCCACTTTATAATATTAGTACAGATTAATTGCTGTTTGTTAGTCTCGCTAAAGCTCGAGAATGGCTGGATTAATTTGGCTAATATTGGTTTCAAAATATTTGTGGAAGTTCAGGGAAAATTTAAAATGTGAAAATACATGGAAATAAAATATGAAGATATGTAGTTCGCCAGATCAGGTAGTTGTTTACAAAATTGTAGTTTTATATTATTTCATAATATGACGTAAAAGCATGAAAATAATCAAAGGATAAATAAATAATGTAATTTAATTACTATCCAAATAAACCGCCTGAATCGTTTCTAGTGCCAAAAACTTCATGGCCTTTCAAGTAGAAACGATTCGACGCAATCGTAAAAACTAATTGTTTATTGTATTTTTAAGTTTCTGAGACTCTCCCTCCTGCGACCCAGGGCTTGTTATCACAATGTGTAATTAAAGCCTCTGCCAGGACAGCGAAATATATATCCTTGGTATACCTAGACATAAACTAGACAAGAAGTATATGGCGGTATGGAATAGAATAATTCATATCACGAATAAATACACCCCATATCAAAATAACAAATTACAGCAAAATAAAGTTATTGTGATATTGTTATCTATAAAGTTTAATTAAAAATTATAATTGTGATCATAAAATTATATTATCATTAGTGTAGCTGGAATATTAATTACAATATACGAACAAGTAATTTATCTTGTAATGGCTCTAATATTCGATTGTCGGATTAATGTTCTTGGCTCATAAAGCAGGCTTGTGCTTTTCTTAATATCCCACCAAAAACATCCTGTAAAAAATTTTTTTTTGCAAATACGATTACGACTTCCATATCAAAACACTACAAAGCCAAAAATAACTTTAATTTCGGAAGTCGGTGTTATTAGTTTTGGATTTCCTTTTTTTTCACACCACCTTCCGAAATTAAAGTTATTTTTGGCTTTGTAGTGTTTTGATATGGAAGTAGGTTCTATTTTTTTAAAATAAAATTTTTTTCACTCTTTTTAGTGGGTCGGTTTGTAATTTATCTAGTTACAAAAGCCATAATGTCAACAACTTATCACCTTTTACAAAATATTGCTTTTCCCGATGCATAGCCGTTAATTTTTGAGGAGTTCTCCTGGTACTTGACCATCAGCTCTACATTACCATATGTATTGTGACGAACATAAAGTGTTTAACATCCGTACTCAAGTAATCGAAACGCAATCCACGAAAAACTTATTTAACACAAATTATTGAAGAGTTTCAGTGGCCATCTGTGGTCTTCATCATCAGTTCAACTTCCCCAAATGGTACTTTTCGGAAGCAATTGCTCAAGGTAATATAAGAAATACCCAAAACGCTATAGGTGTGCCTATAATATTTGAAGAGTTCCCTCAATATCTCCAGGATCCCATCATCAGATCCTGATTTCGTAACAATGGAACCAACTAGAAAGTATACCCATTCAAATGCAAAAAGAATTTTTCAAATCGGTCCAGCCGTCTCCGAGTTATGAGGTAACATACATAATAAAAAACAAAAAGGAAAAAAAAAGTTCAAGACGAATTGAGAACCTCCTTTTTTTGAAGTCGGTTAAAAATTAGCCAAGTCTCGCCTAAGCTGCTTGTTTCTCTATAAAAAGCAATGAAATCTCTAAGCAAAGCGAAGCCAAGTCTAAGGATCTTTACTGCGATTTCTTTATTAATATAGTTAGATTTTATGTAACCGGCCGTTGAACATACTCTATGCAACTTTACTAGTTAATACATCAAAGTCAACGGCCAAGTCACATAAAATCTAACTATATTAATAAAGAAATCGCAGTAAAGATCCTTAGACTTGGCTTCGCTTTGCTTAGAGATTTCATTACTTTTTATAGAGAAACAAGCAGCTTAGGCGAGACTTGGCTAATTTTTGACAGGATGTTTTTGGTGGGATTTCACTTCTTTTTGCAGAAAGCTATTTTTTACTTGTTTAGTTTCTTAATTATTCAGACTCCAGTTTCATATTCATTTATAAGAAGAGGCTCGTCACATTGAATAATTTTTGTCAAGGCGCATTTCCATATCTCCCATAGTTCAGCTGAGCTCTAAGGGTTCTTCATCAGATACTTCAACCTTCAATTTTTTATACACATCAGTAGAAGGGACTCGTCACTCTGAATAACTTTTGTCAAGGCGCATTTCCATATCTCCCATAGTTCAGCTGAGCTCTTAGGGTTCTTCATCAGAAACTTCAGACCTTCAATTTTTTATGCACATCAGTTGAAAGGGCTCGTCACACCGAATAACTTTTGTCCAGGCGCATTTCCATATCTCCCATAGTTCGGCTGAGCTCTTAGGGTTCTTCATCAGATACTTCAGACCTTCATTTTTTTAATTTTTAAAAGAAAGGGCTAACCACGCTCAATAAACTTTGTAAACATAGCATGTCGATAATTTCAATAGTTTGGCTGGTCTGTTACGGTTTCTCCTCAGGGTCGTAAGATACTCCAGATCTTCCATGATCCTAGTTTTGATAGTTTTCCCTTCATATAGGTACTAAACCCTACCTCTGTGCCAAATTTCAGCTCTCTAGGTTTATGGGAAGTACTAGTTCTATTTTGATGATCAGTGAGTCAGTGAGTCTATATAATATAGGTATGTCGAAATAGTACAACTTTGCTTTTGCATAACTTCCGAAATAAACAAGCTACAAACATGAAATTTTGTGGTTTAAGTGTGTGCTGGTAGCTTACTAGATAAGGATAATTTCAGCGTTCTAAATCTATTCAGAGGTCTCCAAATACGCCGAAATGGTTCCAGAAAAGGATGGTACGGCAGTGTTTGCTTTGCGCTCGACTTGGCGGGGGCACTGCCGTGCCCCCAGATATGTATTTCAAATTATTGTAGATAGGTTCGCGTTTGACCACCATCTCACCTGATGGTAAGCGTTGATGAAGCACGCTTGCTTAGAAGTTTCGCATTCACTCTTGACTTAGTTCGATCGTCACACTTTCTGCCTTGCCCAGCAGTGGACTGAGTTGATGTGACCACAAGCCGGTATGAGAGAGGAGTGCGGGTTGAGGGTTCAGAGGGTTCCGATCCAGTTCTCCAGGAGTGTGCGAAGTACGACGCACTTACCCGCGGTATCAGCGCGGCCGCATACCTGCCGCGATTACGATACTGTGTGTGTGTGTGTGCTCGAACACCACACTACACTCGATCAAAATGGCCGTTAATCGCTTCCAAGCCTTATCGCAGTAATTGTAACAGTTCTAAACGACTCATACATAGATGTGCCCTTGTTTCAACGGTTATCTAGAACATACGAACCACCTGTGTTCTATTTAAAAACATTGACATGTTGTTGATACAAAATGACGGTATTATAAAACCAGTTTACATTAACCAGTGGCTCCCAAGCTTTAATCTAGGACCAATTTGGTTTCCATATTGATCGCAGGGACCATAGAAATAAAAAATGCTAGCTTTCCTAGTCTTGAAATAAATAGCAGCACAACTTGCCTATTCTTTGAAATCAATAGAAGCACAATATTTATTAGTTTTCGTCTATATTGCTTTTCAGTTGGTACGTTTTATATTTGTTTCTTTTGCGCACGATATTTTTACCTTTCGTGGATCAAATTGTACCTTTATCGGACCACCAGTGGTCCGCGAACCACAGGTTGGAGGCCAATGACTGAATCTGAAATTGTCGGAAATACTAAACATAATGAACAATTTACTGTTGTATGAATGTGTTTCGTACAAGAATATAACTCGCGACTCATAGTTTATACTCTTGCCTACGAGACATAAATCTCCACGCTAAACGAAGCTCTCACCGTTACAACTTCGTTTCCCAAGTAGTGGATGCAGTGAATGCCATATACTTTCGCAGCTGAAACTGCAATATAGTGGGTGTAGAGAGTGTTAAGCTAGATGTGCTGTGGTGTTTGTGATGAACAGGCTCTCAACTGCTGGCAGGCAGCTTGTCCCTTCCGGGGTGGCGGGAATATTCTGACGAAATACCGCAGCCCCGGACCGTAAGGGCAGTGATGGAACAGGGTGGGTTTTTAGTCAGTAGAAATCTGACACTCCCTTGCACTCCACCCAAAGCAGGAACAGTTATTAGATTTTCCCACCGAAAAAAAAGGTGCTTGTACCTATGCTCGTGGTCTGAGTTGAGCGATAGAGTACATCAATGTGACCTTGACAGATGCACGCACTTTACTGGCTTTACATATTCTGACATTCTTCTCAGTTGCTCTCAAGAAGGCAGAAGCTAGAGTGACAACGAGGTTATGGGTGAGAGTGAGCAGGACGCACGGTTGGGATGCGAGTCGCGTGCGCCGCGGACGTGTGGTCACTCTCACCTCGCGGAGAAATCGCCCTCCGAGCTCCGTGCGCAATGTTTACCCTGCTCACGGACTGTTCGGAGAAAACAGCATACTTACCTACACACGTGCGCATTCTTCTACAATCGGACGGAAATTTGGAAAAGTGAACTTTTGAGGCCAGATCAGTGCAGGGCTAGAGGTAGCTACAATAAGGCGCGGAGCATGCCAAACGTTCACTTGCAATCCAGTGATTGGTACATTGTTTATGGAATACAATATCTAAGTACACAAAGCTTTTGTATACCAAATTAAACACACCACGAACACAGATTGTAATCTCTGTCGGAGTCTATGTTTTCAGAGACACACATCAAAAGTGTCTAGGGATCAAGCATTTTTATGCGGATTTCTTGAGATTGAGATGTGGCTTTGTAATAAATTTATGATTTTATAAATTTATATGGATCCTTTTTGGTGCATTTCATAATTTGAAACAGGAACTGTTAATCAAATTCGAGTAAAAGATGAAAATCAGCTGTCAATATTTTCCCTATAAAAACATACAACGCATTGAAGACATTATTAGTGCTACTGTTTCCCTACTACTGATTAAAACCAACGTTATTATGGAGCGGCGACGTCATTTAAGCAGGGAAGAAATGCTCAGAGCCGTGGGAATGATAGAAGCTGGTTCCCGGCAACGTACTGTGGCTTTAGCTCTGAATACAAGTCAGAGTGTTATCAGTCGACTTTGGACACGTTACCGAAGCACTGGTACCGTGGCTGAGCGCCATGGAAGACGGTATCGCTGCACCACACGGAGACAAGACCGATACATTCAAATCTTAACTCGAAGAGCTCCAACAATAACCGCCATGATGTTAGCCGTGAGGCTTCATCACTCTTCAGGGAACTTAATTAGCGACCAAACAGTCAGAAACCGCTTGCATGAAGTGAACCTTCATTCCCGAAGACCGCTACGGGTACCACCTATAGCAATGCACAATCGTAGGATTCGATATCAATGGGCTCTTGAACACAGAAATTGGGCAGAAGAACAATGGCGTTTCGTGTGCTTTTCTGATGAGTCTCGTTTTGGTATGAGACCGGATACAAGACGTATACGACACTGGAGAACCCCTGGACGCCAACAGCGATTAAAATCCTGCCAGGAAGTCCATCCTTATAGTGGTGGAACCATCATGGTATGGGCGGGTATTTGGATCGGCGGAAGAACTGAGTTGATTTGGATCAGAGGCAACCTCAACGCTCAAATTTATGCTGAGACGATTGTATCTGACGTCATCGTTCCTCTACAAGTGCAAATCGGTCCCTTATTTCAGTTAATGCATGATAATGCACGACCGCACACCGCAAGAGTTGTAAGACAGACTCTCGCCGCAGCTAACATCAATGTCCTGCTCTGGCCTGCTCAGTCGCCAGACTTGAACCCAATTGAGCATGCATGGGATATGCTACAGAGAAGAGCTCTGCCGAATATGGAGGGTATCCAGTCGCAAGAAGACCTTTTTTTGTTGTTGCAACGAACATGGGCGGCCATTTCACAGCGTGATTTGGATGAACTCATTTTGAGTATGCCAAACCGATGTTCTTGTGTTGTTAGTGTTCGCGGTAGAAACACGAATTATTAATTGTTTAAGTTACCCAATAAAATTTTAAAGAAAACTGTTATTTCAGTCTTTTTTTCGAACTTTAATGTTGTTAGTGGTTCAAATGTCAAAAATCCCTTTATTAGGAAAATGGCAAATTTCTTTATTAATGCAAAGGTGACTTGGTTTATCGTTACTGTGACAAACGAAAACACTTTATTTGATGAATCCTTAAAGAAAATTTTAATTAATATCAATCAGGAGAAAAGTTATTGCAAAAATATATGTTGATCCCTAGACACTTTTGATGTGTGTAGCTTTAACCAATCTAAGTTTTAAAGCTTACATGGTCACTAACAGTATCATTAGAACTTAAAACGGGATATTTACCATGTGTTTTATTGTCATTTATTGTTCTTTGACATTTATTGTTATTTACCAATAACTTAAACACACCTGTTACACAATATTGCTTAGACTATGGTTACAATGGCGGTCTTATCGCTGAAAGCATAGGAAAGTCAGCGTACTTCAAATATGTAAGATGAAATCAAATTAATATATGCTAGACTTATACAACGTGTAATTTAAAGGGTCTGCATACTAAATGCACGGCTTCTTTGGATGATAATAAACTATATGGCAAGGGTTTTGTAATCCTATGTCTACATGTGTGGTACAACGAAGACAATTAATTAATTAATTATCATGTTATGGGCAAGTGACGTGGAAAATTATTGATCCTCGTAGTGCTGTGACTAGGGTTACCAGATGACAGGAATTTTCCTGACATGTCCGGAATTTCAGCTCTCTGTCAGGGAAACAGGGAAAGTTGGAAATTTTCAGGAATTAAAAAAAAGAAAAAAGTAAGCCTTTTCGTTATAAAATAAATGCTTGCCACACAAATACGCACAACACTAGTAAACTTAGCACCGTTTGCAAGAGTACTGAACTACTAATTGACTCGCTCAGTCGCGCCGCGCCCCGCATCCCGCCACAAGGCATCTAACACTCATACTCAGACTCCCACGCGCCGCGCGCGAGTTTGTAAAATAATATAAGTTTCTGCCAAAATGTCAGGAAAATTATTTCCGAAACAAGGGTTTTTTCAGGAAAACTTATTTTTCGGATCTGGTAACCCTAGCTGTGACACGTTTGTTATGATTGGAATTCAAGAAACATTATGAAACCTATAATTTGGTATCACTTATTTTGAACTGAAACTGTGCACAGAGACTCCATACCAGATCTTTTCTTCAGCCCTTTTGGATAGATTTGGGGTTTCCTTTACACGTTGTATATTGGCTTTCCGCAACCCATCAATAATGTTGTCACGTTTTTCCATCCACAGGTGGTAGTGAAGTCCGAGCGTGTCCGGAGTGTCCGGGCGTGATGTGCGCAGTGGGCGCGTGACAGCGGACGTGACAGCGGAGCAGGCATGGGCACGCGCGGCGGCGGCACGAGCACGACGCGCTCGCGGGGCGACGCGCAACGCGCGCTCGACGAGTTCGACGAGCTGGCGGGGCTGCGGGGCGAGCCCGGGGGCGCGGGGGGCGGGGGCGGGGGCGGGGGCGCAGGGGGGGAGCGCAGCGTGTACGTGCTGGAGCACCTGGCCACTTTCACGGTGACGCGCGAGACTGGCATCGTGTACCCCGCTGACGGCATGCGCAGGCTGCTGCAACTAGAGAAGACCAACGGTCAGTATACTACTTCAAACTGATATGGTCACTAACAGTCTCAACTGCCTCGATGGTCGAGCACGAGGTCTGGGGTTCGATTTCCTGGTAGGGAATTTGTCAGTAGTAGCCCGGAGTTTGGAAGTTGGCGGTGTGATACTCCTGTGCCTACTAAGCAGTGTGCTAAGCAGATGGTGAACTAACAAAATAAATGATTTGTATAAATATGTCAAGTATCTTATTCAGTATGTAACAGATTTATGCATGACAAGTTTTTTCGTTACCGGATGTAACTAATTTTATTAATGTATTCATTTATTACTCAGCCTATCCGATTGTTTTCTTCGGCACGCGCAATCCTTTTGTTGTAATATGACGCTTTGAGGAAGCGTTTTGCGATACTTCAGGAAATCAGGATCGTGGATTTTGATACTGAACTTATTTGCGGGTGGATGCTTACGATCTCTTATCTTATCGGTACATCAACAATAAGTAACATAGTTGTTATTCAAAGCTGTTATGTGAAGATCTAATCGTTCGATTTTAAATTTCAACGGTTAGTAGTCTGCCAGAATCTCTCAGAAACCAACTAGTGCGAATGCGCGATGAGCAGGATCTGAGGCGAGGTTGATTGTCCAGAACATATTTGGTTAGGTTATGAGTTTCTATCTCTTACTCCTAAGCCAATGTCTCGGAGGTATGATTTTGCTTGCTTATGCTTTTTATTGATATTTGGCTTACGTTTGACCACCATCACACCAGATGGTAAAGGATAATGTAGTCGAAGATGAAGCATGGTTAACAAAAATAACCTGTTCACTTTTTGACTTAGAGAACCCCAGGTTATAGCTATCAGGAAACACAGACTCCGGCAGGGAATTCTACCAATATCCTTGGTCGTTTCTCGTTAGACTCAAGTGCATCAACCTGGTATTTGGCAGATCCGTCCCAGAAATGAGAGCCACTCCCTATGTAAAACAGGTAGGACGCTACCAACCTAACTCCAGCAGGGCACTGCTGCACATAGGCCTCTCATTCATCTCGGCAGCTGCTTTGCTCGTCGAGACAATTGACTAAGCTTGAGTTTACCAATACGTGGTCTCCACTTAAGACAACTTTTGCTCCATCAATTCCACAACTTATACAATCTATCCATTTCCATTTCAGCGTGCTTAATTTATGGGCTGAATGCCAGTCATTTTCGTTAGTTTTAGGTCGTTTGATCTTGGCTGTCATAAGAGCGCAGGCGGCAGAACATTATCTATACATCCATAGTCGGATATAGAGGCACTGGATTACAGCCTACGTTACATGCACATTGCATGTAACGTAGGCTGACTTTGCTCTCATTTTTTAAATTCCTTTTTATTTCTTACTAGCTTTCGCTCTACTGAACTTGGTTCGCGTGAGAGGTTTTTGCCGCGTAAATCCCGGTCCCGTGGGAATTTCAGTATAAAATCCTATGTCCTTCCAGGGTTCTAAACTATTTCCATGCCAAATTTCATCTAAATCGGTTTAGCAGTTTAGACGTGAAAAGGTAACAGACAGACAGATTTACTTTCGCATTTATAATATTAGTATGGAAGTATGGATTGTTATGTGTGTGTATAATTTACTAACATAGTAATAAGTTATTTCTTTCAATGTAATTCTAACATTTTATGGACTGAATATAGTCTGAAATAAATATTTTGAATTGAATTGAATTACTAAAGAATCCAATTTATTGTTGTTGAATATTATATATATAAAGACTGATATTACGACAAAAAGATAGCGCGTGCTGTAGACAACTATCGGGTAATAAATTAATATGTACGTCAATAAAATTATAGCTGATAACGAAAATAATAACCTGTTGTGAAGAATTCTGACATACTGAATAAGACACTTACGTATTCATACAAAGAATTTATTTTGCTTGTTAATAGATAGTAAATATAATTATAATTCAGCCTATAACGTTCAATCTTCAATCAGTCATTAATTCATATTAAAATAAACAAGTAATTTCCAAATTGTTATTCATTGGAGTCTAAATAAATGAAGAGTTATTGTTAAGAGTGAATAATTATATGTTAACAATAAGCCACATCTACGCGTTAATCTTTGAAGGTATTGGGTGGATTTGGATGAAATTTGGCGTTGAACTAGCTTGAGGAAGGTTAGGCTACTTTATACCCGACTGTTAAAGAAGGACGGTTATGTTTTTATCGTGATAAAATCCACGGGAGCGAAGCCCTCTTCTTTAATCGGTGTTATTTTCCGTACTTAGTCTCTGCACGAGACCATTGTGCGTGAGCCGTGTCGGCCGTCACTCCATCCAGCCAACCTCCCTCCAGAAGCAGATCACGTCTCTTAGTCTATTCAGGATGTCTGTAAGGGAATTCAATGACCCGAGGGTTCGTTTCCGTATGTCGGTGATTCCCGTGCACTCTAGGAGCACGTGTCCCACCGTTTCCTCCGTCCCCATGCATGCCCTGCACAGGGGACTGTCCGTTATACCTATTGTGTGGTAATGTTTGTTCAGTGAGCAGTGCCCGGTGATGGTCCCCGCCACCATTCGCAGGCTTCTTCTGTCTAAGTGTAGGAGGCGCCTGGTTAGTTTTTTATCTAAATTTGGCATCGCCTCCTTGGACGAGTGAAGCCAAAAATTATAACAAAACTATCAGTCGTGCAGACTGCTAGTTTTGTTATAATTTTTGCTGATATAGAATTAAGAATCTCTCTACGAATATATATAATTTAATTAATATTAGATGGTGGTCAAAAGCGAGTAAAAAAAAAAATTAAAATGGATTTTTATATTTGTAGCGAGCCACCGCAGTATTGACTGGGCATACTTAAAGGTACACTGTCACGGTTTGCTCTTTTATTTTGATCACAATTACGCCAATGTTTTATACACCTGCGTCACTAAACTACTTATTATGGTTCTTTGAAAGGCTGAATCGCCTTGATTTTTGTAATTTTATTCATGAGAATCTGTCGTTAATTATTTTATTGATTACTAGCTGTGCCTGACTTCGTTCGCGTGGGAGATTTTTCCGCATAAACCCGTTTTCCCGTGGGAATTCCGGTATAAATAAAAGCCTATATATTGCTCTCTAATCTCTTATATTAAACTGTGTGGTTGATCGAGTGGTCGCAAACGCGACTGCTGAGGTGTCTCGCGTTTCGGGTCGAACAAAAAGTACTATTAGGTTTTTTCTGTAAGGAATTTCTCAGTAGTAGACCGGAGTTTGGAAGTTGGCGATGTGACTACCCCACGCCTTGGAAAGTAAGTTAAACCTCTGGTCCCAGCTGTCACTTGGATATCTTTGTCAGTCGGTACGTGTACTCAGAAGTTAGTAGATCTGACACAGGTCTAGACAATGCGTATCGTGTTACCCAGCTACTGGGTAACACGTCGTATAGTCAGATAGACAGTCGCTCCATGTTTTTTTTATTAAAAATAGGTTCGCGTTTGACTACCATCTCACCTGATGGTAAGTGATGATGTGGTCGAAGATGGAACACGCTTACCTAAAAGTAACCTATTCACTCTTGACTTAAATACTCCTAGGTTATAGCTATCGGGAAACACAGACTCCGGCAGGGAATTCCACTCCTTAGCAGTACACACAATGAAGGTATTCCCAAAACGTTTTGTGCGTATGGGTGGGATGTCCACCATGTAACGATGGCGCATCGCCGTTTGTCTCGTAGTCCGATGATGGAATGGGCTTGGCGGAATTAGATTGTGTAATTCCATTGCACACTCCCCGAAATGTAACCGATAGAAAACCGATAAAACACACTAATACTCAGCTGCATCCAGTTAGACTTTCCAATCCCAACATAGGTGAGAACAGGCTAAGTAGATGATGAATTTCCTATATCTTCCAGGAAAAGTCCCCGCGTAAAGACAGACAGACCAAATATAAAAGTATTTGAAGAAACACAGCTATATATATGTATAGAATAGATGTAATGATTTCTTTAGTGGTTTATTTTCCTAATGGATTACACTATTCAATCTCTCAATGTTATAGTTTTTACTTAATGTGTCGGTGGATTCGGCATTTGATGAGAAATGGTCCAAGTGCTTTACGTTACAGGAAAATCTATATCCACGCATTTGTGATGTTTGAGTAGCATGTTATAATAATGACTTAGAACCATATGCGCCCGATACTTAACCGTTCAAGACTATTTCTTGTCAGCTTAAAGTTATTATTTCCATACTAATATTATAAAGAGATATTTATTCGTAAGTTTGTATGAAGGTTAATTTCCGGAACTAATTATCTAATTCTAGTGTATTATTGGTGAATGCTATAGGCTCTTAATTATTTCAAAATTCACGCACATGAAATCGCGGGCGAAGTGATGTATACTTTAGGTAAATTAATTATTTATGTATCTTTATAAACTAAAAATAACTTATTTATTATTATTACTATAAGTACTCTGTACAGTATTTATGTTGCACCAATGTTTACCTGTTCGCCGCAAACCTAATAAAAAGGCCTGTTTAATAAAATGTTGAAATCTTTGTTTGTGTACAGGAATATGGAGCCAAAAGATGCAACTGTGCCTGGAGGGGCAGTGGGTGCTGGTCATGGACTATGAGACAGGGGTATGTGCCATCTCTTTCTAACATATTCTTATTAGAATGCATTATAGTTCAGATATAGTTCAGATCCACGAAGAACTATAATGCTACGATTTGGGAGCACCGCTCGTTGAGCGGGGACGGGCTCCGAGTCACAGGGAGGCTCGGCTCCATCGGCGATTTCTTTTGTTTTCTGATGTGCCCGTTTTGACTTCGATCACACCTGATGGTAAACGATATATCAGGTCTATAATAGAACGAGTGTGCCCAGAAGGTGCTTGATGTGGTGCTGATTTATTCTCTGGCACACCAACATCTTTTTTACAAATTAATATTGCGACCCATTTGGACTTATTTTGTTGTTCACTAGGGCGAATTCACTAGAAGTGCTTTGTTTACTACAAAAAAAAATTGTTGGTAGTACTAGAATAGGTAACACTATCTAATTAGGTTACCCTGTAAGGATAGTTGTAAAGTGGATCAATAAATAAATAACAAAATGCAGATAAAAAATGATAGGTGCAGAGATAGACTAGACCTTGGAAAATAATAGGCAATATTTTTAAGCCGTATGCAGAAGCTATTAATTTATGTATATTCTAGCAAATAAAGAGTTATTTGATCGATCAGTCAGAATGATTGATTGATTGATTGACAGTCATTAACTCTTGTTCCGTTGCTGGTCGAGCACTGTCAGGCTCTCTTGCCATATCAGCTGTAAAGTCAAAGTCGATTCTTTTATTTAAATAAAACGATTAAAAGACACTTTTTTTTTTAAATAAGTAATAAAAAAATCTTTTGAACTTTGAAGTAACGGTTAAAAAGAATTATGGAAAAAAACAGACAAGAATCTCCATAGTGATCTTTTCAAAATAAAATACTACAAATATTCTACTTACTATGTTATATTGAATGGTATGTAAGGACGGTAAAAAAAAAGATACGTTTGGCGCAGTGGTTGAAAGATTGGCTGCTGCATTTCGTGTCGCAGGTCCGATTCCCGTACCAGCACAAATATATATACATATATAATATATAATCTTTATTTGCACTAAAAAATATTACATAAAACCAGTTGAGTCTCTGACTCCCGTGCTAGGTGAGATATAAGATAAACCTGTGTTACAGGAGCCAGTGCCCTCTCCCGGGAGGAAATGAAAGGATTACATTTAAAAAAAAACTACTAAGTTAAACTTAAAGATAAAGACAAACATGATACCAAAGAGTTTATGTGATTGCGTGTGGCGTACTTGTGTATGTGTGTGTGTGCGTGTTTGTGTATGTGTTTACGTGCGTGGGTGAGTATTCGTGAACGCGAGTGTGTGTGCCTGCGTGACTACAAATACTAAATCTCCTCTGTCAGATGAGACATATGAGGTGTGGTCATTTATGTAGTATAAAGAGGTGTAGTGTCACGAGAAAGTAGTAAGAATATTTTCCGTATCCTCGTAACTCAAAGACAGCAACCACGGAATAAGTAGTTGCTTGACTTTATGCCTACAAAGAATATAAATAGCCAGTTTTTTATTAATTTTATTATAAACTATTGAACTAAGGGCACAATAATGGCGCCGTGCTAGTGCAGAACAACAAAGAACCGACGCACAGACAGGAAACCCAATTCGTCAACTAGTAAGGTTTGTGTCTAATGGCATCCTGGAATGGCGACGTATTACAGTACGGAGAATATACATTTTCCTCACTGTAAGCACTTGTGCATCAGAGTACAACTGGGATGTTTGTTGAAATGTTTGAATGGCCTACAAATTGTAGAAACGACTCAGGAGAAATTCATTTTGAAGGGCAATGTAAAATTGATCTATCTTTATTTGTAGTGGAGTAGCTCGTGGGTAGATAAAGCCAGCCGCACGGGTCCGTCTACAAGGTGAAGCAAAGCTTGCCGAGGTCGGGGTCCGGATGGGTGACCGACTTAAGATGTCGAGTGTCCCCCCTCTCGGACAGCAAGCCTCGCCGTTGGTCCCGCCCGGCTGGTAGTCAAAATCCAGAAAATTTGGCTATGGTATTTCCAACGGGTATTGTGTTACCCCGCTGATATCTGTATTTCTAATATTCAAAATTATGTTTTTTTTGTGAGAGATATCGCACAATTGCCCTCATTTCCCCCTTTAAGTTTAAGCACTGTAAAGTAGTATCATTAGAACTTATAACGGGATATTGTTTATATCCTGTTGTAAGTTAGTTGTAAAAACCGTAAAAGTTCCAAAAAAAGGTTCGCAATTAGATACGGTGTGTTTTGTGTGTCGGGAACAGAATCGAGTTTTGAGTGATACATGTGACAGTGGTAACGGTGTCGATCACATAAAAACGAACGAGAAAGAGGGTAGACTGATTCGTCTGCTCATAAAACATCCACCCGCAATTACTTCAGTTCATCCCACAGAGTACTTTCATACTTATTTAATAGAAACGGTTCATCCGTGATCATGGCGCTTGCAACAGTGCCGACATATCGGAAACTCGAAACAATAAATACACATGGTAAATATCCCGTTTTAAGTTGTAATGATAATGTTCGATTACACTATTATGGTGACGAGTACAAAATGAGTGCCTAAAATAAAGTTAATACGAGGAATGCGAGAGAGAAAAAACTAGTTCCACCAAAAAAACAAACTACTATAGAAAAATACTTGCATATTTGATGCCTAAAGTATTTAATAAAATAGATTTATTAAGGAAAAACCGTAAATTAAGGGTTGAAATTTAGGCAGATAGAAATGTTTCTCGGGGACGGAGGCACGGCGTCGGACTATGACGGGCAGTGGGTGTGACCACTCTGGTCTGGAAGTCGCTGTTTATTGCATATTTGGCGCCCGTCTGGCGTTGGAGAGGGATGGTTTTCATAGGTTTAGATATGACGAGACGTAGGGGCTTTTCCCCACTATGTACAACCTAGTAGCTGGGTAACACAATACCTCTCTTAACATGACAGCCAGTATCAAAGCTTAACGTGTTTCCGAGGCACGGGGGTAACACCGCCAACTTCCGAACTCTGAGCTATTATTAATTCCTTACAGAAAGAGTAACACTTTTTGCGTGACCCGGTAATCTGATCGAGACCACATGCTCAGATGTCTCGCTTGCGACTACTAGATCCATTGACCTAGCCTCGTTAGGCGACACGACAGTAGACGTCTACGAAATGCCATGCATCGCCAAAAACGTAGCTTAAGAGAAGGCTCCCTAAATTGTATGTAAATTTGAATTAATATTCTGAAACAATCACGCATACAATCAAAATGGAACTTTAGTATATGATTTATTGGATCTTTTTCTTTCCATGTCTAGACTAGTTTCGTAATTGGAACATTTTCACCCGATTCATGTTTTAATCGAAAATCATGTCTTTTTTAAAGATTATTCAATATTTAATAAAGATTACTCGGCTTTTATGTCTAAAATTAGTATTGACAGTAAGAAAATATAGTGTATTATCCAAATATAGGACATTTTTTCTCTAGATCAATTATTACTTTAGTTATAAACGAAATATGAATTGGTAATAGAGCGTACATGATATTCAACTTTATTACTGCTGCGTTAGCGTTTAGCACACAACGGCAGTTTCGAAACCGAACATGGTGAAAGAGCGCACGCGATATTCAACTTTATTACTGCTGCGTTAGCGTTTAGTATACAACGCCCTAACCGGGGTGGATGGGGGCGGAGCTTGCATGAAAATTATTTTGGACTGCCTGGTCTTAAGTACAACAGTGATTATATGTTGTGTTATCGTGTCCACAGTCCATAATGGAGCGGTTCCCAGCGTCGTGGGTACACTCGCCGACCGCGTTCACGTCGCCCGAGCCGGCCGAGCTGTACAACAACGTGCTGGCCTTCGTGGTGGGCGCGGCGGGGGAGGGCGAGGGTGCCGGGGGAGGGGCAGGTGGAGGGGGAGCGGGGTCCGTGCGCAGCGCCGCCGCCGCGCCGCGCCGCGAGCTGCACATCTTCCAGTGTCATGACGTCAGTGCGCAGGCGCTCGTCGAAGAACTCAACCTGCTCAAGTGAGGATAGATATACTCTTTATTGTACAACATAACAGAATTAAATGAGGACTTAAATACTAAAGGGTGTTACAATGGGCGGTCTTATCGCTAAAAGCGATCTTTTACAGACAACCTTTGGATGGATTTGACACAGCAGGAGAAAATAAATACGCGGGTAGTCCATGGTGTACTATTCACTTATATAGGTACAACACAAAAGTAATAACCTACATACACAATACACACACATATACATATTTATATGTACATTAAAAAAGCAGGGATATAATTATAAAAATTAGTAACAAATTAAAGAGAGAGATAGAGATCTCGATCTCGAAATAGATTCTCTCTTACCATGTTTTTGAAAGAAGGAAGGGTTTGTGCTTGTTGTTCTTACTTTAATGTTACCTCCATTTCTAGGGACGGCAACTCAAAAGGACATGGAACTCTTATAACAAGAGTTCCCCACCAGGGGGATAGTGCTACATGGGCGTAGAGATATATTATGGAGTGAAGCGCAAACCTTTTAAAATGAAAGAACTTTTTACCAAAAAATTAAACCGACTCCCAAAAAACACTGCAAAGTGAAAAATAACTTTAATTTCGGGAGTCGGTGTCTTTAGTTTTGTATTTTCGTTTTTGGCACCGACTTCCGAAGTTAAAGTTATTTTTCACTTTGCAGTGTTTTTTGGGAGTCGGTTTAATTTTTTGGTAAAAAGTTTTTATTTCACTCTTTTTAGTTGGTTGATTTTTAATTTACCTAATTACAAGAGCCTAAATGTCAACTACTTATAACATTTTACAAAATATTGCTTTTCCCAATGCTGGGCCGTTAATTTTTGAGGAGTTCTCCTGGTACTTCACCATCAGCTATACATCACCATATGCATTGTGCCGAGCATAAAGTGCTTAACATCCATATTCAAGTAATCGAATCGCAATCCACGAAATACTTATTATTGAGTAGTTTCGGCGGCCATCTGTGGTCCTCATCATCAGTTCCACTTCCCCAAATGGTACTTTTTGAGAGCAACTGCACAAGTTACTGTAAGAAATACCGAAAACGCCATAGGTGTGCCTATAATATTTGAAGAGTTCCCTCGATTTCTCCAGGATCCCATCATCGGATCCTGACTTGGTGACAAATGGTACCAATTTCGAAGTATACCCTATCAAACAAAAAAAGAATTTTCCAAATCGGTTCAGCCATCTTCGAGTAATCGGTGACCATACATTAAAAAAAAAAAAAAAATACGCGTTGAATTGATAACCTCCTCCTTTTTTTGTCGTCGGTTGAAAATAACTTGACGCGTAAATTAAACATCTCTACATCACATTTATTGATTCTGTCGTTGTTTCGACACGCTTTATTAGAAAAAGCTGTTACTAGAATAGACCAAGTTCTTGAGCTGGCTTAGCTCAATTATGTCAGTAGTTTTCTAAACAAACGAAATTATAACGTTAAAAAAATTACGTAAATAATAATGCATAAATATGAATTAGCTAAACGCTTAATATCACTTTTTATGAAAATAGTAAAACGGGTCATGTAATAATGTTTTATTTCCGATTCGGAGGATTACTCAATTGAAAGGTTGAGGAACTTCACGGCTTATTACATTGCAAACTGTCTATCAGAAAGTCAAGATCCTTTCTGTTGTTGTGTTGTTGTTCCTCCTGTTTTTCTCAGGATCGCAAGGAAGTATTCAAGTGGAAATTAATGTCCAATACGAAGACCTATGATCCCCTGTAGCTCTAATAAAATCAAAGTTTGAAGTGACAATAACAAAATAAAATGCCTGTTTATATGTGGTCGACGTTGGAGCTTGCTTTCTAAAATGCTCATGTAAATCCAGAAGTGTTGCGTGTTGCAGGTTCAGTTCCCGCATTGAGCAAATATTTATAATATAACCTACAGATAGTTATTTGTCAGAGTCTCGCTATTTCTGTAAGTAGTTAGTAGTTAAATAGTTTATTTCTCGCCACAATACAATGGTTTACACATTTTTTGTACAGCAATATTATACAAACATAATTATTATGGGAGACTAGCCTGTATTTCAGGACACCAAGCCCCTATTTAATAAAGCTGACAATTCGACAAATATGTCAAAGGTGTCAAAATTGTCGAATTGTCGCGCTTAGGCTGTTTAATAAAACTGACAAATATGTCAAAACTTTACAGGCAAAATCATGACATATTTATGAAGTAAAAACGCGTTTAATAAACTCGACATATGACACAAAACCACGTCAAGCTTTTTACATGGTCAAAGATTATATTGAGGACAAAAAGGGAATGAGCTGCTCCAGTGATATACGTGGGCGTAATTTGATTCCTGTTTTTTTTGTTACTGACCGTACCTAATATTTGCTATCTAAAGTATTGTATATACCTATTAATTTTTTATATTTCATTATTGTGAATGTAAGATCTATCTAGGTTATATGTAATTTCAACTTTGTGTTATTTTCATTACAATTTATTTAATGATGTCTGGCAGTTTGAGCACTTGTGTGGCCTACCCAAATGTCCTTACTTTGGTATTGTTCGTCAAATTGTTGGACAGTTCCGCTCAAATTTGCGTGGTTCCTCAAAAGAGCACCACAAAAGACCTCACACTTTTCATATTATTGGACCAATGACTATTGTATGGACTTTAAGAGACCTTTGAGTTTGTTTCGGTGTTTCTTCTCAGGGTAGTCATTTAGGAAACACCGGCCTCATCTAGCTAAACATAACACGCAAAAAAACATGACGTATAAAAGTGTTATTCATAACCAATTTACAAAAATAAATATTTCATTTCATTCCATTTCAAAATATTCCTGACAATTGTCGAATCTTCGTGACAATTATGTCTACTTTTGACATATTTGTAAATAATTTT
Organism: Tholera decimalis; assembly: GCA_943138885.2. NCBI lineage: Eukaryota > Metazoa > Arthropoda > Insecta > Lepidoptera > Noctuidae > Tholera > Tholera decimalis. Next base: position 484,827 of record OW964577.2, read on the forward strand.
GTTTTATGAAGATAAAAAATATTAACAAAGTAACAGAATGAATCAATCGCTAGTGCAACTACGATTGTTTATTACGAAATTTTTAAATAACATCATCCGACGAGCCCTTGTCACCGTCGGCGTTCCTACTAGAACCCAATGGCTTGGTGCGTGATGATGGCAAATGACTGGACGGCATGGCATTGTTTCCTTGGAAGGCGGTCAGGCCTTTAGTGTGTGACTCAACTTGTGTCGACACTCTCGCGTATTCCGATCTGCTCAGTTCATCATGTTGTGCTGGCCCTCCTGCTGCGGCTGCGGAATACCTCAAGCGAATACAGTAATCTCGGCGATAACTATATTTTCGAGCCGTTTGGGGTCGAAACTCTTGGACCATAGGGCCCCTGTGCTCACAGTCTTTTTATAGAAATATCGTAAAGGTTCGTTGACACTTCCCTTGACCCAAGGGCTGGCTATTTCATTGGCCAAAGGCTAAGTATTTCTAAACAACGAGGCAACACCGCCAGTCTCTATTTACCAGCCGACAGCGTTTAAAATGTTTTTTATGCTTTATTCTAGTTTGCTTTTATTTTAGTTTTGTATAATGGTTATAATAAAATTACTGATTTATTTATTTCGTGTAAACAAACAGTTACACAAGTCTCTAGTATCATTAAGCAAACAATAACATATGTGTAACCCACTGCGTTATCCACAGATTACATTTTACGACGTGATAAGGTTACAACACTCACAAAACAAAAACAATAATTATAAAAATAAATAAAAAAAACACAATATTAATCAAAAAACAAAAAATTAGCGTCAAAATAAAATTGAAACAATATGAAAGAAAAACAAACGCTATCAAATCTTATTGAAATTAAAAATGATTACAATTAAACAAATCAAAATAAATAATCAATAACGTAGGATAATTATTACAATTAAATGTGTCACAAATCTGATGCATCAACTAAGAATTTAAATAAGGAGATCTTAAACTTATTTGCAGACACAGCAAATAAGTCTAAGTCCCCAAAGACGATATTAAAATTGTTTGCCATACGACGAAGAGGTGCCCGAACCCCAGCGTTTAGTGCGACAGGAAGTCACGGCCAAATTGGACGTGCTCGCACCACTCGTCTAATGATGGTCCTTGGTACAACTAAGCCTATATATAGTCTATGCTTTATTACTTCAAAATATGATTTCGCGACAGAAAGTAAAGCTCTTGCCAGAATTGTCTGACAATTCTACAAATATGTCAAAATATCAAGACAATTTTCTGTATAATAAAGCAGATTTGACAAGTTTTTCACGACAAATTGTCACCTGTGGTTTAAAAAGTTTTATTAAACAGAAAAATGCCGGATTGTCGCGATTTTTCTACATATTTGACCATTTTCCACTATGACAATTTTGTCGCCTGTAACTTTTATTAAACAGAAATTTTTTCGAATTGTCACGTTTTTGACATATGTCGGACTTTTCGGACTGTCAGCTTTATTAAATAGGGCCCAGGCCCCGTCCTTAACTATTTACAATTTGTAGGCGAGTTTTAAACTTTGTAAAGAGTGTAGTAAAGCAACGGTTTTTTTTATTATAAACCTGAAACAAACTGTGGCTTCACCCTGTTGATCAGAGTAATACTTATTGTTGCGTCCCAAATGTAATTTTGAACGCTCTTTTTGGTGTGGCAACATTCTATTGTCTTTGACGTTGTCACTTGACATAACCTTTTTGACTTGACAGATTGACTTTGCTTGGAAAAAATGCCGGTCATGGGAACCGCTCTTGTGTTAATATAATTGGTAAAATATTGTTGAATTCGCCTGTTGAGACCGATAATTGGGTCGCGAATTATTTGTTGGTTGGAGTGTATTCCCCATTTGTTGAAATCCCCGGGGTATTGTTGAATCGTACGCCGCCTTGTCGTCGGTTGAGCTGGCACGCGGAATTAATTGAAAATCGAATTGGATCTCACGAAATATGAACAGATTAATTGTGTTCAGTGATTGATTGAACTTTGTAAGCTCGGATTAACAAGAATCCAGTGATATTTCTCGGAACATATCGCCTTATTGCGTCATCTCGTGTGGCACGCGTTTGTTGGGAACGAGTTAAGCTGTGATTGCTGTTGTGACCGCTACCTGGATATCGGCGCCTTGGGAACGTTCATCCACACTTGTCTTTCACCACACGTTACAATTACTCACCCTCATATTACATACAAACCACACTTGGAGCGTGACCTTGGAAGGTCGAAGTTGGCGTCCCCAGCGTTCAGGTTAGTGATACATTTTTGTTTATCGAAATAAGGCCTAAGAGCCTACCACAACGTAGGGCTCCGCGTAATCGCGGACGGTTCGACATACCAGTTACCGTTGGCTGGACTTGGGGTCGAACATTCTGGTAGCAGGCGTGGCTCTTATAAGATCCACTGATTCATTCTGGTATAAGCGCGGCTCTTATAATATAAGATCCACTGGTTTAATTGGAAGTTTTGAATATTGTTGAAAACTTAAAACTTGAGTTTAATTACTTAACACAACTTATAACTTGATAAGTTTGAATATATTGCTTTGTCAGCCGGGCTCAAATAGTACTTGTAGTTTGTACTGTAATTTGTAGTGCTAGCCCCTTAGAATTGAATGACAAACAGGATTTATTTGTGAAATTAGGAATTATTGGTATAATTTGGTACATAATTTGGTACATAATTTGGTACATAATTTGGTATTTGTTGAAATTAATAATTGAATGTCATTGATCTGAATTTGAAGGGTTATCTAAATAATAGTTACACATAGTCTAACATAATAGGACTTGAATAGTGTGGATTGACTTATTGCATTTATTTGTATTTATTGGATTTTGTTAGAGATTCTCCGGCTCAATATTATACAGACAATTGTTGTGCTTATTGATGTTTAATTTGAGGTTGATCCAGCATTGTATTATACATTCAATTGTTATTTATTTTGTAACTAGCCATCCTTAGCAAGCTAGATTCATACTTGGAATAAGTACAGGGTTGGATTTGGACTTGAAATAATTGAATTTGAATTTTTATTTTGTTGAATATATTTGGCCGGCTAGCAAGTCATTGCTGTTTGTTTAATATTTGATTGTTGGTTGTTGATTGTTGTTTTGTATTAATATTTGATTGTTGCAATGGCCTCATTAAGGGCAGTCAGGGAGGCTGCTGCGGGATTGACCTCACAGTTGAGATGGTTCACATCGGCAGCTGCAACTGTTGAGCGTGTGGAATTGGAAGAGCTCACCCTTGCTCGGTATGGGCAAGTGATTGAGAGGATCAAGTCAGCTGATGCTGCGCTCACGCGCTTCAACGAGTACATCATGGACGTGGATTTGGGGGTGATGGATCAGTCGGCCCGCGATAGGATTTTGGGTGACTATGACCAGATTATCCACCTGGGGGATGTCATATGTCTACGAGCGCGGGAAATTTTGAAGAGCCGGGTGCCTGATGCGGCCAAGCCGCAGACCCCTGTTGTTGCAGGCCCTGGACTATTGAGTAGGCTGCCCACCCTGGAGCTGCCACATTTTGACGGTCGCTTGGACCACTGGCTGGGCTTCCTAAATCTCTTTGAGAGTCTTGTCGATGCACGCTTGGACCTCGGACCTGCCCAGAAGCTGGCCTATTTATTGTCTGTCCTGGAGGGCGAAGCCAGAGCCTTGGTGCAGCACTTGCCGGTGACGGATTCCTCTTACCCGACCGCTCTGGAGCTTCTCTCCCGACGGTATCAGAACAAGCGCTGCCTGGCTGATGTGCACATCGACCAGATTTTGGGACTACCGGCCATTGTCAGCACGTCGACGTTGCGCACTGACTTGCTGAACCCGTTAGTCTCAGCTACCAACGCCTTGAGACGCTTGGAGTTACCGGTAGAACATTGGTCCTACTTGTTGGTGCACATAGTGCTGCAGTTGCTCCCCGCGGAGTTGAGGTCACGTTTTGAGCAGAAGTATGGTGGGGATAGTGCCACCCATCTTCCCCCCTTTGATGACCTCCTCAAATTTTTGGAAGACGAGTGTCGGTTTGCGGATAACACTCGTGGCGCCACGGGGTCACCCCCACTACCTTCTCAGCCCAGAGACCAGGGACGGACTAGGGCCCGGGGGCCTGTTGATGTTCCCCCCGCCCCCCGTTTTGCTGGCGCCCGGAGTCCTCGGGCTAGGGGGCCTGTTGATGATCGCCCCGCCCCTCGTTTGGTTGGTGCCCGCAGTCCTCGGGCTAGGGGGCCTGTTGATGATCGCCCCGCCCCCCGTTTTGCTGGCGCCCGGAGTCCTCGGGCTAGGGGGCCTGTTGATGATCGCCCCGCCCCCCGTTTGGCTGGCGCCCGGAGTCCGCGGGCTAGGGGGCCTGTTGATGATCGCCCCGCCCCCCGTTTGGCTGGCGCCCGGAGTCCTCGGGCCAGGGGGCCTGTTGATGATCGCCCCGCCCCCCGTTTTGCTGGTGCCCGGAGTCCTCATCATTGTGACTTTTGTAAGGCAACGGGACATGTCATGGCGCGTTGCCGGGACTTTTTGAATTTGCACGTAAGTTCCCGCCGCCGCATTGTCAACGCACGCCGTTTGTGCTTTTCGTGCTTGGGGGCCCACTTCCATCGGGACTGCCCCGACCCCCGCCCGTGTAGAATTTGTGAAGGGTCCCACTTGGAGATTTTGTGCGCCAACGCGAACCGCTCCAGCAGACCAGCTTCTGAGGGGGGTTCGCGCATGGGGGGGTACCCCGGAGACGAGCACCGGGCTGAGACCCGCGATTCTGTACGCCGCACTCCACCCCCCGCGCAAGTTGAACGGGAGCCCCACGAGCGCCATTTGGTCTTCCCTCGTCAGGGAGAACGCGCATTGGCTGCTAGGCAGCAGTGGCCGGGTCGGCGCCGCTCCCTTTCCCCTCCGTTGGCGGAACGTCCCCGGCTGGAGTCGCGCCCTCCGCCATTCGGGCATCCGGTGGGATATGCCCCTCCAGTGATGGCGAGCGGCTTGGGACACCGCGCGGACGAATGGTTTGATTGTTGGCCTCGTCGTGAACGAAGGCAGCCTGGAAGCGGCGATCGGTCGCCGCCCAGACATCACTAAGAGATTGACGCCTGCCCCGCTAAAGGAACCCCCCGATCAAGACGGTTTTGTTGCCAACGGCCTCGGTCACGGTCTGGGGACCCTTGGGTGACTCGATTGTGGTCTGTGCCATTTTGGAGACGGGAGTCCGGGGTTGCCTTTTGTCTTCTTGGTTAGCGGGACAGGTTGGCCTGAAGGTGAACGACCTTTCAGGCAAGATTTGGGGAATTGGCGAACCGGCTGACACCACTGTTGAGGGAAGGACCTGGTTTGAGGTCACCCTTGTGAGTTGTCCTTACCCTAAAATTGGTGCTCCTGCCCTTGTTGTAACTGATCTTGGTACAATTGTTGGTGACTGATCGTCACACTAAGAACTCGCATGCCGGTTGCAATGCGCTGTTGGCCATTCTGCAGCGAGAATTTTGGATTTTGTCGGCTGATCGCGTCAATGAGGCGAGGCCCTTTGCTGGCGTCGTAACGGATTTTGTTGGTCCCCCTTTGTTGAAGACGTCCACCCTTCGTAATAGCAAGATTGTTGGGGCTTATTTGTGTGTTTGTCTGCCTGTCAACCAAGGCAGTACATTTGGAGCTGGTAACCTCCCTCTCGGCAGAGGCCTTTGAGGCGACTTTGGAAAGATTTGTGTCTCGCCGTGGGTTACCTTCGTTGATTAGGTCTGATTGCGGTACGAATTACAAGGGTACAAGTAACTATTTGAAGGAGGTATACGCCTTCCTAATGAGAACCAGGTTGACATTGGTAATAGTTTGGCCCGCCGAGGGGTCACTTGGTTGTTTGACCCGCCAGCCTGCCCCCCATTGGGGGGGTATTTTTGGGGCCGCGGTGAAAGCGGCAAAGGGACGCTGGCGGAGATTGTTGGGAGACACCGTTCTCACCTTTAACGAACTAGCTACGGTATTTGGCCGCATTGAAGCTGTGTTGAATTTGCAACCTTGTCAAGACTTCCAATTGATTAGCGGACGGGGAGGCCCGTCCGGGGGGGGTAGATGTTGCGTCCCAAATGTAATTTTGAACGCTCTTTTTGGTGTGGCAACATTCTATTGTCTTTGACGTTGTCACTTGACATAACCTTTTTGACTTGACAGATTGACTTTGCTTGGAAAAAATGCCGGTCATGGGAACCGCTCTTGTGTTAATATAATTGGTAAAATATTGTTGAATTCGCCTGTTGAGACCGATAATTGGGTCGCGAATTATTTGTTGGTTGGAGTGTATTCCCCATTTGTTGAAATCCCCGGGGTATTGTTGAATCGTACGCCGCCTTGTCGTCGGTTGAGCTGGCACGCGGAATTAATTGAAAATCGAATTGGATCTCACGAAATATGAACAGATTAATTGTGTTCAGTGATTGATTGAACTTTGTAAGCTCGGATTAACAAGAATCCAGTGATATTTCTCGGAACATATCGCCTTATTGCGTCATCTCGTGTGGCACGCGTTTGTTGGGAACGAGTTAAGCTGTGATTGCTGTTGTGACCGCTACCTGGATATCGGCGCCTTGGGAACGTTCATCCACACTTGTCTTTCACCACACGTTACAATTACTCACCCTCATATTACATACAAACCACACTTGGAGCGTGACCTTGGAAGGTCGAAGTTGGCGTCCCCAGCGTTCAGGTTAGTGATACATTTTTGTTTATCGAAATAAGGCCTAAGAGCCTACCACAACGTAGGGCTCCGCGTAATCGCGGACGGTTCGACATACCAGTTACCGTTGGCTGGACTTGGGGTCGAACACTTATACTTATATTTTAAAGTAATACTTTACCTTATAAAAGAAAAATTAAAAGACAGAATACCTGTTTCGTTACTGAAACGTTTGCTCTTCGCGACTAAAAACTATCAAGCTTTCAATAATACAAAACACAAATCTTGACACAAAAAAAACTCGATTATATTGAATTCCACGAAGTTTTCTTTTGGTGGTAAAGTAATTTTTTTTATTTATTTTATTATTGTGGACCCTGTCGGGCACAGCAAATGCAATTTAAGAGGATATAGGGGACTAATTACATCTACAATCTAATACTTATTCTTTTTATGTATTATATTTTTATTTAACTAACGTTACTATAGACATTTAGTAATAAAAAGTAGCATTTGTTCATTTGTGGATAAACAAATGGATATTTATTGCATTTCAAAGTCAAGTAGGTAGTTCCTTATAATTTTTTACTGACAAGATTAGTGAGCTTGATGAATGTATTTGTAATCGGGATACTGGTAGGTTTAGTCGTTTTTATATCTTGTTTGTTTGTCTTCTCGTGTAGTGTAAGTCTTTATAAAAACCGGTCAAGTGCGTGTCGGGCCACGCGCAATGTAGGGTTCCGTAGTTTTTATAACAGCCAAGTGCGTGTCGTATTCGCTGACTGATCGTTTCGTACCATGCTCTAACTAAAAGCCAAACATGACTACCTAACTAATTTGACTTCCTACACCAATAAGCAGAATTTCCACATTTGGTTTTCATTTGCTTCTTCATTATATATATATTTGTATATGTATATAAGTATTTATTTATATATATTATTTATGTAGATTTCTATTTTTAATGATACTAGGGTTTTTGTGTTATTACTATTATTATATATATATATTTTTCTAATTTTACATCACACGTTCATATTGCACCTCCCACACTATCTCTTCACCACTCATGGTTAACTGGTAGAGAATGCCTACGGCATTAAGTCCGCCTTTGTACCTATGTGCATAAAGTGTAAATAAATAAATAAATAAATCCTCACCTGATCCGACAATTTTGCACGGAAAGTTTTAATTTTTTTTTAGAGATTTATATAAAACTTGTCATAGCCGGTGTTTTGAATTTAAATACGGACACAGAGCTACACTACTCAATCATCACAAGAAACTAGCTCGATACAACTGGCGCTTAGCGCCATCTATCGACATTTCTATAGAGTTGTTCGAAATTTTCGAGTCAAATACAATTGGTCGACTATTACTCGTAAACTTGTAAAGCCCACTTATGTGTGATAGTTTTCCTTTAAATTTCGTTATATATAGGTACTACTGCCGTGACATTTGAATTTCTAACTATAACCGTTTAGTTGATAGGGGGGGGGACACTTTACTCTAACGAAAATTGGTACTTTAAAGCTTGATAAGTCACGAACGGTTTACTTAATCAAAAAACGGTCGTACCAAACCCCTAATATTTTTGAAAGACCTATCCAACGATATTCCAAACTATGGGAAGAACGGTACCCTAAATAATTGTTTTTTTCAAAATTTTATTGTACCACTTTTTTGGCGTCATTAACGTGTATACTCATGCCAAAGTACAACTTTCTAGTACCAATAGTTTTTGAGCTAAACCGCGGACAGACGGACAGACAGACGGACATGGCGAAACTATAAGGGTTCCTTGTTGACTACGGAACCCTAAAAAAAGATACATAATGTGGATAGAATTCACATTACTAGCAATCTTGTTAACCCCTCCAACTACGCTAAAAATGCTTGTGTCTGACGAGCGTGTTAATTCGTTCGATAAGTTTAATATTTGTGTTTCCCGATAGCTAGTACCGAGCGGGTCTTTAAGCCAAGAGTGAATAGGTTAGTCTTAGGCAAGCGTGAGCTCCATCTTCGACCACATCATCACTTATCATCAGGGGTAAGGTGGTCAAACGCGAGCATAACTGTCACCCGATGCATGCACCCTTCTAATCCATGTAATCTGAATAAAAGGATTTTTAGATTTCCTCGTTGAAATTTCCATGTCAATACTACATACATAAGTATCTACTTTTTTTTATTGATCATAGGCTCGCGTTCGACCACCATCTCATCTGATGTGTGTAAGTGACGATGTAGTCGAAGATGGAGCACGCTTGCCTAGAAGTAACCTATTCACTCTTGACTTAGACTCCCAGGTTATAGCGATCACACAACACAGACTTCGGCAGGGAATTCCACTCCTTAGCCGTACGTACAATGAAAGTATTCCCAAAATTGAGACAAATATGAACGTGAGTGACTATGACGAAACTAATAGGGAGTGTCACTGCTGACCTCGACATACCCAACCATACAACTATTGTTATGCCACGTGGGCTCCCGTCACGACACACATTCTCCAACACAAAGCGTCGCCGCGTCGTGATAACACGTTATCTGCGGCCCCGGTATTTGGAGAGCGGTCCACGTTATCAGTCTCGCGTGTCTCAGTGCGCAGCCGTCGTCTCATGATCTACATCAAGCACAAGATCGCGCTGCCCGTGGCTGCTTACTCCTGGTACTGCTACTGTTCCTACCTTTCATTCTTTTGGGATCTTGGCTGAGTAGAGGCTTTTAGCCTTCGACGGCGGATTAGGATACATAGTGATTAGATTGTGGTGCAAGGTTCAGTGTTCGGTGTTTGTTTTTACAGCTATGGTGTATGGATTGTTGTGCGGTTTTGTGAAGCAGTTAAACTATCAAGTAACAGAGCATTGTAGGCTTGTGACGATGGAAATCGAAAGAAATCGAGTGGCGATTTCTTTAGAGGGGTTTCAAATGGCTGCATGCCGAAGAGTATGATTGCTAAAATTATATACCTACTTAGTGTAGGAAACTATTGCCATACGGATAAAGAACTATGTTGTTGATTAGCGTCAAACTAGTGCATTCGTGTATAAGTACAGCTCGCCCAAATGTTGAAATTTGACTTGAATTTAAATCCTATGCAATATTATATAAAAGTATTTGCTTTCTGCTACACTCTTTTTCTATATAACTATCTCCAACAATTTGGTCCTCCTCCGTCCTCGTAAGTCATTTTCGTAAACAGTACTACAAAGATTTTGTTTCACGTAATAAATCTAATATTTAAAAATCGCGTGTCACAATGTACCTACGAGTTCTTTTTTAAAAGGACCTAGCAATGTGGGTAGAATTCACATTTCTAGCAATCTTGTTAACCCTCCAACTAAGCTAAATATTATGTTCTAAACGGTATAGTATGCACTCTGGTGTGGTACTTTGTGCAATCTTTTCACTTATCTTTGGGACTTTTATTCTAAGAACACGTCATCCCCGTTGAGTCATAACTATACAATACAGCTACCTACACACTAAATATATTAATGTAAACTAATCAAAATATTAAAAACAAGATCTCACTGACGCGTTAACATATTGAATAGTTTGATAGCAGCAGGTAACTTGGAAATTCCCAACATCCATCATTTTCAGTTGTGCAAGATGTGAACAGGATTGTTGAATAAAATAACTTTTATGAGTATTTTAGCTATAGTTTATTTAATAACTAGCTTTTGCCCACGACTACGTTTGCGTGGGTGGTTTTTTTCTGTTTAAATATCAATCCCGTGGGAATTCCGGGATAAAAAGTAGTCTATGTGTTATTCCACGATGTCAACTATCTACTTAACAAATTTCATTACATTCGTTTAGTAGTTTTTGCGTGAAAGAGCAACAAACATACACACATCCTCACAAACTTTCGCATTTATAATATTAGTAGGGACTTGGAAATTGTACAACGCATTCATTGCAAAAATGTGACAGAGAAAGAGAACAGACAAACCATTATTAGTTCACAGATTAGTTTGAATATAGACAAAATAGTATTAAGTAAACAGGAAGCTACGCGAAAATGAAAATGCACAGATAATATATTACTTTAACAAGGATCATGTTTGTGTGTGCAGGGGAGTGAGCGGCGGCGGCGCGGGCGAGGGAGCGCGCGACTTCATCATCGAGAGGGAGCGGGAGCGGGAGCGGGAGAGCGAGCCCGAGCGGCCGCGCCGCCAGGTGAGTGCCCACTACTGCCCACTGCTGGGCAACTACTGCTAGCATTAGCTTTAAACCTCTAAAACAACCAAAAAACCCGTTGTACATCCGCCTTTAACAAACGTCACGTAAGGTTGCCAAGTAAGTAAGTTGGTTGCCATCTGTGAAGCTTATGCTAAGCGTCATGGATTGGTATACAACATAGGAAAAAGTGAGATCATGGTGTTTGAGGCTGGTGGTCGGAGCCCTGAAACTGTACCACCAGTCAGGTTGTATGGAGTAGCTCTCAGGAGAGTGTTAAAGTTTAAATACCTGGGACATCTCTTGACCGCTGACCTCAAAGACAATGACGACATTGAGAGGGAGCGAAGGGCATTGTCGGTTAGAGCTAATATGATAGCTCGCAGGTTTGTACGTTGCTCACTTGGTGTAAAAATAACCATATTCCGTGCATTCTGCTGTTCTTTCTACACGTGCAGCCTGTGGGCTGCATATACTCGTAAATCGTACAGTGCCCTTCGCGTTCAGTATAATAATGCGTTCCGGGTGTTGATGGGGCTGCCCCGCTTCTGTAGCGCATCAGGGATGTTTGCTGAAGCTCGCGTTGACTGTTTCTATGCGACGATGCGAAAACGATGCGCTTCCCTGGTGCGCCGGGTGCGGGCCAGCCCCAACATAATCCTTCGTTGTGTGGCGAGCAGGTGAGACTGTGTGCGAGTGAATCGCTGCTGCAAGTTCTCCACTTCAGTGTTGAGCTTGTACCTTCGATTCGCTAACCAACCTTGTAATTTAAGTTAAGTACTAACATAGGATTAAGGAATTTTGTTACTAACCAATTGAGTTTTGTTACTTGGAAATAAATGAAAATGAATAATACTGTTAAGGGTACATGAAAATATAAGATAAATGAACCTACTAAGATCACCTACACGACCTCCACAGTTACTACGACTCTAAGCTCTACAAGCCCTCCAAAGGTAACATTGAACACCGGTCGCCTGATCAGCTACGTTAATTTCGGCTTCTATCTTATATCTACACTCTATTGTCTCACAACCGTTTTTATTGCTGACGACAGGCTTGCGCTTGACCACAATCTCACCTGTTGGTTATAGCATCAGGAGACAAAAACCCGGGCAAATGTCTCCCCAATTACTTTCCAACATTATTTGTCTTCAAGGCTTAGAAGCGAGCGTTTCTTTGGATACAATGGCCGACCTCAGGCGCCCACTGTGGACAGTGAAATGAAATTATATTTTCTCTTCCAAATTGGCTATAAATAATACTTTTATACATCATTGTTTCCCGTCTTAAGGTAAACTAGATGAAACTGGTGTTTCTAATTATCCTGAGAAGACACTCAGAGGTCAATATCTCTGTTAAAATTCATACAATTCGTACTGATCGAACCATATGAGGACCTTGTAGGTTCATGTCTATAGTGCTCTTTTGAGGAAAGAGGCAGAGATTACTGTGAAATGTTCAAGTCAACCGGCACGTAGGTACTCAGCAAAATATCATTTTTATTTTGTTAAAAAGTCCAGTTATATCATTGGAGCAGTTCATTCCCAATTCTTTTTGATCACAATATAGTAATATAGCTTTAGACTGTTTAAAAACCTTTCTGGCATATCCGTCATCCTATGAATATCATCCGCCAGCACACGTGATTACTGCGAAAATATTATCCATGATGAAAAATCCACATTTCCTAAACAGGTTTATTCTGAAGAATATTTAGATTTTGAAATAGAAATTCCACAAGAATTGCTACATCGTCACAATTACCGATACCAGTTTTATTGATGTATACAATTAGGACCATATTATGAAAATAATGATTACTTTATATTTATTGTGCCGGTCGCGGTTGTCTGTAATATTGTGTGATTGCTTGCTTTTATTGCAACATTCTAGTAATGTCTGATAATGACATTCAATTAGTATTTCGCAATACGGAACTAAGTAAAGTGAAAAAAGTAATGACATTAGTTTTAATAATAAATTTCCATTCCCTTAAGAAAGAAGGAATGGGGGAGCCCTTTGCTCAGGACTATGCTAGTGGTACATAGGAACACGCTGCCTACTAATATTTAGGTAATGCTGTAAATAGACGCTGCGTCACCACAGAACAATACCAGTTCTGGAAATATGCGCGATAACATCAACGACGCGCGTCAGCTATCGAGTCGTATCGATCGGCGATAGCGATAGCTCCGCACGCTTGCATCACAAACACTGGATACCTACCTACAAGCCCTACATCACAATCAATTCAGTTTTAACACATACAATAATCAGTTTCATCACATCCTATAATCAAATAATCACTCAATCTAATCAACCTATCAATAATCTATCTATCTAACCTATTCAAAATCTTTGACCATATTTATAATGTAATTTTTCAAAAGATACATATTCAAATTAATAATTATGCTATCATTTGCTTCACATAGTTCGAGATCACCAATCTTTGCGTAGCGGAAACTGGCAGCCGGCCCTATACACTTGTGTCGACACATTTATTTAAACATTTTCACTGTTTCGGGGCAGCTTTGCTCTGGAGGTTGTAACCCGTTAGAAATATAATAGTAAAGGTGATCTATACTTTATTAGTAACAAAAAAAGAAACCATAACATAAAATTGAAAAAAATGGCCGCGTGTCCCTGCTTACTGACAGCGCTAGGATGCGGAAGAAAGTAACTTGATCACGGAAGACAGTGGTCAGCACGAATGTGTCATCCGAACATGAATATGCAATCATGTACCTACATGCTTCTAGTTTAATCATACGAATAAATATTATCAACGTTATCGTAATTTGAGGATTATCAGATAACGAGCTCATAGAAAACAAGTATGATGATTAATTCAGTAACCCTTACATGCGCAGAAACATGTTTATAATTCTAAAGGTCGAAGGTCCTGAAACCGAATGCGAATTTTCGTTTGGGTAGCACTGGAGGCAGTCTGGAGTCCACATGCTATATGACGACGAAAACCGAGATATAGTTTCCAGTGGTTGATGAATGGCCCTAGGTGTAGGTAGTGCGTGGATCAGCTCGTTCTGATTAGGTTGTTATCAAGCGATAAGCTTGCGGTGCGGCCCCGCCGCTCACTCGCCGTACAACGGCCGTGGCGGCGACATGGCGCGCCTCTACAACACATACACCGAGAAGCAATGGGAGGCTGTGCTCAGCGTGAGTGACCACACATCTCCCGCTAATGTGACACCGTGAACAGTGCGACGCGATCACTGAAGCTCTGGTGTGTTCGCAGCAAATGTCAGCGCAGCTGGCGCGCGGTGAGCGGGGAGGTTCTGGCGGGGAGCGCGACGATGCGTCGTCCACGGGCTCGGAGCGCCTGTACGAGCAGGACATCGCCATCCTCAACCGCTGCTTCGACGACATCGAGAAGTTCATCGCGCGGCTGCAGCACGCGGCGGCCGCGCAGCGCGAGCTGGAGCGGCGCCGCCGGTCGCGCGGGGGGCGCCGGACCACTGGTAATGTCTTACTTGTTAAGTTGTTACTAATATTATAAATGTGAAAGTTTATGAGGATGGAATCTGAATGAAATTTGGTAAGAAGACAGTTGACACCTTGCAATAACACATAGGCTAGTTTTTTTTTATCCCGGTATTGTCACGGAATCAGGATTTAAACGGAAAACCCTTCCACATGAACGAATTCGCGGGCAAGAGTTAATCTATATTAAAATTATAAAGCGGAAAAGTTTGTTTGTTTAAACATGCTAATCTTCCAAGAGCCTGGATTTGGTATTTTGCTCGATTACAAAAGAAAGAAGGTTATGTTTTAATCGTGATAAAGTTTACGAGATTGAAGACCCGTGTGATTGTTAGCGTATCGATACACTGCATTATGCTTCTGGAGTACTAAGTCTTCAATAACTTTCTTTTTATTATTGATTATAGGCTCGTGTTTGACCACCATCTCACCTGATGGTAAGTGATGATGTGGTCGAAGATGGAGCACGCTTGCCTAGAAGTAACCTATTCACTCTTGACTTAAAGACTCCCAGGTTATAGCTATCGGGAAACACAGACTCGGGCAGAGAATTCCACTCCTTAGGCCGTGCGCGCACTGCGTTGCGTTTTGGAAACGCAAAATCTGTGGAGTATGGAGAGTCATAGAAGTGCGCGCACTGCGGTGGAATAAACGCGTGCGGTAGAGTCACCGGTGGCCCCTCGCTGCAAAGTTGCGGTGAGTCTACCGCAAATATTTTGTATCGCATAGGAATGTATGTAGTACCGCGCACTGCGGTGAAAAAAACGCACTTTTTGTCTGATAATGTTGCCATACATACAGATTTATTTGTATTTATACACATTATTGATGTGTGATACAGATTAGCACTCGATACAGATTTTTATACAAATTTCACACTGTATTGATCAAAGTGACTGTTAAAACTAAAACAGTTAGCAAAATAAATTACCTAGATACCGCATTTATTACGTTACACACACCATTGTATGTTTCTATTCTTTATGGTTATTTTTTCTTTTTTCATATACAACGTTAATTTAAACATTCTAATTAAGTTTTTTTTTTTTATTGATAATAGTATTTGTATTATGGAGAAAATTACATATTTAGTGATGATGCCGCCAAAAAAAAAACGATCTTCAAGCGCTTACATTGCAAGTACTACGTCAATAGATACCTACGTTAAAATAATGTACTACGGAAATCTATATATTCCCCGCAGTCTCCAGACTAGTCCCCCAATCGATACCATCTGTCTAGTGCGGGTCTGGGGGTTAACAGCGTGAAGCCTCACTTCACTTCCTTGTCCTCTCCTCTTCACTCTCAAAATTTATGAAACGGAAAAAACAGAGCATAGTTAAACAGCGGCTGCACTCCCTCTCTCTCAAAGTGCACCTCAGTAACATCCGAGGTCTGCACTCAAATCTCGTCGCAGTCCACCACCACCTCGAGACTGATAAACCTGCTCTGTTGTTTCTTTCGGAGACGCAGATCAGATGTCCGTCAGACGTGTCGTATCTTTTATACCCAGGGTTTACCTTGGAGCACAACTTTAAACCACGTGCGGGTGTATGTATGTACGCCCGCGACGACATCTGCTATCGGCGTCTCCGGAACCTTGAGGACTCCAGGTTCTCTACGCTTTGGGCTCTGGTGGACACGGGCATAGACAAAATTATTTATGCCTGTGTCTACCGCTCGCACAGCGGAGATCAGGAGACAACCAGGCTCACACAGTACATCAGTGAGGCGGCAGATGCGGCCCAGCAGCGGTACCCTTCAACTCAGTTCGTGTTACTGGAGGACTTTAATGCCCATCACCAGGAGTGGCTCTTCCCATACCAGTGCACGGACCATGCTGGGCGAGAAATGCACAATCTTGCACTTGCCTTAAATCTCACTCAGCTGGTCCAGGGAGCAACGAGGGTGCCGGATGTTGAGTCGCATACAGCCAATTGCTTGGACCTTCTGCTGACTACAGATCCAGACCGCTATTCGGCAACGATATCCTCACCGTTAGGTAGTTCCGACCACTGTCTTGTGAAGTCTGTATCCGTCTACTCTCCGCCCGATCTCAGCCTTAAAGGCACTCGGCGGGTTTGGCGATACAAGTCAGCGGATTGGGATGGCATGCGATCTTTCTTTGCATGTTATCCTTGGCAGCCTACTTGCTTTTCTTCAAATGATCCATCATCGTGCGCAGACGCCGTGGCAGATGTTTTGCGACAGGGGATGGAGTACTACATTCCGTTCTCTGACCTAACAATGTCCGGCAAAGCTCGACCTTGGTTTGGCGCCGAATGTGATCGCGCTGAAGCGCTTAAACACGCGGCGTACCTAGCATGGGTCGATGCTCGAAACTGCAAAGCAAATGACGTGGATCAGAAGAAGAGAGCCTTCAACAGGGCTGCCAAGTCCAGCAAGAAGGTTTTGCGGAGGTCTCGGTTTGACCACGTTAGCCGAATTGGGAACAAACTCGCTTCATACCCTGCTGGAAGCAAAGCGTTTTGGTCCCTGGCAAAGTCGGTTGAATCGAACTTCTGTCGCCCCTCACTACCACCACTGCTTAAACCTGACGGGTCTCTGGCTCACTCCACTGAGGAAAAAGCAAACTTGTTTGCCGCTCTCTTCGCGGAGTCTTAACGTCTGGATAGTAGTGGCGCTCACCCTCCTGATGCTCCTATTGGATGCGAGACGTGTATGTCGGACATTCGCATCCATCAGAAGGACGTCCGTAGAGTGCTGCGTAATCTTGACGTGAACAAAGCTAGTGGCCCCGACGGGATACCAGCAATTGTTCTTAAAACTTGTGCACCTGAATTGTCTCCAATCTTGACACGCCTGTTTCGCCTTTCGCTTGAGACTGGAAAGGTGCCGAAAGTATGGAAGCTGGCTAACGTACAGCCTGTACCCAAAAAGGGCAGTCGTGCTGACCCTGCCAACTATGGGCCTATATCAGTCACGTCCATACTCTGTAAGAGTATGGAGCGTGTACTTAATAGTAAGCTCCTGGCATACCTAGAAGCCAACGACATCCTCAGTGACTGGCAATACGGCTTTCGCAAAAACCGGTCAACTGGGGATCTTCTAGCGTATGCTATTCATATCTGGAGTGAGGCCATTGAGAGGCAAGGGGAAGCACTTGCTGTTTCCCTTGACATCTCCAAGGCTTTTGACAGGGTCTGGCACGATAGCGGGTGTGATACGTGATCTCGAAAATGAAGCACCGAAGAACACGTCCCCGTAAGTTCACTAATACGAAACACTTAGCAACGAATGCACGCTACCTCGAAAAACATTACGCCGTAGCCATGGGATCTCGAATAACTAAATCTCTAATTTCGCTTATTCGAAACACTTAACAACGAATGCACGCTACCTCGAAAAACCTTACGCCGTAGCTATGGGATCTCGAATAACTAAATCTCTAATTTCGCTTATTCGAAACACTCAACAACGAATGCACACTACCAAGAAAAAGTGGACACCGTAGCCATGCGATCTCGAATAACTGAACCTCGAAAGTCATCGTAAATATTCGTAAAAAGTCTTTATTCATTTAACATTCAACCAAATGAAACAATAACAATCAACAAAAACAAACAGATCAGAATCTGAAAAAAAAAAAGCATGTGTGTCAATCAACCAATGGTCAGAGTTCTGTTATCGTTTAAAATAGCACAAGTATGCAAGACCATCTAAAAAGGTGGTTAAGTCCATTGTTTCCTTTTTTCCCAAATGTTTTTTTTTTATATTTTCTTCTCTATTTTCTTTGCTCTTTTGGTTTCTTGAGACTGTGAATTTAATTTTTCTACCATGACTTCTGTATGTTTTTGTTCCTTGTTTAAATCTTCAATGGTCTTATACAAATTCCATTTCTTTCTGCCCAATAGTTAGGATAAGTCTATCTAGTCTGTTAGTTAGGATTTCAATAGTAAAATTTATGTAGTAATAACATATAATTATACAATTTGTATGTAACTATACAATACTTAATAAACACTTCTTACCCATGTATTCTTACCTGAGTTATTACTCGTGATCCACAAGTGTATGCCCACTTTTTTACACACTGCCAATAACATTTTGTATTTATACGTCTGTCTAAAGTAAACAAATATCCTTCGTGTAGCAATACTCTTTTATTCTTTTTAGATAATATAAATTACAAGTAAGCCATAATCACTGACCACGAATTCCCGCAACAATCGCAAGAATTGCATTGACACATAATATGACATATATGTTTTTTTTTCTCAATAAATAATGTTAGTTGTTGTTGATTGTTATTGTTTCATTTCGACAGGCCCGTTGGTATAGTGGTCAGTGGCCCTGACTGCTATGCGCAAGGTCGTGGGTTCGATTCCCACCTAGGACAAATGTTTGTGTGATGAGCACGATCATTTGTTCTTTGTCTGGGTGTAATTTATCTATAATATGTATGTATTTAGAAATATATATGTAAGTTTATCAGTTGTCTAGTACTCATACCACAAGCTCTGCTTAGTTTGGGACTAGATGGCGTTGTGTGAAAGTTGTGGAATATTATTATATTATATTATTATATTTGGTTGATTGTTAAATGAATAAAGACTTTTTATAAATATTTATGATGACTTTCGAGGTTTAGTTATTCGAGATCGCATGGCTACGATGTCCAGTTTTTCTTGGTAGTGTGCATTCGTTGTTAAGTGTTTCGAATAAGCGAAATTAGAGATTTAGTTATTCGAGATCCCATGGCTACGGCGTGAGGTTTTTCGAGGTAGCGTGCATTCGTTGTTAAGTGTTTCGAATAGGCGAAATTAGAGATTTAGTTATTCGAGATCCCATGGCTACGGCGTAAGATTTTTCGAGGTAGCGTGCATTCGTTGCTAAGTGTTTCGTATTCGTGAACTTACGGGGATGTGTTCTTCGGTGCTTCATTTTCGAAATCACGTATCACACCCCACGATAGCCTTATTGCTAAGCTTCCTTCTTTCGGTTTACCCCCTCAACTTTGCGTTTGGATTGAAGACTTCCTGAGGGATCGGTCCATTCGAGTGGTCATTGATGGCTGCTCGTCTGGCCAATTGGCAATTAATGCCGGGGTCCCTCAGGGGTCTGTTCTCTCAGCAACTTTATTCTTGCTGCACATTAACGATCTGCTAATGCCCGGTACCTTTGGGTATGCAGACGACAGCACAGTTTCTGAGAGATATGTGTCCAGCGCGCGAGCTGGTGGGTCACAGATCCAGTCTCTCCGTGAGGACATGGTCGGGCGCTTGAACTTGACCTTGAAGGCTGTCTCCGAATGGGGCGATGCCAACCTGGTCAAGTTTAATGCAGCTAAGACCCAGGCGTGTCTCTTCTCCGCAAAAAGGAGCCAATTCGAACCGGCTCCTACTTTCCGAGGTGTAACCGTGCCGATAACCGACCGTATCGAGCTTCTGGGGGTAACACTAACTTCTACCCTCAATTTTGGCCCGTTTATCGAGGCTAAGGCTCAACTAGCATAAAAAAAGTGGGGAATCCTAGCAAAGGTGAGACGGTACTTCACACCCGAACAGTTGCTCAATCTCTATCAAGCCCAGGTTCGGTCGTGTATGGAGTACTGCTCTCATCTTTGGGATGGATCTGCTAAATACCAACTGGACGCGCTTGAGTCAATCGAGAAGCGGGCCAAGAGACTCATTGGCAACGATGCACTGGTCGAGTCAAAGCTTCAGAGCCTTGAACATCGACGACGAGTTGCAAGTCTATCGGTTTTCTATCGGTTACATTTCGGGGAGTGTGCGATGGAATTACACAATCTAATTCCACCAAGCCCGTTCCATCATCGGACTACGAGACAAACGGCGAAGCGCCATCGTTACATGGTGGACATCCCACCCATACGCACAAAACGTTTTGGGAATACCTTCATTATGCGTACGGCTAAGGAGTGGAATTCCCTGCCGGAGTTTGTGTTTCCCGATAGCTATAACCTAGGAGTCTTTAAGTCAAGAGTGAATAGGTTACTTTTAGGTAAGCGTGCTCCATCTTTGACCACATCATCACTTACCATCAGGTGAGATGGTGGTCTAACGCGAACCCATTTTAAATAAAAAAAATATATATATATCATAAAAAGGCCTACAAAAAATTCCGCGATAGCATATATCTATCTCATATGATTGACTCACAGTAACCATTTTTATCTCTAAATAATTTATTTAAAATATTACTCTATTTGCAAAAGGTAATTTCTCATAATAAATACTAATCTTTATCCAAATAAGTATATTGTTTACCTTGGTCATTTAATGTAGATCAAAAATTGCCCTTTACTTTTTTCATTTAAGGCTGCTCTCTCGAAAAAAGCTTGAAAAAAGCATTCAGATGAAGCAACTTTTCGTCGGCAATTACAGAGAAATTACATCTGAAAAAAATTGTTAGTAATCTACATGATATGAACCGTAATTTGGTTTAGCCACAATTTTTCTATCGGTATCACATAATAAGAAAAAAAATGCCAAATCACCTCCAAATCATTGAGATGAAACCATTTTACTCCTTAATTTCTTATCAAAAGAGTATAAAAAAATATACTAGGTACTGCTTTGCAATACAAATGAAAATAATTTGGTTTTGTTACTTTTTACAAATATGTATTATTTTTATTACAATAAATTAAAAATGCGTCCAATTAAAGACTGCGTTTACATCACCCCCGCACTCGTCCACAAATTCAGTGCGGGGCGCATCGTGTTGCTAGGTGGACGTACGTCGCGTTGCGAGAGCTCAAGCACTACGAAATAATATCGTAAAATATTACTGCAAAAATTAATTTTGTAAATAGTGGAATAGCTTTTTAACCGACTTTAGAAAAAGGAGGAGGTTCTCAATTCGTCTTGAACTTTTTTTTTATGATGTTACTTCATTACTCGCAGATGGCTGGACCGATTTGGAAAATTCTTTTTTTGTTTGAAAGAATATACATTCTAGTTAGTTCTATTGTCGTCACGTTTGGATCTGATGATGAAATCATGGAGAAATCGAGGGAACTTTTCAAATATTATAGGCATAACTATAGCGTTTTGGGTATTTCTTATAGTACCTTGTTTAGTTTCTCTCGAAAAGCACCATTTGAGGAAGTGGAACTGATGACGAAGACCCCAGATGGCCATCGAAACTACTCAATAATAAGTATTTCGTGGATTGCGATTAGATTACTTGAATATAGATGTTAAGCACTTTATGCTCGTCACAATGCATATGAGTGATGTACCAGGAGAACTCCTCAAAAATTAACGGCTCTGCACCGGGAAAAGCAATATTTTGTAAAAGGTGATAAGTAGTTGACATTTTGGCTTTTGTAACTAGATAAATTACAAACCGACCCACTAAAAAGCGTGAAATAAAACTTATTATCAAAAAATAGAACCGACTTTCGATTCGTCAAAAAGTTTTATTTCTGATTCTTGTTTATAAGTTAAAGAGTATTCTATGTATCTATAAGTAGTGTTAGTGTTATAAACTCATAGTATTTTACAGTTTTAGTAGTGTTTAAATTTAGTTTGTAAAACATGGGAGAAGAGAGGTCTAAAAAATATTACAAACAAAAGGGTATACATTTATTATCAAAGTAAGTTTAAAGTTTTATCTACATATTTCATTATAAACTATCGCTTTACTTACCTCGCATAAAAGTAGATAGCACAGAGTAAACGGACAGAGAGTAAGCTTCATACAACTGCGCTATGATAGGTACACTACTACAAGTAAGGCGCGTGTGTGCGCTTCGTCTGAGCGAGGCCTGGCTTGAGCCGATATGCACCGGTTTCTCTTCGTACGGACGAAGCCGCCAGTTGAGATAGAGAGATAGAGTTAAGATAATGTACAAGAGAAAGAAGAAAACGACAAAGAGAAGGAAATAGAACTAAGGAAAGAAAAATAGATTGATGAGAAAAATGAAGAAAACGAGAACGAAGAAGAACGAAAAGAAAACATAGAACAAGATTTTATATGGCTATCAAAATTTCTAAAAATAAATATATGTGAACACGGAGAAATAAATGAGGATGAAGAAGTTCAACCAACCAAAAGAATAAAAATACTTGGTGAAAGAAAGTTAAATTTCAGTGAATTTTAGTTACAATCTATTTGTTTATAAAAAAATGTAACAAATAATATGACATACACTAGTAATAATTATACTACCTATCTACCTTACTCTAAGTTCCTACCTACATACCTACCTTACCTACCTACCTACCATTTTTCTCTTAATAGAAACCTTCCTCAGACTATAACGAATATTCGAAAAAAAATCCGTATTGGTCCAGCCATTCCTGAGTTTTGCGCTTAGCAACACATTTAGCCATTAATTTTTATTTATATATAATTAAGTTAAAAAGATACATCAAGTTGTTTACCTCATGTTTCGAGCCAGGCTGATCTATAATAGAGGTATAGTTTCTACAGTACATACTCAAAGTGCATCTATATCAATAGATAATAAATAAAAACAAAATTTGACCACTTTTGATGCGGTACAAATAAAAATGAATTTAACTTTCACGATGACTTGACCTTCTGTGATTTCGATACTCTGTGCCGAGACAAGGCGAAGCGACGACGCATGCTGGCGGCGCAAGCGCGGGCCGAGCGTGCCTCTCTTTTCTGTTGCATGCGGGTAGCGGAGAGCTGCGCGGAGTGACGCGCGGAGAGGGGTCGTTAGCTCCGCCCAAATGGTCAAGGTTATTGGCATGAATACAAGCCTTAAATGTTTAGAAGTTATCACAGATTTAAAATTACGCAGCCAAGAAATTGATTGCAGCGAAACGGCTGGCACAGGTCTGATTCAAGATGAAACTTTTTATATATATACATTTTAAATTAAATGATAGCTAAACGTACTTTTTGTAATGACGTCGTTTATCGAAGAAAACAATTGTCAAGGACCCCGTGCAAAGCCAGGCCAGGCCGCTAGTACATACATAGGTATTTTTCGTAAATGTAAACTAGATAAGGCCAGTTTTTCCCTGAAAAAGCTTTTTTAGATAAGAACGTATATATCTTACGAAAACTTAGTAAGTTGCTTTGTAATTTATCTAGCTCCAATAGCCAGAATGACAATTTTTGCATGACTCTGGGTTTTTAGATTAATATTAAATTAAATAAAAGTTTGTACCTATGATATTAATTATTTACGTATGTGCGACACTACGAATGCGAGAGCCTTGGATAGCACACAACAATCTTTGACGGATTTCCTGAGCACAGCAAATTAATGCTGCTACCAGCTAAATAATAAAAATTAAAAATAACTATAAAGAATAGAATCATACAATGGTGTGTATAACGTAATAAATGCGGTATCTAGGTAATTTATTTTGCCAAGTTCTGTCTTTAGTTGTAACAGTTAATTTTATCAATACAGTGTGAAATTTGTATAAAAATCTGCAACGAGTGCTAATCTGAATCACACACCGAAAATATGTATAAATACGAAGAAATCTGTATGTATGGCAACATTGTCAGACAAAAGGTGTGTTTTTCTCGCCGCAGTGCGCGCACCTGAGATTGCGGTTATTCTACCGGTGCGGTAGAACTACCGCAATTGCGGCCACCGCAAGGCACCGCAAGGGCGCGCACGGCCTTAGCTTTACGCACAATGAAAGTATTCCCAAAACGTTTAATGCGTATGGGTGGTATTCAGGACTACAAATGGCCAGTGCAACGATACTGGTGTGTCCGGAACTGTCCACGGTACGTGGAGCCTAACCGTTGCTTTCAACAACAATAAACAAAAGGCCTATAGCCTCTGAGGCTTTTTGAATACATTATTACCACTAACCTTCTGTGCTGGGTTCGCCAAGCTTCGACCTTCCCAAGGCCACGCCCCAAGTGTGGTATGTATGTAATATGAGGTGAGTAATTGAAAGTGTGAAAGTCAAGTGTGTGGACGTTCACAAGGCGCCAGTCTCCAGATGGCGCGGTTCCAACAGCATCACAGCCTAAACTCGTTTCCAGCAAGCGCGTGCCACGCGGTGAGGCAATAAGGCGATGTGTTCCGAGAAATATCCCTGGATTCTCGTCAATCCGGGATTACAACTTCAATTAAACACTGTTCACAATCTATCTGCTAATATCACGTGAGATCCAATTCGATTTCCAACTATTTATTTCCAACAAAGGCGCGTGCCACGAGGTGGCCACAACCGGCGATAAATCCAAAAATATCCCAGGGTTTTCGTCAAATGGGGATTTCACTTCAACCAATAGATAATTCGCGACCCAATTATCGGTTTCAACAGGCGATTCCAAACGATATTTCAATTACAATTACAATTACAAGAGGGTCCCGACGACCGGCATTTTTTCCAAGCAAAGTCTATCTGTCAAGTCAGAGTAATGTCAAGATCAATTTTCTTTATGTCAAAAGGGTGCGTTCGGAAATGCATATCGGACCGAACAGGTGGGATGTCCACCATGTAACGATGGCGCATCGCCGTTTTTCTCGTAGTCCGATGATGAAACGGGCTCGGCGGAATTAGATTGTATAATTCCATCGCACACTCCCCGAAACGTAACCATTAGACTTCGTAATAGATTTTTATTTATTTTAGGACAACCAACAAAAATTATTACAAACAATAGTGTAGCCTTAATTAAAGGCTGTCACGGCATGCATACACAGGCATAAACTTGAAAGTAGAGATAATACAAAACGAAAATAATTTATCCAGACGCCTAGTTGACATTTCGCGTGATCGAAGGGCTGGTTTTTACCTTGGACAGAGGTTAAGCATTGCCATATAACGTGGCAATGCCGCCAGTCTCTTGGGTACATTACCAGTGGACAGCGGTGCGCACGAATTTCTGGATGCCATATTTTAGTTTAATTTTAGTTGTGTATATGTACAGCCAAAACCGAATATAACGACGTCGCTTATAATAGGTAATGGATCGGTTATTACGACTTAATGGCAAGGTTTCGGCTTAAAGCCTATATAAACACTTAAGTAAACATACCGTCTATAACAATATCGGATATAGCAACATATCGTTTAAAACGACAAAACTATCGAAATGCATCGGCTTCAGTGACCAACTGTCACATGTTTGTTCCAGCAAACAAAACATTTAAGTATTATTTTGATTTGTTATTGCAATTTTTTGAAAGATAGTTTTCTTTTCCGATATTTTATTTGAAAGCAAAATCATACACCGAATACTGAAATCCTACATATCTATAAATTAAAAATATATTAAATAACCACACATACATGTTTGGCTACTTGTGTATATGTATGTATCGCTTATAACAACTATCGGTTATAGCGTCCGAAGTTGTATGGTCCCTTCAATGTCGTTATATCCGGTTTCGACTGTAGTTTAAGGTTTTTTATTTAAGTAATGTTGTAGTAATTATTCTAATGTTTTAATTAACAAATAAAAAAAAACTTTTTAGCAAAAAATAGAACCGACTTCCATATCAAAACACTACAAAGGCAAAAATAACTTTAATTTCGGAAGGCGGTGTCATAAACGAAAATATATACAAAACTAAAGACACCGCCTTCCGAAATTAAAGTTATTTTTGCCTTTGTAGTGTTTTGATATGGAAGTCGGTTCTATTTTTTGCTAAAAAGTTTTTTTTTATTTGTTAATTAAAACATTAGAATAATTACTACAACATTACTTAAATAAAAAACCTTAAACTACAGTCGAAACCGGATATAACGACATTGAAGGGACCATACAACTTCGGACGCTATAACCGATAGTTGTTATAAGCGATACATACATATACACAAGTAGCCAAGTGTTTTGATATGGAAGTCGGTTCTATTTTTTGCTAAAAAGTTTTTTTTCACGCTTTTTAGTGGGTCGGTTTGAAATTTATCTAGTTACAAAAGCCATAATGTCAACAACTTATCACCTTTTACAAAATATTGCTTTTCTCGATGCATAGCCGTTAGTTTTTGAGGAGTTCTCCTAGTACTTGACCATCATCTCTACATCATCATATGTTTTGTGACGAGCATAAAGTGTTTAACATCCGTACTCAAGTAATCGAATCGCAATCCACGAAATACTTATTATTTAGGAGTTTGAGTGGCCATCTGTGGTCTTCATCATCAGTTCAACTTCCCCAAATGGTACTTTTCAGAAGCAACTGCTCAAGGTACTATAAGAAATACCCAAAACGCTATAGGTGTGCCTATAATATTTGAAGAGTTCCCTCGATTTCTCCAGGATCCCATCATCAGATCCTAATTTCGTAACAATGGGACCAATTAGAAACTATACCCATTCAAACGCAAAAAGAATTTTTCAAATCAGTCCAGCCGTGTCCGAGTTATGAGGTAACATACAAAAAATAAAAAAGTTCAAGACGAATTGTAAACCTCCTTTTTTTGAAGTCGGTTAATAATGTCAAAAGAAAAAACTTATTAACATTCCAAAGGCTAGCTAGGTAGATGATACGGTTGCTTGGTGCAGGCGGCGCTAACGCGGGCGAGGGCATGCTGGCGCTGCGCACGCGGCCTCCGCCCGAGCGCGACTTCGTGGACGTGCTGCAGAAGTTCAAGCTGTCGTTCAACCTGCTGGCTCGCCTGCGAGCACACATCCACGACCCCAACGCGCCCGAGCTGGTGCACTTCCTGTTCACGCCGCTGGCGCTCATCGTGGACGCGGCGCACGACGCGGCGGCCGGCCGGCTCCCCGCGCGCGTCGTGCAGCCGCTGCTGTCGCGCGACGCGCTCAACCTGCTCGCCAACTGCGTCACCAGCAAGGAGACCGAGCTGTGGCACTCGCTCGGCGACGCCTGGCTCATACCCAGGTACTACCTTCTTTGTTCAACCTGCTGGCTCGCCTGCGAGCACACATCCACGACCCCAACGCGCCCGAGCTGGTGCACTTCCTGTTCACGCCGCTGGCGCTCATCGTGGACGCGGCGCACGACGCGGCGGCCGGCCGGCTCCCCGCGCGCGTCGTGCAGCCGCTGCTGTCGCGCGACGCGCTCAACCTGCTCGCCAACTGCGTCACCAGCAAGGAGACCGAGCTGTGGCACTCGCTCGGCGACGCCTGGCTCATACCCAGGTACTACCTTCTTTGTTCAACCTGCTGGCTCGCCTGCGAGCACACATCCACGACCCCAACGCGCCCGAGCTGGTGCACTTCCTGTTCACGCCGCTGGCGCTCATCGTGGACGCGGCGCACGACGCGGCGGCCGGCCGGCTCCCCGCGCGCGTCGTGCAGCCGCTGCTGTCGCGCGACGCGCTCAACCTGCTCGCCAACTGCGTCACCAGCAAGGAGACCGAGCTGTGGCACTCGCTCGGCGACGCCTGGCTCATACCCAGGTACTACCTTCTTTGTTCAACCTGCTGGCTCGCCTGCGAGCACACATCCACGACCCCAACGCGCCCGAGCTGGTGCACTTCCTGTTCACGCCGCTGGCGCTCATCGTGGACGCGGCGCACGACGCGGCGGCCGGCCGGCTCCCCGCGCGCGTCGTGCAGCCGCTGCTGTCGCGCGACGCGCTCAACCTGCTCGCCAACTGCGTCACCAGCAAGGAGACCGAGCTGTGGCACTCGCTCGGCGACGCCTGGCTCATACCCAGGTACTACCTTCTTTGTTCAACCTGCTGGCTCGCCTGCGAGCACACATCCACGACCCCAACGCGCCCGAGCTGGTGCACTTCCTGTTCACGCCGCTGGCGCTCATCGTGGACGCGGCGCACGACGCGGCGGCCGGCCGGCTCCCCGCGCGCGTCGTGCAGCCGCTGCTGTCGCGCGACGCGCTCAACCTGCTCGCCAACTGCGTCACCAGCAAGGAGACCGAGCTGTGGCACTCGCTCGGCGACGCCTGGCTCATACCCAGGTACTACCTTCTTTGTTCAACCTGCTGGCTCGCCTGCGAGCACACATCCACGACCC
Source organism: Tholera decimalis (assembly GCA_943138885.2). Taxonomy (NCBI): domain Eukaryota; kingdom Metazoa; phylum Arthropoda; class Insecta; order Lepidoptera; family Noctuidae; genus Tholera; species Tholera decimalis. The sequence continues at coordinate 513,084 of OW964577.2, forward strand.
CAACGCGCCCGAGCTGGTGCACTTCCTGTTCACGCCGCTGGCGCTCATCGTGGACGCGGCGCACGACGCGGCGGCCGGCCGGCTCCCCGCGCGCGTCGTGCAGCCGCTGCTGTCGCGCGACGCGCTCAACCTGCTCGCCAACTGCGTCACCAGCAAGGAGACCGAGCTGTGGCACTCGCTCGGCGACGCCTGGCTCATACCCAGGTACTACCTTCTTTGTTCAACCTGCTGGCTCGCCTGCGAGCACACATCCACGACCCCAACGCGCCCGAGCTGGTGCACTTCCTGTTCACGCCGCTGGCGCTCATCGTGGACGCGGCGCACGACGCGGCGGCCGGCCGGCTCCCCGCGCGCGTCGTGCAGCCGCTGCTGTCGCGCGACGCGCTCAACCTGCTCGCCAACTGCGTCACCAGCAAGGAGACCGAGCTGTGGCACTCGCTCGGCGACGCCTGGCTCATACCCAGGTACTACCTTCTTTGTTCAACCTGCTGGCTCGCCTGCGAGCACACATCCACGACCCCAACGCGCCCGAGCTGGTGCACTTCCTGTTCACGCCGCTGGCGCTCATCGTGGACGCGGCGCACGACGCGGCGGCCGGCCGGCTCCCCGCGCGCGTCGTGCAGCCGCTGCTGTCGCGCGACGCGCTCAACCTGCTCGCCAACTGCGTCACCAGCAAGGAGACCGAGCTGTGGCACTCGCTCGGCGACGCCTGGCTCATACCCAGGTACTACCTTCTTTGTTCAACCTGCTGGCTCGCCTGCGAGCACACATCCACGACCCCAACGCGCCCGAGCTGGTGCACTTCCTGTTCACGCCGCTGGCGCTCATCGTGGACGCGGCGCACGACGCGGCGGCCGGCCGGCTCCCCGCGCGCGTCGTGCAGCCGCTGCTGTCGCGCGACGCGCTCAACCTGCTCGCCAACTGCGTCACCAGCAAGGAGACCGAGCTGTGGCACTCGCTCGGCGACGCCTGGCTCATACCCAGGTACTACCTTCTTTGTTCAACCTGCTGGCTCGCCTGCGAGCACACATCCACGACCCCAACGCGCCCGAGCTGGTGCACTTCCTGTTCACGCCGCTGGCGCTCATCGTGGACGCGGCGCACGACGCGGCGGCCGGCCGGCTCCCCGCGCGCGTCGTGCAGCCGCTGCTGTCGCGCGACGCGCTCAACCTGCTCGCCAACTGCGTCACCAGCAAGGAGACCGAGCTGTGGCACTCGCTCGGCGACGCCTGGCTCATACCCAGGTACTACCTTCTTTGTTCAACCTGCTGGCTCGCCTGCGAGCACACATCCACGACCCCAACGCGCCCGAGCTGGTGCACTTCCTGTTCACGCCGCTGGCGCTCATCGTGGACGCGGCGCACGACGCGGCGGCCGGCCGGCTCCCCGCGCGCGTCGTGCAGCCGCTGCTGTCGCGCGACGCGCTCAACCTGCTCGCCAACTGCGTCACCAGCAAGGAGACCGAGCTGTGGCACTCGCTCGGCGACGCCTGGCTCATACCCAGGTACTACCTTCTTTGTTCAACCTGCTGGCTCGCCTGCGAGCACACATCCACGACCCCAACGCGCCCGAGCTGGTGCACTTCCTGTTCACGCCGCTGGCGCTCATCGTGGACGCGGCGCACGACGCGGCGGCCGGCCGGCTCCCCGCGCGCGTCGTGCAGCCGCTGCTGTCGCGCGACGCGCTCAACCTGCTCGCCAACTGCGTCACCAGCAAGGAGACCGAGCTGTGGCACTCGCTCGGCGACGCCTGGCTCATACCCAGGTACTACCTTCTTTGTTCAACCTGCTGGCTCGCCTGCGAGCACACATCCACGACCCCAACGCGCCCGAGCTGGTGCACTTCCTGTTCACGCCGCTGGCGCTCATCGTGGACGCGGCGCACGACGCGGCGGCCGGCCGGCTCCCCGCGCGCGTCGTGCAGCCGCTGCTGTCGCGCGACGCGCTCAACCTGCTCGCCAACTGCGTCACCAGCAAGGAGACCGAGCTGTGGCACTCGCTCGGCGACGCCTGGCTCATACCCAGGTACTACCTTCTTTGTTCAACCTGCTGGCTCGCCTGCGAGCACACATCCACGACCCCAACGCGCCCGAGCTGGTGCACTTCCTGTTCACGCCGCTGGCGCTCATCGTGGACGCGGCGCACGACGCGGCGGCCGGCCGGCTCCCCGCGCGCGTCGTGCAGCCGCTGCTGTCGCGCGACGCGCTCAACCTGCTCGCCAACTGCGTCACCAGCAAGGAGACCGAGCTGTGGCACTCGCTCGGCGACGCCTGGCTCATACCCAGGTACTACCTTCTTTGTTCAACCTGCTGGCTCGCCTGCGAGCACACATCCACGACCCCAACGCGCCCGAGCTGGTGCACTTCCTGTTCACGCCGCTGGCGCTCATCGTGGACGCGGCGCACGACGCGGCGGCCGGCCGGCTCCCCGCGCGCGTCGTGCAGCCGCTGCTGTCGCGCGACGCGCTCAACCTGCTCGCCAACTGCGTCACCAGCAAGGAGACCGAGCTGTGGCACTCGCTCGGCGACGCCTGGCTCATACCCAGGTACTACCTTCTTTGTTCAACCTGCTGGCTCGCCTGCGAGCACACATCCACGACCCCAACGCGCCCGAGCTGGTGCACTTCCTGTTCACGCCGCTGGCGCTCATCGTGGACGCGGCGCACGACGCGGCGGCCGGCCGGCTCCCCGCGCGCGTCGTGCAGCCGCTGCTGTCGCGCGACGCGCTCAACCTGCTCGCCAACTGCGTCACCAGCAAGGAGACCGAGCTGTGGCACTCGCTCGGCGACGCCTGGCTCATACCCAGGTACTACCTTCTTTGTTCAACCTGCTGGCTCGCCTGCGAGCACACATCCACGACCCCAACGCGCCCGAGCTGGTGCACTTCCTGTTCACGCCGCTGGCGCTCATCGTGGACGCGGCGCACGACGCGGCGGCCGGCCGGCTCCCCGCGCGCGTCGTGCAGCCGCTGCTGTCGCGCGACGCGCTCAACCTGCTCGCCAACTGCGTCACCAGCAAGGAGACCGAGCTGTGGCACTCGCTCGGCGACGCCTGGCTCATACCCAGGTACTACCTTCTTTGTTCAACCTGCTGGCTCGCCTGCGAGCACACATCCACGACCCCAACGCGCCCGAGCTGGTGCACTTCCTGTTCACGCCGCTGGCGCTCATCGTGGACGCGGCGCACGACGCGGCGGCCGGCCGGCTCCCCGCGCGCGTCGTGCAGCCGCTGCTGTCGCGCGACGCGCTCAACCTGCTCGCCAACTGCGTCACCAGCAAGGAGACCGAGCTGTGGCACTCGCTCGGCGACGCCTGGCTCATACCCAGGTACTACCTTCTTTGTTCAACCTGCTGGCTCGCCTGCGAGCACACATCCACGACCCCAACGCGCCCGAGCTGGTGCACTTCCTGTTCACGCCGCTGGCGCTCATCGTGGACGCGGCGCACGACGCGGCGGCCGGCCGGCTCCCCGCGCGCGTCGTGCAGCCGCTGCTGTCGCGCGACGCGCTCAACCTGCTCGCCAACTGCGTCACCAGCAAGGAGACCGAGCTGTGGCACTCGCTCGGCGACGCCTGGCTCATACCCAGGTACTACCTTCTTTGTTCAACCTGCTGGCTCGCCTGCGAGCACACATCCACGACCCCAACGCGCCCGAGCTGGTGCACTTCCTGTTCACGCCGCTGGCGCTCATCGTGGACGCGGCGCACGACGCGGCGGCCGGCCGGCTCCCCGCGCGCGTCGTGCAGCCGCTGCTGTCGCGCGACGCGCTCAACCTGCTCGCCAACTGCGTCACCAGCAAGGAGACCGAGCTGTGGCACTCGCTCGGCGACGCCTGGCTCATACCCAGGTACTACCTTCTTTGTTCAACCTGCTGGCTCGCCTGCGAGCACACATCCACGACCCCAACGCGCCCGAGCTGGTGCACTTCCTGTTCACGCCGCTGGCGCTCATCGTGGACGCGGCGCACGACGCGGCGGCCGGCCGGCTCCCCGCGCGCGTCGTGCAGCCGCTGCTGTCGCGCGACGCGCTCAACCTGCTCGCCAACTGCGTCACCAGCAAGGAGACCGAGCTGTGGCACTCGCTCGGCGACGCCTGGCTCATACCCAGGTACTACCTTCTTTGTTCAACCTGCTGGCTCGCCTGCGAGCACACATCCACGACCCCAACGCGCCCGAGCTGGTGCACTTCCTGTTCACGCCGCTGGCGCTCATCGTGGACGCGGCGCACGACGCGGCGGCCGGCCGGCTCCCCGCGCGCGTCGTGCAGCCGCTGCTGTCGCGCGACGCGCTCAACCTGCTCGCCAACTGCGTCACCAGCAAGGAGACCGAGCTGTGGCACTCGCTCGGCGACGCCTGGCTCATACCCAGGTACTACCTTCTTTGTTCAACCTGCTGGCTCGCCTGCGAGCACACATCCACGACCCCAACGCGCCCGAGCTGGTGCACTTCCTGTTCACGCCGCTGGCGCTCATCGTGGACGCGGCGCACGACGCGGCGGCCGGCCGGCTCCCCGCGCGCGTCGTGCAGCCGCTGCTGTCGCGCGACGCGCTCAACCTGCTCGCCAACTGCGTCACCAGCAAGGAGACCGAGCTGTGGCACTCGCTCGGCGACGCCTGGCTCATACCCAGGTACTACCTTCTTTGTTCAACCTGCTGGCTCGCCTGCGAGCACACATCCACGACCCCAACGCGCCCGAGCTGGTGCACTTCCTGTTCACGCCGCTGGCGCTCATCGTGGACGCGGCGCACGACGCGGCGGCCGGCCGGCTCCCCGCGCGCGTCGTGCAGCCGCTGCTGTCGCGCGACGCGCTCAACCTGCTCGCCAACTGCGTCACCAGCAAGGAGACCGAGCTGTGGCACTCGCTCGGCGACGCCTGGCTCATACCCAGGTACTACCTCCTTTGTTATTAACCTTCAAAATACGAAAGAACTTTTGGGGAAGAGAGACCAGGGAGCGTGGAATTTGTACCTCACTTATCTTCAAAAGACGTCTGAAAGAGACCAAGGAATGTAGGATTTCTTCGTCATTAAAACCAGCCCAGTGATCACCATCAGCAAATAAAAATAATCCCATTACCTCTTAAAAGATGACGCCAAAACCTCCTCTGTGCATCAACTATTTCGGCACATCTCTTTGATACCCAGGTACCTACCACTCTCTACTATCAACCTTCGACTTCGTGCTTCTACAATAAGTTATTATAATAATGATATTACACAACTTTTCACACAACGCCATCTAATCCCAAACTAAGCAGAGTTGTGGTATGAGTACTAGACAACTGATAAACATACAAATATATTTCTAATTACATACATATTATAGATAAATTACACCCAGACAAAGAACAAATGATCGTACTCATCACACAAACATTTGTCCTGGGTGGGAATCGAACCCACGACCTTGAGCATAACAATCAGGGCCACTGACCACTAGACCACTAATATAATATTCTAATATATAATAGACATTATAATATTCTATCTTCCAATTCGTCCACAACACTCCAAATCAATTCAATTCAATGTCTTTATTGCAATCTTTGTCCGTGTCATTATTTCCCATGTCTTTTGGCGTCTGCCCAATGTCATTACTGCACTTATGTGTTTTTATCTTCATTGTTCACATGGACCCTATCGGGCACAACAATTTAATAAAATGATTAGAGTGACTTTTATATACTTTTATATAAATATAAACAAATTAAAATAATCACAAGAATCCGTTCCACTCCTGTCTTAAACTGAAAATATAGTATAGTTATCCGTTATATATTTAACTACATATATAATACAACTGCTGAGCAAACAAAATCTTTCACTCACGTCCATCTTAAATTCAGACCTCAATGAGGCCTGTTGGTCTAGTGGTCAGTGGCCCTGACTGCTATGCGCAAGGTCGTGGGTTCGATTCCCACCCAGGACAAATGTTTGTGTGATGAGTACGATCATTTGTTCTTTGTCTGTGTGTAATTTATCTATAAAATGTATGTATTTAAAAATATATATGTAAGTTTATCAGTAGTCTAGTACTCATAGCACAAGCTCTGCTTAGTTTGGGACTAGATGCATGGCGTTGTGTGAAAGTTGTGGAATATTATTATTATAAAATCCTGTCAAATATCCTGTACAATGTGAATGTTATGTTTATCACGATCGGTATCTGGTTTCCGAGGAACGCCTGCTGTAATCCTCGGTCATCGTTTATTATTAGCGCGCTAGATAATCTGTTTGTATTAAATTCCGTGGTTGACCGTCGATAAGCGTAATGTTAGGCACTCGATAACCTTATCGATTTTATTTAAATTATTGTGATATTATGTAAATGATGGCATCGATTGGAATACCACGACGCTGCTCGTGCTTACACTTCTTCTTAGCGTGTCGATGGCAAGTATATTTTATATTAGATTGGACCAAAACTCTGCGACGCAATTTTATTGTTAATGTTATGTGTTAATGTTATTTATACCTATATAGTACCATGTAGTGTAGTCTGTGATGCTCTTTTGAGGAAAGAAACACATATTTGGGCTGACCTGTCCAAACAGTGCAGGCATTTGTCATTTATCGCGTAACTCAACTTAGAACTGGAAGGCAGGCTATTGTTAGTAAAATATTTGCATACATTTTAGTAGCACTGTTCGGGTCGTAAACAAACTACATAATAAAAATAAGTAGTAAATAATCATTTCTTATCTTTTTATCACAAAAAAATTCTAATGCCTAACAGTTTTGTAATGCGAAGTAATACTAGTACGTGGCGCTGGCAGCATGGTGGTAAAATATTACTTTACTGTGTGTATTTACGAACTACTAAATGCGACGCACTAGTTACAACGTTACAATGTGAAAGGTACAAGAACAATTTAAAGAATGCACCAAGAATGGAACCTTGGGGAACACCTTTTTAAAGTACGCTCTGCCCTTAGAACAACAACGCATAGAAGGATAGTACGAGTGCAAAAAGTGAGGCAACTAAAACTTAGCCATTTCTGGCTAACTTTGCTCGACGAGCCGTCAGTACTCAAGGTCACATTCTGCCGAACAGAGCTCGCGAGTAAATAATTTAAAACGACCGTTTGTAGCGTAAAGGGATGTCATAGTCCTTCAGGAAAACAAAAAACGTGTTATCAAATTACATTTCACAAGTAAATACTTACATTTTATACATTATATTTAAGTAAATCGACCATCAAACAAAAATTCTAATAACCTAACTTATCACAATTCAATGTTGCTATCCGTGAGGAAAACAATACCCATATTGATTTCTTTTGTGCTTATTTTTGTTTAAAAAAAATATAGTTTTGGCGGCAATTATGTATGCGTCAAACTAAACTATATTTATTTACAGCTACTACCTACAGTGTTTTATAACTAAAAGTTACTGTTAGTTCGAAGAGTGGCATCATAAAGATGACAATTTTATTGATTAAGATTTTTTTCATTTAAGTAATGTTCTAAATAATATTTTTCTATTTCATGAATACAACACATACTTTTAATTAATATCAAACGAGATTTTTCAAGCAATTAATACACCAAGTGGACACTGGTATGCAGGCATCAGCTCAACGTTGCTTGTACATAATTTAGTAATGTCCGTAAGGATTGAGGAACCACATCAGATTTTTTAAATCTGATCTCACCATTATTTAGCAGCAATGTAAATTCTAGATTTAGCAGCAACATATATCACTAGTTATTTTAATGCAAAAGTGGCTCCTCAATCTGAACGTCTGAATTGAGGGGCCACCTGGAACTCGTTAAGTAATAAATGAATATTTATGAAAATTTTGTATCATTTAGTAGCAATTTTGCATATTACCGTCTAAAAATCTAGCTTCTGTAGCGCTAAAATGAAAGAAAATACAATACTTTTAATATGGCTCGTCAATCTAAACTCAAGAGGCGAATTTCTATTGGATGTGAGCGATCAATTAAAATATTCGACATAATGATCATTTAGCAGGTGTGGTGTTTGTTTTTTGCATTATAGGAATAAAATAGTAAAACAGAGTAAATTTTGTATATGAACGCATTTTCTTTGGCTCCTCAATCCTGGCGTTCTAATTATATATGTTTGACTGTAGCCACCTGAGACCTCAACGGAATTCAAAGCCAGAGATACTAATATTTAGCAGAAATGTCTGCTAAATATATCAGCACAGTTCAGCAACGTATATATTTTGGATTCTGAAAAAACAAAAAACGGTTATTAAGTACTCGATAAATACTTGTTTCGTTGGAATACGTGGTCACCCTATTTCAGTCGCCATCCACCATAGTGCATTTTTAACCGACTTCTAAAAAAGGAGGAGGTTCTCAATTCGGGTGTTAGTATTTTTTTTTTATGTTTGTCCTCGCAGAACACCGTCGCTTGCCAACCGATTTGAAAAATTATTATTTTGTTAGAAAGGGTATACTTCCCAAATGGTCCCATGAAAATTTTATCGAAATCGAACAAGCCGTTTCTGAAAAATCAAAAAAGTCTAAAAAAATATTTACGTTGATGATCTTTTCGGTTACTCTGCATTGCGTTTTTTGTTCGTGCATAGCTCCGTCATTTACGAACCGATTTGGAAAATTCACTGACCCACTAAAAAGCACGAAAATAAAAACTTTTTTGCAAAAAATAAAACCGACTTCCATATCAAAACACTACAAATTTTCTATAATATCATTATAACACATTACACATCAAACATTCTAAACGCAATAAACGATATCTCATTTCGTTTACCTTCCGTAAATATATGTCATATAATATGACATTACATGAAAAAACATCATCTTATTTAGTTTCATAACATAAAATACTTGATTTGATCCAGCAACATAATAGTGCGTTTTCCCATTTTTGTGGTAATGGTACTGGTAATGGTATCACTGAAAGCTATATTTGTGTGCGTTTGAAGAACGTAGACACATTCGGCTCACGCACACAAAGAAAATAAAGTGGACACACGAAATCGCTCGTGTTTTGTTCTAGACGCCTCTTCTATGCGTTGTTGTTCTAAGGCTCTGCCTTAAAGTTCCTTTATTTTTTGTAAAGAATATTAAATAGAAATTAAACCACTAACTAATAATAGGTATGACTTTTGACGGGTATACAGAAGTCAGAAAGCTGACAGCAGTATTGTCAAAAGATATCGTGTTAGCCAGCTATTCGATTGTGCTGGTTTTGGATTGACTTGAAGCCAACCCAAACATACAAGTGAAAGAACTAAGCATAATTATGATGATCATGATTTAAAGTATGACTAAAAGTGTAATTTAAAATCATTAAATTAATGGATTCCTCCAAAGAGTATGTAATACACTATGTTTTAGATTCCTCTTAGAAAAAGAACGTTTTCTAAGGGATTCCTGCATAAAATTGACGATAAATATCTGCATAAAAACAATTGACAGTCGAGAATCGAATGTTGCTCATTTTTAAAATAAGAACCTCATAGGCATCTTTAAAATCTGATCCCATGATGGTTTTATGTTAATTTAAAGTATCTATTACTATAAAACGGAAATTTCATACCCCTTAATATTAACAATAGTAATTAAATTCAAGGCATTCTCAATAGTAATTAAATAAGAATCTTCAAACTTCACTACATAGTATAAAACAAAGTCGCTTCCCGCTGTCTGTCCCTTTGTATGCTTAAATCTTTTAAACTTCGCAACGGATTTTGATGCGAGTTTTTTTTAATAGATAGAGTGATTCCTGAGGAAGGTTTTAGTGTATAATAAGTTAAGGTTTTGTCTAAATTGGGTGAAATACGACGATATTAGTTCAAAAAGTCGGAAAAAATTAAGCTGATCGAGAGCTTTAATCGAAAACGCTTTTAGTTATATCAAAATAATATATGATGGTATTGTTCCTCTTTTATAGATCTACAAAAAAGTCTACGATGGAATATGTCTATCTTCCAAGGATAACCCATAATAACCATGTTTTTCTTTAAAAAGTACAATAAAATGATGGGTTATTTACGAAGCTATTGTTAACCGTACAGTATTATTTCTTATCCAATTAAATACGTTAGATACGTTGAGCATTTAATGTTGCTCAAAATTGCTTTTTACATTACATCAATAAAATGAATATCTCATAAGTAATCGCAAAATAAAAATTACTCGACGAGAAATTAAATAGTTAAAATATTGATGAAGCGAAGCGAAGACGTCGCTCACAATCTAAGCAAATATAAACTCTATCACCCGAGCGAAGCTGGGTCGGGTCGCTAGTCAGAAATAAAACTTATATTCGCGGTTTTTCATGGTTGGTGTGTTTATGTCGGCAGAGAGCAATGGAAGACGAGCATCCCTCCGTACCAGCCCGTGTTCATGGACGGCTGGAGCCCCGACTACCAGGTGGACGACCAGCCACTGCGCAGGTACCATGCCAGGCCTATTAGCAGAATCGAACATTTATTCAATGTCTATGTATATGTGGTCACGTCCAACACAAGCATAATCATATTACGCCAGTCATGTACAGACGCCAGCACATCAAGCTACAACAATCTGTAAAATTTCTTTAGTAGATTTTCAACTTTATTGCTAAAGAAATTAGGTTCAAGGTGGGAAAATTTGACAGTTTCGGGTAGCTTTAGGTGCTGGCGTCTGTACAATTCCAAATATGTGTGGGTTCTCGGATTTCTGTTTGTGTTTGTTTACATTTTAGAACGAAAAAAAAACCCCGACTGCTCAACTGGAATGTAAGAAACAAACAAATTTTCATTTAAAAAAAAATTGACCAAGTGCGATTCAGACTCGCCCATGAAGGGTTCCGTGTTCTACGCGAAATAACTTTGTTTTTCATAGTGTTTATATGAATTACAAAGTTATATTTGCGGTTATAGAAAAAATGTTGTATCTCGAAAGCAGTTGACCCGATCTCGTTCAAAACAATTTTGGTTGAAAGTTTACATTAAGATCTACAGTATATATTTTTAAATACCTGTCTATAGATACTACACACGCAAAGGTTTCATGAAAAAAAATATTTTCAGTTTCAGTTCCATGTATGGGAAGCCCCCCTTTATTTTAAATATATTTCACTTTTTTTTCTTAAAATCAGAAAGTGGTTCACAGAATACATCTACCTATCTGTGGTATAAAGGTCTTTAAAAACGACATTGAGGTTTCTAAAACCACTTTTTCATAAAGTCAATCGTTTAAGGTAAAATGTAAAATATAATAATAATAATATAATAATGGCGGTAAAAATCTAAAAAAAAATTTATGCTGTAGATCTTAATGTAAACTTTCAACGAAAATTGGTTTGAAGGAGATCGGGTCAGCAGTTTTTGAGATAATATAGCATATTTTCTAAAACCGCAAATATAACTTTGTAATTCATATAAATACTATCAAAAACAAAGTTATTTGGCGTAGTTACTACGGAAACCTTCATGGGCGAGTCTGACTCGCCCTTTGCCAATTTTTTTAATGAATATTTGCTTTTTCTTGCATTTCAGTTTTAAGTAGTCGGGTTTTTTAGAATACTTCTTTTATTTACTGACAGTATCAATTTAGCATATTTTTGTATCAAGTTGTTAAAATATCATTTAGAGAAAATCACCATTAATTTGTGTGGGTTTGACTCAAAATGTGCACTTCTCTAATTAAATGTGAATTTTTTGTTGGCTTAAAATAAAACGTAATGACTATTTACAAAGAACTACTGTTATCACGCAAAATAATTTAAAAAAGAACTGTTTTAATTTGAGTAATTTTGATAATATCATTTTGATCAGTGCACATTCTGTGTCAAATCCGTTTGTTGTTTGCTATGTCCGCTGTGTTGTGTGTCGTATTGTGTTGCATTGTGTGTGTGTATGGGGCAGGTCCCCTCCCCGGCGTAGCTCGGTGGGGCACGCCGAGATGCCGGCTGCCGAGCCCGCCGGCTACGAGCGCTACGAACGCGACGAGCCCGACCTCTACACCGAGCAGTACGCGCCCTACCCCAGGTAACCACTGCCACAGTATGTGTGTGTATGGGGCAGGTCCCCTCCCCGACGTAGCTCGGTGGGGCGCGCCGAGATGCCGGCCGCCGAGCCCGCCGGCTACGAGCGCTACGAACGCGACGAGCCCGACCTCTACACCGAGCAGTACGCGCCCTACCCCAGGTAACCACTGCTGCGGTATGTGTGTGTATGGGGCAGGTCCCCTCCCCGGCGTAGCTCGGTGGGGCGCGCCGAGATGCCGGCCGCCGAGCCCGCCGGCTACGAGCGCTACGAACGCGACGAGCCCGACCTCTACACCGAGCAGTACGCGCCCTACCCCAGGTAACCACTGCCACAGTATGTGTGTGTATGGGGCAGGTAGCCTCCCCGGCGTAGCTCGGTGGGGCGCGCCGAGATGCCGGCCGCCGAGCCCGCCGGCTACGAGCGCTACGAACGCGACGAGCCCGACCTCTACACCGAGCAGTACGCGCCCTACCCCAGGTAACCACTGCCACAGTATGTGTGTGTATGGGGCAGGTAGCCTCCCCGGCGTAGCTCGGTGGGGCGCGCCGAGATGCCGGCCGCCGAGCCCGCCGGCTACGAGCGCTACGAACGCGACGAGCCCGACCTCTACACCGAGCAGTACGCGCCCTACCCCAGGTAACCACTGCTGCGGTATGTGTGTGTATGGGGCAGGTCCCCTCCCCGGCGTAGCTCGGTGGGGCGCGCCGAGATGCCGGCCGCCGAGCCCGCCGGCTACGAGCGCTACGAACGCGACGAGCCCGACCTCTACACCGAGCAGTACGCGCCCTACCCCAGGTAACCACTGCTGCGGTATGTGTGTGTATGGGCAGGTCCCCTCCCCGGCGTAGCTCGGTGGGGCGCGCCGAGATGCCGGCCGCCGAGCCCGCCGGCTACGAGCGCTACGAACGCGACGAGCCCGACCTCTACACCGAGCAGTACGCGCCCTACCCCAGGTAACCACTGCCACAGTATGTGTGTGGGTGTATGTGTGTGTGGGGCAGGCCTCACCCTCGGCGCAGCTCGGTGGGACGCGACCTGCCCCATGTAAACATTGCTACAATGTGCGTCCTATGCACCACGCCTCCACGTAATTATCTCAATCTAGTTATACCGACACTTGACCCTACTGCTGACGGGTTAATCCGTTCCTACAGTAAGTAAAAAATTATTTCCAAATTTTTTTTTGTATGTAATTGTTGATCAGTAACAAGTGTAAGTCCAGAGGAACTTTTCGAGTACTAAGTGCGTGAATGTTAGCAGGAACATGCGGGGGCTGGGGCGCGAGGACTCGGCGGGCAGCGCGGCCTCCTCGCCCGACCGCGAGCCTGCCTACCGCGCCGACAGGGACGACGGTAAGCATGCGACTCTATACTATGCGATTCTAATAAGAATAGGAACGTTAATGACCTCTAACTGTCAAATGTCACTTGAAAGGTACGGTTTGCAAAGGAAATTTATTACGAAAATTAATAACAGTTTATTTTACTTTGTTTAACCAAGTCTCACATCAAATTGAAATAAAATATTTCAGTCATAAATAGTTCTTTAAACATTCTTTTCCATACTTTTTAAAATTCTCTTTTCTTAGTTAGTTAAGAGGTTAAGTTAAGAGGAGTCAAAGTTAAGAGGTTAAGAGTTAAGTTAAGAGGACGCCCATGCGTCCTCTCTCTTTGCACCATCGCAAAGGCCCAGAACCCATGTTAAAATTATTAGTCTTTTTTAAATTTTTCATTGTTGTTAACCTATATTATATATATATAAGAAAGTCGTGTTAGTTACACTAGTTATAAGTTTATAACTCAAGAACGGCTTAACCGATTTCACTGAAAATTGGTAGGAAGGTAGCTTAGAACCAGAAGACGGACATAGGATACTTTTTATCCCCAAATTCCCACGGGAACGGGATTTACGCGGGAAAACCTCCCACGCGAACGAAGTCGCGGGCAAAAGCTAGTATTTTAATAAATTTTTGTTTTCTCACTGATTCACTCGACAGTTATGACGTCACAATATGGCTACCAACCACAGATTTCTACCAACACCTCTAACCATATAAACAAAGAAACACAAAAATCTATTTAATATAAATATATTTTATTTAAAAAAATTTCAATTGAAATATGTTCTAAAGTTTGAGTCCTAATTGCTCTCTTCATTGCACTTTGAAGGTACTCTTTGAGATTTTCCTTTTCTGAAATAATGTTTTAACAAACGTTTTTTAACGTTTTTAACAAAAGTTACATTAGTTACATTCGGATCATAGTACTAAGTCGTATTAAAATAAAAAGTTTTATCATCAAGAGACTTTTAGTAACTTTAATTTGTTCAACCGGATATTTAATTTCGAAGTTATCATCAGCATAAAAAAACTACTGGAACAATTGATGACCTTGCAGCAAAAAGGAGACAAGTCCAAATTTCAAAAATGTCAGGTATTAAGAAAAAAGGGTTTTAAAAATTATTGGTTACACTAATGTCTAACAGTTATATGGTATAATATAATAAAAACATATTACATATTTTACAAATTTTTTTATGGTAAATAAATAAGTTTTAGAATTTACTACGATTTTTTAAAGTTTGGAACTGCCTCCGTTTTGCTCCAATGTTAAAGAAAAATACTACCCTGTTTGGTATTTGTAATGAAGTTCAACCACTATTAATCAGCACGTGAAGGACTAAACAATCAAAAAAAAAAAAACGAACGAAAATTTTACAAAAATTACTAATTTAAAGGTTAACTTCAGGTTGGTCATCGTCGTCTTCACTAAGAAATGTCATCTGCCGTTCCAACAGTTTCACTTTTTAGGGCCCTGTAGAAATCATCGTTATCTTCTTGCACCAAACGGAATAGGGTGGCAGATCCAAATTTTGTTAGAGAGCGCTTGCTTTTCGTCGGATCTACTTCGTTCATACATCAAACGATAGCCCTATTTTTTGTTAAAACTGTAAGTGAAAATAAACAGTAACGGCAAAAATTTGGATCTGCCCCCCTTTTGCTGCAACTGCTGCAAGTCCTCTTCAACAATTTTTTCATCTACATAAAACTATATTATCAGCAAATAACGTAAGCTATATTTTTGTTTAAAAAAGTATTAATAAGATGGTGACCCATCCATGGGCTGACCTCGCCAAGCGTTGCTTAACCTTGAAGACCGACACGTTTTAATGTTATTATTTAGCCACGAAGCCCAAAGGTAATACGCTTGTATTGCAGACGACCTGGGCGAGGCGTGGGCACGCGGCGTGATGGCGCGCGGGGGGCGCGTGGTGCGCGTGACGTACCCGCGCACCGCCAACAACGACAAGGAGCTCACCGTGGTGCGCGGCGAGTACCTCGAGGTAAAACATCATCTTCATTTTGCAATCCATATCCATAGCTGTAAATCAGGTTTTACCTTCAACAGACACCTGTCTCTATGTATTGTGCCAAGTGACATTGTACTGTGTTCGTTCTTGACAAAATAAAATAAATAACATAACATACTAATATTATAAATGCGAAAGTAACTCTGTTACCTTTTCACGCCTAAACCGCTAAACCGATTTAGATGAAATTTGGAATGCGAATATTTTAGCACCTGGGAAGGACATAGGATCTTTTCGCTGTATTTATAAATTCTATTTCTAATGAACTTCTCTCATCCTACCACCTTTATACTGACGATTTGCAAATTTATTCGCAAGCTCCCGTAGATGAACTGTCTGAGGCAGTGATCATTGTGAATAATGACTTAGCACGTATTTCTCAATGGAGCTTGGATCATGGTTTGAAGGTTAATCCTGCGAAGACCCAAGTCATTGTGGTTGGCAGCTCTAGAATGCGATCCAAAATTGACTGGATGAACCTTCCCCAAATTGTTTTTGATGGTGCAGTAATACCTTATAGTGATGTAGTGAAAGACTTGGGTATTTACATAGATAAGGACTTGTCTTGGGGTCCCCAGTTACAAGAAGTGAGTCGCAAACTGTTTGCATCTGCGGGGTCTTTGCGTAGACTGCGCAATTTCCTGCCAACTGCCACTAAAACTGCGCTCGCCCAATCTCTCCTTCTTCCTATTCTTGACTATGCTGATGCAAGTTTTCCAGACCTCACTGAAGTGCAGCTAGATAAGCTTGAGCGACTCCAACATTTCTGTATCAGATTCATATTTGTTTTGCGCAAATACGATCATGTTTCTGAGTTTCGTATTAAGCTCAAGTGGCTGCCTATCCGTCTTCGCCGGAATGCGCATATTTTATCATTACTTTACAATATTCTGTTCAATCCAAGAATTCCCTTTTACCTCAAAGAACGTTTTAAGTTCCTTCATGACACACATACTAGAGATTTGAGATCATCGGTAAATTTGACACTTTCAATGCCTGCGCATTCCACAAAATTTTATGATTCATCGTATACGGTGCAGGCAACGAATTAGGAATGATATAGAAACATAACTCTCTAACGAAGCCCGCTAAAACATGGTTCCAAACTCATACCACTAAACTGATAATACGAATGCAACACGCGCACAAACAAAACAAAATACTTTGCTAAATTTATTTTCTGCGCATGGATCCGTCAATTCATTCATTTGGGGCGCTATTTTATTTAGTAAGATAATGTTAGAGTGAAACTGAAATATCGAATCAAGCGAGTGCGAACGAGATGGATTGTTTTGTGACATCGAGCGGCGAGGACGATGTTATGCAGTATGCAGTAGGAATCAGTCATTTATTATGAACTCAAATATTATAAATTAAAATTAAACCTCTTTACATTAAGTTTACAAAAAGTGTAAAGCTTCATAAAAGGGAATGCCCGTCGGCCATATAAAAAAATTCCTGAAATGAACAAGAGTGAAATATACGCCAAATGTTACTACAAATCGGAGGTAACCCATTACAATTTCAATAATTACAAAGAACACTATGTAGAAGTCAGTTACAAACCTTTTTCTGAAATATTGGTCGTAATAAGTCTAGGGTTAAGGATGCCAAGTCGTCGTTTAGGCGGGTCCAACCTAAGTCCGTGTTTAAAAATGGGTATCGTGTGCACAACTAAAATCAAAATCTTCGAAAAATGACCATAGTCTTTGCTATACCATAAAAAAACAATCCGTACGTAACTCAATTAGCAAGCGCTATTGTAGAATCAAGTAAACAAACAATCGAAAATGCATTAATGTCAAACTGTCAGTCTGTCAGTAGGTAAGGCAAAGGAGATGTGATTCATACAGCCTACGATAAGTTTTCTATTCAAAAAATATTTGTTTTTAATTAATATTGACATGCATGTATTATTTTTTTAGATTTATGGTACACATAGGCCGAATTATATTAAATTAATAATTACTGTGCACTAAATCTGCAAGCTAATTCGTTAGGAATTATTTAACGATTCCTGTTTGGCTGAATGCCACTTCCTAGTGTCAAATAAACACTGACCTCCTATAAAATAAGAATGAATTAAACGGATATTAGGTTAAATATTTTAATGATTTCCATATTTTTATATCTTACTTAAACAAACTTGAAAATTATTTCATTATACATATTTTATTTTAAAAATAATTAAGGACTATTCGCAGTTTCTGTCCATTTCAAGCATTTGGACAACACCCTTTGGAAACGAAACAGTTATTTTATTACTTACCTAATACCTATTTTAAATGGAAATCATTATTTCCTCAGGATCTACCGAATTTCATATTTATTAATTTCTTAAAGTACATAAATAAGGTAAGAATTCATTAGCTAACCCCCCCATCAGAAGAGCATTAGGCTTATAAGCTGTGAAACTAGATTTATATATATAATGTGTGAGTAGAGTAAATTTAATATACAAGGTGGTTTTTAAAAAGTACGAGCCAAAATTTAAGGGTACTCGAGGTACTCAAAACAAAACTTTGTTGTTTAGTAAAATGGACAGAAACATCTCCTAAATATTGGCTCGCTGTATTTATCAGCTCATATACGTCGTGCCGATTTAATGACCTGCATTGTTTCAACGTGGTGTAATACCTACTGATAACATAAAACACATTAGACGTGATTTAAAATTTGTATTCTTAATTCTTAAGCAATCCTTAAATTAAGTTATTAGGATTTACCCGAATTTTTCATGAAATGCTGTGCAACAGTACTAACCGTACAAATAGTTACAGCTGATTTTTTTAGCACACGATAGCCAGTGCGTGATGAATATATGTCTTCGTTACCAAAATGTATGGAGCGAACCCTACTGGCATTAGTTGGTAACCAGTCATCCTCTCTTTTTTCTAAGCGGACTGCTGCAATCCACTGTAGTCGTCGAATCTCTTTTTTGGGGAAACTAAAATAAGGAACACACAGGCAAACCAATCCATCCAATTTATGAAACTCTGTACTTAATATAAAATATATAATAGTTAGGTATTAAAAACTGGCTGGCTACCTGTTGCATAATACTGACAACTCGTGGTTGTCTATACGAAAATAAAACACGAAATTATTTTACTTACGAGTGATAAGCTATCCCAGTTAGTTTTTTACTTCCTTCTTTCCGTCTTTTACACCACCTATACTACGCAGGAGGTCATTTTTATCCCTCAGAAACGAGCTGTTTCTTGGATTTTTCACTAATCAACACGATTCTGGCGTCTGTCACTGAGCGCACGTCAGACTGAGAGGCGCTTTGATTGTATTTTTTTCACCCCGCCTACTTGGTTGTGTTTTGCATGGAACCATTTTTGAGCGGAGTTCGTGTTCTATATCATTCCTAATTCGTTGGGTGCAGGCTACTCGTCTGTGGAACGCATTGCCGTTGTCAGTTAGACAAGCGCAGTCACTTGCTGCTTTTAAAAGCTCTGTTGTCAATCATTTTTATACACTCCTATGATTTTACCTTGTATTTCTTTGCTTATGACATATTTATATATATGAAACACATATATTTATTTATACTTATTTATGTATTGTATTGTATTAAGGTAGTGTCGCCGAAGATGGCCCGGCTCCTAGGATAGCCCACTTTAATAAAAATACATTTATGATTATTCGAAACATTTGAAATTTCGCGGGTTTATGCTACTAGTACCTAAGACAATAGTGCAAGTCAGTTTCACTACCGGCGCATCGCCATTTGGAAGACAGGTGACAGTTTGCTCGGTAATGTCAAGACGATGCACATATTATAACCTCCATTATCTAAATTCTTTTGAAAATTAACAAATTTAAAACAAATCTCTTTGCTGTAAACTGTGAAAATTCATATTTAATCTATTTATCAGCGAATGACTGGTGAGTGTTATTATTTTATTTCCTTTTTTGTATTTTTACGAGATTATACCCAACCCGGGTGTAATTTCCTATCATGGCCCATAATATAATTCCCGAACATAGCCCGGGCCTTTCTAGGATTATTGAAATGTAGTATTAGTATATTTTTGTGTTTGTTTTTTTTTTAAGTTTGTCTGCGCATGTTTCGGAAACTGTGTTGGATTGCAATAAATCTCGAATTAGGTACCTTTTTTTAGGCAATTAAAGTTCTGATTAAGCTATTAAGTAAATTCACTTTTGAGATTCTTTTCAGATTAATTTTTTGGGAGTGTACACACTCAATTAAAGACAGTAGCGTCTAATTTGTTTTAATTAATTAAGTATATTTTGATTGATATCAAAGTTAATTTTCAGTATTCCTTAGATAGCCCACCCATTCGAATGACATTTAAAAAAATATACAGAAAAAAGAACTGATTTATTTTAATTTTTGAAAAGTTATTTTCAAAGTTGATTTCAAAGTTACATTTTATTTTATTCAGTAGTTTTTTTTTTATTTTATAGTTGATTTTTATTTTGATAGATTTAAGATAGCCCACATTTAAATTTTTGGTTGGTTATTTACCTTTTATGAATAATGTTATGAGAAGGATGTGTTTTTATTTTGGTGTTTTATGTTAAAAGTGTTTAAGTGTTTATAATGATTATATTTTCATTAATATTTTTCGGGCCATCTTCAGCGACCATCCTCCCAAGATAGCCCAATACCAAGTTTCAAAAAAGTGTTTACATTTGTGTTAAAATGCCAAAAGGTGTACTACTATTTTACATATTTTGTTTCTCAAATAAATATATTACAACTTCCATTATGTTTTTTCTTTACTTTACTTATCTGCAAGATTTTACGAGGTTTTGAAATTAAGCGGGCCTTCATTGGCGCCTTTACCTTATATGTGTCGCTTAACTTCAAACTCGGATAAATCCACTCTAGCCTCTTATGAGATATTTACAAAAAAGTGATAATAGTCTTAATTTCATGAATTAAAATGCAGTATTTTGTTATTATGGTAACAGGTATTCAATAAAACGATCCTGTTTAGTAAATTCAGTATTTAACCCATTCATTCTTTCAAAAATGCAATATTTAGATTGGATTTACCTTCATTTGATATAATGTAACGCAATTTATCTATCTTTGAAAAAACTCAGTGTGGATTTATAGAATTTTGATTTAATAGATCTGGATTTATCTGGATTTGAAAATATACGATCAGAACTAGGGATGTGGTAGTGGCGAAATCATGGTATACCATCGTCGATAGTTAAATTTTGTTAGCTAACTGAATAATACAAACAAAATAAGGAAATGTAGTTTTATTTTACAAAAATAAGAGGTAACCGATTTAAATTATTTTAAACTAAATTCTATCATATCTATAAATTTTGCATTGGTCGCCCTATCACATTTTCACTGTTAAGCACTTTTTTATAATGTTTTAATTCCACCAACGATGCCCAGTCTTGGTCAAAGTGCGTTTGAGTGCGTGCGTGTGCGTGCGTAATTTACGAACTTAATTTGTTTTGCTTCTGAACCTGAATTTGATCAGATTTTGATCCTGTATACCAACACAAATTTGACCGGACAGTTCTAATATGTACCTACTGAATATTATATCTTTACATACTTATTATGTTTAAATTATTCTGTAATAGTACCTACAACAACAAAATAATAATAATCGATAATAGTTAGCACAACACTAGTGCCCGCCCGGGATTCCAAACGACGCTTAGGTATAGGTATTTCAAAACTACCGAATTTTAGCTCTTTCCTCTTTCTTACGGCGAAATTTTATATTAGGCCGCTTGCGGGCTTTGCTTGGTGACAGAATTTAAATAGAATTATCCATGGGAATTGGCTAAATAACAAAAAGAAACAATAATAATGCAGGAGGGTACCGTGATAATATCGCAATGTTTACGTCGACTGACGGCCATTTTGAACAAATGCAATTGGCTGATTGGCTTTCATGGACTTAACTACATTTGAAAAAAACTGTCTCATGGATCTATCTGATTTAGATAAAATATTATGATTTTAACGGTTTATATCTCATGAATCATGCGAATTTATACTCAACTGATATAATTGTTTAAAAACATATTTTTTTTCCTTTTTTTTGATACCAAAATCTTAAAAATGTTCAGAATTGGATTTATCCGAGTTTGAAGTTAAGCGACACATATATACCTATATATATAGTTATATTAACTACTTTAGTTACTTTTGTGTATGTTATGTATTTGAAGTAAGTACACTGACTTTCTCCTCCCCTCTTTGTTTTATGTTCTTAAAGTCCATCCAAAGGTTGTCTGGAAGATATCGGTATCAGCGATAAGACCGCCATTGTAACCATTTTTTTTTTGCATTATTGTAAATCAAGTGCTTGTTTAAATTATTTTGAAACTAACTTTTAACTTAAGTATTTCTATACATAATAAAAATATATACAGACGAAAATAAAGATAAATTATAGGGCATCGAAAAATTCGTCAACTTCGCTATCAATGGGAAAAGTGCCCAGAACACTGGCCGCATTGCCACGTTGAATGGCAATGCTGATTCTCTGTCCAAAGAAAAGGCCAGCCCTCTGGTCACCTGTGGAGTCGACTAATCGTTTGCCGATGTCACGAAAGAGTCGATGCGCACTCGGACCCCATGGTCCTAACGTCAACCCCAAACGGCTCAAACATATAGCACCCAATTAGGTTGTTGTAAATTATTGGTGTACAATAAAGAGTATTCTATCTATCTATCTAGGAAAGTTTTTATCCCGGAATTCACACGGAATCGGGATTTACGCGGGAAAAACTTCCCATGCGAACGTAGTCGCGGGCAAAAGCTAGTAGGTTTTAAATAGCACTTTCAAATGTCATTTTTTTTTTCGACAATGTGAACTAGATGAGGCCAGTGTTTCCTAACTGACTACTCTGAGGAGAAACACTTAAACAAACTCAGAGGTCAACGTCTCTTTTGAAGTCTATACATTCCGTTGTGATCGAATTATACTCTCACTACAGATTGTGTAGACTTTAGTCTACACAATCTGTTATCGTGTAGCTCAACTTAAGCAGCTCCAATGATCAATCAAGCAACCTTTTTATCCTCCGCACAAACTGCTTCATAATGGGAGAGGACACACTCACTCTCACATTTATTTATTTATTTATTAGATACATGTTTCCTTTGCCACTACAGATAATAATAAATCCAATGCGAAAAAGTAACTTAAAATAATTTTACTTATTTATACCTTATATGTATGATTTCACAAGAGCCACGTTCTGTGTAGCATTACCAGTGGCGTGCACTCCATACATGCAAATAAGCTCTGATTACTCTGTAGTCCCATACATACATGCCTCTCTAAATAATAAATAACAATAACAAAACAAAAAACATCTAACTTATTTAAAATCATCTCACAGCACAAAATTTCATGATTTACGCGCCATCTATTACGTTTATTTGGAACTAATTCATCGGAATTTCATCGCCAATTCATCACGCAGACAGCGTTCTAGAGTGCTGTGAACGAAAACAGTACTACGTCTCGTGTAGTACCTACACAGCAAAAGTGTGACTGTGTGCGTGAAAATGTATGCGCGTGTACGAGTTTTGAAAGCAAAGAAGTGGTTTTGCAACTCGTTCAAAATAAAAAGCGGCAAAACCCACTTTTTTTTAGTAGGGTGGTCTAATGACCGATTAATTCATTTATTTTGGTCGTATTAGTTCGTAAAGTTTATTACTGTTGGAAAGTTGTTTCTTCATATTGTTTTTTATTAGTAAATAAAAGATTCATATTATTTTGTAAGTAGTGCTGACGAAGTGTGTTTAGATAAATTAAAATCTGCCGCGTTTTCGACGTTATCTTTTGAGGAAAAAGTAAAATTGATTGCAAAGGGAAGGTGTGCACCCGGGTTGAATCTAACTCAAAAAAAGGTAATGCTACTCGTTGTTTTGATAAAAAAAAACATGTAAAAATGATAAATGGCTAACAGGTTGTGTACACACAAACACATTGTATTGTTTCCCTTGCATTTTGTTTACAAATCTAGATAAAAAGAATGTTTGGACCTGTAACGGATATTCAGATTTAAATAATTTTCACAAAACGCTATTCTGCAGAAAAACATCTGGAATTGTGCTAGAAGTTCCAAACTCTAGGTTAAAGTAGAGTAGAGATTAGTTTGAATAGCCAGTTTAAGTTAGATTGAAAGGCACAACTCGAAAACTTACAGAAATAAATACATTTTCAAACGATTGCTTGATGAAGTTTGTGTTCTAGGTAAACTTAAAAAGTAGGTAATTTATTTGAATTTAAATAAATTTTCCCAAAGACAACAAAATTAACTTCCCACGGGTTTTTGCAAAGCTACTTTGGATATCATTTGAGTGACTTGTTATGTAACCAGCAAACACAATTAGAAATTCGTGGTCAAAGTCAGCTAGGATAGGTAGTCGGTGGGCGACCGACCGAAACAAGCGGAAACTGGTAAGTTTTGCTTTAATTTTAGCCGTGCTTACCCTGTCTCAAATATCTGTGCACGCCACTAAGCATTACACAGTACTTGGCCCTTGTGAAGTCGCTCAGTGTATAGTTGAATATATTATGTCAATGATATCGGAATGTAAAAGTAATAAGAATGAGATCTAAGTATGGTATGTTCCCCCGCACGGACATGCAACTATAGTAGTAATTCTTGACGTACGTCGTGCCGCAGGTGCTGGACGACTCGCGCAAGTGGTGGAAGGCGCGCAACCGGCGCGGCGTGAGCGCGCACGTGCCGCACACCATCGTGGCGCCGGCCGCCTCGCCGCCCGCCTCGCCGCACCTCTACCCCAACCCCATCTACACGCACTACCAGGTACCTACCTCTGTTCACTGACCTAGCAGCTTGTGGTACAGGCGCGGCGTGAGCGCGCACGTGCCGCACCCCATCGTGGCGCCGGCCGCCTCGCCGCCCGCCTCGCCGCACCTCTACCCCAACCCCATCTACACGCACTACCAGGTACCTACCTCTGTTCACTGACCTAGCAGCTTGTGATACAGGCGCGGCGTGAGCGCGCACGTGCCGCACCCCATCGTGGCGCCGGCCGCCTCGCCGCCCGCCTCGCCGCACCTCTACCCCAACCCCATCTACACGCACTACCAGGTACCTACCTCTGTTCACTGACCTAGCAGCTTGTGGTACAGGCGCGGCGTGAGCGCGCACGTGCCGCACACCATCGTGGCGCCGGCCGCCTCGCCGCCCGCCTCGCCGCACCTCTACCCCAACCCCATCTACACGCACTACCAGGTACCTACCTCTGTTCACTGACCTAGCAGCTTGTGGCACAGGCGCGGCGTGAGCGCGCACGTGCCGCACACCATCGTGGCGCCAGCCGCCTCGCCGCCCGCCTCGCCGCACCTCTACCCCAACCCCATCTACACGCACTACCAGGTACCTACCTCTGTTCACTGACCTAGCAGCTTGTGGTACAGGCGCGGCGTGAGCGCGCACGTGCCGCACCCCATCGTGGCGCCGGCCGCCTCGCCGCCCGCCTCGCCGCACCTCTACCCCAACCCCATCTACACGCACTACCAGGTACCTACCTCTGTTCACTGACCTAGCAGCTTGTGGTACAGGCGCCGCGTGAGCGCGCACGTGCCGCACACCATCGTGGCGCCGGCCGCCTCACCGCCCGCCTCGCCGCACCTCTACCCCAACCCCATCTACACGCACTACCAGGTACCTACCTCTGTTCACTGACCTAGCAGCTTGTGGTACAGGCGCGGCGTGAGCGCGCACGTGCCGCACCCCATCGTGGCGCCGGCCGCCTCGCCGCCCGCCTCGCCGCACCTCTACCCCAACCCCATCTACACGCACTACCAGGTACCTACCTCTGTTCACTGACCTAGCAGCTTGTGGTACAGGCGCGGCGTGAGCGCGCACGTGCCGCACACCATCGTGGCGCCGGCCGCCTCGCCGCCCGCCTCGCCGCACCTCTACCCCAACCCCATCTACACGCACTACCAGGTACCTACCTCTGTTCTCTGACCTAGCAGCTTGTGGTACAGGCGCGGCGTGAGCGCGCACGTGCCGCACACCATCGTGGCGCCGGCCGCCTCGCCGCCCGCCTCGCCGCACCTCTACCCCAACCCCATCTACACGCACTACCAGGTACCTACCTCTGTTCACTGACCTAGCAGCTTGTGGTACAGGCGCGGCGTGAGCGCGCACTTGCCGCACACCATCGTGGCGCCGGCCGCCTCGCCGCCCGCCTCGCCGCACCTCTACCCCAACCCCATCTACACGCACTACCAGGTACCTACCTCTGTTCACTGACCTAGCAGCTTGTGGTACAGGCGCGGCGTGAGCGCGCACGTGCCGCACACCATCGTGGCGCCGGCCGCCTCGCCGCCCGCCTCGCCGCACCTCTACCCCAACCCCATCTACACGCACTACCAGGTACCTACCTCTGTTCACTGACCTAGCAGCTTGTGGTACAGGCGCGGCGTGAGCGCGCACGTGCCGCACACCATCGTGGCGCCGGCCGCCTCGCCGCCCGCCTCGCCGCACCTCTACCCCAACCCCATCTACACGCACTACCAGGTACCTACCTCTGTTCACTGACCTAGCAGCTTGTGGTACAGGCGCGGCGTGAGCGCGCACGTGCCGCACACCATCGTGGCGCCGGCCGCCTCGCCGCCCGCCTCGCCGCACCTCTACCCCAACCCCATCTACACGCACTACCAGGTACCTACCTCTGTTCACTGACCTAGCAGCTTGTGGTACAGGCGCGGCGTGAGCGCGCACGTGCGCACACCATCGTGGCGCCGGCCGCCTCGCCGCCCGCCTCGCCGCACCTCTACCCCAACCCCATCTACACGCACTACCAGGTACCTACCTCTGTTCTCTGACCTAGCAGCTTGTGGTACAGGCGCGGCGTGAGCGCGCACGTGCGCACACCATCGTGGCGCCGGCCGCCTCGCCGCCCGCCTCGCCGCACCTCTACCCCAACCCCATCTACACGCACTACCAGGTACCTACCTCTGTTCACTGACCTAGCAGCTTGTGAGAGCTTGTCAGCGCGGCGTGAGACTGCAAGTGCCACGTGCAGCACACCATCATGCCACGCCACGCGATGTACCTACCTCCCGCCCTGCAGCTCTGTCCACTGAACTTGCAGGCTTGTGCTACATTAGGTTATGAAAACTTGAGATATTTCCAGGGCCGAATTAACCATTAGGCGGAGTAGGCAACTGCCTAGGGGCCCCGCATAGACTAGGGGCCCAGGCCCAGTTCACGCACCAAGAAAACATGTTTCTTCGAACGAGAGTTTGATGTGCGTGTGAACTTGGGGACCTCACTGTTATCTCACAAAATACAAATCGTTAGATTTAGTAGTAGATTTAAAACTATTTTAGAACAAATCTGGGAATAAGTAAACAAATATATTAAAACCACAGCCCTTAAAGTGCGTTTCCTCAGTTCACACACGATTTGGTCAGTCAAAGTAAGAAAAGGGGCCCCGAGAATGCCATTGCCTTAGGGCCTCTGACAGGGTTAATCCAGCTCTGGATATTTCGTCTTGTTCGCATTAAGTGCGAGATTATTAGCTGCGATCTATTTAGAAAAAAGAGCCAGACTTTCACTGACACGTTTGACATCTATATTTTTTCTATCCATTTTAAAAGTGAAAGAAGTTTCATCGGCGAATAGAATTATATCGCATAAGTTGGACATCATGTAAGGTAATCATTAATGTACACAAGGAAGAGAAAAGGACCTAGAATTGAACCTTGCGATACGCCTACCATGACTAGGGATCCTGAAGTTTTCACTCGATTTGCAATTACTTTTTTTGCCTATTTAATAAATTGGAAAGAGCAAGATTAGCTGCTTGTCCAAGAGTTCCGTACAGGTTTACAGGTCAATGAAAGAATACAATCAAAACCTTTGGAAAGGTCACAAAATATACCAAATGAGATTTCTCCAAAGATTCCAAAATGTAACGGTTGAGCTGCTGCTGTTGTATTGACTCTTACTCTTCGTGAAACCAAACTGGTGACTGTTGTATGATTTTTATCGTAAAATTTGCTCAATGCCGGAAGAACTGATATCTTCTAAGTTTGCGAGGTCTATAATTTGAGGGATCGCTGTTACCACCAGACTTTAAATTGGTATTTCTTTACTATGTTTCATTAAATCTGGCAACGTACCACTTTACATTTATCAAATATGCCTGTTAGGACAGGAGCAATTGTGGCAATGATATCTCCAGGAGCACTAAAAGATACCCACTAATTCATCAGCGTTCTTTGTGTTAAAACTTTTGAATGTTTTGTAAAATCAAATATGCTTAAATGCAAATTTTGGTATATCCTTTACTAAGTTTTCTTTTAGAATAGATTCTGCTAATATTGGAGAAGAATGCAGATTTTTTGTAAACTGAGATGCTAAAGTGATTTTTTAGTGTCTCAGCCACTTTTTAATGATATGAAATGATCTTATTCAATTTATTCAGATCTCGTTGCCTTGTGTTTCCAGTTTTTTTGTTTATCACCTTCAACACAGTGGTGACTGTAACACGTGTGTCTGTTCCAGGAGGGAGCGGGCGGGCGCGGCTCCGGCGGCAGCAGCCCCACGGGCCCGGCGGGTAGGGGCGCGGGGGCGGGGAGCGCGGGGCCGGGGGCGGGGAGCGCGGGGCCGGGGGCGGGGGGTGCCGGCGCCGCCGACTGGGTTCGGCGCGAGCGCCTCGGCAAGAAGGGCGAGTTCCGCTACTTCTAGCGCGCCTCCCGCCGCCGGCCGCCCGCGGCTGTGTGTTGTGTGTGTGCGCTT
Source organism: Tholera decimalis (assembly GCA_943138885.2). Lineage (NCBI taxonomy): Eukaryota > Metazoa > Arthropoda > Insecta > Lepidoptera > Noctuidae > Tholera > Tholera decimalis. The sequence continues at coordinate 541,185 of OW964577.2, forward strand.
GACTCGTGTTCGTATGTGTGCCGCCGCTCCGGGCCGCCCCACGCTCTGTGCTCCTCTCGTGCTGGCGATGTGGCCCGGGGCCGACGCCCTGGCGCCAGTGTACGTACTGAGTGACTGTCCGCGTGTGCGAGTGGCGTGACGGCATCCGCCACGCGTGTCATACAAGTCTGATTTAAATTATTTACTTCGTAAATGTATACGTACAACAAGTTCGCAGCTTCACTCTGTACCGAGCGTGCGACGCGCTAGTATCCATTAAATATGTATATCTTATAAATTATTAGATTGTGAATAATCGCAAAATATATACAAATATAATAATATAATATCTAAAGCTATATATGTTGTAAATGAAACAAATAATAAGGGTATATTTTCATATTATTAATATATTGTGAGCGGAGCGGGCGCGGGCGGGGCGCCCCTCCGTCGTCTAGTTAATGCTCCGTGTTTGTACCTACTTTACTATTAAAATTCATTTTTATCAAACTAGCTGTTGTTCTGTTCGTAACCCTCTTCCTGCCCCGAGGACTATAATCAGTTAATAGTTATTGGAAGAGCCATTGAGTTATAATGTACGAGTACTACGTACTAGAGAAGCTATCTCAAACAAAAGATAGCGCACGCACTTGATGCCAGCGGGGCGTGCGCGGGGCAAGCGGGGGTTGTTATGGTCTCATAGATAACAATCAAAGCGCGCAGATGCTATATAGGTTTATTATTCTGCATTCGTAGTTACTTACTCAGAGAATAAATAAAAAGTATTTAACTGTAACAATATTTTAATTTCCTCTAAATAAAATAAGTTTAGTTAGTTTCTTGGAAATGCACGGAACATATGCGTGAATAATCTGAAGGTAACCACATTTCTTCGCTGCGATTCTTCTGAACAAATTTGATCCGTGATTCTCTTGTTTCATGACACGGCCGAGGAAACCGTTAAATCCAAATAATAATAAAAAAATATTATTACGAAATTACTATCGTGATTAAATATTAATATATTTTTGATCATAATTATTAAAATTATACGTCGATAGTATCAAGTCTGCGCATACAAATGCTTTACTCTTTGACATTCACGTAAACATGGCCGCCACCACGGTGACGCGTTGCAATTGAAAAATTATAATTAAATTACGCGTGTTTTAAAGATAATAGTTGAACTTACTGGTGAAAAGTCACTCCTTGAATTTTACTTAGGTGTGTTTCTGGAGTTGTTTGAACAGTATCTCAATGCACACGAAGGCATATTTTAATAAACAAAACTTCACTCAAACGTGTCACGTTGCAGCAAGCGCTTGGCACAGACTAAGTGCGTTGGAGTGCGCGCGCTCTAACTCGTGTTACAAACAATCGAGTTGAGGCGTCTCCTCTAGTACGTAGTACATTATAACTCAATGGGAAGAGCGTCGACCGCAGCGAGCGCCACTCGCTCGACGTCTCACCAGCACTCGCCGCGTGTCTCTGGGTGTGTGCGCTTTGCTTACATAAATGTTGTGTGCGTGTCTGTGTGTAACCTTGTCACGGTAAGTGTGCTTATTTGTTGTGTTTTATATAGTGAATAAAATTATACGCTCTTTTACTAATGCCTAAACTGAAGGACTGTCTACTCACATTTTTCAAACATTCCCTTTCTTATACACTTTCTCGCTCCATTTTATCTGCAGGTTTATGATAATTCCAATTTAAATTAGGCGTATATTTTTGTGGAAATCAGTTTTGACATTAGTGAAGATAAAAAATAAAGCTTGAAAATTTTGGAACATAGATAAATTCAATAATTTTTTGTTTGTGGGAACAATGAGCACAGTGATTGTCTGACACGTGTTGCAGAGCCGCCGGTGCCAGCGCCGCCCCCGCCGCCGCCGCCTCCCCCCGCGCCGCCCGCGCCCCCACCAGCGCCCGCACCCTCACGAGCCACCGACACTATGAAGTGTGAGTAACTTAAGGATACTTTCCACCAACTATCGTCACTCAAGTGTCCTATCTTTGGTATTGTTTGTAGAATCGTAGAGCTCCTTAGTACTGTTACCTTAAGCTACATGGTTGCTAACAAAGGCTTACAAGATTTGACTGGACGTCTCCACTCAATTCTGTGTTTCTTGCCTCAAAAGAGCACCCCAGATATTTATAAAATTTTAGAATTATTACCTACTGATTGTATGGTATTACCTATAAACAATAAGCAAACAACAGTGGCGTGCACTCCATAAATCCAAATAAGCTCTGCATACCTTGTAGTCCCATACATACATGCCTCTCTAAATGATAAATAACAATAACTAAAAAAAACATCTAACTTATTTGAAATCATCTCACGGCACAACATTTTGCGATTTACGCACCATCTATTACGTTTATTTGGAACTAATTCATCGGAATTTAATCGCGCAATTAGCGTTCCAGAGTGCTGTGAACGAAAGCAGTACTACGGCCTGCTTATATTTCATACGGCACGTCTCGTGTAGATCACAGCAAAAGTGTGACTGTGTGCGTGTGTTCGAGTTTCGAAAGCACTGCTTATTTTGCAACCCGAGCAAATTAAAAAGCGGTAAAACCCACTTTTTTAGTAGGATGGTCTAATGAACAATTAATTCATTCCTTTTGGTCGTATTAGTTCGTAAAGTTTATTATTGTTGAAAAATTTTTCTTCATAATTGTTTTTTATTAGTAAATAAAAGATTTATATTATTATGTAAGTTTATTGTAAAAATGGAAAATTATACCTCTGAGATCTGTGCTGGTGAAGTGTGTTTAAATAAATTAAAATCTGCCGCATTTTCGACGTTATCTTTTGAGGAAAAAGTAAAATTGCTTGCAAAGGGAAGGGGTGTACCCGGGTTGAATCTTAACTCAAAAAAAGGTAATGCTACTCGTTGTTTTGATAAAAAAAAAAACCGTATAATAATTATAACTAGCTAACGGGTTGTGTACACACAAACACATTGTATTGTTTCCCTTGCATTGTGTTTACAAATATAGATAAAAATAATGTTTGGACATCTAACTAACTAGCGACTCTAACTTCAAGCACGATTCTTCAGAGAAACATCTGGAATCGTGCTTGAAGTTCCAAAATTTTGGTAAAAGTAGAATAGAGATTAGTTTGAATAGCCAGTTTAAGTTAGAGATTGAAAGGCACAACGCGAAAATTTAAAGAAATAAAAACATTTTCAAAAGATTGATTGATGCAGTTTGTGTTCTAGGTACACTTGTAAAGTAGGTAATTTATTTTGAATTTTAAATAATTTTCGCAAAGACAACAAAAATAACTCCACGCGCATTTTTCCAAAGCTACTTTGGATATCATTTGAGTGACTTGTTATGTAACCAGCAATCACTTAATTAGAAATTAGTGGTGGTCGCATACAAACATCATGCAAGAGTCAGCTAGGATAGGTAGTCGGTGGGCCACCGACCGAAACAAGCGGAAACTGGTAAGTTTTTCTTCAATTTTAGCCGTGCTTACTCTGCCTTAAATCTCTGTGCACGCCACTGGCAAATAAATATCATTTATCAGATTACCCTTAGACACAAATTGGATACACGACAGCAACAAACTCTAATTTATTGTGCTAAACAACATATTTATGTGATTTATTTAATCGTTAACGTCAGATAGACTCCACAGATTTTTCGAAAGCCTTCGATCGGATTGATAATTTTATATTATTACTTACAAAGATGTTTCATGTCGGGATTCACGGAACTCTTTATAGATGGCTCTCGTCCTATCTGCTAAACCGTACACAACATGTAGCACTAAGCGGGTATGACTCTGTACCCTTTGTGGGTAAGACCGCGAAAAATTGTACAGTTACATTCATGACATCATAACGCACGTTACGCACATGACTGAATGTTACGTACATGACCATTATAAAGCTTAGCTCACATCATTACAGTATGGAAATAAAAGTCAGTTTTTAATCAAAATTGTATTGGTATAGTTATAAAAACACAACAGCTATAAGAATGAAACACAGATTAGGAAAAAAAAATAGTTCTGTGACGGTTCTGACTAGCTCGCCACTGTTGTCTTTTTATTTTTTTTATTTCTTCGGAACATTCTTTAATTTTCTTCCGATTTTTATTCCTCTCTGCATTTTCCCTTTTAAGTTCTTCGTATTTCGCTGGATTTTGTTCTAGCACCCGGTTACGAATTTTTTTTTTGCCTTTCTGCATTCGTCAACGCCATCCGTGACATTTTGGATAACTAAATAAACTGACTTGTATTACTTTATTTTTAAATAAAGTTTTTTACAGTCCGTTCAATCGACTTTAACTTCTATTCCGCAGGTATAAGGGTGGCATTAAAAGCAAAAGTGTAGAAGACAAAATCGCTTGAAGGGACAGAGGGACTGTACAAGGGTTTATTTAAATGCCTAATTCTTATTCCAAATAGAATATAGATAGTTAATAAATTATTATTGTATTAGTTATTAGGTATTCTAACAAATTATCTGACATACTTCACTCAAACAATTTCTTTAGGAAATGCATATCGATATAGGTACCTACTATGCCTTATAAATGAGTAAATAGTGACGTCGTGATTACATATCACGACGTCACTATTTTCAATAATATTTTTCTAATGTTAGCAATTTACAGTTATCTTCTTATTTAAAAAAACAACATATATAAATTAAAACATAAAACTTGACTGCGCAGTATTTAAATTTTATTTAAAAAAATGCACCAGTCATCACTAGTGTGTTCTCAGCTTAACAATATGTCATGACTGTAACGTTACACATTTTGTTACACACTGTTATAATCATGACAAAAAATGCGTGGGACATAACCTAAAACCAAAATTTCACCTAAATTGCGGATAGCCAAGGACTGCGACGTAGTTTTATTCGTTTGTGTAATAATGAACCGACATAAACACGTATAATATTGAGACAGAATATACATACTTACCTTGTAATCAAACACTTTAAATACAAGTTTTTTTGGAGACAAATCCGTTGCCAACACAGAACACCATTTCACACGAAAAATAATGACATATTTAATTGTTTAAATGTTTGCATCATGTTCAGTGGTGTTTCCACGCAAGAAAATATTAGAAGTAGCTGGATTATTCTTAAAGTGTAGCAGTAATAGATGTTAGTTTCATGACGTTACACACTCAGTAAAATATTGGACACATTTTTGAAAATTAATAAAAAAATATTTGTTACGTTATTTAATGAAAGCTTTTCATAAAAACGTTGGTTAAGCATCACAAAACTTCAACATAACTTAAAAATACGGAATAGCCATTACATTTTTTAAGCAATGGCATTTTTTGTTAAAAGGATGGTAGTTGGACAAATATTTTTTGGATGGATGTGAAAGTAGTACCAATGAAAAAATTACAAAAAAAAAACAATTTGTAAGTGATGGATTATATGTTGTGGAATTATCTAAGACAATACAAGCATACCATTCAGTACAATATACAACAAATCTCATTTATCAAATAAAGTTGATGTTATAGGTTAAATGAATTGGGGACAAGCGAAAAATGACTAATGTACAATTTTTCGCGGTTTTACCCTTGTAGCAACATCTGGATCTCGTTAGCAATAAGACTAACCGTCTACCTACTGTGTTTTATACTACGACATACCAAACCATTTAAACATCCACAAACTTTAATAATTCTGTAGGTACTATTTTGGAGTACTGCTCGTCTGTATGGTCCCGAATATATAACACTCACATAATGTAAATCGCATAAAATCCATACAGAGAAGGTTTGTTAGAGTTTTAAGCGCGAAATATGGCCTCAGATGTAAAGTACCCAGTTAAAATCGCCGACTCACTTTCACATGAAGGATCTAGAAAGAAGGAGATTGGTTAGTGATTTAAGTATACTGCATACAATTGCTAATCGGCTCCTTTGATATTCAATTTATTATTATTTTATCCAATACACTTCAACAATATATTACAAAATGTTTGGCCATACACGAAAGCCTCTTAGGGCTTATCTGTGTGCTGGCGAGTCGTCATTTCTTGTTTATTCGATTAGACAAAGAAAAAAAAACAGGTTTGCTACACATAATTCACAATTTTTTATCTAAAATCGTTTACCTATATTTGTAATTTTCACATTTGTTATGTATAGCGTTTGTAATTCCTCTGGGGTTTGTTAATAAAGTAAGGTACTGCATATTCTGAAACCCTAGTCCCATACACATTATTGTATTTTGGTATGATATATTTATTTTTATTTCGTTAGCAGTACGAGCCTATTAAGGGGCAGATATTCGATTTTCGATGATTTTTAATCCAAGATCACGTCTAAACGGCTAGTCGGTATGCTTTGAAAAAAAAATAATGATAAACTAGACTATTTCCTTAATAATTTTATATATGAATATTTTAATATTTTTTTGTAAAACATTGTGTAATTTATTTTTAAAAGTACGTCTAACGCGGGCATAAAAGCGAAGATCAGGCAACAACCATTGGGTGTATTTTTATGAAACTTTCACAGTCTAAAAGATAATTTAATTGCCAATCTTTTAGTATACGGCTTTTCTTCATATTGTGTTTGGTAAAGTCATGGTGTATTATTATTCGAATAATCTAGGTGCGCAATGAATCGGGGGCTCTTGCGGGCGACGGGCGGCAGTGCATCGCTGACCACTGTCACGAGTAGACGCTAACGCTCCGCGCAAAAAATACAACATGATTTTATTCGCATAGAAGTTTAACGCCAAAATGGTTGGTAAACCCAAAACACTAAAAAAGAAACGCATTACAATGTTAAAAATAGATTAATGAAGTACCGAATTTTAATTATTTATATAATTTACTGCCGCCATGGTCGAGTGGTTTAGGGGTTTAACTTGTGTGTGGTCGTGGGTTCGATTCCCGCGGGACGCATGCTTTGTAAATTTGTTTCCACTTTGGCTAGGACATTGCAGGCCTGAATCACCTGATTGTCTGATAAAAAGATGGTTCCGTGCTTCGGAAGACACATATAAGCCGGTAGTCCCGGTCGCCAAATGGCGGTCGTCAGAATAGACCACGTCAGAGGCTCTTGAGGCAGTCTAGAAACTCTGACACTAGGGTGTATGGGGTCATTAGACATTACTACCCACACGATAAGAAGAAGATTATTTATATAATCTCTATCAATAGTTTAAATTAGCATATTGGAATAAAATAAATGTGATTTAAATGTAGTAAACAAACTTTTATTTTATTGAAATAATTATGTTATTTCCTTTTAGGAGAACAACAAATAGTAAAGATTCTTGAGTCAAAAATGTAGAGACAGGGTGAATATTGAAATGTAATTTACGAGTAGGTAACCATATTGGAGCGTAGTAAGGACAGTTCGATTAGAGTTTCAAAAAATACTTGAGTGTTGCTGATATTGGAATAGTTGTAGGTATAGCTCTTGATACGTAAGTAGCATGACCTTGAATGCGGAGATCTAATATTTAGTAGGTACTTACTTAAAATTATTTTTATTTTATTCAAATTATGTTTTTTTTTTTGGAGTATATCAATTAACTTAGATTCTCGCCGCGAAAATGCAGAGACGAGGTAAATATTGCAATGTAATAGCACCATACTACAGCGTAGGTACTAAGGACAGTCCGGATTAGAGTATCAAAAAATACTTGAGAGCTGATATTGACACGAGTTGTAGGTATAGGTCTAGGGTAGGTACTTATGTAGCATGACCTTGAATGCGGAGATCTAATGTTTAGTAATTTTTTATTTCATTGAAATAATAGTGTTTTTTTGTGGTGAGTACGAGGTGAGTATTTAACTATAATGTAACCATACTACAGCGTAGTAAGGACAGTCCAGATTAGTTTAAAAAATACTTGATTGCGGTTTTTGACATAGTTGTAGGTACTTATAGCCAGCTATGGTACGAAAATACCATGACCTTGAATGAGGAGATCTAATGTTTTGTTTACGCACAACTCTCCAATATTCCAACTTTCGCCCATATGGTCAATCCTACTTTCGCGCCCGTGCCTATACTTACCTGAATTTAATTTATATTATATAACTCGCTTTATATTATATAGATCGCATCGGACTTCTTGAGGTTACGTTGACATCCACCCTTAATTTTGGTCCGTTTATCGAGGCTAAGGCTCAATTGGCTGCCAAAAAGTTGGAAATCCTTGTAATTACACCCTAACTATTGATGATAATATAATAACATTAGATTCACAAGTCGCCACAGATTTGAAAATTTTTTCACTGACATACCCGTATCGACAATCAAGTCGCTAAAATCATCTGCCATTGCTGCAGACACATTACTCAAAAAAGGTGTTCCAGTTTGTAGTTTAGAGTTTAAATTCCAATATGTTACTTCTAATGACATCATCAAAACTTTTAATTCTTTGAATGTTAAAAAGGCTGCAGATCTGTGGGGTAATTCTGTTCATGTTACTAAGTCCATTATACACATTATAGCTCCTACATTAGCTGTTATATTTAATAATTGTATTGATTGCGGTGAGATTCCTGATTTAATGAAATATAGTAAAATAATCCCACTATTTAAATCAGTTAGTACATCTGACCCTACTAATTATAGACCTATTTCTGTATTGCCCACTTTCAGTAAAATTTTTGAGAAAATTATTTTAATGCAGATGCAAAGATATTTTAATAAACACAAATTGCTACATAATAAACAATTTGGTTTTACAAAGGGACGTTCAACAACTGATGGCCGGTGTTGAACTTTTAGGACACATTTATAATGCATGGGAAGATAAGTGTTGGTAAGTGTTGGGCATTTTTTGCGATTTTTCAAAGGTATTTGACTGTGTTCCCCATGAGACATTAATCAGGAAACTGCACCACTACGGATTCCGGGGCGCCTCTCTGAATCTTCTGACCTCATACTTGAGTGAAAGGATTCAGAGAGTCGACTTGAACGGCAAAAGATCGCCGGGATCTGTGACGTCAAGATGGGGGCCCCCAAGGCTCAATTTTAGGTCCCTTTTTGTTTCTTATTTATATAAATGATTTACCGTACCTGATCAAAAATCATGACATAGTGTTATTCGCTGACGATACTTATCTTTTATTTAAAATCAAAGTTAACAGCAGGTTACTGAAGAAGTAAACAGTGCCCTTGCAACTGTAGTTAGCTGGTTTAATGTTAATAATCTTCTTGTTAATGAGAAAAATACCAAATGCCTAAAATTTACGTTACCTCATGTTAGACAAGTGAATACAAGTGTATCAATAATCTTTTATTTAAAATCAAAGTTAACAGCAGGTTACTGAAGAAGTAAACAGTGCCCTTGCAACTGTAGTTAGCTGGTTTAATGTTAATAATCTTCTTGTTAATGAGAAAAAAACCAAATGCCTAAAATTTACGTTACCTCATGTTAGACAAGTGAATACAAGTGTATCAATAAAGGGCGAAATATTGAAACCCGAAGACACCACAGTTTTCTTGGGCATAACTTTGGGTGCGAAGCTTCAGTGGGGCCCCCATATAAATTGTCAAAATAGCCAAGTTCTGCAGCATATGCCGTTAGAAAAATACGTGGATTAACTGATATCGAAACAGCACGTTTAGTCTACTTTAGTTACTTTCACAGAGTGATCTCATATGGCATTATACTTTGGGGAAACGCCGCCGACATTCATATAATATTTGTATTACAAAAATGCGCCATTCGTGCAATTTATAAATTAAGTCCTAAGCACTCCTTAAGAGACAAATTTAAAGAGATTAATATTATGACTCTGAATGACTCTGACTATGAATATTAATCTCAGTATATTTATGAGAATCTCTTGTATGCACACAAAAATATTAATCTTTTTAAAAAATACAGTGATATTCATAGTGTAAATACAAGGAACAAAGACACATATGTCATTCCTAAAACAAGGAAAAAAGATTGGTGGATCGTTTAGATGCCAATGTATACGTTTTTATAATAAAATTCCTAGCCATATTCAAGAACTAAGTATTAATAAATTCAAATTATTTATAAAACGTAAGCTATGTCAGAAAGCTTTTTACACAGTTACAGATTATATTGAGGACAAGAAGGCCTGGGAATGAGATGCTCCAGTGATATATGTACGTGTGCCTTTTCTATTTAGTTTTAAAATTTTGATTGATGATTTATTTTTGATTGATTAGAATATTTGCGTTCTCAAGTATTGTATATCCTTATAATCAATAAAGAGAAAATAAAAGTATTGTATATACCTATTAATTTTGGTTTTGTTTATTGTTTTTTTTATATACAACGTGTAACGGAAACCCCATATCTATCCAAAAGGGCTGAAGACAACATCTGGTATGGAGTCTCTATGCACAGTTTCAGCACAAAATAACTGACTCAAAGAATTGATACCAAATTATTGGTTTCATATATTTCTTGGATACCAATCATAAAAAACGTGTCACAGCACTACGAGGGTCAATAACTTTCCACGTCACTTGCCAATAACACGATAATTATTTTCGTTCTTCTTAATTTGAAAAATTCGGTCTCTGGTATCAGTGTATTGTAATTTATAATAAGTTCTACACACGTAGACTTAGGATTACTAAACCCTTGCCATATCGTTTGTTATCATCCAAAGAAGCCATGCACTTGGTATGTATATACCCTTTAAATTACACGTTGTATATAAATATAATTATTTCATTATTGTACTTGTGAGGACAATGTAGGTTATTCTATCTTCGTAGTTTTTACTTTCACTATAATTTCTTTAATGATGTCAAGCAGTTTGAGTACTTGTGTGGCCTACCCAAATGACCTTACTTTGGTATTGTTCGTCAAATTGTTGAGCTCCTTAAATTCTAAGTTGAGCTACACGATAACTGACAAATGCTTGCACGGACTGGACAGGTCCGCTCAAATTTGCTTGGTTATTTCCTCAAAAAAATACCACAGACATGAACTTACATGCTTCTCATATACAAATACAAATTGTCTGGACTTTAAAAGAGACTTTGACCTCTGATTTTATTTCGGTGTTTCTTCTCAGGGTAGTCAGTTAAGAAATACCGGCCTCATCTACCTAAACTAAACACGCAAAAAAACATGACGTGTAAAAGTGTTATTTATAACCAATTTACAAAATAAGCCTATAAACTATTTAAAAAAAAATTCAGCTCTGGCTGTATACAAAAGGGAAAAACTCAACTCAGCATGTCGAAAATGAGGACATGATTGCTGACAAGCAAATTCATACTTATTTCAATATTCCGATTTAAATGTTATTAAAACTTAATTATTTACGAGTATCAAATGAGTCTAAGTAGCGTAGCCACATAGTCATTTTTATATATATAGATAGATAGAATTACTTGTCTAAGTAGTTTTCAATGACCAGACAATTAAAGTCCAGAAAAAATTTGGATGGTGATAATAAATCAGGCAGTACAGTCTTTACTATTTGAAACGTATGGTTACCTTACGAAATTTCGAGCTTGCGTTGCGGGGGTGCATTGCGCGGTCGCGGGGAGTGACGCAAGCTTCTCCCCAGTCGCTCAAGGTCGCTGCCATATAATGTCGCCTTAACTTCAGTGAGGACGGAAAATTGGACCTTGTTGTACACACTCATCACACCACAGTATTTAAATAGTTCGTGTTCACTATTTTCAAATTGCTTAATTATCTAATTAAGCAATTTGAAAATTATATCTAAACTATAAAAAGAAAAGTTTATCTAAACTATAAAATACCAATTCAATCTGTGCGTACTCCACAGTTGTTCTGTATTCCCGCTAGTAACAATAATGTTTCTGAAAACAATCCGTTGTCCAGAATGTGCAGCCAATATAAAGTAATATACTCTAATTTAGATAATATGTTTTGAACAGTTTTATTGAGTTTGAAATTAGTTGTAAAAAATGTTAGCCTAAAGGTCGGATTCGTCGCGGGTTCGAACCCCACTCATTACATTATTGCCGTAAACCCACTCCAGACACAAACATATTTAGCTCAGTTGGAGGGATTAACAAGATTGTAGTCATATGAATTCTATCCACATTCCTAGTTCTCTTTAAAAAAAAAAAATAACAAACAATATCATTTACTATCTTCTACATATTAGCTAAATTTAACCATCACTACTGAAGTATATAAGACACCGAAAGCTGTGTACAGTAATAATTGGACTTAAGATTTATGTAGTTGTAATAGTTGTACTGATATGTCTGTCTGTAGTCTTAGTAAAAGTAGTACTTATTAAAATTAAATTTCTGCACTGTTGCAAGTGCCATGAGCACGAACTCTCGTCCCTAATCATGGCCCTTGCAAAAGTAATAGAGATACTGTTAGTGACCATTTCAGTTTAAAATCTTTACATTCATGTTAGTCTTGTTACAAAATATGAGATCGACATTCTGTAACGACACAGTTTGTAACACAACAGTTTGAAAATACTTCAAATGTTTCCAAAGAACCGACAACCAACTGATGTGTTTGCAGCGACAAAGTCGATGATGAGCGGTAGCGGAGACCTGCACGAGGAGCTGAAGATGGTGCTGCCGGCCATCCAGGCGCGCAAGAAGATGTTGGACATCAAGAAGACGCCTGACATCTTCATCGACCAGGTACGACCACACACACAACATCTCAGGCAGGATTAGACCCAGAAAAGAATTTGTTCTGGTGATCAATCGCTCAACCACTGCGTCAATTTTTTTTTATTCTTTATTTTTATAGGATTTTTACATAGCGATTTGCATAGCGTATGTCAGCCAATCGTGGCGTCAAATAGGAAAATTAATTGTACGAAATAGGAATTTGTTATTGGCTCTTGTGCGAGACGCGACGTACTTTTATTAAGCCATCTGGTTGTTACAAGGTATGCACCTTTAAAGAGATATGCAGACAATAAGTTTAGAAGTTGTAATTTAGTATTAAATATTTTTTTTTATTTCTGGATGCGCCCACTATTGAACTCGATCTCGCTTGATATGAAACGATAGATGGGGTCTACGGTACGATGGTATGAGCGAGCACAGAAGATGCCTGTTCAGTCTTGCTTGAAAGGCTGAAAGGTCATAAGTGGCAGAGAACACAGAAATCGTCCGATACAGCTTCCGCAGGATTGCCATCATCATTAGCTTAGCCTTTCCTCAGCTGTCGGTGTCCAGTGTAACCGGATGCAGTTGAGTATTAGTGTTGTACATGGAGCGTCTGTGTATCTACCTCTACAGCCAGTAGCTGGGTAACACGATAATAATAATGGTAATTGTCGGGGTACGTATTAGCAAGGCGGCGGTGTTGATAAGTAGAAAAATAATATTTTATGTTAAACTATTTATTATACTACTCTATACTGTTGTTAATATTAAATACACCCGGTTAACGCGGTAGGCCAACATGCACTAATAAAATGTAAAATTATCCGCAATCGGTGCATTCAACGTGACTTAAAAATAGGGTCAACGTGACTCGTCAATATTGCTGACTGAGATGTTTGGTGAAAACATCGGCCAGTAATATTAATTGTGAATTGGTAATGTCCACTTACAGAAGTCGAATCCAGAGGAGGTGGCGGAGTGGCTGGAGGCGAAGGGCTTCAGCGCGGCCACGCAGAAGGCGCTGCGCATGCCGGGCCACCAGCTGTTCAGCCTGACGCGGCCGCAGCTGGAGCAGGCGCTGGGCGCGGACGAGGGCCGGCGCCTGTACAGCCAGATCCTGGTGCAGCGGAACGTGTCCGGGGTGAGTCGCCGGCTGCACGGTGAGGCACGCACACCACACCGCACTACTACGCTACAGACACCTCACCGCTACTTCACTATTCAAATCACTCTCTTCAATAATAATATTTTTTAAACAGCCTAAAGTGTCGGCCTTCTGATCGAAAGGTCGCTGGGAAAGGTCACCTATTACGGTCACATATTTAGCTTAATTGGAGGGGGTAACAAAATTGCTAGTAATGTAATTTTCACAATATTGTTCGTTTTATTTAAAAAAAGATATGCTAAGTTTCCCCTCACCTCTTTTTCAAGAGTTCTTCGTGATCTGTTTATTATGAAACCTTATTGATATTTTTTTATTGTTCATAAGTGATGGTAAGCGATGATGGATGTGGTCGAAGATGAAGCACGCTTGCCTAGAAGTAACCTATTCACTCTTTACTTAAAGACTCCCAAGATATAGCTACCAAAAAAAACAGACTCCAGCAGAGAATTCCACTCTTTAGCTGCACGCACAATGAAACTATTCCAAAAACGTTTTATGCGTATAGGTCGTGTACTTCACTATTCAAATCATTCTCCAAAATAATATTAAGTAGCACTTCGCCCGCAACTTCTTCTGCGTGCATTCCGAAATAATAGCCTATAGCAGTCACCAATAATGCACCTTACTACCATTGAAAAATGATTAGAAATGTATCATTAGTTTCGGAGATTACTCCCTAGATACAAACTTACAAACAAATTTTACCTCTATAATATTGGTATAGATTAAGCTCACATCCTCTCAGCTCATCTTCTCTAAGAGTTCTTTGTGATCTGTTTATTATAAAACATTCTAAGTAAACTTATACAAAGTATTTTCGTATGATTCATTTTGGTATCCTTAAGGTTCAACTTGGCAAATAAGTTGACAAATCCTATATTAGGATATGTTGTAGTAGATATTGTATTAAGTCGAAGTTACCCTGCCTGACCTTATTTATAAAATGTAGCAGTATTCACTGCGTCAATACAACGGTCTACTGAGCGCTTTAGCCGAGCGTGTTGACTGCCACTAAAAGTACTAATGTAGAAATATTATTTTAATTGAACAACCCTTACTTTCGTCTATCGAAATAAGAGCAACTCAAAGTTAAGCCCTAGGACGTATTCTTTGTTAGCCTTGATATTAATAAACTAAATTTTGCAAAATTTAATGCATTCTTGCTTTTGATATACTAATTATTTTTCCAGCCTTCTAAAAGATTCACGTCATTTTGTACATTAACATAACATTGTGCAAATAAAAATAAAAAAGTGTTTTCTATATCAGTCTTTTCTTTTATTTTTTCTTCTTTATCTTCTCATCAATTAACTAAACACCGTTAGCATGGAATATCATTCCATTCTATATCATGAGAAGGATAGCTGTGCTACAGTTCATACTTTGCTCTGCTATCATCGTTTTACTTTTAATTTATTTTATTTTATTTTAATAAGTACAAATACAGACTAAAACATTTAATACAACTATACAATATAACTAACTATACATTTGTCCTGTGTAATATTCCTAAATACATTTTTCTGTTTCAATCGTGCAATAAGTTCTAAGACAATATTAAATGAGATCTCCGAGTCCATGTCTTACTAAATCCACTGTATCTGGAATTAGGACATGCTGTCAAGGTCCATGAGCTTCCGATTTTTCAGCCTTGATGTCAGGAGGATTGATTTTCTCACCACAATATACAATTAAAATACAATTTAGGGAGGGATACATAATTATGTTATATAAGGCATTTAGTTTATTGAACGGGTCCACTGACGTCCCCGAGCTGTTAGCCAAGATTGGACTTCGCGTGCCATCTGTGTTTCTTAGACGACCACATATTCTTCATGTACCACGTGTAAAAACTGCCTATAGGCAAAGTTTCTTTTATGTTACGAGCTTGTCGAACTTTCAATATGGTGTGCCAGGACACGGAGTTGGATTTATTCAGAACCAGTTTTCAGCAATTAAAAAAACGCCTATGTAGCCTTTTCTTTGACAAATGATGACTTAACATTTTTTTTTTCTTTCATTTCTATCAAATGATGTATATACATTTTCAACCGACGACAAAAAGAGGAGGTTGTTCGACGCGTATATATATATATTTTTAATGTATGATCACCGATTACTCGAAGACGGCTGAACCGATTTGGAAAATTCTTTTTTTGATTGAAAGGGTATACTTTGAAATTGGTCCCATTTTCATAAAAGTCAGGATCTGATGATGGGATCCTAGAGAAATCGAGGGAACTCTTCAAATATTATAGGCACACCTATGACGTTTTGGGTATTTATTATAGTAATTTGTGCAGTTGCTCTCAAATAGTACCATTTGAGGAAGTGGAACTGATGATGAAGACCACAGATGGCCGCCGAAACTACTCAATAATAAGTATTGAGTGGATTGCGATTCGATTACTTGAATATGGATGTTAAGCACTTTATGCTCGTTACAATGCATATGGTGATGTAGAGCTGATGGTGAAGTACCAGGAGAACTCCTCAACAATTAACGGCCCAGCATTGAGAAAAGCAATATTTTGTAAAAGGTTATAAGTAGTTGACATTTAGGCTCTTGTAACTAGGTAAATTAAAAATAGACCAACTAAAAAGAGTGAAATAAAAACTTTTTACCAAAAAATTAAACCGACTCCCAAAAAACACTGCAAAGTGAAAAATAACTTTAATTTCGGAAGTCGGTGCCAAAAACGAAAATACAAAACTAAAGACACCGACTACCGAAATTAAAATTATTTTTCACTTTGCAGTGTTTTTTGGGAGTCGGTTTAATTTTTTGGTAAAAAGTTTTTATGTACTGATTTATGCATGTTTTACTTCATAATATGTATGTACTTGTCCATGACCGTGCGACATCCGCCGTCGTATCTATGTTACATATAACTGCTTATTAGCGGAAGCTTGTAATTGGCCTTTTTCTACATATTGTCAATGATCACTAAAATGTATTAGCTGTAAGTTTCCTTAAAATTTATAAAATAAAAAATATGGTGGGAGACTGGTACCTAAGCTAGGCTAGATAACCTGAGTTTCAGGACATCAAGCCCCCACTCTTTACATTTCCATTATGCAAATTTTTTAATTGTGTGTGGTGAAGTGAGTTCTGAGCGAGGTTAAGCATTTGTAATGATGTGTGGTTTGTCGTTGCAGTACAAGACGACATCGGCGTCGGAACTGCAGAGCATTCTTCGCAAGGCGCGCGAGAAGGTGGAGGTGGCGTGAGTGCGCGTGCGCTGGTGTGGGTGCGCACTGCGCATGCGCCGCCGCACCACTACATAGACGACGACGACGCCTCCACCTGTTAGCACACACCGTCACGCACACACACATGACGCGTGGCTTCCGTCCGAATCCCAACATGAACTCTCTACTGTAAGCTTACCGTGTGGTTCTCAAACGAATATTAAAAAGCTACTACACTACTACAATAGTTTTAAGAAACGTGCAATATTCCTATACTGTCTAGTTGAAGAGATTTCGATTGATTACAATAAAACATTTTAGTATAAGGAGGTGTGATTTGTGACTGTTTTCATACATTTGATATTTAAGCGACATTTTATTATTATGCATAATTTTAATACTTTGTAATAATTATTTATAGTGATCATTAAAGTATAATATTATTTTGTTTATTGTTGTGTCTCTTATTTATAATTACCTCTTTATTCTGCGCACCTGGTCTGTACATAGATAGCTATGATACCTTAGTGTTCCTCAGTCCTTCCTAAGATCTTCTTACTTTTGTAGTACCTCCGAGTTTAAAATTTTTGCTCTTATAGTAGAAATCTAAATGCATCTGATTGGTCAGATATCTAGAGGAAAAATATGATTTTTCGCCGCGTACAAATACGCTCCGAAAAAGATGAAGAATGTCTGTTATTATTTAAGGCGAGGTTATTCGAAAAAACGTCGTTTTCAATTGTGTTTTATTCGTAGATAACACGGATTTAAATTTTGAAAAAAACATATTACATAATTCATACTTTGATCTTTCTATTTCGGTCATCCGATACACGATTACTTGCATTTCACTGCATCTAATTAAATTGCAAAGACAAGTCTAATTTACGCTCTTATTCCTATTTTATTTGAGTTTTATTAAGCTTTGAATAATAAAACTTATACCATAATAAAGGTCGTAAAAATTGTCATATATGTCGGTCGTCATAATGTGAAATTTTAAAATATTTATACCACTAATTTCAAAAATAAGTGTTTTCCTAATATTTTATAGCGCGCGGCCGCGCGCCCCGCGTCCTTTAGTCCCGAGCGGAATGTGTTGGAGGTCGGACGTACGCCAATTTTAGCGAACCTGCCACCCCCGCTAAGTTTGGTTTCGGTCGAGCCAAAAAATCATTATAAAATATTTATTCCTATCGTTTAGTTTTAAATAGTTGTAATATAAATTGTTTTTATTAGGTACTTTAGTTATAATTTTGGTCAGTAAAACTAATGGACAAAATTAACAAAAAGAAGTTGTCATCGCTGTCTCTACGAAGGCTGAATAAACAAAAAAAGTAAGAAGGCTTTGACAATATAAATATTTAGACCTATATAAATATTTTTCTTTGGTAACTAGGTTCTTTCTGTATTCTGAGGTACCTACCTAGCTACGCGGAATAGATTTCGAAACCATAAAATAATATGTGTATAAATAAAGACGCCACGCGCGCAAAAGCTCTAATAGTTTATTTTTCTCGCGGAATAGATTTGCCAACCGCAAAAAGTGTGTGAAACAATTGAATTTGAACCCTATGTCAAAGAGCATAAAGCCGCCACGTGCGCAACTGTTATAATACTCATTTCAAATGTCAGACTCAAAGGAAACTTTGACAATAGTATTGTTATAGGTACCTATAATTATACAAAACAATATTTTACTTTACTAAGTAGATAATTACCTACGCGGAATAGATTTACAAACCGCAAATATGTGTGTAAAACTAAAACATTTTTGACTTTCTTTCTCCTATAAAAAAATGAAAATGTTTCTTATTTTATTCAACAAAATTTTTACAAAAATATCTAAATATAATATAAAAGTACTTTCAATAAAAAATAAATCACAAAAAGATATGATGAGATCTTGGGTTTGATCCAGAATTCTGATAGTTTTCAATCCGATTCTTTACTAAACGCGCTAATAGAACGTTAGTAACCCAAATTGAAATAAGTGACCGTATTCGATTGTATTAGGTTTTATTTTCGTAAATGTAATAATGGTTATATGGTACAGTCGATCATTCGTCGCTATGACCACAGTATAAAGATCATACAGTAGTTCGACGCCTTTGATCTTGTGGAAAATGCTGACAACATCTAGACAGTATCGTAACGGCCAGGGTTGTCACAAGTCAACAATATTTATTACGCGCAGCACACTCGTGCCATAGTGTAGAAATATACAGCATGACCATTTCCTACGAAAATATCATTTATTATTTTCGGTAAACTTCAGTAAACTTTATAACTTTCTGTCTTCGGTGTTCGTATCAACTTTACGCTGATGATCTATAGTTGTATGCATCTACGCGGGTGGAAAGTTTGTCAGACGCTATAGGAGATGTAAACCGAGATTTAGATGCTATCAAAACTGGTCTGATTGATTTGGGGTGACTGTAAGCCCCTCAAAGTGTCAGGCCATTGTGATCTGAAGCTCACGTATGATCGTTAGAGTGACAACTAGTTCACTCCCTCCTATCATTTTCAATTAAAGATCTCGGTTTGCATCTTGACTCTGCTTGGCTGGCAAAGTCAGGTTTGCAGTGTACTGTGTAAGCCAAAGAGTCAAAGGGACTATGCGATGCCTGTATCGTCTGTACGCACGGCTGATTTTTTCAGTACTGGTTGCACATTACCTGGTTTCCAGGACATTGGCACCACTCCGGTTTTAATAGAACGCGATACAGGCGAGTACGCGATACAGGAGACAAATTCGGGGTACAACTCTTTAAGACTCGAGCAGGTATTCCTTCCGATTCACTGGCTTTGTTCACAGCTTGACTGGAAAGGGCTTTGTGGACTTCTTTAACATAAAATGCAGTTTCCAGCATTACGGAGCCAAAGTAAGGTATTTTAGGTGGTACGCTAGACGCCGCGTCGAGACGTAAACTTGTATTTAAATTTGCTTTTTCTTGTGCGGTGTGAGCCAGTGTTCCATCCAATTTTATCATAACTAGGAGGCAGCGAAGGACGGTAAAAGTTCGAGTTTCGCTTCGCAGTTGCGGAGTCTGCTGACTCATACTGCCATACTCGCCTTATGCCCCTGGGGCATTTATCTGGAGGAAAAAAGGTAGATACCGTTTTCACCAGAAAGTGGTCATATGATCCGAGTGAGGCCCAGATCGATACTGACAGTCAATGGCGACGCAACGTTTGTGATTACTAGGTCCAAGCCATTGGGCGTGTGACCGTCGACTTCTGGAATGCAGGTTGCTTGGTGAACCAGCTGGTCGAGATCTAGTGATAAAGAAACCTGCGGGCCTCTCTACCAGCGTGCTCTGTTTGTTGGTACGGGAACAACCATTCTTTATGGTGGGCATTAAAATCTCTTAGAAAAACAAGCTTTGCCGTCGGATGTTTGTCCTGGGCCAGTTCAGCTCCTGCAGCTGCCTCCGTAAGGTGGTCAAAGAGCCTAGTCGTCCCCTGTTCACCGTTATGCGACCAGTAAACAACACCAACAACGAGCATAGATGGTCTTGAGAAAAGTGCTTACATTTCTTTTTCATGAAAATTATAAATCAGAAAAAGTTTCACATCTTTGTGTATGTCTACTTTTTTAAGAGTTTTTCAATAAAGTATTCATGTACCAAAGGGAAACAGATAATATGTTGTAAAATGTCAAAAATGTGACATATCATGTCAGGATGTCATCTATGGCTTTTTACTGCATTTCGAATCACGCGCACCCCCTAATGTTCCCCGTCCAACCTCCATTAAATGCCTTCTCCCTCTTGTATTTACTCGATTTGTTTATGATCTATGTAGGTTCATTGAGATAATAAATAAAATAAAGCTGTAGCGTACTGTATTATCGTTTTAACAGTTCTATACCATATTTATAATTTTCTCTTATCATACTCATTTTATTCCTGCTGCCACTGGTAAACTGGTAACACATTGAGTGATAACACATTTGACATTGCAAAAGCTGTCATGTCATTTTTGCGTACAAAATAATTTTGGTTTTTTACTTCAATTTTGATACTTTTCATCATCCAAAATATTTTACCAAACAACTTCCAGCGTTTGTGAAATTGTGGTGGATCCTCCACAAAAGCCGCAAGAGTTGAAGTTGAAGTCGAATCGTGGCATTAGCCAGTTGTGCATAAATGAATGTAGTTTTTAGAGAAAAAAAAGTGTGTAGTTGAGGGACCCTCGTCGTCTCTCTCGTCAGAAGACAGTCGTAAGTATTAACTAGGGCTTTCATCCCGGGAATCTCGGTCTCGAAAATTTCGAGAGTCTCGACGATTTTTTAGTATTTTCGAGACTCGAGACTAACATCTTCGGTCACGGGAATAACGAGACTTTCGAGACTTCAGTAACATAAAAACTGTATTAAATAATTTATTAAACCAACAGTCAATTTTTATTATGGATATGGCAATGGCAGCACGGTCGAGCATAGAGTAAAGCTTAGTATTATCTGTGGAGGCTGAATAACCTTATTGACAAATAACACAGATTTTGTCTACATATTATAAATGTAAATTGCGGTGCCCGAAAGGGTCCATGTGAGCTACTACTTATATTAAGATCTTGTTAACACATAATTATGATTGCAATAAAGATTGAATTATGGAACTATTCTGATTAAATTGAAAGGGGTTCGAACTTTTTTGTATGAAGAATGGCATGTCGACCCACCGCCATTTTGTTTTTTTTTTTTTAGATGTCGTGGCGCATACTTGAAGTGGCATATATGTAACAAAAAATATCAGTAACATGCTACCCTAAAATGTCACATTACCGAGATATTTGAAGGTGAACATCGACATATGACTACAACGACAATCATTAAAAGTAAACTTATTACGTGTCTATGAGCATCAGATTGTATCTAAATAATCGTTCCCAGGTCGATTATGATTACTAATGTTTATTGAAAGAGAGTAGGTACATTACACGCTACTAGGAGCACGAGAATACTACTACAAATAATTATTTATCCACTAAATCGCATTGCAATGAAACGCAGTCGACATGTCACTATCGCGTGGCGGATTATGTGATATGTTACTCAGCTTGCAAAACGTTTTTAAGCAGTAGTTATACAAAAGGTAAAAGGTCTGTCATTTACGTTAATATTTATTTATAACTGTAAGTATGATATCGACCAAGTGTATATTAATACTAAGATGTGACATTTTAAAAGATTTATAATATATCTAATACGTATCATAAATACTACTATACTACATAATCCATAAATTCAGCAGGAGGTCGGATAGGGGTTATTGATGCCAAGCCTAATCCATGTACCAAAGAAAGACGTACCAAAACACTTATTGTTCATTTTATAATACGGTGGGATGAAAGACAGCCAACACGCGCGTGTGGAATTCTTTGACATGCCTTTTATTGCGATGCGATTTAGTACGCAAATAATTAATTATAGTAGCGGTTTTGTCGTACTGCTAGACTAATAAGCTAAATACTAATAAGCGTATAGACGCGTAATGAGTCTATTTTTAATGATTTTCGTTGAAATTATATGTCGATGTTTACCTTCAAACGTTTACGTGACACTTTGGGGTACCGTGTTACTGGACATTTTTTGTTCCTCTAGCCATGCATACTACACTTTCATCATGCACCGCGATTAAAAAACAAAATGATGACGTCGATACGCCAGATAGGTTCTATCCCCTTTAATTATGAAAGCGCGAAGTGGTACTAAGTAGTATCTCTCTAGCGTACAAGCAAAAAGAGCTTTTTCTAATGCGGGTTACTTTTGTAACAAAATTAGGGTTAAATGCCCTTTGTTTTTTACGTGCCCACTACAAAAATGAAAACAAAACTGTAATAAATGGTTTTTTTTTAATTTGCATTTGTTTATGAAAGTAACTACTTGATTAAAATATCTTGATTTGACTCTCTGATTGCATAGCTTATAAATAAGAAACTTAGTTTTGAAATAGTCTCAAAAGTCTCGTTTTTCCCGGGAATTTCGAGACCACACCTAGTCTCGTTTTTTTTTCCCGGGACTCCGTAATGCATCGAGACTGAAAGCCCTAGTATTAACACTTTTGCGTTACAATTTCTGCCAGTTTAGAAGCCGCGTAAAATAAATTCGTTCGTAAAAGTGCTTGTATGTTGCTATTATTAAAATATTTATATTTTTTATTTAAAAACATAATATTTCACACAGAATACTGTAACGAATATGCATAGGTGTAGCTTTTGTGGCACGCACAAGAGGAGCCGGAGGAGGAGGTACAAGAGAGGCTTCCTCAGCAGTCGTTAACAAAGGTCTTCCTGGAGACACACCACGAGGGCCCGCGCCGCCAATTCCACCAACGCCGCCAAAGCCATTAACTTTTGCGGGACGGCTTGGCAGGCCACTCGGTCTGGCAGTAGGCTCCCAACAAGGCGTCTGGGCAGCAGGCTCTCAGCAAGGCGTCAGGGCAGCAGGCTCCCAGCAAGGCGTCAGGGCAGCAGGCTCCCAGCAAGGCGTCAGGGCAGCAGGATCTCAGCAAGGCGTCAGGGCAGCAGGCTCTCAGCAAGGAGTCAGGGCAGCAGGCTCTCAGCAAGGAGTCAAGGCAGCAGGCTCTCAGCAAGGCGTCAGGGCAGCAGGCTCCCAACAAGGCGTCAAGGCAGCAGGCTCTCAACAAGGAGTCAGGGTAGCGGGTACTGCACTTCCTCTTCGTCAAAAGTCGTCGAGAACTAAACTCTTCAAAAACTGGTCTAAGACTGAACTCCCCGGAGATGGCCCCCAGCGCCTTTTATACCCAGCTCAGCGTTCAAAGTCCATTCCATTCTCATTCTGTACCAGAATTCAAATTGTAGAGTCCAAAATAGTCCATCTTGCCAGTTATTTGATCAGCCAGTTATATTCGAGCATAATTTATTAAACCTCTTCGATAAAATCTGAGAGTGTGTTTTAGAAATTTATAATTATAATTTAAAATGCCGTTAATCAGTAGACAACCACAATATAGTATACAATATTAAGCTAGTCCTATCGATAAAAGTGAATAACAATTATATAATAAAAGTATGAACAACCTTTTTAGTCTATTAGCCATTAAGTGACTACAAGAAGGAAAAATTACAGTTTGTCAGCCTTGACGTAAAAAATGTCATGACAAGAAAATATTTGTTTTGATGGATGAATTATGGATTATGATTACAAAGAAAACGTAAGTTATTTGGTATTTGTAATAACAGATACTATATTTCCCCATCGACCCCGAGAAAATTTTTGGTCTAGAACAAAAATTTTGTAAAGTTAAAGTTTATCCACATTCATATAACTTACATGCCTCATTCAATCACACCAACATCTCACGAAGTTAGGTCAGGTAGGATTCACATTCAATGATCACTACTCGACCTGATTAGTACATGACAGTAGGCTTGTTTTCGGAGTCTGTCAGTCCGCTCGCGTCGAAAACCCATCAAATAAAAAACAAGATTTAGCAAAGGCTTATTTTTACGAAGTTGCTAGCCGCTTCGATCAACTTTAGAGTCGATAACATAAAAAAAAAAGGTTTAGCACAGGCTTATTTTTTACGAAGTTGCTATCCGCTTCGATCAACTTTAGAGTCGATAACATAAAAAACAAGATTTAGCAAAGGCTTATTTTTACGAAGTTGCTATCCGCTTCGATCAACTTTAGAGTCGATAAATAGTAATAAACTAACTTGGAGAGTTAGAAAGGGAGAAGGTTTGGTAATATGTACCTAAACGCACTTCTAAGTGATACCTGATTAGATCAGATAGAAGAGAAAAAATAAAAATTAAGAGAAGCCTCTTAAAGTTTAAGAACAAAGTTAAAGAAAGAAATAAAATAAACTATTGAGTTTCAATAAGCCGAAAAGAACTCGATAGTTAAAAGAAGAGAAGAAGATAGAGATGAGTCATGAATATAGTACGAAAGATGAATATATTTACATAATTATATACTTAAATCGTTGTTTAGTTTTTGACGATGAGTGAAGTATAATTCTATCCATGACTGAAAATTAATATTATAGATAGCAAAAGAAGGTAAAGAGGGAGAGGGCAGGTAAATGAGAGGGTTAAAGAGTGCTAAAAAAAACTCAAGAGGATAAATTAAATATAAGAAAGAGGTTGAGTTTAAAATGCCGTTAATCAGTAGACAACCACAATATAGTATACAATATTAAGCTAGTCCTATCGATAAAAGTGAATAACAATTATATAATAAAAGTATGAACAACCTTTTTAGTCTATTAGCCATTAAGTGACTACAAGAAGGAAAAATTACAGTTTGTCAGCCTTGACGTAAAAAATGTCATGACAAGAAAATATTTGTTTTGATGGATGAATTATGGATTATGATTACAAAGAAAACGTAAGTTATTTGGTATTTGTAATAACAGATACTATAATACCTCTAAGCCATCTTTCAATATAACAATAATTGAATTGTAATACAACTCTCCTAATGTAAGTGTGCTTACCTAATACTTGGTTTTTTATAGTGTGCCATGAAAATTTCGCACCCTTTGGGAAAGTCGAATAGCGCGCGGCGTGTAATTTTGAATCGTACCCGTATTCATGATCTACGTGTCAGTCAGATTTTTTATTCACCTTATTCACAAAATTAAATAAATATACTTATTTTTATTTATTACTAATTAGGTTCAAGTTTATACAATACGTACCTATTCTATCTATAAACTTGTAAAACAAAACAAAATAAACATAAACTAATTAATTCAAGTTGATCTACTGCATTGCTCTATTCTGTGACGCATCTTAGTACCTACTTGAGTTCGTGAACTCATGAGCGGTGCGCTTGGCGCGCGCGTTTCCCGCGCGTCGTAATTTGTTACGTATTGCTATTCGTTGCGGGGGCTGGGGTAAGCGTCGAATACCTACGGCGCTCGGAATAACCCGGCCTTAAGCAGAGTTTATACGAAGCTAGTAATGCTGGCGCCAGTCCTGCAGACAAGCCCCTGTTGTTTAGACGAAGCCATTCATTCACGGATTTTTCTTCGAGTGTGCACACGTTTGAAGTTAAAAGATAATGAATTCGCGGCAAAATCTGTTGAAAAAGAAATGTTTAAGGAACATCTCTGCACTATTAAGAGAAGAGTTGATTGATACTTATTTTAGGAAAAAAGAAAGCGAAACGACTTTGGATAAGAAAATGGTTAAGCGATAGACCTATAACTGGAGCTTCTGCCTTGTTGCTGAAACAACTAAGATTAGAAGATCCGAGGTCGAGGGGTATGCGGGCGGAGGTCACTGGCCAGAAAAATAGACGGGCGCTCTATTCTCGCCAGCGTTGGCAGCCAGCGCTGGTATGGCTTGATTAACTGTTTACACAAGGCAAATATCAAGCCAGCGCTGGCAGCCAGTGTTGGCTTCTAACTATGCTTTAGGCACGCTTTCTTCATGGTTCGATCGATGCTCAAGGTAAAGCAACGCTCAACGAGGTCAGTCCATGGATGAGTAACCATGTTTACAGAGCGAGATTCCTCCGTGTCTCAAGCACATCAAGCCACTGTTCCCAGCTGACAGCTGTACATGTTTACAGAGCGAGATTCCTCCGTGTCTCAAGCACATCAAGCCACTGTTCCCAGCTGACAGCTGTACATGTTTACAGAGCGAGATTCCTCCGTGTCTCAAGCACATCAAGCCACTGTTCCCAGCTGACAGCTGTACATGTTTACAGAGCGAGATTCCTCCGTGTCTCAAGCACATCAAGCCACTGTTCCCAGCTGGCAGCTGTACATGTTTACAGAGCGAGATTCCTCCGTGTCTCAAGCACATCAAGCCACTGTTCCCAGCTGGCAGCTGTACATGTTTACAGAGCGAGATTCCTCCGTGTCTCAAGCACATCAAGCCACTGTTCCCAGCTGGCAGCTGTACATGTTTACAGAGCGAGATTCCTCCGTGTCTCAAGCACATCAAGCCACTGTTCCCAGCTGGCAGCTGTACATGTTTACAGAGCGAGATTCCTCCGTGTCTCAAGCACATCAAGCCACTGTTCCCAGCTGGCAGCTGTACATGTTTACAGAGCGAGATTCCTCCGTGTCTCAAGCACATCAAGCCACTGTTCCCAGCTGGCAGCTGTACATGTTTACAGAGCGAGATTCCTCCGTGTCTCAAGCACATCAAGCCACTGTTCCCAGCTGCTGTACATGTTTGACAGTCGTTAAGGCACTTGCTAACGAATATCGTTTTACCCAGCTTGTGGGAGAAGCAGATGGGCACGTAAAACACTAGTCTGCATCAAGAGCGGAACCAGCTTTGGTGCCGGGGGGTTACATAATCGTGGTCAAGTCACAAGAACTTATAATTTGTATTTCCTGACTCCGCTGCCACTTGGCCATCCACTGCCGATATTCGTTTACAACGACAAACTGGAGTACTATCTAGTAACAATGTTAAAAAAAAAATTAATTAGTGGTCCACTTAGATCCAGCCCAGGGGGTGTCATGACCCCATGACACCCCCCCCCCCTGGATCCGCCCTTGGTCTGCATCCAGTTAGACTGGAAACCGACCTCAATATAGTGAAGAAACCGCTAAGATGATGATGATGATGATGAGGACGCGGCAAAGAATACTAATAATAAGTCGTGTGTGAGCATTAAATTATAAATGATCTTTATTTTGCAAATTATATCTGATTATGCATTAGGTCTGATACCCAAGTAAAGACTCCGTATAAGAGTAGTCCTTCTGTAGAAGCCACTCAGTAAGCTTTGTTAAAAAGGCATGTGTGTTTAGTGTTATAATATTTTATTTTTATTTTTGATTTTTATATGATAAGCTCGCATTGACTAACACTATCTCACCTGATGGTAAGCGATGATTTGCTGAAGATGAAGCTCGCTGACTTAGAAGTAACCTATTCTCTCCAGACTTAAAAACCCCTAGGTAATAGGTTATAGTTATCAGGAAACACGAACTCCGGCAGGGAATTCCACTCCTCAGCTGTACGCACAATGAAAGTATTCCCAAAACGTTTAGTGCGTATGGATGGGATGTCCCCCATGTAACGTTGGCGCATCGCCGTTTGTCTTGTAGTCCGATGAGGGACGGGCATGGTGGAATTAGATTCTACAATTCCATCGCATACTTTTAAGAGTGGACCGTATCACAAAGTGTTGGCGTACTGTCAGCACTTTGCAGTCAGAGTACAGTTAAATTGTAGGTTACTCATAGGGGTTTTTGTTACTTATTGGTATAAGGTACTTTGAGTAAGGCTTTTTGTGCTTTCTTCACTTGAAAAACGCTATGTTTATGGCACCTCCCCCATAGTAATGCAATATCCAATGACGGATTGGCAGAGTGCAAAGTAGATCATCTTCAGAGTAATTGGCCTGGCTGGATCTAAATGATTTGAATGAGGACCAACGTTTGTGGGTCAATTTGCTTGTCCCATCTCAGGCCATGAGCTGGCATTCTCTGTTTTTGTGGGTGTAGGGCAAGTATAGGTCGACGAGTTTTAAAATGAATGTGCAGTTAATGTACCTAAACAAGGGGATTTTGTGGTAAGTCGAATTGGAAAGGGTATGTAACTGTTTTATTTTTAATTTAGGGTAAGCAGGTTTGAGTTTAACCACGATATTACTCTAGACACCTCTGCGTTTGCCTTAACAATGTCACATTTATTTCCGTCGACAAGAATTGTGGTATCATCTGCGTAAGCAAAAATATTACAGTTAGGTAGACTCACCCTCCAAAGATCATTCACGTAGATCAGGAATAGCGTGGAGAATCGTATGTCTCCTTGGGGCACACCATAGACACGGGAAACTAGTTACTAAGGTGCGTTTCGATTTTAGTTTACGCATTAAAGTCGAAGCGCACCTTAGTGAAGAGTTACTTACAGTTACTTACGGACTTACGGTTTTTCGGTCATCTTTAAAGAATTCAAGATGCATTCCTTGCCACGATACGTGCCAACTATGAGACAGAAACCGTCGAACGCCTTGGATAGATCCAGAAAAATACCTAGACACTTAGTTGTATTGTTTAGATTTGAAGATACCAGCTGTGTCAAATGAAAGATGTCATCTTCTGTTCCGTAGATAGCTTAGTTCGGAAGCTGGTTATTTGTTTAGCTTCGCAAACAATTATCTTTTCAGGGATTTATTTATTTAAACTTTATGTACAATAGAGGTATATAATAATAAATAATAAAAAAAATTATCTGTCTGTTATTATCAACACAGTCTCAGCTCTCTTCTTTGTGAGTAGGAAGAAAAATGGTTTTTTAAATGTCTCCGGAAATACACCTGCCTGCAGCAATTAAAAGGTTAGATCATTAGAGGAGTCAGTATTTTCCATCCATTTTCAGCACCCGCGCTACCTGTGCGGGTGCTGAAAATTGATTAGGACATCCTCGCACAGTCGTTCCATAATAATAAAATTAAGGACTCAACTTCGCATTCATCAACTTCTAAAATGATAAGTGTGTTTTTCCTTCTGTCCGGAGGCCGAAAGAACAAGCATCACAGAATTGACAGGTTGTGTCCATCAGTAATAATTTTCGTAACCAAGGTTTTTCCTACATAACTCAAGATAGGGTTCATGGGATTCATAGTTGTTTCGTATATTAAGCACTACTAGACTCCAGATTGGGAACTGGGAATTAGTTGGCTTTTGGATTGTTTTCGACTTTCTCAACTTCACTGGATTCAAAAGATATTTTTAGATTCCTTAGTAAGTTGTAACAATAATTTCGATTTGGTAAATATGTTGTCTTATGAATAATATTTTCAGGTGAGTTTTAGATTGCAAGTGCATTTTATCATTTTATGTCTTTAATGCATATCAGAAGGCCAGGGATTATCCAAGGCTTAATTATCTTTTTTTCCGAGGGATTTTGATTTGTTTGGAAAGCTTAAATATTATTATATAATTATTAGTGTCCGACCGAAAGTTCGGTTTCGGTTTCGGTTTCGGCCAAGTTTCGGCCAAAAATCAAGTTTCGGCGGCAGTTTCGGTTTCGGCCAAAATTGGCCGAAACTTTTGCCGAAACCGAAACTGATTTCGGAAGTTGTCGTGCACGCTCGCCTAACTTTGTTTCTCGCGACAACGCTTTGGTGGACGCTGGCGGCCCTGTTCGGGAATCGTCGTGCACCGTTCGGATAGCTCTCTAGCAACACAACTTAGTCAGTGCGCCCGACGCAAACATACTTTAGAGGTTATGTTTTGATGGAACTGTTTACATGTAAGTTTTTGTTTCGTTTCTGTGCTTGAATGATTTATATAGTTAAATATTGAGTCAGTAACTTTGTTTTGCTGTTATTAACAAATCAAGTCACATGTAAAAAAGAGATTATAAGATTGTAATAAGATTTCAAAATACCAATACTTATTATTAAATGAAACAGTAACAATTAGTGATTTGATTATTGATAACTGATAAACATTTTGCTATGAGAACTTAATTTGAAAAAATAATAAAAATATTATTTGTTTATTTATTTATTTATTTATAACATTCTTACCTACACTATCATTACAGATCTATGATCCAACGCGACAGAGTGGCCTTACTAACTAAATCCTAAATCTACACCTTATACCTAGTTGAAAAATATCTTAATCTGAATAACTTATTACATATAGTGTAACTTTTGCGAGTTCACTCAAGTTGCACCACAATACATCAACCCTCCCATGAACCTCATTCACCACGCGTATGGCTCTAGTGAGAGGAGTTCTCGCCAGTAGTTTGGTCCTGGCTGCAGGCACAGCGAGCAGGGGCGGGCGGTGCCGCCTCCACACGTACCGGTCGGGCACACACAGCTGTAGGTGTCGCAGCACTCCCGGGTTATGCGCCATGCCACGTAGTAGTTTCACTACATACGCTACGAGCGAAAACTCCCGTCGTACTCTTAGAGTGTTATACCCTACCATACCCAGAACAAATAGTGTAGGGTACATCAATGGGTATAATGGATATACCCCATACAGCTTGTAATACAAGTGTCTCGTGAACTTATTTTGGATACTTTCCAACATAACACTATATTTTGCCTCATGAGGAGCCCAAATGAATGAGCTATGTTCGAGGTGACTTCTGACTAATGCGTCATATAGTACCCGTAGTGTCGTGATGTTGGTAAATCCTTGGGACTGCCTGAGTACGAAACCTAGGTTTCTGTATGCCTTCTTACATATCTTATTGATATGCTCACGGAAGGTTAGTTCCTGATAGAAGACTACCCCTAAGTCTCGTATTTTTTATATTGTATTAAGTAAATAAATGATTACAACAAAATTAATATACTGTGTTTTCATGTTCTAATTAATGCAGAATAATGGGTAAAATGCACCAAATTTCAGTATTTTAAGGAATTTTATACTTGACCACGTGAGTTTCGGTTTCGGTTTCGGTTTCGGCCGAAACTGAAGCCGCGGCCGAAATTTCGGTTTCGGTTTCGGTTTCGGCCGGGAAACCAGTTTCGGTCGGACTCTAATAATTATTATACTTCAGATATATTGTTGATTGAACTTGTTATGCACTTGGGGTTACTGTTAAATAATACTGAGTTGTTATATTTGGAAGCCATAGTAATAGCTAGATTATTATTATTTATTGATAATAGGCTGCGTTTGCCCACCATCTCACCTGATGGTAAGTAATGATGTGGTGAGATGGTGGGCAAATGATGGAGCACGCTTACCTAAAAGTAACCTATTCACTCTTGACTTAAAGACCCCCAGGCACAGGTACAGGTATCTACACTAGTAGGACCTATGCTCATGGGTATCTAGAGATATTTGCTAATGGCCTGGCCCCCAATGGTAGAAGTAATGATCACTTATCGATGTTGCGTTAACGCTTAATGTACGAAATGAATATTTGCACATGAATTAATTTAACATGTATCGCGTATTGTCGTATGGCACGTATTTAACAGTCGTTTCAACATGAAGAATCTGAAAAGTCAATCGTAAGTACCTACCTATTTCCAAAAAAAAGTGGTCAAATGCGAGTCGGACTAGCCCATCAAGGGTTCCGTGGTTGCAAATATAAAATACGAAAAATAACTTTAATTTTTATAGCGTTTGTATAAATGACAAAGTTATAATATGTACTGGGGGTTAAAGTATGAAATTGCTGATTTGAACCGAACAATTAAAATTCATTTTAGGGTTCCGTAGCCGAATGGCAAAAAACGGAACCCTTATAGTTTCGACATGTCTGTCCGTCTGTCTGTCTGTCCGTCCGTCCGTATGTCACAGCCATTTTATTCCGAAACTATTAGGACTATACACGTAAAACTTGGTAGATAGATGTATTCTGTGAACCGCTTTCCGATTTTAAGAGAAAAATTAAAAAACATTTTAAATAAAGGGGTCTCCCCATACATGGAACTGAATCTGAAAATATATTTTTTCAAGAAACCTATACGTGTGTGGTATCTATAGACAGGTCTTTAACAATGACATTAAGGTTTCTAAAATGACTTTTTCATAAAGTTAATCGTTTAAAAGATATACGCTTCCAAAGTGGTAAAATGTTTCCCCCCCCCCTCTAACTTCTATAATAATGAAGTGCAAAATCTAAAAAAAACATATGTTGTAGATCTTAATGTAAACTTTCAACCAAAATTGGTTTGAACGAGATCGAGTCGGCAGTTTATGAGATACAGTATATTTTCTAAAACCGCAAATATAACTTTGTAATTCATACAAATACTATGAAAAACAAAGTTATTTGGCGTAATTGTAAAAATTGTAAATAAGCTAGTTTTAAGAAATTTTTAAGGTTTTTTGTTTTTTTTCTTCAATTGAATATATTAAGTATATTATATTTATTATAGTTACCACGGAACCCTTCATGGGCGAGTCCGACTCGCACTTGGTCAGTTTTTTAATGTTACATACTTATTTAATCAATATATTTACCCTCATTATCTGTACATTTTTCACATCTAAATGAAGGTGATTTATACCTTTGCGATAGAACTCTCGGGATCTAGATTCGACAAGTTTGAAAGCATTTTGCACTGTCTTTCGGGAAGATTTTTTTTACCTCGTTGAGCATTGATTGACACGAAAAATAAAATTACACCCGTTGGAACAAGGTCTGGCGTCTCGGTCTGGTTGGTACCTACGGAGTATTTCTCAGGAGTTTGGAAGTTGGCGGTGTGATACCCCCGCGCCTTGGAAAGCAGGTTAAGCCGTTGGTCCGGCTGACATTTGTACATCTTTGACAGTCGTTACGGAGTCAGAAGTCAGTAAATCTGACCCTGGTCTGACCAAGGGGTGCGTGTTACCCAGCTACTGGGTTGTAGAGGTCAGACAGGCAGACGCTCCATGTAAAACACTAGTACTCAGCTGCGTCCGGTTAGACTGAAAGCCGACTCTAACTTATGTTTACGTTGTTGTTGTTGTATGTGTATGTTGTTGTTTGTATTTTTATGTTTATGTGGTAACTTTACGTAAATAATCATCTGTCTCGTCTTTTCCTAGTTATTTAGGAAAAGACCAGACAGATGATTATTTACGTAAAGTTGTTTACAGAATATATCTGCTTTACAAGTCTCTAGTCTGTAGTCTCAGGGCCGGATTAACCATTAGGCGGAGAAGGCAACTGCCTAGGGGCCCCGCATCAACTAGGGGCCACCAAGAAAATATTTCTTCGAACGAGAATTTAATGTGCTTGTGAACTTAGCGACCTCACTGTTATCTCACAAAATACAAATCGTTAGCTTTAGTAGTAGAATTAAAACAATTTTAGAACAAATCTGGGAATAAGTAAACAAATATATTAAAAACCACAGCCCTTAATGTACGTTTCCTCAGTTCACACACAATTTGGTCAGTCAAAGTAAGAAAAGGGGCCCCTACAATGCCATTGCCTTAGGGCGTTAAAACGTTTTGGGAATACCTTCATTGTGCGGACGGCTAAGGAGTGGAATTCCCTGCCGGAGTCTGTGTTTCCCGACAGCTATAACCTAGGAGTCTTTAAGTCCAGAGTGAATAGGTTACTTTTAGGTAAGCGTGCTCCATCTTCGATCACATCATCACTTACCATCAGGTGAGATAGTGGTCAAACGCGAACCTATTTTCAATAAAAAAGGGCCTCTGATGGGGTTAATCCGGCTCTGTGTAGTCTTAATAGTTTCGGAATAACGTGGCTGTGACATACGGACGAACAGGGCCCACCCGGCCCCCCTGTTTCCTACGCCCACGCCTATGCCATATGATTACTTTTAGAAGTGTTTTTTATTATAGATATTAAAACAAAAGGTCAACTTAATATGCACAATGTATATTGGAAAGTTATCTGTAAACGAATCTATAGATAATAATATGTGATGGATCCTACATAACATCTTGAAAAAAAAAAGCGGCTTTTTGAGATTATTTTAACAGAGCAATGTCGCATATTTCACAATTCCAGCATTTTATAAAGTAGCTGTAGATAACATGCTCGCCGAAGATATTTTGCATCATACATGCAAGGATTAACACCCCAAAGCTTCTATTTGATTATGTCACATTACGGCATTTAAACAGTCAATGAGTTGCATTTGAAAGGATGGAATCTTCTCTAATTAGAAGACTCCACAGTACTTAATAATGTGATTTACTTCTTGCTCTCGGTTCATATCAGTTGATACTCGCAAGATCATAATTATTCTAGCGAACTCATTATACAGGTAGGTACCTATCGAGAGGATAACCTAACTGATTTACCTGCCAAGTAAGTAAGTCTTATATTTAGAATGCTTCAAAATACCATGTATTCGCTTGATTTCGGCATAGCTGTCGGCTGCTGAAACCCCAAAAGCTTTCAAACCTCACGCGTTTTATCACTGTTAAAAACACCGAACTCCTTACTAATTAGCCCATGATCCTTTATTTACTTTACACCATATTTAATGTCGTTCATTTAGTATACTAGTGTTAAATCAATTAGCTCCAATATAATAAGCTTTACGATTTAGGCTCGTAGTGCATCTATTTTAAAGAGTAAAGCATCAATAACCTAATGGCTAAGGTGTCGGACTTGTGAACGGACCGAACCGGCGACCTCTCTATAGGTCGCCGGTTCAAGCCCCACCTGTTACACTATTGCCGTGAACCCCCTCCAGATACAAATTAACGACCAATTAGAGTATCGTGAAATACTCTAAGGATTGGTGTTCTTAACGCCTCTCACGGGCTTATGCCAGGCGTCCGTCACTCACTCAAGACCACGCGTTATATGCCTACCGCTTCGCGTATCGCCGTCGGTACATCCAACAGTGAGCTGCCGCACGCCTGCCTGAGCCTTTTTAAATAATTTTGACAACGTCATAATGGATCGACCTAAAAACAATTGATTTTCCTCCGCTTTGCTCCTGTTTCCCTTTTGATTTTTTATTTGCGCGGAATTTTACTAAAATTAAAATTATTTACGCGGTTTCGAATATTTTCGATACTAAAATTTAATAATCGGGCATTCAGGGAAGGAAAAAATGCTTCTATCATTTTATTAAACTGAAACATATTTGATTAACAAATAAAAATAATTGTTTTTCTATATTCGTTTTATTACCAACATCATCATAAACAACCCTAGGACATTCGCTCGACGACGTGGGTCGCGCGGTGGGCAAAACAATCTCAACTCTCTGTGTGCGTACTTATGGTACATTTCTTCTCGCTGCAAATAGCTGGTATTATTATTAAGATTTTGTAGGCTATTACAGCGTAGGTATTTTCGCTTTTGTATGAGAGTGATGCATCTGTTACGAAGTAACTATTTAGTAATCTGTGCTTATGCCCACCTACTCGTTATGAAAGCTGCATAGACCACATCTTCTTAAAGTCTAATCTCACGACGACCACACGTTTTAGACTCACAGACGGACCACAAACCGATACTGCCATCTTTGGAACACATAAAGAACCCTCTCTAGTATAGTTTTCAGTTTAGTTTTTTTTTTAAGAGAACTAGCAATGTGGGTAGAATTCACATTACTAGCAATCTTGTTAACCCCTCCAACTAAGCTGTGTCTGGAGTGGGTTCACGGCAATAGGGTAATGGGTTGGGTTCGAACCCGCGATCTCTCAATCACTATTCCGACACCTTAGCCATTACGCTATTAATGCGGATATTTAGGCCAAAGTGCAACTACCTACAATAATTGGCTCTCTTAATAGCTACATATTTTTTTGGAATTCTCAAACTCAAAATGTTTTATTTCACATAGGCCTACATGGGCACTTACAAAACGTCAGCAGATATCATTCTTACAATGTATCCATAATACAGGTTAATTAGGTATGAGAGTACAGTATAGACCAATTAATACAGCACAATGGAATTACAAATAAAAAATTGTTAAACAAATCCAAGAGTCTACAGTGTTCTCTCATTCACAAAAAAGCTTTATATTATATTAAAATAAACTTGAGAAGCGACAACATTAGACTACAATAATGAAGGATAAATTAATGATACAAATGAAACAAAAAGAATATCTGTCAAATCGGATGGATTATCGTAGGGAAAAATAAAAAGACACACTCACGAAATTGGAGTTGTTAATACAATAGTCGATAACGCAATTACAATAAGCCAGACAAGCCACATGTGCAGAAGGAAGGAATCATCGCCAAGCAGTCATGTCTTCAACGTAGTCCCGAATCTTATTACGCTTTTTTGATAAGGACACGTTTGACGTGGGTTTTAAATTTTCCCTCGCTAAGTTCTGTAACAGACTTTGGCAACTTGTTATAAAAGCGTATGCTATTTATGAGGAATGACTTGCTTGTCTTGGCTAATCTCCATTTAGGTAGAACAATTTCATGTTTGTTGCGTGAATATCGCTTCTAATCTCATAAAGTCCTAAGTTTTTGCGTACATATAATATGCTTTCTAATATATAAAGTGAAGGTAGAGTCAGTACACCGACCTCTTTAAAAACATTTCGAAGGGACTAGGACCCATTTTATATATTACCCGGATTGCCCTCTTTTGCAGTATAAAAATTGAATCTGCGTCAGCTGCGGATCCCCACAATAATACGCCATAAGACATAATACTGTGGAAATAAGCAAAATAAACTAACCAAGCTGTCGCTACATCAGTTAATTTTTTATTTTTTTACTGCATATGCAGCTGAGCTTAATCTACTAGAAAGAGTCCTAATATGATCGCCCCATTGTAACTTTGAATAAATGAATTCTTCCTAAAAACTTAATAAATAAATAAGTTAGGCATCCGAGGAAAGGTCAGAATGTACTTCAGGCCGAAACAGCTGACAAGAGTTTAGCGTATCTAGAGATATTTTCCAGTGGGGGGCTGGCCCCCTGTGGTAGATAGCGATGATCACTTATCGAAGTTGCGTAAGGCGAAAGCTTAATGTAGGAACGAATGAAAATTTTCACATGAATTAATTTAACATGCATCACAACAATAGTAGCAACAAAAAGAATCAGAAAAGTCAATCTCAAATATTTCTAAAAAAGTGGCCAAGACTCGCACTTGGCCACTTTTTTACGGATTCCGTAGTAGCAAGTATAGATTAACGAAATATAACTTTGTTTTTATAGCGTTTGTATAAATGACAAAGTTATACTAGGGGTTTTGTCTTGTATACTAGGGGTACGAAATTGCTGATTAGAACCGAAAAATTTAAATTCTTTTTTTCTAAAATGTACTGCACACTTAACTATTTAATCAATATATTTACTATCATTATCCATATATTGTTGCCATCTAATCAGAAGTTTATGTATGCCTTTGAGATAGAACTCTCGGGATCTAGATTCGACAAACTGTTTGAAAGAATTTTGTACTGCCTCTGGAGAAGAAATTTCTAACCTCCTTAAAAATTTACCAAATCAAGAAAAAAGAACCGGCCGGTTTATTTTTAAAGTGAATATATGACTAAATATTCTATGAATATTTCAAGCGTCTACCTGTTGCCGTAATCAATATCGAGCAAAAACGAGGAAAATATCACGTTTGTTGTAGCCCCCTTAAATATTTATTTTATTCTATTTTTTGTATTTGTTGTTAAAGCGGCATCATCTGTGAAAATTTCAACTAACTATCACTGTTCATGAGATAAATCCTGGTGACAGACGGACAGACGATCGGACAGCGGAGTCTTAGTATACCCAAAGGGTAAAACGGGACCCTATTACTACCTATTTAAAAAATGACGTCCTTTGGAGCAAGGTCTCGCTCTGGCTCTTGGTTTGGTAAGTAGGTACGTAGGATGTCCTATGGTTTCTAACCGCAGTTTCTGCACAGTTACAACAGTTTCTCGTGCGGTGTGATGTCTTGCGTTATAATGGAGCAATAATTGTGAAGTTCGATTCACGAGTCTGGGCTGTTTCACTGCTAGTCTCGCCATCATTGTTCAAAATCTGCACACTAAATATCTGCCGTTATTGCTAGATTAAACTTGAGAAAGCTGTAGCTATTAAGTATTCTGTGGCTGTAGTGAATAACACCACGAATAGACTACCAAACAGTTATCATTACCTTATTATTGCCTTGCCTAAGGGTGCAAACATAAAGAAGCAGGTTACAGGTACGGACAGGTCGGTACAGATCATTACCGATTGGTACGGGTAAAATAGCACTCTCCGCCCGACGCTCGCCCGAGACGGTCGTGGCGCTCTGTGCTCCCGATCGTTTCGTGTCTGTGTCATCGCTCCGTCGCGCTCGCTGTGACGTCATTCGTAGTCGCCGACTACAACTCCCGATCCGGAACCGCCTTTTTCAAGGCAGCGAAGGATATACTGTTTCTATAACAGAGTGTTGTCAAAAACGTTTTGCCCCTTCAGGAAAAAACCACAGTTTCGTGTTCCTTGGTTGGAAACCTCACGGTGTCAACGAAACCAAGGGGGTGTTGACCCGACACACCCGCTGATCCCCTTCAGGGTGAAGCAGTTAATTGGAGTCGAGTGCTAGGTTTTGGCCTTGGGGGATCTCCTAGTCAAACCTAGTTACTGAGTTTCCTTTTCAGCTACACACCTAGTGTCGGTTGGGTGTATCTACCCCTTCGCACTAGACCCAATAGGGCCCGGTTCGCACAATAAGACTGGCGATCGGTTACAAGCTTAGGGCTCACCATTAGGTACTCACCTCTCAGTCTCTACCCGACTGGAAGGGTTACACATCCCCGGACCCATCCATCCGGGGAGTTAGGCCAGTTAGGCTTTAAATAGGCCCCCCGCGGGAGAGAAATCTCCAAAATTTTCCCATTAATTTTTTGATTCATTCGCCAATCATGGCGAACACCAATATGTTGGAGATATTATTAGAAATCCTTAGGGAAAACCCTGCTATTTCCGCCAAATATGGCGGAAAAATTCAA
The DNA here is from genome assembly GCA_943138885.2 of Tholera decimalis. NCBI lineage: Eukaryota > Metazoa > Arthropoda > Insecta > Lepidoptera > Noctuidae > Tholera > Tholera decimalis. The sequence continues at coordinate 580,416 of OW964577.2, forward strand.
CGTGAAATCGCTAATTGTCCCCCGGCTACCGAAGCCAACGTCGCTGATTTTAGTGACGCGCTTGACAGCCCATTATCTCCCCCGCTTGCCGATCAAGGCATCCCGGTTGGTCAATTCACGGAAGTGTTTGTTCAAACGCAACTCCGATCCCATTGTTCATCAAACAACGAACGACTTCCAGGTAGATAGCCCTCTATTGCCCCCGCCCGCCGACAAAGTCGTGCCGATCGCCCGATTCCCGAAATCAACCATTGTTTCCGGCCCACCTACTAATCCCATTGTTCATAGAACAATGGACGCCGCGCAGGTGTGCGCTACACCTGAATTCCGTGAAATGGACACCACCGAACCTGTGTCCAATAACAACTCCGACAATGATTTGTCATCATGCCCCTCGTCCTCGGAAGACGACTTTCAAGTCGTCACCGGCGGCAAGAGGAAGAAAGGCAAAACCTCCCAGGCCAGCAAGGCCAAAAAGACCACCGCGTTGCCCCCATCCCCAACTCAAACGCCCGTACGACCTGCTAGCCCCGTCCCAACTACCTCTACTCTCGCGCAGGATAGTTGTTCCCCCAGCCCGATAGCCCAAAGGAAGCAACGCCCTCTGCCCCCCTTTTACATCCAAGACAAGGGGAAATGGACTGATGTGTCCAAGATGTGTGTTGATCGAAAGATCAACTACACAAAAGCCCGTGCCTGCCAAAATGGCATTAAAGTCACCGTCCCTACGTCGAACGACTATAGGGAACTATATCGCGCCCTCCGTGAAAGGAATATTTCCTTTCACACTTTCTCCTTCCCCGAGGACACGCCCACTCGTGTAGTTATTAAACGTGTCCCTAAAGAAATCTTAGTACAGGATATTAAAGACGACCTTGCCGATCAAGGTATACCAGTGATCGCCGTCAATCGCTTACATAAAGCGAGAGGTGGTGAATTGTACGACATGGTTCTTGTCATTTGTGAACCAACCGAAGGTCATCACCCGATTTTCAAGATTAAGTCCATTTGCTCCCTATCCGGTATCTCAATTGAAAAGTCCTATAAAACCGCAACAGTGGGACAATGCCACCGTTGCCAACTGTATGGCCATGCGCAGAGCAACTGCTATGCGACTCCCAGATGCGTCAAGTGTCTGGGCGAGCACAGCACTGCGGACTGCCCTCGGTCCAAAGACCGAACCCTCTGTTTGGAACCACCCAGCTGCGTTCTCTGCGGCCAGACCGGTCACCCGGCAAACTACCGCGGCTGTCCCAAAGCCCCCAAACTCGCTCCTAAATTAGCGAAGTGCGCCAACGCCCGCCAACAAAGAGAGGCACCTTCCTCTCAAATTCCCCAACGTCTCGCTCCTCAGAGACCATCCCCGTGGAACAGGCTAAACCACGAAAAAGCCTTTCCCTCCTTGGCCCCTGCCAAACCTTTGCAGGCACTGATGGATATACCCATCGCAGCGCAGATCCTGCCTATAGCCGTGGCTCCAGAGGCCACAACCAGTCCCAAACTCGCGCCTCAAACCACTGCTGCTCCTGCAGCCAAACAACCGCCCAAACCCTCACCCGTCGGGAACGGCGAGTCTTGCGCCCAGACTCTACTGCGCCACTATAAAATATTTATGACCCGCCAAACCAGGTCTCTCCGCGATGCCCTTCTGGCTGCCGAGCAGCAGAATAACGGCAAAATTACGACGGAAATGTACAGCCAAATATTCAGCACACACAGTGATGTCGTGCTAGGCCTCGACCAGATGGATGCGATGGACTGATCCAATGGATTCCCAACGCACAAACCACACTAGGCCTCGATCCCTCAAATTAGGTTTTTTCAACGCCAATGGCATTTTCAACCAACGCGCCGAAATAACTAAATTCCTTCGCGACCACCAATTAGACGTCCTCCTTATACAGGAGACCCTTTTGAAACCTCACCGCGCTGACCCCAAAATTGCGAATTACCGTCTAGTTCGCAATGACAGAACACGCTGCCACGGCGGCGGTACCCTTATTTATTATAGGAAGGAGTTATACTGCATCCCTCTGACCCCACCCGCGCCTCTCTCTCACCTAGAGTACTCTGCCTGTCGACAAGGCATGACTGGTCATCCTCCGATAACCATCATCTCTGCCTACCATCCCCCACCATCGGTCGCGTCTCTTGCTTCAGACGATCCTATCGCGCTCACCAGCGATCTCACGACTCTCTTCGGCCTGAGCGACTCCGTCTTACGAGCGGGCGATCTCAACGCCAAACACCCCGCTTGGAACAGCAACACGACAAATGCCAGAGGCAGAATCTTGTATAACCTAGGCGCGACCCTAAACTATGATGTCATCGCTCCGATGACACCCACCCACTACCCACACGACCCCAACCATAGGCCCGATGTCCTCGATGTGGCGCTCCTAAAGAATGTAAACCTCTATTTACATTCCATAGAAGCGCTTCACGAGCTCAACTCGGATCACCGTCCCGTTAACCTACACCTAGGTTCCCGCTCGGGTAACCATGATCCTACCCAACCTCCTTCGACCCAATTGATCACCGACTGGAGGAAAGTAAGTGAAAAACTGAAATCCACCACGTCGCCTCACTTGGACACCATTCCTGACCACATACTCTCAGTCACTGACACGATGGCGGCGATCGACTCGCTTACAGATCACGTACAATCCGTCCTGAACGATTGTTCAAGGGAAGTTCCAGTAGCGGAAGACCACCGCTGGAAACTCCCAGACGATGTACGGAATCTGATAACCGAGAAGAACGCAGCCATCCGTGCGTACAGCGCTTTTCCCTGCGCCGCAAACAAAGCTCACATGCGCAACTTACAGCGTGCTGTTAGGAAACGGATTGCAGAGCAACGTAATGCGACCTGGGACAAGATGCTGAGTGAACTTAAGCCCACCCATCTTGCCTTCTGGCAGCTTCAGAGGAAGTTACGATCCACTGAAGTGGCCACAATGCCTCCTCTCATTCGTCCCGATAAGAGTATCGCCTTCGATAACTCTGAAAAAGCAGAATGCCTAGCCAACAGCCTAGAGTCCCAGTGTTCTCCCAGCTCTCAACCAGTAGACCAAGACCACCTCGATATGGTGAACGCCGAAGTCGAACGTAGAACTTCCCATCCACCCGTCGAAGATCCCGATAATCCACTGGCCCCCATCACACCTGATGAGGTCCAGGATATCATTAAAAGTCTCCAGCCGCGAAAAGCCCCTGGCTCCGACGGCATCACCAATAGGGTTTTCAAACTTTTCCCCGCCCAACTTATAGTGCTAATGACTGCCATCTTCAATGGCGCATTGAGCAATAATATGTTCCCCGCAACCTGGAAACAGGCCACAGTCATAGGTATTCCCAAACCAGGCAAGCCCAAGTCTGACCCGTCAAGCTATCGTCCCATTAGCTTACTCAACGTCCTCGGTAAAATCTATGAAAGGCTTATATATAAGCGGCTCAAAGATTTTGCCGAAGCAAAGAGTCTAATACCCAATGAGCAGTTCGGATTTAGAACCGAACACTCATATATCCAACAAGTCCACCGCATCGTAGAACACGTCAGCGCCGGCTTCCAACGGGACGCAATAACGGGAGCCTTATTCTTCGACATAGCGAAAGCGTTCGACAAAGTCTGGCACAATGGCTTAATCTATAAGCTATACCAACTCGGCGTGCCTGACCGTCTCGTGCTCATCCTACGGGACTTTTTATCGAATCGCACCTTTCGTTATCGAATTGAGGGGGAGCTTTCCTCCCCCCATCCCATTCGCGCAGGAGTTCCTCAAGGCTCCGTACTATCCCCCCTCGTTTTCACGCTATTCACTAGTGATATTCCCAAGCATAAAAATACCCAGCTAGCCCTATTCGCCGACGATACGGCTATCTATTATACCGGTCTTAAACCCGATGCCATCGCTCGCACTCTCCAAACACTCTGGCCAAGTGGTTCCGGAAATGGAGTGTACGAGCATCGCCACATGATATTAATTGTTTTACTTTTTAACATATTATGCTTTCTTGACATTTAGCTGAATAGGCGATCGTGCCTTTACTACGCAACCTACATACTGTAATTCTATTTATAGTTGCTTTCATTTAATTGTAAAACACAACATTAAACATTCTCTTCGAAAACGGATACAAACCCAGTTATTTTATTTTCTGTGAACATCCCGTCTTCGGTGACAACATACAACAACTACATCTCAGTGTACGGGCAAACCACTCGTACATGGAGAATCGAAGTCAATCCAGACAAAAGCCAGGCAGTCCTCTTTTCTAAACCGCGGATAAACCCACCCTCCCCCCGTCCGATTACCATGTACGGCAAGCCGATCCCTTGGGAAAAGCAAGCCAAATACTTAGGCGTGGTCCTCGATAGACACCTCTCCTTCGCTGAGCACATAAAGCAAGCACGTTCGCGCGCCGCTTTCGCTCTAGGTAGGCTCGACTTCATTCTTAGCTCTCGCAGCAAGTTATCACTCAGGTGCAAGCTGCGTATTTTCACCGCGGTCATCCGTCCCATCATGACCTACGCCTGCGTTGTTTTCGCACACGCAAAGCCCTACCTCCTCCACAAGATGCAGACCCTCTAAAACCGATTCCTCCGTAGAGTCACGGGAGCCCCCTTTTACGTTCGAAATGAGCTTCTTCGCGTAGACCTCAAGATGCCCACCATCCAGCAGTTCATGAAACGCGACTCCAAGCGTTTCTTTGAAACTTCAATCCAACATAGGAATCCCCTTATCGTATCGGCCGCCCAATACGAACCCTCGCGTATCTCTAAGATTCGCCGACCAAGGCATACCCTAGTCACTCCCGATGACGCAATCACCCTGCTCCAAGAGAGCCGTAGGGAAACAAGTACAGTGGCACACAAACACAAAAACCGACCGTCCTTCCGTCCTCGCCGCCGAGGCCCGCCGCGACGTCCCCGTAACAGTCCACCCCGACCCTTGCCAGAGCCAGCCCGCGACGCTGAGCCTGAGCCCTGAGCTTTAAATTCCCTTATTAATAATAATAATGATATGATCCAGCCTGTCCCTAGCTGCCCTCCCCTGGGACGCCCTAAGCCGAGGTCCGTACCCCACAGGGGGTGCCCTTAGCGTGTAGTCGCCTAGTTTGTAAGATTTTTAATAAGCCCTGGCTGGAGGCTTTAATTAATTTATTAATTAAGGCAACCACAGGCAAGCCTGGTTAAGCAGCCGACTACCTCAGAGGCTGACCTGCGAGATGCCACACACAAAAAAAAGGTATTTTACCTTTTTTTTGTGTGTGGCTATTTTAGCTCACTCATACAATCAATATGCGCTCGTTCATAAAGAAACAGGTGGAAACTTGTCGGTACCGACTATCTACATCGATATGTACGGGTTGAAGGCCGTGCGCGCACTGCCTTGCGGTGGCCGCAATTCCGGTAGTTCTACCGCACCGGTAGACTGACCGCAGTGCGCGCACTTCTATGACACTCCATACTTCACAAATTTTGCGGTGCGGTAGAACTACCGGAATTGCGGCCACCGCAAGGCAGTGCGCGCACAGCCTAAGGCCGTGCGCGCACTGCCTTGCGGTGGCCGCAATTGCTGTAGTTCTACCGCACCGGTAGAAAGACCGCAATCTCAAGTGCGCGCACTGCGGCGAGAAAAATGCACCTTTTGTCTGACAATGTTGCCATACATACAGATTTCTTCGTATTTATACATATTTTGGATGTGTGATTCAGATTAGCACTCGATACAGATTTTTATACAAATTTCACGCGTGCGTTTGTTTCACCGCAGTGCGCGGTACTACATACATTCCTATGCGATACAAAATATTTACGGTAGACTCACCGCAATTTTGCAGCGAGGGGCCACCGGGCCACAGGCCAATATTCCGAAACTTTCGGAATATTTCAAATGTCAAAAAAAAAAACCAGGAAAATCGACCTTTGAAGTCGGTTAATATACCAAAACCTGCTCCTACCTAAGTATAACAAATACTTTTCAGAAAACCGCATCAAAACGTTTTTGCTTGCAAGGTTTGCCTTTATTTGTTTTTATTGACTGGGCTATTATACGCGTTAAGTAGGTAGGTAATGATTAATACCTACCTATGCGACTCGCGAATACTCGCGATGCCTACAGAGCTACATACAAACTAAATAAAAAAATATAAAAAAATAAATAAAATATGCTAGGCCTGGTTTTCTATTCCACAACTGACATTTATAAAAATCCTGTTAATCGCAGGCTAACATATCTACCTATAAAAATATCAACATATACTTAACCAATCCCATTTATAATAAAATACATTTATATTATATTGGTATAGTGGTCAGTGGCCCTGACTGCTATGCGCAAGGTCGTGGGTTCGATTCCCACCTAGGACAAATGTTTGTGTGATGAGCACGATCATTTGTTCTTTGTCTGGGTGTAATTTATCTATAATATGTATGTATTTAGAAATATATATGTAAGTTTATCAGTTGTCTAGTACTCATACCACAAGCTCTGCTTAGTTTGGGACTAGATGGCGTTATGTGAAAGTTGTGGAATATTATTATATTATTATTATATTTTACTCTCGTATCGTACGTACTCTCGCACTGAACAATAATTAACTCACCCACCACACAACAAACAAACACGTTAATTTCCATTGAATTATTCGGGCGAAACATTCGGAAACATTCGATTGCGGGGTACGAATCTTTCTCACGGGGGGGAAAACTTCTTCGGGGAGCATCTCCCCTCTTACCGCACTCCGCACCGCCATCACAGCGCGCGCAGCGCGGCGCCAGCGGCCGGCACACAGAGGACCTTATTTAAATTCATTTTGAATAATTCTGATTTAAAGAAACTTTCCCAGAAGTATTCCGGAATTATTCCGAATTTTTCAGAAGTTTTGCAACTATAGTCTTCGCCGTTGTGAAAATGGATATGGATTGCGATGTTTTAATAGCATTGGTATTTGCTAAGCACTTTTGTGGGACAAAAGACATAAATTAAACAGCAACAGAAATGTGATTGATAAATATTGGAAGGAGATTAGTTTAGAAAGTAAACATGATGGTATGTAAGTAAATAGAATATTGTGGCGACACATTGTATTTTGCTGAGCTAGCTCCTTCAAAGCTCTCACGGCCAACCGCTCCTAATGAATTCATTTTTTGTTTTTATTAGGGTTCCGTAGTCAACAAGGAACCCTTATAGTTTCGCCATGTCCGTTTGTCTGTCCGTCTGTCCGCGGTTTAGCTCAAAAACTATTGGTACTATAAAGTTGTACTTTGGTATGAGTATACACGTTAATGACGCCAAAAAAGTGGTAAAATAAAATTTTGAAAAAAACAATTATTTAGGGTACCTCCCATACATGTAAAGTGGGATGATATTTTTTTTTTCGTTCTTCCCATAGTGTGGGATATCGTTGGATAGATCTTTCAAAAATATTAGGGGTTTGGTAAGACCGTTTTTTGATTAAGTAAACCGTTCGTGACTTATCAAGCTTTAAAGTACCAATTTTCGTTAGAGTCAAGTGTCCTCCCCCTCTATCAACTAAACGGTTATAGTTAGAAATTCAAAAGTCACGGCAGTAGTACCTATATATAACGAAATTTAAAGGAAAACTATCACACATAAGTGGGCTTTACAAGTTTACGAGTAATAGTCGACCAATTGTATTTGACTCGAAAACTTCGAACAACTACTCGAAAACTTCGAACAATTCCATAGAAATGTCGATAGATAGCGCTAAGCGCCAGTTGTATCATGCTAGCTTCTTGTGGCGATTGAGTAGTGTAGCTTTGTGTCCGTATTTAAATTCAAAACACCGGTTATGACAAGTTTTATAAAGAAAATTGAAACTTTCCGTGCAAAATTGTCGGATCAGGTGAGGATTTGTATAGGAAGTCAAATTAGTTAGGTAGTCATGTTTGGCTTTTAGTTAGAGCATAGTATGAAACGATCAGTCAGCGAATACGACACGCACTTGGCTGTTATAAAAACTACGGAACCCTACACTGCGCGTGGCCCGACACGCACTTGACCGGTTTTTCCATTATATATAAGTGTACAACAATCGGTTATGTGTGAAATACTGTACAAAAATGTTTCTGACGTTTGTAGCTAAATTCGAAGGTGGACCCGGCCGTTGATTGTGCCATCCTTGTCTTACGAATTGAACACAGGAGTCAAGTGCCTATCAAAACCCTCTTTGTAAAATAATAATAATGTTATGCAAGACAAAGATAGTTTTCGCGATTTTGTCAGCAAATTCAATATCGGTTTCAATGCACTTAGATAGTAGGTAAATGCCATTTGGAATATAATCTGCCAAAAGTATAATCCACTATTTTTCTTGCTCGAGATAACCGCCCGTTGAAGTTACATTGCTCCTCGGTTAATCCACGGCCTCCAAAGGGTTTCAATAAATATGTTTGTAATGTCCGACGAACTCGAAGACATGAAGGTCACTAAGAACAGATTTACCTGTTTCTATATGTGGTTGAACCCTTACCTATCAGTACCGACCCGTAATGGTCCGAAATATGCATACAACGTGTAACGGAAACCCCATATATATCCAAAAGGGCTGAAGACAACATCTGGTATGGAGTCTCTATGCACAGTTTCAGCACAAAATAACTGACTCAAAGAATTGATACAAAATTATTGGTTTCATATATTTCTTGAATACCAATCATAACAAACGTGTCACAGCACTTCGAGGGTCAATAACTTTCCACGTCACTTGCCAATAACGCAATAATTCTTTTCGTTCTTGTTAATTTGAAAACATCGGTCTCTGGTATCAGTGTATTGGAATTTGTAATAAGTTCTACACACGTAGACTTAGGATTACAAAACCCTTGCCATATCGTTTGTTATCATCCAAAGAAGCCATGCACTTGGTATGTATATACCCTTTAAATTACACGTTGTATAATATAATATAAATATGGCATATCGGGACCGAAAAACCTGTATCTTTATGTTTGCACCCTAAGGAACTGTTGCGGCGTTTGATCTGGGGTCAGCCATTGCAGCTTTTGCTTTCAGTTTTCGTAAACAATCCACTTCTCATCACATGTCACCATTCTACCCAATATTCGTAATTTTTCATATTTTTTTATCTTATTGATTTCATGCAAATGAGTCAATATTCTAAGTAAGGTAACGTTTAACCATGCCGCCAATTCCTGGGTAGTTTGACTCGGATCGGCTTCCAGAATCTCCTTTCATACTTTAACCCCTATTATTTGCGTTTTTTGACAATGTGTTTAAACTTTTTGCGTTGATAATTTTCATTAAGATCTACAGCATATATCGTTATGCTAAATAGTTGTACAAAATATTAAAATAATATGCAGCCCTGGATAAACAGTAGCCTGATGCTGTATAACGAGCCTGCGTGACCCATCATCAATCCATTCAATATGCACCACTCCACCGCACATAGAATATTGGAAAGCAGTCGATTATAATCTTTTATATTGGCGTAATTCCTGCAAGACGTTACAATGCGAGGATAAACGTACAAATAAAGGAAGGCATAATAAAACATCACACGTATAAAAGTTACACTTTATTATTCTAAAAATAAAAATCTACAAACAATAACATATTCGTTACTATTACTATACCTAGCTATTACTGAATATATAACAAAACAGTGGCGTAACAAAGTAGAATAATTTATAATAACCATGATGGTCCTAGTTGGAATTCATTCATATTTAACGTATCCACTAAACAATTTATGATACAATGTTCAGGGGACTTCACTCGCTTGAGCTTGCCCAGTTATTGCACAAACCCAATCAATGTTTATTTGAGATATGATTAAATTCTTAGTTACTACATACATACTCGTGCCGCCAATCTCATGATCAGCTAAAGGCACCGGAATGCACGATCATTAACATAACATTAAAAACCTATCCAGAACTAATTCTTTATAAATTTAAATATTTATATACAAAAATGTAAAGTTATGATGTAAAATGTAGGATATGCATCTTGTAGTATTCTTTTTTTGTATTAATAAATAGCTTTAGCGCTTGAGTATGGCACTATATGTTCACACTAGGGAGAGCGACCAGAGGCGACAATATAATAACATAATAATATGTAACTACTCACTTACATTTTCACACAAACAGACTTTTCACAAACTTTTACTTCTAATTCATATAAAACGTCCCATTCCCAAAACATACACAGTACAAACATTATACAATATGTTAACTAACAGAGGGCGTTCCCGTTAACCCGCAATAGTATAGCATCCATACATGCTAAAAAAATATTACCATTCGAAAACAAAATATTTTTGTTTAAATTAAAATATTCACTAAAAATTTTAAATCGATACGTAAAAGAAACACTCTGTACACGCTTACGCATTCATAAATAAATTGCGACGTTGCCGTCCTTCAAGTACGCGTGTATAAATATACTATTGCGGGTTAACGAGAACGCCCTCTGTTAGTTAACATGTTGTATATACTTAGGAGACTTTGTATTATAAAGTATTAGTACCATGTACGGTAACTTAACAAAGTCTTGAATTTTTTTAAATCGATACAATTTTGCTGCATGGGGTCCTGAATTAATAAACTCAGGCCTATTCTTACTTGATCTATGAGTACGTAGCAATTTGCTACATAAATAGTTATTAAATGCCAAGTTACTGACAGGCCTCTGGTTCCCTACAAAACTTACATATAATATCTTTCAGTCATTTCGGTCGGTTTACGTACTATACTACGTCTAATCAAACTATAGTAACATTTGTTACACAAATGTGCTACACAACGATCTCGGCCAGCGAGCGTCACACTCACACTCACTCACTTGCAGGTCTCACACTCACTCACCAGGTCTCACACTCACTCACCAGGTCTCACTCTCACTCTCCGAGGCTCGCGGCGTAGGACACGACACACGCGAGTGCTCGCCAACACACACACATCTAATCTCTAAAATGAGCGTAACAACATCACATATCGGTTATCAATATCATTGGGCGCGACATCTCTGAGGGCACGAGTCAGGACGACTTGAGTACGAGTATGGTGCCTCTACTGTCATATAAACGTAACGAAGATTTCTAACAACCAGTATTGAGGAACTGATCATTCACTCATACACAATATAATACATCAGTGTAAACGTGTACAGTCAAGGAAAATATTGTTCAGCAGACTGACACACTACGTTTTGCCATGTCACAGGACTATAAGTATAGACAGTTAACAAAAAATCTTTTCATAATGAGTAACAGAGGTTCATTTGCCTCCGTTGAGTACATACGAGTGAGTTGTATGGCATCGTTTACATGATGTTCTTAGTATGCGCTAGCGCAACTTGCAGGTCGGCTAGCACTTGTCCTGCGCGGCGAGGCGCGCGGCGATGGCGGCGGTGAGTGCGGAGCCCTTGCCACTGCCGTCCTCAGCGCCCAGTAGCTCGAACTGGAACAGACATGGATCTATTAGGTAAAACCTTTAACTTTCCCCTTTTTTTTCACACCGTCACACGATTGCTTGAAACGGCCTCAAAAAAAAAAACAAAAAAAATATACGCATCGACTTGTTAACCTCCTCCGTTTTTTCATCGGTTGAAAAAGGACGGAAGGTTCACAGATTCATCTGTATGTATGTATATATGTCCGTGATTATCTTTAAAACTACTTAACCGATTTTGATGTTTTTTGCCAATTTAATCTACGTAATTCAAGGATAGTTTCAGTGTATAATAAACTCAGGCGACACTCTTACAAACTAAATTATTGATGTTGATCTGAGACAAGGTAGTAAAATTGAAAACTACCTTGCATGTATTATTATTAATTATTTTACTTCAGATTTCTTAAAAAGTACTTAGCGGATTTTGATAATTCTTTCGTGATTTTCACACACCCATATAAACAAAGTTATTAAAGTTATTGATATAAATACGAGACAAGGTATAATTTTTCTGGAATTTTATATAATTTTCTGTGGATAACGTTGTGAGCAGTGTATTTGTTACATCTAACTCTTAAGCATTTTTGTTAATTTTTAAATACTCTGTTGTTTGTTATCCCTAATAAAATAAAATAAAAATAAAATTATGATTTTTTTGCAGTCCTGGTTAATGATTAATTATTACAATTTATATACGTGGCTTACGAACACGGCTATCTTTTGAACATTACTGTGTATATTATATATATCAAAGTACATTAAATGATAGCAGGTGTAAGTAGTGTGTAGATACTGACCGGGTGGTCGGGCGCCAGCAGCGCGATGTACTTGTGCATGAGCGCGGCGATGCGCGGGTGGTGCTTGAACACCGAGCCGTCCACCGCCACGCCCACCAGCGCGCGGTCCATGCGCCGCAGCAGAAGGTGTAAGTAGTGTGTAGCGTACTGACCGGGTGGTCGGGCGCCAGCAGCGCGATGTACTTGTGCATGAGCGCGGCGATGCGCGGGTGGTGCTTGAACACCGAGCCGTCCACCGCCACGCCCACCAGCGCGCGGTCCATGCGCCGCAGCAGAAGGTGTAAGTAGTGTGTAGCGTACTGACCGGGTGGTCGGGCGCCAGCAGCGCGATGTACTTGTGCATGAGCGCGGCGATGCGCGGGTGGTGCTTGAACACCGAGCCGTCCACCGCCACGCCCACCAGCGCGCGGTCCATGCGCCGCAGCAGAAGGTGTAAGTAGTGTGTAGCGTACTGACCGGGTGGTCGGGCGCCAGCAGCGCGATGTACTTGTGCATGAGCGCGGCGATGCGCGGGTGGTGCTTGAACACCGAGCCGTCCACCGCCACGCCCACCAGCGCGCGGTCCATGCGCCGCAGCAGAAGGTGTAAGTAGTGTGTAGCGTACTGACCGGGTGGTCGGGCGCCAGCAGCGCGATGTACTTGTGCATGAGCGCGGCGATGCGCGGGTGGTGCTTGAACACCGAGCCGTCCACCGCCACGCCCACCAGCGCGCGGTCCATGCGCCGCAGCAGAAGGTGTAAGTAGTGTGTAGCGTACTGACCGGGTGGTCGGGCGCCAGCAGCGCGATGTACTTGTGCATGAGCGCGGCGATGCGCGGGTGGTGCTTGAACACCGAGCCGTCCACCGCCACGCCCACCAGCGCGCGGTCCATGCGCCGCAGCAGAAGGTGTAAGTAGTGTGTAGCGTACTGACCGGGTGGTCGGGCGCCAGCAGCGCGATGTACTTGTGCATGAGCGAGGCGATGCGCGGGTGGTGCTTGAACACCGAGCCGTCCACCGCCACGCCCACCAGCGCGCGGTCCATGCGCCGCAGCAGAAGGTGTAAGTAGTGTGTAGCGTACTGACCGGGTGGTCGGGCGCCAGCAGCGCGATGTACTTGTGCATGAGCGCGGCGATGCGCGGGTGGTGCTTGAACACCGAGCCGTCCACCGCCACGCCCACCAGCGCGCGGTCCATGCGCCGCAGCAGAAGGTGTAAGTAGTGTGTAGCGTACTGACCGGGTGGTCGGGCGCCAGCAGCGCGATGTACTTGTGCATGAGCGCGGCGATGCGCGGGTGGTGCTTGAACACCGAGCCGTCCACCGCCACGCCCACCAGCGCGCGGTCCATGCGCCGCAGCAGAAGGTGTAAGTAGTGTGTAGCGTACTGACCGGGTGGTCGGGCGCCAGCAGCGCGATGTACTTGTGCATGAGCGCGGCGATGCGCGGGTGGTGCTTGAACACCGAGCCGTCCACCGCCACGCCCACCAGCGCGCGGTCCATGCGCCGCAGCAGAAGGTGTAAGTAGTGTGTAGCGTACTGACCGGGTGGTCGGGCGCCAGCAGCGCGATGTACTTGTGCATGAGCGCGGCGATGCGCGGGTGGTGCTTGAACACCGAGCCGTCCACCGCCACGCCCACCAGCGCGCGGTCCATGCGCCGCAGCAGAAGGTGTAAGTAGTGTGTAGCGTACTGACCGGGTGGTCGGGCGCCAGCAGCGCGATGTACTTGTGCATGAGCGCGGCGATGCGCGGGTGATGCTTGAACACCGAGCCGTCCACCGCCACGCCCACCAGCGCGCGGTCCATGCGCCGCAGCAGAAGGTGTAAGTAGTGTGTAGCGTACTGACCGGGTGGTCGGGCGCCAGCAGCGCGATGTACTTGTGCATGAGCGTGGCGATGCGCGGGTGGTGCTTGAACACCGAGCCGTCCACCGCCACGCCCACCAGCGCGCGGTCCATGCGCCGCAGCAGAAGGTGTAAGTAGTGTGTAGCGTACTGACCGGGTGGTCGGGCGCCAGCAGCGCGATGTACTTGTGCATGAGCGCGGCGATGCGCGGGTGGTGCTTGAACACCGAGCCGTCCACCGCCACGCCCACCAGCGCGCGGTCCATGCGCCGCAGCAGAAGGTGTAAGTAGTGTGTAGCGTACTGACCGGGTGGTCGGGCGCCAGCAGCGCGATGTACTTGTGCATGAGCGCGGCGATGCGCGGGTGGTGCTTGAACACCGAGCCGTCCACCGCCACGCCCACCAGCGCGCGGTCCATGCGCCGCAGCAGAAGGTGTAAGTAGTGTGTAGCGTACTGACCGGGTGGTCGGGCGCCAGCAGCGCGATGTACTTGTGCATGAGCGCGGCGATGCGCGGGTGGTGCTTGAACACCGAGCCGTCCACCGCCACGCCCACCAGCGCGCGGTCCATGCGCCGCAGCAGAAGGTGTAAGTAGTGTGTAGCGTACTGACCGGGTGGTCGGGCGCCAGCAGCGCGATGTACTTGTGCATGAGCGCGGCGATGCGCGGGTGGTGCTTGAACACCGAGCCGTCCACCGCCACGCCCACCAGCGCGCGGTCCATGCGCCGCAGCAGAAGGTGTAAGTAGTGTGTAGCGTACTGACCGGGTGGTCGGGCGCCAGCAGCGCGATGTACTTGTGCATGAGCGCGGCGATGCGCGGGTGGTGCTTGAACACCGAGCCGTCCACCGCCACGCCCACCAGCGCGCGGTCCATGCGCCGCAGCAGAAGGTGTAAGTAGTGTGTAGCGTACTGACCGGGTGGTCGGGCGCCAGCAGCGCGATGTACTTGTGCATGAGCGCGGCGATGCGCGGGTGGTGCTTGAACACCGAGCCGTCCACCGCCACGCCCACCAGCGCGCGGTCCATGCGCCGCAGCAGAAGGTGTAAGTAGTGTGTAGCGTACTGACCGGGTGGTCGGGCGCCAGCAGCGCGATGTACTTGTGCATGAGCGCAGCGATGCGCGGGTGGTGCTTGAACACCGAGCCGTCCACCGCCACGCCCACCAGCGCGCGGTCCATGCGCCGCAGCAGAAGGTGTAAGTAGTGTGTAGCGTACTGACCGGGTGGTCGGGCGCCAGCAGCGCGATGTACTTGTGCATGAGCGCGGCGATGCGCGGGTGGTGCTTGAACACCGAGCCGTCCACCGCCACGCCCACCAGCGCGCGGTCCATGCGCCGCAGCAGAAGGTGTAAGTAGTGTGTAGCGTACTGACCGGGTGGTCGGGCGCCAGCAGCGCGATGTACTTGTGCATGAGCGTGGCGATGCGCGGGTGGTGCTTGAACACCGAGCCGTCCACCGCCACGCCCACCAGCGCGCGGTCCATGCGCCGCAGCAGAGGGTGTAAGTAGTGTGTAGCGTACTGACCGGGTGGTCGGGCGCCAGCAGCGCGATGTACTTGTGCATGAGCGCGGCGATGCGCGGGTGGTGCTTGAACACCGAGCCGTCCACCGCCACGCCCACCAGCGCGCGGTCCATGCGCCGCAGCAGAAGGTGTAAGTAGTGTGTAGCGTACTGACCGGGTGGTCGGGCGCCAGCAGCGCGATGTACTTGTGCATGAGCGCGGCGATGCGCGGGTGGTGCTTGAACACCGAGCCGTCCACCGCCACGCCCACCAGCGCGCGGTCCATGCGCCGCAGCAGAAGGTGTAAGTAGTGTGTAGCGTACTGACCGGGTGGTCGGGCGCCAGCAGCGCGATGTACTTGTGCATGAGCGCGGCGATGCGCGGGTGGTGCTTGAACACCGAGCCGTCCACCGCCACGCCCACCAGCGCGCGGTCCATGCGCCGCAGCAGAAGGTGTAAGTAGTGTGTAGCGTACTGACCGGGTGGTCGGGCGCCAGCAGCGCGATGTACTTGTGCATGAGCGCGGCGATGCGCGGGTGGTGCTTGAACACCGAGCCGTCCACCGCCACGCCCACCAGCGCGCGGTCCATGCGCCGCAGCAGAAGGTGTAAGTAGTGTGTAGCGTACTGACCGGGTGGTCGGGCGCCAGCAGCGCGATGTACTTGTGCATGAGCGCGGCGATGCGCGGGTGGTGCTTGAACACCGAGCCGTCCACCGCCACGCCCACCAGCGCGCGGTCCATGCGCCGCAGCAGCGTCGAGATGCCTGGAACAAATCAAATACAACATTTATATTTGTAAATATGTTAATGTAAAATAGTTTATTTAGAAACAAAAACACAAATACTAAATAAAACTAGTCAAACGATGTCAGCTGCAAAAGTATAAACTGTAGCTTATCTAACAACGCCCTTTTACGCATTAATAAAACATGATATATCTCTAGCTATATACAAAAGTTAATTACAAATAATTTAAAATGATTTAAGCAGAAAAAAGACAAACAAAAATAAACAATAAAAGACATTATGAAATTGGGATGTAGGTACTAATTAGTAGTAGTAGTGTGTGCGTGGAATAGATATGTGGGTGCGTGTACTCACCCACACTCACTCACCAGGTCTCTCACTCACACTCCGAGGCTCGCGGCGCCGGACACGACGCACGATATAGATGTGAGGGTGAGTGTACTTACCCACACATCTATTCACCTTATGAGGTGTGCAAGGGGTGTTCATGGCATGTATATTGTGAGGCTTTTTTGGGCTATACGATGAATGAAATTTATTATAAATAACAGTGTTAAACGGATAGTACCCTGCAGTACGTTTGGTAGACCGGCTCTGATCTCCCATGAGAGCTTTTGAATGAGAAAGGTGTGGGTTTGTAGAAGGGAGAATTGCCAGATGGGAAGACTAAAATATCGGGGCCAAATTACAACAGGTCTTTACAAAAGGTTTAAATCTTGAGATCATAATCGGAACTATACATATCTACAGCTTTAACATAGCAATTTAATTAATGAGATTTTTTGTGTTTATTTCACTAGAAATAATTTATATGGCAAACAAGTTAAAGCAAGGCAAAGTCAGCTAGTTGTATATAAAAATATTTTAGATTTTGATACTCACAGACAGACACAAGCTGTGCGGCCCTGTTGGAGATGAGGTGCGCCACGTGCTGCGCCACCAGCGCGTCGTGCGCCGACATGTTGACGCCCGGACACACCTCGCGCAGCGCCGCCAGCGTCCGAGTCACCTCACCTGCACAGTTATCCCTGAAACATGACATAAACTTCCGTTACCACCTACTTCAACTCCTCGGCAACGACGCACTGGTCGAGGCTTGAACATCGGCGACGAGTTGCAAGTCTATCAGTTTTCTATCGATTACACTTCGGGGAGTGTGCGATGGAATTGCACAAACTAATTCCTCCAAGCCTGTTCCATCATCAGACTACAAGAGGAACGACGATGGGGATGCACCATCGTTTGACCATGGTGCACATCCCAACCATACCTGGTCTACGTACAAAACGTTTTGGGAATACTTTCATTATGCGAGCAGCTAAGTAGTGGAATTTTCAGCCATAGTTTGTGTTTCCTGATGGCTATAAAATATATAGGGGTCTTTAAGTAAAGAGTTAATAGGTTCCTTCTAGGTAACTGCTTCATTTTCGACCACATTATCCTTTACCATCAGGTGAGATGGTGATCAAACGCGAGCCTATTGTTTATTATTTATATATTTGTAAACATTTAAAAAATACTATTAATGAAATAACTACTGTAGCCGCCAAAATGTAAGTCGGTCTAAATCACGACCTCCAAGATGTAACAAGCATAGGCTAGATTAGTGGCGATGATAGCTTGAGTAGCAGTGGATGCGTACTCCTAGTTGCATTTCATTGAGCGTGCTTGATCGCAATTATTTTATTACGGAAGATGCTGCTTTTGATCTCGCCCGATGGTAAGCAATAGATGAGGTGTACGTTGGAACGAGCGAACCAAGAAGATACCTGTCCAATCTAGCTTTAAAAGCTGACGGGTCATATTATAATATGTTTTTAAACTGACTTCTTAAAACTTAAAACAGTGCTGAAATATCGGAAACTCGAAACGATAAATACATGGGGCTTATGTGGTACAGTTCAGAAGACTTACTCCTCAAAGAGCGAGAGATGCGCGGTCTGCAGCGCGTCGTGCGGGGGGGCGGCGGGGAACAGCCCCGCGCGCGCCAGCGCACTCAGCGCCGACGTCAGCAGCGGGCCCAGGTACTTGCCACCGATGTACTTCTCGAACCTGCAACCACAACACAACCATTTTCATTTGTTATGTTCGAACGATGTGGAGGGGTTAACAAGATAGCTAGTATTGTGAATTCTACCTACATTGTTAGTTCTCTTTTATAAAAAAATGAAAATCTTAGGCCAATACGAGCCTGACTCAGAGGACATTTATAACTCAATCTGAACCCGACATTAATACGGAAATAATTTTGAGCGACTACGTTAACATTAATCGTAATAAACGTCCTCGACAAGATAATTCGCCACAAGGCGGGTCAGTTCAAATTCCTGGTGACCTGCAAGACAACAGCGTAACAAAAAGTCTTACGGAACAGACTACCCTCATGTCTAAACTTTTGTTGCTGGTTGTTGTTGTTTTAATGGTTGCTCAGATCAAAGCAGATAATATTCAGATTCAGGCCACCAACACGGAAATTCGTCGGTCAAATGATGAAATTGAAAAATCAATGTTTTTTATGAATCAACAGTTCAAAGATTTGAGAAAGGAAGTTGAGGACTTAAGAAAAGAAAGGAAAGAGCAACTTACGTGTATAGATCGCCTGGAACAAAAAATAACCGATATAATAATAATAATAGATAGATCTCTAGATTCACTGCTGTCAAATTATTTTGACAATAGTGAAGACCTCACCGATACTCATTCGATCCTATACTGTGCAGCTGTAGCGGCTTGTCGGGTAGCTCATGTCAAGTTTCCAAAGACTGACAGAGTTATTCGACCAGCTGTACCAGCTTGGCAGGGCAGGATCGAACGTCGTATTGCTGAGGCTAGAGCACTCATTGGTAAACTTATCTGCTTCAGGCAGGGCAACACTCGTCCTAGAGTGATGCGCTTTGTGAGGCGGGCGTTTGCGGGGACTGATATCAGTCCTCGGGATTATCTGACCCGCGTCACAGAGCGTATCGACTTCCTGAAGCAGAAAGTCTATGCATGGGCAAATCGAATTCGTCGATATAAGCGGCGGGTGGAGCGATACACTCAGAATCGCACATTCCAAAGCAATGAAAGGTGGGTTTATAGGGCCTGGGAGCGACCTGACCAAGGTGTGACTGATACGTGCCTACCGAATGATGACGCCATGTGTTCGTTCTGGCGCAGCATCTGGTCGGTGCCTGTCAGCCACACCGAGGGTGACTGGATGAGTGAGATCAGGCGCACGTGCGATCTTATACCAGAAATGGGGGAATTACGATCAGCTCCCAAGATGTAACCCGTGCAGTCCGTCCGTTATCCAACTGGAAATCTCCAGGGCCGGACGGGCTGCACAATTTCTGGATAAAATGGTTTCTAAGCTCGCACGCTCGCTTGGCCGCTCAGTTCCAGTCTGCCTTAGAGCTAGGATCGCTACCTCAATTCCTAACTACAGGAATAACCCACCTGCTCCATAAATCAGGCAGTACTTCGGAACCTAAAAATTATAGACCGATCACGTGCTTACCGACGGTCTATAAAGTTCTTACATCCATTCTGAGAGCCAAAATTAATAATCACATAGATACAAATTCAATCATGTCTGCTTCTCAGAATGGATGTAGGAACGGGTCCCGCGGTACTAAGGAGCTTCTCCTAATCGATAATGCCATAAACCAACAGGTTCGTCGTTCCCGATTATAAGAAGGCCTATCACTCGGTTCCACATACATGGCTCATGAAGGTGTTGGAGTTGTACAAAATAAATCCAATACTCCGCACTTTCCTTGAGTCATGTATGGGGCAATGGACGACGGTCCTCTGCTATCCAGGATGTCGACAGATCCAGGAAAACAGCGAACCGATTAGGATTGAGCGTGGTATTTTTCAGGGCGACAGTCTGAGCCCACTGTGGTTTTGTCTGGCTCTCAACCCTCTCAGTACACTGCTGGAGGGTTCGGGGCAAGGCTACCAGTTGAGAAGAGGTGGTCAGGTCATATCACACTTGCTTTACATGGATGATTTGAAACTTTTTGCCCCCAGCAACTTACAACTCATGGAGCTACTGAAGGTAACGGAAACCTTCAGTAGCGCCATCAGGATGGAATTTGGGGTGGACAAATGTACGGTCATGCATGTAAAGCGAGGAGTGATTATGGAATCCGTGGGAACTCAACTCTCGGATTCCATACACCTAAGATCCCTCGGCTCAACTGAAACCTACAAGTATTTGGGTATGTCAGAGGCACTAGGCATCAATGTTGCTTATGTTAAACAGTCATTGAAGGAACGCTTCTTTGGCCGCCTGAATAAAGTACTGAATAGTCTTCTATCAGGCGGAAACAAGGTGCGTGCCTTCAATGGTTGGGTCATCCCTGTATTGATGTACTCTTTTGGCATACTTAAATGGACTCAGACTGAACTTGACGCCTTGGATAGGCGGGTCCGCAGAACGCTGACTGCAAATCGAATGCATCACCCACGTTCATCGGTGATGAGGCTGTATATCCCGCGGAAGTGCGGGGGTCGTGGCTTTTTAAATGCAAAGACCCTGCACAACCGCGAGGTATGCAGCCTTAGGGAATATTTCCTAGAAGCCGACGTGGGTATGCATCGAGGTGTGGTAGCGGTGGACAAAGGCCTCACTCCGCTCTCCTTAGGTACCGAGAATTGGCGCAAACCTGTAGTATTAGATACTAATGACCGCAGAGAAGTATGGCAGAGCAAGGAGCTTCACGGACGCTATTACCAGGCCCTTCATGGGTCTGACGTAGATACGTTAGCGTCCGTAGCCGGGCTACGTTTTGGTGACCTCTTCGGGGAAACCGAAGGTTTTGTCTGTGCAATTATGGATGAAGTTATGATGATGAATAACTATCGGAAATATATTGTGAAGGATGGTACGGTAGACATATGTCGGGCATGTCACAAACCGGGAGAATCCATTCGTCACATTATCTCCGGTTGTTCTCGTCTGGCTAACGGAGACTATTTGCATAGACACAACCTTGTAGCTAGGATTGTTCACCAGCAACTTGCTCTTAAATACAATCTCGTGGAATTAGAAGTACCGTACTATAGGTATGTGCCCGACCCAGTTCTCGAAAATGGCAATATTACACTGTACTGGGATCGGTCTATCATAAGCCTGATATAGTGGTAATAGACCGATTAGAGCGTCGCACAGTGATTGTTGATATAGCGGTCCCCTAATGACGAGAACCTCGTGAAAGCCGAGAAAGATAAGCAAATTAAGTATCTTGACTTGGCTCACGAGGTTGTTGACATGTGGGATGTGGATACAGCAATCATTGTGCCGATAGTCGTCTCAGCCAATGGCATAATAGCCAAGAGCCTCGACAAACATCTTAGGAGGCTCTCGTTGGGCAGCTGGATCAAGGGCTTGATCCAGAAATCAGTACTTCTGGACACGGCGCGAATTGTTAGGAGGTTCCTCTCTCAAGAGCCCTGACCACCGGTAGCTTGGACCCTGTTCCCGATACCGGTGGGCTACTGTTTTTTATATTTTTAAATGTTTTTTTTTTTTGTTTTATAGAAATATTTAAAAATGTAAATAATAATAATAATAAATAATAAATAAATCTTTATTCACATTTCATACATTGTTTTCATGTAATAATTGAGGCAGTCCCAGTAAGTTACGAGAGTACTTGTGTTGGGAATAATATGTATATAAAATGTAATAAAGGAGATAATAATAATATTCCACAACTTCCCACAAATCTTCTTCAGCACAAATCCCGATCGTCTGGTGTTGAACTGAGAAATATACCACAAGAAAATACGGAAAACCACACTAGTCTCTTAAAAACAGTCTGCAGTATCGGCAAAGCAGTTGGAGTGCTAATTCCCGAATCCGAGTTGCGTGACATCTATCGTCTACCAGGGAAGTCTACCACCTCTGACACCCCACGTCCAATAATTGCAGAATTTTCTAAAGTGCACGCAAAACATACACTCTTAGCTGCAATGCGGTCGTTTAACAAGATGAAGGGAAAAGAAGAAAAACTGAACACCACCTTGATTGGATTACCGGGAAAGTTCCAACCCGTTTACGTCGCTGAACAACTTCCTGCCAGCACCAAGAAGTTATTTTATCAATCCCGTGAGTTCGCCAAAAAGTACAAATATACAATACTGCTGGATATCCAATGGAAATATTTTCTTGCGGAAGCAAGAGAGCGACAAACAGATTTTAATCAGCACCGAGAAAAACCTGCAAGAACTAGGAAACAAAAATATCTGACTATGCCTAGAACTTACTGTAAATCTTTTTATTTTTTTTAGATTTTATTGTTTTAAGTTTGGTTAGATTATTTTTTATTTTAATTGTCATCTTTATATATTATGAAAACAGCTACTCATTAACTTACATAACCACACTCTCAAAAATACTACATATAGGGGAAGGGGGCCCAAAGCGAGCACCAGCCTAAAGCGGGCACCCCAAAAGGAATCAGCCTAAACGAACTCGACGCGGTCTCGCGTCTCATAGACGTTACCCCCCGCCCCGCCACTCTCCGCGGTAGTCGTATGTTGCACCTCGGACGAACGCTTCGGCTCGTGTGAAATAAAATATAATTTTGAAGTTTTTATGCAAAAAAAGGAAGGTATGTAGATTGTGTTTTGTCTAATTTTGAGTAATCAATGCTATTATTAAGATACATCTTGTGTATTGGCTTTATCTTACTTTATCTAAATATGAAAATAGATTTTAGGTTAGGCCGGATAAAAACGTGCACTTGGTGCAAAAGGCAAAGCGAGCAGGGCAAAATGAGCATACCCACTATGCCCACAAACTTAAAGGAGTTACGAATAATCTTAAAGAACAAGTGAAAAGTGAAAAGAAAAAAATAATCAAGAAATCAAAAAATCAAAAAATAAATCAATTTCAAAAGAGAATAAAAGTTCATACCATTGTCTTGTATGCAGCGAGCTATATATGGATTCTCATACAGAAGACTGGAACCAATCCGACGATTGCAAAATGTGGGCTCATGATAAGTGCACATCATACTCCGGAATTGGGTCATTTCATCTGATTATTGTCAAGAGATCTAACGTCTTTGATTGGATGCGTCAAAGGAGGAAAGTCTATCTATGTGGTAGTTTCTAATCATTCTATTTTTGAATGGCGAGAAGATTTTAAGTTCCTTTGTTAAGTAGTTTTAAGTCTATTATTCTTAATACTCTTTTTGATTTTGTGAAAATTTTATGAAACTACCAAGTAGTTTGTTACAAAAGTAATATATTTTTGTTTGAATTTAATTAGTCATTAATAATGTTGAATTTTGTTAGATTTTTCAATTTATGAAGAAAATACTGAAAAGTTACTAATGACGACTGAGTAATCATTAGAATTTGAAAGTTATTGTGCAATAAAGATCCATTATCTCTGCCTTTCTGATGTTTTCATGAATTTATTTCTTCTTATATGTACATTAGATATTAAAAATAGACGCATACTCGCTTTACCCGTTGCGTGCCCATTTTGCCCTAATGCTCATGCCCACTTTAGGCCAGCCTCCGGGCAAAGTGAGCATTCGAAAGAGTTTCATATTTTGGATGTTAGTTTAATATTCATGACACATACCTATGAGAAATTTATGTATTGGGTATGAAACTACAATAAATTAAGCATCTAATAGCATTAAAAGTATTACTCATCTATGTATTAATATATTTTTTTCTCTTGCTTAAACTTATGGTGCCCGTTTTGGGCACCCTTCCCCTAACACAAAATCCTAATCAGAAATATACTCACATTACATACACACACATAACAATACTCCTCATTCTCAAGATCACATATGTATGTGCGATGCACTTGCCATTCCAAATCTATGTTCAACTCTACATTATTACTCATGCTCCAACTACGAAATTACGTTGCATTTACTTGCTCATATAACAGGTCACGTTCTGATACGTTTATCTTAATTAAAAATCTCTAATTTGATTAACATTAATAACGTCCTTGACAAATTTACCGTTGGCAACTCTTTTATATGTAACCCAGAAGACTGTCGCAAGTATTGTAACGTCACTGGTAGCGATATTAAATTACTGCATTTAAATATTCGTAGTATAAATAAAAACTTCGATCAACTTCTAGTTCTATTGCATTTAACCAAAATTAACTTTGATATCATCGGTGAGAAACCGAATGCTGGCTGAGTAAAGCTATTAATTTACCTATATTGGAAGGTTTTCAGTCCCACTCAACTAAAATAAATCACAATCAAAATGATGGAGTTATAATGTACACTAAACTCAGGGCCGAGCCGTCCCTATGTGCGAAGTGTGCGGCGCACACAGGCGCCAAAGCAGAAGGGGCGCCGGATATAATGCCAGCATTAATTATTGAAATTATTTTTGTAATTAAAACATATTATTCTTTATAATTGAGTAGGTACAATCAGTGTAAAGTTAAACCACAGGCGTGAGTATTGTCTTTGAAGACCCCAAGACAATACTCATGTCTGTGGAAAAAAGTTAAGGCGCTTCATAGATTAGGCACACAGGCGCTGTCTAAGGTCAGCGCGGCCCTGACTAAACTGGGACTTCAGTATGGGAACCCACCTTCAAGGGCGGAACTTGTCTCATGTGTCAAATAGAGAACAAGTTAGCAGTAGTGGCAATCTACCGCTCTCCGTCATACAAGTACGAAGACTGATAATTTCAAGTCTAGCTTAACTAATGTCTATGATACCGTATCCGCCTGCCCAAATATAGTATTAGTGGGTGACTTAAACATTGATTTACTAAACTTAATGAGGACAGCAAATGCCTTGACTACAAATCTTAAATGCTTCTCAAGGGTTATTGCCCACTCACGAATTTCCCACTCGCCTTGACAAAAGCCTAGATCACATACTTTTAAAATTTAAGCTATTGTCGACTACCCTGGTACTAGAATCCCATATTACTGACCGCAAGCCGCTTCTCCTTGACATCCTAGACGCAAACCCTGCACGCAGCATATGCTACCACTTCACCCGCCTCAACCATGAAGCAATTAAGCTAGAACTAGAAAATACCGACTTTTCAAGTATATACTCTGAGCAGGATGCTAATGTATCTATGAACAAATTTATAGACATCGTAAAAATGGTCATATCCAAACACACAACTGAAACTAAAATCCCTAGACAAAGAAGAAATCTAAAACTCTGGATAACTCCTGGTCTTTTGAGATGCATTAAACACCGAGACAAGCTACACACTCAGTCCAAGAAAGCACCAGACAACCTTATACTTAAAACTACCTACAATCACTACCGAAACTTTTGTAATGGCTTACTCCGAAAGTTTAAAATATCATACGAACAGAGTGAGCTTGAGAAAGCAAGTAAGAAACCAAAGTTTTTATGGAAAACTATAAAGGAATTAACCAACTCTACAAAAGCACGTGCAAGCTCCGTTGAGCTCTTAAAATCACGTAATGCATCAGTAAATGAAGTCTGTAAATTTTTCAGTAACGTAGGAAAAAAGTTGGCTGACAACATTATATCCCAACACTACACGACGTCAAGTCAGAATAACGCACAGTCTCATCTAAATAGTATAAATCTCTCCCCTGTAAACTCTCTTGTCCTCTTAGAAGTAGATGGCTGAAACAGAGTCGCTTATCCTTCAGCTGCGAAATGAATGCGCTATTGGATGGGACGGTATCGCCTCTTCTATTGAAAAACTGTCACCACGTATTGACACCGCCACTGACCTCCATATATAACCGCCGTCTAAAATCGGGCGTGTTCCCGGATGCTCTTAAAAAGGCGTTAGTCTATCCTATACACAAGGACGGGATCAGAAGCTGTGTCAATAATTACAGGCCTATATCTGTTTTGCCGACACTTTCTAAGATTCTTGAGAGAACCTTAAACACAGTACAACTGTACGCAGATTGCAAGGTACTTACAGTCCGTCAGCTTTTTGTGCTTCTATTTGTCCTTAGGAAACATAGTACACTTCCCCCGTCTAACTCACTTTTGCTAAGCATCAGTATTATGTTGTAATCAGCGCTCACATCTACAAAAAGATACATAAAATACTGAATATCTTAGACCTCAACAAACACAACCTAAAATCAAAAGTGACAGAATGGCTACTTAAACAGGACTATGCTGCTACGGAGACTTTACTTAATCAGCAAACATCCATCTCCATTCTGGCACTAATACCTGTTCCTGTACTAGCATCCATTCACACTCGCATATACAACAACTTTTCTCTCACTTACACACCAACACTACTCTACCTACTTATTCACCCTCCCACACAAATACCTACACCTTCAATTACATTCATTCACTCTCACCCTAGCACTCTTAATACATATATACTCACCCATTATTTAAGTACCTACCTATAAATATATTATCCCCTTCTAAGGTAAATTGACACCATCCACTCATTTATTAAATAGGACTGTCATTGTAAAACACTGTCTCTTAATATACAGGGTACCCTAGTTTAAGAGGCAGAGTTTAATTTTTTGTGTACAGATTTCTATGGCATCCAAATGTCTTATGTAAATGTTCTCTTCGATACATCACAAATTGTAAAATACAAGTGCTACTATCTGTAGGTATATTTTGGGAAATAAATATATTTATTATTATATAAGGAAGTTCACCTTACCATCTGCTTAGCTGTTTGGCAACTATGTAATGGTCAGCTTCCAGTCTAACGTGGTACAGCTGAATACTATATTTTACATGGAGCGTCTGCCTATCTGACCTCCACAACCCAGTAGCTGGGTAACACGATACCCCTTGGCTAGTTCATTGTCCGATTTTCTGGCTTCTGACTACCCGTAACGACTGTCAAAGATGTACAAATTACAACGCAACGTTAAGCCATTGCTTGCTCCCGAAGCAATGGCTTAACGTGTTTTCCAAGGCACGGAGAAATCTCCATATCTTAAAATAGGCAAGCGTATACTCGTGCGGCTATTATAAATTTAATTTGACATGATTTTTTTATTTTTTTTTTATTTATTATTATTAACTTAATTGACTTTTAATATATCTTTGAATCTTTTTGTATGTAAATTTCTCCCTTTGTATTTTAAATTAGGAAGCCGAGCAATTGTTTGAATTTGTGTATTTTGATTTTATTTTATATGGGTCTTAGACCTGAAATAAATGTTTTTTTTTATTATTATTATTATTATTTAGCCACAAGCTATATATAAGTAGTAGTAGATCTACGTCTCTCTATCGATCTGTACTAATATTATAAAACGGAAAAGTTTATTTGTTAAAAGCACTAATCATCGAAAGTCATGGGTAGATTTCGATGGAATTTGGCATGGAAGTAGGTTGAAGCTTGAGAAAGGCTATAGGCAACTTTTTATCCGATTGCAAAAGAAGTAGGGTTATGTTTTTATGGTGGTAAAGTCCACGTGAGCTCTGGCCCGTGCGGCTACTAGTAACGAGGTACTCACGTGAAGGAGGTGGCGAGCAGCGAGCCGGCGTCCACCTCGCGGTCGAACTCGGACTTGAGGAAGTCCAGGCAGCCGTTGTCCCCGAAGGCGCCCCACTCCACGTCCACGCACACGTCGCGCACGCGCTCGTGCGCCGCCTCCCAGTGCGACACGCGCGACGCGCGCTCCATGTAGCAGCCGTTCGAGCCCGTGCCCAGGATCACGCCGATCTGAACACACCAACATTTATTCAAGTTATAATATAATTTATGAAGTTGTACACTGACAGCCCTAAACCTATCTCGTTTAAGTTCTGTCCATCCAAAGGTTATCTGTAAGATCGTCCTGTGCGATAAGACCGCCCCTAGTTTTATAATTTGTATCCATAATTATATTATAAAGTGTACAATAAAGTTTAATAAATAAATTATCACACCTCATGATAAGCAGTAGGTCAGGTCTACGATGGAACGAGCGAGCCCAGGAAATGTCATAATTATGTGGCATTCATTAAACCATTTAAAATGTATTGTTTACTTTATGGTTTACTTTGTGTTTATTATGCACCTGCCATGTTATCTCTTCACCTCCCATGGTTGACTGGTAGAGAATGTATTAAGGCATTAAGTCCGTCATTTGGACTTTTTTGTGTCGTATAGTTTTAATAATACAGGGTTATTGGTAAAACAGTAATAACCTCTCAGGAATGCATTTACTAACATCATAACTATTGTTCTATGACTATTTAGAAAACATAATACGTGTATCAGAAACTAACCTTCAAGATCCTCTCCGCTGCCTTTTGTACTATCAGTTTACTTACATTACCAAAGCTCTGCTGCCTCTTACCTAGATTACTAGCGCTTTTTTTGCAGACTGCGTAACATTTACAGCGTTCTATTGAAATATTTTGATTTTTGTAAGAAAATCTGATGAATTATGAAAAGTCATAGAACAAAAGTTGTTATTTATAATATTACTAACATAGTCCTGACAGGATATTAGTGTTTTACCAATAACTCTGTTACATTATAATCCTCCTGACTGGACTGGCCACTGAAGCTAATCTTAACAGAGGCTAACCATTTGTACAGGAGATATTATAGTGCAGAAGTACATATGTGCGCAAGTACAGATGCATTCACTATGCATTTACTCTCATAGCCCGAAGGGACGACAATCAGACACGAACAGAGAGAGAACAGGCGCAGGACCAACGGCTATCGAAACACGAACAATTTGTAATAGAAAAATCCAAGACCACTTTTTGGAAATCGAACCAGTCGTGCTTGCGACCCCTAACGAGGCAGTTAACAATAGACATGAGAGTTTTGCTCACTCCAACGTGGGGGTGCAGATGCGCGCCGGCATCGAGTCAGTCGTGCTTGCGACCCCTAACAAGGCAGTTAATAATAGACATGAGAGTTTAGCTCACCCCAACGTGCGGATGCATGTGCGCGCCGGCGACGAGCGTGCCGGTGGTGTCGTTGAGCAGCACGCGCACGTGCACGCGCAGGCCGCGCGCGCGCAGGCTCGCCGCCAGCAGCGCCGCCACGTCCACGCCCGCCAGCCCCGAGCACTTGAAGCTCTTGGTCCACGTGATCAGCTCGCCCGACGAGATCGAGTGCTGCTTCATCGGGAACGAGAACGTGAAGCCTGCCGAACAGAACGCCACTGTGAAACTAGTGCAAGTATCGTTGAGCTTATAGATAACTCGGATATTCTATCTTAACTGGTAAATAGTACATAAAAAAATAATCTTTACTGATATTATAATAAAGTAAAATTTGTTTGTATGTAGGGGGTAATCTCCACCGGGGTTGCGGGAATGTTCTAACGGGATACCGCGGCCCCGGAACTTAAGGGCAGCTGAAGGAACAGGGTGGGTTTTTAGTCAAAAGAAGTCTGACACTCCCTTCCGCTCTACTCAGAGTGAGAGGAGTCATTCGATTATTTTCCGATACAGAATAAAAGGTGGTAATCTCAAGAACTTATCATCAGATTCTTAAAATTATTTCTTTGGTAGTAGGGTGCATTATTGGTGAGAACTATACATTATTTCGAAATCCACGCAGACGAAGTATATATAAGATACTAGTATTTGCGTGTTGCGCGAGGTGCAAGCACCTCGCGTGCTTGTGAAATTAAAAAAAAATTGGGGCGGGGTGATGGGGGGTTTAGTATTTGCGTGTTGCGCGAGGTGCAAGAACCTCGCGTGCTTGTGAAAAAAAAAAAAATTGGGGCGGGGTGATGGGGGGGTTTAGTATTTGCGTGTTGCGCGAGGTGCAAGCACCTCGCGAGCTTGTGAAAAAAAAAAAAAAAAGGGTTGGGGGGTTATGGGGGGGGGTTGCAGAAGTATTTCGACTAAAGCATTGCCCCTCTAAATGAATCTGAAAAAAAAAATGTTCCAAGTCTCTTAATTTCCGAGATCCGCCTAAAGGGGGGGAGAAGGGGGGCGGGGGGGGACTTTGAAAAATGGTTTTAACTTTACCGAGCCTCCTCTATACGAATCCGTAAAAAGAAAAAAATACGGGTCTCGTAGTTTCCGAGATACGATAGGGGGGGGGGGAGAAGGGGGGGGGGAAAGGGGAGGTTTGGCACTTTTCCCGTAGGTTTGAGAGTTACTTGTTTACGAATCTGTCAAAATATACCCACCTCCCCATCCACCATCTGGGAGAACAATTATGTCAATGAGTCAGTCAGTCAGTCAGTCAGTCAGTGGTAATTTAGCTTTATATAGTACAACTAGTATTTGCGTGTTGCGCGAGGTGCAAGCACCTCGCGTGCCTATGAAAAAAAAAATGGGGGGAGTGATGGGGGGTTTAGTATTTGCGTGTTGCGCGAGGTGCAAGCACCTCGCGTGCTTGTGAAAAAAAAAGTGGGGGGGGTGATGGGGGTAGATGGGGGGGGTTTAGTATTTGCGTGTTGCGTGAGGTGCAAGCACCTCGCGTGCTTGTGAAAAAGAAAATAATTGGGGCGGGGTGATGGGGGGGTTTAGTATTTGCGTGTTGCGCGAGGTGCAAGCACCTCGCGTGCTTGTGAAAAAAAAAAAAAAAAAGAGGTGGGGGGGGTTGCACAAGTATTTCGACTAAAGCATTGCCCCTCTAAATGAATCTGAAAAAAAAAATGTTCCAAGTCTCTTAGTTTCCGAGATCCGCCTAAGGGGGGTGAGAAGGGGGGCAAGGGGGGCGACTTTGAAAAATGGTTTTTACTTTACCGAGCCTCCTCTATACGAATCCGTAACAAAAAAAAAATACCGGTCTCGTAGTTTCCGAGATACGATAGGGAGGGGGGAGAAGGGGGGTGAAAAGGGGAAGTTTGGCACTTTTCCCGTAGGTTTGAGAGTTACTTGTTTACGAATCTGTCAAAATATACCCACCTCCCCATCCACCATCTGGGAGAACAATTATGTCAATGAGTGAGTGAGTCAGTCAGTCAGTGAGTGGTAATCTAGCTTTATATAATATAACTAGTATTTGCGTGTTGCGCGAGGTGCAAGCACCTCGCGTGCTTGTGAAAAAAAAAAGTATTTGCGTGTTGCGCGAGGTGCAAGCACCTCGCGTGCTTGTGAAGCAAAAAAGTGGGGGGAGATGGGGGAGTTTAGTATTTGCGTGTTGCGCGAGGTGCGTGCTTGTGAAAAAAAAAAAAGGGGGGGGGATGGGGGGGGCTACAGAAGTATTTTGACTAAAGCATTGCCCCTCTAAATGAATCTGAAAAAAAAAATGTTCCAAGTCTCTTAGATTCCGAGATCCGCCTAAAGGGGGGAGAAGGGGGGCGGGGGGGGGGGGGGG
Organism: Tholera decimalis; assembly: GCA_943138885.2. Lineage (NCBI taxonomy): Eukaryota > Metazoa > Arthropoda > Insecta > Lepidoptera > Noctuidae > Tholera > Tholera decimalis. The sequence goes on from OW964577.2 coordinate 611,944, forward strand.
GGACTTTAAAAAATGGTTTTTACTTTACCGAGCCTCCTCTATACGAATCCGTAAAAAGAAAAAATTACGGGTCTCGTAGTTTCCGAGATACGATAGGGAGGGGGGAAAAGGGGAGGTTTGGCACTTTTCCCGTAGGTTTGAGAGTTACTTGTTTACGAATCTGTCAAAATATACCCACCTCCCCATCCACCATCTGGGAGAACAATTATGTCAATGAGTGAGTCAGTCAGTGAGTGGTAATCTAGCTTTATATAGTATAACTAGTATTTGCGTGTTGCGCGAGGTGCAAGCACCTCGCGTGCTAGTGAAAAAAAAAAAAAAAAAAGAGGGGGGGGGGTGATGGGGGGGTTTAGTATTTGCGTGTTGTGCGAGGTGCAAGCACCTCGCGTGCTTGTGAAAAAAGAAAAAAAGGGGGGGGGAGATGGGGGGAGATGAAGGGGTTTAGTATTTGCGTGTTGCGCGAGGTGCAAGCACCTCGCGTGCTTGTGAAAAAAAAAAGGGGGGGGGGTGATGGGGGGAGATGGGGGGGGGTTAGTATTTGCGTGTTGCGTGAGGTGCAAGCACCTCGCGTGCTTGTGAAAAAAAAAAAAAAAAAGGTGGGGGGGGTGATAGGGGGGGGGGTTGCAGAAGTATTTCGACTAAAGCATTGCCCCTCTAAACGAATCTGAAAAAAAAAAATTTTCCAAGTCTCTTAATTTCCGAGATCCGCCTAAAGGGGGGGAGAAGGGGGCAAGGGGGGCGACTTTGAAAAATGGTTTTTACTTTACCGAGCCTCCTCTATACGAATCCGTAAAAATAAAAAAATACCGGTCTCGTAGTTTCCGAGATACGATAGGGAGGGGGGAGAAGGGGGGTGAAAAGGGGAGGTTTGGCACTTTTCCCGTAGGTTTGAGAGTTACTTGTTTATGAATCTGTCAAAATATACCCACCTCCCCATCCACCATCTGGGAGAACAATTATGTCAGTGAGTGAGTCAGTCAGTCAGTGAGTGGTAATTTAGCTTTATATAATAGAACTAGTATTTGCGTGTTGCGCGAGGTGCAAGCACCTCGCGTGCTTGTGAAAAAAACTAAAGCATTGCCCCTCTAAATCAAGTATTTGCGTGCTTGTGAAAAAAAAAAAAAAAAAAGGGGTGGGGGATGGGGGAGGGTTGCACAATTATTTCGACTAAAGCATTGCCCCTCTAAATGAATCTGAAAAAAAAAATGTTCCAAGTCTCTTAGATTCCGAGATCCGCCTAAAGGGGGGGAGAAGGGGGGCGGGGGGGGACTTTGAAAAATGGTTTTTACTTTACCGAGCCTCCTCTATACGAATCCGTAAAAAGAAAAAAATACGGGTCTCGTAGTTTCCGAGATACGATAGGGGGGGGGGAGAAGGGGGGGGGAAAAGGGGAGGTTTGGCACTTTTCCCGTAGGTTTGAGAGTTACTTGTTTACGAATCTGTCAAAATATACCCACCTCCCCATCCACCATCTGGGAGAACAATTATGTCAATGAGTGAGTCAGTCAGTCAGTCAGTCAGTGGTAATTTAGCTTTATATAGTATAATGAGTGGTAATCTAGCTTTATATAGTATAATTTACCATGTTAATTCATTGTTTCGAGTTTCCAATATTTCGGCACTGTTGCAAGTGTAATGTATGTATGAATAAGGTTACATTATATTGTTATCGACATAGTTTCAATTCACAGTAGTGTGGTTTTGGAAAAAGTAATGAGAATTTAGATAGAAGACTAAAATATACAATATACAGGGTGTACCTAAGTAACATTGTCTGACAAACCGATATGGATTCCGTACATAATTTTGGAATTCATATATTCAATTGAAAATATCATTAGATTAGTTATGAATAACGATTATGAACAGTCTGAAGTTCTAACAGAATTTTTTACAGTGTTTTTAACACTGTATAAAAGCTTTCCCCTTTTTTATAGTAATGAATTAACTGACCTCGTTCGCAAACGCGCGCCTACATGAATTGTGAAGGATTTAGATGGGTTGTTTTCAATTCATTTCATGCTCAAAGATTACTATCTCGGTATCCAGTGATTTATGACATTAATGACTGTCGTAAATGTTCGTATTCCCGAAGTTTGCTTTACGATGTCCCTGACACCCTGTATATTAGGTACAACAACAGTGGGCAAGAATAGGTCTTTGGAGATAAATATAAAGTGTGTGACATACCTAGAGAGAACTCCTGGTCCTCCATGCCGAGCTGCTGCAGGAAGTCCTGCACGCAGTCGGCCAGGAAGTTGAACAGCTCTTCGCCTGTGCCCAGCCGCAACGCATTGCTGCAACACGAGAACTTCGATATCAACTATCTGTACGAAAGCTATCTAAAACTGGCTGTGACAGGTGATTTAAGAAAACGCTCTCCACGTTCGCGCGTTCGGCCATTTTCTCTAGTTTGTAGTAATTATAAGTCACCCAGTATTCGAAATTAGACCATAATTAATTTAACCGTGCTTATAAAAATATTACCTTTTCACTCCGTCTCCATATAAACACTAACAATGCCAAATTTTGTTCTCCTCGACTTGCGTATTTTCGTAAAAATTATCTGCTTTTTACGAAAATACAAAAGTTTATGCTTCCGATATATATATATAGTCATAGTAAATGGTTTCATGATGGATGGATGTAGTAGGAACAATGGACATAGTAGGAGCTGCTGATGCAAATGGTTATATGTTCGGGACCATACTTCTCAGGCCACACAGGACATATAGGACACAGGCTAAAGACACAGTTGAAAGAGGTGCAACGCTCATGGTATAATGTCACTTTATACATATAAACCTTCTTTTGTACGACTTAATACATGATATGTGTGAACAGTAACCTGATGTGGTATTGCTGCACAGAATGATATTTCCAGAACCATACTTTTTCGGTCACAGGACATGATGGACAGGCTATAGACGCATTTGGCAGAGCTGCAACGCTCAACAACGCCACTTTCTACATAGAAACTTTCACTTCTCCAACTTAATAATGTGTGTGAGCTGAGACCTGATGGTGTACTGCTGCACGTCCTGGCGCACCAGCTGGCCGGCGCGCAGCTCCAGCAGCAGCACGCGGAAGTTGGTGCCGCCCAGGTCCAGCGCCAGGAACACGCCTTCCTCTGCAACATGACACACATATCATCAGCAAGGAACTCCCACTTATCAACTATGTCCCTACTATTAGGGTTAATCTTCCGCTCACTGCCCGTCAGGACAACGTCACGTGCTGGCGTTCGACAGACCTTCAAATTAACATGTATAAGTATTCTTCTTTATTTACGTATTGAGTGAAGGCCTAGTCTAGAGGCTCCCTTCCAGCTATTAGGGCTTATATCTTATGTGAACTACCATCATTATCATATGCTTAGCCTTTTCTCAACAATATCAGGGTTGGCACCTGGCTTCCACAACCCAAAAGCTGGATAACAAGATAACCCCTTGGCAAAACTGATGTCAGATTTTCTGGCTTCTGTGTACCTGTAACGACTGTCCAAGATGTATAAATGACAGCTGAGACTAAGAGCTGCATGTGCTTTCCGAAGCACAAAAGAATCTCGATCTGTTAACATGTTTTTTTTTTTGGGGTTAATAATAAATTTTATTTCAAAAAAGGATATTTGTAATACATTAATGGGTACTAAATCTAAAATGTGAACTAGTAGTAGGTACTGTTCAGGACTACAATTGGCCCAGTGCAACGATAACTGGGGTGTCCGGAACTGTCCACGGTACGTGGAGCTATAAACGTTGCTTTCAAACAAAGTTCTTACAAAGGCCTACTTCTACTAGGCTTCGGCCTACAATCATATACATAAATAGTTACAAATAACACTCACCTAAGCTGTAGACGGCAATCAGGATCAGCTTGATCACGTCTAAATGTGGTTTGTATGTAATATGAGATGAGTAATTGAAAGTGTGAAAGTCAAGTGTGTGGACGTTCACAAGGCGCCAGTCTCCAGATGGCGCGGTTCCAACAGCATTCACAGCACCACTCGCACAGGATTGAAGCTATTTTATCACTATTTTTTCCAACAAGGGCGCGTGCCACGAGGTGGCCACAACCGGCGGCGATAAATCCAAGACTATCCCAGGTTTTTCATCAAAATGGGGATTACACTTCAACAATAGATAATCGCGACCCAATTATCGGTCTCAACACGCGAATCCAACGATATTTTACCAATTATAATTAACTCAACAGGTCCCAATCGGACGGCATTTTTTCCAACAACCGGAACCAAAGTCTATCTGTCAAGTCAAGTAATGTCAAGATCAAATTCTTTATGTCAAAAGGGTGCGTTCTGTTTCACGTCGGACCGAACATCTAACCCCCCGGACGGGCCTACCCGTCCGCTAATCAATTGGAAGTCTTGACAAGGTTGCAAATTCAACACAGCTTCAATGCGGCCAAATACCGTAGCTAGTTCCTCAAAGGTGAGAACGGTGTCTCCCAACAATCTCCGCCAGCGTCCCTTTGCCGCTTTCACCGCGGCCCCAAAAATACCCCCCCAATGAGGGGCAGGCTGGCGGGTCAAACAACCAAGTGACCCCTCGGCGGGCCAAACTATTACCAATGTCAACCTGGTTCTCATTAAGGAAGGCGTATACCTCCTTCAAATAGTTACTTGTACACTTGTAATTCGTACCGCAATAAGACCTAATCAAGGAAGGTAACCCACGGCGAGACACAAATCTTTCCAAAGTCGCCTCAAAGGCCTCTGTCGAGAGGGAGGTTACCAGCTCCACTTACTATTACGAAGGGTGGACGTCTTCAACAAAAGGGGACCAACAAATCCGTTACGACGCCAGCAAAGGGCCTCGTCTCATTGACGCGATCAGCCGACAAAATCCAAAATTCTCGCTGCCGAATGGCCAACAGCGCATTGCAACCGGCATGCGACTTCTTAGTGTGACGATCAGTCACCAACAATTGAACCAAGTGGCCCTCCTTGGGCAACAAAAGGGGGTGACGGGCCCCATAAGGAAGGCTAGAGTGCCTCAACCGTCCTCCAACAGGGTTTCCCGAAGTGGCTCGTCCCAACCAAGTTCAGTTATAACAAGGGCAGGAGCACCAATTTCAGGGTAAGGACAACTCACAAGGGTGACCTCAAACCAGGTCCTTCCCTCAACAGTGGTGTCAGCCGGTTCGCCAATTCCCCAAATCCTGCCTGAAAGGTCGTTCACCTTCAGGCCAACCTGTCCCGCTAACCAAGACGACAAAAGGCAACCCCGGACTCCCGTGCCCAAAATGGCACGGACCACAATTGAGTCACCCAAGGGTCCCCAGACCTTGACCGAGGCCGTTGGCAACAAAACCGTCGTGATCGGGGGGGTCCTTTAGCGGGGCAGGCGTCAATCTCTTAGTGATGTCTGGGCGGCGACCGATCGCCGCATCCAGGCTGCCTTCGTTCTCGACGAGGCCAACAATCCAAATATTCGTCGCTCGCCATCACTGGAGGGGCATATCCCACCGGATGCCCGAATGGCGGAGGGCGCGACTCCAGCCGGGGACGTTCCGCCAACGGAGGGGAAAGGCAGCGGCGCCGACCCGGCCACTGCTGCCTAGCAGACAATGCGCGTTCTCCCTGACAAGGGGAGACCAAATGGCGCTCGTGGGGCTCCCGTTCAACTTGCGCTGGGGGTGGAGAGTGGCGTACAGAATTGCGGGTCTCAGCCCGGTGCTCGTCTCCGGGGTACCCCCCCTTGCGCGAACCCCCCTCAGAAGCTGGTCTGCTGGAGCGGTTCGCGTTGGCGCACAAAATCTCCAAGTGGGACCCTTCACAAATTCTACACGGGCGGGGGTCGGGGCAGTCCCGATGGAAGTGGGCCCCCAAGCACGAAAAGCACAAACGGCGTGCGTTGACAATACGGTGGCGGGCACTTACGTGCAAATTCAAAAGGTCCGGGCAACGCGCCATGACATGCCCCGTTGCCTTACAAAAGTCACAATGATGAGGACTCCGGGCACCAGCAAAACGAGGGGCGGGGCGAACATCAACAGGCCCCCTAGCCCGAGGACTCCGGGCGCCAGCCAAACGGGGGGCGGGGCGATCATCAACAGGCCCCCTAGCCCGAGGACTTCGGGCGCCAGCAAAACGGGGGGCGGGGTGAACATCAACAGGCCCCCGAGCCCTAGTCCGTCCCTGGTCTCTAGGCCGAGAAGGTAGTGGGGGTGACCCCGTGGCGCCACGAGTGTTATCCGAAAACCGACACTCGTCTTCCAAAAATTTGAGGAGGTCGTCAAAGGGGGGAAGATGGGTGGCACTATCCCCACCATACTTCTGCTCAAAACGTGACCTCAGCTCCGCGGGGAGCAACTGCAGCACTATGTGCACCAACAAGTAGGACCAATGTTCTACCGGTAACTCCAAGCGTCTCAAAGCGTTGGTCGCTGAGACCAACGGGTTCAGCAAGTAAGTGCGCAACGTCGACGTGCTGACAATGGCCGGTAGCCCCAAAATCTGGTCGATGTGCACATCAGCCAGGCAGCGCTTGTTCTGATACCGTCGGCAGAGAAGCTCCAGAGCGGTCGGGTAAGAGGAATCCGTCACCGGCAAGTGCTGCACCAAGGCTCTGGCTTCGCCCTCCAGGACAGACAATAAATAGGCCAGCTTCTGGGCAGGTCCGAGGTCCGAGCGTGCATCGACAAGACTCTTAAAGAGATTTAGGAAGCCCAGCCAGTGGTCCAAGCGACCGTCCAAATGTGGCAGCTCCAGGGTGGGCAGCCTACTCAATAGTCCAGGGCCTGCAACAACAGGGGTCTGCGGCTTGGCCGCATCAGGCACCCGGCTCTTCAAAATTTCCCGCGCTCGTAGACATATGACATCCCCCAGGTGGACAATCTGGTCATAGTCACCCAAAATCTTATCGCGGGCTGTCTGATCCATCACCCCCAAATCCACGTCCATGATGTACTCGTTGAAGCGTATGAGCGCAGCATCAGCTGACTTGATGCTCTCAATCACTTGCCCATACCGAGCAAGGGTGAGCTCTTCCAATTCTACACGCTCAACCGTTGCAGCTGCCGATGTGAACCATCTCAACTGTGAGGTCAATCCGGCAGCAGCCTCCCTGACTGCCCTTAATGAGGCCATTGCAACAAACAAATATCAATACAAAACACCAATCAACAACCAACAATCAAATATTAAACAAACATCAATGACTTGTTAGCCGACCAAATAATTTCAACAAAATAAAAATTCAAATTTATTATTTCAAGTCCAAATCCGACCCTGTACTTATTCCAAGTATGAATCTAGCTTGGTACAGATGGCTAGTTACAAGATAAATAACAATTCAATGTATATATTGTGCAGGATCACACCAACAATTAAATACAACAATTGAAGTATAATATTGCTCCGGACAATCTCTAACAACAATCCAATAATTACTATAAATGCAATAACCAATACACACAATTCAAGTCCTATTATGTTAGACTATGTGTAATTATATATATTATCCATATTATTTAGATAACCTTTCAAATTCAGATCAATGACATTCAATTATTAATTGCAACAAATACCAAATTATGTACCAAATTATGTACCAAATTATACCAATAATTCCTAATTTCACAAATAAATCCTACTTGTCAATTCACTACCAAGGGGCTAGCACTACAAATTACAGTACAAACTACAAGTACTATTTGAGCCCGGCTGACATGGTAATATATTCAAAACTTATTAAGTTATAAGTTGTGTTAAGTAATCAAACCAAAGTTACTTTCAAAACTTCCAATTAAACCAGTGGATCTTATATTATAAGAGCCACGCCTGCTACCAGAATGAATCAGTGGATCTTATAAGAACCACGCTCTGCTACCACTTTGTTCAGGACTACAATTGGCCCAGTGCAACGATAACTGGGGTGTCCGGAACTGTCCACGGTACGTGGAGCTATAAACGTTGCTTTCAAACAAAGTTCTTACAAAGGCCTACTTCTACTAGGCTTCGGCCTACAATCATATACATAAATAGTTACAAATAACACTCACCTAAGCTGTAGACGGCAATCAGGATCAGCTTGATCACGTCTAAATGTGGTTTGTATGTAATATGAGATGAGTAATTGAAAGTGTGAAAGTCAAGTGTGTGGACGTTCACAAGGCGCCAGTCTCCAGATGGCGCGGTTCCAACAGCATTCACAGCACCACTCGCACAGGATTGAAGCTATTTTATCACTATTTTTTCCAACAAGGGCGCGTGCCACGAGGTGGCCACAACCGGCGGCGATAAATCCAAGACTATCCCAGGTTTTTCATCAAAATGGGGATTACACTTCAACAATAGATAATCGCGACTCAATTATCGGTCTCAACACGCGAATCCAACGATATTTTACCAATTATAATTAACTCAACAGGTCCCAATCGGACGGCATTTTTTCCAACAACCGGAACCAAAGTCTATCTGTCAAGTCAAGTAATGTCAAGATCAAATTCTTTATGTCAAAAGGGTGCGTTCTGTTTCACGTCGGACCGAACAGGTACTTACTACTATTCTACAAATCTGTGGGTGTGGTTGTGCTCTCCTAGGTAAGCTGCGATACAGCCTGTGTTTAGGAGAAGCAGTGCCCGCCCCATTATTGAATATAATTGATTTTCTAACAATTAAATTAAGGACTATCTATCTATCTTTTAATATATTTTACAATTAATAAAATAAAAATCTTAATCTTAATTTGTATAAGTCTCTTACATGTATGTGTGTGTTGTGTGTTTGTGCGTGTTTATATTTGTGTAGTGCATGTTTATGTATGTGGTATGTTGCTTATCCTTAAAAACCGACTCGCGTGGCTGTTATTATTTAGCCACGAGCTCCTCATATTTAAGGACTCAGATTAATTAAATTCTTTATTTTCGCTTTCAGCTATTACGACTCAGGGCTTATGTGAACCATGGCTGTGGAAACTTGACCATGCTCTTCATGATCTCTTGGGTAGCCCACAGTTCGTTAGAAAAATCATCAAAAGACTTCTACCGGTCTGGGTAGAGTGGAAGGGAGTGTCAGACATTTACTGACTAAACCCCCCCCCCCTGCTGCTTCACTTGCTCTTGTAATCCGAGGCTACAGTAGAACATTCCCGCAACGATCTCTTCTAACCTGCCAGACGTGTTGGACTGTTGGTACATACCGGTTCCGTCGGGCAGTTCAGGCACGTAGGTGTTCTCCATCTGCAGGCTGGAGGGCTCCTGCTTCAGGCCACGCTCCAGCTCCTCCTCGAACACGGTGGCGACGCGCTGCAGCACATCTCCACACAATACCAGGTCGGCCAGCCTTGCTTCCACCTGGAAAACACAGAAGAAGCTCTCAATACTGGAAAACGATATCAGTACAGCAAGCGTCACTAAACGCTTCTGCAATAGCAGAGTCATCGTAAATGTTTTGGGATGCCAGGCTATCCTGGAGACTAAGCTGAAACGTGTCCACCAGTATGCATTACAGAGCAATGCAATAAATCTATGATTTGATTGTGGAAATAATATAAGACTGTCCACAAATATTGCACTTTTTTCATTTCCGCGCCCTCTCAAGATTTTCTTGCAGTGCAATAAAAGTTTTGCAAGATTATTAATAGCAGTACCTAGTGATAAAATTGATTTGCATTGCTGGTTAGAGCAAATTTTAAATAAACTTTCATTAATATCTTTCTTGACTCTCTCATTGAAGGAAATTGTTGACATTAAAACAAGTCACTCAAAATGAGATTAGTTTTAGTTAAGCATTTTGGATGTGGTGATCCGTGTTTGTTGCACTGATTTATAAATAATATGTTTTGCATGATATCTAAACAAATAAATAAAAAATAGGGTCCTATCCGGAAGAGCTCTTTCACCTAAGTTCACTTATTTACAACAACGCATCATACAGTGTTCAGCGCGGTGCGAGACATATTCAATCATTAAAAAACAATTTCATATTGAAACTAGTTAAAGAATGTGCAGCACAGAGAGCTCATCAATCATAATGTATACGTTAGTATTGCAGTGCGAGCGGTGCTTACACGACAACGATACAGCGGCGCCCATCGATCACCTTTGACAGCTGTACCAACTTGTGGCGCGAGCAGCGAGCGACACGTGCGGTGCGGCCGACAGCCGACACGAGCGACTAATTGAACCAACTTTACGGTAGCAGGTCTGTATGTACGTCTTATAGAGCAACTGTTGCTTTGATGAGACGTTCAAGGGGTGTTTCACAGGTAAAAAGAGTAAGCAAATTAAGCACTAGTATATAAATTTTGGTTTAAAAGTTTACTTTTCTTTGTTAACGAAAATATTTATGTTTATGTTGAACGATAAACCATAGGCTTGCCTAGTTTGGGAGACATGTAGACACCTTGTATTAATAGCTTTTATTTTTTTGTTTGTATTAATATAGTTTAAAAATAAAGAGAAAAGAGACGCACTTTGGGCCCTGTGAATCTTTCTATCATCTAGAGTCTATCTGTCTAGACTGGAACCTTCTGCGACATTTGATCCTGACACCATTTGATGTCGTCCTCTGTTTATGAAATGTGTTGATTTGTCGGGAGGGTCATTGCCGCGGCATTCAAAAAGTTTATCGAACGTTATCTTGCGACAAGATTAGACATTAAATGAAATCGCACGGCCTCAATGAGTAGGCAGAACTGGGCGTAGTATCAGTACATGTGTGTCGCGCAGTGTCGCGTGGAGTCGGGACACTGATAGCGGTGTCTGAGATAACACGATACGATACTTATGTATAAAACAAAAACGTATGTATATGGATTAAGAAGATTATCTTACTCTTTATTAGCTATCATTTGCTCAAACGGACGGCACAGAATATCGGCGTCGTTGCGACCCGGACGTGCCGTCATTTAGACAGAAGCATTTGAATTTTTGACATTATTATTATTTGTAATTATTTCACTATTATTTGTATATAGTCAAGAATGAATAGGTTACTTCTAGGCAAACGTGCTTCATCTTCTCTTCATTCTTCATGTTTTTTTTTACGATAATAGGCTCACATTTGACCACCATCTCACCTGATGGCAAGCGATGATGAGGTCGAAGATGAAGCACGTTAGTCCTGACTATAAGACCCCAGGCCTATAGCTATTAGGCAACACACAATATAGACCTACATGGCAGCAGGCACGTTTATCAGCAATATTTACCTACGGAAGATGCAGCATGAGCTCTGCATCATACTTTTCACTCGCCGGAGTCCCGCTACATTCACGTAAACGTTTCGATTCAACATATTTCTTCTTGTTTGGGACCTTTATAATACCTAAATATCTAGCAAGTCCCTGTCCTGTCCAGACAAGAGGACACCGTATGACTTGTCATGTCATGTCAAGCACCAGCTTCGCACGCCATGCGCCCGCGTATCTAGTTGATAACCTGCGGTTAATAGTTCCGCGCTACTACGAGATAAGTTCACAAACGTGACGTCACACGCACGTAATACACAGATCCTAATCAATGGGTATTCAGCTACTACTTTTAAGGGCTCTGGGGTGACGAATCCTTACAGTTTCGCTACGTTCGAAGGGCAATTGTCTTAGGCTTTATTCGGAGATATCAATCACGCCTACAAAATTGTGAAACCGGCAAACGTTTTTTTTTATTTAAGGTACAGACGTATGCATTATAATTGTTGTATGGGTACTCTGTAGCTCCAGCCAGGTAACATACAGTCTACTCCCCTCCTACTTCAACATACTAATCACATTTCGTACAAAAGACCAATACCCAACGTGCTTTCTAACACACGGGCTGGCATAACATACTACTGGGTGCTTCTGAAGCGTCTCACAAACTTATCTCCATTAACACTAAATACATAAATAGAGTCAGGTTTGTATGTAAGGTGAACGGCGATGCGCCATCGTTACATGGTGAACATCCCACCCATACGCACAAAACGTTTTGGGAATACTTTCATTGTGCGTACGGCTAAGGAGTGGAATTACCTGCCGGAGTCTATGTTTCCCAATAGCTATAACTTGGGGGTTTTTATGTCAAGACTTCATAGGTTACTTCTAGGTAAGCGTGCTTCATCTTGGACCACATCACCACTTACTGATGATGAGATGGTGGTCAAACGCGAGCCTATATTTTTTTTTAAATCTTGTTAAACTCAAACTCAAAATGTTTTATTTCACATAGGCCTACATGGCTACTTATAATTTGAAATTAGTCATTTTCTATGGAGAAGAACCGGCAAGAAACTCCACAGTTACTTTTTTAAAATATCATTCTTACAATGTATCCATAATACAGGTTAATAAGGTATGAGAGGACAGTATAGACCAATAATAATTAATATAGCACAATGGAATTACAAATAAAAAATTATTTAACAAATCTAAGAGTCTACGGTGTTCTCCCATTCACAAAAATGCTTTATATTATATTAAAATAAATTTGGGAAGCGACAACAATAGACTTCAATAATGAAGTATAGGTTAGATATAAGATGATAAGGATTGTGAATGAAAAACATAATCTGGGCTCTGTTATTCTGGGCATCGTTACATCAGATACATACACCATTAGACGTGACTCAGCTACACAGGGCCGATACTGTGTGATCATAATAATATGATGAAATAATGAAATAATGATGTTTATTTTGCAAATAGGTTATAAATAACACTTTTACACGTCTTTTTTTTCGTAAATGTAAACTAGATGAGGCCAGTGTTTCCTAACTGACTACTCTGAGAAGAAACACTGAAACAAACTCAGAGGTCAACGTCTCTTTTAAAGTCCAGACAATCTATAGTGATCAAATCATATGAGAGCCATGTAGGTTAATGTCTGTGGCGCCCTTTAGAGGACAGAATCAAACAGATTTGAGCAGGCCCGTCCAAGCAGTGCAAGCATTTGTCAAATATCACATAGCTCAACTTAGAACCTTAAGGAGCTGGAATGATTTGACGAACAATACCAAAGTAAGGACATTTGGGTGGGCCGTATAAAGCACTCAAACTGCCAGACAGTGTGGTAATCTATTAATAATATTCGTTGTTATCCCACATTACTCTCATATTCACAACATAGCTTTTGCTTTTACACAAAAAAAAAAAAATTACTTGAAAAGAAAATAATATTGTCATCTTGTACAAACAAAATTAAAAATGTTAAAGAATAAAAAAAAAATAAAAATAAAAGTATATTCTATTACTTAAAAAAGTAAATAATATTGTCATATCAAAATGTATATAAAATAATCCTCACAATAAAAACCAAAAAAAGAAATGAGTAATAAGAAAAATCAAACAAAACAGAATTTCAACAAATGTAATTGGAGCAGCTTAATCCCAGGCATTTTTGTCCGCAAGATAGTCTTTAACAGAATAAAAAGCTTTCTGACAAAGTTTCTGCTTCACAAATGATTTAAATTTATTGAGGCTTAGTTCTTGCACATGACTGGGAAGTTTATTGTAAAAGCGTATACATTGACATTTAAATGAGCCCGCAATTTTCTTGAGCCTAGTTGAAGGAACAATAAATGTGTGTTTATTTCTAGTATTTATGTTATGGATATCACTGTACTTTTTAAACATATTTTTATTTTTATGAGCGTACAAAATATTTTCATAAATATATTGACAGGGCACAGTCATTATATTAATATCTTTAAACTTATCTCTGAGGGAGCATCTAGGACTTAATTTATAAATTGAACGAATTGTTCTTTTTTGTAAAACAAAGACTGTCTGAATATCGGCGGCATTTCCCCACAAAAGAATACCGTACGACATTACACTATGAAAATAGCTAAAGTAAACTAATCGAGCCGTCTCTAGATCAGTTAAATTTCGGATTTTCCTAACTGCATATGCGGCAGAACTCAGTTTTTTGGATATTTTATCTATATGTGGACCCCACTGAAGCTTAGCATCTAGAGTAATGCCCAAGAACACTGTTGCATTCTCAGGGCTCAACTCTTTACCCTTTATCAAAACAGTAGTTGGCACTTGTCTAACGTGAGGCATCGTAAACTTTATACATTTCGTTTTTTTTTCATTCAAAAGAAGATTATTAACATTAAACCAATGTACTATTTCTGAAAGGGCGTTATTAATGTCGTCAGAATCAGGTTGCTGACGTTTAATTTTAAACAAAAGTGAAGTGTCATCTGCAAACAACACAATTTTATTGTTATCCTTTATGAGGTAAGGCAGGTCATTTATATATATAAGAAACAAAAATGGTCCAAGAATTGAGCCCTGTGGCACACCCATAGTCACCACAGATCCTGGGGATATTTTTCCATTTACATTGACTCTCTGAATCCTGTCACTTAAATATGAAGTAAGAAGATTCAAAGAGGAGTTCCGAATTCCGTAGTGGTGTAGTTTTCTGACCAATGTTTCATGATGAACACAGTCAAATGCCTTGGACAAGTCGCAAAAGATGCCCAGGGCATCACATTTGTCTTCCCATGCATTATATATGTGTCCTAAAAGTTCAACACCAGCATCGGTTGTTGAACGACCCCTTGTGAAACCGAACTGTTTGGAATGAAATAATTTGTGTCTACTAAAAAACCTTTGTAACTGCTCTAAAATTATTTTTTCAAATATTTTACTAAAAGTGGGTAGTACTGAAATTGGTCTATAATTAGTAGGGTCTGATGTACTACCTGCTTTAAACAATGGTATAGTTTTGCTATACTTCATTAAGTCAGGAAACTCGCCACAATCAATACAATTATTAAAAATAAATACTAAACTAGGAGCTACAATATTAATAATGGACTTGACGATGTCTACAGAATTACCCCACAAATCTTTTGTCTTTTTTACATTCAATGTGTTAAAAGTTTTAATTATATCCTTACAAGAAACATGTTGAAAATTAAATACTGAATCGCAAATTTTAACATTTTCTTTTAGCAGAGACTCTGCAGCGGTGGTTGAGGAATCCAAAGATTTTGTTGTTGATACCGGGATCTCTGCAAAAAAGTTTTCAAAAGCCGCGGCAACCTGGGCGTCAGATTTAATTATTTCATCATTGATTACAAGGTTGTAGTCACTACACCGTTTTTTAGACCTGCCTGTTTCACTGTTAATAATATCCCAAGTTGTTTTAATAATATTATTACTATTTTTGATCTTAGAACTCAAATGGCGCGTCTTTGCCATACAACAAACCTTTTTAAATAATTTTGAATATTTCTTAACATACAAATTAAATTCAACAGTGTTTATATGTGCTCTTTCATTGTACAATTCATAAAGACGAGTTCTACTTTTGTGAATACCAATGGTAGCCCAATCACCGAAAGATACAGTATTGTTAATTGAAATGGTTTTAGGTAAAAAAGTGGAATTGAATAGCTTACAGTACATATTAAAAAAGTCCTTATATAAATAATTAGGATCATGTAGGGTCGTCAAAACTGGTAAACTATGTCTAAGTTTATCTTTGAAAGTTTCTAAACGACTTACAGTTTTTGGGTTAATAGTGATATGTTTTTTAGCCGCTTTATTATTTTTACATTCGAAAGTCATTAATTGCCCGCTATGATCTGATTCTAGTAAATTAATTATCTCTTTGTGTTTAACTGATACATCTGTATAAACATTATCAAGGCATGTAGCACTGGTAGGGGTGATTCTTGTTGGCTCTGTGAATAAATTATCAAGATTGTAGGACCGAAACAGATTTATAATTTTGGTAGTTAAACCAGAGTTTTCTAACAAATTGACATTAAAATCCCCACAAGTGATAATGTACTTGTTTGAATTACTAATCTTGTGTAACACTTCATCCATGACCTTTTCAAAAAAGTCATACAATCCTGAGGGGGGTCTGTACACACTTAATACAATAAACTGCTCAAATACATTTTCAGCTTTGAAGAATACGTAAAAAATATAAACCAAAGTGAAGCTAACATACTTATTATCAAAGACTAAAGGCTTAAGGCTTTATTTTTTATCTTATAAATATAAAAGTTGGAATGTTTGTGTTTCGATCACGCAAAATTGACAGACCGGATTTGGATGAAATTTGACACAGAGATAGAATACAGTTTAGAATAACAAATAAGCTACTTTTTATCTTGGAAAAGTGCGAGACTTCCAGATGAACGAAGTGGCAGGAAACAGCTACCATATATAATATATGTATTTCTTCATGTAAAGGCCAGGCGCAGTGGCCCTGGCAGCTAAACAACTTATTTTATTATTTGGCACAAAGTTACATAACCACAACTAGTGCTCTTTACCGGAACTGAAGCGAATCGCTTCAAGGACTAGTACAGTCACGCTGAAACTCCGAAATCAAGTCAGCGCTCATAGTAGCAGCTTGCATGATGTTCTCCGTTCATGGTACGGACGAGGGAGTCGGTCAGACTTTATCTGACTAAACTCACCCCGTGATTGCTTGCACACTTGCGCCGGGGCTGCGGAAACACTTAAGTATACTTCAACAAGGCCCCGACTAGTGAAAATCGTCGAGTTACTTCTCTCGCTCTGGGTGACTTCTACTAACTAAAAACCCACTCTGTTCCTTGAGCTGCACTTGCATTCCGGGGTCGCGGTATCTCGTTAAAACATTCCCGTTTTATTTGAACTTTTTCTGTAGTTATTTTTAACTTTTTTCGGAAAAAGATAGATTTTAGAAAAAATCCTGTAAAACAAAAATGTACCGCCAAGGTTTTGCTGACACTGCTAAAATGTAGTACCTTAATATAGGGTTATTCTTTACATAAAAAATCATAGTTGTCCTTCGATTGCAACATCTTCAAAAACAACATCATGTACACATGAAAATCGAAATGCATGAAAAAATGCAGTTTAATTATTGACACTAGATGAGCCTATAGCGCGATGGGTAGATTATTGCACTATGCTTATACCAAATTTCATTCGATTCCAGTACTTTTCATAACAGAGTGGTTTTGTGTCAAAAATATTTAATTTCGGGTAATTTAAAAAAAAGAACCTAATTTCTATACCATAAGTTTTCCCTATCTAAAGTATGTTTTAAATGATCACTTATGATGCTCTCAAGCTGAAAAAAATCTTTGGACCACTGTAAACGGGCCACCCTGTATAAACTTCGATCAACAATAGAATCTTGTTAGAACCCCGGTTGGCTATAAGACCTGCTCTTATGATCATTTAGTTATTGCAGTAATTACAACTGTACATCATTAAGTCCAATAAATATTTGCCACTGTATATTATGTTACACATATTTAACAATTATCTGATAAAGGCTTCTCATATTTACAACCACGACTATCGCTTTATTGCCTGCGTTTAGATCCTCTCATAATCATAAAACAATTGTCTTGATAACCAAATCCTTTTGGTTTGTGGAAGACTGACTCGAGAGATATGTGAGGCAGTATGAACGCTAGCTATACCGTTCAACGCATCGCACTGCAGTAGATAATACACGACTCTTAGCCTCCAGTAAAATAATGTTCTTTATTAGGGTTCCGTACCCGAAGGGTAAAAACGGGACCCTATTACTAAGACTTCGCTGTGTGTCCGTCCGTCTGTCTGTCACCAGGCTGTATATCAAGAACCGCGATAGCTAGACAGTTGAAATTTTCACAAATTGTGTATTTCTGTTGCCGCTATAACAACAAATACTAAAAACAAAATAAAATAAATATTTAAGGGGGGCTCCCATACAACAGACATGATTTTTTGCCGTTTATATAGAAAATGGTACGGGAACCCTTCGTGCGCGAGTCCGACTCGCACTTGGCCGGTTTTTATTAATTTATTATATTAGTTTTTATAATAATAGAGCCAATAAACCGTTCTATTTGGCAAAGGTTTTACTGTCTCCTCAGATACCATATCTATTATCTATATTTTCTTATTCCGTGTGTTTGTCATTCTATTGTGGTAAAAAACCTCTGCACATTCACAATACTCTGTCTTCATATGTCAAAATATCGTTATGTAGTAGTTCTATTTTCGGAGTGAAAACCATCGACATCAGACTTCTACTGACTGACCCCTTTTTTCCGGGGGGGGGGGGGGGGGGGAATCATCGAATGACTTCTCCCGCTCTGATTGGAGCGGAAAGGAGTGTCAGACTTCTACTGACTAAAAACCCACCCTGTTCCTTCAGCTGCCCTTAAGTGTTGGGGCCGCGGTATCTCATTAGAACATCTCCGCAACCCCGACAGGCAAAGGCCCTATGGGGCCCCGTCAGTAGTGCTGACGTCTCTTTTAAGCATTTAGATAGCCCTAGCGTTCCTAGAATGGCATAAAAGGAGATATATCCATTACGCCTCCAGGGTTCAGCTTGTACCTGAGGGAATTAAAATAAGTGTCACTAACCCCAAAGCTAAGGTTTCTAAATGTCAGTTCAGTATTTTTATAAGCTTTGAGTTTATTTAAGGAAATCAACTCCTCATGGAACTGTTTCACATAAATAGACGAATAATGAAATGAAATAATGATGTTTATTTTGCAAATAGTTTATAAATAACACTTTCACACGTCTTTTTTTTGTAAATGTAAACTAGTCCACGATTAGTACCATTGTAACACCCTTTGTAGTTTTTAAGTCCTTATTTAATTCTGTTATGGTGTACAATAAAGAGTATATCTATCTATCTATCTATCTATCTAGATGAGGCCAGTGTTTCCTAACTGACTACTCTGGGAAGAAACACTGAAACAAACTCAGCGGTCAACGTCTTTTTTAAAGTCCATACAATCTGTAGTGATCAAATCATATGAGAGCCATGTAGGGTAATGTCTGTGACGCCCTTTAGAGGACAAAATCACACAGATTTGAGCAGGCCCGCCCAAACAGTTTCATTCAAGCATTTGTCAGTTATCGCGTAACTCAACTTAGAACCTTAAGGAGCTCCAACGTTTAATTAATCTTCTATTTGACGGTTGAGATAACACCCCACGACTTGTGGCACGAGTAAGTAAATGTGAAAGTATCTCAGTGTAAACAGTACTAAATAGTAGCACAAAGTAGCGACGAATGATCTGTAATCATATAGTATGTCGTCCACAGCCAGTAAATTGCTGCTGATTGCTTTAATTGTGTCCGCTGAGAGTGTTCGCCGCGTACTCGAAGCTTCTCGTTGTGGTCATCTGATGACGTTCATGTCGTACATGTTACGAGTACACCCACAAAAATGTATACTACATAATTATGTTAAGTCAGAGTCATAATTAATACACATATTGAAATTAGTTCGTTCAGAATCGTTTACCTACTGAATTGATTATCTGAATTTTAAATATAGCCTAATAATAAATATAATTATTTATTCCAATAATAATGAAATGTACGTAAACTACAGTCACACTATACAATCAAAACAAACCGCAAATCAATGACACAAAAATTTAAAATGCAGTTTTATACTAATTCCACTCGTTACAAATTGAAGAAAAACTTATTTCAAGGAGGTTTTTTTTTTATTGATTATAGGCTTGCGTTTGACCACCATCTCACCTGATGGTAAGTGATGATGTGGTCGAAGATGAAGCACGCTTGCTTAGAAGTAACCTATTCACTCTTGACTTAAAGACTCCCAGGTTATAGCGATCAGGAAACACAGACTCCGGCAGGGAATTCCACTCCTTAGCCGTACGCACAATGAAAGTATTCCCAAAACGTTTTGTGCGTATGGGTGGGATGTCCACCATGTACCGATGGCGCTTCGCCGTTTGTCTTGTAGTCCGATGATGGAACGGGCTTGGTGGATTTTTTTTTAATTGAAAATAGGTTTGCGTTTAACCACTATCTCACCTGATGGATTAGATTGTGTAATTCCATCGCACACTCCCCGAAATGTAACCGATAGAAAACCGATAAACTTGCAACTCGTCGTCGATGTTCAAGGCTCTGGAGCTTTGATTCGACCAGTGAATCGTTGCCAATGAGTCTCTTGGCCCGTTTCTCGATAGACTCAAGTGCGTCCAGTTGGTATTTCGCAATGTTCGCAGATCCATCCCAAAGATGAGATCAGGAGTACTGCTCTCATCTTTGGGATGGACTCCATACGCGACCGAACCTGGGCTTGATAGAGATTGAGCATCTGTTCCGGTGTAAAGTACCGTCTCACCTTTGCTGGGATTCCCAACTTTTTTTTTTAAGTATTTAAAGAAACTATTTATACAAGTAAAAATTCAGTATCAGTAAGTATGTAATCTGATTACATACTTAGGTACTTGTTTAATATTATAAGTGTGAAAGTTTATGAGGATCGATGGTATGTTGTGTGTATGGATTTTGTTACTCTTTCACGCAAAAACTACAGAAGATCTGAATGAAATTTGGTAAGTAGATAGTTGACATCCGAAACAACACTTCGCTCTTTTTATCCCCGAATTCCCACGGGATCGGAATCTACGCGGGAAAACCCACCCACGCGATCGAAGTCGCAGCTAGAGGCTAGTATGATTATAACATAAATTTCTGGATACTTGGAGGGAGTTTGACTGACAACTTCCATGTAGATACGAACCACCTGTTGCAAGCGACTGTAGTTGCGACATTACGTCCGATAATTAAACTAAATGTCTCCTGATTATCTGCCTCGCTGGGCGCAATAAGTATCGGTCGAATGCTGATTGTGACTGTGAGGGTCCCGGATATAATTTCGAGCTTGCCTGTGACATCTTTATTTCGAATTCCTGTTCTAAAACTGTTGCTAACTAAAATGCGGGTTTTCTAATATTTTTTACAACTCTGTCTAGTTCCCATTCTTAGATGCGTAAAGCAGACGTTTCATTATGTTGTAATTGGATTATTATTTTTGTACTTTTAATTTTTTGATATTATAAAAAGTTTTATTACTCTAAGTCTAAGAAATCTTCGCTATTGGTTGAGTTTGGTCACTTAAGTATTCTATAGATACAGGGGACAATGTATTAACATTTTATAAGAACGTAACGTAACCCAATTTCAGCTAGCATTGCAACTGCGCAATAATCTTATAAAAACTCGTGTCAATAAGATCAGCTTGAACCCGCAAGATAGTCGCTCGCCCGCACTCACATCGCACAGATAAAATAATGTAGTTCCCTCCTTCACCATGACATTTGACCTATACTTCAATCAAATATTTGTCGACAAGCTGACTATGACATAACGTGTAGTAACACGCAGTAACACTAGTTACATCACTTAAATTAATTTTATTTCAGACTAAGAATACAATATCTAAATAATATCAAAACACTATGCAAAACTAAAATACTTAAAAAACAAACTAGAATAAACTGTTCTTTGGCAATGTTGCTTTTGGCCAAAGAAATAGCCAGCCCTTGGGTCACGGGAAGCGTCAACGAGCCTTTTCGATACCTATTTCTTTAAAATGGCTGTGAGCACACGGGCCCCACGGTCCGAGAGTTTCGACCCCAAACGGCTCGAAAATAGTAGTTATCACCGAGATAAATATATTTACGCCGCTTGAGGTCCAGAAGACAGACCAGCTGTCAGCTCCTACGATGTTCAGTGATCAGCGCACGTCATTGGAAACCAATTGAAACAGTAGCCGCACATTAAATAGCATTTAATCAGTGTGCCACGCCATTGATGAAATATAGGAAACATAACGAGAAGACGATTATTACGACACCCGAGTTACTATGGAGAAATACAAGTGTGGATGGTATGCGTTAGAATCGCTTCCAGTTCAGATCAAGCAGAGTAGGTGGAGGTGATTATTCGCAAGCGTTGTGCCTCTCTGAACATTTGCACAGAACATTTCTCAGGGCAGCTCTGAAAGCATGCTGAGGGCATTGAGGGATTGTACTTTTGGTGGCGACAGTTTGTTAAATCGGGCTAGTCATCAAAGGTGGTGAAACTATTTGATCAAATTTTTAATGGAAATAGTGTGAAGCTTGTGTAATAACTTAAAAATTAACCTTTCTAAAACAAAAGTTATGCATTTCAGTCAACGTATGCCGAGTAAAAATCTCAATGTTAATTTTAATAATCATATTATTGACGAAGTTGAAAGCACAACATTCTTAGGTTTGCAAATTGATAAAAGTTTGAACTGGAAACCACATATAGACAAACTTTGTAAAAAACTAAGCAAATCAGCATATGCTTTACATTCATTATCAGCGAGAGTTTCCACGGATGCGCTTCTTACTGCCTACTACGGTATTGTCGAATCCCATCTTCGATACGGGGTTATATTTTGGGGAAATTCCACTGATAAAGAAAATGTATTCAAGGCCCAGAAACGGTGTCTCCGCTCGATGTTCAAACTGAAAACCACGGATAGTTGCTATCCATATTTCAACAAGCACAAAATATTAACTTTGCCTTGTGTTTATATTTTGGAGATAGCTGTGTTTGTTAAATCAAACCCAGCTTATTTTGAACGCGTAAATGATTTGGTTGCACGAAATAGACGCGACAATAGTGGACTGTGTGTCCAAAGGGCTAAGACAACACTGATGCGCAAAAGTGTCTGCTGCATGGCACCGAAAATATTTAATAAATTACCCAAAGCTTGGAAAGATTTAAATATGTCATAATTTAAAAAGAAATTGCGAAACTTTTTAGCAGACAAGACTTATTACAGCATTTCGGATTTCTTAATGGAAAATAAAATTTGTTAATATTTTGGCACTTCCTATTAATTGTGATTTAACTGTGATAATTTATTATTCAATTTTAATTGTACAACCTAATTTTGACATTCAACTTTAGACATTTAACTTTTGACATTATATTTTGACATTTTTTTTGTAACATTTAATTTATTAATATTTTGGCGCTTCCTATTAATTGTGATTAAACTGTGATCATTTATTATTCAATTTTAATTATACAACTTACCCTTTTGACATTATAGTTTTGACACTTATATTTTAACATTTAATTTAATGCTATGATTTAGATATTTGTTTTTTTTTTATATATACATATTATCTGGTAATTATTGTTTAGTTATAAAATCGATTTTGCATTTGATTTAATTTATAATTTTTTGTTATTTAATTGCATTATGTAATTTACAGTTGAATCACTTTTGTAAATTAAATTATTGTACCTTTGCATGCCTTCTGGTAAAATATGGCTGAACTCACATTGTACCCTTACACCACATGTTATTGTACTACCCATATTTGCAAAATAAAGTATCTTATCTTGCAGGCGCGTGCACAGGATTATGACAGGGTATGCGGCGGAATAATCGGTCACAAAAACTTTTTCTTTTATAGATTTTTAGCATAGCCACAGCCACGAATCGCCACCATATTACGATGCGTGGCTGTGGCTATGCTAAAAATCAATAAAAGAAAAAGTTTTTGTGACCAATTACTCCGCCGCATACCCTGTCATAATCCTATGCACGTGCCTGTTATCTTGTGAAAGGTTTATAGACTACATTTTAGCGACTGCCGAAGAAGGAAGGTTGTTTTGGCGGTGTACATAAGTAGGTACGTAAAGGTGTGCGATGCTTACCTTCTGCGCGCGAACCTTGTCGTCGAGGCGCAGCGCGGTGGGCAGGAACTGCTGGCGCCAGGGCCGCACGTCGTGGTGGCCATTGGCGCGCGCGCCGGCCGCGCCGTGCCCGTTCACGTGCCCGTTCAGCGCGCGCTGGCTCTCCACCGCCGCACACATTGTGGCTTGCTCTTACTGACGGAATCTACGACAAATATACAAACGATCTTTAACAAAATACTCGGAGCTTCGCACAACTATGAGACTAGGAAAAGGGACAAAGACAGAGTGCACAAGACACTTCTGTGTCCACTGAGATAAGCTCTGATAAATCTACGTCGAGATGAGCAACGATAGGTCACGCACATTGCATTGAAGTGTATGTATGCTCTCTAACAGTGCATAACGTAATAAGCACGCTCCTTTAGAATAAACCTAAGTATAATTTTCAACCGACGAAAAAAAAAAACGGAGGAGGTTATTAAGTCGACGCGTATATTTTAAAGTTAAGTAACCAAGCAATTTATTTCAATGCGCATTGTTATATACATATATTCCCTAGATAGGTTTATTAAAGTACATTCTATCAAGCTGGTTGTCTGATTGAAAAGACCCTTGAACAGTCAAAATTTTACATAACTACGACGGAATTCGTTTAGGAGTTAATAAACTATGGGTGCACGGCAGTGATTCCGCAAAGTTTAACATCACAGGAGCATTTTTTTACATAAATGTCGATTTTTCTATTTCATCATGTTGTTTATTTAACAGTAATGATGGAAAATAAATATTGGGTAATGTTAGTACGTAACCATTCACATATTGGTGTCAAAAGATATACCTACCTAAGTACCTACCTAAAAGCCAATATTAGCAAACCACACAGATTTTTGCAGAGATGTGAGATACACATCGTTTATCGAAACAAATAAAATATTATTTAACTAATTAAGTAACAAATCTACTCTGATAACCTGCCTCTCGCTCTTGACACCGCGACACAAACAATAAAATGAATTACTGTGCTGACCCCTGATACGCCAACTTTTCCATCCATAAGAAAAAATGATAACAGCGATTGGGTAATTAATAATTACGTTACGTACCTAGATAGTTGGCTACTGAAGTTTAAGTGATTTATGTTTTTAATATGAATGCGTAATTTATAATCAAATTACAGGTTGTAGGCACGGCAACACGGTGAGCTTATTAATGACAGTAATGCATATTAAATATTTGTAATTAAATGAGTAAGTAGGTAGATACTGATTGTCTGCGTAACTCACACTTGTGAAACGTGGATCTATAATAGCACATCCAAGATACCTATAAGTTTTGGTCACTAACACTATCATTACAACTTCAAACGGGATATTTACCACGTGTATTTATTGTTTTGAGTTTCCGATACTTCGGCACTGTTGCAAGCGCCATGGTCACGGATGAACTGAAGTAATTGCGGGTGGACGTTTATGACCAGATAAATCAGTCTACCCTCTAGTCTACTAATCTAGTCTATCCCGTTTTAAGTTCTAATGAAAATACAAATGTTTGCCAGAAGGACATACAACGTGGTTTTATAGTCTGCAACAAAGCAACCTGATGTCAGTCTGAAATACAATAGTTAATAAGAGGAAAAACAATTCGTATATGCACTTTAAAAGGCAAAAGCACTGAAGTGGAAATGCGTGGGCCATCTGGTGAGGTCCACACCACAGTATAAAAATATGGACAAAAGAAAAGGAGAAGTAGACCAGCAGAAAGCTAGCACAAAGAGATAGTGAAACTGATTGGAGTGTGGCTCGCTAAAGCAAACAACAGCATCCTCAATACGATAGCAGACAGTTAGGGCAACCTTTACTAAGACATTGGGTATTTGGGTACTATGCGTTTCAAATGCTAATAGGAACTTGTACTTTGGCACGAGTATACACGTTAATGACGCCGAAAAAGTGGTAAAATAAAATTTTGAAAAAAACAGTTATTTAGGGTACCTCCCATACATGTAAAGTGGGATGATAATTTTTTTTTTCGTTCTTCCCTTTAGTGAGGGATATCGTTGGATAGGTCTTTCAAAAATATTAGGGGTTTGGTGAGATCGTTTTTTGATTAAGTAAACCGTTCGTGACTTATCAAGCTTTAAAGTACCAATTTTCGTTAGAGTCAAGTGTCCTCCCCCTCTATCAACTAAACGGTTGTAGTTAGAAATTCAAATGTTACGGCAGTAGTACCTATATATAACGAAATTTAAAGGAAAACTATCACACATAAGTGGGCTTTACAAGTTTACGAGTAATAGTCGACCAATTGTATTTGACTCGAAAATTTCGAACAACTCTATAGAAATGTCGATATATGGTGCTAAGCGCCAGTTGTATCGTGCTAGTTTCTTGTGACGATTGAGTAGTGTAGCTGTGTGTCCGTATTTAAATTCAAAACACCGGCTATGACAAGTTTTACACAAATCTCTAAAAAAAATTAAAACTTTCCGTGCAAAATTGTCGGATCAGTGAGGATTTGTATAGGAAGTCAAATTAGTTAGGTAGTCATGTTTGGCTTTTAGTTAGAGCATGGTACAAAACGATCAGTCAGCGAATACGACACGCAATTGGCTGTTATAAAAACTACGGAACCCTACACTGCGCGTGGCCCGACACGCACTTGACCGGTTTTTTATTTCATAATTATTGTCTGTGTAATAATGCTATTAGATAGGTACACCGTTTTCACAGAATCTTTTGCAAAAAGATAGGTAGGTAGGTACTAAATAGAAATTGCAAAAATAAAGCTTTACTCGTTCCATTAATTTTACTGTTCATGGGCTTTGCTTCCTGCCAATAAAACTCCATGACCGATTTTGCATTAAACTTTAAGAACAATGAGAGCGCTAGTCATAGATATGTTGACTCTTGGCAGATGGAGTGTTTGCTGTGGAAACCTTATCTCTTCGATATTGCTAGATCAGGTTCCATGGCTGAGTACCTTTGTCTTTCTAAAATATGTAAGTCTTAATGATAAATGAACTTTATTTTGCAAGTTGGTTATTAAGTAACACGTCTTTTTTCCGTAAATTTAAACTAGATGAGGCCAGTCTTTCCTGTCTACCCTAAGAAGAAACAACGAACCAAACTCAGAGGTCAGTCTCTTTTGAATTCCTTACAATCTCTACTGGTCAAATCATTTGAGAACCTTGTAGATTAATGTCTGAGGCGATCTTGTGAGGAAACACACAGATTTGAGTAGGCCTGCTTCTAGCTATGTTTATATCCTATATACATAATTATAGTCTTCCACAATTTCTCATATACTTTTCTATGTTAATTCTACTCAAAGAACTTAGTCCGTTCTTTGAGTAGAAGTAAAGACCATTTTCGCCTCTCAACTCTGCCTAGGTCTACCACGTTATCGTCTACTGTTCAGTAAGAATTATGGCACACAAGTCTATCTATCTATAGTATAGACACGCAGATTTGTGCATATAGATTCTATAGATTCTAGTGTGTTGAAACAGTTTTGAACAGCGGTAGCGAGGGGAGCGCTGAGCTCATTTTAGTAACATCCGTGAATACATGCTTAGAGTCCAGTGTCCCACATACTAATATGTATATACCGTATACTTTTTTTTTCTTTTTTTTTACGTGGTAAAATTATCAAATAAGTCCTCCCACCCCGGGCAGGGCCGGAGGGACTGTCAGACTTGTACTGACTAACATCCACGGTGTTCCTTCAATAGCCCTTTACGTTCCGGGGTCACGGTAATGGGATAAGTCCCACGACCCCGGCAGGCTTCGGCCCTCTAAAGGGGGGGCCTCGTCATATATATACGCAATTTTCTTTCTTTTCTTTTCATATTGCTGACGCTCTTTGAGGCGCGCGTGGAACACAACGCGCCGTCGACCCGGGCATGGTCCATGGTCGGACAGCGAGTTGCCCTTTACTCGCTGTCCGCATGCCCGCGCCTACGGTGGCCGGAGATCGTCGGTCGACGTCCGACGCCGTGGGCGTCTACCACTGCGGCTGGGCTGGAGGGAGGACGCCATCCTCTCCCTCACGCAGCCCGCCTCCTCCTTCGATAGCATGACTGCTTCGCAGAAGGAGGCGACCGCTTCCCATTCCGTCTCGCCCCGCAGCATGGCCTCGACCAGTGCCGGGCGCGAGAGGTCTCCGCCTATCGCCGCCCTAAGGACACGTCGGTGCTCTGCCCAGGCGGGGCAGTCTTGCACCGTATGCTCTACTGTGTCCTCAGGGCGGACCTCGCAGTGGTGACACCCAGGCGTTTCTTCCTTCCCCACCAGACACAGGTACCTCCCGAAACTTCCATGTCCGGTGAGGACCTGCGTCATGCGGTAGGTCAGGACGCCGTGACGCCGATCTAGCCACTCCTCAAAGAGGGGACTTACCGCCACAATTGCGGCGTGCCCGGTATACCGTATACCGTATACGTAGATAGATAGATAGAATATACTATAGACAAGTCGTATGTTAACCTGGAAAGTGTTGCTTAACCTACGGAAGATCGTCACGTATGGCTTGTATTACTTATCTACGAGGCTCTGAGAGATTACAGACAAGTACTCTTTAATAAAGATATAATAAATAATACGTCACTGCTCTTTAAATGATATGCTCTTATTAAGGGACAGTGGAAGTGGACGGAACACTTCCGTCGATGACTTCATACGCACTGCACGGGAATTGGATCGCGTGTCAAAATATACGTATAGGTACCAGAATTACATTGGATCGCGGCACAATAAACAAGAAGATTTATTATGTGCTACCTATATCATTGATATACATGAAGAAATGTTGCGGAGATCAAACCCATCTACAAGAAACCTTTGGAAGAATTGAATTGCTTAGCTATACCTACATTGAGAATGTCATATCAGCTGTTACAATCTGAGTTGCTAGTCAATTGCCGGCGACCCATCAATATTTAATACACACTAATTACCCAAAGTGCAAAGTCTAGGTTCGAAGTCACGACTGTAGGTAGTACAACCCGTAAACACTCGGCCACCACTGCACTGTTATAACACTTCTAATAGCACCACACTAAAAACAGCAAACGTTATAAATATCCTCATCAATTTTATATATCACGCGGCGCTATCAGCCAGCTAAAAACTGGTGGCAACCGGTTGAAAAACAATTCGTCTCGAACCCGCGATACCATTCACAATTATACCAATCATAGGTATTTAATACATTTTATATTTACAAACATAATATTTTATACGAATACAGACCTTATGCAACAGATATAACGGTTTCGTAAGATTTTTCTTCTGATAAAGAGTAAGTTGGTGGAAGTTTTTGCGAAACATTATCTACCATTTAAATCAATCAGTCTGAATCTAATTTGCTTTTGTGCGATTATAGCGATATCATTCGACACTACCGCCACCGTCCATCAGCGAGCCTATCACTGTTGAAAACTATACTTTGTATAATAGTTTGGTAACTGTATAATAAGATTGAATTGTCCTGTAGCTCCAGTATCAGGAGCTAGTCATTCCCATAAGTTTTTTTTTTAATAAAAATAACTAGAAATTCGGTTAGAATTCACATTACTAACAATTTTGTTAACACCTCCAACTAAGCTAAATATGCTTGTGTCTGGAGTGAGTTCACGGCCATAGTGTAACGGACGGGGTTCAAGCCCACGACCTCTCGATCACAAGTCCGACACCTATCTAGTGGACACACCTCGATCTAGGTTGGGAAGTTGTGAAGGTAGAATTATCTCGAAAGAAAGCGTTATCCACTGGTATACAGACACACATGTAGAGCGCACAGACAGAGATATACAAGAGAATGGCGCGGTCGTGACGATGCGGCGCGCCCACCGCCCACCAGACGCGCCACAAACAACCTGGCGCCAATGTTGGACACACTCGCCAATACGCCAATACTATCATAACAATGTTTGTCACACATGTTGGACGCCAGCTCTTTACTCGCGTAGTAAAGGTAAACATTCAATGTTTCCTCAAAGCTAACCGTACGTATGAGGGTTTAATAATGTGTTCCAATTCTAATAGTCAATTAATTTATTGGAAATTCTTGGACCAAATCAAGCGACATGTATTGATGCACCAACACAACGTTATCAGAATTATTGCTGATTATGTAGTTACTAGCTTTTGCCCGCGACTTCGTTCGCGTGGAAGGTTTGTCCCGCGTCATTCCCGATCCCGTGGGAATTACGGGATAAAAACTATCCTATGTCCTTCCCAGGGTCCTAAACTATTCCCAAGCCAAATTTCAGCTCAATCGGTTCAGTGGTTTAGGCGTGAAAAGGTAACAGACAGACAGACAGACAGAGTTACTTTCGCATTTATAATATTAGTATGGATGGAAGTATGGAAGTATGGATGTATAAACGTAATTACATTTTAGCGAACCAAACATATCCACGTGATCTCATAGACATTGGTGTCTTTGTACAAATATGTATGATTAGTTTACGTATTGATTGAAAAATAATTTATTAACAAAACTACTGGTTTTGCGGCTCACATGATTGTGACTGAATGAAAAACGAGCTCATGAGATAAATATCTATATTTCTAACTTACCCCCGTTGTAGTTACAGGGACCCGAAAATAATATGAAAATCTGTAAATATTAAATAATGTCAGCGCCTGTTGGCGAAATCGTCACAGCCTCTGCAAACTTGGCCTTGGACATTGGGTATTGGCAACATAAAAAAATGTTTGGAGAGGCCTGCGTAAATTTTACGTTATCGTATAAAAACCAAGTATTTATTATGTCGTATGGCTCGGTTGTGCCGTCTCCACATAAATGGTTACATTCTGAGCCCTTTAATGTAACGGTATACAGGATGTGGCGTAAATAGTGATCCACCGTTAAGGATTCGATTTAATAGATAATTTACTATAACCTACTACAGTTTTAACTATTATTACCCTCAGTAATTTATTTGTTAATATTCATGTCTCAGGTAAAGCAAGGGTTGGGCTTTTGTTTGCCTCAACCATGTTTGTACTTGCCAGCAGCTTTTATGTAACTCAAATTACATTCCAACGGTGGACTACTATTTACACCACACCTGTATGTACCTACTAGGTTAAATTCGATTTTACAATAGGTAAAAATACGTACATATATGAAATTAATGTTTTATGGTTGTGTTACCACTGTTTATAAGTAATACGGACGACTAGTAACGTCTGCTCTATTCTATTGGAACAACATAAATGTAGGTATATACTTAGTGTTTATTTAGCGTGGGATAATTTGACCTATCTATCTATGATAGATGGCCATTTAACATATATTTTAATAGTTCATTAATATTCAAGGCGGGATGCACTACCCTGCCCACAAAAGCAAGACAATAGCAAACAGAAAGATCAAATTATACAAATATACAATGGTATTCTGTTATTAATCCCCACTATTTAATGTTATAAATGCGACAGTAGGTAACCCTGTCTGTCTGTTACACTTTGACGTCAAAACCACTTAATCGATTTAAATGAAATTTGGTACCAGAGCTAGTGTAGACCTTGGAGAATGGTATACTTTTTATCTTGCTAGAAAAATATTTTTCCACGAACGAATCCGAAGGTCTAGGCTAGTTTAAAATAATATTCAAATTCAAATATTTTAATTCAGATAAAATGCATATTATGTAGTAATAAAACTTAGCCTAATGTTAGTATTAAATTAAATTTATAATTATAATCAACTAATGAACCTTTGAGTGGTTCGCACTATGGTACACTAGTCTATTTGGGTAAGTGTGTCTGAACACTGATCTACGAACACATTCAGGATTCCATCGGAGGAGGAGCGCAAGCGCGCCATCATGGAAGCACATCGCTTCCGCATGATCGCAGCAGCAAACATCCCAGACGCGCTACATCGCCACGGCAACCCCACAAGCACCCTGAATGCGTTATTGTACTGTACAACACGCAGATCGCTGTAATAGTACCTGTGTAAAATACCAAGTTAAATTGATTTCTTCACATTAGTTAAGTAGTACTTAAGTAGATTATCTACTAAACACAGGTCGTATTTTAAAATGTGACTCATTTGTTTAATAAGCAGGCAGGTTAAAGCATGAATTGCTCAGGCACTGCATAACTTATTTAAATGAACTATTATTTGTGTTTATATATTTGTAGGTAATACGTTATATTATGTAAGTAAACGTTATAAATCATGGACACGGTAATATTACTATACAGTATTCCAACTTCATACAAACGGACGAAGCGCGAGCTATGTCTACGCGCCTCGATCTCGGTATGCGCTCGGTATGTAGACAGTCGCGACTGTGCCGCAGTGACGAACGGTGTGTTTTTTTTTATATATATCTTTATATTTTTAATTTGGGGCTTTTGTCCAATAAGGATATGTCAACTCCATCGTACCTTATAACAAAATTAATCCACTAAGTAATAATAAAATGTAACACTAAAAAACTAAAATACTAGCTGAACGGTGTGTTGTTTTTTTAACAATAACCGCGCGATTTTTTCACTAAATAAAAATAAGTCCAAGTACATATTTAGTATGACGAGTAGGATATATTGTGCTGTTTTTGGTTGCATGAATTCGTCAATAACGCATCCAGAGATAACTTATTTTAGATTTATTTTCAACCGACGACCAAAACAGGAGGTTATCAATTCGACGCGTATATTTTTTTTTTTTTATGTATGATCACCGATTACTCGAAGACAGCTGAACCGATTTGGAAAATTCTTTTTTTTGTTTGAAAGGGTATACTTCGAAATTGGTCCCATTGTCACCAGGTCAGGATCTGATGATGGAATCCTGGAGAAATCGAGGGAACTCTTCAAATATTATAGGCACACCTATGGCGTTTTGGGTATTTCTTATAGTAACTTGTGCAGTTGCTCTCAAAAAATACCATTTGGGGAAGTAGAACTGATGGTGAAGACCACAGATGGTCTCCGACTACTCAATAATAAGTATTTCGTGGATTGCGATTCGATTACTTGAATATGGATGTTACGCACTTTATTAGTCACAATGCAAATGGTGATGTTGAGCTGATGGTAAAGTACCAGGAGAACTCCTCAACAATTAACGGCCCAGCATTGGAAAAAGCAATATTTTGTAAAAGGTTATAAGTAGTTGACATTTAGGCTCTTGTAACTAGGTAAATTAAAAATCAACCAACTAAAAATAGTCAAATAAAAACTTTTTAACAAAATATTAAACCGACTCCCAAAAACACTGCAAAGTGAAAAATAACTTTAATTTCGGAAGTCGGTGCCAAAAACGAAAATACAAAACTAAAGACACCGACTACCGAAATTAAAGTTATTTTTCACTTTGCAGTGTTTTTGGGAGTCGGTTTAATTTTTTGTTAAAAAGTTTTTTCATGTAATACAATTTTAAATCTTGTTTAAAGCTTGGATTGTTAATTGAATAGTATGTATGGCTGAATCTTTCACAGAATTTAAAAACTTTTGTTTTTAACCGACTTCAAAAAAAGGACGAGGTCCTCAGTTTGTCTTGAACTTGTATTTTATGTATGTTATCTCATATATACAACGTGTAATTTAAAGGGTATATACATACCAAGTGCACGGATTCTTTGAATGATAACTAACGATATAGCAAGGGTTTTGTAATCCTATGTCTACATGTGTGGAGCTTATTAGAAATTTCAATACATTGATACCAGAGACCGAATTTTTCAAATTAAGAAGAACGAAGAGAATTATCGTTTTATTGGCAAGTGACGTGGAAAGTGATGACCCTCATAGTGATGTGACACGTTTGTTATGTATGGTACCTATTCAAAAACATATGAAACCGATAATTTGGGGTCAATTCTGTGAGTCACATATTTTGAGCTGAAACTTTGCATAGAGACTCCATACCAGATGTTGTCTTCAGTCCTTTTGTATAGATATGGGGTTTCCGTTACACGTTGTATAATGTTTTATAATTTATATTATTTTTAATTATTAATTTTATTTTTCTTTCGTACATCTCAGTCGAGGCGCAAATATTTTTCGGTCACAAATTTATAAGACCGATTTGTTATTCAAACATAAACATGGTTTTTTAATTATATCTGCCAATCAAAAAACAACACGCATTTTTATTGAACACTTCCTGTCCAATTCACAAAGTATTTTATTTGTTTATATAAAAAAAGTAAATTTACAATCACAAAACTAACTGGAAACACAAAGTAGGCAAATGTAATTAAAATGCTGGAGGCGGGCAGCCCTATTACGTTTACGTACCTCGCGGCTGTAGGCATTTATTTCTAAGATACGGCCGAGTTACAATACTGTATTGATAATATTACCGTGTCATGGAAGTTCACGACTACGCATCGTAAACCGCTATGTGCGTACTACGCACATAGCGGTTTACGATGATCCACTCTACCGTCAACTAATCTCGAAAACTAGCATTCGCACGGTGTTTCGCTCCGAAACTTTATCACTATAAAAACATAATCTAGCCTATAACCTTCCTCAAATTTCATCCAAATTCACTCAGTACTTTCGAAGATTAGAGCGTTCAAACAAAGAAACAAAGTCTTCCGCTTTATAATAGGATACTATTAGTATTCTGAATCCGAATCTTCGTAAAATTGAATCTAGTATTTCATAAAACAATTTCAACCCAACTGTAATTTTTAATAAGCTTCGTAATAAATACTAACGATGATTGCAATATACCGAATATAACTACGAGTACATAAACTTTTACTTGTGAACAGTAACTACCTATGGAGTTTCTCGTCCGTTCTTCTCTATAGGAATCCAAGTAATCTACCGTAGTGAACGGAAGTTAGAGTAATTGTGTTATTATAAATATCCCTCTTCACGTTCAAAACTGCCTCTTAATGGTCTTATTGAAATAAATGTTGACTTTTTTACGGTTGGCAAATACATACTTACTTACTTCAAATAAATTCAAATTCAAATATCTTTATTAAAACTAGGAGTTTATATGCTTAACCCAAAAAAAAACATATTTACCAGGATTTCGCAATAAACCCTCAATATAAACTCTTTCCTACGTAAACGACGCGACGGGCCCCTAAGGCACACAACACACTGGGGTGTATCGGGGCCGACGCTCGCGCGTTGTTACGTAAGTAAATAGTTCAGCGATAGTTGAGTGGCGGCAGCGTATCGCGCGGGCGCAGGTTATCGTACGGTCGCGGCCACCGGACCGCTATGGATTCATCTGCCCTGCGCTAGATCCACCAGGTTTCTCTACACAATTATTTAGCAATTTTCCTCCCAATATTAAGTACCTAACAAGTATTGTGCTATCAAAATGTTTTGTGTTTTTAGACGATAAGTAACAAAAAGTAATAGACTAAACTACATTTTTATTATTTTTGGTTAAGAAGTCAGGGAACTCTGATATCTATTCATGTTCAACCAAAATAAAACTGTTGCTATGTATCTTTCTAAGGTTTTTTTGTATTAATTTTTTTGTTGATCATAGGCTCGCGATTGACCATCAGAGTGTGTCGACATGTGGTTGAAGATGGAGCACACTTGCCTAGAAGTAACTTATTCACTCTTCGACTTAAAGACCGCCAGGTTATAGCGATCAGGAAACAGACACCGGCAGGGAATTCCACTCCTTAGCCGTACGCACAATGAAACTATTGCCAAAACGTTTTGTGCGTATGGGTGGGATGTCCACGTCCAACGATGGCGCATCGCCGTTTGTATTGTAGTCCGATGATGGAACGGGCTTGGCGGAATTAGATTGTGCAATTCCATCGCACACTCCCCGAAATGTAACCGATAGATAAGCTGTATAGAGAATAGGATCCTTCTTGACATCATACCAACTTCAGCTCCATTGTGAACGTTTGTGGAACTTATTAACTGTATGAGTGAGGGATTCTGTCAGACTGTATAGCGTGATAGTATCTCCGGCCTTCGCACGTATCTTTGCAGCGCAATGCTCGATGATTACGAGGAAGGCCTTGGCTTAGACACATACGCGAGAGATAGCGAACAGCGGGCGATAGCTATGAAACGTTAAATTAGTATTGTGATAACTAGTATCCGGCCTTTATTTAACGATTAATGTGCACAAGTTTACCTATAGCAAACAAACAAGACAGGAAAAATAGGATTTAAGGTGATGCTTATCCATTCTAATATTTCAAATGAGAATGTCTGTTTGTCTGTTGTCGCTTTCAAGGATAAGTCGCTGATAGATAGCTTCAAATCCAGACTCAAACATAGTCTACATTTTCTAATTATTTTTTCAAGAATCGCCCTATAAGTGGTACTTATAATTTCTATTAAAAATCCAAGCGAACGAAGTCGCTGAAAACAACTATTTTATAGAAGTCTCTTCTACCAAACATGCTATTACGAGCTATTACGAGAGTCAAAAAAAACGAATGATAATCTCAAGGAGAAATAGGTCTTAGTAAGATATGTACGTATGCAGAGATACAAAATGCTGTGATACGTCAACGTACCAGTGACCAATTGAAGAGAGAATCAACACAAAAAATTGTCAAGATTAGCTACAACCGTTGATGACAGGCGTCACGTGCAACTCAAAGATGAGCAAAAAAGCAACGAACATCATCATCGCCACTAAGTTATCTTGCACATATATACTATACAAAACAATTAGCCAACTTCAGCGGCTGTAACAACACACTGCCATGCTGAACTCGTTCTTAATAACATACGAATATGAACTAAGATTGAAACCGTCATGCATGTAGAATCCTTGGGATGCGAGTATATTAGTGTTTTATATGAAGAGTCTGCCTATCTGACCTCTACAACCAGTAGCTGGGTAACACGATATCCCTTGGTAAGACCAGTATCAGATTTTCTGGCTTCTAACGACTGGCAAAGATGTACCAATGAAAGCCGGGACCAACCGCTTAACGTGCTTTCCAAAGCACGGTGAAATCTCGAGATATTAAGATTTGTCACCCATCCACGATCCCTGTGGCTGTTATTATTTAGCGACGAGTTTCTCCTATAACATAACAACATAATTATAATACATGTGATGTGATGCCTAGTAGAGT
This sequence comes from Tholera decimalis, assembly GCA_943138885.2. Classification (NCBI taxonomy): domain Eukaryota; kingdom Metazoa; phylum Arthropoda; class Insecta; order Lepidoptera; family Noctuidae; genus Tholera; species Tholera decimalis. The sequence continues at coordinate 648,431 of OW964577.2, forward strand.
TAAACTTGATGTTGAGTGTTCTCTCGGCTTTGCTATGGCGCTGGATTTTCGCATTGGCTCGTATGGTGAACAACAGCTTCTATCAGGATTTATGAAATGTTTGTTATTCAGCGGCTGCGACCAGGAGAAAGTCGTAAACGATTCTAAAATAATGATCCCTATACCTACACTGCATGGGATATCGTCGTGAATTGAATACAACTCCGTTCAGCTGAGAGAGATAACAAATCGACAGAATTGTTTTAACATTTATCATACAAGTATGGATTTCGAGAAAAGAACTGATTGTGGTTAATACATAAACAAGTAGTTTACTAAACGATTCCGAGAAGTCTATTCCAATCACGTTTGCGACAATCTGTGTGTTCTTTTCTGTGTATGTGTGTGTTGAGCGGAGTTTAATTGAAGAGATCTCGAGATAAGATCGGCCACACAACACACAATGCTGCTGTCACAATGTTTAATGGTTTCCGCCGAGTGACGAGGATGCGCGGGCGACGACGTCGCGACTTATGCCGAGTTGTGGAGCGAACACACCCGGCGCACGTACAAAGTGGCGTAGCATGGGTCGCAGCCGCCCGGGCGGAAAAAATGTAGCCGCCCTCTTATTTAGGTAGAAGTGTCAATAGCCTAATGGATAAGGTGTTGGTCTTGTAATCGAGAGGTCACGAGTTCGAATCCCACCCATTACACTATTGCGGTGGACCCACTCCAGACACAAGCATATTTAGCTTAGTTGGAGGGGTTAACAAGATTGCTAGTAATGTGAATTCTACCCACATTGCTAGTTTTTTTTTATGTATTTTAATGTAATGTATATACTAATTTGTTTTAACTAATGTGTATACTAAGTTCGCTTCGAACTCGTAACCTCTCGGTCACAAGTCCGACACCTTATCCATTAGGCCCACATTAATTCTAAAGAACTTTTCCGCAAGAACAGTCATCATTATTTTGCATTATATATGTTAGATATTAAATAAAAAAGTTTAAGTATATTTTACAGTATAATAATCACGTGAAATTTTGCCGCCCCCCTTAAAAGTGCCGCTCGGGGCGGGCCGCCCCTGCCGCCCCCACTACGTTACGCCACTGAACAATCATACGTCGCCATTGAAGTTGAATCTATTAAACATCATTATTTATCATTCCCATTGCATTAGTTCTTATTCAATCAGCAGTCTGCATACGAAAGAAAACGGGTTCACTTCTGAGAAGAGTAAGGGACAGTCGTAACAGAATCCTGAGAGCAGTGAGTGAGAGTGTGTCCTCTCCTATTATGAAGCAGTTTGTGCGGAGGGTGTTGGGTACTAACACTAGATAATAAGCTATTAGGTATAAGTTACTAACATTTTATGGATTTATGGTCCGAAATAAAAAGATTGTATTGTTGTATAACAAACCTATATATATTTACAAAATAGTCTCTGATAGAATAATTTGAATAGGCTGCCTTGTTGGTCAAGTGGACGCAAGCGAGACTGCTGAGTATGAGGTCTCGGTTTCGATTCCCGAGTACGTCACGACACGGTAGTGCCCCCGCCAGGTCGAGCGCAAAGCAAACACTGCCGTACCATCTTTTTCTGGAACCATTTCGGCGTATTTTCATGCCCCTTATGATTGGGTTTTTCTATAAGGAATTCCTCAGTAGTAAACCGGAGTTTGGAAATTGGCGAGGTGATGCCCACGTGACTCGGAAAGTACGATAAATTGTTGATCTCAGCTGTCATTTGTACATCTTTGACAGTCGTTACGGGTAGTCAGATGCAGAAAATCTGACCCTGGTCTGACCAAGGGGTATCGTGTTACCCAGTTACTGGGTTGTGGAGGTCAGATAGGCAGACGCTCCATGTAAAACTCTAATCCTCAGCTGCATCCATTCAGACTGGACGCCGACCGCAATATAATTGGAAAAAGGCTGAGCAGTCGATGATGATGAGATTAATTTAACTTTACAAATACAAATACGTATATTGGTAAACGATACAAGTTTTTAAGCTAACATGGTCACTAACAGTATCATTAGAACTCAAAACGGGATATTTACCATGTGTATTTATTCAATCAATCAATCATTTATTTGCACGAATGTAGGTACAATAAAAATACAGATGGTAAATACAGTCAGAAATGAGCCATATACATTCTGCCTTGAGACAGGCACGCAACTTTTTATACAATTAGTTGTAAACCAGATATAATACGAAAATGTCAACTTAGTAACAATAATGAATATTAGGGGTATATTTAAACAATTAATTACAACAAATATACAAAATTATGTACTAAAATAATGAATAATGAATACAATTATAATCTACAAAAATATTGCTGCATGTCAAATTATAATGTTACAGTTAATTGACATTATGAAAATTTAAATTAAATTAATTTTTTACATCTATGTCAAAATTAACCTAGTTACAAATATGTTAAAGGTAAGTCAAAAATAATACAATTAATAATAATTATTCTATGTATGTATATATTTGTTTATTATATCATTATAGTTTAATTGTATAGCTAAGTATGTTTTATTTATCGTAACTAGTATTTATACACACTGTGTCTATCATCTCCTCTTGAACTCTCCTGTCGCAGGTCTGCTGGAAGAAATTTCTTAGGAAATAAGCAGCACCTTTGTGCTCTTTTGTCTGTATTTAATTTTTTTTTTTTTGTAAGTGTCATGTGTGTACATAAATAAATAAATTAAGTACATTAAATTAGATTCCACTGATATTTTAGGACGTCAAAATGAATATTTATTTACAAATATTAAATATGCTTATGTAGGTAATTAAAAAGTTCTATCCATTAAAAAATCATTCACTGAGTAGTAACATTTTTCTATCAATAAAGCCACTAATTTCTTTTTAAAGTTTTTAATTGAATCGTTTTTTATAAAATCAGGCAACTTGTTGTATATGGTTGGTCCCATACAGATAAAACTCGTATTACAGGAATCGATATGTAAAAGATTTTTGTATTGGCTTCTGACAGGTCGTTTTCTAGTTTCTGATATCAAAGAAAATAATTTCTTATTGGCTTTTACAAAGAGGGCCATTTATTGTTTTGAGTTTCCGATATTTCGGCCTGGAATCCAGTGGTTCAAATGTGTAAAAACCGAAAAAGTTCCGTAGAAAGTTCGCGAGTCGACACGGTGAGTTTTGTGTGTCGGAAACAGAGTCGAGTGTTTAGTGATATATGTGACAGTGGTAGCGGTGTCGCTAACAGAAAACGAACGAGAAAGAGGGTAGACCGATTTGTCTGCTCATAAACGTCCACCCGCAATTACTTCAGTTCATCCGTGACCATGGCGCTTGCAACAGTGCCGAAATATCGGAAACTCAAAACAATAAATACACATGGTACATATCCCGTTTTAAGTTGTAATGATAATACAATATAAATACACTGTCACATAAAATAGGATTCCCTTTCCCTTTACATCACTGTAGCGTGTAAGCGAAAGTGGACTAACAAACAATTTAATTCATTACGCTTCATTTAATTCACGATGCACGTTTATGAATGAAACAAAAACTCATTGAAACAGATATGAAATGCACGACTAATTAGTAGTAGTAAGGATTGCAGCCCACTGATGCGTATCAACGTTTTCGCACGCAGGTGATCAATTGGGCGTTACAGACGTAAGCGTTGTAACATGTGATAATGTTTAACGCGTCAGTGGACATGTTGATGTGAAGATGTAAACAGATGGTGTTTGTGCATTGAGTTATGTGTTACGTGCTCTATACGCTACGGTAGCTAATAGCCGGTCAATAATCAATCGAATTGAGCTATATTTTACAAATAAGACGATATAATTATGTATCTGTGAGACTGTGACATTGCTTCTTTTTTTACAAATCTAGGGAGACTCCGAAGTCAAGCAAATCACTTGAATGGCAAGCAGAGCTGCTTCTCAGCTGGTGAATTTTTGTTTTTACGTTAGGTATTTTTTTTTTACTTTCCTGAAAATGCCGTCGCCCCAGCACTAAATGAGACTTCATGGATTCACGCGGTGACGTAACCGATCTTGAAATCTTTAAACAAACTTCGCACTACTACGTTTATCTCCAGGATTTGCCAGAAAAACCTAAGATTTCCTGGTACAAGTGGTTGTTCCGTAAAGGCCGTATACTCGTGTAGTTTGGTTAACATATTAGTTACTATAAAAATAATATACTTAATAATAATTCATCGTACCTACAACGTTCCCACAGCTTGGGCATAGGTCTCCTATGAGAGAAAATGGGTTTGGTAATCTCTGTCTGTAAAGTCTGCAATCCACCGCGCGGACGCAGTACTTACGGCTTGGTAGAAGTTCGGGTTTCTAGTCCTATAATATTATGCCGGTTTCCTTACCAAATCCACCCAGTATTTTCGAAGATTTGCTCATTTAAACAAACAAGCTTTTCAGCTTTTTAATTGTACGTATAGATACCCGAAGTCTGCTTTTCATACAGAAACTAGTCCGAAAATTGACGATCACGCATTTACTTTGATTGGTCGCGTGTCCGAGTCGTGTCAGTGCACCAATTGGCTGGACATTGGACATCGCTAACTGAACGAAATTTCAATGAGTGTGATGCAGAGAGAGAAGCCACAAAGAGACAAATTGCTCCCAATATAGACATCGAGAGGACGAGCTGTCCCAGCCCGCATGTACCCACGCTCTCAATTTGACTATGTATTCTCGGTTATCTAAGAATAGATATAAAGATCTTGCATTTATTGAACAACAGAGGTTTGAAAAGCAGTAGTTTCGCTCACATTTAGTCATAGTTGAATTTGGAACAAGCAATACCTAACATAACATACCACGTTTATGTGTTTGTAACTTGTACCTAGCCTATGTAGGTTTTATGTAGGTAATTCGTTGGCAGGTACGATATCTCTGCAAAATTAAATATGTCTGCGTGGAAATGTGCAAAATTAAAACCGCGTAACCGATTTTGATAAAATTTGGTACAGAGTTAGATTAGTCCTTGAAAAGAAGGACATAGGATTCTTTTTCGCTGAAACTTTTCACGCGAGCGAAACCGCGGGTAGACCCTAAGGGCGCTTTCAATTTATGCGTTTCGTGTCGGACCGCTGCCGCACGCTTAACGTACCGCAGGTTATATCTCGCTGTCGGGCCGCTGCAGTACGGTAGCAGTCCGGCACCGGACGCCTAAATTGAAAGCGTATTTTACTGCCGTGCGTTTTTATCCCAGTGATGTGACATCAGTCAAGCCATGGACTCTGACGAAAAAACATTACTGTTAGTGCTCTTGTAGAAAATCATCAAAGAGAAACAAAAACGATATTTTTATGGTTGTTTTTTTTTCATACAATATTTTAATAAATAAGATAATATTAAGAAAATCAGTATGATCAATATATAATTAGTACAGTTAGTTAATCAATAATTAAATACAAACAACTTTCAAATAAAAAACCCTGACAAACCGTGAAAAGAAAAATCAAAACAAAAATGATTATTTAGAAATATCATCTGTAAAATATTATAAATCTCATGTTATGTCATGTATGAGTTACTACTATTTCAAATCAAATTCATTTATAAAATCTTCCACGTTTTTAGCAAATACGTAAATGAAAATTTGATGCAATTAGCTCCGACGCAACGAATTAGGTATGATACTACGACGTCTATTCACCGCACTATTCAACACCGAAATGAACACGTGATGCTTGTGACGTTGCCGTCCTGTTGTCGAGCGTTCGCGGTACCGGCGCCGCACTGCTGCCGCGCCGCGCGTTTTGTATGAAAAAAAAAGGATCGTCCGTGCGCTGTACGACTAACGCACCGCTTCGGCACCGCAGCAGGCCGTCAAGAAACGCATAAATTGAAAGCGCCCTAATAGTTTTATATAATTTGTTTTTTCTTTTAATTCATTTAGTAACTTTCTACATATAATGTCAATGCGGAAACACTATAGATCCCAATGATTTATAGATTTATCATCATTATTGTATATTTATTTTTATATATATTGACACACGGTTTTGTCATGTACATAGATGTTTCTTATTTGATCACTCACATACATGTAATATGTAATAATTTTTATTTATTTCTTCCACAAATAAAACTTATGCACTAATACAAAAAAAAATGGTAAAGATAACATAACTACTTATTTACAATGTTTATTTGTGGGAGACTGTGGCCTAAACTAAGCCGTGACTTGTATTTCAGGACACCCCCCTAAAGGAATTGAATTACATTTTAATTTACAAATAAGTTTAGATGATATTGGAAAAAAAATAATTAAAAATTAATAAAAATAAATGGAAGTAAATTTTATATACTACTAACAATCAATTTTACAAGAATTAACACAATAACTAATAAGTAAAATTTTAAAACTAATAAAAGTATGTAAATAATATGAGCATTTCTAATACTAAATTTGGATAGTGTTCAAGGTGTACTATGTGAATAATGTGTTTGTATTGTATGTGTGTTTGTGCGTGTGTGCTTGTCGGGATATGTATACACTTGTATGTGTGAGTGCGTGTCTGTTAATTCCCATTACTTTTTTATTTCAAGTACTTAGCTCTTCGGTTTCTGTATAGTTAATTTTTATTAGCCAGTTTGTTAATACTAATTTACATTTGGTTTTATTATGATTAAAATTCCTAATTCTTTATTTGCTTTATTGTAGAGTTCAGGTCCCCGGAAAGTATAAAAATTTTTTGGCAAATCTTGTCTTGGAATTAAAGGTGCTACAAATTGCATACTGCCTCCTCGTGGCTAATTCAAAATATTGAAAGAGGATGGATCTGAGTGTTGTCACAAGATAGTAAAAAGGATGTAAATTTGTCTTACAGTTAAGACCTCAGCTTCCTGATACAGTGTAGCAGTGGGGAAGACTCGAGGTTTAGAGAGTCCAACTTTTAGAATCAGCATTTGGGCTCTTTCTATTTCTAACATTTTTGTTTTTCCGGCACCACCCCAAGTTGTTACACAATATGTCAGTATAGATTGAACAAGGGCAAAATACACCATTCGAAGTGTTTCACCATCAGCAACCTGTCTAAGCTGTTTGAAAATATAAGTGAGTTTCCGTACTCTTTTACATAAGTTTTGAATGTGCTCATCAAAAGACAGTCCTTTATCAATGATTATACCCAAATAGCGAACACTTTGTGTCGGCTGAATAGTTGAGCAGCTGCATCGATTTATAGGAGGAAATGAACACTGATGAACATATAGGGGAGGTTTATCTTGAAAGAAGGCTTCTGAGCTCCTGATTGCAAATGGAATATATTTTGTTTTAGCTGCGTTAAGGTGTGACTGAGTTTGCAGCGAGCCAGTGGCAGACCGTGTTTAGACCGGATTGAGCTAATGAATATACTTCATTCCAAGAATCGCCCTTGAAAGTAAGAGTGGTGTCATCTGCGTAAGATATTATTTTGCAGTTTTCAAGATTAAGTTGATATAGCTCATTTATGTAACACAGAAACAAAGTGGGGCCAAGAATACTTCCCTGAGGGACTCCATGCTCGATAGGAAGTTCATCACTCAAGTGGTCCCCGATTCTAACCAGGGACCGAAAGGTTAACCCGTATGAGGGTTTTAAACCGGTTAATTTTTAGGATTAGGTTACAAAACCCTCAATAAAGGTTAACCCGTATTATAGGGTTAATCAGCCTATAAGAACCGGTTTCGACATAAGGTGCATTTTAGCACATAAAACATCTGCAAGAAAGTGACAGAGATAACTACCACGCGGTGTTTGATCGTGTACCGACATGACTCTCGTAGTCACCGCGTAGAATGCATTGAACTTTGAGCCCTATTAATGTTGCACAATACTGTTTTTAATATTGACTAATGTTCGACGCTAAAATATTAAAAATAATATTTCGATTCTAGCGCATTTCACCGACCGACACGGTTGAATTGTGAGTGTGTTTGTACTTGTACATATCGTCGTTTGTCGTAGGTACTTAGTAGAACTTTGTTATTTTTAACAGACTTCAAAAAAAGGAGGTTCTCAATTCGTCTTGAACAATTTTTTTTTTAATGTATGTTAAGTACCTCATAACTCGGAGACGGCTGGACCGATTTGAAAAATTATTTTTGCGTTTGAATGGGTATACTTTCTAGTTGGTCCCATTGTTACAAAATCAGGATCTGATGATGGGATCCTGGAGAAATCGAGGCAACTCTTCAAATATTATAGGCACACCTATAGCGTTTTGGGTATTTCTTATAGTACCTTGAGCAGTTGCTTCCGAAAAGTACCATTTGGGGAAGTTGAACTGATGATGAAGACCACAGATGGCCACTGAAACTCCTCAATAATAAGTATTTCGTGGATTGCGATTCGATTACTTGAGTACGGATATTAAACACTTTATGCTCGTCACAATACATATGGTGATGTAGGGCTGATGGTCAAGTACCAGGAGAACTCCTTAAAAATTAACGGCTATGCATCGGGAAAAGCAATATTTTGTAAAAGGTGATAAGTTGTTGACATTATGGCTTTTGTAACTAGATAAATTACAAACCGGCCCACTAAAAAGCGTGAAAATTTTTTTTTTTGCAAAAATTAGAACCGACTTCCATATCAAAACACTACAAACCCAAAAATAACTTTAATTTCTATATGGAAGTCGGTTCTAATTTTTGCTAAAAAATTTTTTGATCTCATAATTAGCACATACATAAGTAGTGTTATTACCAACCTGTTTTGAAGTCAAAACTTCTTTAGCATCGTTGTGATTTGAAAGTTTATGAAACAAAAAAGTGACAGTAAAAAGAGACAGACACAGGAATTCATAAGAAAAAAAAGCCAACATTGAAGGTTTCACTTCTACCACGTGTGAATTGCCCACATGTTTTTTTTTTATTTTTATACCTACGTGAACTTATAGTGATCTGATTAAGTATGCCTAAAACCAGGCGTCCGTCACTCGCTCAAGGCCACGTGTTATATGCCTACCGCTTCGCGTATCGCCGTCGGTACATCCGACAGTGGGTTGCCGCACGCCTGCCTGAACCTTTTTAAATAATTTTGACAACGTCATAATGGATCGACCTAAAAACTATTGATTTTCCTCCGCTTTGCTACTGTTTCCATTTTGATTAATTATTTATTACAATTATTTACGCGGTTTCGGATATTTGAGACGTTAAAATTTATATAATCGGGAAATCAGGGAAGGAAAAAAATGCATCTATCATTTTATTAAACTGAAACATATTTAATCAACAAATAAAGAAAGAATTGTTTTTCTACAACATTCGTTTTTTTACCAATATCAGCATAGGTACAACCATAGAAATATAATATTATATTTATGGGTACAACCCTAACACATTCGTGGGTCGCGCGGCGGTTAAAACAATCTTAATTCTCTGTGTACGGAATTATGGTACATTTCTTCTCGCTGCAAACAGCTGGTATTATTATTATTAGGTACCCGCGCTCGCATTGAGCTGCATTGCGCCAAGATATCATCTCCGTGAGCGGTGTCTATGAGTGCGTTGCTCGAGCGCGCTTTTTATGTAGATTGACTTCTGAACCTATCTATTTTGTGGCTGCACAGTGGGACGGCACCGCGTGCCTATCAATTATTGGTCGTTAGCTTAGATGTAGCGCTCGGCGGCTATGTTGCTTACTGGTTCTGCATTACAAGATAAGGACCAAGCTAACACAATCAATGTACAAAATATAAAATCCCACCAAAACATCCTGTAAAAAATTAGCCAAGCCTCGCCTAAGCTGCTTGTTTCTCTATAAAAAGTAATGAAATCTCTAAGCAAAGCGAAGCCAAGTCTAAGGATCTTTACTGCGATTTCCTTATTAATATAGTTAGATATTATGTAACCGGCCGTTGAACATACTCTGTGCACTTTTTTTTACTAGTTAATACATCGAAGTCAACGGCCAAGTCACCGTGCATTTATGGGCATAAAGGTACAATATATTAAAAAAAAACGGTCAAGTGCATGTCGGGCCACGCGCAGTTTAGGGTTCCGTAGTTTTTATAACAGCCAAGTGCGTGTCGTATTCGCTGACTGATCGTTTCGTACCATGCTCTAACTAAAAGCCAAACATTACTACCTAACTAATTTGACTTCCTATACAATTCCTCACCTGATCCGACAATTTTTCACGGATAGTTTTAATTTTTTTTAGAGATTTGTATAAAACTTGTCATAGCTGGTGTTTTGAATTTAAATACAGGACACAGAGCTACACTACTCAATCGTCACAAAAAAATAAAATTGAGGAAGTAGTTTGCTGGAGGAGCTTTGTGTTTGATATTATATAGCAAAATAATAAGGCTTCACATTTACAACAACTTTTTCTAATGTGGAACCCTGGCTTTTGTGAATTGTAACAGCCTCAGCTGGAACCAATGGGAATTGAAAAAACAACCGACTTTCAAAAAAACACTACAATGTGAAAAATAACTTTAATTTCGGAAGTCGGTGGCAAAAAAACTAAAATACAGATCCAAAGACACCATCTTCTGAAATTAAAGTTATTTTTCACATTGTACCTACCTAGTGGGTTTTTGGAAGTCCGTTTTTCTTGTTAAAAAGTTTTTTTTTATAAAACTTATTTAAATATGAAACTAGCGCGATACAACTGACGCTTAGCGCCATCTATCGACATTTCTATGGAGTTGTTCGAAATTTTCGAGTCAAATACAATTGGTCGACTATTACTCGTAAACTTGTAAAGCCCACTTATGTGTGATAGTTTTCCTTTAAACTTCGTTATATATAGGTACTACTGCCGTGACATTTGAATTTCTAACTACAACCGTTTAGTTGCTAGAGGGGGGACACTTGACTCCAACGAAAATTAGTACTTTAAAGCTTGATAAGTCACGAACGGTTTACTTAATCAAAAAACGGTTTTCCCAAACCCTTAATGTTTTTGAAAGACCTATCCAACGATATCCCACACTATGGGATGGACGAAAAAATAAAATGATCACCCCACTTTACACGTAGGGGGGGCACCCTAAAAAAATATTTTATTTTACCACTTTTTCGGCGTCATTAACGTGTATACTTATGCCAAATTACAACTTTCTAGTACCAATAGTTTTTGAGCTAAACCGCGGACAGACGGACAGACAGACGGACATGGCGAAACTATAAGGGTTCCTTGTTGACTACGGAACCCTAAAAACGGCATTATAATCATACGCACTTTAGCGACAGAGAAAGTCTACAGAAGTCAAGCAAATTCAGCGTATATTCACCAAACTTTACTGCGTTAACAGAAAATCCTGATGACATAGTTTGCAGAATTATGTATAAACTCTTGATCAACTCGTCATCGATACCCGTGATTTCTGCAGAACATTGATAGGTTTGGAAGAATCTCCTTGCCGTATTTCCGTCATTGCTGTTTCCAGAATCTTGACGAGGTTTATCAATGTGTAAACCAAGCAATTTCCGGAAGCGAGTTTGAAAGTGCTTCTTTTTCTCTTCTTTAATCTTTTATTCTCTGGAGTCGATTCAGCCCACTTTTCAAATCCTAGGTTATAAGAAATATGCAGAATCATTTCCATACATCTTATCCAAGCATATAAGGTAGACAGCCCGTATTTAAACATATCTTCATTCTCAATTCTTGCAGTTACTTTTGTTATATTGTGCATCTGTCTAGGAGTTGCTCCACAAACAGTACATGAAGCACTCGATGGAGTCTGAGTTAACACTTGAGCAACTTTCCCGTCGATCATTGTCATAAACAGCTCATGTCTTACTCATGTTACCTTCTTTTGCTGCAGGCGTTCGCGTTTGACTTAATTCATTAATTTTTGCTTCAAGTTCACTTACAACAGCTGTAGTTTTTTCAGGAGTTTCTTTTGCTAATTCCAGAGAAATGGGTCTGCAATATCTAACTGAAGAACATGTTGGATTTTGCGATATAAATACTTTACTTTATTCATCCACTAGTCTCAATGGTACAAGTGAAACTATAAACATATTAGCATCCGATATTTGTTCATTTTCTTCAGGTAAAACTTGTTTATACTCACTTTGTCCCGAGGATCCATCGCAACCCCATTTGCTATACAGTTTGAGACGGGTGAACTTTTTCGAAACCGAGTCTATTTTTAAAATACGACAGGCAGTATGATCTGAGAGTTCTTGAAGGTTCACTTTAGCACTTATATTCGTTACGGATATGCTTGACGCAAGAGGATAGCAATCCTTCTTTGCTTCAGCAAAAATTTGGTATGATGGAAATACCGAAAATAAGTTTTTCTCAACAAGTCTCAGCCTCAGGTAGGAATATTGAGCTTTGGATAGATCGGTTTCAATAAATATACATAATGCTTCTTCTTTGGTATGGGAAGGTACACCATCTGGACTTCGTAAAATGACTTTTTCTCCTCCTTTTCTGTATTTCTCGTAATACTCACAATCGAAGCTTCATCATTTTCACCCACAGATCGTAAACCTTGAACATAAGCGTAATGCACATGTCCCATTCCATACTCCTGGAGTAATTCCAAGTTTTTACGTTTTTTTCGTACTCTCCGAACACGTCAGGATTTTCTTTTTTTTTCACGTACTCTAAACTCGCCATTTAACCAATTTGTGTTTTGGCTCTCGAAGCAATCTTGTTTTCTTTGAGCTTTCACCCATTTTTGGTTACAAATCGTAATCAAATTTCTTTGAATACTTTGCATAACCGTGCTCACATCTGTTGTTGATAAATGGAAATTGTCCAACAAATATTTTCAATAACTGAAGTACTTTTCCCGCTTATTATCTGAGCACATATATCGCGTCGAAAACACACAAATTCACTCATTTTAAACGTTTTTCAGCAAATTCACAGTTACCGAAGGAAGGTATCCGGACACTGATGAACACGCTGCAAACCCGAGTATTTATAGGACCCTAGTTTTAGTAACTTGTGCAAAACCAATAAGAAAATTGATAAAAACAGTTTTCACACTAATACTTATTATAATTACAACAACAGATAAGAACTATGCAACATGATTTTTATCACAAGTGTGGTTAAAATGGTCACCGCAAAAAAAAATTTCGTGTGAAAATATATTTAGATCGACATTTTTGCTTCTAGTTCGAAATGGTGCAGCAATGACGCAGGTTTTTTTTGTATTACTGAATAGGTAAGGTATCTAAACATGTCATTAACTTGACATCGGGAGCCATCGGTAACAAGGAAACCTCAACTTGAAAATTAAATAGACGTAAAATTTCCTTATGACAATTAAAAATTATATTAAAAAATTCGAAAATATATTTTTCATCACAAAATAACGTAGTTATGAACTAGAAATCTTAAGTTGAACTTCCATAACGAGTAGTCTAGTTAATATCAAATTATCAAAGTATAAAGTTTGGGTGTAATTTAATGTACCTAAAAATTTTTTGTATTTTTTTTTTTACTATTATATCGGGTAACTTTATGATCTTAGAATGTAAAACAATCAAAACAGTTTCAGTAACACGACTTTTGTCCCAACTAATTTTGAGATGGAAAATACCAGTTGGTCCCATAGTGCGTCGCGCCGTGCGCGTCTTGTGGCGTGCTGCGTGACCTGTGTTGTGCGCCGTATCATTGCGTATATATGCTACTAAGTGTCCAACTTGTAACTTCTTTTTAAATATTTTTGGGGCAAAAACAAAAAAGGTTTATAAAATATTAGATCATTGGCGTATCTAGAGATATTTCCCAGGAGGGGCCTGGCCCTCCAGTAGTAGAAGCGATTGGCCAGATTTTTTAACTTTTCAGCCATAATTGTTTGTTAGTAAAAATTCTCGGGTGGGCACCAGACCATTCTGGGGTGGGCACGGCCCACCCGGCTCCCCCCCTTCCTACGCCTATGTATTAGATTCGATTTAGTTACTTATTCCGAACGAACTATATTCACATTTCGCATATACTAAACATAATGTTGTATACTTACGGGTAAAACATTCCCACCTCGGAACACCTTTCAGGTGTGTAATATACCGAACAAAGTAAACCAATAAATATAGTAAAATAAATAAAAAAAATTGGCCAAGTGCGAGTCAAACTCGCCCATGAAGGGTACCTTAGTAACTATAATAAATATAATTTAATATATATATTTGAAAAAAAAAAAAAACTTAAAAATGTCTTAAAACTAGATTATTTGCAATTTTTACAAGTACGCCAAATAACTTTGTTTTTCATAGTGTTTGTATGAATTACAAAGTTATATTTGCGGTTTTAGAAAATATGCTGTATCTCAAAAACTGCAGACCTGATCTCGTTCAAACCAATTTTGGTTGAAAGATTACATTAAGATCTATAGCATATATTTTTTTTCATATTTTTCACTCTATAATTATAGAAGTTACAGTGGGGGGGACACACATTTTACCACTTTAGACGCGTATATCTTTTAAACGATTATCTTTATGAAAAAGTGGTTTTAGACACATTTATATCATTTTTGAATTGTTTTTGAATTTATTTACATAAAAAAGAAAAAAAATTCAAGACGAATTGTAAACCTCCTTTTTTTGAAGTCGGTTAAAAAGACACCTACCTACTTACCTGCCTACATTTCTCAATTTGCTTTTGTCATTGAATTTTTAATGTTCACCATACACTTACCTACCAAACATTTTCATTCCACTGTGCGTGGTTACGCACATAATTTTGAATAAGTGCAAAATTCAACAGAAGAGCGACAAATAAACCCGAGCAACAAACAGCCGCCTGTGACGTAAGATAACGCGACGCAGCCGAGATTGTGCAACTTACAGGTTCTGTCTCTTTCATTCAGATTAATCAGCAATATTTTATAGATTAACCTTTATAGTATACAGGTTAACCCGTATAAAGGTTAATCAAACAAATGGGTTAAACGTCTAACCGGTTAACCTTTTAATCCGATTAATGGGTCCTTGATTCTAACACGCTGAGTACGGTCGGATAAATAACTAGACATTAATTGTAATTCTTTTCCCCGTACTCCCATGTCATTTAATTTATGAATTAGGGTGGGGATAGAGACATAACCTTCCTATGTAATATGTATCTATACTGATACATGGAAAAATTATTTATTATATTATATTATCCTGTAATTTCCCACTGCTCGACATAAGCCTCCCTCCATGTCTTCCATCGGTCACGGTCCATCGGTCGGTTTAAACAATTAACATGGATTTTCTTGCAGATTTTTTTCTTCAGGTAACGGTGTGTTAGCCGATGAGAAATAAGAAAACATGGGATTTGATATGTTTTTATTTCTTCAGTGATCTGTTACAAGCTATTACGATATTGATAAGGCACTAAACAATGCAACTCATTTACTTGTCAGTGTGGAATTAATTGAGAAACCACTTGTACCACACAAGTAGTAGCGACACGTTTAATCAACGGATTTTCCTTGAGAGACAAATGACGCTCGGGAGCCACTCTAGCTGATTGTGCATGTGCCTGGGCCAGAAGCTGAGGCAGCTTATTTTGAAATGATGGAACACAATACAAGTTGTCCTAGTTTGAGAGGCAGGGCTCACTTTATCTGTATACACACTGCAAAATATGTAGCTATGCATAAATGTATACTGTTGTATTATTCTTTTGTGGCAATAAACTTTACAAACTAAGGTGACCTTTCTTTGAGGACTGTTCACTGTTCTTAGGCCATGTTTATTCAGGCTCACCCATCCCTCTCCCGCCCCCTACTAACCCATGCCGGTAGTCACCCACGCCGGCGATAAGGGCGCGATTACTCGTCGATACGAGCTGTCCAAATAATTTATCATCAATAATGATGACACTCGAAATGTAGGCCGCGTGCGAAGCAGCCCGAGCCAGCGGGAAGCTTACTACATCGATTTGTTGTACCGTTTTATGTTTATAATAAAATATTACCAGATTGAAATCGTTACATTATAGGGGTATTATTGATAGAAGAATGATCAACAACATAAGTTTTGCTGATGGCATGTTGTTGCTCAGTCCATCAATCTCCGTCTTGAGGAAATTATTGGCCGTCTGTGAGAATTATGCGGAGGCTCATGGCTTGAGGTATAATGAAACTTAAAGCAAATGGTTTTTAAAGTGCGCAATAATACTCCATCAAGTATTCCACCCGTAAGGTTACGAGGAATTCCGTTGGAGCTCGTCACTCATATAAAATACCTCGGTCATATGATCACGGATATCCTCGTAGACGACCAAGACGACCAAGATAGGGAGCGCAGACCGTTGGCGGCCAGATGCAATATGCTTGCGCGCAGGTTTGCACGGTGTACTAAAGAGGTAAAACTGACTCTATTCCGAGCCTATTGTCAATCGTTTTACTCGTGCAGCCTGTGGATCAGGTATACGCAAAAGGCCTACAGCGCTCTGCGCGTTCAATATAATAATACGCTGAGGGTTTTGTTGGGGCTACCTCGGTTTTGCAGCGCGTCGGGCATGTTTGCTGAAGCGAGAGTAGATGACTTTTATGCTGTTATGCGCAAGCGATGTGCATCTGCGCTGCGGTGATTCAGGGGTAGCCCCAACAACATTCTGGTTACACTGGCAGACAAAATCGATGGGCCATTTGTCAGGCACTGGGCTGGTAGGCATATGCGCATAGGCGTGCATGTCGCCAATTAAATTGATGTTGTGTTTTAATTTATTGTACTAACAATAGGTTAAGCTTTTTACTAACACTCTATGGATCAATGATCTGAGACATATTAATAAATAAAAAAAATAGCTTCTGCCCGCGACTTCGTTCGTGTGGTAGGGTTTATCCCGCGTAAATCCTGATCCCGTGGGAATTCCGGGATAAAACAGAGCCTATGTGTTATTTCAGGATGTCCACTATCTACTTATCAAACATTAAGATCCGTTCAGTAGTTTTTGCGTGAAAGAGTAACAAACTTCATATACATATTGTATACATCCATCCCCACAAAGATTCGCATTAGTAAGATGTCGCCGGTCGGTGGCCCACAATATATGAGCCGAGAGAGTACAACATTGCCAACTGATTTATTGGCTTAAACGGCTAATTTGTGAGGACGAGAGGTCTGGGCGCTGGGAACAATTGCGGACGACCGCCTATTTGAGCAAACTGATTATATCGCGACATCTTAGTTTTATGAGTGGAGCGATGAGCTGAATGATAATGTGAACGATGAACAAACTTGAATAATGACATAAATAGACGAGGCACAGAGTAGGCAGGCGCAGAAGCGCTGCTCCGCGCAAAGTGGTGATAAGTTCACGGGAAAGGACATAACAGGTGTATAAGCTTACATGCTAGTTACCAAGTGCAGGTTTTGTTTGCAAGTGCACTTACTGGAAAAAGCCCCCACAGTTCCACCTCCTCAACACTAATTCCTCCTCCTTAGTCGTGCATTCTGAACAGAATGGTCATGGTTGACGGTGATGAATTTTCTTTGGACAATGGCGGTTTTCAGCGCCTTGGGACCTTTGAACTATGAAAATTTGTTTTGCTGCTTTGATAAGATACGCATTGAGCACATCAAGCACTATAAGTGCAGGCAGGAATTCTTCAAGAGGGTGAAGGAGAACGAGAGGCTCCAGTCTGAGGCTAAGGCTGCGGGCAAGATCGTCAACCTGAAGAGTCAACCCGAACCTAAGCCTGCCCATATTGTCAGTGGTACTGAGAAACCAGTGTTACTGACTCCCAACCCTATGAGTTTGTAGCTTAGAGAAATAGAAATAACGCGTAAGTGATCGAGCTTGTCGTAGTTCTATCGCGTAGTACACTAATTATATCGCATATTTTCTTTTCGAGCCCCCTTTGAACATTGTGATATCTGTGACTCGCTATAGTATGGTAAACACGAGAAGGTGACGCGAGATCGCACGCGCAGCTTGCTAGTTAATGAACTTGAACAAGTGACCTTGCTGGCGATCAGTAAATACTGATACACTGTTATTAGTACATCAACGAGTATGAGCAACGCACTCCACTAGATTACAATCAGGCAACAATCATATATTAATGAACAATCAGCTTCATCAGCAGATCTAATAGACAGATAGTTTTTTTGTTTTTCTTTTTACACCATAACTAGCAATCCTGTTAACCCCTCCAACTTAGCGAAATATGCTTGTGTCAGGAGTGGGTTCACGTCAATAGTGTAATGGGTGGGGTTCGAACTCGCGACCTCTCGATCACAAGTCCGACACCTTATCCATTAGGCTATTGATGCTTAAAAGACTGAAGATCTGACCTGAAGAGCTGGATCTGATTTGATCTGAAGACTGATTGCAAGACTGTGACAAGCGCCCGGTCAGTTCATCCGTGGTCATAGCGCATGCAACAGTGCCGAAATATCGGAAACTCGAAACAATGATAAATATCCCGTTTTTGGGTTCTAATAATACAGAAAATTAGGTAGTCTCCATCGAGATACTCGTGTTCTGGGATATTACTTCCATATAAATAGATTCGCTTAAGACTAATGCCAAATAAATGTGCCTTATCTCCCTGTATTAATATTATCAAAGATAAATATAGTTTAGATAATATAGCTAACATTAGAAACCAAATATTTGGGTATTTTTTTCGAGAGATAGTAATGTTAATTTTATAGTGAATTGAAATATGATTTTGAAAAAGTGGGAACTCGGTAACTATGTCGTAACTATTAGGTATTTGGGCGCCGCGGGTAGAGTAGAGTACCTACATGAATAAATATCGGAACGAATATAACAAGTCTGTCTCTAATTAGTTAAGCAACAGACATTTTCTTTTTAATTAAAAATAGGTTCCCGTTTGACCACCAACTCACCTGATGGTAAGTGATGATGTGGTCGAAGATGGAGCACGCTTACCTAAAAGTAACCTATTCACTCTTGACTTAAAGACTCCTAGGTTATAGCTATCGGGAAACACAGACTCCGGCAGGGAATTCCACTCCTTAGCCGTACGCACAATGAAGGTATTCCCAAAACGTTTTGTGCGTATGGGTGGGATGTCTACCATGTAACGATGGCGCTTCTCGTAGTCCGATGATGGAACAGGCTTGGCGGAATTAGACTGTGTAATTCCATCGCACACTCCCCGAAATGTAACCGATAGAAAATCGATAGACTTGCAACTCGTCGTTGCCAGTGAGTCTCTTGGCCAGCTTCTCGATAGACTCAAGCGCGTCCAGTTGGTATTTAGCAGACTCATCCCAAAGAATAGAGCAGATAGACAGGCAGACCAGTCGGCAAGGCAACGAGCAGACAACGAGCATTACTAACTAATTACTTAACTAATTGCTGATAAGCCTCGCATGGTCTAAATACTGATTAGTTTTGATTCATTACCATGATGCTAGATACATAATATCCCATTAACTGAGCTTCTTGTTCAAGTATAGAATTTTTAACTAACAAATTAATTACCCAATAACATTTATGTCGTGTGAAATCTTGCAATTTTTTTTTAACTTATTACTTTGAACTCTTAGTATGTATATAGGAACTGGTAAAATAAATATAGGTAATCTACAATAAGTTCTAATTTCTTGTGGCAACTAAGTACTGACATTTTAGTAATTTTAAGGTTAAATATCTCAAAACCAGCTTCACATGTTTTTGCAGTAAACCCTCGATATATCGCTGTTTAATTTGTATAAAGTTCTGAATAAATTGACAGTTTACTCGGACCTTTATCAACCTTTGTAAAATAAAAGCTTGACTATACAAAAAAACTGAATTGGTCTCCAGGGAAATTATTTCGTACACTTACGAGTCATTTGGTATCTAATACATGGTAAACCTCATGAAACTGTTGTGCGACTAACGAATTGTTTATGAAGGTACCTAGGTATGTAGGTGTTTATAACGTACTAGCTTGTACCAGCAGCTTCGCCCGCGTGGGAAATTTTTCCCGTGTAAATCCCGATCTCGTGGGAATTTCGCAAAATACTTTCTTAGCGGATGCCTACGTCATAACATCTACCTGCATGCCAAATTTCAGCCCGATCCGTCCAGTGGTTTGGGCTGTGCGTTGATAGATCACTATGTCAGTCAGTCAGTCAGTTACCTTTGAGTTATATATATTTAGATATAGGTATGTAGCGAGACTATTCTTCGGGACGATGACGATATTCAATCTAGCTGCAATCTATGACGATTGGAGTTTTGGGGACGTTAAACACAATTAATTAGATGTCTATACTGTGTACATCTGATCTACCTAAAGTAGGAGCTAGGAGCTAAATAACAACAGCTGCACCGATCGATCATTCAAAGTTAAGCAACGTTTTCCAAGGTCAGTCTATAGTTGGATGACCGTCTTTACATATCAAGATACCTGCGTGCCGCGGAAAGGTCCCGGCTGCCGTTTATAGACAGATAGATAGAATATTCTCTATTGTACAACAATAATTTAAACACACCTGATTCACATTGCTAGTAAGCTTAAAAGACAATATTGCTTAACTTATGGTCACAATGGCAGTCTAAGCGCTGATAGTGATATCTTCGAGACAACCTACCTTGCGGCAGCCGTCACTGACAGTCAGAAGACAGAAAATCTGACAGTGGACTTGCCTAGAAGTATCGTGTTACCCAGTTACTGGGATGTGGGGGTCAAATAGGCAGTTACTCCATGTGGATGACTGGAAGACCCCAAAATAGTTGGAAAAGGCTGCGCAGATGACTGTGTTAACCTTACCGCGAAAACTCAGCGTCAGCGCGTCAAACGCAGCACTGAAAGCGATTACATATTGTATTATTTGCCGGAGAGCACAACCGATAGATATACCATGATGTTGAGCATACGAAGCATGTTCGTGGTTCGGAATATTTCAGGCGTGCGGAATATGTGTGGGAAAGGGTGAGCAGCCAAGTAAACGCAGACTTGTTTAACACTATTTATTGCGTTTATTAACAATTTACAATCGGGCACAGGACTACGATATGTACTACTAAACTAAATATGGCCAATTTGATCCTTTCGTTAGTCTTGTCACTGTGACCCGCGTACGTGTAAAAAACACGAGATGAAGATGGCTACTGACACTAGCAGTGGGCGCCAGTGTTGTGCTATGCATAGAGAAGCTATAGTGATGTGCAGTCACAATTTAGTAATCTTAGTGTTGGGATTCCAACAATATGTTCTGTGCTTACAACTCACGGTAGTATGGCCGGTGACGGGTCGATTGACTGAACTTTAAGAAACGTTTCTTAATTAAATATAATATTCATTTCACATTTTTTAACTAAATATTCTCAATTTAGAAACCTGCTGTTGCCGTTTCTATATAAATATGATTTTCTACATGCTATAACATTGTGTAGATGACATTAATGTTTGTTTATCATACGCAGTTGGTACATCACCGTAAAGGGTATAAAAATCTAAATATTGGTATCTGTGTAAGATAAGATGTTTCATGAAAAACAAACGATGAACGCATAATTCATATAACTGTGTCAATAATTGTGTTATAATCATAAATTAATGTCTCATAAACTAAATCTCTTTTCTCTTAAATCTTTCTTTAAAATTCTGGAGTTCCGTGTACGTATTTGTTTTTCTGTCTACATGTGACGGATTGTTGTTGGTAGGTATCTAAAGTAAACCTAGTGATTAGCAGAGCCAACAACACGCGCGGGGTATCAGTTGTACGACACCATATTTTGTTTGAGTAAGTCAAGGCGAGCTCTCACTCTCTAGCAACACGGTACCTATTGTGATGGGATGTAGCACACTCATCATAACATTATCGTGGGCCATTAGTTCCGCTGACTGAAAACGAACGCTATTACATTCAACCTGTCGCCATTAAAGTACAATTAAACTGCTATTTTCAGCGAATGTTGTTCGTTGGAGCAGAACTTGTAGCCTGGCAGTCTGCGCAGGTGTAACTCCCCACAAACACTATTTCTTATCATTAGGAACACACTGGCATGACGACTGGGGCAGTGGTTGAGCAACTACTTGTTAAACTGCGTCTCCCGTGTTCGATTCCCGCATGAAACAAATATTTGTATGACCTACGCATAGTTTTGAAGAAGAGCACTAATTCCGTTTGCAGGTTAATTCCTTTCCTGTAGCTCATATCCATGCGGTGCTTCAAATAGACTATAGACAAATTCGAAACGCCGCGGTTCTTCAACTCCAACTTGTCTATTAACCGACAACCAGTCATTTATTTCGTTTTGTAGCAATACCATCATTTCTCCTTTAGTTTAATCTTGATATCCTAAAGAATTCTCAATCAGCGTGAATGAGTGCATGTGTGGCAGGAGATGCGTCCATGACGTCGGAATGGCTAATGGGTGAGCACATGTTGCGCCGCCGCACCGCAGAGCTGTCCCTGCGTCGATTCTGTCCTCGTGTGTCGCCGTCTTCAATGAATATTTAGTGCAGGACGCGACCCAAACAGATCCCCATCGGTGCTGCAGTAATAATCGCCTCCGGTTATTTATAGCTAGTTACACAACCACGCCTCCCTATTGTATCGTGAATTATATATGTTTGATTCAATAAACTCCGCTATCTTTCTGCACTATCTTACAATTTCAAGCATTCAAATGGCGTCGTATAACTCCCGGACAACCATCATAATTATTCACAATGTTGTTCCCTCTTTGAAAACACTTGGAGGTTTAGATGAGGTTTCTTAAAATTTCGTTTTTAATAGGAATTAAAACTTATAAAAGTGTAAGTGAATAGGTTAGCTCGGCCGCACTATTAGTCTTTGGACAATTTACAACTAATGGTATAAATACAGAATAAAATCTATCATTTACCAGTAAATTACATCGATTAGTAAATGTAATCACGAGACGCGAGCTTTTCCAGTTTCAATTGTGAAAAACAAATAAAAAGATGTCGATCGACGAAAATAGCAACAAAGTAAATATAGCGCCGGAGATACATCGCTACAGGCCAGAGATATTCACAAGACATCAATATTATCTCCTACAGCGGCTAAATTATAAGCCATTATCGTAGAGTTCAAGTGCAAATATGAATGATTTTGGTAAACAGAACGGCGGACGTCGGCGTCGATACTACAATAATTTTGTATCTATTTACGCAATCAGCTTAGCTAGAGCGGCGTATCGCGCGAATTCCTTTCGATAAACTTTATTGTACAACGTGCTGCGCACCTCGCAAGCTGAGTTTTAATATCTTTGATGAAAAGTCTTGTGAAAAACGGGGAAATGCATATGAATAGCGTCCTATGTGTAAGGTACCGGTATTATCTGTGATTGTGAGTATACGAGGGCGTTCGCGGAGCTTCCGAGCGTCCTGTGTGGCACTGAGCTTCCAAAATAAACTAAATGGTAGAATTCGAACTTGGGGTCCGAATTCTGCTCTTGTAGGTAGGTACAGGCGCCACAAACATCAGTAAATTTTATTGTGGCAATTACTATGTGGATGTGTGTGTTTGAGACGTTTTCAGCGCTCTTCAGTGTTTTGGTTTAGATAACGCTATCTGTTAACGAGTTGCGAGTTCTTTCTCCAGCGAGGGGCGTGTGGGTCACTGCGGTCGCCGGGTCACATGGGGCCCGCACGTTGTAGCACTGATTGAGACGTCCGTCAGCATCGTACGTTGACAAAATTTATTGCTTATTTTAATTAAAAACATAATCGGACGCAAATCTTTGTAAATAGTTGTGTTTTCGTGTGAGTGCTCGCTAAAACTTGTCTCATCAATATTAATGAAGTACTTTGCTAATAGAAGTAGTACGGCACTCAGCGGCGACACTGATTCCCTGACCAATGAATATTAATTAAACGCTAACAGTGGTCGATAGCCATGCAAAAGTCGATTTTGTCAAAACAAAAAAACAAACTTAATACGTTTAATTTACATAATAATATGCGTTGTAATGTTACAGTAGTAAATAATTTTTATGAATACTGTACTGAATACTTTAATAATTTTATTAATGCTATAAAGAGAATTCCTAAAAAAATGTTGAGATAGAGTTTATGAAGAAGATGTTTTTCTGTTCTATTTGTTTTAGTCTCATTAATATGCTTAAAAATGGTTTTAAGGTAGGTATGTAAATATGGTCTTCATATTTTCCGCATTGAGCAAGTAGGGATCCTGTTTTCTAGATTTCAGCGTCTATGTTTTTCTTCATACTTAATTCCGTCGCATGTAGGAGTATCGTAGTAAATCGAGAGATACTCACATGTGGGTCCGGAGACTGGAGTGCGAACCGACGTCGAAATAGCACCAAGGTCGGCCGATATTATCGTAGAAAAATACGACGTCGCGGGTTGCTCGACTGTGATCACGGAGCTACTGGCGACGGAGTAAACGGGTGCTACGGACCGCGATCGCTCGCATACTGCCGGCTATCAGTTGCCTCTCATCAACAACACTGGTCAGCCACACTCGACCGAGTCTAGAAGCCTCGCAATCTACACATCACTACGACACAGCAAGACATTCCTCCGCGGTCGGGTAGTAGAGGCGCCGCCACACAACCTGACCGACCGGATCCTAAGCTCCGCAGTTATCGGACGCTTTCGATCAGTGTTTAAGACAGGTGCGCCGAGCTGTGGATGCAACAAGTTGAGCAACACAAACTAA
The DNA here is from genome assembly GCA_943138885.2 of Tholera decimalis. NCBI lineage: Eukaryota > Metazoa > Arthropoda > Insecta > Lepidoptera > Noctuidae > Tholera > Tholera decimalis. Next base: position 672,975 of record OW964577.2, read on the forward strand.
CTTGTACCTAGGGGAATGCGCACTCGCGTGTCCTGAAAACAGAAGTCTTAGTGGTAGGTTGGTGAACAACAGAAGGACCACTACAGACGTAACTCCATAAACCCGACACAACAGATAGTACCAATTAGTTACTGCCGATACTGACTGTGTTTGTACTTATCATAAAAGGTCATTAGTATTTATTTCCTAAACGGGAATCGGTATGTTCCACTATACAGATCTAGCATAGAACAGACCAACAGGAAAGTCGTTCCTATTAGGGACCTTATTGTTGTTATAACAGGACTGTTGTTATAAAGTCGTCATGTTTGAACAAAGCCAAAGGTCTCTAATTAGCTCTACCAATTATCTGTAGCAGTTTATTCTTTTATGAATCATTAGTATGCATGATAGTATTTATTTAAAATTATATAACGACATTCAGTGATAGGTAAACGATCTCAGCAAAGTAGGAACAATAGATAGTGGACCAAGCAAGCAAGTAATAATTTCGTAAAAGACGTAATTTTCATGGTTTCCGGGTCCGCAATAACAAAAATGCTGAAAGGCTCGAAACCATATTCAAACTTGACACTATGTAGGTAGTGAATCCAGTGATGCACATTTTTTTGACTTGGGTGTAATATTCAAGGCTATGAGTACAAATTAGTTGTAAGGTAAGTATTAGTAAGTAGGGGGGGGGTCATGACCTAGGACCTAGGTGGACCACTAATTAAAATTTTAAACATTGTTACTAGATAATACTCCAGTTTCTGTCGTTGTAAACGAATATCGGCAGTGGATGGCCAAGTGGCAGTGGAGTCAGGAAATTCAAATTATAACTTCTTGTGACTTCACCACGATTATGTGAACCCCCCCCCCCCCCCGCACCAAAGCTGGCTCCGCCCTTGGCCCTTAGCCGGATTTTAATCCAACCTACTGTCCCACAGCTGGGCAAATATACATATTGTCACTATCTGCTGGTAAGTTATGCAATAACAACGTTATCTGCGAGCAAGCATGCATGTTTGGAATAAGTGAGAGTGTAAGGCCGGCCGGGTAAAGTCCAGACAACAGTAACTGCAGGTCCAGTTCACAGGTTCATCTGCTATCAGGTTGGACCACCTTCTGGCCTACGATACCATACCTACTTCTCAAGATTGGCGTTTCCTTCCTGTAGGTGATGCTGTAATCTCTTAGTTATGCGCCGACCAAGATTGCTTGGAGAAATTGGTTTCTGTGGTCACCTGGTTTCTATGCAGTGTTAGAAAAAACGACATACAAAAACATGTAGGTTTTTATCATTAGAACTTAAAACAGGATATTTACCATGTATATCTTTTGTTTCGACACGGTAAGTTTTGTATGTCGGGAACAGAATCGAGTGTTTAGTGATATATGTGACAGTGGTAGCGGTGTCGATCACAAAAAACGAATTAGAAAGAGGGTAGACCGATTCTTCTGCTCATAAACGGCCACCCGCAATTACTTCAGTTCATCCGTGATCATGACGCTTGCAACAGTGCCGAAATATCGGAAACTCGAAACAAAAGATACACATGGTAAATATCCCGTTTTAAGTTCTTATGATTCTGTGGGTGATTATGTTAGCTTAAAAACTTAGGTGTATGTAGGTTTTTATTTATTTATCCTCGCATTGGAACGCCTTGTAGCAATTACACCAATGGAGAGCTGATTTCGTCAGGATCCAACATTTTGCGCGCAGTGGTCTTGCTCTAATCCAATAGAATGATAGATGGATTGTAGATCACACGCGTTCACTTGCACAGCATCACAGGTATACTTATAGTATAGACAGCAGCTAGCTGGTACTATGGAGAAGCTGCAATAACTGTGCATAGTTAACTCACCGGTCGGCGAGTCTCTCGCCATAAACTGGCGGTCGTACATTACCATCACTTTTCTCAACAGTTTTCAAAAAATAATCTCTTAGATGCTTTACCTCTTTTTCTTTTACTTTTTTCTCTAGCTTGTATCAAAATAATAAAAGTCAGACGGGTTGATCATCAAGGTAAGCAACTCCTCGGTAGGCCCCTGGATGGATCTTAACTCAGCGAGATACCTCCGTGCTTCGGAAACGTGTTGGTCTCGGCTGTAATTTATACATTTTTGACGTCAAACGCCAGAAAATCAAGGCTTTTGACTTACCGTAACGGCCAAGGGGTATTGTTTAGGCAGTAACTCCATGTAAAGCTCTAGTACTCAGCTGCATCCAATTACCTAGACTTAAAGCAAACTCCAACATATTTGGGACTAACTAGATGATGATGATCCATCCACTGCCGTAATTTTCCTGTTTTGGCAAAATTGGAATACATAATAACCAAATAAAAAACTCAAAGCGAACAATTAAGATAAGTGATAAGAGTAATGTTGTTATTGAGATGCGATCCGATGTGTCGGACCATCAGCCAATTAATTATGCTGGCTAATATAATGCTATAAGTGATAAAACTGTGTAGATACGGTTCAGGAGCTTCATCTACATGGTTCTACACATGGTTCGATAACTTCGCGAACTCGTTTAGGAATCAATGAATCAAAATACATAATAGGACATAGGGATGGAGACCGCCGCAACCGCAGCCTGTATGTTCGGCAGGGACTTACTCTGGTACCCTGCAAAATTTCTTGCAAGGAGTCACATTTGTAAATAAATGATATTTATTTTGCAAATCAGTTATTAAGTAACACTTTTGCACGTAATTTTTTTCGTTAATTTAAACTAGATGAGGTCGGTGTTTCTTAACTGACTAGCCTGAGAAGATACACCGAAACGAACTCAAAGGTCTCTTTTGAAATCGATCCAATTATTAGTAGTGGTCAAATCATATGAAAGTTGTCTGCGGTGACCTTTTAAGGAAAGATGCACACAGATTTGAATGGACCTGTCCACACAGTGCAAGGATGTAGCTCTGTGCTATTCAGGGAATATAGTTCCGTTTTTCAGACGAACGTTTAGAACTCTAAAAATATTAGAATAAAAATGAAATAGCGTGCGAAGCAGCATTAAAATGTTTTTCATCCTCTCAGATAGAGTGGGTTTTCCAACCAAACCAAAATTTCGGGTTTATTTGAAATGAAAGCTTTTATACGCTCACAGTCCCAATATAAATAGGAAGACTGATTGATTATTGACCCCACGACCTCTGTATGGTTTTGTTAAGGGTAGATCTTGTATTAGCAATCTTCTTACTTTCACATCTCAGCTCTTTGAAAGTATAGACAATAGAGAACAAATCGATGCGGTTTATACTGATTTCCAGAAAGCATTCGATAAAATTGATCATACACTGCTACTTAAAAAAATTGCGTATTACGGAATTAGAGGTGACCTTTGGCGGTGGTTTATATCTTACATAACTAACAGAACTCAAAAAGTGGTGGTTGATAGCTTCGAGTCTAGCGCCATTTCATCTGGCGTTCTTCAAGGTTCCATCCTGGGTCCCTTATTATTTATCTTATTCATTAATGATATAAAAATCTGTTTTCAACATTCTAAATTTCTTTTATATGCGGACGATTTGAACGTTCATAAAAAAATATAAAATCAACAAGATTGTATTGATTTCCAGCAAGATCTGGACCGTTTTTCTGACTTTTGTCATTCTAATAAGCTATATCTTAGTATTCCAAAGTGTCACGTTATAACCTTTACCAAAAGGAAAATAAAACAGAGTTCAACTACTGCTTTGCTAATACACTTCTAGATAAAGTTACTTCCTTCCATGATCTTATCGTCGATCGTGCAAAATTGTCGGATCAGGTGAGGATTTGTATAGGAAGTCAAATTAGTTAGGTAGTCATGTTTGGCTTTTAGTTAGAGCATGGTACGAAACGATCAGTCAGCGAATATGACACGCACTTGGCTGTTATAAAAACTACGGAACCCTACACTGCGCGTGGCCCGACACGCACTTGACCGGTTTTTGATTTATTACTCTACTTGACTTTGCAAATTGAGCCATTGAAATACAACGTGTAACGGAGACCCTATATCTATCCACAAGGGCTGTAGACAACATCTGGTACGGAGACTCTATGCACAGTTTCAGCTCAAAATAAGTGACTCAAAAAATTGATACTAAATTATCGGTTTCATATGTTTCTTTAATGCCAATCATAACAGACCTGTCACAGCACTACGAGGGTTAATAACTTTCCACGAGACTTGGCAATAACACAATAATTTTTGATAATTCTCTTCGTTCTTCTTAATTTGAAAGATTCGGTCTCTGGTACCAATGTATTGAAATTTCTAATAAGTTCTACGAATGATGAAACGATATGGCAAGGGTTTTCTAATCCTATGTGTACATGCACATAGGATTAGAAAACCCTTGCGATATCGTTTATTATCATCCAAAGAAGCTGTGCAGTTGATATGTAGTAAGATAGGTATATACCCTTTAAGTTACACGTTGTAGGTATATTAAAGCCGACTTTCATGATAAACCCTAAACATAATTTCGCCAGCAGAAAATTATTTTAATAACAATAATATTTACGGGTTTGCACGAGAATAACGTCACTGGAGCAGCTTGGAGGAAGAACAGGCCTTTGTAACTATTTTTTTTAAATAGATAACTGGCAATGTGGGTAGAATTCACATTACCAGCAATCTAAACTCTTTTGCAAAAAAACGGGCACTTTAAATTTTTTTCTCTACTTCAATGAAGAAGAACAAGAAATAGGTTTTATTAATTTGACGATGTATTGGCATGTTATTTGAAGCATCCTGGCATGATTCTTTACGTTCCAAATTTAAAATTTGAAATTAATAAAAGAAAAATAATGATTATTGTTGATTATTCTAAAATTGCTTTAATAATGGCGCGAATTGCTGAAACGATTTTTAACTGATTACGATATTTTAAAACTTTTTGGATATTTTCTGCTAATTAAACAATTTAATCTTTCTTTTTAACCGACTTCTAAAAAAGGAGGAGGTTCTCAATTCGGATGTTTGTATTTTTTTTTTTTTTTTTTTTTTTTTTTTTATGTCTGTCCACGCATAACTCCGTCGTTTGCCAACCGATTTGAAAAATTCTGATCTTGTTAGAAAGGGTATACTTCCCAAATGGTCCCATGAAAATTTTATCGAAATCGGACAAGCCGTTTCTGAAAAATCAACAAAAGTCTAAAAAAATGTTTACGTTGATGATCTTTTCGTTAACGCTGCATTGCGTTTTTTGTTCGCGCATAACTCCGTCATTTACGAACCGATTTGGAAAATTCACTGACCCACTAAAAAGCACGAAAATAAAAACTTTTTTGCAAAAAATAAAACCGACTTCCATATCAAAACACTACAAAGCCAAAAATAATTTTAATTTCGGAAGGCGGTGTGACAAAAAAAAAGAAAATACAAAACCAATAACACCGACTACCGAAATTAAAATTATTTTTGGCTTTGTAGTGTTTTGATATGGAAGTCGGTTTTATTTTTTGCAAAAAAGTTTTTTTACATTAAATACCACTTTTTGATATGAGTGATAAAGCGATAAGGGCCGGTAAAATTATAGCCCTACTTGAAGAAGGTTGTGCGCAAACTTACGTGTCTCAGCGGCTAAATGTGAGTCGTTCAACTGTCCAGAGGACTTGGCAACGGTATCAAGAGACCGGTTCGGTCAAAAGAAGACCCGGTTCGGGAAGAAAACGATGCACAGAACCAAGAGATGACCGCTTTTTGGTGAGTCAGGCGTTGCGGAATCGTAAAGCGTCAAGTGTGGACCTGAAGAAGAGCCTTGAAGGAGTAAGAGGAGTGGAAGTTAGCTTGTGGACGGTCAGGAGGAGGCTTTTGGCTGCCAATATCAGGAGTTACCGCCCAGCTCGGGGCCCTAAATTACTCCGGGAGCACCGTGTTGCTCGACTGCAGTTTGCTCGGACCTGTGCTTCATGGACTCTGGAGGACTGGAATAAAGTATTGTTTTCTGATGAAGCTAGAATCTCTTTGTGTGGAGTGGACCGACGCCGGCGAGTGCTGCGAAGACCACGGGAACGCTATGCGGAAGTGTGTTTCGAAGAAATCACTCCTTATGGCGGAGGCTCCGTTATGTTTTGGGCAGCAATTAATTCGACGGAGCGTACGGAGTTAGTTTTCATAGAAAATGGAACATTAAATGCACACCGGTACATAATGGAAGTCCTAATTCCATATGCACAACCCACATTGACTGCACTTGGGGAAGATTCCATTTTTATTATTATTATTATCTTTATTTCAGACCTAAGGGCCCATAGAAATCATTACAAATAATGTAAGTAGGTTGTTAGTAGGTACAAAAAGCATTATATATAAGTTAGTATGTGTTAGTAAGCATGACAAAACAAAAATTACTTTTTATTGGATTGCAGGTGTACACCTGCCCAATATACAATAAACGGACTATTTATTTTATCCGCTAACGCCCTGACGATACTGCTGGAACTACTGCGGACCCTGCTCATCATAGATGCCGTTCTGTTGCGTATGACGGCGAAGAAATCGTCGATACGTGCTTCCGCAAACATAGCGGAAGACTGCAATACCGAGGCTTTTTCAGCAGTATCCTCAGAGCGTCGTTATATTGCACCCGAAGGGCGCTGTAAGCCCGCCTCGTATAATTGATCCACAGACTGCAGGTATAGAAAGTCTGACAGAAGGCTCTGAAAAGCATCAGTTTCACATCTGTGCTACATCGCGCAAATCTGCGGGCCACCATATTACAGCGGACTGACAGCGCCCTCTGTTGCCTCTCCAAGTCTTCATCGTCTTGTAGCCTATCCGTCAACACGTGCCCTAAATATTTGAATTTAATAACCCTCGTGAGAGTAGCTCCACATATCTTAATAGGGGGTATATTACTAGGTGCCTTGCTCCCCGCCCTACATACCATAAAAACACTCTTACTGGTATTATATTTAAGCCCGTGTGTCTGTGCGTAAGTCTCACAAATCCCCAGTAGTCTCCTCATTGCCCCAAACGACGGGCTCAACAAAACCATGTCATCCGCATAACTGATATTATTTACCATATTACCATCTATAGAGCACCCGACCATGGTTCCATTAAGCTCGCCAATAAGCCGGTTCACAAATAAATTGAAGAGACTAGGAGAGGATAGCCCCCCTTGACGGACTCCGCACTGTAAATTATAGGGCTGACTGTGTGCGTTCACCCATTTTACAACATTCAATTGTTCATCATACCAGTATTTAAGTAGAGATACCGTCTCCCTCGGTATATTGGTCTCACTTAACAACTTATGCCACAGAATATCATAACGAACTGCAAGTCGTGTATCTGAAGGTGTTCGTTTAGCTGCGCGTTCACGATACTATCAAGGACTCTCGCCGTGGTAGTGGCCAATGATATCGGCCTGTAGTTGTTTTTGTCAGATGGATCCCCGGTTTTATCCTTTATTATTGGAACCACTACAGTTTTTATCATATCCTCAGGGAGAAATGAATGTCCTATACAGAAGTTAAACAGCAAGGTTAAGACTCTAGGCATGTGTACACCTGCATAGCGCATATGTTCAATACTTAAGCCGTCATGACCAGGCGACTTACCTCGCTTCATTCTCTGAATGGCGCCTCTAACATCCTTGGCCGTTATTCGCGTGTAAGACTCACCTGGTCTGACGTCTGGCTTACATAAGTTGTTCTTTACACAACTCATTGGTTCTATTGTAAACAGCTTTTGAAACATATAAGCAATATTATGGTTACCTTCTTGGTTGCCAACACTCACCGGAACACTCGGCTTAGGATTCAAGTGAGCCGTTTGTTTCCAGAAACTACCAAAATCTTTAGACTCGTATTTCGATGCTAATATGTCCATTTTTATTTGGTCCGCATGATCTTGGCACCACTTCAATTTTTGCTTAAAACCCTTTCTACTTTCACACATACTCAAATATACTGGACCTGAACGCGGCTTCCCATAAAGTACCCAGGTATTAAAATCAAGCCGATTTTATGGACGACAATGCTCGCCCGCATCGTTCTGGCGACGTGGAAGCGTACATGCAAGAAGTTGGGATCCGTCGTTTAGATTGGCCAGCTCGAAGTCCTGACCTCAATCCAATTGAGCATGTCTGGGATGTTCTAAAGAGATGGGTAAGATCAGTGCAACCTGCTCCACAAAACATCAGGGAGCTAAAAAGAGTCATTGCAGAAGAGTGGGAACGTATTCCTCAAAACGTTATTAAAAACATCGTGGAAAGCATGCCCAGAAGGATTCAAGCTGTGATTTTGGCAAGAGGAGGTCACATTCGTTATTAGGTTTTTACATTTGTAACTTTATTTAATTAAAAAAAGTAAAAAAATAATCTTGTCTTTATTGCCGACCACTTCTTATTGTTTGGGCGTGTACATCGGTTTTAAAAAATCCGTCGTTTTTTCTTTTAATTGCCCGAATTCACTTCACGCGCATTAATTTACACGATTATAAGTATACAGACTACGTCAAAGCAATAAATTTCATTTAATTAACTCAAATCGACCTTAGAACGTAAATTTCCTTAGGTGCCCGTTTTTTTGCAAAAGAGTGTAGTTAACCTCTCCAACCAAGCTAAATATGCTTTTGTCTGGAGTGGGTTCACAATAGTTGCAGGGTGGGGTTCGAACCCGCGACCTATCGATCCCAAGTCCGACACTTGACGCTTTAAAAGTTTTTATGATCAGTGTTTTGATGCTGATAATTCAGTAGATTTTTTCTGGCAAAGTAATTATATCAATCAGCTATCTGCTGCGACTGAGACACGCCGGTAATCTGCAGATCAAGACTACTGGTCCGTTCAGACATTCAAACTCAGCAGCTATCTCTCCATGCTCCATAGTAAGGAGCGCCAGGTAGGAATGGAGTCTTATGTCCCATGTTAAAACGACAACGGTCATCGTTGGCAAACATGATGAAATGGTGGCATTCATCGATTTATTAGTAAACCGCAGCAAAGTTCAGCTCCTCATAGTCTATAAGGGACCGTTCAAGTATTACGTAAGCACTATAGGGGGGCGTGGGGGTCTTTGCTTTGCTTATTTTTGATGACATGGGGGGTGGGGGATCTAGATGATGATTACGTCAGCAGTAATTACTGAATTTTTTACACATATACGAGTAGCAACACACATTGTCAATGCTTCAAAACGAAATGCATTTTCGGGGATTCCTACAAATAATTAATTGTTGAATGCCGTGTCAGTAAAGTTTATTTAAATGAATATTATGTGCGTTACAGACTTCTATTCCAAACCTATTCCTTATTTCCAGATTTATAACTGCTGCTCATGAATCAATCAATTGTACCAATGTTTACGTAAGCATGGAGGGAAGGGTAAGAGCTTTGCTTACTTTTGCTGACGAGGGGAGGGGTGGGTTAATAATTGCAAAAAATGTACTTACGTAATACTTGAACGGTCCCTAAGCACTAATATCATAGAGAGTTAACATTTGTTTGTAAGTTTGATGTAGGGTGTTATCTTCGAAATGAATGAACCAATTCTGAATGTTTTTACATTAATGGTAGTAAGGTGCATTATCGGTGAGTGCTATAAATTATTTCGAAAACAACGCGGACGAAGTCGTGGGCGAAGTGCTAGTTTCGAATAAATCAGAAAGTCTATAAGTAATATGTGTGAGAAGCCATCCAAAATGTATGTTGAACTTGAACGCCAAGAGTTTTCAACTCTATTACTATGCAAGTACAGTTCAAAATCGAAATACGTAGTCCTATATAGCGTTATCGCGATAATATCTTGTAATCAGGAAAGGTGTTAAATGAAAATCCCATTAGTTAATAAGTCTGTGTTATCAGGATACGTGTCGCTTTGTTTTCTCCAGCTGACACAAACGGAGGCAAATCATATCACACGGTAGTACAAACAATACAGTGGAATCTTTATTTATAACGTTATTGTATTCTACAAACATTTCCATTCACTTTCATTAATTGACGAACTTAATTAGTTAATGATAACCAGTTTAGTTCCACTAGATTTAGCACTTTGCAAACATTGAATCAAATAGGTACAGACGACAAAACTGATTGATATGCAGGCAGCCAACGTCAGATATTGAAACGATTGGCGCGGCGGTAAAATTGAGATGTTTAACTCATATTGACTTTTCTGTGCACACAAATTCCACTTTCCATATAGGCTTTCTAATAGGTCGATAGAGAGCCCCCTAGTTTCTGCGACATCACTCAACGAGAACCGATATTTATTATCGAAAAACATTTATTACGACAAAATTAAACGATAATGACCGACTTCAAAATGATTTTTATACAGGGTGCGCCAGAGAAACTTACTTATTTGAAAGGTCAATAAAAACAAAAGTACTTCAATTATTGTTTTAATTTTTTTTTTTTATTTGTGAATACAATATCCCAATTTTTTTTTCATATAGTCTTGAAAATGACATCGGGTAAATGGCGACCCCCATTGCGTATACACTGATGAAGTCGATTTTTGAAATTCGTATCCACTCTTTGCAGCATATCAATCGGTATGTTGGCAATGGCGTCGCGAATGTTGTTCTTGAGGTGTGCTATGGTCCGTGGTCGATCGACATAAACCAGAGATTTCAAATAACCCCATAAAAAGAAATCGCATGGAGTCAAATCTGGAGAGCGTGGCGGCCATTGGAGATCGCCTCTGAGAGAGACGAGGCGGTCGGGGAAATGTTGTCGCAACAAATTCATTGAGTCTCCTGCTGTGTGTGCTGCGGCTCCATCTTGCTGAAACCACACGTTCCTAACGTTCATTTCTTCGAGTCTTGGAAGATAAAATTCCTCGATCATGTTCCTGTAACGAGCTCCATTAACGGTAACTGCGCGTTCGTTTTCTTCAAAAAAAAAAAGAACCAATTATTCCCATTACCGACATCGCACACCAGACAGTAACTCTCTCACAGTTAAGTGGCTTCTGGTGAAGCTCACGTGGATTTACAGCACTCCAATAACGCATTTTTTGCTTGTTGACGCAGCCGGAAATGTGGAAGTGAGCCTCGTCACTGAAAAAAACGACCGCGTCTTCAGGCAGGTTGTCAACCAGCATTTCACATGCATTTTGACGGGCAACAAATCGCGTTCATTTAATTCTTGCACAACAGCCAATTTATAGGGATGAAAGTGAAGGTCTTCATGGAGAATTCGTCGAACAGTGGTTTCAGAAATTCCCATAGCAGCTGCGTGTTTGCGAGCCGAACGCCGGGGAGAACGCACAACTGACTGCCTCACTCTTTCGACATTTTCCGGAGTTCTGATGGTCCGTTGAAGTCCATTTCTGGGTTTAGCGACACTTCCACACTCCCGAAATGAGTTAACCCACGACAGAATCGAATTACGGCCAGGAACGAGTCTGTGAGGAGGAATTTCAAAGCGAGCGCGGAAGGCACGTTGCGTAGCAACAATTGAGCGACCGGTAGAAAAGAAGGTCTCGACTGCGAAGGCACGCTGCTCTCTAGACCAGAGCATGATGGCAACTGACTGGTAGGAGCAACAAATGTGGGAACTTCCCCCTCCAGATGCGCCCCCTCTCGCCCCTCTACCCGCCCAACTCATCGCGCGGGAATTTTTTCAAATAAGTAAGTTTCTCTGGCGCACCCAGTAGTTTAACAGTTCTGTGACACAAAATGTTAATTTCTTTCTTTATTTTCAAATTTGTATGCTGAGTCTAAGCCTGGCAAAACATGTTCGTACAAATTTAAATTGTAAGACCTATTATACCATGTTTGAGCAAATAAATCTATCATTATTATTTTGGCTTCAACAGGCGAAGCCAACTTAATGTAGTGTGTGATGAATTTACATGATTAAGCCCCTTAAGGTGTGGAATAGACGTTCTGAGAAGTTAATATTATTACTTCCTTATTAGCCTTTGCATGCGCGAAACTAATATATCCTGAAAATCGGGTTTTCCGGATTCAGGTTGTTTGTCTATTGCGAATCTTAGAATATACTACTAAATGATACGCTGTCAAAGTCCTACGGACACCATGATTTTAATCTACCCAGGGCTTCCAACAAGTTATAGACAGCTCTGTTTGTATGCGTGTATACTTCAGTTTTGCCGAGTGTACCTGCATTCAATAAATTACCATTTCTTTATTCACAAAATAATCCTTTATTCCTATTTAATCCTTTATTTATTTTTTCCTGGATAAAGGTATCAACAAAACATTAAATGCAATTTATTTTGAAGAATTTACAAAAATATAAAGCCTGATCTTATAACGAAGTTAATTACAATGATTAATTATTAGTAGTTTGTGTGGAGACTCATTTACGTATATCTTACTTTAATATTAATCTATAATATTCTATTATTACTTTACAAAGAACTGGGAAAGATCTCTCCTCTACCAACATTTATGAATTACCTTAAAAACAAAGTTATACTTTATCAAATAAATTATTAAAATCGAAGAAGACTGAAAATTAAAGTAGATATGCAATGATATCTAAAACGTTTCTACAGATATGATTTACCACTTTACTGATCTACATTTTTCTAAAATGTTTGTGGGTAGGAGAGATATTTCTCAATGATACAGGATGTCCCAAAAACACAACTTTACATATTATCACATGGTGAGGCACTTGTCTCTACGTACTAAGTTTGTAATCACTTATTATATGCTTTTTCGATCCCAGTTGGGTTAGGAAGCTGACTACACGACCATTAACTTCCTATAATTAACTTTTAATAGTAATCTGCTGCCGCGTTGTGGATGCAATGCTGGAAATTCCCATAATTTTAGTATACTTAGTAATACTAAGTGCAGCGGCGTTTGTTAAGATTGTGGTAAGTGACTTAACAACATCTTAACACTAGTGAGGACTGGACTTAATACTTATTTAATTTAAATACATACTTTTATAATTACAAGTTATTTTTACGTTGTGCGCTGGTTTCGTGTTACAGGCAGTCGCATTTATGTTTAGAAGTCTTGAAATACATACATTTAAATATTTCTATTTACGTACGAAAGTATTCGCGCTGTCTTAGCGACCACCTGGATACTGTTACTGTATATCTTTTATATCCCTGCCAATATAGACATATATAACCAGTATATCGAAAGAAATAAAATACTTATAGTGGAAATAAAATTAAAATTTAATTGACGATTATAACATTTTTAGTGAATATTCCTTTTGTAACGTAAATCACCGTTTTTTAGAGCAACTAAATTTAAATTTGTTTTACTTCTTTGAACAACAGCGGCTATCTCGGATTTCTCCTTCTAAAAACCAATTTTAGTTTTTTAAATTTATTTTCTTCCTAATATTTTACTTTAGCTAAACAGTATTTTCATTCCAAATAAAAAATACATACTAATAAGTATGTTTTTTGCCTATTAGGTTAGTTACTCTAACAATGTCAGTAAAAGTTTTTACATTTCTTTGAAGTATTTTTTAAAGTTATCCTCTATGATATATTGCCATCACAAGCATACCTGAAATACAATTGCTAAATTTAAGACTAAATGTTTAACGTATAAGTTTTCAAGCTAACATGGTCACTAACATTATCATTAGAACCTAAAAAGGGATATTCGAGTTCCAAATAGGCACTGCAATGGCAATGCAAACGGCAACGAATTGAAGTCATTGTGGGTGAACGTCTGCCCACTTTCTTCAGTTCAACCGTAATCATGGCGCTGGTAACAGTGCCGAAATATCGGAAACAATATCCGGTTTTAAGTTCTGAATACTTAAGTAAAAATATATCAAGCTCCCAGAGAAATATTGCAGATATTATATCTGTTTCAGAGCTTATTCCGTTAACAAGTTATCACGCAAGTGCATCACGAGTTGCGTCACCATCGTAATATACAGACGAGACTACACAATATATTGTTTATTACTATCTGATAAGAGTGAAAAGTAAGGGCGGCCACTATGCAGGGAACACAGAAGGCGCAGGCGCACACTGGAGCTGACTATATGGATGTCTCCAGCGAAAAATAGCGTTTTAAAAATAGGACTACTGAAAAAACAAAAATTGCCGACCATTTATTCTCATACTTAATAAATAAAAAAATCAGTCAAGACGTTTCTGTCATTTATAACCTATATGTGCTATTTATAAACAATTTAAAAATAAATATTTTATTTTATTTCACGACTTTTTAAATATTAGATTATAATAAAGAAGAAAGATTTTGAATGTTTTTTAACGAATAAACCTAAAACTACTGAGCCGATTTCAAAAATTCTTCCACCTATAGAGAACGACATTATTCCTGATATTTTTTTCAGAATAAAATATCACGCGCTCGATGTCGTGGACAGAAGCCAGTATGTAATAATTTAGTGGTTTGTTAACATTTTTGTCCAGTATACTCGATTTATAAACGCTATTTAGCTTACCGTCTCCATACAATCAGGCCCAGTGTGCAGCGTGGGTTTCAGATTGCCTCACATACATTTTGTTGTTTGGAGTTAGTTTTCTGTATCTATGCATACAGTGAAGCTGTGGTCCCCTTTATGTAAGGCTATAGTGCACGCATACATAGTAAAGTATATTGCCGAGTAAATAACACAAATATTTTATTGCTTCGACATATAACTATATTATCAATAGGTTTTTAAATCGTGCATAACGCGGGCTACAATATTTATATCAGTAGAAATATAAAAACTAATAAATGGCGGTGCAACTATTATTCATCAATACACAACACACCTTCAATAAACCAAACATTGTGGATCATTCCTTCCGTGGCTCTCGTTGTATTTATTGATGTTATTATTGATAAACCTGTCTTGATATTCATTTCATTTTAAATGATTTCATAATTAATTAATTATGAGTTGTGTTCCGTGTAAAAAGTGTGTTTTAAATAAAACATGATACATAATCAAGATCTTTTCATTCATGAAACCCCGCTCTTCGTACGTATATAATTTTGACACATAAATAAAATAAACCATTTTTAAAGAGCACTAGTAATGTTGGTAGAATTCACATTACTAGCAATTTTGTTAACCCCCCAACTAAGCTAAATATGCTTGTCTGGAGTGGGTTCACGGTAAGTGAAATGGGTGGGGTTCGAACCTGCGACCTCTCGATCACATCAATCACCTAAGCAATGAGGGTTTTCTGGAAAATTTAAACCACCAGTTGGCGCTACTGAGGCGAGAGGTCTTCATCTTCTATTCTATTTTTTGTGAATGGCAAGTGGAGCCGATGTCGACTATTCTGCCAATGTCTAAAGTAAATTGGAAAAGCAAGTGTGTATGATTAGAGACAAAATGGATATGGAAACGAATCTTTGATGTATACATGACATTGACGTCAATTTGACAGCTGTCAAAAATTTCAGCGTTTGACAGGTACCCGGACCTGATGCCTGTGCTGCCGCCTGGTGGAAGTTATTACAGAAAACCCTCATTAGGCTATTGAACTCTGCAATATACCATTATTATTTAAGGAGATTATATGTACCAATTATATTTCTAATTTCAATAACTAACCAAAGGTTGGCTGGTAGAGAATGCCTTGCTGCATCAAGTCCGCCCATGTACGTACATGTAATTATGATTATAATGAGTAGTAATTATACGTAGGTATTTCGTAACTGAAGCGATGCTGCACTATTGACGTGTTTCGAAACGCCTCGCCTCTTTACAATTGTGTAAAATAATATCTCATTTGGTTATCACTCGTTTCCGACAGACATATTGTGTGCACATAAACTTTGGAGACTATTTATTTTAGATAAGGATTTCCCAACATTTTCTATTGATGAGACATCGGAATCGTAATTATTAATTTCATGCTTCATTTATTTTTTTCCTAATAATGGTAGATTAATTATTTCAGAGTTTTACATAATTAAACTAAATAAATTTCAAATAAATTAAAAAGGTTATTGTCGGAATAATTTAGTTAATTTTATTATTAAAGTGGGGTTGGGTGGGACACATCTACAGGATACACGAGGACAAGTGGGCTAGTGTTGTCACGCGGGGGTGCCTCAAGACGGAGAGAGACGTCGTGGCCGAGGCAGGCCTAAGAATGCGATGGCGAGACGATCTGTAATCATTCCTTACGGATTGGCCGGAGAAGACTGCAGACAAAGTTGTATGGAAAGGTATACTTTGCCCAGCAGAGGGACAACGTAGGATAACATACAAAAAAAACATCACTACATAGTATAAAACAAAGTGGCTTCCCGCTCTCTGTCCCTATGTATGCTTAGATCTTTAAAACTACGTGACAGATTTTGATGCGGTTTTTTTAATAGATAGAATGATTCAAAAGGAAGGTTTAGGTGTATAATGTATTAAGGTTTGCGGACGAAGTCGCGGGCAGGAAGATAGTATTATTATATTTAGGCATCCTTGAGCTTGCATGTTCTGTACCTATTGCTCGATTCTAAGATCAGTTTTCTGCTAAAGCGTCTCGCAACAACGGCTAAATCAATTAATGTCATATTCGGTCGTTTAATTTACGCCTTAAGTTATTTTTCCCGTTAAAAAGACAATCTTATTGCGCCCCCTTCATATTTCTCTACGGCCCCCTTTTAGGGCACTCCAGATTTAAATCATAAGTGTCTAAACAATCTAGGACATTCTAGAACATGTCAAACTTTCGTAAGATTCCAAAGTACTTACTTTGGAATCTTACGAAATGAAACGCCGCATCAAATAAACATGCGATAACTGGTGACGATACGTAGTAATACGTCGGTACCTACAGTTACGTGGAACAAAATAATTTGGTGAGGTCAAGACCAGGTCGAACACCCGAGATATGCTCTAATCACTGTTATGAACACAATAATGATCTGTTGACATTATAGCCGCTCCATATCTTTTAATATTACAAATATATCGTCTTTCAAAAAATTGTTAAATGATCTTTATCTCTCTTTTTAAATTGTTATTATTATGTTTCTTTTTTATATTTTATATAGATAAATAGTAAACCGTGTACTACCCTCGTATTTATTTTCTCCTATGTGTCAAATCCATTCAAATGTTGTCTGTTATGGTGTACAATAAAGTATGAATGTAGGAAAATCATCGAATGACTTCTCCCGCTGTGGGTAGAGCGGAAGGGAGTGTCAGACTTGTACTGACTAAAAACCCACCCTGCTCCTTACTTCAGATACTTCAGAAACTAAGATACTGGAGTCTCAAAGAAAGCAACCCGACAATGTGTGGTATGTTATGTAAAATAATAAGTGTCTTGAGTTTTACTGTTCGATTTTAATGTGTATTGACAATGCTTATTTAAATCTTTAATAATTTAACTCTAATCGATTTAATTTAGTTTTGTAATTTAATTCTATACTATTTTTATTCTAGTTATCAATTGTATTGAATGCAGGTTTTCCTATAATTGGCGACTGTATAAGACTAAGGCTGTTTCTAACTTATACCCACATACAAACTTATAAATAAATAAACTGATCTGAATGAAATTTGTTTGACAGTTGACATCCTGGAATAACACATTAGGCTACTTTTATCCCGGAATTCCCACGGGATCGGATTTAAGCAGGAAACCCCTCCCACGCGAACGAAGTCACAGGCAGAAGCTATATTTTGATCGGTATGCTTGTGATAACAAAATATCATACATTATGTATTGAACGAATCTGTTTAAAATAACATGTAGAGTGTAATGTAATGTAAGAATGCGCATTCTTAATATTATTACGCCAGTCGCTTAGCGAAGTACGTCGAGAAACTTCAACAGAAATCTAGAATGTTCGAGACTCTAACGCCACCTGGCGGCGAGTAGCAGTACTGAGTATATCGAGATAGTTCGACTGACTTATAATACGTTCGAGACACTAACGCCATCTAGCGGCGAGTAGCAGTACTGAGTATCTCAAGTTGCCTCTGGAATATTCTTGGCAGTATTGGCAATGGGACGATTTTACAAGAATGTTCTAGAACTCATAGACCGGGGTATAAATAGATCACATAGGAACGCAAACGGCAGTCTTATAACAAGATACGAGGCGATATAATCGAAACTCTACAAGTGAATTTCAGTGCGATTTAAGTGTTAAGTGACAAGTATTGTAGTGCGGTTAACTGTGTTAATTTTTATTTTGTGTTTATTTAATTAAAGTGTTAATTTTGGTTTAATTGGCGTTAATTATTTCTATTCCGAACCCCAGCTCGTAACAATATCGTTTTGCGAGAAAAAACGCGTTGCGTATGTTTAAAAATAATAGATACTGTCTAGAGTTACTAAAAAAACATTTGTAGAACGATCTGGGTTGCCATATAACCAGGAGAAAAATACATATCAAAGCACAAAAATTAAAAAAAACTCGGATTGCTATACAGTTATTTTTTTTATATATAATGAACTAAATATGCCTTTTTTTATTTCGGATGAGCCAACTCTTGACCTCGATCTCGCCTGATGGTAAGCGATAGATGAGGTCTACGATGGAACAAGCGAATCCAGAAGATGCATTTTCACTTTTGCTTTAAAGGTTGACGGGTTATTTATGTATTTATTTAAACTTGATGTACAATAGTGGTACATGGACTTCATGCAACAAGGCATTCTCTACCAGTCAACCTTTGGGTTATATGTGTTAGAGAACACAGCATTCGTCTTTTGACTTATAATATTGCAGATAACTGGTAACCCAGATATACAACGTGTAACGGAAAGTGTATATACATACAAGGGCACGGCTTCTTTGGGTGGTATCAAATGATATTGGAAGGGTTTTTTAATCCTATCTCTACATGTTTGGAAGTAATGAGAATTTTTAATACATTGATACCAGATACAGTACTAGGCGCACAGAATTACGGAAGAGATTTATCGTGATATTTGCAAGTAACGTGGAAAGTTATTGACCTACGTAGTGCGGTGACACGATTGTTATGATTTCAATTTAAGAAACTTACGAAACCGCAAATTTGATATCAATTTTCAGAGTATTTTATTTTGAGTTGAAACCCTTCCAGTATCGTTTGATATCATCCAAAGAAGCCGTGCCCTTGGTATGTATATACCCTTTCCGTTACACGTTGTATATCAGCAATATCATTACAACTTAAATCGTGTATTCATTGTATCGAGTTTTCGATATTTCGGCACTGTTGCAAGCGCCATGATCACGGATGAACTGAATATTGGAAACTCGAAACAATAATAGTTCTCCTAGCAGATTTCGCCAACAGCGGTCAATCTCATAATTGATTAGCCAGATGTGCTGGAGATATCATAGTGCACAAATAGGTGGAGATACAGGTACACTCTGTTCCTTTACTCACAGAGATCAGGCTCAGTACCAACGACTTAACCCCTCAAGTGTCAACGGTACACCGTTTGTACATAACGTCACGGCTCGCATTGGACGATGTATTTTACGTTTATGTTGCAAGTAACACGATGTGGCTATATCATTCGACTAATCGATTCATACTTGACCGGTTTTAGTAACATTTTAAAGGGAACACCACTAAAATGAATGTTAAAAAAATGTTTACAAAATGCACCTGTGGTTTTTGTTGTGACGCCGCAGACTTTTTCGTTGTGTTATCAAATAGTTTTTATTACTTTTTAGTGTCTAAGTGGAAAAATTTGTGTTAACATTGCCTACACATTATTGTGTTATCGTGTCTTTTTTCGTGTGTATGACTTCGAATGTGAGTGAAAATTTTAAAAGTGAAAACATATCACATCTCTGCGAGATAAGGTAAGTTTGATTTGCTTATTGAATGATATAAATAGTTAGATAAACTCATAACGAAGCCAGGAAGGTATAATATATACCATGATAATGGCCATAAATTGCCGATTTATCATTTTTTCTGAAGTCCTACCCAAAAATCAAAAAGTACATTAAACATGCGACATTCGAGGGGTTAACGTACTTTCCGAAGCGCGGGGGTTATCACACCACCAACTTCCAAACTCCGGGCTACTACTGAGAAATGACTAATAGAAAAACCCAATAGCGCTTTTTGCCCCACCCGGGCATCGAACCTGAGACCCTCTTGCTCAGCGGTCGTGCTTGCAACCACAAAACCACCGCGGCAGTTATCCATACTAATATTATAAATGCGAAAGTAACTCTGTCTGTCTGATACCTTTTCACGCCTAAACCGCTGAACCGATTGAGCTGAAATTTGGCATGGGAATAGGTTAGGACCCTGGGAAGGACATAGGATAGTTTTAATCCCGGAATTCCTACGGGATCGGGAATTATGCGGGAAAAACCTCCCACACGAACGAAATCGCGAGCAAAAGCTATAAACAATAAATACACATGGTAAATATACAGTTTAAAGTTCTAATGATACGGTTAGTGACCATGTTAGTTTAAAAACTTATAAATATCAGCAAGGTACAGTCCAGTACGTGTTCAGTATTTAGTTAAGAATTGTCTAAGGTTATATTATCACAAGAAGCTCCGTGGCTGCAGTACACTGATACTGTTGCGTACGTATGTGTTACAGCTACACGATACGTTGCAACACATGTTCGTGTGCGAGCCACTCAGTCTGCTACTCAAACGGCGGGACCTGCAACAAGTAACATCACGTTAAAGCCGTGTACGCACGGACGAACACGAACATAGCGAACACAAACATCGTACTTGAACATTTGGTTCGCACAATAAAGAAACTCAAGAAGAAGACGAAGGGGTACCTCTGCTGCCCCACCTGTACCCCGCCAAGTTCTATGTGAATAGTTTTGTTTCGTAACATTTCGTAAAGCTCTTTGAACACATTTCGTAAAGCTCTTTGAACACCGTCCATACAGAACATACTAATAGGATCGCCGCAAACATGTTCGACGAACAGAGTGTTTGATGTTCGTAAGTGGTACGCACGCGCGAACCAAGTTGTTGCGTATCATGCAACGCAACAAATTGGTTCGTACGTGCGTACACGGCTTTACAGCAACACACATAAATATACATAAATAAATATTCGTTTTTTTTTTAATAAATAAAGACGGTGGTAAAACACGGACCTATTAAAAAAATATTTTTGTTTTTTGTTCCAAAATCTTTACATTATTTTTATGAGCTTGCTCTATTAAGTAATTAACAACACTTGTGTTGGAGCTGATTCGCTACTTCCCTTTTACATTAGTAGGTATAAAATAAGTAACGGTTGAGGCTTCACTCCCGTTCACTTTATCACGATAAATACATAACACTACATGATACTTCACACCGGAACAGCTGCTCGATCTGTATCAAGCCCAGGTTCGATCGTGTATGGAGTACTGCTCTCATCTTTGGGATGGATCTGCCAAGTACCAACTGGACGCACTTGACTCAATTGAGAAACGGGCCAAAAGACTCATTGGCAACGACGCACTGGTCGAGTCAAAGCCTTGACCATCAACGAAGAGTTGCAAGTCTATCGGTTTTCTATCGGTTACATTTCGGGGAGTATGCGATGGAATTACACAATCTAATTCCGCCAAGCCCGGTCCATCATCGGACTACAAGACAAACGGCGATGCGCCATCGTTACATGGTGGACATCCCACCTATACGCACTAAACGTTTTGGGATAACCTTTATTGTGCGTACGGCTAAGGAGTGGAATTCTCTGCCGGAGTCTGTGTTTCCCGATAGCTATAACCTAGGGGTCTTCAAGTCAAGAGTGAATAGGTTACTTCTAGGTAAGCGTGCTGCATCTTCGACCACATCATCACTTACAATCAGATGAGATGGTGGACAAACGCGAACCTATTATCAATAAGAAAAAAAAATCTAGAACCTTCCTCAAGCTTCAAGCCAATTCCATTGCCAAATTTCATCCAAATCCACCAATACTTTCGAAGATTAGCGCATTCGAACAAACAAACTTTCCTGCTTTACAATATTAGTATAGATCTATCTGCTTATAAACATACACCCGCAGTAACTTCAGTTCATCCGTGACCATGGCGCTTGCAACAGTGCCGAAACATCGGAAACTCAAAACAATGAATACACATGGTAAATATCCCGTTTTAAGTTGTAATGACAGTGACTGTCAGTTTAATTTTTTTACTTAAACCTATATTACGTTCCCAGTGCTGAGAAACCCCCTCTCTATGAGACGGAAACATTTATAATATTTCACCGAAACTCAAGCGACCTATACAAACTTCTTACGTAGGTACTGAATATAAATCTATCTTTGAAATCGTGGATTCTTGGGGCACTTCGGCTTCTAAGATACAGGCTTCTTGCCTAGTTTAGGAGCCAGATTTACACCTATAAACTGTGTTATTGTTGTACAATTTAATCTTAATATTTAACTTAGAACTCAACTATCGTATTCGGGACACTAACTTGCATCAGCAAATACAAAAACTTTTTGGTGAAACGTATCTAATCTCAGG
Source organism: Tholera decimalis (assembly GCA_943138885.2). Classification (NCBI taxonomy): domain Eukaryota; kingdom Metazoa; phylum Arthropoda; class Insecta; order Lepidoptera; family Noctuidae; genus Tholera; species Tholera decimalis. The sequence goes on from OW964577.2 coordinate 695,310, forward strand.
AATTACTAAATTCTGTCAGGTAAATAATTTCAGGGATAGATAGACACGGGTTTTCTATCCTGAAAAATCCGGCCATATGCAATGAATGTCAGGACCTTGCGCGAACGTTTCCGAATGAATCATCCATACTAAAATTATACATACGCAAGTCTGTCTATATGTTACGCTTTCACGGCTAAACCACAGAACCGATTTTGATGAAATTTGTGAAGGAGATAGTGGAAGGCCCGTGTATAGGTTACTTTTATTTTCGTAAATCTTTAGAGGTCGTAATAGGAACTGAAAGTTTATTTAAACAGCGTGCTTCATCTTCGACCACATCACCATCAGGTGAGATGGTGGTCAAACGCGAACCTATTATCAATACTGTTACTGTTAGCCTGCGTCATCAAAGGCCCCATGATTTCCAAGTGGCAGAACCACCTCCAATCCAGGGCCAAAGCTTTGCCCTATTATAAACTTTGGCCCTATTATCAATCATCAATATATATATATAAAACGCTTCCGTTACTGACTGACTGACAGACAACGCACAGCCAAAACTACTGGGCGCAAGAAGCTGACATTTGGCATGTTTGTTCCTTGTAGGGGAGCACTAAGAGAGGATTTTTGGAATTTCCCACGGGATCGGGATTTACACGGGAAAAACCTCCGACGCGAACGAAGTCGCCGACAACAGCTAATAAATAAAAAATCTTGTGAACAAATTCGCCGGCAACAGTCAGTTTTTATAATATGTTCGTTTTAGGCTTTCCTACATCGTATAACGTGTTCCTTTTGATATCCTATCTGACGTGGTACTGGCGGCGTTCAAACAGAATACAATTAAAGAACTGCTCATTGCATTAACGTTTCCATCCTGAAAGAGTCATCTTTTGTGCAAGTGTTTAGGATGTTGAGCAATGACATGTCATTAAAGTCATGCCCAACGAGACTTATTGTTATTTTTGATAATTTTCTCGCATTTCGCCACCATCTCACCTGGTAAGAAATGATGTGGTCGAAGATGAAGCACGCTTGAGTTGAAGTAACCTATTCTCACACTTGACTTAAAAAAATCCAAGGTTATAGCTATCAGGAAACAGACTCCGGCAGGGAATTCCACTCTGTTTTCCAGCTTTTTTTTGCAATTCCAGCTGTACGCACCATGAAAGTATTCCCAAAACGCTTTGAGAAGAAGCAGAAAGAAGAAAAGTGCGTAGAAGTAGCCTATTCACTTTTCAAATTCAAAATTATTTATTTGTTAAAATGAGGTACAGAAAGGTCTTAAAGAATTATTAGAGAATCTAAGTAGCTTGTCCTTAAATAAATAGGTCATAAACATTATGGCGAGTAATAAAAACAAAAAAAGTTAGTTAAAACAGCCACCACGTTATCAACACAGTCACGTGTGGCCCACAGAGGTCGCGGCGGCGGCTCCTCTGTGTTATTTCTTCAGCGTCACAAACAGGCGAGTGACTGACGCACATTATTGTCAAATAACATACAGTCAGCGATAATATCCACTACAATACTATATTTACATTAATTATTATGATTACTGCCCAATATTTACGTTTTATAAATGAACTAGCGACCCGGCCCGGCTTCGCACGGGTGCAATGTTTATATTAAATATACTATAGAATATCTTTATATACATCGTTGACAGCCTTTTTGTCATTCGACATACATGCTCTCTTTAGTAATTACTCTTGAGTGTGCGACACATAATTTACCATGGGAAAAACATTCAACGCTCAAATCTAAGCAACATAGGCACGCGTACCGTGCCTCCGCCGGCACCGCGCCGCAACCGCTATGTCCTTGCATTTTAAATCTGTAATATCTTCGAAACTATTTATTTAAATTATATTCTGTAAAGGGTGTAGCTGTCAAGATGCCAGTACGCTTCGCTCAGGGGGGAGTACTGTAGCTGCCGCACCTGCAATAAACACATCTGCACGCGGCGAGCGCGCGCGCATACTAAGCGCCGCCGCTCGCCGGTCACTGCAGCCCGGGGCTGCGCCCAGCGCTGCGATCGACGCGACCCCTACGGACGGAATGTGGAATGAAATACTGTTGTCTCAATGGCTAGATGTCTTTTGGGAATATTTACCACACAGGCGCCAAAACGTTAAGCTATAAATATGTACCTATTTTACCAATAAAGGCACTGCTATTCAGTACACCGTTCGATACAGTTCTATATTCATCTGGAGTTTTACTTGAACACCCTACACGCGCTACAAGGGCAATATTGATTTAAATTAAATGCACAATGTATTTATGGTACTTAATTGGATAAGGATTAATGCTGTATTGCTTAAAATCGCTTCGTAAAATATGCTCGTATTTCTCGTAAAAAGTAAAGGATAAAAAATGGTTATTGTGAGTTATCTATAAGAGATAGACAGATGCCATCGAGGACTTTTTTGTTGACCTTTTTAAGGTGTATAATACTGTAGTACATTATTTTGATCTATCTCGTAGGGTTCAGCCTGCGTTTGCAAAGCAAGCGCAAAAAAATGTGTTTATTTGCGATTTGCAAAGCAAGCGCAAAAAAATGTGTTTATTTGCGACATCACATTAGAAACCTCAAAAATTATCAGTGTTCCTCTACTATATTATGCATGTTATATACTTAAAAACCTTCCTATTGAATCACTCTTTCTATTGAAAGAAACTGCATCAAAATCCGTTGCGTAGTTTTAAAGATTTAAGCATACATAGGGACAGACACAGGGAAGCGACTTTGCTTTATACTATGTTAAGATTCTTATAACATAACGCCGTTTGAGTTTGTGTATCATTTATATTATACTATTGACAATTGACGGACACTAACTTAGAGAGTGCTCAATCAATCAAACATATTTAATGTTACACATGCCTCCATGCGCACTTATAAAGCGTCGGGAACTAGTGCACGGTTCGGATTGGTTAGTGGAGAATAACCAGCAAGAAACTCTATAGTTACTGTATTTACTAATAGTACTACTAATAAAAGGCTCTTGTCAAACTCGAGCATCGAAACCAGGTACAAGTAAACACCTCAGTAACACTTTCAGCTTGTACAGAATTCTGTATTCCCTACCGCATACGACCGGTTAGCTTTTAAAGCAAGAGTGAACTTCGGTTGGGGTTCAATGCTGTGGCAAAGTGGTTACGAAATAATACATTAACATTAAATGCTGACAAAACTAATTTCACTACAAACATAAATAACAACGCTCGAATATCAGTAACACCTTATGCAATCACTAGCTTCTACCCGCGACTTCGTTTGTGTGGGAGGATTTTCCGGCGAAAATCCCGATTCCGTGGGAATTCCTTGATAAAAAGTCTCTGTGTTATTCCAGGATGTCATTTCATTCAGATCAGTCTTTTGGTTTTTGCGTGATAGAGTAACAAACATCTATTCATCTCTACATCCGTTACCCCAAAGACCTCTTACATATAACTCTCGGCTTCACAAGGTAAAAGACGATACAACCTCACAGTCTCTTTTACTCCCCATCCTTGACTACGCTGATGTCAGTTATCTTGATCTTACTGAGGCACAATTTGATAAACTTGAGCGACTCCAAAATGTTTGCATTAGATTTATATTTGGTTTGCGCAAATATGATCACGTATCTGAATTTCGTACGAAACTCAAGTAGCTTCCTATACGTCTTCGCTGGAACTTACACTCTCTCTGCTTTACAGTATTCTGTTCAGTCCTAAAACCCTCACTTATCTTAAATAACGATTCAAGATCCTTCATGACACACATGCAAAATCTCTGAGATCATCAGAAAACTTCAGGCTTGCGGTACCGAATCACGCCACCAATTACTATGGGAAGTCGTTCGCAGCTCAAGCAGTGCGGCTGTGGAATGATCTACCAGTGTCAGTAAGACAAGGACAAACCCTATTGTCTTACATTATTATCATATTATCTTGAGGATCTTTATCTCTCTTCTTAAATTGTTGTTATTATGTATGTCTTTTAGGGTGTCCCTTAAATTTAAATGTCGAAATATTTTTACGCATACCTTCTTAAAACTTTCATAATGACCATAGTCTAGAAATAAATATTAGCCCGTTTTATAAACGATAACCCGTGCCGACTTGCGATTGAAACTTGTCCATACAAAATGCGCGGGTACCGCGCTTGTACCTGTAACTGAGTGTTTTATTAGTCACTTCATACACGATCTTTAAGATTTTTAGTGCCTATTCCTTATTGCGTCTAAATTTCGGTAGCGTTAAGCAGTGACAAACAAAATATTTTCCATGTCGGACTGCTTAGCCATCATATAACCGGTGCAAAATTACCGTCAAATAGACAAGTTCTCGCGGTCCTATTTTATAATATTCGCGAAGTCAAGTTGACTGTCAGTGAAAGTGACAATCCTGTAATTAAAGAGTGCAGTATATTTTGGGAAAATTCATAAAATCCCGGAAACACATTTTCTAAAATGTGTGAAGAAACTTATTGATTTATATCATGTTTGGGGAGATCTACAAAAAAAAATTAAGAATGAATACTCCGGCCACGTTCAAGAATCGTGTATATAATTTTAAAATCAGTTTGATAACTTATTTGATATTATTGCACATGCTGATGCCTTTGAAAGAATGAAAATAGAGGAAGAAGTCATTTTTAGGGTTCCGTTGTCAACAAGGAACCCTTATAGTTTCGCCATGTCCGCCTGTCTGTCCGTCTGTCCGCGGTTTAGCTCAAAAACTATTGGTACTAGAAAGTTGTACTTTAGCATGAGTACACACGTTAATGATGCCGAAAAAGTGGTAAAATAAAATTTTGAAAAAAAAAACAATTATTTAGGGTACCTCCCATACATGTAAAGTGGGATGATCATTTTTTTTTTCGTTCTTCCCATAGTGTGGGATATCGTTGGATAGGTCTTTCAAAAATATTAGGAGTTTGGTAAGATCGTTTTTTGATTAAGTAAACCGTTCGTGACTTATCAAGCTTTAAAGTACCAATTTTCGTTAGAGTCAAGTGTCCCGCCCCCTCTATCAACTAAACGGTTGTAGTTAGAAATTCAAATGTCACGGCAGTAGTACCTATATATAACGAAATTTAAAGGAAAACTATCACACATAAGTGGGCTTTACAAGTTTACGAGTAATAGTCGACCAATTGTATTTGACTCGAAAATTTCGAACAACTCTATAGAAATGTCGATAGATGGCGCTAAGCGCCAGTTGTATCGTGCTAGTTTCTTGTGACGATTGAGTAGTGTAGCTGTGTGTCCGTATTTAAATTCAAAACACCGGCTATGACAAGTTTTATACAAATCTCTAAAAAAAATTAAAACTATCCGTGCAAAATTGTCGGATCAGGTGAGGATTTGTATAGGAAGTCAAATTAGTTAGGTAGTCATGTTTGGCTTTTAGTTAGAGCATGGTACAAAACGATCAGTCAGCGAATACGACACGCACTTGGCTGTTATAAAAACTACGGAACCCTACACTGCGCGTGGCCCGACACGCACTTGACCGGTTTTTTAAAGAAAAAAAGAGAGCCAGGTTGACCGGGATACTTAGCCCAACAAACAAATATTGCTCTTGTAGTGGCTTATATTGCCAAAAATAATATTCTTATAAGAGCCGTATTATCGCTAATAAGGGTGCGTTTGGGCACAAATTATAAGGACAATAACCTTATACCCCCTTATAGTTGCTTTCTTGTCCACTTTTTTTCCTTATACGTGTTATATTATGACAATGAAGATGGCCAATATGCTTGTAGGAATCATATAGAAAGCGTTAATACGGGCGATCAACCTTATACGTGTTTTATTATGGTCCGATACAATGGAGTTAAACTCATTGCGGCAAATAAAAGGCTCTTAAAAAGCCGTAAGCCCTTATAGCCGTCTGCTTATGATTCTGCAATAAGTCTTTTTCTTAGTAATTTACATTTTCGAAACAGTTTGGTGAATAAAGACAAAAAATGAACGGTAAGTTATTATTTTATGTAGTTTTCTACCTGATTTAAGTGCTCGTTTATAGTGAAAAGTGGATGGGAATTCAAATGCATGATAAAATGTGGTACGCTGAGTGTTGTAGTATCAACCCGCCCTTGAATTTAAGCGGTTTTTGTGCTATAAACTTTACTAATTATTTAGTCATGTTATATACAGTGCTTTTATGAGAGCAAAACGATTCGCACATCGTCTACAAGGGATCTATGAGAGTGAAGACTTTTTAATGGCATCATTTGCTGCTTATGCTATCGCCATTTTATACATCGTTAGGGTTCCTTTCTCACGAACAAAATCCTGTACCTAGTCAGTCTTGTTCCCATATGTATAAAATGTATGTTTCACTATGGTTGGGTTGGCTGGAAGAGATCTCCTTTAGGGATAAGCTTGCTTTAGTGCACTAGTTTTAAGTTTGGAATATAATTATAAGTACACAATAAAGAATAAAATTATATATACAACGTGTAACGCAAACCCCATATCTATCCAAAAGGGCTGAAGACAACATCTGGTATGGAGTCTCTATGCACAGTTTCAGCACAAAATAACTGACTCAAAGAATTGATTCCAAATGATTGGTTTCATATACTTTTTGAATACCAATCATAACAAACGTGTCACAGCACTACGAGGGTCAATAACTTTCCACGTCACTTGCCAATAACACGATAATTCTTTTCGTTCTTCTTAATTTGAAAAATTCGGTCTCTGGTATTGTGTATTGGAATTTGTAATAAGTTCTACACACGTAGACTTACGATTACAAAACCCTTGCCAAATCGTTTGTTATCATCCAAAGTAGCCATGCACTTGGTATGTATATACCCTTTAAATTACACGTTGTATAATATGTTTGTCCACAGATATTGCAATGGTAGTATACATATTGGCAAGAGTTGACAAATTCCTACAAAGAAGAGACCTTAATTTACATAATATGCGATGGCCATAGAAGGGGACCCATTTTATTTTAAGGAATGTTTTAATTGTACCTACATATCCGACCCTTACTAGTTTACCTTTACACTTTGTAAAACCTATATTCTAATTACTGTGTTACAACATGCTAAGTTTCTCTACTGTTTTATTATTAAACTAGCTGTTTCCAGAGAACTTGTTCGCTTATGTTAATTTCTAAGATATTTTTTTTTATTTTTAAATTGTTGTTAGAAAGACTGATGATAGAAGTCCTGTCTTAGGTAAGGTTTAAAAAACGAGTTTTGATAGTAAACCAAGTAGTAGAAGTAGTAGTATACCAAGAGATAGCTTCCAAATCAGGCATCTTTCACAGGTTATGTTCAAACAGCAATTTCTGTTGTTAACCCACCAACTGTTTCGCAGGCTAACTGAGAGAACTTTGAGGTCAGTCCTTAAACCAACAAATACAACATTTTAAATTAGCCTTCCTTTAGACAATGCTCGATTTAAGAGCCACTCTTCTTCTAAATACGGCGGCATGATAGCCTATAAAAATGATGAATTTAATAAAAATACGTGATATTCAAATTGGTTATTTTATTTTACAAAGTATGGATTAATGGTGTAAAATACAATACCGAATTATTTTCTACATTTAACAATTTACATTTAATGTCAGCGCATGAAAGTTACATAATTTTTTTGATTTACTATGAGTGTAATCTTCACATTTATAAATATTAATTAATGAAGACTTTAAGGGGTAGTCAAATGCGTCAACTAAATTATCCATGCAGTATTCTTCTAGTTGTATGTCTTCAGTTTCACTTCAGGGCACTTCATAGTTTTGTAAGGTTTTTTGTAATCACGTAAGTAATCCATTATACAAATAATGTCCAGTACCGATTTCAGTAATGCATATTTCTACGTTATTTGTTTTGAGCAATGTACGCGCATCCAATGGCATTTTGTTTGGCATTACATATTTTTAATAAGTCACTTAAAGCGATATGGGAAATGTTGAATTTCACTGCCCATTTTCTGATATCACTATGAATATCAATATTCATCAACTCTTCATTTAAAAATATGTCTGTATAACTTTCGCTACAATTATATTCTTCCTCACTGGTTTACTTTCCATTCTTATTTTCTATAAAATAATCCTCTGCGGAACCACTGGCTGATTCGTTGGTATTGGCTTGGACATTTTGTAGCATCATAGGAGTAGAGGTAGTGGGTGTAATGCTCACAACTATGTTTTCATAGACTTTTTACTTTTCTTCTGTGTGTCCAGTCTTTTAAATCCATTTTTTTTGCTCCATAATAAATTTACAAAATCTCCTGTACTTCAAAATGGCGAATCTAGTTATGTAAAACATTTTAATGTAACCATATAGAGAATAATATCTTTATAATCACTGTACAAGGGAATATGGATTGCTTTCATCCTTGTAAAGATCATATAAAATGTTAGCATTTGTTTGTTGGATAGACGTCTTATCAAATGCTCCTATAAGTTAAAAAGCATCATAGATACCTTGTGCATTACTTTTCTAAGAATAATTGGTCATATTAAAAGCCTTTATATGACTTTGAATATTATATGGCTAAAAAGCAATGTAACTAGCCTCTATAAGAAGAACAAATTTTGAACCCTTATTGTAGCCGTATTCATTGGATTTATTAACGTATACCCAGCTAAATTATAAGAATAAAGGTAATATTAGCCAAATCTTCTAATAATGTGTCACTTTAAGGCACATTGACATAATAAATGCTCTTTTATAACAAGTATAAGAATTTAGAACTTATAGACTTATTTTTATAAGCTTAATTTGTTTGTTGGGAGGTGGCGTTGACAAAAAATTAACAGAGAAAGAAGGAATAGCTAGTTAGACAAAGAGGATTGGAAGAGAGTTAGCGAGAGCGAGGAGAGTTAGCATCTACTTCCACTACAAATAACTTGGGAGTCGCAACAAGAAAAAACTCAGGCCCCCGGGAGCACAGCATCAGGCATAATGGATAGCGAGAGCGATCTATTCTTCGAAATGTGTTTGCAATCACAACTCCGAATAATTGCAAAAGGCAAAAAGGCTCTTCAAGATGTTTGCTTATTTATTGTCACGTTTATGTGTATGTTTGTTTATATTTGTGAAACCTAGGCTCGAGTTGCAACTAAAGCACCTCACCAAAATTTTTGCTTGAATAAGGTAAAAGAGTACGAAAAAATTGATGCAACAGTTTCTAAAGCTTCGTTAAGCAAGTGTAGCCATCACCTCTATGTCCGTATTCGTGTGAAGAGAACGTCATATTATCAATTTCTGATGATGAAGTTGATAAGCCAAAATTAAAATGATTGCCAAGTTAAACAGAAATTTAAGTTGGCAATCACAAAAACGCTATGTTCCATCGATGGAAGAAATGATCCAAAATCTTTTCGGTAAGCAAGTATTTATGTTTTCTGTTTTACATTTCTTGTTGTTCAATCATATGTTTTTTTTTTTTTGCTGTAGGTAAAACGAATGAATGATTGGTAATGATGATTTTGTATCCGAAAACATTTCGATCACAACTTCAGATTAACGACGGTTTTCTTCATGGAGATGTATGTTGTTGAAATGATAATGCAGCTTCTCAGGACGCTGAATAAATCGTTTGAAAGTTATAAATGATACCGCTGAAAAAGCTGTCAAATAAACAGCAGAAGAAGAATAAAAACAGTTCTTGTTGCGTTGTATGTAGGAACATCGATTTTTCAATCCGGACTTTAAAAAACTACACTTAAGAGTTACCCTAGCTGACTGTATTCTTTTATTTTTAATAAAGATTGATTTTATTATTTAAATTTATTTTATTTTAACCCTTATTCACTTAATTTGTTTCATTTATAATAGTTTTATTGCCGACCCAAATATGAGAACAAGACAAGATTTTCAATAAACTTGGAAGCTCAGTCGGCACGAGTTGCGATCATACTAGAACGATGAAAGAAGAATGCCAAGTTTCGGCTCAAATCATATAGCGTCCGACAGACTTTCTAAATTAATGATAATCCATTATGTAAAACTGTAAGAATTATACAGTATAAATAAAATCTGTAGAAGTACACCGTTTAAAAGTCATTTTAAATAGTTATTCAATTTATCAACACGTTTTCTATCTACAATTTCAATTAGAAATGTTGCCAATACCAAATTAAAATAATATCGATACGAAATTGCACTTGCAAATCGATTACATTAATATCATTATGTAAGTGAATTTATTAGTTACTAAAGTCATAATTCGTAATTCTAATAATAATTATGTTTAGTTATATTCTTTTAATATCTTATAATAATTATCGATACAGTTTAGAATAGTTATTTAGTGCTGGTAACACTTAATCTTGTAGTTGTCACTGATAATTGCCAAGTTTTACTTATGAACAACGAAGTGTCTTATAGTGTTTTTTGAGTTTTGTGTTATTTATTGCTTTGTTACCGGACTCCGATTTCTGCATTACTAACGACTACCTTGGCTGTTAAAAATGAATTCGATAGTCATTATTCAATAATTTTATAGTTTATTTCATGTTATCATTAAAATTAGAAGTATTAAGTGGTCAAATTCAAAGAACTATAACTATTTTTGGTGTACTTCTTATAGAATAGAAAACTAATTATACAGTCAAATTATATAATTATTTTCCTTTTTTATGATAAATAGTTCATCTTTGTCGGTTCTGGCCGAGTCTTGAAGGAAGCCTTGGCATTCTCCTTTCATATTAGAGTATGTTCTAACATTTATAAAAAAATATTAGAGGGTATGAGTTTCAAACATCAAAAAGAATTTTTTTTGCCCATATAAGGGACACCCTAATGTCTTTGTTTCTTTTTTTTATTTATATGTAATTATATGTTTTGAGAATGTTATTTATTGTTTTTACATTTTATATAGATAAATAGTACACACCGTGAACTACCCACGTATTTATTTTCTTCTATGTGTCAAATCCATCCAATAGTAGTCTGTAAAAGATCGCTTTTAGCGATAAGACCGCTCATTGCATCACCCTATTTAGTTGTAAAGTCCTCATTGTTTTACTGTTATGGTGTACAATAAAGAATATATCTATCTATCTATCAACCTCGTAGATCGCACAGGCATTCGCCTTTCAATTCAATTTTCGAAGCGCTTTTACTGCCATCTAGGTAGTTTTCTTCATAATAAAATTAATAAAATGCTACTGATAGCAAATAATACTTAGATCAAAAAGAAAGTAACTTCCTTTCTACAAGAATTAAATTATGACTACACCGAAAATATACTTGCCTACCTTAGTGTAATATTGCAAATGTAACTTAAACACACACTCATGCACAAACACACATAAACTTACTCTTACACACACCGACTGACTTGAAATCCCTCCATCACTCAACTTTGGCGCTCTATGCCCGTCATTAGGAGTTATGGAGGGAATGTCACTTTCCAACGCAACACGAGTCGATTCAACAATTAACTAAACATATTATTTCATTAAAGTTATTAGAGACAATCATAATATTCTCAAATAATTTCAATATTTTGAAGGTTAAGGTTTTGAAAAAAAAAATCTGTTGTGGCACCAAATTCGTAAAATATTTTAACATTTAAAGACATTCTAAAGTCGAAAAAGCTACTGTATTCGAGATATTACCATAATTTACATTATAAGAAAGCCATAGTTACCGTAGTGAGCCGGCGCTATATGCAGGTGGTCTTGAGGTGCATGGACAGCAGCCCCTTGGCCACGAAGCCGCGCCCGCACGCGCCGCACACGTACGGCCGCGCGCCCGAGTGGTAGCTGCGGTGAGTGAGTGTGGGTGAGTGAGTGAGTGTCACATGACGCAGGCTGGCCCTTAAGTGCGGGCTACCACATTTTAATACATTCAAATAAAAACTAGTAGGATTATGTATCCGATTTCCCATTACGACGATCACATCGACGAAATACACTCGCTTTAAAAAAATGCGGTTATATATGTATAGTATACGTAAAATATTGTTGTATTGCAATTTCTAATTCTAATACTTAATGAACAAGTAATTACAAACAAAAATACACCAGTTTAATGACGAGGCAACTTGAGCCTTTCCTTCGGATTGAGTGAATATAAACATCATAGTATCAGTAAATTAATGGCTAAGGTGTCGGGTTAACAAGATTGCTAGTAATGTGAATTCTATCCACATTGCAAGTTTTCTTTAAAAACTATATTACCAAACAATTTAGCTCTATGTTTAAAATATATTACCAAACAATTTAGCAATTTAGGCTTGTACGCACATTAAAGGGGCCACCCATTAATCACGTGATGTTTTTTTTTATTGCATTTTTAACCCCCCCCCCCCCTCCCCTTTGGTGATACATGGTGAGGTTTAAGGCTACCCCCACCCCTCTCCCCCCTATATCACGTGTATTTTTTCGTACCAGAAAAGAATCTATTTTTTTAATATTTATAAAATACTGGTATAAGTAACATCTGATTTTATTATAGAAAATTAAAGACTATTATAAGAACGTTCAGACAGAAAGGTTGCAGTTTGTTTTTGACTGACATAAAAATAGCTTTCGAGCCTCACGTGATTAATGGACAGCCCCAAACTACATGCAAATATACATAAGCACAAAACCCTATGATTAAAAAAAAATCAAAGTTAGTGAGCACTCATTCAATTCGAAATATGACGTCATCTGTTTCATCACATGGAGGTTCTCGCCGAAGCGAGTGAGTAAGTGAATGAATGTAATATGAGTGAGTGCATGTTACCGCTCGTGTATGACCAGCGTGGACCTCTGACTGAACGCCTTCCCGCAGTGCGAGCACACGTGAGGTTTCTCTCCGGAGTGGACTCGCTCGTGTAGCGTCAAGTTGCATTTCTTCACGAAGCCTTTCCCACACGTTCTGAAATCAATAATAACATCAATGTAGAGCAGCAGTGAAAAAAACAATGTATTAACAAAAAAATTAACAGACTTTAAAACAACCCTGTAACTTTTTAAATCGAGTTAATTAAAAATATTGTATGTTAAAATTAAATTATATAACCACTTGAACAATGACCAGTCATTTAAAAAAAATACAATAATTAATAAATAACAAAAATATTTTATTACAATACAGAATTTTTAATTAAGACGTTTCACATAATAATATATTTAACAATGTGAGAAGTTTGTTGTCTTTAGAACAATTCACCCGGCGCCCCCGTACTAGTTTAAGGCGTCCCCCCTAGCAAAAGGCCGCGCTAGCCGCTTTTTGTGCAGTTTTTAGGAGTTATCTCCTTGTTATTTAAAAAGAAATTGTAACGTTGTACGTGATCGCTAACACATTTGAATCGTAGTTGCAAACAGAGAAAATAGCTAATTGCGCTCACAGCTGACGAAGGTACCTACTTTTAACTAGCAATCGTAGAATCGCTCGCGCACGGAACTGGTTTGGGCTGATTGATTTCCCTCTCCCTACCGCACGCTTAACGTTCACGGATTCTCAACGGCTCGAGGAATAGGACCGCTGGCTGGGGGCACTTCACACTACACAGCGGCAGAGTGATCGCGTCTACATAATATTTAATTGGACCTCTGCCAACCACTATCCTTGCTTACTTTAAAGAAGATAATTTGTTTATACAATTACCTATCTATTTTACTTCAAGTTGTACAAATATTAAATTCAGTGTAACCCCGAACGGGGTTCTTCCGTACCGGACAACCAATACCTACTTAGCTATCGCCGCAAGGGCTGTGGCTGGACAACCCTGCGTGCTACGCACTAACTTCGGAAACGAAGACCGACCTACCTACCTGGCTGCCACCAGTCGCCTACGTTCTGGGAACTACAAGACAGTGGTTTTCTTTAGGCGGTCTAGAATTCAACACGCGCTCGATGTCGAGAACTCACGCCAGGCCTCTACTGGGTGATTCAAAAATCATATGTATATAATTTTTTTAATGATTATAATTTTGTAAGATTCTACCAAGTTTCATTTACCGGCTGAGCACAAACAGTTACAAAATATTAAATAATAAAAATACATTAAATTTCTTCACAATCTTGTTATTATTTAATATTTCTTTTTAATTGTTTTGTTACGGTTGATATCCTATATAACGTGTGACTACGGCTTTTATTTTTGTTCTGTTCTTCTTTTTCCAATAACCTTGTTTATTTCAGCATCCTGAAAATCTTGTATCATACTTTTTCAACGTCGATTTTTTTTGTCGTAGTCGGGTTTTAGTTTTTTTACTTTTTATTATTTAAACTATTTTGGTGTTAAATCACGAGCTTGTGCTATGAGCACTAGACAACTGATAAACATACATATATATTTCTAAATACATACATATTATAGATAATAATTTTTTCTTTGTAACAAATGATCGTGCTCATCACACAAACATTTGTCCTGGGTGGGAATCGAACCCACGACCTTGCGCATAGCAGTTAGGGCCACTGACCACTAGACCAACACGCCTGTCAAATATTTTTGATAAGTACAAGTGAAGCCCTTTCAAATGATATCAAACACGGTGTATTTATCTTAATTTTTTTTAACACATGTTTTTTATCCACTAGAGGGCGCCACTGTATTATTTAATTTAAGCAATATTTTGGAAATGTGCATGTGACGCCCTATCATATGATATAAAAAACGATGTGTTTATCTTATTTTTATTTTTTAACACAACACTTTTTGGGCGCTAGAGGGCACCACATTGTGTTTTATGACACGTCACGTAGCCTATGTTCAGCGGACGGTCAAGACTGTTCTAACGATACCTCATTTGTCGAGTTCCGATAAGTAGCTTTGGAGCTATGAGGGAACAGATGAACATACATACATACATAGCCTGTCAAAATCATAACCCTCCTTTGGCTTTGCCGTAGTCGGGTAAAAATACATTAAATTTCTTCATAATCTTGACAACAAAAGAATTTTTTTTTAAGTTGTTTATTTTTCATTAATCTACTTCTAACGAAACCATAAAAATTGAGAAATAATCACATCTCTATAATCATCGATCACGTGACACGTCACATTATCAGTAGATAATAATATTTGTTTTATCAATACAAACGTCAACAATTGATGTTTGTTTTTAAACACAACTCGACAATTGATGTTTGGTTTTAACTTTGATGGGGTTGATTATTTATGCGCACCATTTTTTATTTAATGCCATATCTGTGAATTCTAAGGTCTGTGGGTTTTACTTGTATTCGTAAGTTACTCGCCAGTTGGCGCTAGTAATGTTTTACGAAGTATTGTAGAGGTGGGTTGCGGCAAAGGAGCAACGAATACTCAAGGTTATTTGCTCAGGGTACCGCCTTAATACTGTCTTTCTCGGGCTCAGTAACCTACGTATTGTTAGTGAACAGTAGTACTTCTTGATTAGGAATATATGTTGTATATTTTTTAGTATCATTGTATTTTCATTTATCTATTTATTCACAAGGCAGAACACGTTACAATCATATGGTTATGTTTGTAATATCACGTACTTTTGGGATGTTTATGGTGTTGTATTAGTGTTGTATGTTTTATGGTGTTCACTTTAATATATCTGTTTAAGCGCATACAAACACCGCAGCTAGGCCTTATTATATATCCATATGTACTTATGTATACCCTATGGTTAGTTATTACAGTCCACTAACGATTCAAAAATGTAGTCAAGAATAAATGTTCAAACTGTCCACACGTCGTTTTTCTGTGTCTAAACCACCACAAGCAAAACTCATCCTTATCGCCGTGATCATATGGTCCTTCGAGCCGGATATTGTCGCCTACTTACGGCGGACGACCGCGTCGCGAACTCGTGAGAACAAAGGAATGCGATAAGAATATTTTTTTAGTGCAATATTAGAGGTTGAACTGTGATTTAAACTGTTGCAAAATAAGAAAACACTAAAAACCAAGTGCTTATAATATTCAGTGTGTGATCGGATTACGAGTAAAAACTTACTGTAAGTGCTAGTTACCTAACAACGTGCAACGGACCTACCCACTACTTGTGGACATTACACTTCTTACGAAGATAAAAGTGTTGAATATCGAGATTTATAACGTGTGAAGCTTATCCTACGAATATTACGATGGAATATCAATTTGAATTATTAGAACGCTTAAAGAATGCAGAGGAGAATTATAATAAGACACCTAAGGATAGGATTAAAAGATATTATTTGGAAACGAGGTTAGAAATGCTTGAAGAGCTTTGGACTAACTTTAAAGACGAACACAAAAATATTATTATGATCATTACAAGTGACCAAAGCAAAGAAAACATCCGTATTTTAAGGAAAATACATACGAGATTTTTCAAGAGCTGTACGTGCAATATAAGTCAACTATGAAAGAGGCTCTTCAACCGTTCCTGGATACAGCACGACAAGCTTCAACGCCAAGTACGACTGAAGGTCAAGGGTCATCCTCCTCCTCCTCGGACTATAACGATATTAAATTACCACAAATAAGCATACCCACATTCAGTGGCAAATATGAGGAGTGGCAGACATTTTAGGATTTATTTTCTTCTCTCATCCATAAGAATACGAAACTGTCTCCAGTACACAAGCTGCATTATTTGAAGAATAATGTAACAGGAGAACCAGAAGTGATACTTCGTAATTACACGACAACGGATGCAAACTACGCCGACGCTTGGAACGAGCTAATACTACGCTATAACAATAAGAGATATAACTGCAACGCTATTTTGAGAGTTCTTTTTACACAAAAATCTATACATTCTGAGTCGGCAAGTTGCATAAGACATCTGGTAGATCCAACCTCGACATGTTTAAAGTCATTAAAAAACTTAGACGTGGAGACCGATAAATGGGACTTGATTATAAACTATTTAATCGTGTCCAAGCTGGATCCAGAATCATTAAGGCTATGGGAACAACAACTGAGCGTAAACAAAAGTGATCTACCCACTTGGCAAGATCTGAGGAATTTTCTGGAGTCTAGGTTCAGATCTTTAGAAATGATCGAGACTAACAAGCCAAAAACAACGCAACCGAAACCGGCAGCTAAACCTAAGGTTTTTCACGCGAATGTTACCAAGGAGGGAAAAGCGCGCGAAGTTAAATGTGTGTTATGTGGAAGCGAGCATTACATCTACCATTGCAAAACATTCGCCGAAATGTCTACGAAACAAAAACAGGAGAGTGTTAAGGAGCATAAGCTCTGTTTCAACTGCCTCGCGCCATCGCACTCGGTGAACAAATGTCGACAGTCAACGTGCTGCAAGCGATGTGGACGTCGGCATCACTCCCATCTTCTTTTCGAGAGAGAACAAATCGCTGAGAAGTCTAACGAGGTGACAAACACTGCTACAGGTACCGGTCATGAAGCGTCGGTAGGTAAGTCTACTTCGTTGTCTAATGTCGCGAATAATATTGTGTCTAATTTTTCAAGTGAGCATATACAAACAAATACTGTGTTATTAGCTACTGCTAACGTTTTAGTTAATAGTAATAATGGTTGTAAACATATCATTAGGGCTTTGTTAGACCAAGGGTCACAAGCGTCATTTATATCTGAGGCAACTGTTCAGTTACTAATCGTCTAAACTAAACTAATCTTACACGTAAATCAGTGAGTAGTTGGGTGTCCGGTGTGGGAGAGGGGCAAACGAAAATCAAACACATGAGTTTCACTGTGCGTGAATGATTTCACGCACAGTGAAACTCATGTGTTTCCAACCAACCATCCCAATGAGTCAATTAGAGTTAATGCGTATGTACTACGCACACTAACAACAATGTTACCCACCACTAATCTTAAAACTCCCGATTGGTTAGAACTTCAAGAACTGGAGTTAGCAGATCCAGGATTCACAACACCAGGTAAAATAAATATTTTACTTGGAGCTGAGGTTTATGGCAACGTACTGTTAGATGGTATTGTCAGACACCCTGAGGGAAATTTAGTGGCATAAAATACAATCCTAGGGTGGGTGGTATCTGGCAGGATGACACAAGAAACTGCATCAGCAAGGAAACACATTACAAACCTACATGCACATGTAAAAGACGATGAGCTACCGAGACAATTCTGTGAAATAGAGAGAGAAACAAACGATATACAAAATAAATTTTCAAAAGAAGAAGAAAAGTGTGAAAAATTTTATGATACCACGACGGTAAGAGACAAAGAGGAAAGATCGGTGGTAAGGTTACCATTTCAAAACAAAGATCCAGAATGTCCATATGGTGGATTGACGGAGATACCTACAAAAAGATTTGATTATTTAGAGACAAAGATATCTAAAATTCCTAAACTTCGAGAAAAATACTATAAGGTAATGTGTGTACATATAAACAAGTTATTTGCGTGGACAGACTCCACCATTGTACTAGCTTGGTTAAAGGGTGGACCAAGCAGGTGGAGCACCTTCGTGAGCAACTGGGTTTCAGACATATTAAACACTGTAGATTTCGAGCAATAGAGGCACGTGTCTACAGATATGAACCCAGCTGACTGTGCCTCACGAGGCTTACAAGGTTTTGTTTTATTGTTGAACCATTCACTATGGTGGAATGGACCAGTTTGTTTATCTAACCTAAACGTCAATATCAGTGTTCCTAACTATGAAGTTACGCAAGAGGAAGAACGTGTGAGATCTTTAACGGCTATACATAACACCGAAGAAGAATTAATTTGGATTAAATATTCTAGTTTATCAAAAATGTTAAGAGTAATCTCATATTGTAAACGGTTTCTTAATTTTAAAATACCTAAAGCCAAACGTGAACCTTTTAGAACGTATTGAAAGGGAGTAACCTTCGCAACCTTTGTCCCCTTATAGACAACAATGGAATACTAAGAGTTGGCGGGCGTATCCAAAAATCGCAAATAGCCTATGATACAAAGCACCAAATACTTTTACCTGCTAAGAGTTATCTTAACAGATTATTAATTAAGGATGCTCATATTAGAACAATGCATGGTGGTCCTCTTATGATGCTTAATTATTTGAGGTCAAAATACTGGGTCTTACGAGCTAAAGACCTAACAAAGAAAATATACCGAGTGTGTTACGTGCATTAGGTATTCTAAGAAGAATACTACGCAACTGATGGGTCAGTTTCCTGACGTGAGAATAACAGCTGACCGGGCTTTTAAATCAGCTGGTGTGGACTATGCAGGTCCCATCAACATTCGTTTTTAGCCAGGCAGATGAGCTACGAACAAGGGATATATATGTTTGTTTATCTGTATGGTAACGCGTGCCATACATCTGGAGGCTGTCACATGACCGCTAAAGCATTTATTGCCGCATTTCGTCGTTTCACATCAATACGAGGCCATTACCATGATATGTAGAGCTATAATGGTACTAATTTCGTGGATGCAGATAAACAGCATAGAGAAATGTTTAACAATGCTAAGTCTTCCGTTCCCGGTGAGATAGCAGAGTTGTTGGTCCTAGAGCTGTTGTTCATAGTTGCTGTCCCGCTCCAATTTGTGTATTGTGACTTTGTGACCGGTTTGCGTAAACTCGCCGATACAGCTGTGTTTGCGAAAGTGTGTTATTTATCGAGTGCACCGCCTATCGCAGTCGGCTAACAGCAAATAAAACACTCTCTATTGCCGCAATGCATCGCACACCTCCATCAACGGGACCTAATAATGCCTTATCAGCATCTGATTCGGACATCCCAAAAACCGTATGCAGCGATGACAACATTAACATCCTGTCACGTTCTAAACGACCCCGTGTAGAATTCTCACCCAAGAAAGAGTTTGAGGAATACAACCAGGAGCTGTTAAACATGCTAAAAACCTGGAAGCTGGAACAGGATGGGTGCATACAAAAATTATCTGAACAGCAAACATCGGTACTGGACAGACTGGTTGCTGAGATGGCGGTTCTGAAATTACAAAACTGTTCAATACAGACCATTAACCAGGAGATTCGGGACTCAATTGACTTCATGAATGGCAAGTTCGAGGAGATGAGACAGCAGATGGATACTTTAAGGGTGGAAAACCAGTCTTATAAGAATTGCATAGCCCATCTCGAGCACAAAATTGAAGATCTCCAAATCTCATCTCGTTCTTCAAATGACAACATGAACGTCAAAATTACTACAATGGAGCTAAAGATTGAATCTCTGGAACAACAAGCTAGGCTTAATAACATCGGGATCTGCAACCTGCCTGAGAGACGTGACGAAGACCTGCTCGGGCTCGTGGAGAAAATTGGTACGGCCATAAAGTGCTCGATTCCCCGTCAAGATGTGCTGGCCGTTCACCGCGTCCCTCATGCACGTACGCAGGATAGTAGCCGACCGAAAAATGTCATCGTGAAATTGTCTTGTCGCACCCTCCGTGATAATGTATTGAGTGCTTATCGTTTGTCTAAAAATATTACGTCTAATCAAATTGGAATGTCAGGTACTCCTTATAAAAACTTTTTTGCAAAAAATAAAACCGACTTCCATATCAAAACACTACAAAGCCAAAAATAATTTTAATTTCGGTAGTCGGTGTTATTGGTTTTGTATTTTCTTTTTTTTTCACACCGCCTTCCGAAATTAAAATTATTTTTGGCTTTGTAGTGTTTTGATATGGAAGTCGGTTTTATTTTTTGCAAAAAAGTTTTTATTTTCGTGCTTTTTAGTGGGTCAGTGAATTTTCCAAATCGGTTCGTAAATGACGGAGTTATGCGCGAACAAAAAACGCAATGCAGCGTTAACGAAAAGATCATCAACGTAAACATTTTTTTAGACTTTTGTTGATTTTTCAGAAACGGCTTGTCCGATTTCGATAAAATTTTCATGGGACCATTTGGGAAGTATACCCTTTCTAACAAGATCAGAATTTTTCAAATCGGTTGGCAAACGACGGAGTTATGCGTGGACAAACATAAAAAAAAAAAAAAAAAAAAAAAAATACAAACATCCGAATTTCGAACCTCCTCCTTTTTTAGAAGTCGGTTAAAAATGTATATTAATGAGCATCTTACTCTTTATAACAAAAAGTTATTTCGTGCATGCCGCGAGGCGGCTAGTAAACATAATATTAAGTATGTGTGGATTAGGAATGCAACTATAATTGTTAAAGCTAGCGATAATTCAAAAACCCTCGCTGTACGCAGTCACAATGACGTCAACAAGATCGCGCAGTGTAGTCTTCAAAGTGAATAGTTTTGCTCAATACTGTGTATATATTGACTACTACAACTTAAATCAAATGCTCGCTCAAACTAAACTTAATAAGTTATGTACTACTCATATTGTTTGCCGTATGAATGCTGTTATTTATCCAAATCTTGTGACAGTCGTTTTTGCTATGCGTTTTTTATATTTTTGTAATTTTATTCGCCTTTGTTGTTTATATAGTGTTACCGTTAATTCACACCCAGAAGACTTATATAGCATAATAAGCTCGTTAGCTAATTACCCAACAAACTTTTTGTTAAAACTTGTACAGTATATATTTTTGCTATACATAACCATGAATGCAGCCCGACGTTATAACGCTACCTACGACGAACGGATCCATTTTTTTAAATGTACCCGAAACTTATTTTTATTTTTTTGCTTTATTTGTTGTTTACTTCTTATGTACTTAAATAGACACAATGCTTAACAATCACACTTTATCTTTCTTTTATCTAAACTGTAGAGGAATCCGCACTAAATTACACACACTTTATACCAACATTCTTTCCTTGTCGTTTGACGTAATCATACTAACGGAAACATGGCTAACGCCTAACATAATGGACAAAGAATTCATTGACGACCGCTATTTGGTATTTAGGGACGATCGTGACCGTATTTCCTCTAACAAACATGAAGGCGGGGGTGTTCTGATAGCCGTGCTGCGCGAACTCCGGCCTGTGAGGATATCAACGTGTCCCTCTCCTACTGGTATCGAGCATGTTGTGATACAAGTGTCCGCGTCGCGCCCTAACACACACCACGTTATCAGCGCTGCCTACATACCACCACGAACACAAGACGATGTATACTTATCACATCTGTTTGCATTGGAAAATATGATCACTGCGCCCTGCATCGAATCGTTTTATATAACCGGTGATTACAATCTGCCCGATATTGTATGGTCGGGCAATGGTGATCATACGGTGACTTACTCTCAAAACATAGTGAGTCGGTCTTTATTTGATTTAATTGCTATTACGAACGCTTCGCAATACAACACTATTAAAAACAATTTGGGTCGTGTCTGACATTTCTTTGGTCCAGCCTGATAGCCATCATCCTCCATTTTCTGTTTTGTCCTCGCTGGAGATACAACATACTCCTATGAAACGTCACTCCACTATAAAATACAATTTCTTTAAAGCTAATTATCAGGATATCAACGCAGAACTAAATAAGGCAAATTGGGATACAATGTTTCTTAATCTCTCCAGTGAACAGTGCGTAGATACATTTTACGAATATCTGTACGGCATTATCCGACTACATGTTCCATTATCACGTCATAAATCCACTTCATTTCCGGTTTGGTTTAGCGCTTCGCTAATTAAAATATTTAAAAATAAAGAACGTGCTTGGATTAGATGGAAAAAACTACGTAACCTATCTGATTATGAAAAATTTTCTATTCAGCGCAAACGTTTTAAACTAATCTGCGAACAGTGTTACAATAAGTACATGCAATCGGTGGAACATAGCATACCTCAAAATGTTAAGTACTTCTGGAAGTACGTTTCGAACCGTAAGAAAGATTCTGGGCTTCCGGCTACTATGCAGTTCAAAACTACATCATCCAATTGCCCAACTGAAATATGCTCGTTGTTTTCGAATTTCTTTCACTCGGTGTATGAGCCCTCAACATTTGACCCTAACACGTGGACACCCCCTCTTACCCTTCACGAGAATTCTGTATGCATTCCGGATATTTTCCTCGATATAAATGAAATATTTAAAGCACTTTCCTCTTTAGACTTAACTAAGGGGGCTGGTCTAGACGGCTTGCCGCCTTCTTTTCTAAAATACACTGCAAAAAATATATGTATACCGCTACACTTTATATTTAATAAATGCCTCAAGGAAGGGATTTTCCCTGCTGTTTGGAAGAGGGCTTTTATCACACCCATTCACAAAAGTGGAGACAAAGGCAATGTTGAAAATTACCGGCCAATATCTATCTTGTCCACCTTGTCTAAGCTTTTTGAAGGTCTAGTGCACGGTCACCTATATCCACAATTAAATCACATTATTATACCAGAACAACATGGTTTTGTGAAATCGAGATCCACTATAACTAA
Source organism: Tholera decimalis (assembly GCA_943138885.2). Taxonomy (NCBI): domain Eukaryota; kingdom Metazoa; phylum Arthropoda; class Insecta; order Lepidoptera; family Noctuidae; genus Tholera; species Tholera decimalis. The sequence goes on from OW964577.2 coordinate 718,497, forward strand.
TTTAATGGTGTTTACCCAAAATCTTTTTGAAAACATGGATATGCGCACGCAGGTTGATGCTGTGTACACTGATTTCCAGAAAGTTTTTGATAAGGTGGACCACAAATTACTTCTCGATAAAATCGCCTTCAATGGCATAAGAGGCAACTTACTCAGATGGTTTGCATCGTATATATTTCAACGAACTCAAAAAGTGGTCGTCAATGGATTCGAGTCTGATTATGTGGTTGTTGAGTCAGGTGTGCCCCAAGGATCTGTTTTAGGCCCTTTGCTTTTTATCTTATTCATAAATGACATAAAATCATGTATACTCAACTCTGAATTTCTTATGTATGCCGATGACATCAAAATTTATAAGGCTTGCACGAATATTCAGGATTGCTTGCTGCTACAAGAGGATTTACTCAGACTTTCACATTACTGTGTAGTCAATAAACTTCATCTTAGTCTTCCAAAATGTTATTTCATATCCTTTACTAAAAACATTAAAACTATTGACTTCCAATACATGTTAAATAACAAAACAATGAATAAAACAATCTGCATACGTGATCTTGGAGTACAACTGGATCATAAATTAGGTACATTTAGATATCCACATAAACAATATAATTAACAGGGCCTTTCGGATGTATGGTTTTGTCATGCGATCTTGCAAGGATTTCAAAAAACCTTCTACATTTCTATTTTTGTATAAAGCTTTAGTTCGCTCACAATTGGAATATGCGGTACCTATTTGGTGCCCTCTATACAATAAATACAAAACTAGTATACAAGCGGTTCAAAAAAAATTTCTTCGTGCTGTAAATTATAAGTGCTTCCATACAAGGATTCCGTACACAGATTTATTAAAGCATTTCAAACTATTAACCTTGGATTCGAGACGTCACTTGCTAATGGTTATGATGCTGTATGGTATATGCCACAATAAGTTTAACTGTACTAAGTTGACTAATCGGTTATGTTATGTAGTACCTCGCACTGTAATACGGCGGGAGGTGCGCGTACCTCGACTATTCTATACTGCACGCTGCAGAACGAATGCTGGGGTGCGGGCCCCTCTCCAAAGGCTGGTGGAAACGTACAACACACATTTCATGGTTTCGCGCTGTCGCATTCCAAATTTAAGAAAAAGGCATCGCATTTATTAGCTTCTTACCATTAATTACTTGTCCACCGCACCAGATTAATTTGTTATAGTTTTCTTTATTTCTCAGGCAATATTATTTTTCATATATGTTTTTAAATATACCTGTACGCGTCCGCATCTTTACTCATAATGTCATTTCGTGGACAATAGTGTGGGTTATACGTTTTTTACCTTTTAAGATAACCACTTTTTGTAAAATACTTTAATGTATAACAGTTTTTTGTCCCAAATAAAAAAAATAAAAAAATGGAGCGTACTACATGGCATTACATACCCCCCTCATGCTCCCAATTTTGGTGGTCTGTGGGAGGCTGGCGTGCGCAGCACCAAGACTCATCTTAGGAAAGTCATTGGAGATACTACCCTTACTTATGAGGAGCTAGCCACAGTACTAGCTCAAGTCGAAGCGTGTGATGGATTATTCAAATAATTTCAGTTGGTTTATTACATTAACTCAAGTTTGTTTGTTTCTTTGGTATAGTGGTCAGTGTTCCTGACTGCTATGCGCAAGGTCGTGGGTTCGATTCCCATCTAGGACAAATGTTTGTGTGATGAGCACGGTCATTTGTTCTTTGTCTGGGTGTAATTTATCTATAATATGTATGTATTTAGAAATATATATGTATGTTTATCAGTTGTCTAGTATCCATATCACAAGCTCTGCTTAGTTTGGGACTAGATGGCGTTGTGTGAAAAAGTTGTGGAATATTGTGGAATATTAATTGAACACAAATTAAAATATCACTATAATAATTATAACCTTTTTAACATGTGATACACAAAATTTAACTATTTATTATCAAAACCTTGTAAACACTATTACGAAACCTATTTATAAGATAGTTTAAACTGTTCTTTCATTGTTGTCTTGTATAACAGCATATTTAAACGTTATTTAAAAAATAACGTTGCTTGTTTACTAATTCTGTCATCGTAAAACTAATAAGTAATTGAACTAATTAATTTCAACATATCTACTGTATTTTTATATCATTTAATCATAGCTTAATGTTAAAATACAAAGGTTAACAAATCTGTTTTAAAATCGTACGATGTGACGTCACTTGTTTACACTGTCTATAAAAGCCGCCGCTTAGTCGTTCTAGTAGTATATTAGCCTTATCGAGCTAAACTACGAGTGGCCCTATCGAAAAAAAAAAAAAAAAAAAAAAACGTTCTAGACAGTCACTCACAGTTGCTCTGGACCAGTCACACCGAACGGATCTAAGTTAAGTGAACTTGTGTTGTTTGTAACTTTTATTAATATTTTCTAATTTTCTAATATTTTTATGTGTAGAATTGGTATAAAAATCCTATCGTATTGCTATTGTATTTGAATATAAATTAACTGTTTTGTATTTGTTACTTTAATGTGACAGGGTTATTAATTGATAATTGTGTGATAATTTAATGAACATTTGGTATTAATTCTATAAATAACATTACTTATATAATATGTAATGGAGTAATGAAGTAGTAGATACACAAGTAAATAAAGCTATAAGTTATAACGATAGTAATCACATTGTGGTAATATTGTAAAGTACATATAGTGAATTGATGTTTATGTGAAAATGAATTATGTTTTGAAAAGAGTAACTGTGAGTTTCTTGCCGGTTCTTCTCCACAGAAAACAACTCTTTCCGAACCGTGCGGTAAATGAATAAATTGATATTGCTATACAAACTGCTAATTATTTCTATAATATACCTGACAACTATGGTAATATGGATTAATTGATAATTAATCGGTAAACACATAATAAATAGATGTTGATAATTAATTACTTTTATAAATAACAACATCCTTTGTACATATACTATATATACATACATATATATATATATATGTATGTATATCTATTTTTATATGTATAATCTCACACGTGCTTAAATTCGCGACCCATAACTGTATTAAGTGATGAACCCAATGACCCCCTTCCAATAACACCCGGTCACTTTCTGATTGGCGAACCTTTGTTAAATTTAAGTTATGAAAATTATACAAATTGTAATATTTCTAGTTTAGATAGATGGAGGCTAACACAAAAAATGGTAAACGATTTCTGGAACAGATGGCACAGAGAATATCTCGTAAACTTGAACCAAAGATATAAATGGAATACAAAAAAGTCTGAACCAGAAATCAACGATATAGTTATTCTAAGGGAAGATAATATCCCTCCTAGTAAATGGATAATGGGAAAAATAATTAAAAAACACGTGGGCCCAGATGGCATTACTCGCGTTGTGTCAATTAAATGTAAAAACAGTGTCTATAAACTCCCGTGAGTAAATTATGTATATTACCTAAACAAAGTTCATTTTGATGTACCTTAAACTATAGAAAAAAAATGTATACAGGTAAGTAATTTTAGCCGGGATTTGAACCCGGACTCAAGGCATCAGCGGCGTCACCACTTACCTATTAATGTATGTATTTCATTTCATTCAGTGTTATAACTTATAACTAATGTTTAAAAACTTCTCGATAACAATGTGTCAATTCATGTTTACTTGAATTAACTAGTGATTCATATTTGAACAGATTTCAAATAATGTACTTACCTATATTAAGTTATGTAAATGCATCTTATACTTACCCTTTTCTATGTACATAATGAGCATTCATATCTTCATACCAACCTACCTACACATATATCTACATAAGTAAGCAACTCATTTACTAATATCGCACGGTGGGCGGTCAGGAGCTGTGAATGCAATACCTATGAATACAATCTATATTTATGTACTTACCTGTTTTTTGTACACACGGTAGCACATTAAGCTGGACATTACATCTTTATGTGGTTATTTTTGTTCTTTAGCAATGTCAAACTTGATCTGTGACCGACTGTACCTGACATGCCTATCTGTATTTATGTGCTATGTATTATGTTCTACCTACAAAATATTTACTAGTTATGTAGACTTAACGGTACTTTCGTTAATTACTATTGTAATTTCTATTATGCTAGTTGTTTTGATGTAACCTTGTTTTTTTTATTTTTTCATTTGCTAATTAGTGTCTTACAAACATCATTCAATTAAATTTTGTTGTTATTTTTTAATTAACAATTAATGTTTAAATACACACATCAAAAGTGTCTAGGGATCAACATATATTTTTGCAATAACTTTTCTCCTGATTGATATTAATTAAAATTTTCTTTAAGGATTCATCAAATAAAGTGTTTTCGTTTGTCACAGTAACGATAAACCAAGTCACCTTTGCATTAATAAAGAAATTTGCCATTTTCCTAATAAAGGGATTTTTGACATTTGAACCACTAACATTAAAGTTCGAAAAAAAGACTGAAATAACAGTTTTCTTTAAAATTTTATTGGGTAACTTAAACAATTAATAATCCGTGTTTCTAACGCGAACACTAACAACACAAGAACATCGGTTTGGCATACTCAAAATGAGTTCATCCAAATCACGCTGTGGAATGGCCGCCTATGTTCGTTGCAACAACAAAAAAAGGTCTTCTTGCGACTGGATACCCTCCATATTCGGCAGAGCTCTTCTCTGTAGCATATCCCATGCATGCTCAATCGGGTTCAAGTCTGGCGACTGAGCAGGCCAGAGCAGGACATTGATGTTAGCTGCGGCGAGAGTCTGTCTTACAACTCTTGCGGTGTGCGGTCGTGCATTATCATGCATTAACTGAAATAAGGGACCGATTTGCACTTGTAGAGGAACGATGACGTCAGATACAATCGTCTCAGCATAAATTTGAGCGTTGAGGTTGCCTCTGATCCAAATCAACTCAGTTCTTCCGCCGATCCAAATACCCGCCCATACCATGATGGTTCCACCACTATAAGGATGGACTTCCTGGCAGGATTTTAATCGCTGTTGGCGTCCAGGGGTTCTCCAGTGTCGTATACGTCTTGTATCCGGTCTCATACCAAAACGAGACTCATCAGAAAAGCACACGAAACGCCATTGTTCTTCTGCCCAATTTCTGTGTTCAAGAGCCCATTGATATCGAATCCTACGAATGTGCATTGCTATAGGTGGTACCCGTAGCGGTCTTCGGGAATGAAGGTTCACTTCATGCAAGCGGTTTCTGATTGTTTGGTCGCTAATTAAGTTCCCTGAAGAGTGATGAAGCCTCACGGCTAAAATCATGGCGGTTATTGTTGGAGCTCTTCGAGTTAAGATTTGAATGTATCGGTCTTGTCTCCGTGTGGTGCAGCGATACCGTCCTCCATGGCGCTCAGCCACGGTACCAGTGCTTCGGTAACGTGTCCAAAGTCGACTGATAACACTCTGGCTTGTATTCAGAGCTAAAGCCACAGTACGTTGCCGGGAACCAGCTTCTATCATTCCCACGGCTCTGAGCATTTCTTCCCTGCTTAAATGACGTCGCCGCTCCATAATAACGTTGGTTTTAATCAGTAGTAGGGAAACAGTAGCACTAATAATGTCTTCAATGCGTTGTATGTTTTTATAGGGAAAATATTGACAGCTGATTTTCATATTTTACTCGAATTTGATTAACATTTCCTGTTTCAAATTATGAAATGCACCAAAAAGGATCCATATAAATTTATAAAATCATAAATTTATTACAAAGCCACATCTCAATCTCAAGAAATCCGCATAAAAATGCTTGATCCCTAGACACTTTTGATGTGTGTATATAAAAGGATAGATCCTTTGGTGAGCAGAATGTTTAAGCGCATACAAAAACCGCAGCTAGGCCTTACTATATCTATATGTAATTATGTATACCCTATGGTTAGTTATTACAGTCCACAAACGATTCAAAAATCTAGTCAAGAATAAACGTTCAAACTGTCCACACATCGTTTTTCTGTGTCTAAACCACCACAAGCAAAACACATCCTTATCGCCGTGATAATAAAAATAATAATAATAAAAGATTTATTGGAACTAAAAACACAAATACAATAAATTAGAGTACGATAATGACTGCATTAGTTATAAACTGTGTTGCAGCCATTAACGCCCATACAAGTCGTTTACGCGTCAGCGTTCCATCGTAAACAAAATTTTCTAGGTAAGTTTAAACAAAGATTAAAGATTAAAGATGGAAGAAAAGAATATAAAACAAAATACGTAATTAACATGCATAAAGTTACCTATAGTGTGCGCGCGTGCATGTGTGTGTGTGTTCGTGTATGTGGCATGAGTTCTATGGGTGTGTGATGTGTTGTACGTGTGTGTGATGTGTTGTGCGTGTGGTGTGTTGTGCGTGTGGTGTGTTGTGCGTGTGGTGTGTTGTACGTGTGAGTGCGTGATACTGGTGTTGTGATATATGCAGGTGTTAGCGTGTGAGTGCGTATTTAAGTATACAATGAGATTTAAGAAGTTGAATTTTACGTTTTAACAAGGTTTTCAAGTTTTTCATAGGTTAAACCATTCAGCCATTTGTCAACGGTGACTCGACAATCTCTCAGATTGAGTGAATAAATGTCACAAACTTCATTGACTCGGTTATACAAAATAGGGCTTAGGTATTTATACTGTCGTCTAACTGCTTCGGTGCTGACTGGCTCAATTGAACAGACTCTAACAGGTCTTCGTCTATGTTCATGTCTTATGTCAGAGTCGAACGGCAGTTCGGAGTGCTTGCGAAGTATGGCACTAAGTGCAAATGAGTGTCTCACTCGCGGTACCTCACATAGAACATAGAGTTCACTCGTGGGAAAGCGGATTGGTTTATGGGCCATGACTTTTAAAATTGCCCACTGCGCCCTTTCCACTTTTTAATAACGAGGATTTACTTGAACTGCCCCAGGCTACTATACAATAGGTTAGGATTGAGTGAGCCAAAGCATAGTAAACAGTTTTTAATGTAGAGAAGTCAGCAGACGTCCTCAAGTTTTTAAACACATATATTAATTTCCGTACTCTGCCCACCAGTGTGTTTACATGTTCATTCCATGACAATGTACTATCAATATAGATGCCAAGATACTTCATGCAATGAGTACGGACTATTTGAGTACAATTACAGTCCTGACTTGAGCTAGGGTTACATTTGTGAGCTGTTAGTGTATAGGCAGCGGTCGGTTGTGAAGATATACGAGGTGAAAAGGTCATAAATTTAGATTTATTTAAGTTAAGGGTCAGCAGATTGTTTCTTAGCCAGGTCATAGTGGTCTTTAGCGCGGACTCAGCATGAGAACACGTATCGGACCAATCATTACCATGCACCACTATTGCAGTATCATCTGCGTACGTTATGATTTTAGAGTTTACTAAGGGAAGGTTGCAGAGGTCATTGATATAAATTAAAAATAAGGTAGGTCCAAGTACACTACCTTGCGGCACACCGTATGTGATATTTTTGGGTGCACTTGTATAGTTTCCTATTCCCTATAGATCAATATCCATTAGTTCAAAATAATTCCAGTTCCAGTGTAGTCTAAAAATCGAGTAATACGTCTATAGCTTATTTACATAGTTTAGAATTAAGAAAGTTTTATATGTTTACTGACTTTGTTGTATAGACTATCCTAATTTGATCCTAATAGTAGTAAAATTGTTGTTGTTCAGTCCTACAATAGGCCAGCGCAACGATACTGGTGTGTCCTGAAACTGTCCACGGTTCGTGGAGCTTAACGTTGCTCTCAATCAATAATAAACAAAAGGCTCTCCGGCCTACAAACCATGCATACAAATAACAGTTCTAACCACTAACCTTCTGTGCTGGGTTCGCCACGCTTCGACCTTCCTAGGTCACGCCCAAGTGTGGTATGTATGTAAATGAGGTGAGTAATTGAAAGTGTGATGTAAGTCAAGTGTTCTGAACGGTCACAAGGCGTCAGTCTCCAGATGGCGCGGTTCAGATCAGCATCACAGCCCTAACTCGCACCGGATTGAAGCTATTTATCACTACTTATTTCCAACAAATGCGCGTGCCACGAGGTGGCAACAACCCGGCGATAAATCCAAAAATATCCCGGGGTTTTCGTCAAATGGGGATTACAACTTCAAACAATAGTTAACTCGCGACCCAATTATCGGTTTCAACACGCGATTCCAAACGATATTTTACCAATTATAATTAACTCAACAGGTCCCAATCGGACATCTTTCAACAAGGAACCAATCTATCTGTCAAAGTGAAAAGTTATGTCAAGCCCACAGATAATTAATGTTGCCAACCAAAAGGTGCGTTCTGTTTCACGTCGGACCGAACAGTTGTACAAACAGTCTTTGTCTTACAGTTAGGAACGATATAGGCTATATCTCGTCTACGCCTTGTAAAATGTGGTTCAAATCTATGCTATGAAATTATTATCATTTTAATACACATTTCCCGCACCGTCACAATTTATAGTTCAGAATATAGCTGAGTTATAGATTGACTGTTATTTTTACGGGACATAACTTTTAGTACCGAAGGTTGAGCTCTTTCTAAAGTTAAAATAGATTTGAGGGTCCTCCGAGACAGATAGTGAAAAATGCATAGGTACATGTTAGTAATGTAATTACGCATATATTCCTAATAGTCTTAAAAATAAAAAAATCGTTTTCTTGCGCGAAGATAGTGTCAGAAAATGTCATAAGGTATCGGTTTGGCGTTAAAAGATAATGATCAAAGCAGGATTTTACAGTGTACAAACAAGTTTTACAATTGAAAAGGGACCGTATCATCCGCAAATGGTATTACTTGGCCTTGTCTCAGTTTTAGTTCACTAAAATCATTAATATAAATAAGAAACAGTGTAGTGCCCAGCACGTTACCCTGTGGCACGCCAAAAATAACACTTTCCTTGTGACTTCTGTTGGTATCAATATTTAAAATTTGCTTAGTTGAAACAGTACTTCCGAGACAGATCCATACATTTTCCACCAATTTCCAGTTCTTCTAAATTTAAGTAGGAGAATGGCGATAAATACAGTATCAAAGGCTTTGGCTAGATCAAGGGAAGGTACATATCGTTTTCTGCTTACCATGTAGGTTTCCAACTATATTCATGTTAGTTTATGAAATGCGTCAGTGTGAATGGTGAATATCTTTCCCTGACACCAAATTGGTTACCTCAGAGAAGAATTATTGTTATAGGAAGTGAAAATAACTCTAGATTTACTCTAAACTCTTAAAAACCTCTTAGCTAAATACAAACAAACAAATTTTATAAGGAATTGCTTTTGTTACTGTAAACTTAATTTCATGACACCCCTATAGGCCATCGTAGCTGATCCATTTTAATAGCTTCATAAAAGATTTTTCAAATTAATTTTTCCATTGAAGTATCCTAAGTCTGGAGAGGAGATGTCTGGTGTATTTGTAACATCAAAACAATGTCTGATAAGCAACAACCGATCTCGTCCGGTTTAGTCGTATTGTGTACTCACTTGCAGACGTTAGGCTTATACCCCGTGTGGATGCGGATGTGGAACTTGAGGTGCTCGCGCGAGGAGAGCGCCTTCCCGCACACGTTGCACAGGAAGTTGCGCTCCCCCGAGTGCGCGCGCAGGTGGCGGCGCAGCGAGTTGATGTGCGCGAAGTGGCGCGCGCACTGCCCGCAGCGCAGCGCCAGCGCGCGCCCGGCCGCCTCGGGGTGCGCGCGCGTGCGGTGCGCCTGCAGGTAGCTACAGACACAACACGTACTACTTCAGTCGGCGCACGAGCTACTGTGTGGGACATGATACACAAAGTGGCGCGCGCACTGCCCGCCCGGCCGCCTCGGGGTGCGCGCGCGTGCGGTGCGCCTGCAGGTAGCTACAGACACAACACGTACTACTTCAGTCGGCGCACGAGCTACTGTGTGGGACATGATACACAAAGAGGCGCGCGCACTGCCCGCCCGGCCGCCTCGGGGTGCGCGCGCGTGCGGTGCGCCTGCAGGTAGCTGCCGACACACCTACACCTCAGTCGGCGCACGAGCTACTGTGTGGGACATGATACACAAAGAAACCGGAAACAAAGGACTCCGGCAACGGCCCATACTTCGTCCGACCCACTTTTTCAACTCCACAGACAATAATAATATGAATACTAAATTGACTGGTAATAAAAACTATTTACTATAAAAATATCAATATTGATCATGAGAATACCGAAATAACAGAGAGATAACAAAAACGTTTTTTAGATTATGAAAAGTAAAAAGATTTAAGGTCATTGAGAAATAAAACCGAAAATGAATAATTAATAAATCATCTAAAAAGTAGGAGTATTCACAGCGGCGTAAAAGTATAAACGCATGAGTCATGAGTGAATCACATAGATTGATTTTTCAGCTCATTTGACGTTTCTTGAGTTTTTATAATTTGGCTTCTAGCATTTTTATCCACTATCAAAATCAACACAAAGCCACAGTTATTATGGACCGTTGTAATTACCAAAATTATTTACGTAATGCGTAATCTGGATGCGTGGATGCGTTTAAATGGATCTATTTTTAATAATAATATACATAATAATGATAAATCATGACCCCTCTACATACAATATTGTATTATTTAACCCCCTGGCAACCCTGGAATTAGGAAATGCAGATGTAATGGCTGACAGATAATTTATTCACAATGACTTCCGCTATATCTTCTTTTTATTGTGTTTTTCACTCCCCATGATTGAAAGATGATGATAAAAACTACGATAAATAACTATTAAATAAAAGTTTTTTGATTAAATGTATATTTCATTTGTGTCCGCTATTACACTGTATGTGGGCCTAATTTCACCGACCTCCTTTTACCTGCTTATAATATTATTATAGATAATAGCTTTTTTTTTCAGTGAATGCGAAGACATTGAAGACTGAAAACCGGAAATTTCAAACAGTCAAAAATTACAGAAGACACGGTATAGCGATCCATATAGCATAGCGTGATCATAGATGTTTGCTCTTTAATGCCGGGTTGCCTAGATCTGACACAGGACACTTACCGCATGTAGACGAAAGCCTCCGGACACAGGTCGCACACGAACCGCTTGTTGGCAGGCTCGGCCGTCGCACCTGCCTCGTACTGGTGCGTCAGCCCTGCAATTAGGAGCATGTTTTAACTAGTTTAAACTTTCACTTGACTAGGGCGAGGAGAGTGGTGTGATTACTAACACTGGTAAGGGTACCTACCTGGTTTTTGCGTAACTTTAACCGTTTACGCAGCGCACGCAATGGCATCTCTTAAAGGATTTTGTTTTCTCGTTTTTGCAACACTTTTCATTGATGCTCCACTCCTTTTGGTCATAGCGGGATGTTATAGAGTCTTCCTGGATGAGCGGGCTATCCCACACAAAAAGAATACATATTTTCAATTCGAACCAGTAGTTCCTGAGATTAACGTGTCCTGGATAGCGAAGGCACGTCCTTCATTGCTCCTCAAAATATATCAGGAAAATCACTGCATTTCACGCACGCTCATGAATCATGCATGTCCTATCTTAATCTAAATAAAAATGTTGACTAGACCTACAGGGTATTATTTTCTTCTACAGAATGGAATCAGGCTTTACTTTGCGGAAATCCATAACAAACTAATACTTCAAGAAAATATCTATTGTTAATTCCGCCAAAAACTAGATGATCAATATTGCATGCGATGGATTATTCAAATAATTTCAGTTGGTTTATTACATTAACTCAAGTTTGTTTCTTTAATTGAACACAAATTAAAATATCACTATAATAATTATAACCTTTTTATCATGTGATACACAACATTTAACTATTTATTATCAAAACCTTGTAAACACTATTACGAAACCTATTTATAAGATAGTTTAAACTGTTATTTCATTGTTGTCTTGTATAACAGCATACTTGAACGTTATTTAAAAAATAACGTTGTTTGTTTACTAATTCTGTCATCGTAAGACTAATATGTAATTGAACTAATTAATTTCAACATATTTACTGTACTTTTATATCATTTAGTTATAGTTTAATGTTAAAATACAAAGGTTAACAAATCTGTATTAAAATCGTACGATATGACGTCACTTGTTTACACTGTGTATAAAAGCCGCCGCTCAGTCGTTCTGGACACAGTCACTCACAGTCGCTCTGGAGCAGTCGCACCGAACGGACCTAAGTTAAGTGAACTTGTGTTGTTTCTAACTTTTATTAATATTTTCTAATATTTTTATGTGTAGAATTGGTATAAAAATCCTATCGTATTGCTATTGTATTTGAATATAAATTAATTATTTCATATTTGTTACTTTAATGTGACAGTGTTAGAAATTGATAATTGTGTGATAATTTAATGAACATTTGGTATTAATTCTATAAATAACATTACTTATATAATATGTAATGGAGTAATAAAATAGTAGATACACAAGTAAATAAAGCTATAAGTTATAACGATAGTAATTACATTGTGGTAATATTGTAAAGTACATATAGTGAATTGATGTTTATGTGAAAATGAATTATGTTTTGAAAAGAGTAACTGTGGAGTTTCTTGCCGGTTCTTCTCCACAGAAAACAACCCTTTCCGAACCGTGCGGTAAATGAATGACAACTATGATAATATCGATAATTAATTACTTTTATAAATAACAACATCCTTCTATTTTATATGTATAATCTCACAAATGCAATAATTATGCATGGGCTATGAACCGGTAAGTGACTGTATACTCAGTGTTAAGCACAAAGCATCACCAGTGAATCTGAACCTCATAGAGGTCTACGCACCCACCAAGTGACGACGACGACGATGACAACTTTGTTATAGCAAATAAATTATTTCAGCATCACCCTCGAAGGTTGGGCCTGGACTTCGCCCGATGGCAGCTATCATAATCAGATCGATTACTTCCTCATAAGCACGCGGTGGAGAACATCAATACAAAACACCCACACTTTACCAGGAGCAGACTGTGGGTCAGACCACCAGCTTTTGATTTCCAAGCTAATAGTAAAATTGAAAAATGCTAGAAGTCCAATACCATCGAAGAGATTAGATGTTCAACACAAATCCAAGTTTTTGTCCTCTCTGCAGGAAATGGAATATGGTATCCACATTTTCTATATCATCTGTAATAAGATATGCCAACCAGCTATAGCATTCAACAACACGTGCAAATGATAAAATTGTTTTATCAAAATGAGTGTTCTGTTCGGGCAAAGCACCGCGCGCTCCGCCCATTTTACGTTCGCCATAATCGTCCTACCGAGAGGACTATTCGTCGTGTGGTGGATAAATTTGAGTCCACTGGTTCGGTAAATGATCGACCAACACCCGTACGTCAACGAAACGCAAGGTCTGCCGAAAACATCGCCGCTGTCCGTGAGAGTGTGCAGGAGAATCCGAGGCAGTAGATTTCGCGTCGCTCACAAGAACTCGGCCTTTCACAGACCACAACTTGGCGAATTTTGCGTCGTGCCTTGGGCCTGCACCCGTATAAAATTCAACTCACCCAGGAATTGAAGGTAGGACCATAGACAACGATGTGTGTTCGCTGAATGGGCACTGGAGCAGTTAGCAACTGACCGTAATTTTCACAGAAAAATTACTGGCCACCGAGATCTTGTGACTTAACCCCGCTAGACATTTTCTTGTGGGGTTTTCTTAAGTCGCAGGTCTATGCGAATAAACCACAAACCACAGCGGCCCTCAAAGCCAACATAACCTATGCCATAGGTCGAATTCAGCCTGATTTATGCGCAAAAGTCATGGAAAATTGGATATCTCGCATGCGCTCCACCCAGAGAAGCCGTGGCGGACACTTGAATGATGTCATATTCCACACATAATGGCATCACTACATCTTTCAATTAAATAAATAATTTCGATAATATCCCACACACACTTTGTTTTATTTAAATTTAAAGATAGGACACGCTTAATGAAAGACCCTGTAGTATGCTTTGTTGACTTCTCTAAGGCATTCGATTCGGTTACAGGGCCAGTTCTGTGGAATACCTTGCTGCTAATGGGCACACCTAAACACCTGGTGCACCTCTTGAGGCGCCTATATGAAGACGGAACAGCCTCAGCTCGAACGGACGACGTGTTGTCGAGCAACTTTCATCCCAGCGCAGGTGTATAACGAGGATGCATCATATCACCACTCCTTTTTAACGTGTACACTGAACTCATAATGCGCATAACACTTGAGAACTGGACAGACGGTGTTATGGTTGGTAGCTACAGAATCGCAAACCTGCGCTACGCGGACGACCCTTTTCACCACTAGTGCTCATCAAATGGAGGAGTTGGTTCGAAGGATGGAAAATGTCAGCCTCGAGTTCGGATTAAAAATCAATCGCAGCAAGACTAAAATGATGGTTGTGGACCGCGCTAACAATAATTCGCCCGAAGTGACCCACATAGCGAATAGCGAAGTGGTTCAGTCCTATATTTATCTTGATTCTCTGATCTCCAACAATGGAGGATGCATCGACGAAGTAAAGAGAAGTATGGGCATTACTAGAAAAGCAATGGATAAGATGAAGAAAATATGGAGGAATCGAAACTAAGGCCTCGTCCGAACACTCGTATTCCTGTACGCCTCGGAGACGTGGACGCTGCGAGAAATAGAAAAGAAGCTCTGGAAATGTGGTGCTGGAGAAGGATGCTCGGAGTATCATGGACCGAGTTCCGCACAAATGCATCCATACTCGACGAAATGCACATCCAACAACGTCTATCAGCCCAAGTTCAAACTCGCATTCTCAAATTCTTCGGTCACGTCTCCAGGCGAAATATCGATTCCATCGAACGCTTCGTTGTTCAAGGTAAAGTCGAAGTGGTACCACGCGGTAAATCACGCATGCGATGGACTGATCAAATCAATTCTGCTGTGGGCAGCACACTGCATGAGTGTACTAAAATGACCGCTAACTAAAGTGGCGTAAAATTGCGAAGATGATCACAACGGCCCAGAAAACTGGAACATGACATGCCGACCACGACCGCTCTGGCAAGAGCGTATCGACTGAGAAGAAGAATTATGCAGAAGGCATACAATAAAAAACATACCCCATGCATAAAGTGTGGTTTGTTTACATGTGGCATGATTTTTATTGCATCCCTTCTGCTTGTGCATACATTTGCGGGCGGGACGGTGGTGCTGCATACTGCGTGCAAGATTGATCAGTTTTTAGCGGAATTAACACTGGATATTTTCCTGAAGTATTAGTTTGATTATTTTCTTCAGTTAAGTAAGTATTCCCTAAAGTACAAAGAACTATCAGACACAAATATCAGAATTGCGTTAGAAAGTATATGAAAAACAATGTATGTGTTTCCTGATAGCTATAACCTGGGGTCTTTTAAGTCAAGATTGAATAAGTTACATCTAGGTAAGCGTGCTTCATCTTCGACCATATCATAAATTACCATCAGGTGAGATGGCGGTCAAACTCAAGCTAATATCAATAAAAAAGTTAGTGCCTCTAAAATTTTAGGGTTTCCCTCGATTTCTTTTGGATCTCATAATCAGATTTTGATTTGGTGACAATGGGACTACCTCAGCATACGAAATCATGGCGCACGATGTAAGTTGTATTTATGGGTAAAGGACACATAGACAAACAAAAAGTGTCTCGTAACATGGTACCTACCCCAAAGTGTCACGTTACCGAGATATTTGAAGGTAAACATCGACATACAATCAATACAACGACAATCATTAAAAATATACTTATTACAATCTATAGGCGTCAGATTGTATCCAAATTATCATTCCCAGGTTGATTATAATTATTACTGTTTATTGGAAGTTTTTTATCGTGGTAAAATTATCAAATAAGTGCTCCCACCCCGGGCAGGGCGGGAGGGACTGTCAGACTTTTACTGACTAAAATCCACGGTGTTCCTTCCCTCCCTCCCTTTACGTTCCGGGGTCAAGGTAATGGGATAAGTCCCACGACCCCGGCAGGCTTCGGCCCTCTACAGGGGGGGCCTCGTCATGTTGCTGACGCTCTTTGAGGCGCGCGTGGAACACAACGCGCCGTCGACCCGGGCATGGTCCATGGTCGGACAGCGAGTTGCCCTTTACTCGCTGTCCGCATGCCCGCGCCTACGGTGGCCGGAGATCGTCCGACGCCGTGGGCGTCTACCACTGCGGCTGGGCTGGAGGGAGGACGCCATCCTCTCCCTCACACGGCCCGCCTCCTCCTTCGGCAGCATGACTGCTTCGCAGAAGGAGGCGACCGCTTCCCACTCCCTCTCGCCCCGCAGCATGGCCTCGACCAATGCCGGGCGCGAGAGGTCTCCGCCTATCGCCGCCGTGAGGACACGTCGGTGCTCTGCCCAAGCGGGGCAGTCTTGCACCGTATGCTCTACTGTGTCCTCAGGGCGGCCCTCGCAGTGGTGACACCCAGGCGTTTCTTTCTTCCCCATCAGACACAGGTACCTCCCGAAACTTCCGTGTCCGGTGAGGACCTGTGTCATGCGGTAGGTCAGGACGCCGTGACGCCGATCTTGCCACTCCTCAAAGAGGGGTCTTACCGCCGCAATTGCGGCGTGCCCGCGAAGAGACCCCTAAGGTCGAGTGATTAAAGTGCTTTTCTCAGTGGTTCCATCGGATGCAGCAATGTATTGATGTAAATGGACACTATTTTGAAAAGATATAATAAAACTAATAACTTGCTAGTTTGTTCGGATTTTGATTTTCTAAGAACATTCAGTGTTACCCTCGTATTATAAATTACTAGTACTCTCGCGGGGTTTCGCTCCCGTGGATTCTATCACGGTAAAAACATAACTCTCCTTTTTTGCAGTCGGGTAAAAAGTAGCCTATAACCTTCCTCAAGCTTCAAGCTACTTCCATACCAAATTTCATCCAAATCCACCCAGTACTTTCGAAGATTAGCGCGTTCAAGCAAACAAACAAACAAACTAACAAACTTTTCCGCTTTATAATATTAGTATAGATTTGCCTACTAAATCTCATTGCATCAGTAACAATAAATGTTAACATCAATCACATGCCTTTTGTTTAGTTTTTAACCAATAGTTAGGCAGTAAAATGTGTAACTAGCTGCTATACTTCTTACTTAAAAAAATGTTTTTAAGCTGAATAACATGCCACATGGTTTGCGACAGCGACATGTCGACTGCGTTTCATTGCGATGCGATTTAGTGGATAAATAATTAATATTGTAGAAGTAGTTTTCTCCTGCTCTTAGTAGTCTGTAATGTACCTACCACGGGCGTGCGCTCCTTGAAGGCATAAATGCAGTGCTTTACTTGCCATTCACAGATATTTTAATAAAACGTTCGTACGTTTTAGATGACTTTAATTAATAGTAAATAAATGAATAAACAAAATATAATAACTTAAAAACGCCTAATATTTTATAAATAGCACCTATTTGCAAGCACACAAACATTGTTTGCCAGGTGCTGCGAATTAATGTACCTAATTCCCAAGTCATGTCGCGGATTCACGCAGGAAAATTGTTCGCATGTGTGAAGTAATTTTACTGTCCGTACAAGTTCGCAAACGCACACACCCATGAATGTCGAAAGCCGCCGGTCCTGCCGCATGATACATAACTTCGGCATATAACGGAAATCATCGGAAATGTTCGTTGCCGTTCCGAGTAAAAATAATAGACAGAATAGGCTATTTGACTGTGTTGCGTCCCAAATGTATTTTTGAACGATCTTTGGTGTGGCAACATTCTATTGTCTTTTTGATGTTGACACTTGACATAACTTTTGACTTGACAGATAGACTTTGCTTCCCTTGTTGGAAAATGTCCATTCTTGGGACTTTGATTTAATTGTAATTGATAAAATATCGTTTGGAATCGCCGTTTGCAACCGATAATTGGGTCGCGATTAACTACTGTTTGAAGTTGTAATCCCGGATTGACGAAAACCCTGGGATATTTCTCGGAACATATCGCCGTATTGCCTCACCGCGTGGCACGCGCATTTGTTGGAAATAAGTTGGGCTGTGATGCTGATCTGAACCGCGCCATCTGGAGACTGACGCCTTGTGACCGTTCAGAACACTTGACTTACATCACACTTTCAATTACTCACCTCATATTTACATACATACCACACTTGGGCGTGGCCTAGGAAGGTCGAAGTTGGTGTACCCAGTGCAGAAGGTAAGTGGTTAGAACTGTTATTTGTATATATGGTTGTAGGCCGAAGAGCCTGTAGTTTTGTTTTGATTGTTGAGAGCAACGTTAAGCTCCACGAACCGTGGACAGGTTCGGACATACCAGTTAACGTTGGCTGCCTGATTGTAGTCCTGACCAGACTGGTTTCTAAAAACCGTCTCATATTATTTATTGGTGTATAAGGACCCTACAAATTATATTTATTTTCATATTTTATTAATATTTCGTTTAAAAAAAAAACATTACAAAATATAGTGATTAAGATTATATATGCTGTCAAAACCAGCACGCTCCGCTAGGAGTATCTGTGTTCTGTGGTCACATGTTTGTATATCAACATTGGAGAAGTCAAAGTCAAATCGAGAGTTTTGTCTTTTTATGTAGTTTAATAGAGTTTCTGGCTGTAATTTACTGGAAAAAATGAGTTATAAATGGTGTACCAGGTTCACAAATACAACGATAAAGTAATAATAAAGAAAGAGAAACTATTTATAACCGTTCCAAAAAATGTTAAAGTTCGTAATAGTACAACTTGCACGCAGAAATACTAAAGAAATAAAGGATAGTTCGGTAATTTTCTTCTGTCATGATAATTTTCATGTAAGTAAACATGTTATTATTACTAACTTAAAACATTTTTACAATATAGTTATTCTACTGTTTTAAGGTTAGATAACTGAGATGTTTTTTGTATTATACCTGAATAGCCACAAATATTTCAATATTCAATGATATTTATTACCACTAAATACATCAACATTTATGGCTTTAAAATAACATTTAAAAATATTTCAGATTGAGAAAGATATGGCTATTAATATAATATGGGATTAAGCAAGAGGATAATCATGGTAGATGGAGTTGTGCTTACAAAATTTTATTGCCAGGAAGACCCCAGAAAAGGGATGAGTGATGCTAGTACTTCTAGACATGTATTTGTTAAAAAACAAAGAACCCAACTCATTCAAGAGTGCCAAGACACACTGATGCAGGAAGTGTTAAGTGAACCCGGCCCATCTAGCACCCAACCGACTACAACACCAGTGCAAGAAGTAGTTTTAATGACAACAGGTATGTAGACGTACATCTTTTTCGTCAAAAAAAGTTGGCAACGCTAGCCGCATTACCAGTTTCATAATCCTGTGCTCGCCCATGGTACCTACTCACATTCAATAACCAGTGATAATAACAATCAACTTGGGAACGATTACTGGATACAGTCTGACGCATATAGACTACGTGTCTATATGCGTCAAATTGTATCCAGTAATCATATAAGTATATTTTTAATAATTGTCGTTGTACTAATATTTATGTCGATGTTTACCTGGAAATATATCGGTAACGTGACACTTTGGGGTACCATGTCCTATGACATTTTTTGTTTGTCTATGTGTCCTCTAACCATATAAATCACTTTCAGCGTGCGCCACGATTTTGAAAAAAAATCAAAATGGTGGCGGTTCGATATACCAGCTTCCATACAAAAAGGTTCAAACCCCTTTAAATAGGACACGACAAGTACCAATTTTCAAATATAAAAAGAATCTCCAAGTATGTACCGAACGGGATCGCGAGCCGATTTCCGGTCACCGCAGGCGCGGGCCTGCGGACGGCGAGCAGAGGTCGCTCACCGTCCGGTAGGGACCAGGCCCGTGTTGGCGGCGCGTCGTGTTCCACGCGCGCCTCAAAGAGCTGTCAACACCAGCGACGGGGCCTCATAGGGCCATTGCCTGCCGGGGTTTGCGGGAAAGTTCTGCCGAGTTACCGCGGCCGCGGAAATTTAGGGCAGCCGAAGGAACAGGGTGGGTTTTTAGTCAGTAGAAATCTGACACACCCTTCCGCTTGACCCAGAGCGGAAGAAGTCATTCGATGATTTTCCCACCCCAAATCTGACACACCCTTCCGCTTGACCCAGTGCGGAAGAAGTTATTCGGTGATTTTCCCACCCCAATGTACCGAACACGCAGTATGAAAAATACAGTCAAATTGTAACTTTTCTTTTTTTTTAACTCTTCTAAAAGTAATTTAAAAATATAAAAACCATATAAAATGTGCTAGCAGTCAAGTATATTAGATTTTATAATTATTATTTTTTTATTAACTGTTTTGCTCCTATAACGTATCTTAAGTAGAAACAAATTGTTGGTAAGCCTAATTTATACTAAATTATAAAGCCGAAAAGTTTATTTGTTTGAACACGCTAATCTTCGAAAGTATTGGGCGGGTTTGGATAAAATTTGGTATGGAAGTAGCTTGAAGCTTGAGGTAGGCTATAGGCAATTTTTTACTCGACTGTAAAAAAGGTGGGTTATGATTTTATCGTAAGTGGTATTACCGTGCTTGAGCGTCTGATGCGGGTCGCGGAAGGTCTTCTCGCAGAGCGCGCAGCGATAGGGGCGGCGGTCGCGCTCCCAGTGCCGCGTCCAGTGCGCCGCCCACTCCGTGCGGGACACCACCTGCATATATGTAAGTGGTATTATGTGTTTCCTGATAGCTAGAACCTAGGGGTCTTCAAGTCAAGAGTGAATAGGTTACTTCTAGGTAAGCGTGCTCCATCTTCGAACACATCATCACTTACCATCAGGTGAGATGGTGGTCAAACGCGAGCCTATCTATACTAATATTATAAAGCGGAAAAGTTTGTTTGTTTGTTTGTTTGCTTGAACGCGCTAATCTTCGAAAGTACTGGGTGGATTTGGATGCAATTTGGTATGGAAGTAGCTTGAAACTTGAGGAAGGTTATAGGCTACTTTTTACGCGACTGCAAAAAAGGAGAGTTATGTTTTTACCGTGATAGAATCCACGGGAGCGAAGCCCCGCGTGAGTACTAGTTATCAATAAAATAAAAATGAAAGCGAAACCCTCCCATGCGAACGAAGGCGTGGGAGGGTTGTCCCGCGTTTTGTGTATAATGTAATGTCATCTTCTGTCATCTTATTATTATTATTATCGAGTATATGTTATTTTAACTCAGCCGTTTGGCTGGTTTTTCTACCACTTTTACGGGCTAAGCCAAGTAAAAATGGCGTGTACTGTGTATTTTATTGTGTTTTTTGTTTTAAGTTATTTCGGCCTCTTCTAACTGCATGAATTTTCTCACAATTCTGCATGTATTTAGGATTGCGGCCTTTTGCAGTGATATGTAGAGAGTTTTAAACTGTGTAGGAGATGATTGGGAATAACGCCTGTGGTGGAAAGGACTATAGGAACAATATATACTTTTTGCTGACGCCATATTCTTGTAACTTCATCTTTCAACTCTATGTATTTGCTAATTTTTTCAGTGATTGTTTTTTGTATGTTGTGTGTATTAGGGACTGCAATGTCTACCAGGTACGTAACTTTATTGACTTTATCCTGTAGTGTTATATCTGCGGGCCTAGACAAAATCCATTTTCTGTAAGCGTTAACGCCAACGGAAAAATTCAATTGTATGGAGTTGACATTTACTAACACGTGACAATCACGTGACATGTGGTTAGCAACAGGGACCGTACAACCCCGATTAAGAGTTAAGTCTTTGAAAGGGTAAGCCATTTATAAGGTTACCTTTATCATGATGTAACTCTATGAATGTGTTTTAGGCTTGAACCCATTAAAAGGGTTATCTCTTCAATATGGATAACCCATTGAATGGGTTCTATACAAGAACCCCAGTGAAAGGGTTACACCAACATTATGATAACCCATTGAATGGGTTTTATACCTAAAACCCTACATTAAGATAACCTATAAAGTATAGGTAAGGGTTTTCTTCGGGTTACCATATTATTATGGTTATTCAATAGACTTGTGCTAAGTAGGTGCTGGATGGAGCACCACACAAACCATCGCTAGCGCACTGACTTTATTACACTAGACATTGCAGACATGTAGACGAAACACGTGTTACCTATAATATTTAGATTTTAGATACTCTCATATTAAGGTGTGTGTCCTGAACTCCCGCATTTGCGACAAGTGTTACATATAGATGTAGACTGATATCCTCTAAAGTAACGTAAATAATGTTTTTAACGCGTTGTAAATACGTACAGTAAACATTCGAGTAAAAAATTAAGAAAAAAAAAATAAGAAAAAAAATCAAAAAAACGATAACTACGTTAAAATATAACTAGAGGACTAAAATTACGGAAACTAAACATAAAATTGCTTTCATAATGACAACAATAACAAAGAGAATACATGCATATACTTACATTCGCGATTTATTTGCCAATAATTGAAACAAAGAAGAGTTTATAGAAAACTAACTTTAATTCCTACATAATAAAGTTCAATTTACGCTACAACGTCAGACATTTCTATAACTTTTTGAATAGTGCTAGTCACTCTAAAATCAACTTAATCACCATTAAAATAAAGTTAATATTTGTGTAACTTGAAATAACATCAATTTGAGACATTAGTTTGAATAAAAGGGCCTTTTCAACCGACGACAAAAAAGGAGGAGGTTATCTATATATATATATATATATATTTATAATGATCACCGATTACTCGAAGACGGCTGAACCGATTTGGAAAATTCTTTTTTTGTTTGAAAAGGTATACTTCGAAATTAGTCCCATTGTCACCAAGTCAGGATCGGATGGTGGGATCCTGGAGAAATCGAGGGAACTCTTCAAATATTATAGGCACACCTATAGTGATTTGAGTATTTTTTATAGTAACTCTAACTTGTGTAGTTGCATTCGAAAAGCACCATTTGTGAAGTGGATCTAATGATGAAGACCACAGATGGCCACTGGAACTACTCAATATACATATAAGTAGGAATAATAAGTATTTCGTGGATTGCGATTCGATTACTTGAATATGGATATTAAGCACTTTATGCTCGTCACAATGCATATGTTGAAGTACCAGGAGAACTCCTCAAAAATTAACGGCCCAGCATTGGGAAAAGCAATATTTTGTAAAATTTTATAAGTAGTTGTCATTTAGGCTCTTGTAACTAGGTAAATTAAAAATCAACCAACTAAAAAGAGTGAAATAAAAACTTTTTACCAAAAAATTAAACCGACTCCCAAAAAACATTGCAAAGTGAAAAATAACTTTAATTTCGGAAGTCGGTGCCAAAAACGAAAATACAAGACTAAAGACACCGACTACCGAAATTAAAGTTATTTTTTACTTTGCAGTGTTTTTGGGAGTCGGTTCTACTACTACCTACTAAAAAAACTTTTTACCAAAAAATTAAACCGACTCCCAAAAACACTGCAAAGTGAAAAATAACTTTAATTTCGGTAGTCGGTGTCTTTAGTTTTGTATTTTCGTTTTTGGTTTTTGTAAGGTTTTACATTTAAATAAGTAAGTTGTCAGGATAACTAAATATTAGAATATAACCTTACCTTTAAGAAATTTCCATATAAAGTTCCTTTACTTGTATTATTTGATGCATCATATAAATAATAGCTATATACAGCGTCTCGTTTCGTTTTTAGCATTTTTTCAATATGAATTGTTCAAAATTCAAAATAATAAAAATAATATCGCAAAAGACGTCCGGAATCACAAACTCAAACAACAAAAATGACAATAAAGTAGTAAACAAGTACAGACATGAAAAAATCATAATAATTAGGCAGTGCGCGCACTGCCTTGCGATGGCCGCAATTGCGGTAGTACTACCGCACCGGTAGAATGACCGGGGCCACCGGTGACTCTACCGCACGCGTTTATTCCACCGCAGTGCGCGCACTTGTATGACACTCCATACTTCACAGATTTTGCGTTTCCAAAACGCAACGCAGTGCGCGCACGGCCTAAGTCATTTCGATAACCGGCTAGCAAAGCTAAAAAGAACTATACTACATGCAATAATGATCATAGATCCCTGTTTGCAAGGCTCTCGGTAAGTAACCCCAAAGGAGCCCCGCCACCGCTGACGCTTAACGCGTGCTATGCCATTTTGCAGCGTATGCGCATCGAGATATCATATTACATTACTCCTTGGAATGTTACGCTGTTATCGTTTTCAAAAGAGTTGAAAGTGTAAGGAACTCTTTTGAACGACTTAATTTAAGCCGTTCAAAAGTGTTACCCACGTCGTATGGGTTTTTGAATAACCAAAATGGTCCATTAAGCCATTTAAAAGGTTACCTACATCATATGGGTTTTAGATTAACTGCTTAAAAAACCCTATCGAAAACCCTTCCTATAAATAACCAAAATGGTCCTTTAAGCCATTCAAAAGGGTTACCTATATCCTATGGGTTTTTGATTAACCGCTTAGAAAAACCGTGTCGAAAACCCTTTCAATGGGTACCAAAATGGTCCCTGGTTAGCAAATGTAAACTCCATACAATTAAATTTTTCCGTTGGCGTTAACGCTTACAGAAAATGGATTTTGTCTAGGCCCGCTGGTCTGTTATAATGAATGGTTTTGTCTGTGAGAATGGCGCGGTCATAGTATAGCTTATGTGTCGTATTTTCTAAAATAGTTTGTGGTGTATAATTGTAATAAGGGGTGTTAGTGTTCTGTATGAGTGAGTATTTGACAGCTAGTTTTTGATGGATGATGTTTGCTACCTGATTATGCCTATGAGTGTAGACGGTTTGTGTTAGTGAGGGGCAGGCACCAATGATATGCTGTATCGTTTCTGGCTGGGAGTGACATTTGCGACATTCATCATTCGTTACGGTGGTATCTTTTATTATAAATTTTCTATAATTCTTTGTGTTAATGATTTGATCTTGAATTTGTGTTAATGATTTGATCTTGAATTATTATTATTATCTCTGTTCATTTGAGATAGAAAGGATTCCGTTACCTCTTACACGATTACTCCGGAACCCCCCACTGTGCATCGCCTATTAGGACACATCCCTGTGGTGATCGCTATAACCTGTGGGTCTTTAAGTGAAGAGTGAATAGTTTACTTCTAGGTAAGCGTGATTCATCTTCAATCACATCATCGCTTATATCAGGTGAGATGGTGGTCAAAAATGAGTCTACCATCAATAAAAAAAAAACACTTTCATAAACTCTTCAGAACTAAATATTTTAACTGATCATTTTATTATTATTTATTAAAAAACAAAGAGATAATGAGAGTCAACTTTATCTTACAAAACATCCGAATTCATCCATCTTTAACTACTCAAACTACTTTAGTAATCTTATTTTAATTATTACAAAAGAATATTCAATTTCTTTTTCTCACCAATGTGTTAAGGCTTACATAAACATTTATAAAACCTCATGAGCTAGTGCACGGTTCTAATTGGATCTTTTCTATGGAAAAGAACCGGCGAGAAACTCCATGGTTATTCTTTTTAAAACAATATTGACTTTCACAATATTTCCATACTACAGGTTTTATAAGAAGGAGAGTATAGATCCGTTAATACAATACAATGTTATTCCTAAAAAAAAACGAGCCTAAGTGTTTTGCTTTCACATTAAAAATTAGCTTTATAACATGACAAGATGTTGACTCTGAAGATGAATGGAAACTAAAACGATAAGATCGAGAGGCCGCGGCTTCGAGCCCCACCTATTACACTATTGTTTTCAACCCACTCCAGACACAAGCATATTGTTACGCCAGTCGCTTAGCGAAGTACGTCGAGAAACTTCGACTGACTTCTAATACGTTCGAGACACTATCGCCATCTAGCGGCGAGTAGCAGTACTGAGTATATTGAGAAAGTTTCTGGAATATTCTTGGCAGTATAAACAGTGAGTCGATTTTACAAGAATGTTCTAGAACTCATAGACCATCCACCAATTGCGGCCATCGCAAGGCAGTGCGCCTTGCGATGGCCGCAATTGCGGTAGTACTACCGCACCGGTAGAATGACCGGGGCCACCGGTGACTCTACCGCACGCGTTTATTCCACCGCAGTGCGCGCACTTGTATGACACTCCATACTTCACAGATTTTGCGTTTCCAAAACGCAACGCAGTGCGCGCACGGCCTAAGTCATTTCGATAACCGGCTAGCAAAGCTAAAAAGAACTATACTACATGCAATAATGATCATAGATCCCTGTTTGCAAGGCTCTCGGTAAGTAACCCCAAAGGAGCCCCGCCACCGCTGACGCTTAACGCGTGCTATGCCATTTTGCAGCGTATGCGCATCGAGATATCATATTACATTACTCCTTGGAATGTTACGCTGTTATCGTTTTCAAAAGAGTTGAAAGTGTAAGGAACTCTTTTGAACGACTTAATTTAAGCCGTTCAAAAGTGTTACCCACGTCGTATGGGTTTTTGAATAACCAAAATGGTCCATTAAGCCATTTAAAAGGTTACCTACATCATATGGGTTTTAGATTAACTGCTTAAAAAACCCTATCGAAAACCCTTCCTATAAATAACCAAAATGGTCCTTTAAGCCATTCAAAAGGGTTACCTATATCCTATGGGTTTTTGATTAACCGCTTAGAAAAACCGTGTCGAAAACCCTTTCAATGGGTACCAAAATGGTCCCTGGTTAGCAAATGTCAACTCCATACAATTTAATTTTTCCGTTGGCGTTAACGCTTACAGAAAATGGATTTTGTCTAGGCCCGCTGGTCTGTTATAATGAATGGTTTTGTCTGTGAGAATGGCGCGGTCATAGTATAGCTTATGTGTCGTATTTTCTAAAATAGTTTGTGGTGTATAATTGTAATAAGGGGTGTTAGTGTTCTGTATGAGTGAGTATTTGACAGCTAGTTTTTGATGGATGATGTTTGCTACCTGATTATGCCTATGAGTGTAGACGGTTTGTGTTAGTGAGGGGCAGGCACCAATGATATGCTGTATCGTTTCTGGCTGGGAGTGACATTTGCGACATTCATCATTCGTTACGGTGGTATCTTTTATTATAAATTTTCTATAATTCTTTGTGTTAATGATTTGATCTTGAATTTGTGTTAATGATTTGATCTTGAATTATTATTATTATCTCTGTTCATTTGAGATAGAAAGGATTCCGTTACCTCTTACACGATTACTCCGGAACCCCCCACTGTGCATCGCCTATTAGGACACATCCCTGTGGTGATCGCTATAACCTGGGGGTCTTTAAGTGAAGAGTGAATAGTTTACTTCTAGGTAAGCGTGATTCATCTTCAATCACATCATCGCTTATATCAGGTGAGATGGTGGTCAAAAATGAGTCTACCATCAATAAAAAAAAAACACTTTCATAAACTCTTCAGAACTAAATATTTTAACTGATCATTTTATTATTATTTATTAAAAAACAAAGAGATAATGAGAGTCAACTTTATCTTACAAAACATCCGAATTCATCCATCTTTAACTACTCAAACTACTTTAGTAATCTTATTTTAATTATTACAAAAGAATATTCAATTTCTTTTTCTCACCAATGTGTTAAGGCTTACATAAACATTTATAAAACCTCAGGAGCTAGTGCACGGTTCTAATTGGATCTTTTCTATGGAAAAGAACCGGCGAGAAACTCCATGGTTATTCTTTTTAAAACAATATTGATTTTCACAATATTTCCATACTACAGGTTTTATAAGAAGGAGAGTATAGATCCGTTAATACAATACAATGTTATTCCTAAAAAAAAACGAGCCTAAGTGTTTTGCTTTCACATTAAAAATTAGCTTTATAACATGACAAGATGTTGACTCTGAAGATGAATGGAAACTAAAACGATAAGATCGAGAGGCCGCGGCTTCGAGCCCCACCTATTACACTATTGTTTTCAACCCACTCCAGACACAAGCATATTGTTACGCCAGTCGCTTAGCGAAGTACGTCGAGAAACTTCGACTGACTTCTAATACGTTCGAGACACTATCGCCATCTAGCGGCGAGTAGCAGTACTGAGTATATTGAGAAAGTTTCTGGAATATTCTTGGCAGTATAAACAGTGAGTCGATTTTACAAGAATGTTCTAGAACTCATAGACCGGGGTATAAATAGATCGCAGAGGAACGCAGACGGCAGTCTTATTACGAGGCGAATACGCGATATAATTGAAGCTCTACAAGTGAATTTCAGTACGATTTAAGTTTAATTGACAAGTATTGAAGTGAGAATAACTGTGTTAATTTTTATTTTGTGTTTATTTAATTAAAGTGTTAATTTTGGTTTAATTGGCGTAAATTATTTCTATCCCGAACCCCAGCTCGTAACAATATTCAGCTTAGTTGGAGGGGTTAACATGATTGCTAGTAATGTGAATTCTACCCACATTGCTAGAAAGTTCTCTTTAAAAAGAACAACATATTTATTTATTTATTTTATTATTTATGTACACACAGTAAAATACATTAAGATAAACATAATTATAATATCTGAGTACAAAGGTACTGCTTATTTCTTAAGAAATTTCTTCCAGCAGACCTGCGAAAGGAGAAGTGAAAAAGAAATGTAGACAATAGTGTGTGAGAACAAGAAGAGAAATAAATTTGAATATGTGAAGTCTAAAACTAAAACTAAAATATTAAATATACTTACACATACTTACAATGCAATAAAAATAACATATACTTAAATAAATACATAATGTTAGAATATATAAACATATAATATAAATATATATATAAATAATTAACACAGTTAAGAGGAAAGGTAATGCTCTTTTAATCGACATTTGAATAGAGATATAGTTTTTAAATCACGAATGCTAGGCGGAAGTGAGTTCCACAATCTTACAGCATGGACAGAGAAGGAATAAGAGTAGTAGCTAGTTTTATGAGGATGAGATTTAAGGAGGGATCTAAGGTGTGATCTACACGGTACGTCGCTAGAACGAGCGTAAGAAAAACGCTCACGCAGGTAGGAAGGGTAAGACGGGTTGTGTAGAATGTTGAAGAGGAGACACAAAATCCTAGTG
This sequence comes from Tholera decimalis, assembly GCA_943138885.2. Classification (NCBI taxonomy): domain Eukaryota; kingdom Metazoa; phylum Arthropoda; class Insecta; order Lepidoptera; family Noctuidae; genus Tholera; species Tholera decimalis. The sequence continues at coordinate 747,500 of OW964577.2, forward strand.
TTCCTGCGAAGACGGATTGGGAGCCACTTGAGTTGCTTGCGAAGGTGAGAAACATGGTCATACTTTCGAAGACCGAAAACAAAGCGAATGCATAGATTTTGCAAGCGCTCAAGCTTGTTTAAAAGCTCCTTGGTAGCATCCAAATAGCAGGCATCGGCATAATCTATAATCGGCTGAATAAGTGTTTATGCCAAAGAAATTTTAGTCTTCAAGGGAAGAAGACTTTGAAGGCATTTCATCGAATGAAAGGAAAAATTTACCTTTCGGCTGACCTCGTTGACCTGAGCACGCCACGAGAGATTGGAGTCAATAACTACACCCAGATCTTTAGCGGTTTCGGTATATTCAATGCGAACACCATCAAGATATAAAGGCATCAGAGATGCAACAACAGCCGCACTGCGAACGAAACTGCTGCCAATGATTATGGCCTGGGATTTAGTTGGGTTAATTTGCAAACCAAATGACTTAGCCCAAACGCTGATGCAAGCCAGGTCATGATTCATTGCAGCAATTGCAGCAATTGCATATTGGCGATATATGGGCATGCACCATGGTGTGCAGAAAGCTATACGAGCGGGTACCTTCCTGCAGCGCGCACAGCGCAGCGGCTCGTGGTCCGGCGGCGGCGGCGCGGCGGGCGGCTCGCCCGGCCCGGCCTCCGTCGCGTGCTGTCTGTAATAACAACGATATAATGAATACACATCCTTAGGGACCGTTCAAGTATTACGTAAGCACATTTGTTGCAATTTTTAACCCACCCCTCCCCCTCGTCAGCAAAAGTAAGCAAAACTCTTACCCCTCCCCCCATGCTTACGTAAACATTGGTACAATTGATTGATTCATGAGCAGCAGTTATAAATCTAGAAATAAGGAATAGGTTTGGAATAGAAGCCTATAACGCACATTTAAATAAATTTTACTGACACGGAATTCAACAATTCATTATTTGTAGTAATCCCCGATTATGCATTTCGTTTTGAAGCATAGACAATGTGTGTTGCTACATGTGTAAAAAATTAAATAATTATCGCTGACGTAATCACCATCTAGATCCCCACCCCCATGTCATCAAAAATAAGCAAAGCAAAGACCCCCACGCCCCCCTATAGTGCTTACGTAATACTTGAACGGTCCCTTACATGTCTGTCTATCTGTTTGTTCGCCTTAAACTCTCTTAATACGCTTACATACTGGTTTGTTCTTTGCCCAAAGAATAAGCATTGCCATACAACGTGACAATACTGCTGTCTTCTGGGCATGTTTCTGGATGACAGTGATGTGGTACTTTGATGCCTAAGTCTATTTTTGTTTTTACTTACATACTAAAATTGTATGACAAAACTACCTCACCTTGTTTCTCCAATTATATGGGAACACATACAACAAATCTATCTCTAAAAAACATAAAAATTATATAGTACTAGCAGTTGCTCGTGATTTCGTTCGTGTGGGATGTTTTTCCCATGTAAATCCCGATCCCATGGGAATTTTGCATATATTTTAATTACTATTTATATTAATTGAATTAGTAGTAAGAGACCTTGCGAAGCTGGGCCAAGTTGCTAGTTCAAAAATTCAAAATTCATTTATTTTGTGAACACAGGGTACAATGATCTTATGTAGGTATATATGTATAGTGCTTGGTCCAACCTATGTTCCGCCGACAGGCATACAAAATAGTGATGCTAGGATCAAAATTAAATTAAAACAAAAACAATGTCAGCAAATAAAATTAAAAATTAGTACATTTCTAATTAATTTAAACAATATTTTATAGACAACATTTTAGGGAAAAACAAGTAGGCTGGGGCAAGGCATACATAAGCTATACATATCACTTCTACCTGGACATGGTCTACTAGTTATACTAAAACTTTTAGGAGAAAATTCATCAAATGATATCTCTCCTGCTCTGGGGAGCCGAAGGGAGTGTGTCAGACACATCTGACTAAAAAGCCTGTTCATTCAGTTGTACTTATATTCCAGGGCTAAACATATCTAGAAAAGTCCTGGTACCCTGGCAGGCAATGGTTGTATAGGACACCCAGTGGCGTCTCGCCAACCCTGGCCTCCTAGTAAGCTACCCTTACGAGCTTACCCATCAGAAGTCAATGTAGCGCCATTGTAAGGCAGCCCCTGTGTTTTGGTTGCATACAACATATATAATTATTATAAACTACTTTTGCTTTGTCCACATTCATGACTCTGTTTATTATTTTACAAACAAGTTACAATATCAAATAGCTTGGTGTTGCTGCAAATTCAATATAATATTGATCAAGTTTATAGCACTGGTTCTGTAGTTTTATGAATCTATTACCCAAAAGGACTTACTAAATCAGAAACTTAATATTTCCTACCACACTGATATTTCTTTTCAATTATGCCAAATTCAACTATTTGTTTAAATTAATTTCAACTCACATTCCAACTTACTTTTAGTTGATGTGTTCCAAATACTAAATGCTTTAATTGCAACACCAGAGTGTAATTTGTTTGCTGCTAGATGGATGGATGTATGTCATGAATGTTTGAGATTATGAACAAAAGAGGACCTTTTTTTACTAATTGTAAATCGACTGCAAGCAAGCAATACCTCCTATCTGACTCCGGGTGGATTTTAAAGGGGAACAATAAAACTTAATAAAAAACTTATTCCAAGGTATAATGAGATACTGAAAATCCAAGTTTTCTTTTTTTATGTATAGTATTGATTAATAAAGTTATTTTTTATTTATTTTGCGTCTAAGGGTAGTTTATGGTAGATACGAGTTATTGGTATGGAAAATCTAATGCAAATATTGCAGATAGAATTTATTGGTATTAAAGTTCTAAATAAAAACAAGGGATTTAATGAATCATTTAATGAAAATAATTTAATAAATCTTCATCATTATGGAAATTATTTGTAATCACATTAGGCTCAATCTAACAGAAAGTAGGTACTAATAAAAAACAGTCTTCTCTTAGTAATAAACACCTAGTCAGTCTCGTAATTAATAATCAGCATTCAGTTTAAAACTTATTTTAATTATGCGGTAAAGCATCATAAAATGCATGACAGTCCACCGGAATTACACTCTTCAATTCTTGCAGGTGTGCAAATTTTGTATCAGTGATAGGGAGCTTATTCCGATGAAGTTGTTTATATTGTGTTACGATAGGAATTTTAGTAACACGCTGAGGCAAACATTGCCAATTATCAGAATGACTGGTTTTATACTGTATCTGTCCCTCTGGAACATACATCAATGCTTTTATATCCGTCACCTTTGGGTCCCCTGGTTTTCTCCCTGGTCTGATAGAATTATATCGCCAAGTTGACGTGTCTGTGTAGTCTTTAATAAAATCATAATCAATCATTGTAGTCTCGTAAGGATAAGGTTTTTGTCTAGCATCCAAAGTTGCAGATAGATAGTCACTGGGCAAATGGATCAAACGGTTTTTCAACTTCCGTTCTATCGCGCTATGGACAGAATCTCCCTCCATTTGAGTGTGGCCGACCTCCAAATATTTTTGAATTATAGTTACATTATGTTGCATCGAAAAATTGAGTAGCGCATTACTCAAAACATTATTGCGATTCTGTCCAGTACATCCGTCACTGTATACAATTATCGGGAGACGTTTAGAGATGCAATATTTTACTAAGTAGTCCGTCAATAATGTAGCGTAAGTTGATGCTGTAAGGTCTGCATCCACCTCTGTGAACCAGTAACACATTACACGATGCGTAGTCAGATCATAAACCGAATAGTTGTGCAATGCCAGCTTAGTTTTATAATATACCGCACTTGCTGTAACAAAAGGGCATACTTTGACAGCTTGAAGATCTACTGTGAGTACTATACACTTTCCCTCACTAGCCTCCTGCTTGTCTCTAGCTTTTTCAGCTCTCACATTATCCTTGCGAATAAGATGAGCCTGATAATCAAATTCTGTTACATTGCCTGTCTTGAAACCTTCGCATGTGTCGCACATATCTTTTTTTAATTGATGTATGGCCAAATTCTTCTCTTTAAACATGCTATTAAAAATTTTCATTGAGTATGGAACGGCATCACGAGTTTCACAGAAGCTTTTATAGATTTTGTGGAGATTTGCTATAGAATGGTAAATTGGTTCCAGAAAATTTTTATTTGTATTTTGTTGGTTATAATGCGATGGCATTTTTGGCAACGAGTCGAAAAATTCATGTAACACAGCTAATCTTTCAATCCTTAAGGTATCAACAGATCTCACTCTAGATAAATCAGCACTATCCTGAGATTTATTATGCATCCCGCACTGGCTAGATCTAACCCAGGAACGTACTGAAAATGGCCCGATGCTTAGGGTGTTTAAGAACACCTTTTTACATACCTTTTTAACGCTACTGGTCCCACTAGAATCCGTCACAGTCAAGCTATATTCAAAAGAACCCTTACGTCTGGAATCATTTTGAACAGTACATTTCTTTTTGTTCTTACATACCACATGGCTAGCTACGAATATCTTCCGTTGATCCCAGTTCATCTCATTCCAGAATTTATAAAAAATTAGAGTTCTATCTTCTTCCAATATGTCTGCACACTCTCTTAAGCTGCTTTTTTTTTACAAAACTCCGATTCACAACGGCCTGCCATTACCCTTCCCGTCCGATGTTTATTTTGCTTCATTTTTTGTCCCCTTGGACACGAGTAACCCAAGTATGGTTTACCTTCCATACGCAAACGCTTATTCAAGTTCTTCTTCCACAACTTCTTATCTGCCTTACGTCTTCGACGAATACCACTGCTCATATCTCCATAAAAAATTTCGTCCTGGTTAGAAGTACTTGGTGCGGAATCATGATTCGATTCATTTTGACATTCTTCATTTTCCACTGATTCAATGTCTGAATCAGAATGTTCAGTTTCGGATGTATCCAAAGATAGAGTTACAGATAATGTGGTTGCACTGCAAGTTGATCTACTGCTGCAGCGACTTAGATTTAAAGATGCAGGAACTTGTAATACCTCATTTGGTGAACTCGGGGTATCCAACGATGCAGGAACTTGCAATGTCATGCTAGAAGTTGTAGATTCCATTACCTCGTTTGGTGGAGATCTGGTATCCGGTGGGTCATTTTTATCACAAAGACAAAGATTTATTAATTTAAGCGTTCGTTCACTCGGCATGTTTACCTACAAAACAATACAAATCGTGTTAGTAAGACGCGTAAATGTAGAGTTAGTGACAATAACTTCTATCTGATCAGTCAAAAAAGTAGTAGCGACATAACAACAAAAAATCTTGAGATGGAAATACCTCTTAACTATCATTCGAATCTTACAACTTATTTTCTCAAGCCAAAGACCGACGTTTTAATATTTTTTTTATAAAGTAAGTTAATAATAACCTTCGTCATCAATTATAACATTCAATTACTACAATTAATATTAAAAAACAAGTGTAATACTTACGTTTTGTCTGGACGAACAGGTGCCGACCGGTTCTCAATACGAAAAGAACTGTCAAATTGCGAGATAGGAGAAATTTCTACCACGTTTATTTGCGCACGAGTTAGTAGCTTTTTTTTTTTTTTTTTTTTTTTTATTTAGAATAGGTTCGCGTTTGACCACCATCTCACCTGATGGTAAGTGATGATGTGGTCGAAGATGGAGCACGCTTACCTAAAAGTAACCTATTCACTCTTGACTTAAAGACTCCTAGGTTATAGCTATCGGGAAACACAGACTCCGGCAGGGAATTCCACTCCTTAGCCGTACGCACAATGAAGGTATTCCCAAAACGTTTGGTGCGTATGGGTGGGATGTCCACCATGTAACGATGGCGCTTCGCCGTTTGTCTCGTAGTCCGATGATGGAACGGGCTTGTTGGAATTAAATTGTGTAATTCCATCGCACACTCCCCGAAATGTAACCGATAAAAAACCGATAGACTTGCAACTCGTCGTCGATGTTCAAGGCTCTGGAGCTTTGATTCGACCAGTGCATCGTTGCCAATGAGTCTTTTGGCCCGCTTCTCGATAGACTCAAGCGCGTCCAGTTGGTATTTAGCAGATCCATCCCAAAGATGAGAGCAGTACTCCATACACGACCGAACCTGGGCTTGATAGAGATTGAGCAACTGTTCGGGTGTGAAGTACCGTCTCACCTTTGCTAGGATTCCCAACTTTTTTGATGCTAGTTGAGCCTTAGCCTCGATAAACGGGCCAAAATTGAGGGTAGAAGTTAATGTTACCCCCAGAAGCTCGATATGGTCAGTTATCGGCACAGTTACACCTCGGAAAGTAGGAGCCGGTTCAAATTGGCTCCTTTTTGCGGAGAAGAGACACGCCTGGGTCTTAGCTGCATTAAACTTGACCAGGTTGGCATCGCCCCATTCGGAGACAGCCTTCAAGGTCAAGTTCAAGCGCCCGACCATGTCCTCACGGAGAGACTGGATCTGTGACCCACCAGCTCGCGCGTTGGACACATATCTCTCAGAAACTGTGCTGTCGTCTGCATACCCAAAGGTACCGGGCATTAGCAGATCGTTAATGTGCAGCAAGAATAAAGTTGCTGAGAGAACAGACCCCTGAGGGACCCCGGCATTAATTGCCAATTGGCCAGACGAGCAGCCATCAATGACCACTCGAATGGACCGATCCCTCAGGAAGTCTTCAATCCAAACGCAAAGTTGGGTGGGTAACCCGAAAGAAGGAAGCTTAGCAATAAGGCTATCGTGCCAGACCCTGTCAAAAGCCTTGGAGATGTCAAGGGAAACAGCAAGTGCTTCCCCTTGCCTCTCAATGGCCTCACTCCAGATATGAATGGCATACGCTAGAAGATCCCCAGTTGACCGGTTTTTGCGAAAGCCGTATTGCCGGTCACTGAGGATGTCGTTGGCTTCTAGGTATGCCAGGAGCTTACTATTAAGTACACGCTCCATACTCTTACAGAGTATGGACGTGACGGAAATAGGCCTGTAGTTGGCAGGGTCAGCACGACTGCCCTTTTTGGGTACAGGCTGTACGTTAGCCAGCTTCCATGCTTTCGGCACCTTTCCAGTCTCTAGCGAAAAGCGAAACAGGCGTGTCAAGATTGGAGACAATTCAGGCGCACAAGTTCTAAGAACAATTGCTGGTATCCCGTCGGGGCCACTAGCTTTGTTCACGTCTAGATTACGCAGCACTCTACGGACGTCCTTCTGATGGATGCGAATGTCCGACATACACGTCTCGCATCCAATAGGAGCATCAGGAGGGTGAGCGCCACTACTATCCAGACGTGAAGACTCCGCGAAGAGAGCGGCAAACAAGTTTGCTTTTTCCTCAGCGGAGTGAGCCAGAGACCCGTCAGGTTTGAGCAGTGGTGGTAGTGAGGGGCGACAGAAGTTCGATTCAACCGACTTTGCCAGGGACCAAAACGCTTTGCTTCCAGCAGGGTATGAAGCGAGTTTGTTCCCAATTCGGCTAACGTGGTCAAACCGAGACCTCCGCAAAACCTTCTTGCTGGACTTGGCAGCCCTGTTGAAGGCTCTCTTCTTCTGATCCACGTCATTTGCTTTGCAGTTTCGAGCATCGACCCATGCTAGGTACGCCGCGTGTTTAAGAGCTTCAGCGCGATCACATTCGGCGCCAAACCAAGATCGAGCTTTGCCGGACATTGTTAGGTCAGAGAACGGAATGTAGTACTCCATCCCCTGTCGCAAAACATCTGTCACGGCGTCTGCGCACGACGATGGATCATTTGAAGAAAAGCAAGTAGGCTGCCAAGGATAACATGCAAAGAAAGATCGCATGCCATCCCAATCCGCTGACTTGTATCGCCAAACCCGCCGAGTGCCTTTAAGGCTGAGATCGGGCGGAGAGTAGACGGATACAGACTTCACCAGACAGTGGTCGGAACTACCTAACGGTGAGGATATCGTTACCGAATAGCGGTCTGGATCTGTAGTCAGCAGAAGGTCCAAGCAATTGGCTGTGTGCGACTCAACATCCGGCACCCTCGTTGCTCCCTGGACCAGCTGAGTGAGATTTAATGCAAGTGCAAGATTGTGCATTTCTCGCCCAGCATGGTCCGTGCACTGGTATGGGAAGAGCCACTCCTGGTGATGGGCATTAAAGTCCCCCAGCAACACGAGCTGAGCTGAAGGGTACCGCTGTTGGGCCGCATCTGCCGCCTCACTGATGTACTGTGTGAGCCTGGTTGTCTCCTGATCTCCGCTGTGCGAGCGGTAGATACAGGCATAAATAATTTTGTCTATGCCCGTGTCCACCAGAGCCCAAAGCGTAGAGAACCTGGAGTCCTCAAGATTCCGGAGACGCCGATAGCAGATGTCGTCGCGGGCGTACATACATACACCCGCACGTGGTTTAAAGTTGTGCTCCAAGGTAAACCCTGGGTATAAAAGATACGACACGTCTGACGGACATCTGATCTGCGTCTCCGAAAGAAACAACAGAGCAGGTTTATCAGTCTCGAGGTGGTGGTGGACTGCGACGAGATTTGAGTGCAGACCTCGGATGTTACTGAGGTGCACTTTGAGAGAGAGGGAGTGCAGCCGCTGTTTAACTGTGCTCTGTTTTTTCCGTTTCATAAATTTTGAGCTATTTGCTATTTCTATAAGCGATTTTTTGTGACTTAGTGGCTTTGGATACTTACGAATTTTTGTCACGCGAAAGATCTACACATTTCACAACAGATGGCACTAAAAACAATTTTAAGCAAAAAAGTCAGATAGGAGGTATTGCTTGCTTGCAGTCGAAATATTCTTTGCCTATTTTCTATTATTATTTTCTTTTACTGTATGACATTTTGGATTCCTCTTTTAAGTTGTACATGTTCCTGTGAAATAAATTAGTAGCAAGCACATGGTGTACCTGTAATGCTGCAGAGCCTCATTCCTGCTGTAGCACTGCAGGAAACAGATGCAGCAGTTGAACAGATAAACATCTTTGAGCTTTGGAGGCTTCTCCTCCAATATCTCCTTCTTGATGGTGGCCGGTTCCACTCCCCCATTAGTTCTATCCATCACTGTGACAGTGGTATCTGGAAAACTGTTGATGGGTTCCCCCCACTCAGCCATAGCCTTCTTTTTCCTCATCTTTTTCTCACTAACAGACCCATTGACTTGCTTTTTACTCTTTTTCTTTTTTAAACTTATTAATGAGATATCATCACTACCTGATGAGACATTGTCAAAGTGATCAGTCTCTATACTATAGTAGCTATCTTCTTCTTTTTTGATGGATGGTACTGATTTAGGCTCCTCTTTGACTTGGACCGTGACATTACAATCATAGGGTGCATCTGTGCTTTCTGTCTGAGTACTTCTCTCACAGTGAAGAGTGTGGGAGGGGGGAGGCGAACTGCTGTCTTTGACGCGCGCGAGGTCCACTGAGTCTGCAATGCTGACCCCGGGTGGCAAGAATAAGCTGCGTAACCTGAAATGATGTACAGAAATATGTTAAATTATGAGTTTGACTACAAATGTTGGCTATAAATAGAGTTATAATAGGTATGTTTGATAGGTTGTAGTATATTTATTTGAAAAAAAGTCAACGATTTGGGTTTTTACTAAATTAACGAGTTAAAGTTAATTAAGAACTGTCAGAATCAGCTGTATTCATGAACTTTTAGATTATTACATTGCCGTTCTTTAAACTCGTACTGGAATGAATTAATAAATTAAGATAAGTACACCGGTTCCTGTTACAAGTGACGATAATGGACCGATTCAAACACAACACTTACCTATTTTGAACTTCAATAGTTTCATTACAAAACTGATAGAAATCGTTCACTTTGCAACTACACTTGTCGCACACCTTCTGTGGCAGACGGTCGTTCTTGAAAACCTATCAATAAATACCATTAATAATGTATAATACATTGGATACACTATCAAATGAAAAACGAAAGACACTTCAACAAATATTACCTTTATCGGTAAATATAGTGACAGTTTGAGATACAATGCATTTTCTTCGTTAAATATATCATTATTGACAAACTTCGTTGAACAACATAATCGACAAATTTCATCCATTATTATTAAAATAAATAAATAAACGACCCGTCCGTGGTGTTTATTCCGCAGGAAAGTGACAGATAGCGGCCATTTGTCAAATATTGACCTTTCCAAAGTTGGGGTTGCCAATAAATATATCGAAGAATAGAGTGTTGTGTGAGACCTAAAACACAAAATATATTTTGAATAGTTATGTTTTGAAGAGAGCAGGGGTGGGCGGAGGCGGAGTTGGAGGATGTGAGGCGCTGCGTCAAACTTTTGATTAATGAACACAATGTTTGTAAAGTTAACTTACTTCTGTTAAATTGCTAATATTCACAACATTGAGAACTTTCGTAATGTGCTGTTGACTTTATATCAAGGATCCCTGATGTTATCGAAGTTTTCTAAAAAGAGTCTATGTAGATATCAGTAGCAAACCTGGTCTTTAATTATAAATTTATGTAAAAATCTATATTGTTTATGGTTTTATCCTGCGGTTTATTTATATTAGTAGGTAGGTACCTATAGGTACTTTTCCTATCTCAATGAGATTGACACAAAGGGCGAACCTAATCGATAAAAGCCATAAAGAAAATAAACATATTTTCTTAAAAATAACACCATAAATAAATAAAATAAACTAGGTAGTACCAATACCAAAACTGATGCATTTTTGTTGTAGAAACCAAAAAACAACAGCAATTAGGGTTCTTTTGCAATATCACAAGCTTTCACGGCTAAACCACTGAACCCGCCGTGATGGAGGCATAGAGGTAGTTGAAGACCCGGGGTGAAATTTAGTAAACAGCCATTGAGGTATTATGTACTAGTACATATTACCTCAATATAAACAGCTGCAATAAGGATAGTATAAAAGTGCGAACAACAGCGAGTACCTATGTACCTATATAAATTTGGATTAAAACTTATACCTAACACCAACGTTTTGTTGTTATCAACTAAACGTTCTTGTTATAGATTTGATTTTACAGTATACTTACCTATATTACTACAAATTCAATGTATGTACATAAGTATAGAAATATCATCTACAAATTTGTAAGCATGTGTTAGTTTATGTTTGCATTATATTGTGGAGAAGAATAAATGCTATTTACTATTATTTTATTATTTTGTTTAAAGTTTAAAAGTACCATTCAGCTCTTTAGGCTGATCCCTTTTTCATGAGCTAAAACAGCATTTTTTCTCAAGACTTTGGAAGCCGTAGTTTCTAAAAAGCACATTAGATTAAATTTAGTCCAGAAACAGTGGGATGGTTGATGATGTGGAAGTGGATGTTTATTAACTAGTAACAGTAGTAACACGTTTGTCAACAAGTTTTAATGATGACTAATGCACGCGCGACACCTAGGAGGCTCGGGCACGTGACTCACCGGAGATGGTGCGATGGATTCGACTAGCAATACGCATCAACTTTGATCATTAGGCAAACGTAGCCGTAGTCTAGCAGCTAGATAGATGGCTAAGTTCAAAGATTATGTCGACACATAATAATATGAAGTAATTACATTGGAGCCTGGTGTAACTTCCTGAAGCGAGTAGTTTTCGCGCGATAGCTCGCGATAAAAGCGTTGACTGCCACTTATCTTTATCTTTATCGTGCGCCTTCAGCAAATAAAGTATAAAAAACGAGATAAAGCCGAGGTACCATTGTGGCAAGTGACGGTGCATACGTTTAGGTAGGTTTAGGTGTATGAGTACTCGATAGCTAATATCTATCTCCTAACTGCAGGCTTCATTGCAGAATTCATCTGAGGTAGGTATGATTACATTTGTCTGCACACTACACAGGTACCTACCTAAACAAATACATAATATGTCTACTAGAAGCGTTAGCAGCAATGATCGGTTTTGGATTATGCTATCATCAACAGACACCAATTTGATAAGTAATCGAGGATTGTTAAAATTAGGATTGCAATTTACAGAGAGGCGAAATTACCCTTCTAAAATGGCCCTTCTTGTCACGCCTTATTGCTACTACTACGACTTCCGTGAGATACAGGAAAAAAGTTGATGATCCAATACCCAGAATGATGTCATTTTTACGGGTAATAATCGAACCATTATCTCCATCAACTTGTTCGATAAATTCAGAAGCTACTACACGTACCTAATCAATACAATTAGGTCGACCTTTAGCAACTGAACGAAGAAACATTTACCTACTTCCGACTCGACACGTTTCGCTTATTGATAATGTTACCCTGTTAATAATATATATACACGTAGATTGTATCAACGTGTGTTTTCTATGAAATTAAAAGTGTAGGACCAAACTTTTTCTCAACGAGTATCGTAGGTATATCTTAGTTTTCTGTTAGCTGATTCCATAAGAGTGCAGATAAAATCAATGTACTTTTTGCAGTCATAAATGTCATGTCTGGCCGTGACCCAGTTGAGATAGGTGGCCGTAAGATTTTGGGCTGTGCTATGTTATAAACAGTCGATACAAGCACCACTGATATTACGAGTAGACCCATGGATTATTCCAGATTATGTGGCTTATTGCTCTTCTGTTGCAGGAGTCCACAAGTGATGGTAATCGGCACTTTCCGCCAGGCAGGCGGCTTGATTCAGTTCAGGGAGGGTTATATTCTAACCTTAGCTAAGAACCCGCTTGTTGTCCATAACATGTTCGAGGTGGATTAACCTAGGCAGCCGCAACACAGCGCTTGACACGATATAACACTCCGCCGACTTATTTTTAGCGTCGATAAAGGATAATAAGATAACAATACCTACTGCTACGACGTAATTGGTTCATGGCATCAGCTAGCAGGCTGATGGAGCCCCTATGACACAACTAATCCATTATACCACGTTGACTGGTTTCGTGTTTCGGTGTATCTAGACACCCAAAGGTTTAGATGCTTGCAGCAACTAATATTATCAAATCCACGTCTGTAGATCTCACCAAATGCACGTTTGAATGAAGTCTACCCTCAGATACCAAACTCCCCTTACTTTATGGGATGACTTTATCGATTTTGTATTAGTAAGTATAAAATACCTCATGGCTTGGTCATCATCGTCTGCTTAGCCGTTTCCCAATCATGTTGAGGTCAGCTTGCAGTCTGACCGGATGGAGTGACTGCGTGTCTGACCTACACAACCCAGTAGCTGGGTAACACAATACCCCTTGGTCAGACCAGTGTCAGATTTTCTGGCTTCTGACTACCCGTAACGACTGACAAAGATGTTCAAATGACAGCAGCGACCATCGGCTTAACGGTGCTTTCCGGGCACGGGGTCGGACCAGTCCGCCGACTTCCAAACCTCGGGCTGCAGGCTTCTTTACATAAAAACCCATTAGCACTTTTTGCCTGACCCGGAAATCGAAGCCGAGACCACACGCTTAGAACGCGAGTTGCTTCTGACTTATACACTTATTTAACTAAAAAAATCTAAACATATTATTAACATAGTAAAAAATGTCTATAATAAATTACGAACAAATTGAGTAAGTATAGCCATGTGCATTGTGCACTGTATTGTTTTTTGTAGTTTAAGATAATTCATAGGAAATATATCTAAATATATATAACTTAAAGGTGACTGACTGACTGACATAGTGCTCTATCTACGCACAGCCCAAACCACTGGACGGATCGGGCTGAAATTTGGCATGCAGGTAGATGTTATGAAGAAGGCATCCGCTAAGAAAGGATTTTGCGAAATTCCCACGGGATCGGGATTTACACGGGAAAAACTTCCCACGCGGGCGAAGCCGCTGGCACAAGCTAGTTTTTATATAAAGATATTTTTTGGAAATAAAAGGTGCTTTTATTACTTTTAGGGTTCCGTACCCTTAAAACATGGTACCCTTATAGGATCACTTTGTTTGCCGACCTCCCGTCTGTCTGTCAAGATCGTTTTTCTCAAGAAGGGGCAGAGATGTGGTCTTTATAAGCAAAAAAATCAAACTTGTAAAACAATTCTGCCTGTTTCTGTGTTCCCTGCCTGCCCTGTTTAAAGCAAGAGTAAATAGGCATCTTCTGGGCTCGCTCTTACCATCAAGTGCGATTGAAGTCAAGGGTGGGCTCATCCCGAATAAACAAGAAACAGATATAACCGTATGTTTCGCATAATATATTCTGAAGCGTGATGCGATTAGACCAGGGATAAAATACCAACAGGGTACTTCCCGTTCAATGTCTTACAGTACATGCAAAGGAAAAATACATTCTTATGTAGTTGATCCTAGTTTATCGTGGTATGATGTTTATAACGACGGTGACGCTAATATGACATTTAATCATTTTCAGGACATTTTCATCTTATTTTATAATTTATGTGTCCCTATATATAAAATCAAAATTCATAGTAATAATGCTTCACCTATTTCATTTATTCATTCACTAGTACTCTCGCGGGGCTTCGCTCCCGTGGATTCTATCACGGTAAAAACATAACTCTCCTTTTTTGCAGTCGGGTAAAAAGTAGCCTATAACCTTCCTCAAGCTTCAAGCTACTTCCATACCAAATTTCATCCAAATCCACCCAGTACTTTCGAAGATTAGCGCGTTCAAGCAAACAAACAAACAAACAAACAAACAAACTAACTAACAAACTTTTCCGCTTTATAATATTAGTATAGTATAGATTTAACAATGTACATACGTTGTGTGTGAAATATTCCTACAAAACTACAGTAACAAATACAATAATAAAAATAACTCAGTCCATAAAATATAAATCATATACGTTCACAACCATAGAAATATAAAAAACAGTTCACAACATTAACACATAAGTTAGTTCGGTACTATAAGCTGGCACGGAACCCCCGGTACTCAAGTCCTACTCGCACTTGGATAGTTTAATTATTTAATTTAAGCAGTTGATCAGGGCTGTTATTTGTCTTACATATTTGACAGTCAATTCTAGTAATCAGCAACTCAAAAAATCTAAAAGTCAAAATTTAGGAAATGGGTGTTACCCAGTTACTGGGTTGTGCAGGTCAGATAGGCGGATGCACCATGTTAATGGATTGAACTCATCTCCATCCGGTCAGTATGGAAGCCGATAAAAACATTTAATTTATTGTTCATACTAACATTAGTTTTAAGCGTGTATACTTACTAACATCATGGATTTATGTTGTCCGAATGGAATAAATAAATTAAATTAAAGATAATATATACCCACTCGCAGTTAGTACCGGGCTTCCCACACGTAAGCTGTCGATATTGTGAATAGGTTCACCACGCCAATTGTGCCAAATATACATTTCAAAATAGAAGAAGGTAGAAAACATATTTAGACCTCCTTATTATACATACTTACCTACAAGATGGTCAACATATTTGATTACATAGCGTAGATTACTCTAATCATACTTAATTAAATTAAGATAAGATTTTAAAAACTAAATCGCATAGTAGATATGTATATTTTGTACTAGCACATCGCTCGCGAATTCGCCCGCGTGGATTTCGAAAAAATTATATCCAACTGCTTCTGTCCGCGACTGTACGCGTGGGAGGGCTTCCCCGCGTGAATCCCGATACCGTGGGAATTCCGGGATTGCGTGAAAGAGTAACAAACACCCATACATGTATACATCCATCATCACAAATTTTCGCATTTAAGTATTTATTAGTAAAATTTTGCGTATGAAAGGACGATTATTTCGGTTGTTTTTCCGTTGACCAACTTCACCAAAAAAGTAATTTAGAGAAAGTTATCTGGAACCTGTGTAATGATAAGGAAAAATAGGTTCAGGTGTGGCTGTTATCAGATAGTGAGCGGGGTCGGTGCGCACACGCACACACATATGTAATGCGTGTGTGTGGAGTGCGATCACATCCACCGTACGGATACTGATGTGATCCTATTTTCCCATTTACCAATTGTGATAGACAATTAAATATCTATATAGTAAATACGTGAAGTAAAAACTGTGTTTTTTTTGTAACGAATGTTCGAGGCCAAGAGCGGGCCTCTTGGCCTCGAACACACCTGAAGGTAAGTGTAAGATGGTTTACGATCAAACGAGCGAAAATAACACAGACGGAGTACTATGAAATTGGCACAATTAAAGTTTATAATTGTGGAGAAGATGTTCAGAAATTAATATTTTTATAATGCAATTGAAATCATTTAAATTATTGTAGAATTTCCACCACTCAGCGAGCACTTGTCTAATTAATTACGCTTCTCGTGACCCAAGGGCCGGCTATTACTTTAGCCAAAGGCTAAGTCCATAGAACGTGGCAATGCCTCTCTTGGGAACGTTACATTACCAGCTGACAGCGTTGAGGACGAATTCTTATTACATACGATTATGATTTATTTTAGTTTGTAGTTCAGTTTAGTTTAAATAGTTTACTAAATTATGCATAGTATGAAAAAAATTGGCCAAATCAGATGAGCCATGAAGGTTTCCGTAGTAACTACGCCAAATAACTTTGCTTTTCATAGTGTTTGTATGAAATACAAACTTATATTTGCGGTTTTAGAAAATGTACTATATCTCAGAAACTTCTAAAGCTATATAGTTTAAAGTAATTTTGTTTGAAAGTTTTTACTAAGATCTACAGCATATATTTTTTGTAGATATTTCACTCCATTATTATAAAAGTTAGTGAGGGGACGCCCATTTTACCACTTTGGAAGCGTATATCTTTTGTAAAATTGACTTTTTTTTTCTTTTTTTTTTTAGCGTGGTAAAACTATCAAATAAGTCTGAGTCTGACAGTCCCTCCCACCCTGCCCGGGGTGGGAGGGACTGTCAGACTTTTACTGACTAAAATCCACGGTGTTCCTTCAATAACCCTTTACGTACCGGGGTCACGGTAATGGGATAAGTCCCACGACCCCGGCAGGCTTTGGCCCTCTGCAGGGGGGGCCTCGTCATGTTGCTGACGCTCTTTGAGGCGCGCGTGGAACACAACGCGCCGTCGACCCGGGCATGGTCCATGGTCGGACAGCGAGTTGCCCTTTACTCGCAGTCCGCATGCCCGCGCCTACGGTGGCCGGAGATCGTCGGCCGACGTCCGACGCCATGGGCGTCTACCACTGCGGCTGGGTTGGAGGGAGGACGCCATCCTCTCCCGCACGCGGCCCGCCTCCTCCTTCGGAAGCATGACTGGTTCGCAGAAGGAGGCGACAGCTTCCCACTCCCTCTCGCCCCGCAGCATGGCCTCGACCAATGCCGGGCGCGAGAGGTCTCCGCCTATCGCCGCCGTGAGGACACGTCGGTGCTCTGCCCAAGTGGGGCAGTCCTGCACCGTGTGCTCTACCGTGTCCTCAGGGCGACCCTCGCAGTGGTGACACCCAGGCTTTACCTCCTTTTCCATCAGACACAGGTACCTCCCGAAACTTCCGTGTCCGGTGAGGACCTGCGTCATGCGGTAGGTCAGGACGCCGTGACGCCGATCTAGCCACTCCTCAAAGAGGGGTCTTACCGCCGCAATTGCGGCGTGCCCGTTTGAACAATTGACTTAAGGAAAAAATGGTTTTAGAAACCTCAATGTCATTTTTAAAGACCTGTCTATATATACCACACACGTATAGGTTTGATGAAAAAAATATTTTTAGTTTTAGTTCCATATATATAAAATAAATAAAATTAAGGGGGGCTCCCTTAATTTTATTTATTTTTGTATAAAAATCGGAAAGCGGTTTACTGAATACATCTACCTACCAAGTTTCACATGTGTAGTCTTCATAGTTTCCAAATAAAATGCCTGTGACATACGGACGGACGGACAGACAGACAGACAGACATGACGCAACTATAAGGGTTCCGTTTTTTGCCATGCGGCTATGGAACCCTAAAAAGATTTATGTATTATATCGAAAGCTTTGTCCTTCTTCAGGCGTGACCATCTTTGCCTACTTACCTCTCCGGTACATTCGTGCGTCTGGCCGGCCCACGCCCACTCCCACTTCAGCTTGGCTGTTTTAACTCCAACATTAGCTACTTGAGTGATGGAGCGCGACGCAGGTGAGGGGACGATCTGATCATGTTCGCGGGGCAAACATGGTCCGAAAGTGCTTAGCTTAGAGAGGTTTGGAAGGAAAAAGGGGACGCCTTTGCTCAGCAGTGAGACACAACATAATTATGCTAAGAAAAAAATATATAATATCTGATGTGGTCTTTTGTGGATTTTTTTTTTCTCTTTATTTTAAGGGCTTTATCGCTGAGCGATAACGTCACCCTGTAACATCACCAGAATCTTAGGTCTAACTTAAAACTGACATGCACTTAAAGCAAATAATGCCAGTTTGTACAGTATTTTAGCCTGGTCCGATAAAGGATAGGCTACATTGGAATTACACTCTCCAACATTATATTTATTAAAACTAAGTAAATGGAATCGCAAAGTCTCATTTCGGATACACTCCATCAAAATATGTTGTATATCTTTGACTACTCCACATTCTTCACAGTTGGGTGAAGTGACCTTTTTCATCAAAAAACCAAACTTCTTTGATGGAATGTGTCCGGAACGGAGTCTAAGTGCCATAACTAAATCACGTCTACTAAGCCTGTTTTGGTCAATCCAATTATACGTTGGGAGTTGTGGTTGGATGGTCTTGTATCAAATACCCTTTTCTACTGACCTCTGATTGAAGTAAGTATTCATTCCATACATCTGAACATTTTTGCTTTACTATTCTAATGAAATTTGTAAATAGAGGAAGAACATTTAGACAAATTCCGTCTGACACTGCCCCGTTCGCCAAAAGATCCACTTTTCGTTATTTGAAATTTGGATGTGAGACGGGATCCACTGCAAAATTATGGAAATTGACCTTTGGTCCAGCTTGAATAAAGACTCCAAAATCGTGTAGGCAATCGGTACTCCTCGCACGGACGAGGTGCACCGAGCCAAATGTCGCAGCGCGCTCTTCGAGTCTGTTAGAATGACAAATTTGGTATGATTGATTGAGTTTATATAAGAAAGAGCCTCTGCTATTGCAATTAACTCGACATGCATAATCGATATATCAGAGTCTATAGCAAGTTTGACATATGTATTTAATTGTGGATCCCAGACAGCAGCTCCACTGCCAGCACCCGTTTTAGAACCATCTGTATAGATCTTATGACAGTCAACGTAAGTCTCGTCTATAAACTTTGTGCAGATTTGTCTCAAATGAGTGGTTTCGTACTGTCGTTTTGCTTTAGATATATGTGGAATATTTTGTTTGATTATTTTCCTAACATTGATGTTGCTTACCCATGTCTCGAGGGAAAACAATTCAATCGACCTAACAGAATGGATAGCAGATGACTTAAAATTTGAATAAATTGAGGTCAACAGAGGTTGTCTCCTACATCTCCAGTATTGAGAACTATGATTTAAAGTTAAGGACTCAATCATTTTAATCGCTACATTCCCCTGAAAAGACATGCTTTTAAGACAAAATTTACTTGCTAGAAATTTTCTACGAATATGTAGTGGAGGTAGACCCAACTCACTCTCCATCACATGGATGGGAGTGCTCCTAATAAAGCCACCAATGACACGAAGGGCTTTGTTTTGTGCTTTATCCAATTTAGACAAATGGCACTGGTAACTACAGTCATAAAGGAAACTGCCATAGTCTAATCTACTACGTATTAAGAATAAATATAATCAACGCAGGTGTTTGGGATGAACACCCCAACCAGGGCCCGCTAATACTTTTAAAATGTTTATATATTTTAAAACTTTTTGAACTGACTCATTAATGTGTTTCCCCCACCTAAGCGACCGGTCCAACCACATCCCCAGGTATTTAGTGTTATTAACTACAGCAAGATTATCATTATTGACTTTTAAAATAATAGGTTCTCTGCACATACCTCTCTTAAAAATACAGACCTTAGTTTTAGTAGGAGATATTTCTAATCCTAACTGAATGATTAAGAAATTAAATGAATTTAACGCAGTCTGTAGCTCCGAGGCGATTACGTTTACATTAGATCCTGATTTAAATAAAACAAAGTCTTCAGCATATTGAGATATCTCAACGTTTGTAGCAGCTTTACATATATTGTATGTCGCAATATTAAATAATAGAGGAGAAAGTGGATCTCCCTGAGCCAAACCCCGTCCCGTGGACTGCGAAAAAGATTTATTATTAACTGTAATTTTAAGTATTCTTTCCTTCAAGAATCTCCACAAATATGAGCACATCTTACGACCAACTTTAAGTTCGTCGAGTATGTTTAATAGGCTAATGATATCAATATTGTTGTAGGCGTTATTAATGTCTATAAAACAACCAAAACATTTTTTCAATATCCGAGTTTAATCAAGTATAGCCTATATTCTGCTTCTATCAAGTATCTTCTACTTACAAGCGTTCTTACAAAATATTCTTATTAGGTAGATAGATAGATACAATATACTTTATTGTACACCAATAATTGAATCACACTTAAATAACAATATTGTAAATAAAATTGGTTAAAATGGTAGGTACTTCTAAAGTGAAAGAGACAGTGCTTTAATTACACCTTATTAACCTTGGACAAGAAGATATTGGAATCAGCCGTAGTTTCGTAGTTTCATTGCCAGCACATGCAGGGCAGGTCTAGGAACCAGTTCGCATGTTATGCACCAATTATAAAACCTGTACATTTGTATAATTCAGATGAATAACTCTTAATTTTTGTTAAAAAATAGATCTGCAATGAATATAGAATCATCCGAAATATTGAATTGAAACGAATCCATTCATCCATTGAAGCAGCAGGCAGTACAGGGTGTACTGCCTGCTTCCAGGAACCCATAGTAAGTGTTCCATGTGCTGCAGCTACTGCTGTTCCCTCTGGAGCTGAATACAGTGCTCAGATTGTTTTTACTTCTTACTAACATTATAAATGCGAAAGTTTGTGAGGATGGATGTATAGATGAATGGATGTTTGTTACTGTTTCATGAAGAATTTCTGAACGGATCTCAATGAAATTTGGCAACTAGCTATACAACATGTAACGGAAACCCCATATCTATCCAAAAGGACTGAAGACGACATCTGGTATGGAGTCTCTATGCAAAGTTTCAGCTCAAAATAAGTGACTCACAGAATTGACCACAAATTATTGGTTTCATATGTTTCTTGAATACCAGTAATAACAAACGTGTTACAGCACTATGAGGGTCATCACTTTCCACGTCACTTGCCAATAAAACGATAATTCTCTTCGTTCTTCTTAATTTGAAAAATTCGGTCTCTGGTATCAATGTATTGAAATTTCTAATATGCTCCACACATGTAGACATAGGATTACAAAACCCTTGCTATATCGTTTGTTATCATTATCATCCAAAGAAGCCGTGCACTTGGTATGTATATACCCTTTAAATTACACGTTGTATAATAAGAATAACACATATGCACCCTTTAATCCGGGAACTTTCATGGGATCGTGATTTACGCAGGAAATCCCTTCCATTCGTATGAAGCCGCGGGCAGAAGCTAGTAGCTTATAATAATAAGTAGCTCAGCTGTGAGCTACATTTCCAAAATAATATAATAATATGTACCTAGTATCTGTTATAAAATCTGTAAATTACAATATTTCTGGCAAATAAATGAATCTATCTATCTATCTATTGCAGTTCGAACAAAAAATTCTCGTACATATGTAAGTTATGTAAATTTTTCTATTCTATAAATACTAATGGAAAAAATGGAAATATAATGATCGTCACGTGTGCGCGGAGAGGTCACTTCATTGTGACGTCACGACGCGAAGGATGTCAGACCTGCATGCGCCTGCGCTGCCAACCGCGATACTCGCGCTCTTATTTTGTTATTGACTGAAAGTAATGGAACAGTATAAAATATGATTTTTAGACTGTGGTAACAGTATTGGTACCTACGCATAGGCGTAGGAAGGGGGGGAGCCGGGTGGGCCGTGCCCACCCCAGAATGGTCTGGTGCCCACCCGAGAATTTTTACTAACAAACAATTATGGCTGAAAAATTAAAAAAATCTGGCCAATCGCTTCTACTACTGGGGGGCCAGGCCCCTCCTGGGAAATATCTCTAGATACGCCAATGTACCTACGTATAACAAACTGAAATTTTTGCTTTTTGATACTCAGCCTTTTAGTTATTTCCTTCCAAGATTAAAAACGGTTATATATTTTTGTACTACACTACATAAAATATAGCTTGATCTCTGCGATATATGTCAAACTGACATTGCTAGGGTTTTCAGGAAATAAAAAATTGTCGATAGAAATTATTGACGTTTCTTACTATTATTGATGCTAATGTAACATAAAATCGAGTTTAATTTAATTACAAACATTACTAAATTAAAAAGAATATTTTAATATAAAAATTCTCTTAAAGGAGTTCACCCCAAATCCATATCTGACTTAGTTTGAGTGAAGTTTCAAGAGTGAATAGGTTACTTTTAGGTAAGCGTGCTCCATCTTCGACCACATCATCACTTACTATCAGGTGAGATGGCGGTCAAACGCGAGCCTATTATCAATAAAAAAAAGTTTCTTTATCGCTAGAACAATCTTGTAAAATTATAAACTCTTTTTCGCTAATATTATCAAATCGGACGTCCCGCTCCCAATCTTAAAAGATAAATTAATTAAAAATTATGTTTTATTTAAAATATCGATAGTTTAAAGTCCGTGGTCGCGATGAATTATCGCCCATCAATAATTATAAAGTATGACATTGACAGGTACTGTACCATGTCTGTACTATTAGGTACCATAGGTGCTTTTCCTATCTCAATAATAATAATAATAATTTGCACAGCTGGATAAAAGGCCTGATACAGAAGGCAGTTCTCCTCGATACAGCTCGCATTGTGAGGAGGTTCCTTTCTCTGGAGACCTAACCACCGGTAGCTTGGACCCTGCTCCCGACACCGATAGACTGCCATTTTTTATATTTTTAAATGTTTTTTTTTTGTAAGTTTTTATAGAAAAATATTTAAAAATGTAATTTTTGAGATATGTGTTGAATATAGGAAATAATAATAATATTCCACAACTTTTTCACACAACGCCATCTAGTCCCAAACTAAGCAGAGCTTGTGATATGGATACTAGACAACTGATAAACATACATATATATTTCTAAATCTTCTTCTTATCGTGTGGGTAGTACGGTCTAGCGACCCCATACACTCTAGTGTCAGAGTTTCTAGACCGCCTCAAGGGCCTCTGACGTGGTCTACTTTGACGACCGCCATTTGGCGACCGGGACCACCGGCTCATACGTGCCTTCCGAAGCACGGAACCATCTTTTTATCAGACAATCAGGTGATTCAGGCCTGCAATGTCCTAGCCAAACTGGAAACAACTTCACAAAGTATGCTTCCCGCGGGAATCGAACCCACGACCACCGTGTCACAAGGCAAACGCCTAAACCACTCGACCACGGAGGCAGTTAAATACATACAAACGTTATTTCTAAATACATACATATTATAGATAAATTACACCCAGACAAAGAACAAATGACCGTGCTCATCACACAAACATTTGTCCTAGGTGGGAATCGAACCCACGACCTTGCGCATAGCAGTCAGGTAGTGTTGCCCAAACGAGAGTCTCGCAAGAGTCTTGCAGTTAGCGATTATCCTATTGCTATTTATTAAACGATAGTTGAGATCTCAGAACAATGTAACAGACTCTGTTACATTGTTCTGAGATCTCAACTACCGTTTAATAAATAGCAACTGTTACATTGTTCTGAGATCTCAACTATCGTTTAATAAATAGCAATAGGATAATCGCTAACTGCAAGACTCTTGCGAGACTCTCGTTTGGGCAAGACTACAGTCAGGACCACTGACCACTATACCAACGGGCCTGTCGAATGGCCTATCAATGGTACTATTATGAAATTTAGGACTTCATAGGCGTGATTTTACTGACAGCTGTCGCAGAGATCAAGCTATATTTTATGAAGTATTAGGTTTGCCCGGGATTTCATGCACAAGATTTTTCATACAATATTCTCTGTCTGTGGGTTGATTGGGTAATATGAGTTGATTTTTGAATAAATCTAATAAACAAAGTTTGACCCTGAGTCTTCAACTATCTTCAAGTTAAATTCATTTAAATTTGAATTTGAACTTGTTTCTAAGTTAACGTTACGCACAAATCAAATAGGGCTGCGACAGCGACCACTTCTACGTGTAACTTCTGTAAACACTAACTAAAGGCGTAATGCCTACTTCTGTAGAGCGAGTCGCAGCTTCAACAATTTTTTTTGTGAACATGACGTAGATTTGTCTTGCACCAATGCAAACACACTTTGAAAGCTACTAGCAAAGCCATTTTTTGAACCTGAGGCACCTACTTGCACTTGAATTGCACACCTGAACATAAATTGTTTTAGTTTACTTGTGTAGTCGAATAGAACACATATTATCAGTCTATTTTATATTATGCTGGTTCAGTTCAGTTTAAACATAGTCTTATAAGTTATATAAAAAACTTTGTATTTATCTGTGAGGGCTTGTACCTAATTAGCAACTTAGTTTTTATATGTTATTGTTATAATGTTATAGTCTGTAAGCCTTCCGAAAATAAAATAAATAAATAAATATGAATCGGCTCAGCGGTATAGCCGTGAAAGCATTACAGACGGAACACCGTCTGTGACTATAACATTACCAACCTATTTATAATTAGACAATTTTTAAAAACATTTAAAAATTGTCTAATTATAAATAGGTAAGTAATAAGTAGTGGATGGCTAGCTCATCGCTGGAGCCACGATCGTTACACTTTTGGAAGTGGCTACTTTAACAAATCTTCAAGGCTCCATCATTGAGCGCTTATGAAGCCAGCGTGTCTACATCACATCCGATCATATCTAATATCAGAAACCGTCTGCAACCTTGAAACATTTGGTAAACACGAGATGAAAATCGATACGACAAACTTGAGAGTGAACTTTGCAATTGAGTAAAGCGGGCGGCACACACGTTGTGAACTCTGGCTTAACTTTAACCCACATAACAAAGTTCAATGTAAACACAATACGACAGAAGTTTCCGAAGTTCCAGTTCACGGCCGCCGCCGCCGGGGCGCCCCCACCCACCCCAGCTCGCCCCGGCCGGTACGCCCCGCCCGCCCCGGGCTGGGCGGCTCGCGATATTCATACTGCTCGCGAATTTATTTCTTATTTCGTATAGGTTTGATTCATCGACTGCACTCGGACAGTGCATCGATTGATTTTACCTCGTAACATTGTTGTTTTGTTTATGTTTTATTATGAATGGGGTAGCACGTTTGTGTGTCGCGCTCAGCTCTAGGGGTGTGAGTAGATTTGTAAGCGATGATCCAAATATGATAGTGGAATGGGTTTCACTTTTGAGGATATGTTTTTAGAATCCAATGAACTAGTGGTAGCCACTATTTTTTAATATATATATATTTGTCTCAGACCTTTGATCCATAGAGTGTTAGTAAAAAGCTTAACCTATTGTTAGTACAATAAATTAAAACACAACATCAATTTAATTGGGATATGCACGCCTATGCGCACCGCACATGCCTACCAGCCCAGTGCCTGACAAATGGCCCATCGATTTTGTCCGCCAGTGTAACTAAAATGTTGTTGGGGCTACCCCTGGTCTACCTCTATAAACTGGTGAACTAAAATACTTTATGGTCCTGCTCAGCAGACTTTAGCTGACCATTTTTCGCGTCTGAGCGTTCGATAAGACACCATCTCTTGATGATGCTCAGTGGAGGGGTGAAACATGTGTTGAGACTAGTTTTGATTTGCAGGGTGAATAACGTTTGGCGCTTGTAATGTATCCTTTTGTACGTTTTGTACTTAGGGTTGGGATGTCTACCATGTAACAATGGCGCGTCGCCGTTTGTCTTGTAGTCCGATGATCAAACGGGCTTGGTGGAATTAGATTTCGGAGGGTGTGCAATTCCATCGTACGCCCTCCGAAAAACCGATAGACTTGTAACTTGACTTGTAACTTGCCGATGCTCAAGGCTCTGGAGCTTTGACTCGACCAGTGCATCGTTGCCAATAAGTTTCTTGGGCCGTTGCTTGATAGACTTAAGCACGTCCAGTTGGTTTTCGGCAGATCCGTCCCAAAGATGAGCGCAGTACTCTATTCACGAACCAACTTGAGCTTGACATAGATTAAGCAGCTGTTCCGGTGTGAAATACCGTGAATGTGAACCTTTGCTAGGTCCCAACTTCTTTGCTGCTAGTTGAGCCTAACTACATAAGTCTCTCTATCCACTGAAACCAATGCTCAGGTTTCTATCAATGGAATAAAACATATTTAGGTAGGCAAATAAAGGGGTGTTTATATGAGGAACCTCGTGGACGGAGACAGTTGTCACTACACGGCAGATACGTGGAACTAGAGCAGGAGCTTGTAAATATGTAGATAGTAAGCATTTGTTTACGGCGTTTAGATTATTACACATGTGACTGTGTATTTGTTAAGAAATCCTTATCTCAAACTCGGTGTTTAGTGTTATCAGTTCACTGTGAAAGGTGGTGCCACCTTTCACAGTGAACTGAACTTTAGATTTAGAATTTCAATAATAATTTCAACATAATAGTGCCAATGAAGTCCAAATAAATTCCAGAAAGAGAGCATCACACTTTGCACACGTAGTCCCAGATAAATAGACCTTATCATGTCGATAAACGTTTTAGTCATCGCGTTTCGTTTGAAACCTTTTTGTGAAGAGGTGTGAAGTATGTTGTAAAAGTCAATGACATTAAAATTTGACAGAGTAGTGAAATAGTTTCTTAAAATTAAGCTGAATTGTGATCGCTCCTCCACAAAAGCCTGCTGCCAATTATCTTACTATTCGAAAGCATTGTCAGAAAGTATTCCTGAGTCATATTTCAATATTTGACTTTAGTGTGAACGAGTTAAAAGTGTGAAGTCCAATTCAGCAGCGCCCGTGGAAACTATACCTCCTACTTGCTTTTCAGTTTCAGCTACCGTTCGCGTTCCTTCCTGCAGTATAAATGTTACTTCGCAGCTTTTAGCATTACGTTAACAACAGGTGGAACTAGCTGAATCATCTGTACGTATCAAGGATTGTGAAATATTAAGTCCTAATCACAAGCAGTGCGTATTGGGCGCCGCCGTGGTAATCTAGAAGCTGATAACTTCAATAAAACAGCAGTTTGGATGGCCTCGAGCGCGTAGATAGTGTACGTTGAAGGCAATGGATTAGAGGGCTTTGGTTTCAAACTTTCAACAAAGTATCGAGAATTGTGTTTGATTCATCTTTCTGTTTCTTCCCAAGTGAGTTTGGTTTCGAAGTTTCGATGCATTTACGTCTTAGTTCAATTTGTTCAATCTGTAAAAATCTATCACTTTAGCCCTTGACCAAAAAAGCCATAGCCATAGTTTGACGAGTATAGGTTTTAGTTTATATTATAGGTATGTTTGTGGTATTTTTGCTCCAAAACAAATGAACCAATTTAATTCAGTATTTAGGGTTCCGTAACTTCAAAGGATAAAACAGAATCCTTATAGAATCACTTAGTCGTCCATCTGTCTGACAAGACCTTTCTTCAGGAAAGCGTTGTATATCAAACTGAAGTTTTTTTATCAAACTAGTGACCCGACCCGGTTTAACAAGATACCATTATGCTAATTCCTTACGAAAAAATTACCATAAATTACTTACCTAAGCCTTCCTTATGAATCAACACTTTATCCATTGTTGAAAACTATACGAAAATCTGTTGAGTACTTTTTCAAGTTTCCCCGAATACACAGAATGACAGACGCTGTGAGAGACTATGTTTTATAATACGCCAGGATACATGGTCTCTTTCAGTTGTCAAAAATTCGAAAGTAAACAGAATCAAGAGATAATATGACTGTTTACGTCGCGTTTTTTGCGATTTCACAAGGGAATCAAAGGTACTTTCTGTTGACCTAGACTCATAAAATTTGGCAAGAAGCAATATGTTACAGGCTACAGCACGTATAAAGGAACAAATCTGAAAATCGTAAATGTTAATAAATGTTCTTAGTTAGGTCGGTATATTGAACTTATAGTATACTGAAAAATTCTATTGTATGTATGTAGATACGTGGTATGTACCTACATACATACAAGCAGATTTTTTGTCTCGCACAC
Source organism: Tholera decimalis (assembly GCA_943138885.2). Taxonomy (NCBI): domain Eukaryota; kingdom Metazoa; phylum Arthropoda; class Insecta; order Lepidoptera; family Noctuidae; genus Tholera; species Tholera decimalis. The sequence continues at coordinate 775,582 of OW964577.2, forward strand.
CAAAGATGCGTATGTAGGCATCTTTGGTGCGTCAAGTCGCAAGACCAAGTCGCAATTATCTGGTTTCGTAGTTCATACCTCAAAAGGAAAAAACGGAACCCTTATAGGATGTCTTTTTGTCTGTCTGTCAAGACACTTAATTTCGGGAACTGAAAAAATAAAACTTCTAAATTAAAGTAAAAAAAGATACGTCCGTTTATATGCCAAAAAAAAAACACATACGTCAACATTCTCTTGAGAATCAAAATTGATCGGGAACATCTTTTAATAGTAAATTTCATTTTCGTGTTCAAGAAAAAATCTGTTTCTGTTTTCGTAATTTAAAATTGAAGCTATCAGTTCAAGTGATATCGCATATCATATGAAAGGGCTTGATGTGCATATTCTAAAACATACTGTAGTATTATTTTTTACGACGCATATAAATTCTTGTTCTACTCTTATTTATAAAACAAAAAATAATTGGAAAAGCTCAATACTCTATTAAGTATTCGTTAACTACTTTGTACGGAACCCTGCGTGGACGACACGGCTTGAATTTGTCCGGTTTTTCGTTTTGTTACAAAAATCGATTTTTGAGGTTTTTCTGAGCTATGATTAAAACATATCAGCTGTGTTATTCTGTAAGACCTCATTCTAAACTTCGAATCTGAGTCCGCTGTGAGTTTATTGATTGGCATTCTAAAAACTCGGATGTTAATTCGAATTTACACTAGCGCTACCCTTGCGAGCGTGTCAGCGAGTTGAACTAAAGATTTTAACAGATAAAGTATGAGGTGACGTGAGAAGTGGCATTCGGTAAGGTAATTCCTCCGTCACTTCGACGCTGTTTACAGAATGCAAAATCAAGGTCACTTTGAACCATAAGCGAAGTGACAGTGAATAGCTATGTGAGATCCGAGTTGTTCTTCGAATTTTACAGAATCGACGTACAGTTCTGTAGCGTGTGAAGATCATCAACTCTAATTCAGCTTCTACTTAGCCTTCTCCCAACATTGTTGGGGTTCGCTTCCGAACAAAACCGAAATCCTAACTGGATGCAGCTGAGTGCGTTTTACATGGAATTAATACCTCTCTGGCCGCCACAACCCAGTAGCTGGGTAACATACTCCTTGGCTAGACCAGTGTCAGATGTTCTGGCTTCTGACTACCCGTAACGACTGACAAAGATCTCCAAATGACAGCCGAGAAAAACTGCTTAACTTGCTTTCCAAGGCACGGGGTATCACACCGCCATCTCCCAAACTGCGGTCTACTACTGAGAAATTCCATTCATAAAAAAATCGGTTGTCTGTAAAGTCGGTTTACTGACGATAGTTGAATGTGACAACGTCATAGGAAAATACTGATGGAATGGTTGCATTTTTCAAAAGAAAATTTTAATTTTCATCACTATTACTCCACTTCTCATGACAATGGAAGAATCCCTACACAGTGACGTCATCTCTTAGCGTTTTATGATAGCCTAGTACTTGACTCGTTGAGTCATACATAAATGTCAAAGAATCTCTACACAGTGACGTCATCTCTTACCGTTTTATGATAGCCTAGTACTTGACTCGTTGATTCATACATAAATGTCAACTTATAGATCCGATTTGATTTGCTTTGGAACGCCTCAGAGCGATGGAACGCCTCAGAGCAAATATATGTATCATCTATGCTTCAGAGCGAGGTAACGCCGCATGAGTCATGTGTTTTCGTGCGTGCAGCCAGCTTCATCGAATTATAAGACGTTGTCACGTCAAAAATCCAATAGTTTTTCCAAACGCGAGACCTCGTCCTCTACAGTCACCCTTGCGACCACTCGACCAACGAGCCAGATCATCAACTCTTTTTTTTAACAGACTTCAAAAAAAGGAGGTTCTCAATTCGTCTTGAACTTTTTTTTTGTATGTTACCTCATAACTCGGAGACGGCTGAACTGATTTGAAAAATTCTTTTTGCGTTTCAATGGGTATACTTTCTAGTTGGTCCCATTGTTACGAAATCAGGATCTGATGATGAGATCCTGGAGAAATCGAGGAAATTCTTCAAATATTATAGGCACACCTATAGCGTTTTGGATATTTCTTATAGTACCTTGAGCAGTTGCTTCCGAAAAATACCATTTGGGGAAGTTGAACTGATGATGAAGACCACAGATGGCCACTGAAACTCCTCAATAATAAGTATTTCGTGGATTGCGATTCGATTACTTGAGTACGGATGTTAAACACTTTATGCTCGTCACAATACATATGGTGATGTAGAGCTGATGGTCAAGTACCAGGAGAACTCCTCAAAAATTAACGGCTATGCATCGGGAAAAGCAATATTTTGTAAAAGGTGATAAGGTGTTGACATTATGGCTTTTGTAACTAGATAAATTACAAACCGACCCACTAATAAGCGTGAAAAAAAAATTTAACAAAAAATAGAACCGACTTCCATATCAAAACACTACAAAGCCAAAAATAACTTTAATTTCGGAAGGCGGTGTGAAAAAAAAAGAAAATCCAAAACCAATAACACCGACTTCCGAAATTAAAGTTATTTTTGGCTTTGTAGTGTTTTGATATGGACGTCGGTTCTATTTTTTGTTAAATTTTTTTTTCACGCTTATTAGTGGGTCGGTTTTTTTTATATACAGATATCTTTATGTTTTATTTTTTTTAATTTGGGGTTTTTGTCCAATAAGGATATGTCAACCCTATTGTACCTTATAACAAAATTAATCCGCTAAGTACGAGGGCTGATCCAAAAGTAATGATAATCATAATAAAACACGGTAATTATGATTTAAAAAAAATATTTTTAAACGTAGTCTCCTAACAAATCAATACACTTAGTCCATCTTTTTTCTAAACCTAGGATTCCCTTAGAAAAAAAATCTTTAAAGAGGTAGAAGTCACTGGGGACTAGATCTAACGAATAGGCCCCCCTATTCGTCAGATCTAGTCGTTAGTCTAGAGTCTAGTGTTCGAGCAATTCGAAACCCGTTTCTTGAATGGCAGCCATCGCAACTGCGGCTTTGTGAGAGGGTGCGTTGTCTTGTTGAAACAACACTCCAGCTCGCAATTTGCCGCGTCTTTTTTCCTTGATAGCCTCCCGCAATCTTCTTATTTGGTCTGCGTAGTAAGAGCCTGTTATAGTGGCTCCCTTTTGCAAGTATTCCACCATAATACATACACCATAAGACACACACACACATAATCACCCATACACAGTACACACTCCCACGGTTTCTACTCTTCTCACACACTACTCTTACACACTCGCAACGCACACGCCCACGCTTACAAATAGTTAATCTCTTATTTTTCTTGTTTATATTCACTGTGTAATATATATATATGTATATTATCTTTATACCTAGCGATTGTACGGTTTCTTATAAGGGTTAAAACTAAGTCCAAGCGACAGTAGAACACTGCCTCCTAAGACACAGGGTATCCTAGTTTAGGAGGCAGGGTTGAAATATTTATGTATGCCTTCCACAAATTGTAAATAAGCTAGTTTTAAGAAATTTGTAAGGTTTTTGTCAAATAAATATATTATATATATTATTATAATGATTCCTTCAGCGTCCCAAAAAACGGAGAAACGGACCTTCCCCGCCGAACTTGACACCTTGAATTTCTTCGGTGTCGGTGAGGAGGCTCGTTTCACGTCATCGATTGTTGCTTGCTTTTAGGATCAAAATGGTGAATCCAGGTTTCATTCATGGTCACAAAACGTGACAAAAAATTTTCCTTGTCTGCTTGGAACTATTCGAGATTCGTCCTCGAAATGTCGACTCGTTTCTTCTTTTGCTCTTCGGTTAACATTCTCGGTACCCAACGCGCAGATACCTTTTTCATTTGCAATTCGTTCCTAAGCATTCTTTGAATACAGCCATATGAGATCCCTGAATCCTCAGCTATATGCCTGATGGTCACTCTTCGATCTGCCATTACAATATCTTCGACTTTTTTAACGTTCTCTTCAGTGAGAGACGTGGATGGGCGTCCCTCGCGATGTTCATCTTCAGTGGATATTCTGCCCAGGCTAAACTCCTTGGCCCATCGTGCAACTGCAGAATATGGAGAAACAGAGTCCCCCAATGCTTCCACCAAGTCGCTGTGTATGTCTTTAGTAGACATTTTTTTCATACAGAGGTACTTGATCACAGCTCTAATTTCGTTTTTTTTTCCATTTTGATGTTTCAACTTCGACGGTTTGTATTCAAATGAATGCAACTCCCTTTTTTTTATTATTTTAGGTAGGGCCACTCGTAGATCAGCTTACTAAAGCTGTAGCGTAGTGTAGTACTTCTACTTAACCGGTCTATATGTAACTCCCTGGAATCGTGGTCTATTTATATGATTTTTTCATGGTGACTTAGTGAGTAAACAAGATAACAAATATTTTTTTTTTTTGATTTTTCTGAGAACTGGAAATATCCGATTATCATTACTTTTGGATCACCCCTCGTAATGTAATACTAAAATACTAGGCCCTCACTGCTGAACGATTAATACTAAACTACATAGTCCTTTTGCTTCCTTCGATTTTGGATTTGCTAAAATGCTTTAAACTAGTCCTAAATCCAGTATGTTTAACATAAACTCGTTCAGAAGCGAGTCGCGTTCGTCTTTCTTCCGGACACATTCCATCAGCAAATGCTGAACATCTTCCTTTTTATTGCAAATTATGCAATTAAAGGAATTGGATTTTTTTATTAAGAAAGCAATCTTTGCTGCAGTGTCCCGATCTAAGGGCTAATTTAACATAATTTCTACTCAAATTAATGCCATCAAACCAAGGGACACGAGGAAGCTCAACCTGTATGGTCTTGTACCATATGCCTTTGTCTATCGATTTAATTTCAAGTTTTTTCCATTCACCATCAACTCTAAATAGATAATATTTTCATATTATAATAGTCTTCGCCTGCGTGGACTCCACGACGTTTTCTAGGGTTAGTAGCCTATGTCCCCCAAGATCAACTCTGTCTGTATCAGATCTCACTTATCACGATCAACTTTTCCTAAGATGCTATATTTTACCTCTTATACTTTATCTTGGCTGCTAGGGTTCCACATTAAATGCGGCAGACCTTCGATATTATTCCGTCTCTCTCTCTTGTCTCCAATCTTTTTCCAAGGCGTTATATTTTCGTTCAAGGCGTTAGTTATGGCCTATATGTTGCCGTCGACCAATAGCTACGTAACAAAAAAGTTTCATAAACAACCACCCAGTAGTTTGACAATGACGAACAACTTCCATACCAACTTTCATCCTCTATTTCAACCCCTTCTACCCCTTTTTTCGCGATAAAAGGTAGCCTATGTCCTTTCCCAAGGTCAACTCGTATCTCTGTACCAAATTTCATCAAAATCGGTTGTCGTGAAAAGGCTTGAAAGCGTAGCAGACAGACAGACAGAGTTCCTTTCTGATTTATAATTTTAGTAGGGGATAGTAGAACATTTGTTGGGGGGATTATTTATAATTTTAATCCATGACAATGGGTGTAATGTTACCTGAGTAAATGAATATTGTATTGGTACTATTCAATAACTCCTAGTTCGCAGAAGAAGAATCAGTTTGCAATCTCAATTAATTGTAAAATTGGAAGATGGAGAGGTGATCATTGTCTGACGATGAAGCAACAATTGGTGAGATATTTATTTTTATAAATAGGTTAAAAATAACGCATAAACACGTCAATCTTTCTTGTCAATTTTATCCAAATAAGGCCGGTGTTTCCTAGCTGAATGCCATGAAACAAACAAACAATTTCTGAATACAGTTTTCCATACAATAATAAAATACATACATAGAAGTCCATACAATAATAAAATACATACATAGAAGTCCATACAATTTGGAAAAGTTCACATTTCGCTAAGCTACTTACACTCGTCCAATCGATATCTTATAGGGGCGGGCAGGTGATGGTCACTCACAGGGTTCACAGTAGTGGCCGGGGTCGCGGGAATATTCTAACGAGATACCGCGGCCCCGGAACTTAAAGACAGCTGAAGGAACAGGGTGGGTTTTAGTCAGTAGAAGTCTGACACACCCTTCCGCTCCACCCACAGCGGGAGAAGTTATTCAATGATTTTCCCACTTGGACAAAAAAATCCATACTAATATTATAATTTTATTTATTTATTTAAACTTTATGTACAATTGTGTTACAAGGCGGACTTAATGCAGCAAGGCATTCTCTACCAGTCAACCTTTGGGTTAAAAAAAAACATTGTGGTAGGTGAAATATGAAAGTTTTTCGGACTGTTACGCTATCATGGCTGAATTGTTAGACAGGTTTTGATGAAAATTTGGCGTGGAGATAGTTAAAGAACCGGAGTCAAACATTAATCCCAATGGGTCCAAATTAGTGATGAAAGTTTACATGAAAAATCAAGTAAATGGAGTTGCGGGCAAGAACTAGTTAAGTATATTTTACAATAAAAAAATCGGAATCTTATGTATTCATATATGTAATATTCAGCCACCTATAATTTCTAACCACTTGCTATTCAACATTAACACGAAAACATGTACCTAAAAATAACCCTAATTTAAATAACCACCTGATCTCGTTTATAGCAATAATAGTAATGATAATATTTACAGCCGCGAGCCTATCGCCGAATATCAGGCTCTACTGCCATCCCACGCTTTATCTAATTTAGATTTTTCCCAAGGGAATACCCAAATATCAAAGTAGGTACATTATTTGTTTAATTGGCAGGTCAGCTGGGACGATAGTTCAAATAATGGTAAGAATGGGAGGCTTTTTTCTGCCGAGGGATTTATTACTTTCCGCATAAATTCACCAAGTCGGTATGTATTCATAAATGATAGTAGGTGTAGTGTACGTAGTTGCACAGGTGTATGATATGCTCCAGAAAGCACACCTTGTGTCTTATCAAATGACACCGTTTGATATGCGCCTTTACCACCTTATCTATCATGTCGAAATTCTTTCACGTATCACCTATCCTAGCAAGGTTGGTTACAGACATCTTGTATATTTCGCATTTAATCATACTTTTTTTGGCTGGTTTACTGATTAACGGACTTTTGGAGATGAAGCAACAGCTTCACGATGATTTTATGCGTTATTATTTATTCTTTACCGTAATATTTGTACAATATTTCAATACTATCGGTATTGTTATCGTAATGAATCATTGAAAAGAAATGGTACATTTCCTATTCTTGCATTTGCTGCTAGACTTGACGTCGTTCTCAAAAAGCTATGAGAATGTCATGCAATTATCTTTCAGCAGCAACTAGATAATAATTATAATGTAATAAAGGAGTATCTCCAGTGTAAACAAGCAGGCCGGCGAGGTGCTGCAGCCGCCAGCAGACGTGCGGCGGAGCGCGCGGAGCGTGGGGCGCCCGCGCTGCCGCCGCCAGCGCCGCTTATCAGTTATCACCGATACCTTACCGATTGGCTGAGTGGAGTGTTTGCGCGCCTGATACGGCTGACGGGGGCCAATCGATTCCCCGTTCCGTCGAATCTTATCAGGATCATGGTGGACGTTTGTGCCTCGTGTCGATACACCGATATCATATCTGAAGATATCGACGAAAGTATAAATATGGGCCCATCGATCGATCGGGTCTCTATCGGACTGTGAGCTGTGATTACGATTGACTGTGCAGACGAGCTGCGCGTGTTGTACTAGTGCTGGAGACCCTCGCTGCAAGACCTGGAACCCTCGCTGGTGCTCTGTTGTCGGTGTCGTTCTGATTGTCGGATCCTGGTGAACTGAACCATTTATTTTATCTTGTATTGGTGCTCCGATAGGAACTGCCGACGTGGCACTTCTATCCGGCGGCTAATCGCAATCTAATAAGTGGATGAGTAGGTATGTGCTCAGCCTGTGCCATCGTGCCGTCCACTGCCCGACAGTTTCGCGGTAGATTTAGTGTCACTGTTAATACAAAACGACAACGATTACGTAACAACATATGGTGGTCCGACGGCACATGTGTGAGCTCGCTCCGTGTGATTTGCCGCTCGGAGTATGTACAAATTATCTTGTTAATGTGGTCACAATTAAATTGCGGCTACATTCGCTACACAGCTCCGCAGGGTCGCTGACGCGACAGGGAAAAGCGCTGCTCTTATCAGAAAACATTAGCCGCACCTTTTCGAGCGGTGATAGCGAGCCGCCCGGCTCCGTATCGAGTGCGTGCTACGATTGTCACATTGAACAAACACGCACCAGACAACATTCATGTCGTATAATATTCTTTTCTATTTCAGAGTGAGCGGAGTGCGCCACGTGCTAGGCCTCACGTCTGAGTTGGACAGGGGATCTTGACAGTGTGAGCCATGTGCTGCCAGATCTATCTTTCCAGCTCACGCGTGAAGCCGCTTCGTCTCGACGGCGATCATCATCGGTGGGTGACCACGCGGGAACTCCACTACTCCTGGCACCAACCATCGGTGCGTGAGGAATCAAGTGGAGGTGTGATCTCTTCACTTTTTATGTTTAAAGTGAGATTCAACTCCTCCAACTTAATTCCGAAACGCTTGTACTACTCAAACGACGCAGAAGATCTATTCTGGATAACTACTATTTTTACTGTGTATGTACTAATATTTATTTCACATATAGGTATTACTTAGAACATTTAAATATGATTATTGTGTGATGTTCGTGTGATATGAAGCTTAATCTAAACAAATATAAGCAGATATTCTTAATATTGTAAATATTTTCAAAATGTCTAGATTATCAATAAATATTTAACGACATAAATGACGTGTTTGATATATTTCCATATTCAAGCCTAAACCCTGTAATACTATCAAGGTATCTAGTTGACTATTTCAAATGGCGGCGCCACTGTACACAACACGCGAGCATTATGGAAGACCCAACGCTACGCGACTAGAGTGAAGTGCGCCGCAAATCAGTAGAAAAAAATCACAACACCCAAAACAAAAAATGGGCAAAAAAATGTTGGTAACACCGGTGCGCTAAAAAAGCTTGCAAACTTCACGCACCTAACCTGCGCTGGACATCGACTCGTCCATATCTCTAAACTCTGGGAAAATGTATATTGATTTTTCAAAGAAAAGTCAACCGATGTAACAAAACACCGTTCGCGGAGTGTTTATACGCGTATAGAAGTGCCGCGGTCGATGTGCTGTGTCGTCAAGATGATGCGACGGTGTTTGTCGTCGCGTTTCGAGTGAGATCGGAGAGAGTGTTGCGTCGCTCGGCCGACGGCCCGGAGCCCGGCCGCGGCCAGGGCCTGGGCGCGCCATGGACGCCGGCGCTGCTGACCCGCTGCGAGCGGCCAGGCCGTGAGTATCGTGTCTCTCGCTCCCCTCGCCTGCAGCGTGCCGTGCTCGCTCCGCCCGCGTTCTTACGTCGTGAATTATTTCGGTCCCCGCGAGCCCATCCGAGGTTGCGAAACGGCCCGTCCGCGCTCGTTTCTCGCTCGCGCCGAGCGGACATTCTCTCGCTCGTGCGGTCGCGGCGTCACGGCCTCCGCGTTGCGCCATTTCGAAACGGTCGCATCGTCCGCTCGCGCTACTCGCTAGTGCTCGCGAGCCGAGGACACCAGGCGATACGATCGAGCAGCGAGCGCGGCGGCCGAGCGTGACCGCTCCGCCCGCTCAGCCCCGGTGCCTGTCGTATGAATGACTCGCCCAGCCGGGATCGTAAATCAGAATCGTGTTTACTGTTTTTGCGGGGCGCACGAAACCTGTCGCGCCGCCCCCGAGACAAAGGGCGGCGCGAGAGGCGCTCGGCCTCGCTGCGGCCCGACCGTGGCGCTCACCAAACGCCCGAGTGAATTATGGCTAGGTGCATATAACCCGTGCACTACACACTACACATACCTAACATACGCGCCTACCTATGTATAGCTATATGCAGTGAAGGCTGCGAGTACGTACCTACCTACTCAAACAAAGCATTTTGCCCACAAATCCATACTGCTAGCCTCGCACGGCCAGCGTTCGCGTTCTTTGTGAAATTTCGTGCGACTCCGCGGCGGGGTGATGTCATGAGTGTGTTTGTCGTCTTAGCTAGCATCTGGCTGCTTGTCAATTGTTCATTTTAGTGTGCATTTTGAGGTTAGGTCGTGACTGTGCCTTGAGTGGTCCAAGGGAGGCGCTCGGCCCTCGGCGGCGCGACGCAGCGCGCGTAGCACTGGAGTGCAGTGTGTGTGCTACAATGTGTCACTGTGGACAGTGAGAGTGAGCCGGCTGCTTGTTATGTTGTCTGCTCAACTTGGCAATAACTGCAACAATCTCAAGTTTATGGCTCATTAAACAGTTCCAATTAGTGTTAACTGTGATTGTGTCAGTCAGCATGCAGAGACGTGGTGAGCAGGCTGCCCAGTACGGGTGAGCTTCACTCCCGTGCCCAGGTGATGAGACTAGTGGCTGGAGAGCAGTGTGTTGGCATTGTGTTCCATACGTACCTACACTCAGGTCATTTACCTGCTTAGCAAACTATTAACAAACTGGTAGGAGTGATAAAACTAGAAGGACTACAGGTTTTCAAGTGACTGAGTTACATCATGCTCATGATTGCACACAAAGTTGTTTTATCTCTGCATTCTTTGTTGAACAGTGCTCAAACTGGAAAGTAGTATCTGCCACTGTCAGGCTAGTTTTTAAATTATTTGAATTTGCCTTTAAATGTTAATAGTTCCTGTGTCACGACACTTTGCATATTTAACACATTTGGAACATGTTTATTCTCCACTCACAAGCTTGGTGTGTCTATCTAACAATTCTAACTTCACAGTCTAGTGCTAGCCACAGATACAGGAAAAATTGACACTGTTTATATTTATAAACAAATAATCTGCTAGTAAGTCATAACTTGCAAAAAATATGTGTATTAGGAGCATTTGATTTATAGTTATTATGAATTAATTTAATGATGTAATAAACATCAATCTGGAGTTCATTTTGATTTACAATTTGTGGAACACGCTGATAAATGAATGGCTAAATGAAGCATAAACTGACAACATAAACAAACATAATGGCAGTGTGAATGTCTATCAATCTTGATGAGCAGTAATTCAATCTGATGAGGAGCACATTGCAGAATGCCAATGTGAACTCATTAATAGTTATTTAAAGAGACTAAGTGTGTGCTGTGTTGTGATGCTGTGTCTGACGGGATGTGAGTGGCTCTGCTCCAACCATACCCCAGGGTTTGGTGCACCCAGTGCACGGTAAGTTAGATGCATAAATTATTATTATGATCACACGCAGTATTTGTTTACACACAGTTCATTAAGCTAACTATACATTACACAAAAGCTTATCTCTCATATTGACATAATATTTTAATATAATTTCACTGTATTTGTAAATGATTAGCTAAATACTACATAATGCATGCGCAAATTATTGGCTCACATTACTCGGCATAAACTGATACTATTTAAATATAAATGAACTGGAATGGTTTCTTGTTTGTAAAAAGAAGTTCAATACTCTAGAACATACTTACTAAACAGAATATGCAACAAAACTTGCCACAATATAGCCTGTCTGGAAGCCTGAATGTTCCCCACATGAGTTGTCTTGCTGTATGTAACATCAGGCATTTTCTTTATCAAAAGTTGTTATTGATAATATTTATAAAAATGTAATAGTTGCTATGTAAGCTGGCAAGCTTACATTCATTACTTCAGCTTTAAAATGTGTTGCCAAGTGTAGTTACCACCAAATATGCTCACTCGGTCTATGACACACAGGGCACTCATAGAAGTACTTGCTCCTATAAAAATAACTCTGTACACCTATTTTCCTATACACTGGACACTAATACATGGGGAAATAATGCTTCTGCACTTGATAAGTCAACCTCAAAAACATTATTTGGAACAGTTTTCCTTCACTGATTGTTCCATACTTAGGAACTATGTTTTCTCTTGAATTATTACTTATTCATAATAATAAATATTTTATAAACTTAAATGTTGCATAGGATTATAAGTAGTAATTTCAGTGTGATGATAACAACAACATTATAGTGCAATATTATTATTAGCTATATTAGTATTCCCTGCACACATAATTACTCATACCTACACATATAATGCTATAGCAGGAACATTTATTAAATCTTCTGTAAAGGTGAATTTCAATTTCTTTCACATCTTGTCAGGCAAACTGAAAACTCACTTGCTTCAGTGTTAGGTGTAAGTGCAGTTAGTGCTCAAACTTGGCTGTTATGTAACATAACTAAGTAAAAATAAAATTGTTTAAAACTGTGGTCACTTATATAATGAGTTATGGACTCTCACTTGATTTCACTCAACTTCCACCGACATGCTTCATTATTTAGTTCTGTATCTCTATGGTACTTAGAGCATATTTCCCTGAAATGTTATTGTAGGTAGTTCAGTGATTGATGATTGAGAGACAATGTATCATGCAACTCGGCCTAGTGTATACTATTGGTGCAAGTAAATATATTCCACTCAATGTCCATAAATTTGTATTTATATATTATTTTATGTCTTATAAATTAACAAACAAAGATACAGATACTAAATTAAAATAAATGTTCTTATTTTGCATATTTATGTGGGCATTTTTCATTTAAATATGTTTCATTGTCTTATTATGACTAAAATGTGGGAACAAAAATATTGAAAAGAAGAATTACCTACAATGCTTGGTTATAATCATTTTGTAAATGATCTTGGTGCTTGGCCACCAAATCACTACTCCACGAATTCATAATTGTAAAATTCTTACTAACCCCTCGTAATATTCAATGTCCAATGACAAATTCAGAAGGATTTCAAGATCCATATAAATGCTATTAGAGGGAATGGGCCTTAGTCCATGCGCACTCAGTGCGGGCTTGCGATAAGATCTCTTTGGGTTGTCGGTCCTAAAACATGCTAGTTTCCTAAAGATGTTTTCCTTCACTGTTTATAAGCAGCAGTCATATAGATGAAAATTAAACAAAGGTATTTGACGGCCTGTGTTCGAACCCACCCAAACTATAATATGATTCATAAAAAGTGGCTAAGTGCGAGTCGGACTCCCCGATAAACGGTTCCGTAGTAGCCAGTATAGATTGGCGATAAGTAAATATGTTTTTCATAACTAGTTTAAATCAATAAATTACAGAGTTATATTTGCGGTTTTTAAAATGTGCTAGTTTCTCAAAAACTGCTGACTGTATCTCGTCCAAACCAATTTTCGTTGAAAGTGTTCTAAATTTTCATTGAGATACAACATAATATTTTTAGATTTATCACTCTTTAAAAGTTCACACACTTCACTCATTTAGAAGTTTCTATATTTCAAAGGATTTACTTGAGAAAACATAGTTACAGGAACCTCAATGTAATTTTTAAAGACCTGTTTATAGGCACCCAACATGCATAGATTTGATAGAAATCTTTTTTTTTAGTTTCAGTTCCCCTAATTTTTTTTTATTTTCAAATCGTAAAGCAGACCACAGAATGCATCTACCTACCAAGCTTCAACTGTGTAGTTAGTCCTAATAGTTTCGAATTAAATGGCCGTGACATACGGACAGACGTTACGTATTTAATTAAAAGGATTCCGTTTTTTGCCATTAGGCTACGGAACTCTAATAAAACGACCTTATGAATTGCTTATAAGGTTAAAATCTTAGCAAATTGGAACATCAGCAAAAGTAATCGCCAACAGCATCTTTATAAAGTAGCACAGTTGAACTATGTCCCCTGGGAAATTATTATAATACGTACAAAAACTCTCAGCATACATAATATAGTAATTATATTTAATTGTATTCCAAGATCATAATAATGAGCGCTTGATAACGCAGAAGACTGTAGTCAGTCGATCGACTCGCCGAACCAACGAGAGGAAATCATGAGATAAGCTGCCACTATATTCGTGTTATCTGATAAGAAAAACAAAATACAATCCAAACATATATAAAAACTCGTGTTTGGACATTTGCGTTCAACATGTTTACAATTTGTTGGTGTAGTATGCGCTAGCTTATCTAATTGGAATTGAAAAAGGCCTCGAGCTGCTTGCCTTGACCGACATGCATACTTGACCAGGATGTCTCGAAGGGTGCAGCTTCGCACCACGACATGTGTACCTAAACAGCCGAATAATAGCCAAGTCGGGGCAAACGGTCACCCTCACACTTATCCACTGCAGCTGTATTCTAAGCATGGAGGCTATTCTTTTCTTAAAAGTTACCAGAAATGACAAAAATACGAAACGGTTTTCTTTCGAATTGGTATACCACTCTCGGGTGGTATTAATTCCACCTAAATTTTATTGAGGAAACTGAAAAAGTTCTTGTTAACAAACCCTTACAATTTCGACAGTAAATGAGACAGACAGACGTCAGCCCCCGCCAATCATCTCGGCATGCAATAATTATTCAAAGATGTCGCTGAGTTCTGCTATTGTTTAAAAATTACCACTACCGTGTTCCAGCCATTGATACCCTAGAGACAACCCAACACGCATCGGATTGATGTAAGAAACTCGAGTCTTTTAGTCTTCATTTTGAGACTTAAGTAGATTTTCAAAACTAGGACTTGTTAGTCACATGAGTCCGAGTCCTTTGAGTCTTCTGAGTCTTTTAAGTTCTTTGAGCTAGACTGAGTAGGAACTTAGTTGGTGTATTATAATAGGTAATAGTTACTAGGTGATTTTATATCGTCAACCATATTTATTTACTGATTGAACAATTAAATTGTATTGACTGACGGTTTGCTGAATCTAAATGCGAGTTAAAACATCTAAATAAAATAATAAACACACATAATACCGTCTACTTATAATAAATAAAATAAATAAATATTCGGAACAATTTACTACACAGCGCCATCTAGCCCAAACTAAGCTTAACTTTTCTAAATTCTTAATATAATATACACTTTTCTCACATTATAATTTGTTCATTGCTATTTTATTAACCGACTTCAAAAAAAGAGGTTCTGTGTTTGATCAGTATGTATGTATGTGTGTATGTATGTTTGTTTGTATATCCGCGATTTTCTCAGAAACGGCTGATCCGATTTCGATCGCGTTTTCGTTGTTTGAAAGCATATTTTACAAGGAAAGTTTTAGTATAGAACACATCACGTTCTGATGAAGACCTTCGGAGATAAGTGATGGAACTCTTCAATTTAAAACAGCAAATCTCCCGCGATTGCTGCCCTCGTATATCTATGTACTGTTTAGCATAATTTAGCCTATTAATATGACCACAGCTGAGGCACAGACCTTCTGAATCACGTCTGAAATATGGTTTAAATGGGTAAAAAGACGTGTCCAGCAACAGCCAAGATAAATGAATTGAAACCTATGAAACCATCACCTCGGGTGTGCCCCAGAATGCGGCGTTTTTTGCCTATCAAAACTATTCATTGGCTTGGCACCGACTTCAGCCATGTGAGTAGCCTAGTAGTAAGTAACCTAGCCCTTATTTTTAACGGAATTAGACATCCATTAAACAATATTTAAGGTTATTTCTCTCTTGTAGTGCAAGTCTTTTTTGTAAGTTTTGAAGTTGGATCAATTTTTTGTAAAAAAGGTATTTTTTACTTCAAACTACAGCTATGGATTTAGAGGATTCAGTCATGAGTTCTTTTAAAAGACTCAGTCTTTGAGTTCTTTTTGACAGGACTCAAGTCTTTTTACAAAAGACTCCAAATTCTGAAGAACTTGAGCTCTAAGTTTTATTTATAAGACTCGAGTCTTGAAAAATAGCTCAAGTTTTATTAAATAAGACTCCAAAATTCGTGTTCCTTACAACACATTCGGAACAATATCCTTTGATATCAACTCGAAGTCTTTTTTTAGAATCGTGCAAACGCTCCAGAATTTCAATTGACTCATCTATCCTAAATGCATATTGTCCGCCATAGTCCCAATTTCAAGCCAAAGTAAAACCTAGAATTAGACAAAATACGCCGTCGACAATATTGCAATATAACAGACATAGTTCCATGGCGTTTGAGAGCTCGGAGCATCGTCGTCAAGGCTCCCAGCAATCACATCGGATGACTTGGAGAGCTAAAGTCATCAGTGACCTCACGTTGCGCTGCACACGTCTTGCAATTGCAATTGCGTTGCCCGAACAAACGCTAACGCCATCTATGTGTGCATTACGAACTAGAAAAGCAGCCAAAATGAATAAAAATGGTGTTTCTGTCCTGTAATATAGAGAACATTACTGATTTTTTCCATTACGATTTCTATTTCCGGATTACTAGTCCTAAACTAGATGTGTGCTAGATTAAAAGCCTGCAGATGTGTGCTAGATTAAAAGCCTGCCTTAAAGGGCTCCAAAAAAACTGCCCAAAACGTGGTGTATTTATTCAAGTTAACCGGATAAGCGTAAGTGTACCACAAGCGTAGCCGTTTGTTATAAAGTCATAGATGAGTCCCTAAATAATTGTGGAATAGTTTGTCCCGACAAAGAGCTCGCGGGCGTAGAGTTGGTCATACAGACACGTCGATGTGGAGCGCCCTCCGCTCCGCCACGTCTCGTAGACGCACTGCCCATTCCATGCACCTGCGCTTTGTGCGACCAGCCTTTACGGCAACTGCACATACGTACATAATACCTACAGTAACATCACACACACCCGGCTTTAGCTAATGTTTTTATGAGATCCGAATCCATATGAGAACACCTTTCACATAGGTACGTTTTAGATTCCAAAATACTTTAGTCAAGAAAATCCTATGATGCTACAGCCTTTCCTCAAACTGAAGTCTTTCATAACATCACGCTAAATTATTCCCCAAATTTTGCACCGTGCTCTACCGATACAGACAAATTAGATACCTACTGTTAGGAACTATTCTGAATTAAGTGTTCAAAATTGGATAACAGGAAATCTTAGGCGTAAAAATTACACAAAAGGCAGAAATTTGCAAGCCAACTCGCACAGTTGTTCAGCTAAGCACAAAATGGACGTAGCAACACAAAATGAGATCCCGAGATAACGGGACGCCGTCAAATCCGCGTGGCAGTATGATTGCATTTCTCAATGACCTAGAAGAAGACACAATATTACCTAAATTGGATAAAATGCATATTCATGGGTATTACGACATGAGGGGAACAATGCACCATAGTGAGTACGTAATGTCACAACAGACTGATGGTATGTGACGAGCGAGGCGCGGTACCTCTGTCTCCGAGAGCCTGTAAGCAGCCTGTGTACTGTTTTATGACGGTGCCTATCATAATTTGTACGTATTACGAGCTAGCTTCAATATTAATTAGTTCTAGAAAAGCCAGCTGTTTGAAATAATGAGAGAATTTGAGTAAATGGGTTTTTAAAGTCATGCGTACGTGATGAACAATCCAGTTGGTTGCCTCCTTGCATACAATTTCCCCGACGTCAGTTCTTTATGACATGGCTGATATTTCCGTCTTCATGCTAGGTGGTCCGTAGTACGCGAGGGTTTGTTACTACGCAGTCCTAATACCTCAATGTTGCTGTAACGAATGAAATTTTCTTATACGTTTTTGTTATATAATATTGCTTATTGTGTCACCAGTGAATCCTCCCATGTCATAATCATAATGAGCTTCACATTGGGACTTTATCATCATTAGCGGACGAAGCCGTTTACATTGCATGGTCAGTTGCGTCAAATTCGGTTTGGCGTGACGTAGCGTGCACGTTACGTGACCAATCTGTATGATAAAATTTCGCGTTGATGCCACTTGCTATGATTAGCCCATAAGCAAGAGTCGAAGTGTACTAACACGGAGTATGAATAAAACTCTCACACTTATCGCTAAGTCCCATAATTATGGAATTCCATATTCCCGTTTTATTTTTGGTTATAAACTTACGTATCACTCACTATTCTTTATTGTATTGATTTTATCGAAAACTTCTTCGGCTTTAGTGGTCGATGTAGGCATACGTTACAAAAAGATATCCACTCATCAGTGACATCTGTTTATCGCAGTGTTCAATGCAAACAATTCAAAATGAATAGATCCCCCATGCTGCAGCAAAGCGGCTCCCAGTCGATGGGCTCTATAGCCTCTATTCATACCTTAAGCCGCCATGCGCCGCCAGTCGAATCCTATTCGCCTTACTGTTTTTGCAAATTTGCCCGTCTATCAGAACTCTGTCTCGAAACGTAATTATCTAAGCGTTTACACCACACTACACGTGCTAGCTACAGATAAAAAAAACGCACAATTCCGCAGACCGCTCTCCGTTCAGATTCGTATTAGACATTGGCCTATGCCCCGTGACTAGGGTTGTTACACCAAAATGTAAATTCAAATCGTTTGCTGCGGTATTGATACTTCACAATAGGGGAGGAAAAGGCATTACGATACCTAAAATTAGTTGCAACATAAAAAAACTGTTCGAATGCGAATTTTTTATATTTTTTTTGCGCTGTGCTAGGCCAATGGCCTTTGTGGTAGCTCAGTTATTGATTGAGAAAACCTGGGACCGTGTTGGAAGGCGCAAAGTCGTGTCGTTTTCACAGACACGAATACACTTAACGAGACAGAATTCTAGGCAGAAAACCTGTGACCTCGATCCTTTTTGGAGCGGAAAGAGAATTTTGCGTGTTTGTCCAAATGGTATGAGTATTAAGATACTCGGAATGCGAGAGAGGCGGCGAAGCGATCGCCAGAAATAATATCCCAGCATTGGTACATTTTTTTAAGATGTTTGGGTCCAGACTTCAGTTGCTTGATGAATGTGCATAAAGTCGTAAATAGAAACACTCAAGCCATGAGATAATAAGGAAAGACTGCGCCGCACTAATGCCAGCCCTACCCTTGACACTTGACATTACTCTATCAAGCACGATTGTGCCAAACACACGCTTAACTGTGCTCACTTATAAAAACTTTATCCGCTGTGAACGGAAACTGTACAGCCACGCAAATTTATTCGTCCGTACTCCGTTCTCGTAGGTACACATACCTACACACAGTGCGCTCAACATAGATACTTGTTACTTCGGCCACCTGATGTACTTCATCTGTATACGTTTACGTATAGTTTAACGCCAAGTGCAAGTGTTTATAACTTGCTAATGAGCCCAAAACCAGTTTTTGAAGTAAAGCTGTGGCTAGCAATCTGTCTTCTTAGCTAGCTGCAGTCCAAGGCTGATACACTACGTTCTAGAGGTCTGTCTCAACATGTGAGACAGTTACGGCGAAAAATATAAGATTTGTGTCTTTGTAGACATCCAAAAGTTAAGTGACATTGAAAGCAGCTGTTTCAAGTCAGTTTCCTGTGCTCGCACACTGCTCGCACATGAAACTGACTAGTGGCCATTTATTTACAATACTGGTAGCCTCGCAGTATCACTTCACTACATAGTATAAAACAAAGTCGCTTCCCTGTCTGTCTGTCCCTATGTATGCTTAGATCTTAAAAACTCCGCAACGGATTTTGATGCGGGTTTTTTTAATAGATAGGATAATTCCTGAGGAAGGTTTTAGTGTATAATAAATTAAGGTTTTGTGTAGATCGAATGAAATATGACGATATTACTTCAACATTTGAAAGGTGAATAGGTTACTTCTAGGCAAGCGTGCTCCATCTTCGATCACATCGTCACTTACCATCAGGTGAGATGGTGGTCAAACGCGAGCCTATTATCAACAAAAATACAAAAAAAAAACACGTCAGAAAGAATTAAGCCTATCGGCAGCTTTAATCGAAAACGCTGCCTAAACCTTTGGAATTATAAAAATACAATGTATGGCGGGATTGTTTCTCTTTTATAGATCTACAAAAAAGTTCGCGACGATTTTCTTTTACAAATTACATTAAAATGATGGGTTATTTACGGATCTTTCTTTAACAGTACAGTATTATTCCTTATCCAATTAAATACGTCAGATATGTTGAGGATTTAATTTAGATCAGAATTGCTTTTTACACTATATCAATAAAATGAATATATTATGAGTTATCGCCGATATATGAGTATGGCTTACCGGACGAGAAATTGATTGATTGATTGAAACTTTATTACCCGAGCGAAGCCGGGCCGGGTCGCTAGTTGTAAATAAAAGGCCACTAGTTTACTACGTGAAACTCAAAACGATTAGCACAGAGTTTATGAAATTATTATGTATCGATAACTACTAAATCGGCCAAGTGCGAGTCGGACTCGCGCACGAAGGGCCCGTACTTTCTAAATATATATAACTCAAAGGTGACTGACTGACTAACTGACATAGTGCTCTATCAACGCACAGCCCAAACCACTGGACGGATCGGGCTGAAATTTGGCATGCAGGTAGATGTTATGACGTAGGCATCCGCTAAGAAATTAATATAAAAAAAAGGATTTTGCGAAATTCCCACGGGATCGGGATTTACAGGGGAAAAACTTCCCACGCGGGCGAAGCCGCTAGCACAAGCTAGTTATCTATAAAAATGGCAAAAAAATCATAAAAATCATTAAATATTTATTTTATTTTAATTTGTGATATATACTTAACTAAATATTCTGTGAATATTTTAAGCGTCTACTTGTTGCCGTTATCAATATCGAACAAAAACGAGCAAAAAAGTCACGTTTGTTGTATGGGAGCCACCTTAAATATGTATTTACATCTATAAAAATGGCAAGAAAATCATGTCTGCTGTATCGGAGCCCCCCTTAAATATTTATTTTATTTTAATTTGTGATATATACTTAACTAAACATTTTGTGAATATTTTAAGCGTCTACTTGTTGCCGTTATCAATATCGATCAAAAACGAGCAAAAAGGTCACGTTTGTTGTATGGGAGCCACCTTAAATATGTATTTTATTCTGTTTTATAGTATTTGTTGTTATAGCGGCTACAGAAATACATCATCTGTGAAAATTCAACTGTCTATCACGGTTCATGAGATATATAGCCTGGTGACAGATGGACAGACAGACAGACGGACGGATAGCGGAGTCTTAGTAATAGGGTCCAGTTTTACCCTTTGGGACCGGTACCCTAAAAATCAGGAAATCTTTCTATAAATTATATGATTACCAGAACAGAGAGTGCCAACAAGTTGATGGGTAGTCGAGTCGAGTCTTCAGTTTGTTTTGAAACACTTGCTTCACCTGATGCTCTTGAAGTTGGAAACGTGACCAAGTTTTTGTTTACCGCTTAAAAGGCTTCTAATTGTTAAACAAAAAGTTGGCAGTTACGCAACAGATTCGCTTAGAAATGCGTCAACAAAAGACATTGTGTCAAAATTATACTCAAAAAGAAGTCCGTCAAAAACTTTGTGGAGCTTTTCAATAGTCGCAGTCGGGTCCCCAACTCCCCTGGAGAAACCTAAGAACTACAGAATGTTGAATAGAACACAATTCAATCGTAAGCTACGTAATCGCAGTGCGTTCCCCGGCCTTGTCCATAACTAGTAATTTGTAGGTACGGAGGGACAGGACAGCGTTTATCACATACAATATTCAGCGGCAGGTACAAAGATACTGAGTACTTAATAAGTGTGTGCCGTCAGATCGCGACCGCCATCGATCCGAACCATAGCAACGGCGGCGTCGAAACAAGACACATTGCCTCTCCCAGCCGGCCCTCGCCTGCTCGCCTGCCCGCCTGCTCCTACTTACATAACTACTGTTCGCAAAAACTCATTTACGAAACGCAGTATCGCTTCGAGTACTTGCCCAATTAACTATTCACAGATAGGCACCGTATGCTCTTTATTTTTGTTGCTAACCTAACCGCCTTTTGAAGTTTTTTAATCCGATAAGTGTCACGCTTCGCTATACCATCGTGGGATCATTTCTTTATCTGCAGCTGCGCCTGAGGGCGGTTTTCTCATAAACTCTTTCCTTTTTATCGATTTTGATTAGGTACCTAGGTACACTTACTTCGGAAATGGTAATTGGATTCAAAAACTAATATGAATTGGACACAAAGTTATGTCGACGTTTCGACAACTTCTTGTAAAGTGTTCCTGTTTAGAGTGATTTCATAAGTGTAGTCGTAGCTCCGCCGCAATAAATGAAATCCTGGGACGTAGGTCTGTGTAGTGTATAGGTCGGGCGGACTCACTCCCACATAGTGGCAGTACATACAGTACGCGGCACTATAAGTAGGTAGCGTGTCGGTTGGCGTGATGCGGCCGGGTTCGTTTTTACGGGCGGCCGGTCACCTCCCAGCGCGTCTCCCTGTCACTTGTAGGACGAAACCTTTATCATGGCATCGACCGCCACCGCTCAATGACATCCTCGCACCACGTCCACACGCATTCCACATCTACATCACTTGATAATAATAGCTGACACCTCAGCTAAGCCTATTTGCACGGTTGGTGCTTAAACACACATTTTCGTTTTACCTTATTTATATTATTTCGTCCGGACCAACATCGAATGTGCATACGAATTCTTGACGAACTTAAGAGGTTAACGGTACCGAGGCACGGGCGGGCAGAACTTTAATCTTACTTCGAAGAAACCGCTTATAAAAATCGCATAATTGTATATTCCATGCTAACGACTGAGTACATATTATGATGTGTATGTGCACGTGACAATGCTCGGCACACACGCGCAGTGTATATCTACAGGAGGAAGTGTCCTCCCTCGCTGCCGGTGACGTGTCCGCGCTTCGTAACAAAACTGCGTTGCAATTAAATTGTACACCATTTCTACTTCTTAATACAACGTTTTCAAAGCGGGTCAATAAGAGTTTGGAAACGTGGCTCTAGTTGGCGTGGTTTCTTATTCGAAGCGTGCACAAACCAGCGCTAGCGGAGCTGCTAGCAACGAGCGTCGAGATAAAGAGCTCGTTCGTCAAGCGCCGACGACTCGTAGGGTGTACGTATACGTAGCTGTAGCTGTGTGGCGCAGTGTGTTCTATAAGTAATGTTGTGGGAGTACAGCGAGCACACTGCGCCTTGAGTTATCACAACGAGCGGCGTATAGTTTAATCATCGAGTCAATATCTGCGGCGTTATCTGCTCAGAAGTGGGTCGTTGCTCTTCTGCGAGTGCTGCACTATATCGCCTACCTACTCGCGCGTCACACACGAGCGCGGCGAGCCAGTCAGTTTACTTGAAACAAGTCTCACACGTTACACAACGCATTGTATCTTGACCTTGGAGGTCAAAGCATATTGAAATGAGCCGTTTAAAACCTAAAAGATGTATTTAAGTTCTTTAAGATTTCCCAATACGTTTGTTGAAACTTCGATGGTGGTTAGACCACTACGGTCTGGCCTCCATCGACCCGTCTTTCAGAACAGAACAACTGTGGGTATGTCAAACTGAAAGGAGTGCGTTGACACAGTATGCAACTAAATAACAGTAAGTTACCCTCCATAAAGAGTGCACAAGTTTGCAACAAAGAGCCCACTGATAACTGCGAGCGGCTGCGCTCATATCGCTACAACTATTATAAATGGAGCGAATCTGTTGCTCCCGTGTGATCCGGCAGCGGGATCACACACGACACCGGCTGCGGTATTCGAAGCGCTCGTATTGCGCTTAAAATGTATAAATACATTACAAACGCACCCCACCTGCCGCCACATTCTCAGCGCCCCTCGCGCCGCGCCCTCGCCTGCCGCGCAGCACCGCCACCACTGCCGACCCAACTAACAGCCACCACAAAGCGCTATACATGTACAGTTCGTACCCCAGCCGCGGGGAACACGATCACTGCTCCTACATTAATACACTTTTAATATCATCATTATCCAACAAATTAGCATTCACGTCTGAGCATTTAAATAAACAATTCATTTTAGTTAATAGTTCATAAATAGTTACATAACGGAATACTAATATCGGCTACTATGTGTTTACTACATCAATTCCAATAATAAGTAAGTAGCGAGTTGTTGGTAATAATTCAAGAGAACACTTTTATGAATGAAGCTGGTTGAGCGCCGTTTATGTTTATCACATGTGGCATAATGTCGGAGCGAGCACGAGGCGCTCATCAGCTGATCTCAATATTCCATTTGGAGTTTGTGTCGTGCGCTGCCTCCACACGGTCAACTTTGCTCTGACGTCGCGTCGCCTCGATCACCTATATTTCTCGGGAATCGATCGCACCTATATTAAAAAGCGTTATTTATTCGACGTTAGATGTAGTGCTCGATCGTTCGCAATGTGTACTCGCAGGAATTTGCGTGAGAGTGATGTGAAAAATGTGCGTGACGAAAGACGTTAGGCCGCCGCGTTCTGTCCACGACGAACATTTATCAAAGGAACGATGATCCGTCGCCACAAATCACCCAGACAGCATTTGCTACTCTTTAAAACTAAATATCAGTATGGCGAAAATATTGTACCGACTCTGTCTGCACCCACGACACTAGAGAAATTATGTAGTAGATTTAAAAACGTAACGACCACCTACGAAGTGGCCCGAGCTTTCTTCGGCTCAAGCTACTTAAGTCTGTTTCTGGTAATAAACTCTCTTCGAATCAAATGACGGTTTAATTCACTGCTCGTTGCGGTAATAAAAGTAAAATAAGGTATTTGTTTAATGAACATAATGGCGGATAATTTGTTTGAGATTAATTTTATGTTATAGCATGTAATCTGTGTAAGAAGTGTTCGGAACGGCGGAGATGGCACGCGGCTCGTTAGCGTTTATCACCGCGCAAGGATTTGTGGGCTTATGTTTAAAGAATTTGGTGTATTAGGTTCTGCACTCTTTAACCCATACTCAAGTAGGGTACCAACCAATGAGATCGAGTTCTACAATTGAACTTACAACGATACATTTTCACTGTATACGCACTTTTACCTGTCCTGCCCTCTTTTACCTGCGCTTAGCGCACTCTAATGCGTCTGTTATTGGGCGGAAACGATACTGTATATTTTAGAGACGTTGTTATATCTCTTTTCATTCATATCTCCCCTGGTAGATAGTTACATAATATAAAAAAATATATTCTTTAAATATTATTGAAACTTAATTTTTGATAAATACGTCAGAACACTCACGGAATGATGCGATTGATGTTGTCATTTGTCGAATCAATGTCTTCTTCCCTGTGTCCAGAGTGGTTTTATGGCTGGAAAAACTAAAAGCTGACATAATTGTGCGTGTGTTTCAGGGAGGAGGGCGAAGAGAAGCCGAAGCCAACGGAGAACCAAGACGACGGGTACGAGACGTCCAACAGCGGCGAGGCGGCGCGCCGCAAGCCCTCGAGCGCGGAGGGCTCGCCCGCGCCGCCGCCCGAGCCGTCGCCGCCGCCCGACGCGCCCTACGAGCCGCTCATGAGGCACTACGAGCCCGAGCCGGAGCCCTACCGCCACTTCGAGCCGCCGGCGCCGCCGCCGCCGCAGCCCGAACCGCAATACCAGCACTTCCCCTTCCCCAAGTACGGCGGCGACCCGTACGCGTTCAAGCGCGAGCCGGAGCTGGCGTACGACATGAGCCAGCACCACGGGTACGGCGGGCCGGGGCTCAAGCGCGACGAGGACATGTACAACGGCATCAAGCGCGAGTGCGAGGACCCCTACTCGTTCGTGGAGGAGGACGCCATGTGCGCCATGCTGGGCGCCCCGCCGCCCGTGGCGCCGCACCACGACCACCACCAGCACCACCACATGATGCTGCCGCAGCAGATCATGCCGTGCCAGCCCAAGAAGCGCGGCCGCAAGAAGAAGATTAAGGACGAGAACGGGTCAGTACCTACTTCTCACACACATACGATCACACTCCTCAGACAATCATAGTCATTTTTTATTTTCTTTAAACAGAACTAGCATTGTGGGTAGAATTCACATTACTAGCAATCAAAAGTGGGTTCATGGCAATAGTGCACTCGGTGGGCTTAGAGCCAGACTGGCTCAGCCAGTTATTGGAGCAATGTTAGTCATCTGGAAATATGCTCTGATCAGTCGACAGTAGATAAATGTATAACAGCAGTTTATTGATGTATGAAAATTGTGAAGTTCCCCTACACACATTGGTAGTTTAAACCGTCAACAACTCGCGTCAACATCGCTAATAACAGTCTTAAAAGCTTATCAGTAGATACTAATAACCGTTAATGAAGTGCATTAGATCGTGCCATAACGGTGGCTGTAAAGTGGAGGGTACACACGAGTGTGAGCTCGGCGCGTGATGGCGGGTGCAGCACGGTGACACAACTAGTGCGGCGGCCGCTGACCCCGCCCGAATTAGCGATCCGCGCGCGCGACCCACTTCCCCACGGAACCCACACACCACGCAATACTCACTAACACCTTGATAACGTCTTCGTATTTCCGCGCGGCTATATTCGGGATCCCTCTAATTGCGTTGGAGGTCAGATGTATCACGCGCTGACCCGACTGAATCGGTCGCATGCGATCAGGCAGCTCCCCCGACGATGCTCCTGAAACATTCTGACGTTTTTACGTAAACATTAATAACAAGAAAGCCGGTTCATTAGCGGATGGTTTTAGAAACATACGTGACTCCGTTTATTCCGCGTCACATTGGTGCCGCGGCTGAATGAGGCCAGAGCTGCTATCAAACGAAATTAAAGATAATTTCTTGGTGAGCTAGTGATGGAAATGACATGTGGAGCGTGCGCAGGCATAGCCAGATAGTAATGTTGATGCGCGATGCGCGCGCTAGTGAGCGTTAGGGCCTGTGTACACCACGTTTTTTAAACGCACCATCCACCATCGACGGCGCGCTTTTATCCTAGAGAGCAGTCTGACTTGCGTGCGTATCACGTCTGTATCGCTACAAACGCGCGTCAACGGCGCGTTTAATAAACGTGGTGTGCATAGGCCCTTAGTGTTGTGTTGCGGCTGGCGGCCGCGCCTGCGCACGCCGTGTTTACGTCGCGGGGGTATTTCGGTACCGGAACCGATGGCGCACTATCGCTAGCCAAAAATCTCAGCGAAATAATCAGATCAAGGTGGAATCGTTGAAACGGAAAGCTGATGATTTTCACTTTCTATCACAATCTGTTTGTTTAGGGCGGCCAGACGTGGAAACCGATTGTGCACGCCGCCGTCACAACCGACAGTCTCCCTTGATGATGTTGTACCATCGCAGACCATTGCGAGCGACACCGCGCGATCTGTCTATAACACTTTCCAAAATTAACAATTTTGGGTCACCCATCTGAATAGCAGCCGAACACTGGAACCGTGGAAACGATTACTGGGTCAAACGTATAATGTTTAGTGAATGTTCTAAACATAGTTCGGCGGACTGCGCCGGCGCCGTTGCACCAAAGCCTCTAGAAAGTAAAATGCAATAGAAAAACGAGAGAAAAACGTCTGTGAGGCAGACGGAGTGTGACAATACTTTCTCGGCGACAGATGCAAATGTGTTGCACGCTCATCGTGCACTTTGTTGTGGGACAATGGTGTCTGACTGGTCAGCCCGCCGCGACCACATGGCGCAAGCCTCTTATGTATTAGACCCCTATACGTTTCCGTCCGCCACTACGTAATATGTTTCTTCCACCGCTATCTGGATCGGAACTGAACGAGATATATTTCCCGGCTCGGATAAGAATAACTCTTACTCCATTTATCCCTGTGCCTACTGAAAGCTATCTGTCGTTTGGAGAAATTTTGTTAATCACAAAATACTGGCAAACTCATACATGATTCTAAACTCTTCATTCCGATTATGTTTCGTTCGAGTGGCAAATATGACTAAAGCTGGGTAAACAATACGTCAGCTCATGGCTAACTGTGATAGAACCACAGACTGAACAATCGCGTCAAGTCTCGTTCATAACACATAACTGCACTTTTACCGTGTCGTAATACATAAATTTCTAAAGAAAACTCGCCCCTCATTTAATAGATACCGGTCACTCGGCGGATTTCATTTTTGTATAATGGATATCTGTTAAGTTTATACGCCAGGCCGCCTTATTAGATGAACATAATTGTAAAAGCTCTTTTCATTCAATGAGACCTAACTTTCATGTCCACTGCCCCAAGCCGACGCGGAGAACAAACTGCACTAAGAAATCTAACTAAGAATCGTATCACTGTTTTTTTTTTCAATATTTGTATTATATACACTACTAAACCTGACTACGTACATAAAAAAAGAAAACATAGGCATCGAAGTACGTGCCCAGAAGACTGGCAGCATTGCCACGTAGTATGGCAATGTTTATTCTTTTGGTAAAGAACGAGGCAGCCCTCTGGTCACTGTCAGGCGAGGTACCGATCAGCCGGCGAGACAATTCCTTAAAAAAAGACGCACACTCCGGCCCCTTGACCCAAGCGTTTCGACGCCATACGGATCAAAACCATAATTAGTAGAAAGGTTACAGTATTCATAGTTTGGTAATTCTAGTTTACAAAGTATAATTAATGGCTTGTTGCAGCCGAAATAATGATTACTTCATAAAGAACTATGCATTACGTGTATAATCCTCAAAAAACTATGTACCTATCAGCTCTAGATTCAGAGTAATTTGATGATAATGTCCAAGAATTTCATCGTATTTAAATATTACATGACTTTGTAGTAGTGAACTATTTCATTAATTACACATGCCTACATTTAAAATAAAATGAAAAAGTGTTTTAATTCTGGTAGGTGTCTTTTAGTAATTAGGGTGTGCTGATCACGAATCTACGCTTAGTTTTTTTCCAGCAGGTCAGATTTTCAAGAAAAGTGTGTTTGCGTATTTTCATATAAACTACCTAAAATACTGCAAAACTATTTATTGAAACAGTGCTTATGTCGCAAATTGCACTATAAAAAAATTGTTAATTCAAAAGAAATAATGTGTATTTTACGTTACACGAGGGTTGATTTATATTTTTTAAATAAAATTGGTTCCTTTTTCCCTAAAAGCTACTTTTTGTCGTTTTCTTTTTATTCATTTTTGTAGTGGAGTTTCTCTTCAAAGTCCAGGAGTAATCTGCCATCATTCTAATATCCCATCTTCTTTTGTAACATCTCTATCTCCTCTGTGTCTTAATGGAATCTCTCTCCTTGTCCCTCGCTGACGGCTCCAAGATTTTCGGGGAAGTATTCAACGTGGGAGTCCAGAAAATGGTGTCTAACGCACATGTTGTATCCCAGTTTTTCAACTTTGTTGGCTACGATTTCTGTGTAGTCTGGAGGCTTGTTGTTTCCAAGGAAACTGTCTATGACTTCTACGAAAGAACACGCTGCAGATTCATCCTGGGTCATCGTATTCTGAACCAATCTATCCGATTTTAAGGTTCGAATTTGAGGGTCTACCAAAAAGGTTCCTTCCATACCACAGGAATGCAAAAAAGGTAAAGAGCTATGTGTACCTTTTTCCCTTTTCTCAGGAGTGTGCTTTCAATGTATCGAACATTGAAAGCACATTGTGTGGAGCCCAGGATTTGTCCTGATCACCTAGCTTCACACCGAAGTAAGTGTGATAGGCTTTCTTGACAGACTCCGTTAGGTTTCGTCGATGCTTTGCTAGTTTTAATTCACCATACACGTAACAAAATATATCAGGACAGTTTTTACACTATTAATTTCAATGATATACTTAATATTATGCAGTAAGAGTGAAAGATTTAATTAAATTTAGGAAACTTCAATTAGGTAGCATTTCGCTCTAGTACAAAATATAGAAAAAGTTTTTTTTTATATTTTGCGAATAACCCTGACGTGATGGACTTACACCGAATTCATATTTGGTATCAGCATACCCAAATTAAGTAAGAACACATATCAAAGTCAGAACACTAAAAATCATGTCTGCCTGTGTTATTTTCAATAAATAAATTGTTAAGTATTATTGTCTTCTCACTGTCACTGTCTTCATTGCACTCTGAATCATTTTTTTACGATTTTCCGTTACTGAAATATAGCTGTTTTTAACATTTGTTAGTTTTTACTATACAATAGTAGACGAATTTCAATGTAAAAAGTTGTCAAAATTTCAAACTTCCATATTTCAGTAACGGAGAATCGTTGAGAGTCAATGTGCGATAAAGAAAGTAGAATTTATACTTTACAACATGTCTATTGAAAATTGATTTCATAAAATGATTCATTTTATAAAAAGTCATGAAATATGCACAAACGATGAAATTCTTGGACTTCGACAGATTACTCAAAATCTCAAGCTGATTATAGTTCCTTACAGAATTATATACGCTGTGCATAAGATTTTCAGTAATAGTCGTTTTCAGTGTAATTATTTTGTTATAAAACTACAGTTTCTTCTAACTGATCAGGTATCGTTGTACATATTGCTGGGATTCGCCGCCCCAACTAAAATACTAGGCCAGAGTAAATGCGGACTGTCTTTTGTTATTATTTGTCGTTTATATATCCTGTAGCTGATTTTTGCCTATTTTTAAATACATAAAATAACTTTGATGGTTCCATCTTAAGCGTACATATAGAGGCTGTCTTCTGTTTGCTCGTAACCACATAATTTAATTTCGTGTAAACATTATTGCATATAACCAGAGGTGTCTGAACACAAGGTTATAATGAGTGTAATGCTTAACATTGCAAGCCCTCCTAGTGGAGCGAACTACATGATGTGGTAAGTTGCAAAATTTACAACTTTTCACAGATTATGTTGAAACTTAAGATTTGTGTATTGCGATATTCCGATATGACTGTAAGGAGAGAGCCTATGTGCAACAAGGGGTCAAATAATGATGTTTATTTTTTAATTAAATTATAAATAACACTTTCACACGTAATTTTTTTCGTAAATGTAATCTAGATGAGGCCGGTGTTTCCTAACTACCCTGAGAAGAAACACCGAAACAAACTCAGGTTAACATCTCTTTTAAAGTCCATACAATCTGTAGTGATCAAATCATATGAGAGCCATGTAGGTTTATGTCTGTAGCGCCCTTTGCAGGACAGAATCACACAGATTGAGCAGGCCCGGCCAAACAGTGCAAGCATTTGTCAGTTATCGCGTAGCTCAACTTAGAACTTTAAGGAGACATAAACTTGCTTTCTAAAAAAAAATCTATGAATTCAGAGATGGGTTTATTCAAGAGTGAATAGGTTACTTCTAGGTAAGCGTGCTTCATCTCGACCACATCGTCGTTTACCATCAAGTGATTTGATGGTTGAACTCGAGTCTAACAGCAATAAAAATCTATGGGCGAATAATTTAAGATGTCAATATATTTTTTCCAATACTATTCAGTTTTCACGCATATACTTCCTAGATTACAAGCCAATTAAATTATACTTCTATGAAATCGCTCTTATTGCCACAACATAGTTTAAGGTATCACAAACCATACTTACCGAGTAAAGTAACCATCTCTATCGAAAATGAACGTTATTACAATACTAGTAGATTCACAATCGTATGAGATCTGCCATAGTCACGACATAATCCGGTGTGGGATAGCAAGATTCGTAAACGGAACTTTTGAACTTTGCTAAATATAGTAATATATTTATATGAATATTATTATTAACTTATATGTTTAATTAATTAACAATAACACTAGTCATCAAAATTTAACTTTGTTTTTATGCAGCTCATTTAATTTGAATTTCACAATGAACCTATGTATTAATAACTTGTCAATAATAAACAAAATATATATGTATAACGTATATAATCCTCTAAGAAACTATACATATATCTATCAGATCTAGATTTTAAGTAATTTGTTATCACATATTTAATGACTGTACTAAGTTAACCATTTTATATAAACAATTATAAATTAAATATTTATGTTGTAAAGTAAAGGTCCTGCTCTCTTCATTGCACTTTGAATAAAGTCTATGATTTTCAATGAAGTTTTATGACTTTGTCAACAGATTACTCACAATCTAAAGCTGATGAAGTTAGAACTTGAAGTAGCATATTTACCATGTGTATTTATTGTTCCGAGTTTCCGATATTTCGGCACTTCAGTTCATCCATGATCATGGCGTATGCAACAGTGCCGAAATATTGGAAACTTAAAACAATAAATGCACATGACAATATTCCGTTTTAAGTTTTAATGATACGGTTAGTGACCATGTTAGCTTAATAACTTATACATATAAAGTTTCTTAAAGGATTATACACGCTATGTATTGTTATTTTTATTTAAATAATCATTGTTTTAATAGAATGAATACATCACACAAAAAATAGTAAAAAGGTTAAGTCGTCAATTCTCTAGAGAATAAACGCGTCTTTTGTTCGTCTAAGAGCGTATTTTGATAATTAGTGAGGGACTTACTTCTTTACTTCTTGCTGAAGGGCGCAAATGAGCGTCTGTGTGCGTTTTAGGCACCGGAGTCAATACGTTACGTAGAGTCTTATAAAGGAATGGGCCTAACTCAAGAAAGTCAAAAAGATAAAAGAAAGAAAGGGTTAGGTTAGTTGGTTCTTAGGTCCCCATGATACAGGCATAGCCTAGTTTGGGGATCATCGGAAATTTGTAAAGAATCTAATAATGGTCTCAATAAATTCTATTCTATTCTTCTAGTAGCAAGTATAGATTAGCGAAAAATAACATTCTTTTTCTCTACGCATTGAAATCTACGGCATATTTTTTTATAGATTGATTACTACTCATCTTATGCTAATACAATGTTTTTATAACATAGATCTTAGTTACTAAGTATTACATACACCTGAGGACTGTCAGATTTTGTCTGTATGCCTTAACCCTTGAGAACTGATGGAGTGGTCCCCCCAGCATGGAGCTGAAGTCGGAGGGCGGGCTGGAGGGCACGCTGGTGCCGCGCGTGGTGAAGGAGCGCAAGAAGCACGACCGGTTCAACGGCATGAGCGAGGAGGAGGTGGCCCGCCGCACGCTGCCCGACCACCTCGCCGACAACCTCGACATCATCATTGTGAGTATGATCGCCGTCTCATGCCTTCATTACACTAGTACCACACCCTGAAAACGTCGCTCTGATGGTTTAACCCCCCTAACTATTACAAGGTGAAATCGCACTCTCAGAATGAAAGGTACCTTACTCAGAAATTAGGATTTTTTTGGATTTGAGCAGTAATAACTAATAAATCTCGATCGAACGCAGAGCTAAAAGGCTCATAGCTGACGAGGTTCTGGCAGGCAAGATTCACAGCCTAGCTCACCGGCGAAACATTGCTTGCCTGTCTATCTTCTACAGATTATACTTCGGAGAGTGTGTGCAGGAGCTCCACGACCTAATCCCTTCATCCCCCTTTTACTACCGGTCTACCAGACGTACCGCAGGATACCATCCACACTTGATCGATATACCGTCTTGTCGTACTAATCGCTTTTCTTCAACATTTATCGTGCGCACAGCCAAGGTGTGGAACTCTCTGCCGGCTTCTGTGTTCTCTGCCACATATGACCCGTCAGCCTTTAACGCAAGAGTGAATAGGCATTTTCTGGGCTCGCTCGTTCGATCGTAGACCTCATCTTACACTTACCATCAGGTGTGACCGAGGTCAAGAGCGGGCTCATTCGAAATAAAAAATTAATAAATAAAGAAGCATTGAATAAATTATATTCATATATCTCAAGTGGCAAATGTATAAGCCGTCTCTTTATAACTCGTAATTCAGATTCCTGTTTCAATTCACAGTAATGTTTCAGACCAGTTTACATCAAAATCTGAAATTACACAAATTTAGAGTTAGGTCACTTTCATTCTGAGAGTGCGAAATGAATTTTAAGAAAATCCGTCCAGCAGTTTTTGAGTTTTAGCGTCTAAGGAACAGCTATTTGTTTTTTATATTAGCACTTCTCCCACGTTATTTTCAAATAATTTATAGCCTGTACAACTTACTACCAATGGAAAAAAAATAATCTGAATTAGATCCGGAGATTACCCGCTACGTACAAACTTACAAACAAATAGCTCTTTATAATATTAGTATTGATTACTAGCTGACCCTGAACACGCTGTCTTTCTGACCTTTTAAACCTTATCCTTAAAGGGAACGTAATACAAAGAGAATTAACAAAATCGATCCAGCCGTTCTCTGAGTTTTAGTGAGACTAACGAACAAAAATTTTATTTTTATACTAGCAACTCGTCTGCGATGATTTCGAAAAATTTGTAACCTATAGCACTCTTTGGTAGAGAGGTCGCAAGCACAACAGTAGAGCACCACGTTCGATGCTGCTCGATAAAAGTGCTGTTAGTTTTTCTGTAGTGAATTTCTCAGTAGTAGCCTGGAGTTTGGAAGTTTATTTATTTATTTATCACAAACACCAACTATCATTACAGGCAATAATCCTAATGCGGTAGCGTGGTCTTTAGTTACATTCTAAATTACAATTAAAGCTACTAGTTATATATTAGCATAACATTATACAATGTTACCTTTGTGAATTCATTCAGAGAGCAATTAAATAAATCTATCCTATCAGCAGTGTCATTCAGTGTATGCAAGGCTCGCGTCTAGTGTTGTAAAAATACCGTATAATACCAAAAGGCTATGTATTAAACAGGTATTTTATTATAACTTACGGTATTATTGGTATTTTATGTATTTTATATTTTGATTCACTTTTTAAGATCTTGCAATATTACGAAGAGTTTTAGTTTAATAAATTAAATATATTTTAAGTTTCGATTGTATTCTATATTTTAGAATGACTAATTCTAATTTAATGATTACTTAGTAATTAAACTTCACAGATATTCGTCGCCGTCGACACCACCGCGCTGCGTTAGCGCCGTGTTAATGTCGTCGCATTGACGTGATTTTCTAATTGGCTTCTTTTTCCTTTAATATTTTCATTTTTTCTGTGCTTTTCCACCGTATTCAGTACTTAGGTATTTTAATGATTACTCAGATAATTTACATAAAAAATATAGAAACAATCGATTTATACATAAAATACCGTAGCAAATGGTATAATACCGTATTATACGGTATTTTTCGTTTAATACATTTCAATACAAATGGTATAATACAGCACTTACATCTCTACTCGCGTCAGGGGTGCCTCACTGAGTTGAGAGACTGGTTGGTTCGCGCGCGCGGCACTGCTAACAACTGTGGCCGTCGGCGTCGCAATGCGTACTTATCAGGCACATTCAGACATATCTCCTTCAAAACACCAGCATTAAACACTTTACCGCGCAACAGCTTAAAAATATAC
The DNA here is from genome assembly GCA_943138885.2 of Tholera decimalis. Lineage (NCBI taxonomy): Eukaryota > Metazoa > Arthropoda > Insecta > Lepidoptera > Noctuidae > Tholera > Tholera decimalis. Next base: position 810,574 of record OW964577.2, read on the forward strand.
GTGGTAAAAATTAGGTCAACTAGCATCAAAAAAGTTGGGAATCCTAGCAAAGATGAGACGGTACTTCACACCCGAACAGTTGCTCGGTCTCTATCAGGCCCAGGTTCGGTCGTGTATGGAGTACTGCTCTCATCTTTGGGATGGATCTGCTAAATACCAACTGGACGCGCTTGATTCTATCGAGAAGCGGGCCAAGAGACTCATTGGCAACGATGCACTGGTCGAGTCAAAGCTCCAGAGCCTTGAACATCGACGACGAGTTGCAAGTCTATCGGTTTTCTATCCGTTACATTTCGGGGAATGTGGGATGGAATTACACAATCTAATTCCACCAAGCCCGTTCCAACATCGGACTACAAGACAAACGACGAAGCGCCATCGTTACATGGTGGACATCCCACCCATACGCACAAAACGTTTTGGGAATACCTACCTTCATTGTGCGTACGGCTAAGGAGTGGAATTTACTTGTTACTTTTAGGTAAGCGTGCTCCATCTTCGACCACATCATCACTTACCATCAGGTGAGATGGTGGTCAAACAAACCTATTTTAAATAAAATAAAAAAGGTCCCTTCTAGTCTCCAGTTTGTTGTACCCAACCATGCCGATTACGAACAAGGTTGGTGGTACCCCCGTGACTTGGAAATTACGTTAAGCCGTTGGTCTCGGCTTTTACTTAGACATGTTTGACAGCGTTACGGGTACTCAGAAGCTAGTAAATCTACATCAGTTAATTGCCTCATTTTTAACCGACTTCAAAAAAGTAGGTTCTGTATTCGATCACTATGTATGTATGTTTGTATATCCGCGATTTTTTCTTACTGCATATGCAGGTGAGCTTATTCTACTAGAAAGAGTCCTAATACGATTGCCCCACTGTAACATTGAATCGATAGTTATACCCAAAAATACAGTTTCCGTAATAACATCGAGTTTTTTGCCATCAAGGATTAAATTGACACTAGCTTGTGTATTGTACTTAGGCAATAAAAACTTGAGACATTTCGTTTTGTTCGCATTAAGTGCGAGATTATTAGCAGCGAACCATTTCGCAAGAAGTGCCTTCATTTACATGTAAGACATTCGCATCTTTTCGATCTATTTTAAAAATGAGAGAAACAAACAAATTGTGCCTCTCATTCTATTCACCCGACAGATTGTCCTTCCGAACTTTTGAGACGACGAAGAGCTGTATGTGAGGGAACATAATACAAAAATAATAAATGAAAACGGTCCAGCCGTTGTCGAGACGAATAGCAAGCAATTGATTTTTATATAGACTAGACATACTTTTTCAATTTACTTACAATAACTATTTTTTACAAAAATTCATCGTCGCTTTCTGATTTATTTATTAAAACTTTATGCAACACAAAAGGTAAAATGGCGGACGTGATGCCTTAGGCATTCTCTACCAGTCAACCATCTCCCACTCCATTCTATCTCCACACTAATTTAACCAAAATAATCATGATGCCCGCGGCTTCGATCGCATGAAAAGATTTTTTAGAAGAAAGCTTTTTAGCCTATGTCCCATGTACCAAAATCGGTCAAGTGGTTTAGACGTGAAAGTGCAACAGACATAGGTACAGACTTTCTCATTTATGCTATTAGTAAGGATTCGCGATTGCCTCAAGTAGAGAAAGTAACTGAAAATATTGTTGTTAGTTTAATCTCATTGTACCCACTGGCAGACACGAGTGCAAGATGGACGCGTAAAATTGGCATCATAGAGTTCTGTTTCGATTCTCGCGTTGAGCAAAATGTGCTATTGGGTTTGTAAGGAATTTCTCAATTGTTGCCCGGAGTTTGGAAGTTGGCGAACTTAATACCCCCGTGCCTCGTGTGTCATTGTCAGATTTACTCAGATGCCAGTAAATCTGACACAGGTCTAGCCAAGGTGCCGTGTTACCCAGTTACTGGGCAACACTAATACTCAGATGCATCCGGTTAGACCCAAACATAGTCTGAAAAAGGCTAAGTAGAGAGATTCACGAAGCAAGTTGTTATGTTGCCAGCCAGTAGGTAGCTGTTGTTGTGGTATAGTGATCACGTGCCACATTGCACAGCGAGGCTCGAGGGAGACTTGTATACTGTCTCTGGGATGAGCCCTCAAAGGCGTTGCACAGAGGGCCTTGTAACAGGTAACGGGGTCCCTTCTGACCGGATGGTGGTTTTAGTGAGGTAGAAATCCCACACACCCTGGTCTTTTCCCCAAGTCCAGGCTTTTTGAAGTTTTCTTCGCAATAGCAAAAAAATAGGTAGCTGTTTTTAGCTTGAGAAGTAACGGCATCTTGACCAGGCGTCTAGAAACTGAACGGTGGTAGATTTGTCAGTGCAATATATAATAAATTGTTTATTTCAGAAATAATGCAAAATACAGTCACAATAAAAGTATTAAGAATTAATTAAATTAAGGAAAATTAACATATTTGCCTGTACTAGGTTAAAAACCTGTGCTTCAGGCGATGAAGTACAAAATATCTTAAGTGGTAGGTGTACATAATCCATGAAATAGCTAAAACTAAATCTAGATAATAATAGTTAAATATGTGTTCCTACTACTAACTTTTCCGTCTGGTCATATGTCATATTTTGTAAATAATTACATATTGCTTTTTAAGACTAAAATTGTTATGCGCGTCGCGGTAAACTTGTGCATTTATAACCCGTAATTTCGTCATTTGCTTAGACATTTTCCAACTATTTCGGCGTCCAGTCTATCGGATGAAGCAGAGTACTTGTGTTTCAAATCACACATGGAGCGACGGCCCACTAGACTTCCACGATTGAGTAGCTGAGTAACACAATACCCTTTGACAAGAATTATCTTAGATTTTCTGGCTTTTGTCCACAAGTGACGACTATCAAAGATGTACCTACAATTGACAATCGAGAACCAACGGCTTTGTGCATGGAACCGTAATTTTGAACATTGAAAATTTAGAATTTAAAGGACACATACCATCAATTACTTCTATGACTACTAACAAGTCTTAGGAACTGGTTGGTTGCGCATAGAAGACGTATTAGGAACCTATAAAAAGTACTCATTATAAACGTGTTTGACCCCCGACCCGCCTGTCTCTATGCTAATTGCATGTAAATATCTCCGGCTTCTTATAGTCCCTGCCACATATGACCCGTCAGCCTTTAAAGCAAGAGTGAATAGGCATTTTCTGGGCTCGCTCGTTCGATCGTAGACCTCATCTTACACTTACCATCAGGTGTGCTCGAGGTCAACAGCGGGCTTTAGTAATAAAAATAAAATGTAAATATTTTTACGTTATTGAACTTAGCTAACGACATTTAGTTGTCAAGTAATATCACCCCCTTAACATGATATAACTTGCGTGGAATTAACACGGTCGAGGAAAATGTATTGATTGTTTATCTATATTCGTAGGTTTATGTCACTGTAGCAGTTTCAAGACTTTGAAGTTTACTGGCTTAGGTATTGTTGTCAAATTATAATAATGTTTATAACGAGACCACAAGATCCACACTAATAATAATGTGATTACCGTAACAATTTTATTTACAAACTATGTTAATTCTTATATTATATTATGAGTATTTGTAGTACCTACACTAATTTCGCCCTCCCCATTTCAATTAAAGATTGTAAAGTCCTTCCAAAGGTTGTCTGGAAGATATCGCTCTCAGGGATAAGACCACCATTGTAACCAAAGTTTTATTAAGAGTTATTTAAGTGTTTTTAAATTTTTGGTGTATGATAAAGTATATTCTATTTATCTATACTTAAATTTACAGATTTTAGTATAGAACTTTATTTCTAATTTTGTTTCTGATAAGGAGCTCCTCTAAGTTATCTCACTATGGGGCTTTCCTCATGCCTGTTAGCTATAACACTTAAAAGGCTATTGCAAAATTAATTTTAATATATTTTCCTTGACGTCATATTGACCAAGTACAACGGCTATTTAGAACTGATGACTTTTACCTAGAGGCTTGTTATTTTTAGACTTGAATACGGTGCGTACAACTGGACACTCTCAAGTTTCAGTTTATTTTTCCCCTGATTAACTCTTAGGGGAATCCAGGCATGATGTTATGTCATTGCTTGTAATCCGGGTCAAAGAACAGTCAGCAGCATTGACGTGGCTCGAAACGGCCTTTGCCTGCCGGGGTTGCGGAAATGTTCTAACTAGATACCACGGCCCCGGAACTCATGTGTACCAGAAGGAACGGAATATGTTTTTAGTTAGTAGAAGTTTGACATTCCCTTCCGCGCCACACAGAGCGGCAGGAGTTCATAAATGATCTTCCCTCCGACTAAAATTAATTCTCTAACAAGGTTTTCTATAAATTGGTATCATCATAATATAGCATTGATGTAAAGTAATTTAATGACACTGCAAGGTAGTCATACCTTGCAGTGTTTGTGTGTGATTAGGGTTGCCAGGTCCTCCAACCTCAGAACCAGACAGACCTGCCAGTTTGGCCGGACATTTGTGTGAAAAGGCTTGAAACTTTCAATTATTAACGATTTTGTGTCTTAGTATATTAATACGACAAAAATTGTGTCTTTTATTGTTGAAATAGCCTTCTTAAGGTGATTGGTCAAAATTTAAAAAGCCGGACGCCGATTTTGACCGGACACGCATCCAAAAAGCCTTACTATGTCCGGCTTTATCCGTTCGCCTGGCAACGCTATGCCAGATGACAAAAACGTCTTCAGTGCACGTAGACACGATCAAGCACTAGATTTGCCCGTGTGGTTTTTTCACCCCGTTCTTTTGTATACTTATGGCCTGAATTTAAACAGTATTGTAGTTTTTGTTGCTTTCTTATATAAGATAAGTACCAGTTGTGACAAGTTTTAGCACCTAGATAGATAAAATTAACTAGACATATTTATTCAAAGTAAAACGAAATACATTATACAGAATAAGTAAAAATAAACTCAAGTATCTGTTTAACGTATCATTAAGGTGTACTAACACTACTAACTATAAAATTAAACTATTAGCACATCGGACTACAAGACAAACGGCGATGCGCCATCGTTACATGGTGGACATCCCACCCATACGCACGAAACGTTTTGGGAATACTTTCATTGTGCATACGGCTAAGGAGTGGAATTCCCTGCCGGAGTCTGTGTTTCCTGATCGCTATAACCTGGGAGTCTTTAAGTCAAGAGTGAATAGGTTACTTCTAGGCAAGCGTGTTCCATCTTCGACCACATCATTGCTAAACATCAGGTGAAATTATGGTCAAACGCAAGCCTATCAACTATAAAAAAAAAAACATAAAACTTCTGACGGGGCTGCGGGAATGATCTAACGAGATACTGCGGCCCCCGAACGCAAGGCCAACTGAAGGAACAGCGTGGGTTTTTAGTTAGTACAAGTCTGACACTCCCTTCCGCTCTAACTAGCGGGAGGAGTCATTTAAAGATATTGCCATCGAATAAATCATAAATATTAAACACTAGCTTCAGCCTGGGAGGTAAATCGCGTAAATCCCGATTCCGTGGGTTTTTCGGGATAAAAACTATCCTATATCCTTACCAGGGTCCTGAACTATTCTCAGGCCAAATTTCATCTAAATCGGTTCAGCGGTTTAGGCGTGAAAGATAACAGACAGACAGACAGAGTTACTTTCGCATTTATTATATTAGTATACTAGTACTCACGCGGGGCTTCGCTCCCGTGGATCCTATCACGGTAAAAACATAACTCTCCTTTTTTGCAGTCGCGTAAAAAGTAGCCTATAACCTTCCTCAAGCTTCAAGCTACTTCCATACCAAATTTCATCCAAATCCACCCAGTACTTTCGAAGATTAGCGCGTTCAAGCAAACAAACAAACTTTTCCGCTTTATAATATTAGTATAGATGGATGGCTCAGCTATTAACTATTTAACGTGAATAGACTACTGATCTGAAGGTTGTGGACGTGCTTCATTTTAGACCACGTTATCGCCTACCATCAAGTGAGATGGGTGGTGAAATAATAAAAAATGTTCAGATAGGCAGTTGGCCTAGCAGCCAACCAGAACAGTCTGGAGATACACGCTAGGAGAGTTGAATCTGCAGCCGCTCTTGTTTGACAGCATCATTAACACCTGCCTGTCAAGTTTGCACCCAATCACAACAGTTCGTCCTATCATTCATTAGCTACCCACTACGCGGTCACGTGTCGCCGACGACTGTACCTCCCCTCTACTCCTGCATGTCACCGCTACCCCAGCTTTACGTAACAACCACCTAGTGGTAGACGGAAATCTGTACACATTACGATGGTTATGCGTAAGTCTCATATTCAGGGCGAGTTTAGTGTCGTTAATCCGGCCACAAAGAAATTAAAATATTTTCTTTAGTTCTGTCAACCGTTTGGAGATGATGGAAGCAGAAAGCACGTAGATATTTTGCAGCATATACGTTGTACAAGGCCTTCTTCCCCATTGGCAGCAGTACCTTGGAGTGTGGCTGACCAAATAAAGAAATACGTTTTGTTCAGTTACTGTATTTCAAAATATTCATCATTATAATTAGCTCTTCCCCAAGTCCAGCACCCTAATCATGCTAGCAATGAAATTGTAAATTGTTTAAATTAATTTCTGTATTACGCAATTAGAATAAAAATCATTTTCCAGCGGTGACACGACTGCAAACTATTCTGGTTCGATTCTTGCACTGGAACTGATCTTTTTATGGCCTACAAGTAGTTATTCCGGGTCTGGATGTTTGTAAAAATTTACTTACGATACAAGAGAAGTTTCTAGTTGTTGTGTCAATGATTTTATAACAAGAGAAATATCTACAAAAGTCGTTATGGTACAGATCGGCATCAACCCCGGGCTGTTCGCGGCGTACAAGGGGCACCACTACGCCGGCCCCGGGAACCACTTCTGGAAGTGCCTGTACCTGTCCGGCCTCACCAGGGAACAGATGAGCGCCGACGAGGACTATAAGGTTTGTACGAACATCATAATTATAATTTGTAATTGTTACACGTAACGCTTCCATCATCGGACTACAACACAAACGGCGATGCGCCATCGTTACATGGTGGTAATTCCACCCATACTCACAAAACGTTTTGGGAAAAGTTTCATTGCGCGTATGGCAAAGGATTGGAATTCTCTGCAGCAGTTTGTGTTTTCTGATAGCTATAACCTGGGGGTCTTTAAGTCAAGAGTGAATAGGTTATTTCTAGGCAAACGTGCTTTATCTTCGACCACATCATTACTTACCATCAGGTGAGATGGCGGTCAAACGTGAGCCTATTACCAATAAAAATAAAAATAAAGTTAGATCAGTACGGATTGTGAAATTCTCTTGAAAAGAGGCGTTGACCTCTGAGATTAGTTTCGGTGTTTCTTCTCAGGGCAGGCAGTTAGGAAACGCTGACCTCATCTAGTTTAACTTAAAAGTGTTATTTATAACCAATTTGCAAAATACTTTATAACCTGTCATTGTTATTTAATGGGAGGGTTTTCGTATTAATAAGACGCTTTAAAATAACGGGACACAATTTTAAAAACCCCGCTTCCATGGAGTAATGGTTAGTATTTTCCTTAAGATTGCAAAAACTAGACTAAGAAGGGTTATCCATTATGTGCAGAGATAATCTGCAAAAAAGATTGGTGTGCACGAGTGCATTCGCTTTGCACAGCGTGGTGCACTTTCTAGAGTTCTATGTCCGACTTTGAATTTTATTTTCATAGTTAGTCTATTAAATTTGTCGTTCACTTTGAATGATTGTTGCTATTTTTTCTATAATTCCAATTTGAATTGAACCAAGGTAAATGCACTTTCAGTGTGACTGGGCCGTAGCGCAGTTTTTTTGTCAACTCGTGGGTAACTGTCGGCCGGAGAAAATGTTCTAACAGAGCATTGAGAATCATACAATCACACAGTGTGCGGCAAAATTGTAGAATCTGTATCATTTATTTACTAAGAATGTAAGGAATGAAGGCGTTATTGTTACTGAAATAAAATAATTGATGGATGAGTCCAAAATGAACAGATCAACTAACAAAATATGGGGATTTTAATTTTAATATGAGCCTTACCTACAAACTGCCTTGTTTCCGGGCCACTTTGAATTAAAGTAAAAGTATGCTGTAGTATTTAAAGATCATTAATTTTTTTTCAGTTTTGTTCTTCTGCAATATTGCTGTGTTTTATGAGATCCTAAATGTAACCATTTTCTAAAAAGTTCATGGTAATAGGTATGGCAACTTGATAGAAATAGCAAACACGTAGAAACTATGAAATAAGTGATTTTGTAAAAGAATGATTTCCGTTAAGTTTAATTTATATTAAACTTCAAGTCCAAATATTAATTAAAAATGCTGCTTTTTCAATGTTATAATTTTAAAATACCAGGACTTTGAATTCGATGCAATAGACTGACATTTTTGGTGTTGTAAGATAATGACGACTACAAAATTGTGATGTAACTAAATTAATCGGTTCGGGAATAAAATCGAAGAACGATGTAAACAATTTGTCACTATTATGGGTATGGTAGCATTATTTTAAAAAGTGACATTCGCTTATGTCAGCGAATTCAAAATCCTGGTATAGTAAGTAATACATATTTGACTACTGCTAATAGTGCGGCAGTCGTTTACAAACAACATTAGGCATTCGTACGTCTCGCTATTACCTTGTATTTACATACACGTCGCCGTTTGAATACAAATAACCATGTGATTATGGGTTTGGGATGACTCAAAACTGAAATAAATAACAATTCATTTTGTTGTGAAGATTCCAAACATAATGGTTATTATTTCATTTCCAATCTGTCTTTATTACTTAGGTTTAATAAAATTTCTCATGCCGTATCTGTTATTTGCTAAGACTCTTAATGTATGATGTTTAGACACGGCCCGGGATAGCCGACTACAGTGACAAAGTCGATTCCCGTTTTGCCAAATTTTCGACTAGAAACAATCACAACCCAGGCACAACATATATTTTAGTATGTCTAGTCCATTGTGTTAAGGTAGTTTCTAATATCAGATTTTGCCCACGTCTTTAGTTTTTTAGGTTCAACACTTTAATAAATAATAAAATTATAATTAGGTCTTTAAGTCAAGAGTGTGCTCCATCTTCGACCAAATCATCACATACCATCAGGTGAGATTGTAGTCAAACGCGAGCCTATTATCAATAAAAATATAAAAATACTCCATCACATAATTCAATATAAAACAAACTGTGCTATACAGCTTTAAGAAGAAGGTTTCTATGTACATACATGCATATTATTATTATTTTTAACTTTTTTTTTAATAAAGAATGCTAGCAATGTGGGTAGAATTCACATTACTAGCAACCTTGTTAACCCCTCCAATTAAGCTAAATATACTTATAATCTGCATTGGGTTCACAGCAATAGTGTAACGGGTGGGGTTCGAACCCGTGACTCCTCTATCACAAAACCTAAGGCATTAGGTTATTAACGCTTCAAGTGTTAGCTAGTTATTTATAAACAACTCCAGTCTTTCAACAGGCATACTATACATCATCATTGATCAGATGACTGTAATATTTAAGTTTCTCAGGGGAATCATTGATGCACCTGACCTGCATAATGAGGTCTGCAATCTGTTTCACAGACAACTACTGTGCTCATAGAAAACAACGCCTTCTGGCTGTTCCCAGTCGCCGTACAGTTGCACACCTCAAGCCGCGTATTCCTCTGACATAGGCGCTCTTAACGCTCTCTTGGATTCGAAACACAGATTTAGATATGTTTGCAGATGAATAGAAGATAATAATGTCAGAATGTTTGAATTTTTGTGAGATGAATGTGGTAAATAAATGATATTAAATATTGTAATTGGTTTCGCAGTTCTATTTCAATAAATAAACCACGTCCTCACAAACCATCCCTCGTTCCAGCTGCTGAACTTCGGCATCGGTTTCACGAACATGGTGGCCCGGCCGACAAAGGGCAGCGCCGACCTGACGCGACGCGAGATCAAGGAGGGCTCCGCAATCTTGCTGGACAAGCTGCAGACCTACCGGCCCAAGGTGGCCGTCTTCAACGGGAAGCTCATATACGAGGTGTTCTCAGGGAAGAAAGACTTCTGCTTCGGCAAGCAGCCCGACACCATCGCCGGGACTAATACTGTGAGTACTCGCAGGTCTCTGAATCAGTCAACACTTTTACTTGCACTAGTGGTACATGCTTTTGAAGCAAGGATTGTTATGGTTCCGAGGACACAAGTTATAGATAGGTACAGTTAGCAGAGACAAAAGAAATATCTTCTCGCGTTACTTGAGTCTTTTGAGGCATTGTATACTCAGTCGACATCAGTATCTGCTTAAAGGCAGAGTAAGCTCAGCGTCAGTTTATTTATTTATTTATTTACACTTCATGCACATAAGTACAAAGGTGGACTTATATAATATAAAAATAAAAATAATAAAACAAAAGACGAATACAACAATACATACCAAAATGGTAGAGTGTACAAGGATTCTTTTATATTTGTATACGCAAGTACTTACAACGTAATGAATATAACGTTGGTCTGTAGCATTGGTTGGTCTGTAGTCCAGTTAAACCTATTGTCAAACCAGTCGGAAATAAAACGTCGCGACAAACACGTCTATTTTTAAAAAATCCTGCAATTCAAAATAACCTTATTGCCTTAAAAATATGGTCCTTCGAGCCAAAAATATGGTCCTTCGAGCCGGATTCAAGTCGTCGATTGTAAATACCTGAATGGTGTATCCAGTGTATAGTATAAAGCCGTGACCCAGCCCCGTGTCCGCAGTACATGTGGGTGATGCCCTCGTCGTCGGCGCGCTGCGCCCAGCTCCCGCGCGCGGCGGACAAGGTCCCGTTCTACGCGGCGCTCAAGAAGTTCCGCGACTACCTCAACGGGCTGCTGCCGCACCTGGACGACGCCGAGCTCGTGTTCCCCGACAACACCAGCCGCCGCCCGCAGGAGGAGATGGAGATACGACGGTACGTACCGACTCCTTAGGGGGAACTAAATACTTCCTCACACATGTTGTAGCCACAAAACACTGCTATACTAAAGTATTTCACTAAAAGTGGTTATCTTGAGAGGTAGAAAACGTATAACCCACACTTTTATCCACGAAATGACATTATAAGCAAAAAAACGGACGCGTATATACATTTATGATAGTACAGAAGACAAACAGCTATTAATGGCGACCAGCTAACAATAATTGCGATGCCTCTTTTTCAATGTGCCATAGCGCTAAAATATCAAAGTCTATGAAATGTGTGTTGTACGTTTCTAAAAAGAATAAATATATAGAATGTATACATTTCGGCTTGTTGTTATTGGATGTATGGATGGTTGTTATATAAATGTACTTTTGTAGATGTGGGGAGTTTAGAATGTGGCTGGTATAACTTCCATTAGGATCGATAAAACATTGTTAACTTAGTCGATGCATAGGCGAGCCGTCATTGGCCGCAGAAAGTATCTACACAAATTAAACGAACAATTCAACAGTTTAATTTTGTAACTGTTTACAAAATCAAAGTAATTTTGACTGATTGTGATTCCGACGGATTTAGTTCGGTCACACTCTTCTATTATTTTGATATCTTGAACACGCTACAATAAATTGCATTTAAGTAGCATAGGAATAGCCATTTTACATAGGTCGACTCTTTGCATTATATTAAATGCTAGAAAGTGATAACTAACTACAGGTGGTTTGCTATCAGGGTTTTGCTATCTTCAGCAAAACGCAAAAGGCTAAGTCAACCTCGGCTCCCCGATGCGCCGCCTAGGCGTTCGAGCCGCTGTGAAACATCAGTACCTACTGCCTTGATGGTATCAGTTATCCGCTGAAACAAAGCAATGGCTTGTCACTAGTGCAGCTAAAGTGCCACACATTAATTTTAAATGCAGTAACATTTTGAAGAGAGCTCAGTAATCAGTACTTTCTCGTAGCAACAATCGAAATGTGGATACAGGAGACTATAGGATTAGTTAGTAGTTTGCAGCGGGGTGTAGCACAAGTGACCCCGCCTGACAGACCCCGGGCAGCTCTGTGTGCTGCGTCAGTATGTCATGTCCTCTTCCGTAGTATGATAGATTTGTCACCAAACTGGCTCACGAGCATTCCAGACCGTCGTTAACTCCACAGTTCTCCACCTTGATCATATTAAATAACTCCAAAATAAAGTCATATTGATTGTAATGTTCTAACTTCACATCTGTGTTAGTTTTGTAACTAATTAATAAATTAACAGCAGACAAAATTTGTAAATGTATCTAGACGTTCCCCCTGTCCCGTTACGACACGCTGGCCTCTCCGTTTATTAAAGATTTTTAGTTGTTGTACTGATTGAACTTAGCCCATTTATTTCCAATTATTCGATTGTTTCAGCCAAGCCAGCAGGTAATATAACTCGCTGCCAGCTAACATTACTCTGACTAGTTCTCATTACAAGACATTCTCATATTAAACAGACGATTTGACATCAATAATGTTAGTTTGTTCCGCCACGGCGTCTAGGTAGGTCAGTGCAGGCGTAGAGAGCTCGCTGTGTCCTGCACACCGCTACAACTGTTGGAATGCGCGGTAGTGCGGTAGCTGTAGGCATTGATGTCAATCTGTGGACGGGTTGAGTCGGACCGGCACGTCTTGTGTTCTGTAGGCGAACGTTACACTTACTAAGTTACGGCCAAAAGCAAAACAGCTAACTTCTATACCTACAGGTTTCTTTTTACCGTTGTGTTAAGTTTTGTATTGTTATCAAGTTATGAATCTCGTGACTTTTAGCCGTGACGTAGTACCGATGACTCGCATGACGTCACGACCGCCATCGTCTGTTGGCGCCGTGCGGGTCGTCAAGTGCTGCTTGAGTAGATTCACAGCATCCGCGTCCCGGCGCACCTCCCGTACATGTGATGCATGACAGGCTGCGTAGGCCGGACGTGTCGGGCTGATTCAACCCTGAACAAGCTCTCTGGGATTAAGGCAGTTGTCCGACCGCCGACGACGAACGAGTAGCGACTAGAGCTAGCAACTGACAACGAGTTGGCGAGCAGCGAGCGTGTACTTACAATAGTTTTGTCGCTGAGCTGTAAGCGAGTGCGACGGGAGATTATTCGCGTCACTCGCTAATTGGTCCGCTGGAACGGCTAGTTGGTCTATGGGCGAGAGTTTTGACCGCCAAACGAGCATTGCTGAGCTAGTATTATCTTTGACAGCTCTTGTCGCTCAGCAACAAAACTAGTGAAGTGAGTCGTCGCCGGCAGTGTGAACAGTCAGAGAGCAACTATTAATATATGCATCTCTTTCGTTTACACGGAATGTATATTTTATTGTGCGTTTCTTGAGCGAGTAAATCGCCGATAGTTAGTCGTTTACTCGCCGGCAGTCGGACAAGTGCCTAAGTTTGGTGACAAATATATATACACAGTCATAGTGGGTCACGTAGCCGCTAGTGTGGCACCAGGGGGTAGGCGGTAGGAGTAGGCAGCAGCCCTCGGGGCGCGCAGTGAGTGAGCGAGCACGTTGCAGACTGACGATGGAGCCGGAGCCGGGGGACACCATCATCCTGGAGGACGGCACGGAGGTGCCTCTGAAGAAGAAGCGCGGCCGCCCCAAGAAGGTGAAGCTGGAGAACGGGGAGCCCGCGCCCCCCACTCCCCGCCAGCCGCGCCAGCCCCGCGCTCCCCCCTCGCTCGACCAGCCTGACCAGCCGCCCAAGAAGAAGAGGGGCCGCCCCAAGAAGATCCGCCCCGAGGAACAGCAGTTCCTCATGCAGCATCAGCAGCATCAGCAACAGCAACAGGTCAGTGCTCATGACAACACCTCTCATTTTACAGACTGCATCTTACTCAATTGTCTTCTCATTTCATTTGAAAGGGAACAGCCTTGTCATAGCATATGATAAATACACTTTCGTACCACTTGCTCAAAAAAGTGACATTCTATGCCACAAAAAGCGAACATAACAATAGTCATTTTTAATCTGCTAAAAACAGGGAAAGAAAATTGAACTGAATTTCATTCATCCTCTAGGGGGAGAATGTGATTTAAATTTGGAATACTTACCGAAATTTATACTGAACTACATCTGTGTTTACACCATTGAGTTTGTATATAAAGCATTATACATCTTTTTGAAAAAGGAATACGCATTTATTATGCAGTTATGATTATTAAATAAAATTACGAAAACCGACATGGCCGTATGAGCTTGATGCCTTTGCTTTTCCGACAAAAAATATTAGTCTAGGAATTTGCAAGTTCCTCAGACGCAAGAACAGAGAAATACTCAAATCAACTCATCAACAATAAATGTACCAAACAAAAATGTAACTCTCTCTATCAATAATTGGACCAATGTTTCGAATGTTAACTTTTACTTTTAATTGTCATTATTTTTAATAAATACTTATCTCATATTATTATTGTGTTAATTTTTTCGCAAATGGTACGAAAAGTAGAGTATTTTCCTCGGTGATAAAGCTGTCTTAGTCTTGGGTGAATTTAAATCCCTCGCTACACTCGGGACTCGTCTTAAATCCCTCGCTTCGATCGTGATTTAAGTTTTCAACACCCTCGCTACGCTCGGGAGTAAACCTCGAGTCCTTCGTTACGCTCGCGATTTAAATCGTCACCCGCGACAGAAGACACTGCTTTATCCCCTTGGTTAATAATCTACTATTATTTAAAATATACATCTAATTTGAATAATAAATTCGAACTGACATTCGAAACATCCAGCCCATAAAATATTAGAATTTTAATAACTTCCTTTGAGTTGAAAACTGCTGGCTACCTTACCTCTTACTCCGTTTTGTACCTCTGATCATCTCTCATATTCGCTGCTTTTACAGCTACGATTTTTAACTAGGAGCTTCTTAAAAAGTTTCAAAGCTCCTTTGGCACCTTTATGCAGCTAACACATGAATAGCCAACCTTATCTCACGTTTACCGCTGGCTACATTACCTGTTACTCGTTTTGTACCTGGTCACCAATTTTAACAGTTATCTCCCTTAGTAGCTGCTTTTACAGTTACGATTCCTTCACAAAAATCTTGAATGCTCCTCTGACAGCTATATGCTATATGTGACGTGTTCCTCCATGGCGCAGCAAACCAACGCGCTGGTGCAGCAGAGCAGCGGGCTGTCTGGGCTGCAGCCCATCCAGGCGCACGGGCCGCTCCCGCACGAGCAGGCCTACCTGGCCGGCGCGGACGGCTTCTCCCCGCAGGGCTCGCTGCTCTACCCGCACCAGCAGCACCAGCAGCTCACCAACGACTCCGGGAACTACTTCCAGCAGCAGCCGCCCAACTCAGGTATGTGGCTGACGACTCTAACGCTATAATCTCCATAATACGTGTAGCAAAATCGTTATACCTAATTGAAGAAGTGAAGTTACATAAATCATGGTTGTATGTCTTATTTTGTCTGCTTGTTCTGATGTTTTCAGTTTTTATTCCAAGGTTAAGAAATACTAAAAAGTTACGAACATTGAAAAGGCCTTTTGTTGTATCTGCATATAGAGTATGTTAAATAATAACACAGGGCGTTCCCTTAAACTCGTTAATCTATATCATAAATAGATTAAAATAAAAATATCAGCATAGGAAAATAAGCATAAAATAATCCGAATTAAAAAAAAACTAATTAATTGACAATAAATTTGAAACCTCCTGTTTAAAATCAAAATAGTTGCGCAGAACAGTACCTAGCGTAGCCCAAATCGGCACGCAGTGGTAGACACCCACGGCGTCGGACGTCGGCCGACGATCTCCGGCCACCGTAGGCGCGGGCATGCGGACAGCGAGTAAAGGGCAACTCGCTGTCCGACCATGGACCATGCCCGGGTCGACGGCGCGTCGTGTTCCACGCGCGCCTCAAAGGGCGTCAGCAACATGACGAGGCCCCCCCGTAGAGGGCCGAAGCCTGCCGGGGTCGCGGGACTTATCCCATTACCGTGACCCCGGAACGTAAAGGGTTATTGAAGGAACACCGTGGATTTTAGTCAGTAAAAGTTTGACAGTCCCTCCCACCCTGCCCGGGGTGGGAGGACTTATTTGATAATTTTACCACGCTAAAAAAAAAAGCCCAAATCGGCAACGTCGCACACGATGCCGAGCATCTCACGAATACTCACGAAACCGTTACGAGCACAGAAGTGTCAAACAGATACGAGTACTCCACTCACGGAACACGTACACGAATTTATTTTACTAAAAAATTATTTATTGTTAATTTTATCTAAAAAATAATGTACGGCTAATAAATAGTGTGCAGTTAAGTTTTGAGAAAGGTTCATTCATTTATTTAAACCACAGTTTAGGCTAGGATTTAAATGATAATGACGGTATTACACGTTAGCAAGTGAATGTTTTCTCCAATAACAGAAATTTAAAAACTTTTACTTTATGCAGTTGCCTTCGTAATACTTGCGTTTATTCATAGCAATCGTGTAACGTCACAGTAGTAACACGTTCGTTGAACGGCGTACTCCCTGAGTATAAAAGCAGTTTTAGGAAAGAGTGGGCCTTCTGAACTTATGAATTTTGTGACACAGTCGTTTAGTGTTTCATGTTTTCGAAATGTTTTAGGTATTATGATACATTTAAATAATGTTAAAAACTTACCTAGATTTTGAACAGCTCAATATGCTGACCTCCGACTCATACTTAACAGGCGGCCGGCTCTTCTAGTGCTTGAACCGGGCTCCTCCTCAAAATGCCTTAGCACGTTCTCTTGCTGCCGCACACAGATCACTGGTCGGGGGCCACCAGAACGACGTGGCACTACCGGTTCATTGTTACGAATACGCACCAGGGCACTCACAATAACACGAGAATTCCGCGGTTGATGTGCATTGGGGTACCTCTCAGAATACATCCTCAGAGCGCGTGCACCATCATAATTACACTCAGCATAAATGAGCACTGAACTGATAATGTGTCATTTTTCACACAAGAAAAACGCAAAATGTTGCAATGCGAAATTAATGCGCGTCCGATCAGCGCGTGAGATTAGTTCCGAAAAAATTAGGGGGACATTCGGGGGTAGGAGGACGGGGTTCTAAGCACATCAATTAGATCGCCGCACACCGTCATTCGTAAATAAATTGCGACATTGCCGTCCTTCAAATACGCGTGTACAGAGTGTTCCTTTTACGTATCAATTTAACATTTTTAGTGAATATTTTAATATAAAAAAAAAAAACATTTTGTTTTCGAATGGTTATATTGTTTTTAGCATGTATGGATACTATACTATTGCGGGTTAACGGGAACGCCCTCTGTTAGTTAACATACTATATTTTGTATTGTTTAGGATGTGTATTAGAGCTACACGTGCAGAAGAGGGAATTAAGAAAACCCGGCTAGTGGACTTAACAGGATGTCAAAAACTGGCTAGTGGACTTAGTGAAGGAAATTGTTGTGGAAACAGGAATGTACTTCGATAGCCAATAAATAAGGTGTGTTCACAGAATTGGAGCACAAGTTGATAACCCATTTATTTGGTTGTGTAGTAGAAGTCGTTTATACGGATTACAGTAGGGCTTTTGATAGAATCGACCACAATATTCTTAGGACAAAGCTTTTAAACAGGGATCTCAGAGGTAATCTGCTGCATTGATTTACTTCATACTGTGAAAATAGATCTCAAGCTGTCATTATCAGTAATTAAACGTTAAATTAGGTCTCAGATCTTAGTGATATTTCTGAAGGTTCCTTAATGGACCTTTACTTTTTATTATCTAAGTAAGCTACATCGACTTGTGTTTCAACAACTCAAAGGAGATGACTAGGAATTGTAGAAAATTGTGTCCCAGACAGTACAGAGATGAAATCTGTATCATTTAAAGTTATTAAAGTTATTTAAAATTATATCTTCTACTAGTATTTGCGTGTTGCGCGAGGTGCAAGCACCTCGCGTGCTTGTGAAGAAAACTAAAGCATTGCCCCTCTAAATCAAGTATTTGCGTGTTGCGCGAGGTGCAAGCACCTCGCGTGCTTGTGAAAAAAAAAGAGAAAATGGGGGGGGTTTAGTATTTGCGTGTTGCGCGAGGTGCAAGCACCTCGCGTGCTTGTGAAAAAAACTAAAGCATTGCCCCTCTAAATCAAGTATTTGCGTGTTGCGCGAGGTGCAAGCACCTCGCGTGCTTGTGAAAAAAAAAAAAAAAAAAGAGGGGGGGTGATGGGGGGGGGGGGTTGCACAATTATTTCGACTAAAGCATTGCCCCTCTAAATGAATCTGAAAAAAAAAATGTTCCAAGTCTCTTAGATTCCGAGATCCGCCTAAAGAGGGGAGAAGGGGGGCGGGGTGGGACTTTGAAAAATGGTTTTTACTTTACCGAGCCTCCTCTATACGAATCCGTAAAAAGAAAAAAATACGGGTCTCGTAGTTTCCGAGATACGATAGGGGGGGGGGGGGGGGGAGAAGGGGGGGGAAAAGTGGAGGTTTGGCACTTTTCCCGTTGGTTTGAGAGTTACTTGTTTACGAATCTGTCAAAATATACCCACCTCCCCATCCACCATCTGGGAGAACAATTATGTCAATGAGTCAGTGAGTGGTAATTTAGCTTTATATAATATATATACTAGTATTTGCGTGTTGCGCGAGGTGCAAGCACCTCGCGTGCTTGTGAAAAAAAAAAAAAAGCTGGGGGGGTGATGGGGGGGTTTAGTATTTGCGTGTTGCGCGAGGTGCAAGCACCTCGCGTGCTTGTGAAAAAAACTAAAGCATTGCCCCTCTAAATCAAGTATTTGCGTGTTGCGCGAGGTGCAAGCACCTCGCGTGCTTGTGAAAAAAAAAAAAAAAAAAGAGGGGGGGTGATGGGGGGGGGGGGTTGCACAAGTATTTCGACTAAAGCATTGCCCCTCTAAATGAATCTGAAAAAAAAAATGTTCCAAGTCTCTTAGATTCCGAGATCCGCCTAAAGGGGGGGGAGAAGGGGGGCGGGGGGGGGACTTTGAAAAATGGTTTTTACTTTACCGAGCTTCCTCTATACGAATCCGTAAAAAACAAAAAATACGGGTCTCGTAGTTTCCGAGATACGATAGGGAGGGGGGAGAAGGGGGGTGAAAAGGGGAGGTTTGGCACTTTTCCCGTAGGTTTGAGAGTTACTTGTTTACGAATCTGTCAAAATATACCCACCTCCCCATCCACCATCTGGGAGAACAATTATGTCAATGAGTCAGTCAGTGAGTGAGTGAGTGAGTGAGTGGTAATTTAGCTTTATATAATATAACTAGTATTTGCGTGTTGCGCGAGGTGCAAGCACCTCGCGTGCTTGTGAAGAAAACTAAAGCATTGCCCCTCTAAATCAAGTATTTGCGTGTTGCGCGAGGTGCAAGCACCTCGCGTGCTTGTGAAAAAAAAAGAGAAAATGGGGGGGGTTTAGTATTTGCGTGTTGCGCGAGGTGCAAGCACCTCGCGTGCTTGTGAAAAAAACTAAAGCATTGCCCCTCTAAATCAAGTATTTGCGTGTTGCGCGAGGTGCAAGCACCTCGCGTGCTTGTGACAAAAAAAAAAAAAGAGGGGGCGTGATGGGGGGGGGGGGTTGCACAATTATTTCGACTAAAGCATTGCCCCTCTAAATGAATCTGAAAAAAAAAATGTTCCAAGTCTCTTAGATTCCGAGATCCGCCTAAAGGGGGGAGAAGGGGGGCGGGGTGGGACTTTGAAAAATGGTTTTTACTTTACCGAGCCTCCTCTATACGAATCCGTAAAAAGAAAAAAATACGGGTCTCGTAGTTTCCGAGATACGATAGGGGGGGGGGGGGAGAAGGGGGGGGAAAAGTGGAGGTTTGGCACTTTTCCCGTTGGTTTGAGAGTTACTTGTTTACGAATCTGTCAAAATATACCCACCTCCCCATCCACCATCTGGGAGAACAATTATGTCAATGAGTCAGTGAGTGGTAATTTAGCTTTATATAGTATAATATAAAGAATTGTAGTAAGAATTGTTGTAAGTAGTGGACAAAAGTTATAAAGAAGTTGACTTTGTCTCTTGGTTTTTATCATAATTACACAATGTATTCATATGGTTATAATTTCATGTGTTATATAGAATAATGTGTATACATTTGTCTCATTTTCGAGGACTTAAATAAATAAGGCATACGATACAGCTGACCATGTTCCAAGCCGCTAAAAGATAATGAGCGGACATTAAGAGATGTGAGACACGAAAGTGAAGTGGTGTTGTTGGGTGGTGTAGGCATGGAGTCCCCGCTGGACGTGTCGACGCCGGGCATGCTGGGCGGCATGGCGCGCGGCTACGCCTCCCCGGGCGGCTACGCCGCGTCCCCGCGCGGCGTGTACGCCTCGCCGCGCTCGCAGGGCTACTCGCCCTCGCCCGCGCGCCCCGCCGGCACGCCGCAGCCCCAGGTACCTCACTACTCTTGTACACGCCGATTCTATTGACAATAGGATTGACTTAGCGCCATATTGTCACGTAATAGCTGTCTAATCGAAACAGTTGGGTAGAGTGAGCAAAACATGAATTTATTAAAATATTTAGCAAAAAAAATGTAACTTCTTTCTTTATTTTATCAATAAAATATTTTGTTTTTTAATAATTTGGAAATAACTACTTTGCAATCTGTATTTTCCAAGTGAAATTTGACAGATAGAAGTCATTGAAGTTCCCAGTCTTATTTGAATTGCATAGTACTACTGATTTCGCAAACAATTTTGCGAATATAAATATAACGAATTCTAGCGATGATTGAAGAAATTGCGATAGACAGGCCAGATAGCTAATAGAATGTGGTAGCAGGAGCAGAGCATGCTGCACCAGTTCCCGGCGAGCCCGGCGGCCTTCCCCGCGCCGTCCCCGCCGCGCGCCGGCTCGGGCTACGGCTCCCCCGCGCCCCGCGCCGCGCCCTTCAGCGGCCGCTCGCCGCTCTACGCGCACAGCCCCGCCTCCTACCAGCACCAGCAGCCACAGGTGACTCATCATTACAAACCTATTACTGACTACCTTCCCCGCGCCGTCCCCGCCGCGCGCCGGCTCGGGCGGCGGCTACGGCTCCCCCGCGCCCCGCGCCGCGCCCTTCAGCGGCCGCTCGCCGCTCTACGCGCACAGCCCCGCCTCCTACCAGCACCAGCAGCCACAGGTGACTCATCATTACAAACCTATTACTGACTACCTTCCCCGCGCCGTCCCCGCCGCGCGCCGGCTCGGGCGGCGGCTACGGCTCCCCCGCGCCCCGCGCCGCGCCCTTCAGCGGCCGCTCGCCGCTCTACGCGCACAGCCCCGCCTCCTACCAGCACCAGCAGCCACAGGTGACTCATCATTACAAACCTATTACTGACTACCTTCCCCGCGCCGTCCCCGCCGCGCGCCGGCTCGGGCGGCGGCTACGGCTCCCCCGCGCCCCGCGCCGCGCCCTTCAGCGGCCGCTCGCCGCTCTACGCGCACAGCCCCGCCTCCTACCAGCACCAGCAGCCGCAGGTGACTCATCATTACAAACCTATTACTGACTACCTTCCCCGCGCCGTCCCCGCCGCGCGCCGGCTCGGGCGGCGGCTACGGCTCCCCCGCGCCCCGCGCCGCGCCCTTCAGCGGCCGCTCGCCGCTCTACGCGCACAGCCCCGCCTCCTACCAGCACCAGCAGCCGCAGGTGACTCATCATTACAAACCTATTACTGACTACCTTCCCCGCGCCGTCCCCGCCGCGCGCCGGCTCGGGCGGCGGCTACGGCTCCCCCGCGCCCCGCGCCGCGCCCTTCAGCGGCCGCTCGCCGCTCTACGCGCACAGCCC
The DNA here is from genome assembly GCA_943138885.2 of Tholera decimalis. Classification (NCBI taxonomy): domain Eukaryota; kingdom Metazoa; phylum Arthropoda; class Insecta; order Lepidoptera; family Noctuidae; genus Tholera; species Tholera decimalis. Next base: position 832,319 of record OW964577.2, read on the forward strand.
CGCCTCCTACCAGCACCAGCAGCCGCAGGTGACTCATCATTACAAACCTATTACTGACTACCTTCCCCGCGCCGTCCCCGCCGCGCGCCGGCTCGGGCGGCGGCTACGGCTCCCCCGCGCCCCGCGCCGCGCCCTTCAGCGGCCGCTCGCCGCTCTACGCGCACAGCCCCGCCTCCTACCAGCACCAGCAGCCACAGGTGACTCATCATTACAAACCTATTACTGACTACCTTCCCCGCGCCGTCCCCGCCGCGCGCCGGCTCGGGCTACGGCTCCCCCGCGCCCCGCGCCGCGCCCTTCAGCGGCCGCTCGCCGCTCTACGCGCACAGCCCCGCCTCCTACCAGCACCAGCAGCCACAGGTGACTCATCATTACAAACCTATTACTGACTACCTTCCCCGCGCCGTCCCCGCCGCGCGCCGGCTCGGGCGGCGGCTACGGCTCCCCCGCGCCCCGCGCCGCGCCCTTCAGCGGCCGCTCGCCGCTCTACGCGCACAGCCCCGCCTCCTACCAGCACCAGCAGCCACAGGTGACTCATCATTACAAACCTATTACTGACTACCTTCCCCGCGCCGTCCCCGCCGCGCGCCGGCTCGGGCGGCGGCTACGGCTCCCCCGCGCCCCGCGCCGCGCCCTTCAGCGGCCGCTCGCCGCTCTACGCGCACAGCCCCGCCTCCTACCAGCACCAGCAGCCACAGGTGACTCATCATTACAAACCTATTACTGACTACCTTCCCCGCGCCGTCCCCGCCGCGCGCCGGCTCGGGCGGCGGCTACGGCTCCCCCGCGCCCCGCGCCGCGCCCTTCAGCGGCCGCTCGCCGCTCTACGCGCACAGCCCCGCCTCCTACCAGCACCAGCAGCCACAGGTGACTCATCATTACAAACCTATTACTGACTACCTTCCCCGCGCCGTCCCCGCCGCGCGCCGGCTCGGGTGGCGGCTACGGCTCCCCCGCGCCCCGCGCCGCGCCCTTCAGCGGCCGCTCGCCGCTCTACGCGCACAGCCCCGCCTCCTACCAGCACCAGCAGCCACAGGTGACTCATCATTACAAACCTATTACTGACTACCTTCCCCGCGCCGTCCCCGCCGCGCGCCGGCTCGGGCGGCGGCTACGGCTCCCCCGCGCCCCGCGCCGCGCCCTTCAGCGGCCGCTCGCCGCTCTACGCGCACAGCCCCGCCTCCTACCAGCACCAGCAGCCACAGGTGACTCATCATTACAAACCTATTACTGACTACCTTCCCCGCGCCGTCCCCGCCGCGCGCCGGCTCGGGCGGCGGCTACGGCTCCCCCGCGCCCCGCGCCGCGCCCTTCAGCGGCCGCTCGCCGCTCTACGCGCACAGCCCCGCCTCCTACCAGCACCAGCAGCCACAGGTGACTCATCATTACAAACCTATTACTGACTACCTTCCCCGCGCCGTCCCCGCCGCGCGCCGGCTCGGGCGGCGGCTACGGCTCCCCCGCGCCCCGCGCCGCGCCCTTCAGCGGCCGCTCGCCGCTCTACGCGCACAGCCCCGCCTCCTACCAGCACCAGCAGCCACAGGTGACTCATCATTACAAACCTATTACTGACTACCTTCCCCGCGCCGTCCCCGCCGCGCGCCGGCTCGGGCGGCGGCTACGGCTCCCCCGCGCCCCGCGCCGCGCCCTTCAGCGGCCGCTCGCCGCTCTACGCGCACAGCCCCGCCTCCTACCAGCACCAGCAGCCACAGGTGACTCATCATTACAAACCTATTACTGACTACCTTCCCCGCGCCGTCCCCGCCGCGCGCCGGCTCGGGCGGCGGCTACGGCTCCCCCGCGCCCCGCGCCGCGCCCTTCAGCGGCCGCTCGCCGCTCTACGCGCACAGCCCCGCCTCCTACCAGCACCAGCAGCCACAGGTGACTCATCATTACAAACCTATTACTGACTACCTTCCCCGCGCCGTCCCCGCCGCGCGCCGGCTCGGGCGGCGGCTACGGCTCCCCCGCGCCCCGCGCCGCGCCCTTCAGCGGCCGCTCTACGCGCACAGCCCCGCCTCCTACCAGCACCAGCAGCCGCAGGTGACTCATCATTACAAACCTATTACTAACTACCAAAACAACTCAATATATTTTATTTCACATAGGCCTACAAACGTCAGAAGTTAGTGCACGGTTCGAAATTGGTCATTTTCTATTAAGAAGTACCGTAAAGAAACTCCACAGTTACTCTTTTCAAATCTAAATAAGATTTTTACAACGTATCCATAAAACAAGCTACGCGATATTTGGCAAATGCTTGCACTGTTTGGATGGGCCTGCTCAAATCTGTGTGATTCTGTCCTCTAAAGGGCGCCACAGACATTAACCTACATGGTCTCATATGATTTGATCTATACAGATTGTATGGACTTTAAAAGAGACGTTGACCTCTGAGTTTGTTTCAGTGTTTCTCCTCAGAGTAATCAGTTAGGAAACACTGGCCTCATCTAGTTTACATTTAAGAAAAAAAGACGTGTGAAAGTGTTATTTATAACCTATTTGCAAAATAAACATCATTATTTCATTATTACACGTTAATTAGGTATGAGAAGACAGTATAGACCAATTAATACATCATAATGGAATTACAAATAAAAAATAAACAGAATAAGCCCTAAAATACTACCTTGGGGAACCCCAAAGGTCGTCTTTCTTTGGTCTGATCTGAGAACAGCCAATCGTCATGCGTTGAGTACGGTCTTGTTAGTAACTTTTGAAGAATTTCAGCTAGCTATATATATCTTACTAGCGACCCGCCCCGGCTTCGCACGGGTGCAATGTTTATATTAAATATACTATAGAATGTCTTTATATACATCGTTGACAGCCTTTTTGTCATTTGACATACATGCTCTCTTTAGTAATTACTCTTGAAAGTGCGACACATAATTTACCATGGGAAAAACATTCAACGCTCAAATCTAAGCAACATAGGCACGCGCGCCGCAACCGCTATGTCCTTGCATTTTAAATCTGTAATATCTTCAAAACTATTTATTCAAATTATATTCTGTAAAGGGCAATATTGATTTATATTAAATGCACAATGTATTTATGGTACTTAATTGGATAAGGATTAATGCTGTATTGCTTAAAATCGCTTCGTAAAATATGCTCGTATTTCTCGTAAAAAGTAAAGGATAAAAAATGGTTGTTGTGGGTTATCTATAAGAGACAGACGGATGCCAATCGAGGACTTTTTTGTTGACCTTTTTAAGGCATACAATACTGTAGTACATTATTTTGATCTATCTTGTAGGGTTCAGCCAGCGTTTGCAAAGCAAGCGCAAAATAATGTGTTTATTTGCGACATCACATTAGAAACCTCAAAAATTATCAGTGTTCCTCTACTATATTATGCATGTTATATACTTAAAAACCTTCCTATTGAATCACTCTTTCTATTGAAAGAAACTGCATCAAAATCCGTTGCGTAGTTTTAAAGATTTAAGCATACATAGGGACAGACACAGGGAAGCGACTTTGCTTTATACTATGTTAAGATAAGATAAATACTGTCTCTAATTTGCACAGATTGATATGAATGCAAACTGTGACAAAAGCCTTTGCAAGGTCACATTTTGTAATGACATAGAGACATAACTGTAAGCTCCCTTTTTGTTTTTAATCAATGTTGGGATAAACTCAATGAGATTTTATTCAAGGTGCAGTAGCTAGACAATCGATCTAAGTCACTTTGAAGCATCAAACAGTCGTCAATACTTTTTATAGCTTTGTACACTTTTAATATCGTTCATAATATAATATCTTTTGTTTTAATAATATCATTCATCTATACTAATATTATAAAGCGGAAAAGTTTGTTTGTTTGTTTGTTTGCTTGAACGCGCTAATCTTCGAAAGTACTGGGTGGATTTGGATGCAATTTGGTATGGAAGTAGCTTGAAGCTTGAGGAAGGTTATAGGCTACTTTTTACGCGACTGCAAAAAAGGAGAGTTATGTTTTTACCGTGATAGAATCCACGGGAGCGAAGCCCCGCGTGAGTACTAGTTTATAATAAAGTTCGAATGCTTAAAACAAGCACTAATATTGTTTATAAAGAACGTATACAACAAAGGACTCAAAATTGAGCCCTGCGGTACTCCGGTTGCGACAGAATCAGTTCCGAATTTAATTCCGTTAATAACAACATTATGAGTAAGTTTTGTTATGTAAGACGTGAACCATCTCAATAGATTACTTCAAATACTGTTAAAGGCAATTTTCGCAAAAGTAACTCGTGATTCACCTTGTCGAAAGCTTTTTGAAAGTCTATGTATACAAATTAATGTGAAAATGGTTATCTATATTCCCAAAAACAGTCATAACTGACTATTTTTATTGCTGGCATATTTCAGTGTAATTATATCGTAATTAGTATTAACTTTTTTGAGGAGATGATTACAAAACATGTGGTATGTTTTGTGTGACAGTTGCAATATTGCATTTTGAATGTGTCCCCAGCAGAGCCCGGCCCCGCAGGCGCGCTTCTCTCAGTCGCCGCACCCGCACCATCCACATCCCTATTCACACTCGCCCGCACCACAGGTAATTTATACTTATTAATATTAATAAATAACTAATAAAGTTGATTTCTTACGACAATTTTTGATACTGGTATTCCTAGAGTTCATACTCTGAAAAAATGAGAAACACTACTCGTCAGGGATGGATATTTTGGATTGAACAAAATTTCGTAATCAGCTTTCCGACTTTAAAACTACATGGATGCTGATGCTGAAAATATAGGTGTACGGTCCACCCGTACAATTAAGTAAGCAGTTTTGTACAGCGTGCGCAATTTACTTCAGTTCGCGTTCGGTCTTCGCCGCGTGTACTCACAATAATATCGTAGCAGTTCGATATCTTAAAATCATTATGTCATAAGTTATCAGTGTATCAATTAGCACTTTATCAATAAATCATTATAGATTATCACAATTTATCATTTAAAGTTGTCCCGTACAACTGTATGGTCCTTCGAGCCGGATATGAACCAGCGACCTATGGATTCTTTTTCAAATCCAAAATCCTGTGACGACGTAAAGTGTGTTTTCATCGTAATTTATGATAGTAGTATGAAATGTAGGATTTTGAGAGTGAAATGACCTTTCTTCAGCTTTTAAAGCGAGACTGAACAGGTATCTTCTGTGCTTGCTCGTTCCATTGTAGAGCTCATCTATCGCTTATCATGGCATGGGCAGGTAAGTCGGACGTAAAGAGTGGGTTCATCCAAGAAAAAAAAATTGGTTCTTTTTATAAAGAGAATCAGTAATGTGAGTCGAATTTACATTGCTAGCAATCTTGTTAACTCCTCCTATTAAGCTAAATATGCTTGTATCGGTGTCGTTCCAAGTTTTGAAAGATGTGGTGTCGTGTTCCAGTCGCAGGCGCGGCCGTTCTCCCGCTCGCCGGCGCCGGGGGGCGGCACGGTGGCGTTCCCCGCGGCGTCCCCGGCGGCGCTGCACAGCTACACGCCGTCGCCGGCGCACACGCCCTACAGCCAGCACTCGTCGCCCGCGCCCTCGCGCACGCCCACCTACACGGACTCGCACCACTTCCAGCCGCAGGTACGTGCCACACACACACACCCACACACACACCACACACACACACCCACACACCACACACACACTCCACACCCACACAAACACACCACACACACACCCCCCACACACCACACACACACCCCACACACACACACACACCACACACACACACACCTCCTGATGTATATGTCAAAAATATAGCAAATCAACAACTTTGATTAGATCTTTATACAGCCCTTCTGGCTGTTGTCGTGCATAAATTTCTAAATTCAGAGAATTATAAGTTTTGAAATCAATATATGCAAATATAGCTTTTTGTATTCAACCCCGTTTGACATGGCTTGTCGTTTGGTTGTCATCGTGGTGAATTTTGATAACTGTCGTGTCTTTAGTGACACTCGCAAGGTTAAGACCAATTGATATTGACATAAGAATTATCAAAATTGGTCTATGCGTTTGGCCTCTACAACGCTATATAGGTAGGAACATACATACATAGACTATGAAACACATTATAATTCCACCAAGTCCGTTCCATCATTGGACTACAAGACGAACGGCGATGCGCCATCATTACATGGGGGACATCCCATCCATACGCACTAAACGTTTTGGGAATACTTTCATTGTACGTATAGCCAGGGAGTGGAATTCCGTACCGAAGTATGTGTTTCCTGATAGCTATAACCTGGGGGGGTCTTTATGTAGAAGATAATAGATTACTTCTAGGCAAGCGTGCTTCAATTTCGACCATATCATCAGATGAGATGGTAGTCAAACATGAGCCTATGAATAATAAAGAAAAAATCGGGTGGAGCTGTGTCGGTGCACACGGCCCACAGTGTATGATTTGACTAATCTAGGGGGACAAAACTCGGGAACCTAAATATTGTATTATATATTACATTTATTGTATACATAGGAATGTTGCAGTAAATAAAAGGCAAAATTAAATGTGTAACATATTTTTTTTCAATCTTTTAATAAAATTCTTATATCTATGTCTCGCTTAGATATTTGTTTTCGAGGATTTTTTCTTAATAATGTTATATAAGGGTCTGAAGATGTTAACAAATGTTTAATTAAATCAAAATTATTTTATTTTATTTATTTGGGAAAATAAACAGTTACACACTAAAATTATACACAGACAATTCGTATAGGGTGAGCAAGTGTATTACCCACAACATTTTCCACGGATTATTAGTTCTGTGTTTTGATGTCTTCAATGTATGCCCCAATCTGGCTTTTCTGATTTCTTTATTTTTGGCCTCGGAAGCCTCCTCGGACATTTGTCCTATCGGTATCACCGAATTTTTTATTATATTTGCTCCATGTACCAAAATTTTATGCACTGTTATACCATGGGTATAAACTTCTCCCTAGTCTCCACACAGTAGTCATAAAATTTTTCGGTATCGATTTCATAGCCTGAAGAATTGTCCCAAAACGATGAATAAGGTTTTCATTGAGACCAGTAATTCGCGCTGTTGTGGCATAATTATAAAAAAACTCTCGTGCCGTATTTCCGTCATTGCTTGTACCAAATCCTGGTTTAACTTTGTCGATTACAAGACCAATTTCTTTAAACTTAATCTTTATTTCAACTTTAGTTTTTTTGAATGCTTCTTTATTTTTGTCTCCTCTGACTTGCCACTCACAAATATTCATGCGATAACTAATATTTTGAAGACATTCCATTGTACGAATGTACGCGTGTAAACTAGAGATTCCAAATTGGTACATATTCTCATCAGGCTCTCTAAACGTTGATGCCGAATTCATTTCCTTTGATGTTGCCTTGCAGATAAAACATCTTTGGGTCGATTTATTTTCAGCTAAAACGTTACAAACTTCATGATCTTCAATTCAACTTCACTTCAAGATCATCTGGTGCGTGATCGAGATGCTTACGCCTCTGATTTCCACGAGAGTTTCAACATCAGTATTTGATTTTTAATGCCTTGGCATTCGTCTTTGATCAATGCTTCGCTTTCTTTCTTGTACATGAATTTGATAATTCTACAGAATCTTGGTGATGATGGCCGAAGATTTCCCCATATGACCCTCTGTGTATTGTTTACAAGTCTTAGTGGAACTAAAGATATGATAAACATATATTCGTCTGTGCTATCGGTATCTTCAAATGGTTGCTGTATAAGCTATGACCCGAAGACCCATCGCATCTCCATTTGTATATCAAAGTGTAATTCAACACACTTGTATCTAATCTTTCTCCAAGAATATTTTTACATATTCTCAAAGCAGTATGGTTCAAAAGAGAATCCAGTCTTACTTCAGCCGATATTTCGGTTACTGTTATATTTTAAACAGGAGGATAGCACTGCTTCTTCACCTGTGACACGTGATCATAGCAAGGGTATACATTGAATCCCCTTTCTTTGGCTTCTTGTTGAACATTTTTGTATGTCTGCACAGTGTCTTTGTTCTTTTTCAGTAATAATAATTCTTCGAGCTTTCTTATATGTGATGGCTCGTTTTGGCGAGGCTGTAGATAATTCTTCAATTAATGTAGCAGCATCACGTTTGCCACTAGCTCTGACATTTAATTGCGCAGCGAAAGTCAGTTCATCTTTACTGTAGTAATTTAATAAGTACTGAACTTTCCTCTTCTTCGTTTTTTTTTTTTTTAACTTTCCACAAAGCTTTTCTGTGGCCTGCCACCACTAGTACTCGGTATTAAAACATTTTCTGATAACACAAGCATGGCGAAAGTTAAATCTTCGTTGAGCCACTATTCATAGTCTTTTAAAAACAAGTCTAATCGTCTTTGCTTGCGATCCCAATTCACACGAATTTTCTCGCATTCTTTTTTCAAAAATGCTTTTAACTGCTCATCCTGTTCTTTGGTAACAACTAAATCACCAAAGCTCATTTTTACAAAGTTGATTACTTTATTTAATCGACCTTTGGGCGGAATAGAACGCCAAAAATCAAATATTGATTTTCGCTGCATTCCGCTGCATCTACAAAGAAAAAACAAAAAAAAATATATAATCGCAAAAATAACAAAAAACGATTATTATAGCATCAAAGTATATAACACAGAGAATTTTTTAAGACTACTATCACAGCTTGACTACATTTGACTACATGGTAGATCTCCAAACAAAAATTAATTAAGAATAAAAATACATTTTTATTGATGTATACTTTCAGTGAGTGTTACAATTCGCAAGCATACAATTTGATTTATTTTAATAACTTAATATATGGATAATTACCTCTATTTGATGACTCCATCACAAAAAAACACAAGTACTCAATACACCAAAGAACATGTATACACGTTAGCGTTAACGGTCACACTGAGCAGCGGCCGACTACCTGAATAAGTTCAAGTAACTTCGCCCATTGTTAAAACCAGTTTTGCGTGACAATGGATTATTTACCTTGTGTTATCAGTTAAAAGATGTATTCTTAAGTGTAAGAAGATTAAAAAACGTAGTTTTAAACATTAACATTTAAATACCTATTGTCCTGCTAGATTGGTCTAATCATAAACTGTGCGGCCGTTGGATTTAACATGAAACGTCTATATCAGCGAGTCGCATTTAGTGTTAACTTTTTCGACGCCCATCTATATAATACGCGATGTGTCCTCCAGCGCCACGCTATAAATGTATAACGTATCTATAGTAAAACGTAGGGATGGGATTAATGTCCTATCGACAAATAATATTATAAGTTGAAATTAATGTTTATTCACCAATTTACGAAGCTAAATAAAAACTGATACCGTATTTTCATATTTTGTTATATTTCATAAAAAAATCAATATGAAAACCTGGATATATTTCCCATAATATAAGAAAAGAATTGTAAATTTATTAGACGTGTGTCGAGAAGGCACATCCCTATTTGTCTCCAAATATAATCCTTCTACTTCATATCAAGTCGTTGGCGCTCGAGGCACGTCATAATCCTATCTGATATAAGGATGTCTAGATGTCGATGTCTATGGTATTTTTCTTTTTTCTATTCACTGTGGTCGAGTTACACGTGCATAACCTCAACCGATTCATGCATAATTTATTTCGTTTACTTACAACAAATAGAACCAAATACAATCAATAGAAGCTAGATACGTGGTTTTCTACGTGTTTTTTTTTTTTTTTTTTTATTAAAATGAAGGGTAAGTGACTGTTTTACGCAGATGTTACAGATCTTTTTTTAATGGTATAGGTGTCGCAAAATACTAGCAATGATTTTTCTTATTTTTAGAATCCAATAGAAAACGGAAGTGCATTCCTGAAACGGAAGTTGACGACTTAACGGAATGTCAAGACGACGAACTATTTCAAAATTCTGATTATTCACTAACTTTTTCTTATGATGAATCTACCTACTCAAAAGAAACGAAATTCAAAGAAAGTGGTACATGCACAGAAGCAGTAGAAATTAAAAAGGATCCAGTACCCGCTGTCATGGATGTGCATGGATGCAATTATTTCGGGCAGTTGGTATCGAATGAATTATTAAGGTTCGATGTTGATCAAACATATGTAATCATGCAAAAAATTCTCGAGGTACTGAAAAATAAGGGAGAATAAAGCTTGCCATATTTTAGCCAGTGCACATATTTTAAGATGATTAGCTAATTAGCTGCTAGTGTGTTATACCAGGTGTCCAAAAATAACATTTATCTATATCACAAGTTGATTTTATCCTTTTATTTGTGTTCGTCTTAACGAATGCTATGGCCTTCAGCCTACTACAATTACGATTCACTGTCCTCTGTAATTATATCAAATTCTGATTCAAACTCCACACCTTGTAAATCTCGCAATAATCGTCATATTCACCGTCACTCATTTTTTTTTTGTAAGAACACGTGCGCCAACGCGAGATGTAAACATTGCACTACACTAAAAAGCACAGTCACTATGACTTTGAAACCCGTCCGCTTATGACGTCACAGATTTACTTCTATACAAGTTCTTGGCGTTGTGCGCACTGACAACTAGCCACTTTGTAAGGATGGGTTTTTCAAACGGTGTTTCATTATCGTCAATGATTAGAAAACCTATTTATTCTTGATTAAGGTGAATAAAACGTAGTTTATAGTTTACAATATTTATAAAATATTATTTATTCGCGTCATTTTCTTGCAATAATAGTATTTATGATCGTTTCGACGAGATGAAATATAGCGAGGTCTTCATCGTGTCACATCACTGGCTTACTTTATATCAAGTACTTGGCGTTGGGGGCATTAAAATATTTTCTGGCGTTTTTGTTTCTATTGAATATAAAACAAGAACGTATTATGTGTGAAAAAGTTAAAAATATGTCGTAAAACAGGGCAATTTTCCATAAAAACAAAATAAAAGGTCTTATAAAAGTCGTAAATTTATTTTATACTAGGTATTATTACTTCTAATCAAGTAGTGGCGCTGAGGGCACAAAAATCTCGAATTTGTATACAAGTGATTGGCGTTCAAAAGGTTAACCCGGCGCACCAATGACGTGAAAATAATAACGCGGACTATGACACCGGGTCATGGTGACCCGAAGTTTATCAGCATTTTTCAAAATGTTATGTAATGATAATTGTCTATTTTAATGATTCATGTACTATTTTGTGTTATTTTTTACTGGGTAAAATAACAAAAATGCCAATATATTCATAAAATCAACTTTTATTAACTATTTTTAGAACACATGCAAAATCAACTTTGAAAACACAACTTGATTAATTATTTCAATTTTCTTATAGAAAACTTACAAATGTAACAAAATAAAAATCTTATTTACTAACAGTGAGATCATACGCATTTAGGAACTTCAATTATCCTTATCATCAGTCTTCAGTTTCCTCATACCTGGCCATGGAACTGCTACAATTTTCGCAGTATGGAATGTAATGGTCAGGGCATATATATATCTGGCAAGCATTGCATGTGTGGCTAGTTTTTTTTATCCTTCTTTGAAGGATACACCTGACATCTATGAGCTCCAGGAACCTTCCGGAGAGGTTCTTCAGAGGGTGCCCCCGCAAATTCTGTGATTCTTTTGCGCAATTGCCTTGGCAAATTCACACGGGTTCTTCGTTCCTGCAAATGGTCCTGAATAAGGCTAAGTCCCAAGGTCTTCAGAAAATGACGCCTTTTTATCCGTGTCTCATTGTTAGCCCGACACCTGGAGTCTCGGATATGATATTTTCAGATCTTGTACGTACGTTTGGTCGAGGTATTTTCTGCCACAGTGTTCCATCCTTTCCTTTGAAACAATGTTGGTATTGTTCACTTTGGAGGGTCAAAAGATCAACATCATCTGACGAATCCGAGCTTGATGAGTCCAAGTTTACATTTGTGTCACTTGCATTTTGTACCGTCCCGCTACTTAGGCTGCATTATGATACGTGATCTTCATCTTCGTTGTCCGAGGAAGCTTCATACATTTCATACATTGTTGGAGTCCGATTCCTCTAAGATTTCTAATATTCTTTCAGAGCGGTTCGTGAAAGACATATTCGTCAAATTCCTAAAGCAAACAAGAAAAATTATCTATATATATATATATAACAAATAAAAACATGTCACGAAAACAGTACGTCATTGATGACGTTGGGTCATATTTACCCGTTTTTGCTTGACGCACGTGTATCTCCCTGCACAGGCGGCATCGCACTGAGTTCACAAGCGGTGCGGGTGGAGGGGTGCTGTATCTCCAGCTACTAAAACGTTCAAAACCACAAAGCACATAAAATATAAAATATGTCAGTTTGAAATCACCTCGGGTCAATATGACCCAGCGTCATTGGCGCCGGGTTAAAGATTGAAAGAAAACCAGATTGACTTCGTTCTAAATTTTAATAAAATCTTACACTTTTATAATTATGTAGAAATATCATTCCAAACACATCTATACTAATATTATAAAGAGGAAACCTTTGTATTTTTGTATGTTTGTATTGAATAGGCTCAAAAACTACTGGACCGATTTCAAAATTTCTTTTACCATTACTTAGAGGGATTCTTCCGAATCCGTATAGGCTATATTTTATCCCGGAAAATAGATAGGATTTTTCGTGATAGTGAAAATTGTGGAGTAAGGCGTCGAAAAAACTGCCGTACGTTAACGATTCTCGCGAACGCTACCTATATTTAATATAAACATTGCACCCGTGCGAAGCCGGGGCGGGTCGCTAGTTTATTATAATTTAAATTGATCCGTCTGAATTAACTTTATAAATACACTCAAGATTCACCGCGCGAGTCGTGTCTCGTGTGAGTCGTGAGTTATACTGAATACTGCTTTCCGTTATTCACCGCAGTTATTCCCTCGCTGCCCCGCCCGGTCCCGATTCTAACTCATGGTCTTAGCAGCGAGCTGACTGAATAGCTTTGTAGTATTAAGGTCAAACAATATAGACCAATTGGTTACGGTTCGGTTTTCTGACATGGTATCCTGTGTATGGTAACAGTCGACTCGGGCCTCAGCTAACAAGCCTGACGCAGTACCCAGCGGCTACCCATCAGTATGTGTCGGTTGCAGGGCGGCAACAGCACGAGCGGCAGCGGCAGCGGGTCGGGCTTCGGCGCCGAGCTGTCGCACGACATCGGCGCCGCCATCTCGTCGCCGGCCGGCGCGTCGCCGGGCCTGGCGCTGGACTTCGAGCCGCCGCGCGACGACGGCCGCGACAGCCCCATGGGCAGCACCGACATGCACCCCGGCTCCAACTCCAACTCCTCGCTCTCCGACTACAACAAGGTCACTGCTCACTGCCATGGCCCACTATCACCATAACGCACATTCACTTACTATTATTCATTCAAAAAGTTATTTCATAACTTCATTTACAGGATATATATTATTACAACACACAGGGGAAGGGAGTGTTAGACTTCTACGGACTAAAAACCCTACCTGCTCCTTTAGTTGCCCTTGCGTCCCGCGGTATCTCGTAAGAATATTCCCGCAACCCATCCAGTACTTATCTAAGGTTGCTAAATACCACTATCGAGAACTGAAAATATTGATACTCAATATATTTATTGCATTCCACAATGTGCACTTAGGTGGTAATTACATAAAAAATATACATGGTTTTTGATCGTCGTGAACCCTGTCGGGGACAGCAAATTAGGAATGATATTCCTGTTCGTTACAATACAAAGCATTTACTGAATAGAATATATTAATATGATTCCTGTTGATATGATTGGCCGGCATGGCGTGGCGCAGGTAGCGTGTAACGGTCATGATGCCCCGCAGACGTCGCCGGCGGGCGGCGCGGCCTTCGGCGCCGCGCTCTACGACGCCGAGCGCCTGCAGTACGCGCCGCTGCCCGACAAGCAGGAACACTACTACGCGCAGGAACAAGGTACCACATACTACACACACCACACTATTACTTCGGCGCCGCGCTCTACGACGCCGAGCGCCTGCAGTACGCGCCGCTGCCCGACAAGCAGGAACACTACTACGCGCAGGAACAAGGTACCACATACTACACACACCACACTATTACTTCGGCGCCGCGCTCTACGACGCCGAGCGCCTGCAGTACGCGCCGCTGCCCGACAAGCAGGAACACTACTACGCGCAGGAACAAGGTACCACATACTACACACACCACACTATTACTTCGGCGCCGCGCTCTACGACGCCGAGCGCCTGCAGTACGCGCCGCTGCCCGACAAGCAGGAACACTACTACGCGCAGGAACAAGGTACCACATACTACACACACCACACTATTACTTCGGCGCCGCGCTCTACGACGCCGAGCGCCTGCAGTACGCGCCGCTGCCCGACAAGCAGGAACACTACTACGCGCAGGAACAAGGTACCACATACTACACACACCACACTATTACTTCGGCGCCGCGCTCTACGACGCCGAGCGCCTGCAGTACGCGCCGCTGCCCGACAAGCAGGAACACTACTACGCGCAGGAACAAGGTACCACATACTACACACACCACACTATTACTTCGGCGCCGCGCTCTACGACGCCGAGCGCCTGCAGTACGCGCCGCTGCCCGACAAGCAGGAACACTACTACGCGCAGGAACAAGGTACCACATACTACACACACCACACTATTACTTCGGCGCCGCGCTCTACGACGCCGAGCGCCTGCAGTACGCGCCGCTGCCCGACAAGCAGGAACACTACTACGCGCAGGAACAAGGTACCACATACTACACACACCACACTATTACTTCGGCGCCGCGCTCTACGACGCCGAGCGCCTGCAGTACGCGCCGCTGCCCGACAAGCAGGAACACTACTACGCGCAGGAACAAGGTACCACATACTACACACACCACACTATTACTTCGGCGCCGCGCTCTACGACGCCGAGCGCCTGCAGTACGCGCCGCTGCCCGACAAGCAGGAACACTACTACGCGCAGGAACAAGGTACCACATACTACACACACCACACTATTACTTCGGCGCCGCGCTCTACGACGCCGAGCGCCTGCAGTACGCGCCGCTGCCCGACAAGCAGGAACACTACTACGCGCAGGAACAAGGTACCACATACTACACACACCACACTATTACTTCGGCGCCGCGCTCTACGACGCCGAGCGCCTGCAGTACGCGCCGCTGCCCGACAAGCAGGAACACTACTACGCGCAGGAACAAGGTACCACATACTACACACACCACACTATTACTTCGGCGCCGCGCTCTACGACGCCGAGCGCCTGCAGTACGCGCCGCTGCCCGACAAGCAGGAACACTACTACGCGCAGGAACAAGGTACCACATACTACACACACCACACTATTACTTCGGCGCCGCGCTCTACGACGCCGAGCGCCTGCAGTACGCGCCGCTGCCCGACAAGCAGGAACACTACTACGCGCAGGAACAAGGTACCACATACTACACACACCACACTATTACTTTACTTCTCACTTATTTAACTTCTCCGAATTCATAACACAACAAAAACATAAACACACACACACACACACACCACACACACACATCCACACACAAACCACTCACACACTACATACTACACACTCATCACTCACACACACGAACAACACACGCTACCCACCGAACACTCAAACATTTTAAGTTCACCACAAAAAACGCATTACTGCTGACACATTCCACGTACCCTTTAGCCGAAAGCCTAAGATATTATATACACATGCCATGATCTAAGGCCTTGCCTAGTTAAAAGGTCAGATTTGAAACTAATGTACACGTGTAATTAATTTGTTCGAATCTTAATTTTTATCAGTTCAGTGTACAGACGCCAGCACATAAGCGACAACAATCTGTCAAATTTCTTTAATAGATTTTCAACTTTATTGTTAAAAAAAATAGGTTCTAGGTTAATCAACCTAGAACCTATTTTTTTTCTAAACTGTCAAATTTTCCCAATCGGGAAAATTTGACAGTTTCGGGTAGCTTCATGTGCTGGCGTCTGTACATCAAAAATATGTGGTAAATACATTCATTTATTATATTTGAGAGCAATGGTGGTCTAGTGTGGTATTAACCCCCGACTTGCAAGTTGTAGTTGTCGTGGATTCGAACTTAGGCACATTATGTAATTTATATCATCACTAGCTTCCGCCCGCGACTTCGTCCGCGTGAAAAAAAATTCCCCCGATTTTGCAACATTCTTCATTAGTGCTCCGCTCCTATTGGTGTTAGCGTGATGATATATAGCCTATAACCTTCCTCAATAAATGGGCTATCTAACACTGAAAGAATTTTTCAAATCAGAACCGTAGTTCCTGAGATTAGCGCGTTCAAGCAAACAAACAAACAAACTCTTCAGCTTTATAATATTAGTATAGATTACTGCTTCATCTTCATTTGTGAGCAGCGGTGAGAGCATACAATCGTTCAGAGCGTGCGTCAAAAATGTTAAATCTGTATAATGTATTATAATTATTATTTTATTTATTTCTTGTATAAGAATGTAAGGAACAAAGGTATTGCTGAAGTTGAATAATTGATAGATGAGTCCAAAATATTGTGTAATTTTTATCATCACTGCTCCCAAATCATTGTTGGAAAACAATCTTGACACGAACATCCGAAGATTCCGCACTAGTAGATCCGCTTGATGGATTACGGCCCATTTCCTTTCATAGAGAGGCTCGTGTCCCAACAGTGGGGTGCACACTGAATTATTATGAACTTATATTTGTTAATGAATATGTACGTGAACAGTAACGTTGTGTTTCCAGGCCCCGGCGTCGCAGACAGTCCTAGGTTAGACCAGCTACATCAGCATCCCTCGTCCATGTATCCTAGCAATTTTAATAGGTAAGTTATTACTCTATAATTTTAACTAAAGATCTGCTTTCACTAATTAGTTACATAAAAATATTACGACATGGTCACTAACAGTATCGTTAAAACGGAATATTTACTTTTGCAAGCGCCATGATCACAAATGAATCTAAAAGTGTTTTTCATTGTATGAAAAATTTCGTATGTTGAATCCGAAATTCGTAATCCTATAACTGGTTTAAATATTATGTTAGTTTGTCAACCACACTAAATAAATTTGAATAAATTGTGATGCATTAAAATTACCAAAAATGTAATTAAATATTTTTTTCTTTTCATTTCGTTCAGAACTCATTTGTTTAGTATACAAAGAAAATGTAAAACTATTGTTAGTACTTACAACTACCAGTTACACAAAAATACTAGTTAAGTTATTACCCTTTAAGAACATTATTTCTGGCTTGATGAAGGACAGATATGTAGGCGAATGCCAGGGTTGCTGTAAAGGGTTCGTGGGACAGATGTAGTCCAAGCCAAATCTTGTTAAACAAGAAACAGGCGCGTGTATAGCCCTGGCGAGTTTGGTGTGTAAGGTTGTACAGTAGTACCCAACTGATATGGCTTACCGATGTACCTGCGCAGAAAATGAATTTTCAGAGCGCGGGAAATGCTATTCTTTTTCCGTCACCGCTATTGGTCGGCAGCTGCCGCCATGTTAGCGCGCGATGCGTGACGCGTGAGTGACACGGAACTAACAGCTGCAGTGTATTATGAACCTTATAGTAGTGATATAAGGTTGATAGTGTTTGAAGCGTTCTTTCGTTAATCTTCGGGGCCATACTTTCAACGAAGATTCCCGACGCGCCTTATCAGTAGTGTGCCAGTGTAACGTGTGTGTGCAGCAGGTCGACGCCGCCCGGCAGCGGCGAGGCGTTCTCCGCGGCGTTCCGTCCGCCCGAGCACCCGCACACGCCGCACACGCCCCACACGCCACACACGCCACACTCCGTGCACTCTGACCATACGCCGCATCACCACCAACCTGGTAAGTCGAAACACCACAGCATCTCATCCCCTCTTAATCCGTATTATAAATGCTCCGTTCATGTAATATTTCAGTTTTTAATCCTTAATCTTGGAAAGAAATAAACAGTTTATATATAACACCAGCGGCTTCGCCCGCGTGGGAAGTTTTTCCCGTGTAAATCCCGATCCCGTGGGAATTTCGCAAAATCCTTTCTTAGCGGATGCCTACGTCATAACATCTAACTGCATGCCAAATTTCAGCCCGATCCGTCCAGTGGTTTGGGCTGTGCGTTGATAGATCACTATGTCAGTCAGTCAGTCAGTCACCTTTGAGTTATATATATTTAGATAATAAACGCACACTTTCAAACATCCCAATTCAAATATTGTGTAATTATCATAATTACATACACTGAATTTTAAATTTTACTTGTTGAACAGGTTTTTAAAGACTTTAACTTCCTTAAAATAAGTTTTATTTTTCTTAAATTGTATAAAACTGCATTTAAAAATATTTACGGTCTATTTTGGTTTGTTTTGAATGTATAGTAGTGCGATGGTAATGATACCATCGATTCAAAAGATTTGTTCAATCAAACTAATATCTGCATTAATTAAGTTACATGTTGTATATAATTGCAATAATTTTCTATTCCGAAGTCTTTGACTGTTAGAACGCTACCCTTTGTGTTCTGGTTTCGAAGCAGCGGGAAGACACTAGATATTGTCATAATAATTGTGATTCGTGGTTGTAGACCAAAGTTGAACTCCGTTATGATCACTTATACATTGCATCACCAAATTAACCATCGATAGTGACAGAATGTTTCCTTTTCCGCAGCCGAGGACGCATTGAAGTTCAACTTGGGGGAGGCTGAAGAAAAAGGTGCTTATAACTTTAGACTAGTATTTGCGTGTTGCGCGAGGTGCAAGCACCTCGCGTGCTTGTGAAAAAAACTAAAGCATTGCCCTTCTAAATCAAGTATTTGCGTGTTGCGCGAGGTGCAAGCACCTCGCGTGCTTGTGAAAAAAAAAAAAAAAAAAAAAAAAAAGAAAAAAAAGGGGGGGGGTGATGGGGGGGGGGTTGCACAAGTATTTCGACTAAAGCATTGCCCCTCTAAATGAATCTGAAAAAAAAAAATGTTCCAAGTCTCTTAGATTCCGAGATCCGCCTAAAGGGGGGGAGAAGGGGGGCGGGGGGGGGGACTTTGAAAAATGGTTTTTACTTTACCGAGCCTCCTCTATACGAATCCGTAAAAAGAAAAAATACGGGTCTCGTAGTTTCCGAGATACGATAGGGGGGGGGGAGAAGGGGGGGGAAAAGGGGGGGTTTGGCACTTTTCCCGTAGGTTTGAGAGTTACTTGTTTACGAATCTGTCAAAATATACCCACCTCCCCATCCACCATCTGGGAGAACAATTATGTCAGTGAGTCAGTTAGTGGTAATTTAGCTTTATATAATATAATTATAACCTATTAAACGCATGTCATTCCCAAAAAGGTAGGCAAAAGTTGTAGTAGCTATCATCAATGTGTAAGTCTGGAATGCTGAACTTTGAAATACAGGATTATAAAAACTTTGTCTAAGAGCTGTGGATTTTGTTATAAATAAAAAAAATGTCGTGCAATCTAAGCCTATGAAGCCCAGGCATAGCAAGTTAAACAATTACGATAAGAAGAAGAGAATAATATCAAAAGACAGAAGATTAAGAAAGACTGACTAAAATAAATTCATCGTTTTCACTTATTTCATTTATGTCTTTCACCATATTGTGTTACAAGAACAGTATGGTGAAAAAACAAATATTATTATTACATTATTTACAGTTAATTATTATTACACAGGTGTACAAAACTGTGTCATTCTCATAGTCGAGTTATTGATTGATTATTCAACAATGTCTGTAGGTGTTCTCACGAAGTGATCAGGTGATGTTATATTTATATACTCTACGAAACAGTGTTTATGTTAAGACTGCGCCGTGAGTATAAGGCGGGTGGCAAATATAATTATAGGTATTACTATAGTGGCGAGCAAAAGTTTTAGGCACACTACTGAACTAACAAAAAAATAAATCTTCTTGTTTTAAGATAGTTTGTAAAAGGTGATGTAAATAAAACATTTTTTTAAATGATTAGCTGTTAATAAAATCATATTATTAGTATTTTGTGGGTCCATCATTCGATTTTATCCCAGCAGCCACACTTTTTGGCATTGTTTCAACTAACTTAAATCATTGCTCTGGTTTTTTTTTTCATTCATTTTTAATTCCGCCAGTAAGGAAGTTTTGTTGGTTATTGAGTGTCTTTGTATCCGTATATTTTGGTAGCTAATGCAAAACGTATATCAAAATGCATTTTAAAATGTATAAAAGCAAGAAAATTAATAACGATTTATTTTACGTAGTTTAACCCAGTTTCACATCAAATAAAAATTAACATTTAATTAATTTTTCATATTTTTTAAGCATATTTTTGTTTCTTATTGTCATTGTTGGTACCAATTTGCCTGAAAGAAGAACGTATGTGGCAAAGGCCCAGATGCAACGTCAAATATTTTTTCTTATGGTAAGCTCGCGTTTGACCGCCAAAATAAGGACACTAATTTAGTTTCGCTCAATATTATTTTGTAAATGAATATTGTAATTAATTCTTGTTTTGTATACTCTACCCAAATGGTTCGATTTAACAGCTATGACATCATTATATGGCGATAAGTCTATCCTATTCTTAGTTGAACTGTACTGAACACTCGTGTTATCCTAAGAATGAATGTATAATAATAGGAGTGTTCAGTACCAAGCCAGTTACCGTTGGCTGGCTTGGTTCTGAACAAATTATATAAATGTATTTGTACAATTATACAAATGTACAATTATACAAATGTATTTGTAACACATGTTTTAATAATGTATCAGGCTCGCCCGTGGAGTACGCGGGTGCAGTGAAGCCTAAAGCACAAGACGTGGCGTCGAAGTCCCTGTCGGGGCTGGAGTCGCTGGTGGACCAGATCCCCAGCATCGCGGAGGGCCCCCCGCAGGCGGCGCCCGCGGCGCCGGCGCCGCCGGAGCAGGCGCCGCCGGCCGTGGCGGCGCTGCCGGAGTACGCGCCCGCGCTCTACCCGCCCTACGGCGCCTACGGGGGCGCCGCCTACGGGAACAACGGGTCAGTACTAGCCTAGTGCGGCCTGCCCTCTACAGCTCTACAGGAATAACGGATCATTCCTAGCCTAGTGCGAGCTGCTGCACCAAATCATCAGCATCAAGGAATGTCCTCTGTAGGCCCTACGGAAGCAACGAGTCGCTACTAATCAGCCCGGTCTAAAGACACAGAGAGATTCCTCGAAAAAAAAATTCTTCAACAGATTGAAAAAAGTAGTAAAGTTTTGCTCCCTCAATATATTTTTCTTACCATCGTTAGTTCAATTTTTTCTCGACAAATCTCTCTCCATGTCTCCTCAGTAGTAAATCTTTTTTCAGTTGTAACTTGTATTTCGTGGATGTTTGTTTTTACTGCAGTGTATTGTGTAGCTCGCCTAACCCTATATATTGTACATACACACTTATTAAATTGTCATTATTACATGGATCATTGTCCCGAACAGTACTTTTTATTTGCACCTACGTCACTCCATTATAGCAGTTTCCCTAATCTCTACAAGATTTCTATTTGTGGTTTAAGACATCCTTTTTTAGGAATACAAGCAGACCATCTAGGGATTGTTTCTAGTCAATTTTCTTGTTCATTGCAGCAATAATAGTTAGTACTTTCGATAGAAACTACTATACTACTTATAAAACTATCTGTTAGGTTGTGACCGAAATAAAAAATGAAGTGTCATCGACATTTTGTGATTCACTTTTTATATGGTATTTAATGGATCTAGGATCGATCCTTGTTGGACTCCGTGGGTTAATGTTCAAGCTAAACTTTTGTGATTTTGAATTTTTAGTATTTGTGTCCGATTTTCTTGGTACGAATTTTGATTGATGCAGTTCCTGATATCCTTACGTCGGAAAACCTATTTAAAAGATGATAAGTAATCGTATCGAGCGCGTTTTTGAAATCTTTAGGTTTTTTATTTGCGGCACTTATGAATTCAGTGATCGAAATGTTCGGTCAGGCCGATGTGCAGTTTTGAAATGTATGTTGAAATAATGTTGTTTATCACACTTACACGTCATTTTTTTCTCGTGAAAGTAAAGTAAGTGAGGCTAGTGTTTCCTAACTGACTACTCTGAGAAGAAACTCTGAAACAAATTCAGAGGTCAGTTTTCTTTGAAGTTCATACAATCTAGTGATGAAATCATACGAGAGCCATGTAGCTGTATGCCATGTGTAAAGCCTGCAATACATGTTGGCCGGGCGTTGTCGAGTGAAGGCCAATACCAACATGTAGACGGTATATTTGCCTTGTCTTGCTATCGCTCGGTGTCACTTGCCTAGTTGGCCGAGTGGAGGCCAGCGCCAACGTGTATAGAGCTCATTTGGTGCAACTTGTGTTCGCTCGCCGTTGCTCGTGATCACTTGCCTCACTTTGGATCGGTGTCGGTTTTTGGTCACAAATCAAAGGCGCTCGCCTGCGCTCGGCCAACGTGTGGGCAGCTCTACAGACCCTCTTCTACATTGGTCGTCTGCATTGGCGTTCGACGAACTTGTCGAACGTGTGGACATTATTTCTTGCCTTGTACCTATTTGCCAACGCTCGCGTTGGGCTTTAGAGTGCAGAATCACACAGATTGGTGCAAGTCGTAAGATAAAGATGTGTGTTTAGATACGGCGGGCCGTTCGTGGGGTACGGCGGCGGATGGGGCGCGGCGGTGATGCGGCCGACGCCGGGCTACCTGTCGGAGTGGCAGTACAGCTACGCGGCGCCCGTGGCGGCGGGCTACGCGCCCTACAACGCGCCCTACTACAACGGGTACGCCGCGCCGCCGCCCGCTCACCACCAGCAGGTATACATACTTACAGCTACGCGGCGCCCGTGGCGGCGGGCTACGCGCCCTACAACGCGCCCTACTACAACGGGTACGCCGCGCCGCCGCCCGCTCACCACCAGCAGGTATACATACTTACAGCTACGCGGCGCCCGTGGCGGCGGGCTACGCGCCCTACAACGCGCCCTACTACAACGGGTACGCCGCGCCGCCGCCCGCTCACCACCAGCAGGTATACATACTTACAGCTACGCGGCGCCCGTGGCGGCGGGCTACGCGCCCTACAACGCGCCCTACTACAACGGGTACGCCGCGCCGCCGCCCGCTCACCACCAGCAGGTATACATACTTACAGCTACGCGGCGCCCGTGGCGGCGGGCTACGCGCCCTACAACGCGCCCTACTACAACGGGTACGCCGCGCCGCCGCCCGCTCACCACCAGCAGGTATACATACTTACAGCTACGCGGCGCCCGTGGCGGCGGGCTACGCGCCATACAACGCGCCCTACTACAACGGGTACGCCGCGCCGCCGCCCGCTCACCACCAGCAGGTATACATACTTACAGCTACGCGGCGCCCGTGGCGGCGGGCTACGCGCCCTACAACGCGCCCTACTACAACGGGTACGCCGCGCCGCCGCCCGCTCACCACCAGCAGGTATACATACTTACAGCTACGCGGCGCCCGTGGCGGCGGGCTACGCGCCCTACAACGCGCCCTACTACAACGGGTACGCCGCGCCGCCGCCCGCTCACCACCAGCAGGTATACATACTTACAGCTACGCGGCGCCCGTGTCGGCGGGCTACGCGCCCTACAACGCGCCCTACTACAACGGGTACGCCGCGCCGCCGCCCGCTCACCACCAGCAGGTATACATACTTACAGCTACGCGGCGCCCGTGGCGGCGGGCTACGCGCCCTACAACGCGCCCTACTACAACGGATACGCCGCGCCGCCGCCCGCTCACCACCAACAGGTATACATACTTACAGCTACGCGGCGCCCGTGGCGGCGGGCTACGCGCCCTACAACGCGCCCTACTACAACGGATACGCCGCGCCGCCGCCCGCTCACCACCAACAGGTATACATACTTACAGCTACGCGGCGCCCGTGGCGGCGGGCTACGCGCCCTACAACGCGCCCTACTACAACGGGTACGCCGCGCCGCCGCCCGCTCACCACCAGCAGGTATACATACTTACAGCTACGCGGCGCCCGTGGCGGCGGGCTACGCGCCCTACAACGCGCCCTACTACAACGGGTACGCCGCGCCGCCGCCCGCTCACCACCAGCAGGTATACATACTTACAGCTACGCGGCGCCCGTGGCGGCGGGCTACGCGCCCTACAACGCGCCCTACTACAACGGGTACGCCGCGCCGCCGCCCGCTCACCACCAGCAGGTATACATACTTACAGCTACGCGGCGCCCGTGGCGGCGGGCTACGCGCCCTACAACGCGCCCTACTACAACGGGTACGCCGCGCCGCCGCCCGCTCACCACCAGCAGGTATACATACTTACAGCTACGCGGCGCCCGTGGCGGCGGGCTACGCGCCATACAACGCGCCCTACTACAACGGGTACGCCGCGCCGCCGCCCGCTCACCACCAGCAGGTATACATACTTACAGCTACGCGGCGCCCGTGGCGGCGGGCTACGCGCCCTACAACGCGCCCTACTACAACGGGTACGCCGCGCCGCCGCCCGCTCACCACCAGCAGGTATACATACTTACAGCTACGCGGCGCCCGTGGCGGCGGGCTACGCGCCCTACAACGCGCCCTACTACAACGGGTACGCCGCGCCGCCGCCCGCTCACCACCAGCAGGTATACATACTTACAGCTACGCGGCGCCCGTGTCGGCGGGCTACGCGCCCTACAACGCGCCCTACTACAACGGGTACGCCGCGCCGCCGCCCGCTCACCACCAGCAGGTATACATACTTACAGCTACGCGGCGCCCGTGGCGGCGGGCTACGCGCCCTACAACGCGCCCTACTACAACGGATACGCCGCGCCGCCGCCCGCTCACCACCAACAGGTATACATACTTACAGCTACGCGGCGCCCGTGGCGGCGGGCTACGCGCCCTACAACGCGCCCTACTACAACGGATACGCCGCGCCGCCGCCCGCTCACCACCAACAGGTATACATACTTACAGCTACGCGGCGCCCGTGGCGGCGGGCTACGCGCCCTACAACGCGCCCTACTACAACGGATACGCCGCGCCGCCGCCCGCTCACCACCAACAGGTATACATACTTACAGCTACGCGGCGCCCGTGGCGGCGGGCTACGCGCCCTACAACGGGTACGCCGCGCCGCCGCCCGCTCACCACCAACAGGTATACATACAGCTACGCGGCGCCCGTGGCGGCGGGCTACGCGCCCTACTACAACGGGTACGCCGCGCCGCCGCCCGCTCACCACCAGCAGGTAAACATACTATACTCAAAAAGCGAACAAGTTTCTTTTTGTTAACGTTCTAATCTTCGAAAGTACTGGGTGGATTTGGATGAAATTTGGTATGAAAGTAGCTTGAAGCTTGAGGAAGGTTATAGACTTTTTACTTCACTGTGAAAGAAGGAGAGTTATGTATTTATCGTGATAAAATCAACGGGAGTGAAGCCTCGCGCGACTGTTACTTATTTTATACCAACTAATGTAAAAGGGAAGTAGCAAGCCAGCCCCAACACAAGTATTGTTTTACCCGACTGGAAAAGAAAGAGGTTATGTTTTTATCGTGATAAAGACCACGAGAACCAAGCCCCGCTCTCAAATCCACACCAAAAACAAGGAATTCATCATCTGTTTACCCTTTTCCCAATAATTATTGGGGTTGGTTTCCAGTTGAACCGAAATCAAATCATTTCGTCAAACTGAAATGCAGCTAAGTACTAGTGTTTTACATGGACGACTGCTTACTTGACCTCCACAACCCAAAAGCTGGGTAAGCTGGCCCTTTGGCAAGACCCCTTTCAGATTTTCTGGCTTCTGACTACCCGTGACGATCGTCAAAGATGTTAGTTTTAATATATCGAGATTAATCCCAGCTGTTGACTTCCTCGATGTCGATTTCCTTGATCTGTCAAAATTTGACACCGTTTCTGCCACAAACTTACTAAACAAAATGGAGAGAATTGGTATACGTGGTCACGCCCTGAAGATATTTGCGGACTATCTGAGTAATCGCACTCAAAAGGTGAAAGTCGGACAACATATAAGTGATGAAATTCCTATCACATACGGCGTTCCACAGGGTAGTATTCTGGGGTCTACCCTCTTTCTCATTTATATAAAAGAGATCTGCAAACTGTCTTTAGTAAATTGTAAGATATTTACTTATGCAGACGATACTGCTCTAATTATAGATGGTTATGACTGGCCCCAGGCTTACCAAAACGCTGAGGCTGCGCTTTCTTATGTAATGAAATATTTAGCCGATAATATGCTCACCCCAAATGTTGACAGAACTGTATACGTTGCGTTTGCAACGTATACGACGATCTGATGATCAAATCAGTGTCCGTAAAACTCCCTTACCCAAAAAGCACACACTTGTGGTTCCGCAACACAGTGTACTTGACTCTCCGTTGCGAAATCCTTGTATGTACGATATCTAGGTATACTCATTGATCAACATCTCAACTTCCCGGATACTTAAGCTGATATACGTTTTCAAGAAGCTAAGGAACTCCGCCGATCATGACACTCTTATGTTAGTTTATTTTGCCCAATTTAGTTAGTTTAGTCTGTCCTTACTTATTGTCTGCCTGTTTGGGGTGCTGCCACTCAGAATGTATTTATACGTGTAGAAGTATTTGTACGTCAGAGAGCTATCCTGGGGGTGATTGAAAGTGCTCAGAGTCAGACAACTTTACATGCTCCTGTGTGCCTTACACAAACACTGCACGCCCCCCTACCGAACCCAATGGCTGACGTAAACATTATGTTTTTACCCAGGAACTGCCTTTGCTAGACGCCAGTTCTGTTTATTAGCAATACCATTTACAACTCTATAAATAAAAAATTAAATATATACCTGTGAAGGCACTCAGGATCTTCTACGTGGTAATTTGCAGTAAACTGTAACACATACACTCGTACATACACGCACAAATACACACCCACACACACACTCACTGTAACACCCACACTCTCTCAAACATACATACACACTCTCGCACATACACACTACACTTACACTCTTCACCACTAAGTTTATAAGTAATGTGTAAAGATTGTTCTTCCTTAATTTTTTTATTACATTTTTTGTACTTATTGGTATGTCTCACCATTTGGTTTGTGTTTAACGTCCTAATTGAAGTGAGCATAAATATTTTGCTATTATAGTTTTCGAGGAACCACTGACTCCTAAGTCACATGAACTTACACCTAGTTTAGGAGTCAGGATATTCCCATTTCCTTGGACCTCATAGAATAATTGGGGAATCAAAAATTAAAATAGATTTTATTAGTGTCATTGGTTTAAACCGTTTTATAATGAAACCAAAGAGAAAATTAAATATAGAGTAAATAGTGCACTCTTGCGGGTATTTAGTGCAAACTGGTATTGAAATGAAAATAATGCAGATGTCGCCATCTGCATTATTTCCCCAAAAACTAATGATATATACATATATACATATATATATAGGTAAACGTGCCTACGTATATATCTATAGGTACCTACGTATATAGTAAACACACAATAAAAACTATAATGAAACTTTTAAAAGAAAATAATGACATGCAATATCTTCTTTTTAAAAGTTTCATTTATAACAGTTTTTACTATGCTTGTAATTCGAGCAAAGTTTTTAAAGGTCTAAAAAAACAAAGGAAATGTATGGAATGAAACAATACAATTTCATAGTAACATTTTATTAAGGCATACAAATTGTTTATTAGAAATGCAGTAAATAGTTGGCTACTTATACCGTAACAGTATTAATGTATTTAAATAATTATGTCTAATAAGTATACAGAAAGTATAAATTAGTATTCTTAGCTAATGATCGATTATCTCCACTGAATATTTACCTCTAAATTACTTATTTTTTGTTTTTGTTGTGTTTCTTTTATTATGATATAATTGTGCTGTAACTGTGTTTTGTAACTGTTAAAACAATATGACGATGACAAAAATATACAAATGCGTGAGCAGAAGTACTATCATCGCCATATTGGATTGGGACAGGCTGATCGATTGTCAACAGAAAAAATATATTGATAAAGATGGAACATCCTATCGTAACTCCTAATTTATCACGAATATTTCTTTTAACGTAACTAATAAATTACGCTTAAATGAATAATTATGTATGTGTTCTCGCCAGGATCAAAGCGGGCAGCTCACGGGCCCACAGATGAATCGCCAACAGACAGTCTGATCCTGACGAGAGCAAATGGAACGCGATACGCGCCCGCTAAAATCTATCTAACTTAACCTAGACACCAACCTGTACTTCGAGTTGACTTCTTCTCGGCTCGCAAGTTTGTGTTAATGTATATGTGTATGTGAGTGTTTGTGACCTTGCGAGGATCCTGCCGATGTACCAGCTCGTTGCCCCAACGACGCTTCTCCAGCGGCGTCTCGTTCACACCAAACTCCACACACACTTTAAACTCCTGTCCCACAATATGTCCAAATACACGCGAGGCTAACAATCTAACCTCAACAAAGGCGCACTTGCAACCCCAGTTGCTTCCCGTAGTGTCCAAATATATATCGCGCGGAGGCTCACTCTCTGAGCCCAACCAAAACACGCGCGTCCGTCTAGCCGTAACCACGAACCGGCACTCAGTCAGATGCCGGCGGCCGCGCCGTTACAGCGACCGCGCTCCCTACCGTCTTTTGGCAAGATGACGATATCATACAATCAGTTCCGTACATTAACTAATTAAATTATTCTTAGGCTTGATTTCAAACATCCACCCGCCCCGGACCGACCCGTTGTCGGTCCGCTCAACTCCCGGTAGTCGGGATAATGTTGAAACCGCCCGTCTAAGGATCGAGTCCCTCACCTGCACATCTGCGATCCGTGGAGACCCATCCTTGCCCGCAATCAGGTTAACGATGCGCCCCCGTCGCCAACACAACGGTGATAGGTTAGCATCCTTAACCAGTACGAGGTCTCCAACGCAGGGTGGGGTCGTCCTGTCCGTCCACTTAACGCGTTGCTGCAGAATGTGCAAATACTCCAGCGACCATCGCTTCCAAAAATTTTGAGTCATTTGCTGCACCATCTGATACCGTGACAACCGGTACAACTTTACATCCGTATAAGGATACTCCGGCAAGGCGTTAAGTGGTTGGCCAATTAAGAAATGACCTGGGGTAATGGCCTCAAGGTCATTCGGGTCAGCGCTCAACGGGCACAAAGGGCGCGAGTTTAAGACCGCCTCGATCTTGCAAAATACCGTTTGCAACTCCTCAAAGGTGAGGATCGTTGAGCCGATGACCCGATACAGATGAGTCTTGGAGGACTTAACTACTGCCTCAAAAATTCCACCCCAGTGGGGGTATCCAGGTGGACTGAAATACCACGAAATGCCCCGACTGGCGAGGCCCGAGCCAATCTCTCGCTCATTTTGACTCAAAAACACTACAATTTCTTTTAAACAGCGGTCGGCGCCCTTGAAGTTGGTACCACAGTCCGACCGAATTAGTGACGGTATACCCCTTCGAGAAACGAGTCTATCCAACGCTGCCAAAAAGGCCTCCGTAGAGAGATCAGCTACCATTTCCAAATGAACTGCCTTGGTCGCCAGACACACGAAGACGCACAAATATGCCTTAACCGACTTCGCGTTTCGAAGGCTTGATGTCTTGACCATGAAAGGCCCCGCGAAATCTGTCCCTACGCCAGCAAACGGCCGAGCCTCCGTGACTCGGTCGGGCGGGAGATCTCCCATTTGTGGCTGCATTGTGGCTGCCTTGAGTCGGTAACAAGGCAAGCAACGAAACACAACGCTCCGTATCACTCTCCGTGCCGACAAAATCCAGAACTCACGCTGCAAAATGCCCAGAAGGGTGTTGCAGCCTGCGTGTGAGTTCCTGGTGTGACGGTCCGAAACCAACAACTCTACCAAAGCTCCCTTCTTGGGGAGAATTAGAGGATGTCGCGCTGCATAGGGCAAGTTGGCATTCCGTAATCGGCCTCCCACCCGGAGCATTCCGTGCTCATCAATGAACGGGTTGAGGCGGATAAGACCTTTCTTCAAACGACCCGCGCCAGTCCTCAGGACCCTGATTTCGTCCTGGAACTCGTTCCCCTGTACGACCTTCACCCAAAGTGAAAGAGCCCTTTGTTGCTCCTCAGGTCCCATTACAGGCGACATGTTTCGCTGCGCGACAGGGCGTCGACAATTATGGACAAACCGCATTATCCATCCCGTGACTCTAAGTAACTTGCCCAGTGAGCTATACCGTTCCAAAAGCGTGTGGTCTACGGTGGCAGACTCCACTGTAGTCACATTGACCCTCAAACCCTGGTCCGGGGGCAATGAATGTCGTCCGCACTCATTAAATGGCCACTCTTCATGTGGCCGTTCCAACCATTGTGGCCCCCACCAAAGGGAATGCTCAACCAGAGCAGGCGCCGGACAGCCGCGTGATGCGCAGTCAGCCGGGTTAAACTCACCTGGAACATGTCTCCAGACCAGAGGAGTATCCGAATTATTTATTTGTGACACTCGGTTGGCCACAAATACCTCGAGCGTGTGGACCGAAGTCTGCAGCCAGCACAACACGATCCGGCTGTCAGTCCATGCATAAACCGTCTCGCTCAGATCCACCGTACCACGCAAGTTCTGCTCCACATGGTTCAGTAGCCGCGTCAGGAGGGCTGCACCCGCCAATTCCATCTTTGGAATTGTCCAGCGGGTCCGAACAGGCGCAACCTTGCTCTTGGCCATGACCAGGCGCAAAATTCCCGCACCAGCGGTCTCACCTGTTCTCAGGTAGACTGCGGCTGCGTACCCCTTTTCTGACGCATCGCAAAATCCGTGCAGGGTGGCCTTGACCCCTGCCTGCGGAAGCAGTTTGCGTGGGATCTCAATCTCCGTGATATATGGCAATGTGGTCACGAATGCCGTCCATTCCCGAGCCAGCTCCTCCGTGAGCTGATCATCCCAACCTAGTTGGGCCAACCAAAGCTTCTGAATGAAGCACTTTGCCATGAACGTGATCGGCGCGATCCAACCGGTTGGATCGAATGTTCGGGCGACGGTTGAAAGAACCGATCGCTTAGTCCAGGTCTTCGCCAGCAACTCGGCCTCACAGTTGTACGTGAAGACATCCTGACTTGGCCGATACTGGACCCCTAAAATTGCCAACGCATGAGGATTATCCGAGTCCTCAAACAAATGCGGGTCTTGTTGGTACTCAGCTGGCAGTCCCGCCAGCACCTCTGGGCAGTTCGACAGCCATTTCCTGAGTTCATAGCCACCGGAGGCCATGAGCGCTACCAATTCATCCCTTAAGATGAGCGCCTGCTCAATGCTATCTGTACCCGTACAAATGTCGTCGACATAGACGTCCCTATCAATAACTGCAGCCGCGCGAGGAAAGCGAAGCCGTTCCTGATTAGCCAGTTCTCGTAGCGTACGCATGGCTACATAAGGGCTGGGCTTTAATCCGTAC
This sequence comes from Tholera decimalis, assembly GCA_943138885.2. NCBI lineage: Eukaryota > Metazoa > Arthropoda > Insecta > Lepidoptera > Noctuidae > Tholera > Tholera decimalis. The sequence goes on from OW964577.2 coordinate 863,739, forward strand.
GTGTTTGTGTTCAGCTCGTATGTGACCATCGGTTCTTCTGGGCTCTCTCGCCACAATATCAGCTGGAACCGACGGTCATCTGGATGGATCTCCGTTTGGCGAAACATCATCCTCACGTCCGTAACGAAGACAACCTGGTGTCTCCTGAAGTCCGTAAGAATGTCTGCAATGTCTCTGGTCAACTTAGGACCAGCATGCAGACATTGATTCAGGGACACTCCGCTAGATGTCGCCGCGCTCCCGTCAAACACGACCCTGATCTTGGAGTCAGGTGTCTTCAGGACTGCATGATGAGGCAGAACGTAGTGCTCCTCATGACGCCAGTCTACCCTGGACACCGACATGTGGCCCAAGGCCAGGTATTCGCGCATGAACTCCACATACTTCTGTCGGAAGTTGGAGTCCCGTTTCATGCGCCTCTCCATTGCCACCACCCGCTTCTCTGCCAGACTCCAGGAGCTCCCCAGCGGAGGTCGAGTCGACAGAAACGGCAACCGTGTCATAAATCTGCCCGACGGGAGGCGCACCGTGTGACATTGATAGAATGTCTCGCACTCCTCGTCAAGCGGGCTAATCCTAGAAGCGGTGGGAGGTTCTTCCGTTGCCCAGAACCTTTGCAGGACCTCTGATAGAACGCTGCCATAATATATGGGGCTATAATCCGTTGTGTCCTGTGGTCCCCGTACTGGGCCCAATAATACATATCCTCCTGCGGTACGCATGGCCACCACCCCGTTTGGTTGTAGCTCACGTTTGCCGCTCCGTAGCAGCTTCCCGAGGACGTCAGACCCAAGCAAGACGTCCACCCGTCCGGGAATCGCAAAGTGGGGATCGGCCAACTCCAATCCATTGGTCAACCCCTTTACCGCCGGCGGTAACTGTATCTGAGGGAGGACCCCTACCACTTCGTCTAAAACAATCGCAGTGGCATTCACCCGTGTGACCGATGCCGAGTCACCCATGTCAAGCAGGAGAGTAGTCTGACCCCTGAGGTGAGGCACCCGATTGCCACCTATACCTACTGCGCCATCCCGTGATGGCTCTAAAGCAAGGCCCAGCCTGTCCACTAGACGGCTAGACACAATACAACCTTGTGCCCCTGAGTCCAAAAGTGCTCGCACGTGCACTGGCTGTCCATCCGTACCCCAGACAGTAATCCTAGCTGTCGGTAACAATACCGTCACTGGCGGGGTGGGCACCACGGATGAACAGACTGATAATTGCTAGCAGGGACCACCTCCCTCCCCTCCGGCCGGAGGGGGGGGGGAAGCCCCGTGTACGGGTCCCAACCCGGGTAGTACACCCCTCGATCCGTCGGTGACATGCGCATCGGTCGGAAGTAGCCCACCGGCATCCTTCCAAACGGAGGTGGACGCGCCATCAAGCGCGGGTACTCTGCGAGGGGCGGGGAGAAGCGACTACTCGGGGGCGGCAGCGGGCCCCCCAGCACGGACGAGTAAGTCGCATAACCCGGCTCCCCATGTGTTACTTCCGGGCACCCGCCCGTGCCTTGGCGCCGACCCCCCCCCCCCGCGGAGGAGACGGCGGCCTCGGGCGGCCCTCTGGATCCCTTGCTGACCCCCCTCCCCGAGGAGGGGGCGCCCGCGGATGCGCAGCTGACCCCCCTCCCGTATGGGGGGGTGACCGTTCACCCGAAGCTGGCCTCGGAGGGGGGGGGTGACCTCCCGTCAAGGCTCCGTGCACCCCCCCACTCTTCGCCAGGCAGAGGAGCTCATGATGAGCCCCCCCGCATGTCCGACAGGCGGTGGTCTTGTTGCACTCACGCACAAAGTGTGTGCCAAGGCAGCGGAAGCACAAGTAGCGCTGCTTGACCACCCCTCTGCGTCTCTGCACCCGCTGCGCCTTAAAATCCGCGCATGTGGTGAGACCGTGTCCCCCCTCCCCGCAGAATGGGCACACTTGCGATTGGAGGGCGTTATATTTCTGTCCCCTCCGACGGGGCTCAACCGGTTTGGGCCCGCTAGTACGTCGGGGTGACGGGGGGGGTCGCGACGTGGTAGCCCCGTGGCAATCCGCCCGCCTGCACTCGCCCTCCAAAAACATCCTCAAATCATCAAAGGTCGGGAGGTGGTCGGGTGACTCACCTCCATGAGTTTGCTCAAACCGGGCCACTATTTCGCTCGGCAATTTGCGTAAAACCCGGTTGACAATAATATACCTATTATCGCCTAACGACAACTTAAGTCGGTCTAACGTGTTGACCGCTACCGTGACCGGATTCAGGATTTTCGACCTTATGTCATGCACGTTAGACACCGTCGGGATCCCAAATATTTTCTCAATGAGCCCATCAATAATTAATCGCCGATTATCATAACGGTCGATTAATAGGCCCCATGCTGTTTCGTAACTAGCATCCGTAATTTCCAGGTGAGTCAAAAGGTCGTGAGGCTCACCGGAGAGCCGACCCATTAGCTGCGCCATTTTATACGCAGGCGAGAGATCTGTACGCGAGTGCACAACACTACTAAATATGTCGCGAAACCTCGGCCAATCGGCATACTCGCCACTAAACTCTGGCACATTCACTGGAGGCAGTGGCGCCATAATCCCTAAGCCCGGCAGCCTGCATTTTTCCCGACTGTCGCCCTTTCGCGACCTCTCAATGTCAGCTGCCGCCTGGATGATGCTCATCACCATCTCACCGCACTGGTCTACATTACCCCGCACTACCGCCTGCGCATCCTTTCCCACCGCTGGGACCTCGTCCTCAAGAAGCGCTAAATAGTCGGCGTGACATTTTAGTACCGCGTCATACCGTTCGTCGGCTTGTTTAGCGCGCGTCAATAGCGCGTCTTCGCGATCCGAACGACCAACTAACGTGACTACTAATGAGAACCACCTTAATTCCGATTCAATCTTGGCTGCGATAGTCTTAGTTACTGACGGCGCCATAGTACCAACTTCAATACACGCAAATAAGCAACAATAATTTATAAACACTTAATTTTACCGTAATTAAATAATATAGTTTATTTGAGTGAATAAGTTTACCAATTATTAATAATAACTGACGTTTTTCCGTATCTAAACGCAACCCTAACAAGTTATTATGACAAAGTTATTCACTCAATTCACACAAATATCTACCTATTGTTATTACACTATTGTTACTACTACTTATCTGCCTTCTTACAACCGTTACTTTAATGTAGGTACAATGAAAAATATAAATGTGCGGTCTACCTTCAATAGGAATTATAACAAATTACAATGAAAATTACTTTATTTTGTACCAAATTGTACAAAATCTATACCAGTAGGTAGAACCACGCCCTGCTACCAGAATTATGTTCTCGCCAGGATCAAAGCGGGCAGCTCACGGGCCCACAGATGAATCGCCAACAGACAGTCTGATCCTGACGAGAGCAAATGGAACGCGATACGCGCCCGCTAAAATCTATCTAACTTAACCTAGACACCAACCTGTACTTCGAGTTGACTTCTTCTCGGCTCGCAAGTTTGTGTTAATGTATATGTGTATGTGAGTGTTTGTGACCTTGCGAGGATCCTGCCGATGTACCAGCTCGTTGCCCCAACGACGCTTCTCCAGCGGCGTCTCGTTCACACCAAACTCCACACACACTTTAAACTCCTGTCCCACAATATGTCCAAATACACGCGAGGCTAACAATCTAACCTCAACAAAGGCGCACTTGCAACCCCAGTTGCTTCCCGTAGTGTCCAAATATATATCGCGCGGAGGCTCACTCTCTGAGCCCAACCAAAACACGCGCGTCCGTCTAGCCGTAACCACGAACCGGCACTCAGTCAGATGCCGGCGGCCGCGCCGTTACAGCGACCGCGCTCCCTACCGTCTTTTGGCAAGATGACGATATCATACAATCAGTTCCGTACATTAACTAATTAAATTATTCTTAGGCTTGATTTCAAACAGTATGTAAAGAAAACTATTTTTTTTTTTATTTTGTCACAACATGTTTTTTGTGGAAATAAAAAAGATGTCGCTTCTATTTTTGGTTTCTTTAAGTGAATGAATAAAACTGTGCTTTATGGCTCGTCCAGTTATCTTCCTGCTCTTATCCCATTTATAGATGTGGTCAGCGCAACACGTTTTCTTCTTCCTTCTCATTCTCACTCTCAATCATTACTCCTTTTTCTTTCATATCATTTGCCACTTTTTTCTTTGGCCTTTCTCTATATTTCCACCTATCAACATCCAAACCCATTAGACTTTTAATTACATGCGTATCATTCCTCCTCATCAGACGTCCATATCAAGATAGGCGACGTTTTTTGAATGGCTCGTCTAGTACTGAATGGAAATTAGAATTAGTCTGCTCTAAATGACAGACCTTTGGGGTAGAGACATGTGGTCAGGCTAGACGAGATAAATCGTCATCTAGGTACTATTTTGGAGTCAGTGGAGAGTAAGTATTAGTGTTTTACATGGAGCCTATCTATTTGACCTCCACAATCCAGCAATAGATAGATAGATAGAATACTTTATTATACACCAAAAATTTAAACACAAATAACAATATTGCTAAAACTTTGGGTACAATGGCGGTGTTATCGCTGAGAGCGATATCTTCCAGACAACCTTTGGAAGGACTTTACAAGATTTAATTAAAATGGGGAGGAATTAGTGTACTACAAATACGATTTCCCCCTTGGTCAGACCAGTGACACATTTTCTGGCTTCTGACTACCCGTAATGACAGTCAATAATCTCCAGATGACAGCCACGAGAGGAATCTCGATAATTATGTTAAGATGATCACTAATCTAGAGCTAAATTAGATTTCGCCTGCTAGAGAAGTGAATGAAAAGACCTAAGGGTAAAGATTTTCGCTTCATAATGTTCTATAATAAATAAATAATCCTTTATTTCACCAAAGCCATTACAATAATAAACAACCATAAAAAGTTACAACAATAGGCTTATTCTACGAGGTCCAAAGAAATGTAAAAACCCTGAATCCTAAACTAGGGCCCGTATTAATAAACCGATATCAGCATAAGACTAAGATCTTAAGAGCTGGTTTGAGATTCTAGCATATTAATAAATAAAAGTTAAGATGCGGTTTAATACTCTGTCATCACCTGAGATCGTATTGTTTAATAAACAATACACGGGTTTCAACAGCGGTATTAAGATGCTTATCAAGATCATAATAGTTGAGTCCAGTCGATCTGGGACTTAAGATCGTAAACTTGTAAAGTATTATTTCTGAAATCAATTATTACGATGAACAAGACTATTATGACTATTATGAAGTTGATTACCTAACGTTTATATAAGGGACGCGCCAAATCCCTTCGAAATAACTATCCATAACTTTGAAAAATTGGCAAAGTGCGAGTCAGACTCGCCCATGAAGGGTTCCGTAGTAACTACGCCAAATAACTTTGTTTTTCATAGTGTTTGTATGAATTACAAAGTTATATTTGCGGTTTTAGAAAATATGCTGTATCTCAAAAACTGCTGACCCGATCTCGTTTAAACCAATTTTCGTTGAAAGTTTATATTAAGATCTACAGGTTTTTAGATTTTTTTACTCGATTAATATAGGAGTTATATTTTACCACTTTGGAAGCGTATATCTTTTAAACGATTAACTTTTTGTAAAACAGTTCCATGTATGGGGAGCCCCCCTTTATTTTGAATATTCTTTTTTAATCAGAATGCCGTTCATAGAATACATTTATCTACCAAGTTTCACATGTATAGTCCTAATATTTTCGGAATTAAATGGCTGTGACATACGGACGGACGAGCAGACAGACAGACAGATATGACGAAACTGTAAGGGTTCCGTTTTTTGCCATTCGGCCACGGAATCCTAAAAATTCCGTCCGTCCGTCCATCCGTCCGTCCTGAAAACTTCTATAATAATGGAGTGAAAAATCTAAAAAAATATATGTCTGTAGATCTTAATGTAAACTTTCAACCAAAATTAGTTTGAACGAGATCGGGTCAGAAGTTTCTGAGATACAGCATATTTTATAAAACCGCAAATATAACTTTGTAATTCACACAAACACTATGAAAAACAAAGTTATTTGGCGTAGTTGTAAAAATGTAAATAAGCTAGGTTAAAGAAATTTCTAAGGATTTTTTTTTTCGTCAAATAAATATACATATTATATTATATTATTATAGTTACTACGGAACCCTTCATGGGCGAGTTTGACTCGCACTTGGCCAATTTTTCATAGTCAACCGTTTAAAAGATATACGCTTCCAAAGTGGTAAAATATGTGTCCCTTCCCCTCTAACTTCTATAATAATCGAGTGAAAAATCTAAAAAAAAAACTATATGCTGTAGATCTTAAAACTTTGTAAGAAAAACTATCAACGAAAATTGGTTTGAACGAGATCGGGTCAGCAGTTTTTGAGATACAGCATATTTTCTAAAACCGCAAATATACCTTTGTAATTCATACAAACACTATGAGAAACAAAGTTATTTGGCGTAGTTATACTTGGCCAATTTTTTCTATAGTGTAAAAATATTACGTAACGTATGAATTATAAACCTGTGATTAAATTGTCTAAAAATTTAATCGATATAAACTGAAAAATAAATTGTATTCGTGCACACACAGAGTTGAACATTACACTTCTACAAAGCAAGTACTAAGCGTAATATAAACAAAAGATGAAATAGTTCGTTCACTGTGACGTAGTAAATCTTAAGATCAGGATTTCATTGGGTGTCGAATTACGAATCCAAAGATCGTGGTCTTATACTCGGTATCATCTGAGATGCTGTTGATATGGGTTTATTAATTAGTGTCGACATTAAGATGCTGGTCCGATCTTGAGAACTTATCAACTGATGCCGGTCTTGGGATCACGATTGAGACCTATCTATTAATACGGGCCTAGGTGTAAGTTCCTGTGACTTAGGAGTCAGTGATTCCTCAAAAAATATGATACAAGTCGCGTCATGAACGCTGGAAGAAAGTGGGCGGGGCCTGTTTGCGCATGGGTACACTCGCGCACGAAAGTACTAGGCCTATTATTTTATTTTTGAACTAGCATATCGCTTCTTAAAATAAATTAGATAGAATATCATTAAAAATAAATAAAAACATGTTTGATTTAGTATGTTCAATCTAATTATAAATAAAAACCGGTCAAGTGCGTGTTGGGCCACGCGCAGTGTAGGGTTCCGTAGTTTTTATAACAGCCAAGTGCGTGTCGTATTCGCTGACTGATCGTTTCATACCATAATCTAACTTTTTAGTGACTACCTAACTAATTTGACTTCCTATACAAATCCTCACCTGATCCGACAATTTTGCACGGAAAGTTTTAATTTTTTTAGAGATTTGTATAAAACTTGTCATAGCCGGTGTTTTGAATTTAAATACGGACACAGAGCTACACTACTCAATTGCCACAAGAAGCTAGCACGATACAACTGGCGCTTAGCGCCATCTATCGACATATCTATAGAGTTGTTCGAAATTTTCGAGTCAAATACAATTGGTCGACTATTACTCGTAAACTTTTAAAGCCCACTTATGTGTGATAGTTTTCCTTTAAATTTCGTTATATATAGGTACTACTGCCGTGACATTTGAATTTCTAACTACAACCGGTTAGTTGATACAGGGGGGACACACTTGACTCTAACGAAAATTGGTAATTTAAAGCTTGATAAGTCACGAACGGTTTACTTAATCAAAAAACGGTCTTACCAAACCCCTAATATTTTTGAAAGACCTATCCAACGATATCCCACACTATGGGAAGAACGAAAAAAAATAATTATCATCCCATTAATTTAAAGCTTGATAAGTCACGAACGGTTTACTTAATCAAAAAACGGTCTTACCAAACCCCTAATATTTTTGAAAGACCTATCCAACGATATCCTATGGGAAGACCGAAAAAAAATAATTATCATCCCACTTTATATGTATGGGCGGTACCCTAAATAAATGTTTTTTTCAAAATTTTATTTTACCACTTTTTCGGCGTCATTAACGTGTATACTCATGCCAAAGTACAACTTTCTAGTACCAGTAGTTTTTGAGCTAAACCGCGGACAGACGGACAGACAGACGGACATGGCGAAACTATAAGGGTTCCTTGTTGACTACGGAACCCTAAAAATGTAAAGTAATTTTGAAACTCCTTCCATTAAGTCGTCGCTGGTTACGTGAAAAAAAGATGAGGACGCGGTGTTGGTGCTAACCATTTCATCGTCGTCACTGTCGTCACTTGAGCTTTCATCATCATATGAATCTGAATCATCATCCCCTACGCGAATAATAAATGGTTCTGTCATCATGTCGACCAAATGATCGCTTTTACTGTAATCGGCCTCTATTTCCTTAACCTTGGTGCATAATTTCAAACATTTTGTTGCCTCTGCAATCCATTTCATACATTGTATTAAATTATCAACTGCATTATTATCAGCCTCTCTCTTTATAAAACAATACACGTCATAAATCATTTTTCTCTATTTTCTATGTAAAATCATTTCGTAATTAAAAACTTTTGTGCGCGATGGTATTTTGAAAACGAATGTAACGTGAACACAGTGCGGAAAGCAAAGGTCGACTGACGAACCAATAGCGCACCGGCAAGCATGCGGCGTGTGACCTGTCCGCCCCGCGCCGCTTGACCGCCAGCGTTCTTTCTACTTGACGCGACCTGTAGCAAAAGGTTTATGCTCCATTAGGACGTTAAAACACAAAGCAAATGGTGAGAGATACAATAAGTAAGAACAATAAATGTAATAAAAATACAATATTACAAGAAATAAAAACAAAACAAACTAAATCATTACAAATTACTTATTAACTTAGTGATGAAGAGTATAAGTGTAGTGCACTTGTGTGCATGTGGGTGTGATTGTGTGTGTATGGAAGAGTGTATGTGTAACAGTTTACTGTATATTACCACGCAGAAGATCCTCAGTGTCTTTACAGGTAAGTGATTGTAGATAAATTCTGTAAATTTTTTGAAATTGGATTGTTGTAGTCGAATATATATTATTGTTTTTATTTAATGAGTTATATATTGTGTTGCTGTTAACATAGAACTGGCGTCTAGCAAACGCAGTTCTGTGGCGTTCCTGGGTAAAAACATTATGTTTACGTCTGCCATTGGGTTCCGTTGAGGGGCGTGCAGTGTTTGTGTAACGCACTCAGGAGTACGTAAAATTGCCTGACTGTAAGTACTTTGCTGTCGGCATAGAGCTGCACAGTGGGATACCTTCGTGGACGGCCAAGAATCACCTTCAGGATGGTTCTCTAAGCCCTCTCTAGACGTATAAACACATTCTGAGTAGCAGCACCCCAAGCAAACGGACAATAAGTAAGGACAGACCGCCGGAAGGATAGGGCAAAATATACTAACATTAGAGTGTCATGATCGGCGGAGTTCCTTAGCTTCTTGAAAATGTATATCAACTTACATAACGGAGAGGTGACTTTAGCTAGCTATATGAGGATGCCAGTTGAGATGCTGATCAATGAGTATACCCAGATATCTTACACACACGGATTTCGCAAGGGAGTTTGACGGAAAGTGATTTGATCTAATGGCAAACGCATACAGTTTTGTCTACATTTAAAGTAAGCATATTATCGGCTAAACATTTAATCACACAAGAAAGCGCAGCCTCAGGGTTTTGGTAAGCCTGGTGTCAATCATAACCATCTACATTAGAGCGGTATCATCTGCATAAGTAAATACTCTACAATTTTCTAGAGACAGTTTGCAGATTTCATTTATATAAATGAGAAAGAGGGTAGGCCCCAGAATGCTGCCCTGTAGAACACCGTATGTGATAGGAATCTCATCACTTATAATATGTTGTTCGACTTTCACCTTTTGAGTACGATTACTCAAATAGTCCGCGAATATTTTCAGGGCATGACCACGTATACCGATTCCCTCAATTTTGTCTAATAAGGCTGGGGCAGAAACGGTGTCAAATGTCTTTGAGAGATCAAGGAAAATTCCCAAGCATTTATGTTTTCTATCCAGCGTCCGTGCGACATGATTAGACAGGGCCATAACTGTGTCTTCTGTACTAACTCCATGTCTGAAGCCGTATTGGTTGCTGGATAAAATACTGTTGGCACCAAGAGAACTGGTCAGATTCTTGTTTAGAATTCGTTCCAAGATCTTTGACAAAGCTGTTGGGCGGTAATGATTGATATCGTGTCTGACATCGGTTAGGTTGACGCGGTAAGTATGGTGGTGAAAGGCCGCTTGTGTTGCAGGCGCACTACCTGTCGGCGCCGCCGCTGCTGGAGCTGCACAAGAACGGCGAGCACTCGGGCGGCGTGGGCGCCGTGCCCTCCGTGCCCTCCGTGCCCACCGTGGGCTTCGGCGGCTTCTGCTAGTGCCGGGCCACACGCCCAGAGAGTACGTTGTAGAGTAAGTAGCTAATTGGACTGAAGTAACGACGCGACGAAATGTTTTGTAAAGCAATCGTTAGTGATGTAATTTAATCTTTTTCAAACTGAGGAGCTTAATTTGTAGGATTTATTTGTAAATATTGTATGTATTGTTTTTTTGTTTCGGTCCATCACAAGTTTTATTTAACCGATCGCTAGCGCATCACGGCCGCGGCGTGACGTACGAGCGGCTCGACCGTGTCCGAGCGGCGGCGGGGCGGGCGGCCGTCGTGTAATCGGAATGTCTGTGATCTTCAGTGATGTCTAACTAATACAGATGGCCATTTTATTGCCATACTGAAAAATAACTAGTGTTCGGAATTAGCGGCCTTGTGCGCTCGTAATACGAAGTCTTGCCAATGATGTGTTTCGCGTTCTAGTCACTTACTAATTCGTGTGGGCTAGTCAAATTGTGAAGGCGTCCGCCCGCCCCGCGGCTACTCGCTCCTCCATACGTTATCTAAGTCACAACAACGGCCTATGAGATATATTATGTATACTTTGTTTAGATTTTAATTTACGTATTCGTCGCCCGAGCGGCGCTATTTATAATTCAACTTTAGCATTTGATAACTATATTCTTACAGTCGCAGGAGGCGGCCATTTTATTGTAAGCGGTCGTTGACCTTTACCACAGCACAAATACGCGTGGCAGCCTGCGCCGGCGCACTCGCTCGGGAGTGCATTGTACACGTTACCCGAACAGTTACATTAGTTTCGGATCGCTAGTGAATAGCATAATTTTACATAATATTGTAACCTATATTTTATTATACACGCGCCATTTTATTGTAAGGGCCCGCGTGCGGCTACCGCGGTGTTGTACCGGACGACTGGTTACACCCTCTCTAGGTTTAATTTAACGTTAACGTGATGCATAATGTTTACATAGGGTGCTGATGGGTTCCATAGTTTCCTTACGAGACGCGGGTACGCACCTCGGCGTACTTGTGGCGGGTCTTTATTCTATGTTGTTGAAGTTTTATCTCATTTCGATGGTGTATTAGATATCGGGTCGTGTGGAGAGTATGTAGATGTTACGACGTAGGGTCACATAGTGCGGCGCCCGCGCGACGCAGCTCTGTACATAATAACGAGAGGATACATCGGAGAGGAAAACAATCTTGTACAAAAAATCTTAAATTAGTAAAGTCTTTTCTTTGCACAAAATGATAAAAGTCTTAAATATAAGCTAAAAACGAAATAACATACGTAATAAAGACATATACGTTAATGATAGGTTTACTCGGAAGAATTTATATGATAGTTAGTGGATGGAAGTCGCCGGAGAGGTCTCGTGATCGTCGGATCGTGCTCAATGTGTTGCGTGCTCGCTCGTGCTCGCTCGTGCTGGCTCGTGCTCGCTCGTGCCGCCTCACACCGGGAGACACGTCACGTGCTACATGATCTCCTATATCATTCTGGTCTGGCTAGGATTAGGTTTACCGTACGAGTTCGTACCGCAGCACTATTGCAATGCGTTTTTTTTATTATTTTTTTCGTAATTCAAAAGGGGAAACATGATAATTTAAAAAAAAAAGAAATCAACAGGGTATTTAAGATTGCTTAAGATATATTATTTTATATTTATTGTGACTTATTAACGATGCGTGCTTGCGGCGCCATTGTGCTTAGTGTTACTGATGTTTGTTTATTTAGTTTTGTTGTTGCCACTGCGCGCGCGCCGACCACAGACCACATTTTGTCAATAAATAGACTCGCAATTTGATAGTTACCTGGGTGCTTCAACTCAATTTTAAATGTCTACCCATTTTGACTCAAGGTAAAATAACTATGTACTTAAACCTAGGGAGTAGAGATTTAGCAAAACCATGTGAATGTGCCGTATATGTGCGAGTGTTGGTCGGCGTCGGAGCGTGGGACACCGGTGAGCGACTATTGTTCACAATAACAACGCCTTGTACATAATGAGTGCTTTATTACGCTTTTTTGATATTATATTTTTTATTTAAAAATAAATATTACAATTGTACTATTTCTATATTTTGCTTTTATTTTGTATATTAACGAGGTCGTGTTCCGTATGTGATTGCAACGTTTTAGTTCATGTCCTTTTGTTAGTACTCTTGATACTAATGCCGCGGTATGTTTGTATATCTTTGCATTACTTTCACGATTGCTGGTCGATTGCGATGTTTTTGTGATAACGCCGGCAGCGCCACGACCCGAGATCCTGTAGTCGTCCCGTACGAGCTACGTCGGCGCACATGTTGCCGCTCGCAAGCTGTGTGCCGATGTCTCTGTTCTCGTGATCTTTTGAATACCTTTATGAACTGTGCTGTGATCAATTAACGACATTATTGTACTTAAATCGTTTTACCGACCTAAGCACTTGAAATCAATCATTATTTTTTACTTTATATTGTATATGTTTATGAAAGTCGTGGCGCTGTGCGCTGTGAATGAAATAAAGGCCTACATACTTGCTGCCACTGCTTTATCGCGGTGGTGTGGAGCGACTGTGGCGCAACGTGGCGCGACGTTGCCGCTACAGTCGCGCCACACTCGCTTCGCTGGTGATGTTTAGTGTTCAGCGCAGACGGTCGATATAAAAGAACACGGATAGTTAGCATAACTTGTTATTAAACGATCAGAGATACTTGCTGACGTCGTAAACATTGTCAAATCGTGATATTTGTTTTCTCGTCTCCTAGCACTAGTTGATGTGCCCGGAGTCGTGCATCGTTTCCTTGTATGGCCGTCTACTCTGAACGTAGTTGTATTTCTAAGTTTTTCAACTCTCGAATAAGACTTATCGGCCAATATTCCTTCCTACAACGGAGTGCAATGTGGGAGATTAGTGTTCTGTCTCGTAATTATTATCTCTATTGTTATTATTATATTTTATTATTAAAGTAGTTACGTCGCGTATAATAGCGTCGTCGAGGGCGGCTCGCACTCGACCGTTCGGCTGACACGAGTGACTTTCGACTTTCCTATCAGGTGCATAAAGATTAGAAGTACGATAGAATAGAGGCGAGCGGGGAGGTCGGTCGTGCTGGACTAAACTGTAGCTTAAGTAAGTCTCTATCAACGAGTTAGTGTTAGTCTGTACACACACCCGAGGCGGCGCCGGGGAGTCTCTACCGCAGCCCCGGCGCCGCTCGCCGCCCGGGAGTCCCGCCTTGCGCTCGCGCTCGCGGGGAGCTGACCAGTGTCTGCATTGAGTCGCTCAACTATTTGTACAATATGTATATTTTTGTAAAATTCACTCTAACTCGAGGCAATATTATGAAATTTTGAAATATTATCTGTAATATTAATACTTAGTAAAATTGTTATAAAATCATTTGTTCAGTTTTCGTTCGCATATTACTATTATGTAGTATCATCAAATTGTCATCGTGAGCATACCGCCCGAGTCGACCCTGAGATGTATCAGAACTTGAGTTTTTCGGTCCAATTAGTAATCATTTTATAGGACATGGGAAGCATTTTAATGTAGCGGCGATCTTGAACTCAAGTTGTGTGTAAAGTCTCGGTGTCGACTATAGTTGCACGACTCACGAGCTCGCACTGCTGTCCAACGTGGCCCGACTGCGCAGCACTGCGCCGCACTTGTGGACCTTACACATGTTATACCGAAGCTGGCTTCATTATCAAACCAATCAATTTATTGGCACTTGACTGTCAACTCACTCAAACGCATTTGAAAATAGATATAGATAGTTCAATCGACTGCGAAAAGTGCATTTCTGTAAAACATTCTCATCTGCTCCTAAAGCGCACTGCCCTAAGTCTGACCTTCGGTTATAACGGTTGTCACATATTCAGAAGTGTCGCGCAGGTGTCGCAGCTCAGGCGGTAGAGCAGTAAGCTAGTAGTGCGCCCCGGCGCCGCTTGGTTGTGAATTAGTATCGCTTATGGCCCCCACTCCGTCTGCCGCCGACGCGACGTCGCGATGACGCTCGCGTCCATCCGTGTTGCTTCACTCAGTATTGTCGTGCCAAAACATACGTGAATGCAGGAGTAACAAAGCAATATCGTAACTATATAGTCTCGAACGAAAGCAATACTGTCTTGGCGAGTGGACACCCTGTACTTCGCCTCTCTAACACGTTATTTTATCGGAATACTTTCACTGTTAGTGCAACACCCCCCACGCCGCGCATCCACGAATTTTAATGAACTTTTATTTATTTAGGCTGACTTTATTATACTCGAATATTTTACCTAAGGAGACACAAGGACGGCGCCTGTGACTATTACAGCGCAGTCTTATTTACATGATGTACTTAACTGTCCTCGTGACACGATGCGCGGCGCGAGGGGTCCCGCACTGACCAAAAGGCGGAGTTCTTATCCTAGCTCAATTTTATTAATTCTTATATTATACTTGCTTGTTATTCATCGTTGAAATATAGTTATTTTGAACCTTGGCTGCCTCAGGGCTCCATTGAACTAAACCGTTGAACGTTATAAGTACATAGAAGTAAAGTTTATCGCATATCATAGTGCTCTCGTAATCCCAGTGCGCGGACAGCCAAGGGTTTATTCCAGAAGCCTGCATTACTCAAACGACTCGCATTTGATTACGGTGCTTGTTATGTTAGAGGGCGCGGCGCGGCAGCTCCGTGCTGTCGGCTGAGTGCTCAGAGTGTTGCAGCAGCGCCGCGTTCTGTAGCGTGTTGCAGCACGCCACAGCAGCGCCGCGTTGCTGTAGCGTGTTGCAGCACGCCACAGCAGCGCCGCGTTGCTGTAGCGTGTTGCAGCAGCGCCGCGTTCTGTAGCGTGTTGCAGCACGCCACAGCAGCGCCGCGTTGCTGTAGCGTGTTGCAGCACGCCACAGCAGCGCCGCGTTGCTGTAGCGTGTTGCAGCAGCGCCGCGTTCTGTAGCGTGTTGCAGCACGCCACAGCAGCGCCGCGTTGCTGTAGCGTGTTGCAGCACGCCACAGCAGCGCCGCGTTGCTGTAGCGTGTTGCAGCAGCGCCGCGTTCTGTAGCGTGTTGCAGCACGCCACAGCAGCGCCGCGTTGCTGTAGCGTGTTGCAGCACGCCACAGCAGCGCCGCGTTGCTGTAGCGTGTTGCAGCAGCGCCGCGTTCTGTAGCGTGTTGCAGCACGCCACAGGAGCGCCGCGTTGCTGTAGCGTGTTGCAGCACGCTGCCTGTAACATTACACTGGCGGCTCGCTGCCACTGTGGCAGTTCGTTTGTCAATTAGTGGCGCGAGAGCCGCCGCGCCGCGCCCCTCACGCATTATAAAGTACAATTTACCTTACCTGTATTGTATTGTATTAATTAACGAATGTTTACAGTATGTGACTGTTGAGCGATGTCGCATGTTCTCATCTGATCGTGATTGGTTCGTGTGTCCGTTTATAATATTTACGCTAGCGGTAACACTAAAGTTGATATGTTTGTACAGTTTTTAACGATAAAACTACTTCTCGTAGTGACTAAGCAAGAAATATTTTAGTATAATAAGATCTAATCGAATTACATCATAGTGTATCATAATAAACTATTCGAGGTCGATTTTTCAAAATTTCGTTAAACTTTGTACGATCCTTCGGAATATTTGGTTTAAATTAAATTATAAATGTCTCTCATCTGAAACTGAATCCGTGGAATGTAATTAGAAATTAAACAGGAAGAATTTTAAATATTGAAATACAACATTAATAATAAATAAATAAGTAATGTATTATAAATAGATATAAGGTAAAAAGTTATTATTAACATTGTATGGAAAAATTGTGACAAAAATTATAGTCATTTGTAATATTATATTGTTGTTTCTTTATCTCCTTGTACCTGTTCCATGACCCCTCGCTCCCTTAAAACTCGTCCGATGAACGAACGAACTGCAGCTGTCCAGACGAGTCCTGGAGCGCTCGCCTGCAGAGGTGCCACCCATCCCGTTTACGATGCTATCGTAACGCGTGGCGACGGTCCATTCATTTCTTAGAATTCACTCTGACACAAAACCAAAATGGTCGCAAACTGAACTAAGAATGTCACCTGCAGACGCTCTGGGTTTGGAATGAACCTTCGGCCAAGGTTTCTCCAGCTGCTTATCGTATGGTGTCCTTCAAAAAAGGCGTGTAGGCGTTCCTACGCGGTCAACAAAGTGCGACTGATGCTTTGTTGTTACGGAGTCTATATGCTAAGGTGACCGCTTTCCATCAGGCGGGTTTTGTGTTTTTATCACTGTTATTAAATAAATAAAAACCTGCAATGTTTCTGTTGAGGTGGGATGGAAAACCTCTGATGATTATCCAGTTTCTTTCCAATAGCTGGCAACCCAGCTTGCCTGACTAACTTATTAGTTCCGCAGTGTAACCTCTGGAACCAATGATCTAATTATAATTTTTTTCACTGGTATAAGTAGCGGCACGTAAGTCTAGCGCTGAACGATACGCGGAGGGGCTGCGCATGGGTACTGTCGCGCACGCAATACAATTATTAGCTAAATAACGTTAATGACATTATTTTAATGTAATGTCAAATAGTAGGTCTAGCGCTAAACGAAATGTAGAGGATAGCTGCGCATGAGTACTGTCGCGCATGCAAATAATATTACCTATACTTAAATAAACAGTTTATCTCCAATGCCAATGTCCAAGGATTTATAGTAGGTGACTAAGATATAATTTTTAACAAGTTTTGTGGGGAGTATAAAAATAAAAACATTATTTATTAATTTGAAAATTTTTATTTTAGATTTAAGTCTAATCTGAATCAGAGAATCTACAGTGAATCTGAATCTACAGAGAACCATTCTCAAAGGAGATGTTCCAGAAATGTATGGAGCCTGGGCTACCATTAGTACACCACATGTAAATATTGCTATATAATGTAGTAACCGTTTTTTAATATTAATTTTCTATGATTTCGCTTTATTTTAGTGTGATATTCAAATTAACTCGGTCGAGGACAGCAACACAATAAATATGGCGGATCAGCCATGTTGCTATTAAACAATGATGTGAATGTCATTTTGACATGTCAATTTTTTGAATCGTGTTTTTGACGTTTCGGAGGTCGATGGATATTTTTGTAACTACAATAAAATATCAACATACGAATTCCGAAAATACTTAGGATTCCTTATAATTACTTATAAAATAAGACCACAGGATAATTATATTACTGATTTACGACGGCACATCTTTTACCTAATACATATTTCAGTAGGTAGCTAAAGATTGGTTATATTGGAAACATAAAACGAAGGCTTGAATGTTACTTTGTGTAGCAAAATGTGCTGTTTCATTCTTTAGTGCTTGTCAATAATCTCTGGACTTCGATAATGCATAGGAGAGCAGTGAGCTGTTCTGTGAGTTGTAGATAACTATTACTCCTATAAAACTCCAAATAAGTTCTGTAATTGGTGACATTAAGAGGATGTAAAACCAGCCATAAGAAGTATATAAATAAAACAACTTGTAGAGACTTAAATATAGGTATTTTTTATTTATTCCGCATCATCCCTTATCATTACTCCATCCAGGAAAAAAGCCGGTGCTTCTATGCTCTCCAAAATATAGTTCATTTTCATCTATAACAGAGGTACACTGCAGGCACGCCATTGTACATAAACTGGAATAAATATTAGTTAAAATCTATTAGAATATGGAAAGTGGGAAGATAACATCATATAGTAATAGCATGTTAACAAAATAATAAGTAAATGCACGGGTTAAAGCAGACATACCTGAAACTGAATTTGTCATTGTAGAATACCGTAAACGACGATATCTAAATCACAGGCGAATCAAAAACCATATAACAAAGCTGGGATCAACAGAGAAGCACTCAATCAATATCTTTAGAAATAATCTGGGTCGCAAAACAAAATAATCATTGAAAACTCCGAAAACATTCAATCCAACACAGCGAAAACACATAACGACTCAATAAGCTTGGGTAGAAATATCGATATTTTTCATAAAATAATCGATAAATATAGACAATATTTTAAATCTCAATAAATCGATATTTTTTCATTCACATTAGTATACTACTGGTCTTAGTTACACTAATCTTGTCAGATCTGGAAAGTAGTCCAAATGTCGCACCAGATCGTCAGCACGTTTGCGCCATCAAAATATGCACATATTTTCAGATTAGTTTTCTTTTCTTGGCCTCGCGAAGCGTAAGGGCGTGTCAAAATTCTACTGACTGAAAACCCACCCTGTTCCCTTCCAGCTGCCCTTAAGTTCCGGGGCCACGGTATCTCGTTAGAACATTCCCGCAACCCTGGCAGGCAATGTTCCTATGAGGCCCCGTCACTGGTGCTGACAGCTCTTAGAGGCGCGCGTGGAACATAACGCGCCGCTGACCCGGACCTGGTCCTTACCGGACAGTGAGCTACCCCTGCTCGCAGTCCGCAAGCCTGCGTCTACGGTGGCCGGAGATCGTTTCGCGATCCCCGACGCCCGGTGCGTCTCCCGCGGTGGCTGCAGTCAATGTTACCTACGTGCATTACGGAAAATATCTATTTTTGACTTGATAATAATTCATATAGATTAAAAATATCGATTCGATATTAATCGATGTATTTTTTTCACTTGCCCATCTCTACGACTCACAGAAAGACACCAAACGTCATGAAACTTAAATCTGTCAAACACGACTGTCATGGCTGCCCTAAAACAAGGGTTGTCATAATAAAAATCTTCCCAAATAATAATTTATCACAGCTCTACCCGTCTCCAAATAATTTTTTGAGTATTTTTATGGAAATCGCTATTATTCTTTCTATTTATCTATGTGGTGTACTAATGGTAGTCCAAAATGAAACATCTCCTTTACAGTGATGCTGTCCGAATGACTGAGTAAAGTATTTGTAGCTTCGTCAATCTCACTTTTAATTTTTTTTCAAAGAATCAATTAATTCGTTAGATTCCCTTTTTAAAAACCAATTCACGTCATAAACCATTTTTCTTGCCTGTCTTTTCAAAACAGTATTTCTTCTAGGTATATTCACTTTAAAGTCACAAACAAACTAAAAAACTAAATTTAACTAACAAATTCAAACTTAACAAAAAAACAACAACAAAAATTAACAGCAATATTAATACAATTAATGACGCGACTGTACACGGGATCGTATCGGCGCGGGGAACATAATGCGGCTGGAGAGCCAATCGGCGCTACGCACGCCCGCCCTTCATCCCGCTAGCCCCCCTCAGGTACCTTAATTTTTACTTCTGCGCAATAACGGTCACCGCTAAAGTTTCGTGCCGCTACTTGTAGTAGGTAAGTTCTATTATTGGTAAGTGCTATAGGCTACAAATTATTTCGAAATCTACTCAGACGAAGTCGCGGCCGAAGTGCTAGGCTGTTTTAAAGAGCTATAATTTGTAAGTTTGTATGCAGGGAGTAATCTCTGGAACCAATGATCCAGATTTTAAATATGAACCGACTTGGATACAGTAGGTATGTTAACTGTTTATTTATTCACTAGGCAAGAATCCTGCAATAATAACAAATACACAACATAATTAATAATTAATTTTAAGGTGGCTCCGCTTGGGTCAGATACATCTGTGCGAGGCACTAGGACCCTGTGTGAAGGTGATTTACATGCACGTTTCGTGGCTAAGGAAATAAAAGTTGCATTAAAATGTATGAAGCGAGGTAAGTCACCGGGGCATGATGGTCTGAGTGTTGAGCATTTAAAATTCGCCGGTGTACATTTGACCAGACTGCTCACTATGTTATTCAATTTCTGTATTAATCACTCTTACCTGCCTGAGAATCTTTTGAAAACTGTAGTAGTTCCCATAGTTAAAAACAAGACAGGTGATCCATCAGAAAAAAATAATTATAGACCTATCTCACTAGGAACAGTCATTGGCAAAGTGCTGGACAGTCTGCTCGAGAAACAGTTGAAAAAACACGTTCAATTACATGACGCGCAGTTTGGATTTAGAGCCGCTTTGTCTACTGAAAGTGCAATCCTGTGCCTCAAGCAGACTGTGCAGTACTACACTGACCGGAAGACACCAGTGTATGGCTGCTTTCTGGACCTGTCAAAAGCTTTTGACCTGGTAAACTATGACATTTTGTGGCAGAAATTATCGGATGATACCGAGCTACCTGCAGAGTTCATTAACATATTTCAATATTGGTATAAGAATCAAAAGAATTATGTCAGGTGGGCTGATGCTCATTCTGAGTTTTACAGGCTAGATTGTGGCGTTAGGCAGGGAGGGTTAATTTCACCCAGTCTTTTTAACCTATATATGGATCGGCTGGTTGGTGAGTTGAGCGGCACCATGGTCGGATGCTCTATTGATGGAAGAATGATCAACAACATAAGTTATGCTGATGACATGGTGTTGCTCAGTCCATCAATCTGTGGCTTAAGGAAATTATTGGCCGTCTGTGAGAGTTATGCGGAGGCTCATGGCTTGAGGTATAATGAAACTAAAAGCAAAGTAATCGTTTTTAAAGTGCGCAATAATACTCCATCAAGTATTCCACCCATAAGGTTACGAGGAACTCCGTTGGAGCTCGTCACTCATATAAAATACCTCGGTCATGTGGTCACGGATTGCCTCGTAGACGACCAAGACATAGATAGGGAGCGCAGAGCGTTGGCGGCCAGATGCAATATGCTTGCGCGCGTTTGCACGGTGTACTAAAGAGGTAAAACTGACTCTATTCCGAGCCTATTGTCAATCGTTTTACTCGTGCAGCCTGTGGATCAGGTATACGCAAAAGGCCTACAGCGCTCTGCGCGTTCAATATAATAATACGCTGAGGGTTTTGTTGGGGCTACCTCGGTTTTGCAGCGCGTCGGGCATGTTTGCTGAAGCGAGAGTAGATGACTGTTATGCTGTTATGCGCAAGCGATGTGCATCTGCGCTGCAGCGATTCAGGGGTAGCCCCAACAACATTCTAGTTCAATACTCAATACTCAATTATTTAATGCATTCCATATGTATTACATGGGTGGTTTTTTACAATTTAGATCAATATGGACCCTGTCGGGCACAGCAAAAATTTGAAGAGAGGAAGAGCGCTAATTATATTATAAACGATTTCTTAAGTTTTCAACTTTAAGATAAATTATATTACAATATTTATGAATTTCAATTCTTATTAACTATTTATGTATAAGTATATATTATTTTATTGGTCTTTATCGTTAGCTATATATTAACAATTATAAATAAACAAAAATAAAATTAATTTCATTCAGGTCTGAAACCCATAAAAAAAGCAAAGTTACACATGAGCCATTGGTCGGCTTACACTATTATAGGTATAAAAATACATGCTAAAAAAAAAAAAGAGAAGAAAACAATAATTATGAAATTGGAATTAAATTTAGTATTATACAAAATGAATATACAAAAATGTCAATACTTAAAATAAAATGAAAAATGTCAGAAACTAAATAAATAAAAACTAATCACTACTCTCATACTGCGAGAACAGCGCTTATGCGCAAAAGTGTTTTCTGTATGGCTCCTATGATATTTAACAAATTGCCTAAAAGTTGGAGAGAACTGCCCTTGTCACTTTTCAAAAAAAGGCTGAGAATTTTTTTAGTTAATAAAGTGTATTACAATGTTTTAAATTTTTTGAATGAAAAGGACTTTTCTCTTCCGACTTCTAATAGATATAGTTAAGTATAACAATATATTGATGTGAATTTTAAACTAATTGACTTTGAATCTATTTGACTGCATAATAATGAATATACTGGACATAATGCAATTTATTTTTTGTAATATAATATACTTATACTATAATGTCTTGACATCAATTTATTATTTATTTCTTGTGTATTTTGTAATTAAATTTAAAATGACTATATGTAAATGCAATTAAATGTAATTTTTATACCTACAAAATTTGTACGCCGTTATTGGCAAAACATGGACGCTCACAACATACTATTAATTTAATACCTTGCATATCTGATTAGTCAGTTTATGTAAACGCATGTTTGACAAATAAATTATCTTTCTTTCTTTCTTTCTTTCTTAATTAAAAAACAATGTCTGATTACAAATGTACACTGGCGGACAAAATAGATGGGCCATTTGTCAGGCACTGGGCTGGTAGGCATATGCGCACAGGCGTGCATGTCGCCAATTAAATTGATGTTAGATTTTAATTTATTTTACTAACAATAGGTTAAGTTTTTTACTAACACTCTGGATCAATGGTCTGAGACAAATAAATAAATAAATAATTTTGGCCAAGGTGTCGAACTTGTGTTCGAGAGCTTGCGGGTTCAAATCCCACCCATTATAGCCTGTTTTTTTAATCTCAGAGACAGAATTGACACATGCAAATATCAAGTTTAGAAATAATTTTACCCACTCTTTTGTGCAGTGTTATACTTACGATACCGGATTTTTGAATCGAAATATTTTTCCCGACTGCGCGACGCAAAGGAGGGTAATGTGTTTCACAGTCCATGTATGTTGTAACTATGCAAGTTGATATTGCGTTGTACAGGCCAAACGCGTGGGCCGATTTGAATAATTCTAGGTAAGCGTGCTCCAACTTCGACCACATCATCACTTATCATCAGGTGAGATGGTGCTCAAACGCGCTCCTATTGTAAATTAAAAAAAAAACTCACGTTAATCAATTGGTCTTAACCATGCGAGTGTCATTAGAGATATGACAGTTAATAAAATTGCCAAACTATATCAAGTGTGGTATCCTTGAATAGGTCTTTTTTTATAAAGAAAACTTGCAATGTGGGTATAATTCACATTACAAGCAATCTTGTTGACCTCTCCAACTAAGCTAAATATGCTTGTGTCTGGAGTTGGTTCACACACAAGCCCATCTCTCGATCCCAGGCCTTTAGGATGTTTCACTATTTTTCATTTAAAGCAATCGCTTAAGATATATTTAAGGCTTAAAACGGATTTAGAGTGCCGTATTCAGGGTGCGGTTTTTTTCTTTCAATCCCATTGAGTGGGGTATTCAAATACGAGAGGATAACAAATAAATATGTGATTTATTTGTTTAAAACTAAATAGAATAAAAAAATCGTATAAAAAAACTGAAAAATCGTAAAACTAAAGAAACGATAAAGTTGAAGTTGTTTCTTCTTCCTTGACTTATAGGTAATATTGTTATTTGATAACTTTATTGGCCAGCTAAAGTTGGGGTAAAATGAAAATGAATTGAAAAATGTTTTATTCGATAACGAAATTTGTCTTAACAATAATGAGATTGACTTCTTCTTTTAAGTGTGAAAACACCTGTGCCAGAAGAAGCCACACTCCCTTAACTAGAATATATTAAAATAAAATAACAAATGTATTTGCATGAATTCTTTACACGATTTTTAACTGTGTGTTAATGCGTGAGTATGAGTGTGTTTGTGTTTGTTTGTGCATATGTGTGTGTATGAGTTTGTGAGAATATATAAAGAGATTCATAGATATTTATACTTATATATTTTTAATAACTTGTACAAATATAAAACCTAAAAATATACACAAGGGGGTAACTTCACTCGGTGAAGGTGGTGATGATTTTATTGGTTTAACCCTCTGATGATGCTGCCGCTTATATTGTGCTGGGCATTGCAATAAATTGAACGTTCCTTCATTGGCCGGGCCGGCCCGCCACCGATACCGACAACGACATCGGTGGACGCTTAATTCTATGAAATTGTAGGGAACAGTGTCTCATTGACCCGGCCCGACACCGACATTAACTGCAAGGGGCGAAATCGTGATCGAGAGGTCCCGAGTTCGAACCCCACCCATTACACTATTGCACACTCCAGACACAAGCATATTTAGTTTAGTTGGAGGTGGTTAACAAGATTGCTGAATGCTTAATGTGAATTCTACTCACATTTATAGTTATCTTTAAACAAACAAAAATGTTTGATAGACTACATAAGTCCGTTCCCTCCATATTACATCACCCCTTGCGTGCGGCACCAACTTCAACCAGATGAGGAAGTGCATACCTTTTTTTATAATGGAAATAAGACATCCAACGAAACAGTCTTTTGCGTATTTGTCTTTGAATTAAATTAGCTTATCATAATTATATAAGTCAGGACGGGCTTTTGTGGTTTTAGTATAAGAACGACATTATATACTGCGATTTTGATCATAAATAAAAAACAACAAGAACCTCCAGTTTGCTTTTCTCTTTTTAGGACAGTTATTTATTATATACTTTATTTCATAGGTGCCTTACAATATTTTACATGGATACATATTATAATATAAAACATCAAATTCATAATAGAGAAAGGACGGGGAGAATGATAGTGAGAGGTAATGCTCCTTCACCATTCTTTGGACTGTTGGTAACGTTTGAACACGCCTCACATCTACTAGTCATGCATTCCACAAAAAAGCTGCTTGGATAGTGAAAGATTAATCGAAAAAATTCCAGCGAAGCTTAATAGGAAGCCATTTGAGCTTAGTACGAAATTCAGAAACATTGTCATACTTACTTTCGCATGCCAAATATAGACCGATAGAGAGATTTTGACTCTAGCTCTAGCTCTAGCTTGTATAATTGGTCTTGGCCCATAAGTGCAAGATAGGAAGAAGAAGAGATGTGCATTGTTAGTGTGTAGTAGGTAAAGAAAATTACGAAGGCGTTTCAGGGAGCATGTTGAAGCAAACAGCTTACGACTAGTTACGACTGACTTACTGCAATTGCTTCGTCGCAGACAGAATTCTGTCGATGTTACATAATCATCTTAAAGTTGTTAACAGTGTGATTGAACAGAATGACGGTGTTATTGAAAGACACATGGGGAAGTGTCGACCAATCGATCTTAGAGATAGTCAGGGAGCTACCGACAACAATCAATTGAGTCTTGGCAGGATTCATTTTCGTCCGAAGTCAGCGTTCCAATCACTAATTCGAGTGAGGTCCACATTAATTGTATCAATGGCATCAGATATGTCTACGAGGGGCTTGTGTAGAAATTTACAGATAATCAGTATACAAGGGGTAGAATGAAGATAGTCGTTGAGTGATAGCATAATACCAATGATCGCGACGATAGGTCGCGGTGAGCAAGAAATGAAAGTAAGAATAGTGGACTGTATAACATGTAATAAGTAAAAAGATGATTAATTACAAACGGTACGGTTGGTTTACATACGCGGACAAAGGTTACGGGAATATAATATGCGCGAGCGCAGCCGTGCTTAGAGACGTGCAACAGCTGACTGTGTGGCGTGGGGGCGCTCACTCGGCCGTCGACCGCCGCGGTGCGAGCTGTTGCCCCGCACCCCTTTTTCACTGCCGCCGGCGCGCGGCGATGTTGAGACGGGTGGACTCAACATACTCCCCCCGTTGAAGAGTCTTCAACCGTAGCTACTGGCAGCGGGCAGATGGTGTTGAAGGCGCGCCGGATGACACCCTTTCTTGTGTGGATGTCGGCGACCCTCGCGACGCCGTCTCTGCCTGGGAGAACATGTGTGATGCGTCCTAGAAGCCACATAAGAGGAGGTAAGGTTTTGTCCTTAATGACGACTAAACTAAAATGCCAACCTACAGCACACTGGCAGAGGTGCCACACCAAGAAGAGAAAGAACCCTCAAGGCGCTGTCGTTGACCAAACAGGTAACTGCGAAACCAGTAAATTACCGAAAAAACATAAGTTAGAGTAGCAGTTTTAGTGGTCAATACAGACGAAGTAGAAAAATGACTATTAAAATAAGTTGAAGTCTAAGTTCTTAATCATTAATACCGAACTAACGATTTGAGAAAAATTCAGACCATAGCTGGCTCACCATTCTGAACCGAACTGTGGATGTATTGGCGGTTTGCATTCCTACACACATTGCTGCATTGATTTCTAAATGAAACATATTTTCCCCCGTTGATGCATTGGGTTGAATTTTGAACTTAAACTTGGCAGCTGCTTTTTTATTAGTCAAAAGTTATGTTTCATCAGTCAGCCAAGGCTTTACTCTTACAGCTCGAATTAGTGCATGCCTGTCGTAAGCTGAATAAATGAAGAATTAAGTAATTGAACCTGCTGGTCGACGGAAGAAATTCAACCAGAGGTTCTCAGTTAATGTTGTTGGCATCTTCTACAAGGTGATCAATGTTCATCCCATTAATATTGCGAAGCATAAGAGTCTAGGACCTACGCTTCGGATGTTAAAATTAGGTCATGATTAGGTACTCATGATAGGACAAAGGGTCCCCCAAACATTGACCATGCTTAGCGACATGATCAATCAATAGATGTGCCTGAATGAAATGACGGGGTTGTTGAAATTAACCTGGGGAACTGACGATCTTAAAAATAATGCGGGAACTACCAACAACAATCGAGTCTTGGCAGGATTGAATTGCATCAGATAACTCTGCATTAATTTAAAGCACTAAAAGTAAAGGAGATAACCTAACCTAACCTACAGCACACTGGCAGAGGTGCCACACCAAGAAGAGAAAGAACCCTCAAGGCGCTGTCGGCGACCAAACAGGTAACTGCGAAACCAGTCAATTACCGAAAAAACATAAGTTAGAGTAGCAGTTTTAGTGATGACTATTAAATAAGTTAAAGTCTAAGTCCTTAGGAATTGTTGCATCATATTTTTTCGGATACCTTACTAATGATGTGAGAAAAATCCAGACCATAACTGGATTACCATTCTGAATCGAACTGTGGATATATTGGCGGTTTGCATTCCTACACACCTTACTGCATTGATTTCTAAATGAAACATATTTTCCCCTGTTGATGTGTTTGAATGATGGATTGAATTTTGAACCTAAATTGGCCAGCTGCTTTTTATTCATAATCATTTATCTGAAATTCTGAATATGGTACACTGCAGCCCCGGATCTTCAATTTTTTTAGGCGGGGCAAAAACTGGAAAATGCCCCCCCACCCCTTTATATTTATTTTTACCTTTATCACATTTATAATACCAGCTATCAGATGTCCACTAACTGATTGTCATTTGGACGTAGGTCTTTCGGAAATAATGCATCCATCGCTGTTCTTTCTGTGTTAAACCTATTTATTTACACACGTAAAGAAATAGGTATCCTATCATGTGCTGTTTAAAATATATTATATTTTAAACAGCACATGATAGGATTTAAAATAAAAATATGTATAATAAAAATAAATTATATATGGCTTTTGTGAATTTAAATTACAAATTTACTAATCGAGCTTTTTGTTCAGCAAATAATCTTGTCATAATTTAACTCGTGTGCCATTCGATTTTCTATCGCTAAGATTGCAAGACTCGATAGGCGTTCCTGGCTCATGGAAGATCGCAAATAATTTTTTAATTAGTTTTAGTTTGCTAAAATTTCGCTCACAGCTTGCGGTTGTAGTAGGAAGCGTAGAGTAAATTTGCAAGGCAATACAAATATTCGGAAAAGCATCCTGCAAATCATGCAAGAAATGATGAAAGATGCATCTGTTGCAAGAGATAGAAACCTTTAGCTTTTTCTATATCACCAAATAAAAGCGGAGCTTGCTCTTTAAAAACGTAGAGTTCCTGGCAGAATTCAACGGCGCTTAAATCTCGCTCGAATTATCGAGCCAGATCTGCTCCATACTTTTGCAGTTCTTCAATTGTCATTTTTAAAATATTTGCACCTACCATTAAGAAACGCAAAATTCAAATTCAGCATGGTAGCACAACCAAATTTTTTAATTTCTGATATGATTCGATCAAATACCATCATTATTTCTTTAGAAAATAGTTGAACAGGTTGGTGTGTTTGTAATTCGTCTTGACATATCTCATTAAAATATTTTTACGTTTCGGAATTAGTTTGTTTTGCAAAATAGGGTCAACACCACTTTTTTAAGCAAACTTTTCAGCCACTTTTATCCAATATTCCATTGGATTTAGTCTCATTTTTTGCAGTTTTCAGCAGACCATTCATTAAGTAGTACAACGGAACGGGCAAGGCCATATCTGAAAACTGCTTCGGTAACAGGCTCTTAAATTTATGTATAAGGCCTTCATGCCATACTTTGTCAAATGCCTGCGCCACGTCTAGAAACACAGTAGAGCATACTTTTTTGTCTTCAAGGGCGCTTTCTATTACGTTTGTAATCCTATGCATTTGATCAACAGTCGAGTGTTTTTCTCGAAAACCAAACTGGTGCTCTGGTATTATGTTTTTACTATCTATTATTGGTTTAAGTTGTTTGAGTAACAGCTTCTCAAATAACTTGGACATAATTGGTAGCAAGGAAATAGGCCTGTATGACGATGTTTCGTGAGCCGGTTTTCCAGGCTTATCCCTAGGCCTATCATTATTACTTCAGCCACCTTCCATAAGTCTGGGACATATTTGAGCCGCAGTGCGGCATTGATAAGGTTTGTTAACTTGACCAAACCCTTTCTTGGTAAGTTATGAAGTACTTCACCTGTTATGAAATCGTAGCCTGGTGATTTTCTTGTGCTTATATTTTGTTTTATTTCTCGTGCGACTTCTCTCGGTGTAACTAGTTTTATGGTAACTTCATTTTCTGATGTCATCATATTATTTACCGAAGTGCGATCTTCAAAGGTTTCTCCGTCATTTGGTTGAAAAATATTTTCTAGGTGGTCCGCAAACCTCTTAGCTTTTTGCTCATTCGTGATTGCCCATTGCTCATTTTCACACTTAATAGGTGGGATATGGGTAATCGGCCTTTTTAAGTGCTTGGTAGCCTTCCAAATGGAATAGTCTGTTTTTTGGTCGTTACTTAAGTTCTGAAGATAGGTATTGGTTGAGTTATCTTTGAAATTTTGTATTAGTCTTCTTACTTTTTTTGTAAGATTATTTAATTTTTGTTTATCATCGGGGCACCTAGTTTGATGCCACTTTTTTCTCTGCCTTCTTTTTTCCATTATGAGTTGCTTGATTCTGAAGGGGTATGTGTTTCCTTTTGTCCTCTTGTTGAGGTCAGGTGTATTTTCCCACGCTGCTTGTTGGATTTGAATTATAAAAATTTCTACTTCAATGTTTAGATGTTTGGGTGTTTTTAATGAAACTTTCAGGTCTAACTGATCTTTCAATCTGGACTTGAAGCCCTCCCAGTCTGTACACTTGTTGACGAGTGTGGGAATGTCTTCTTTAAATATAATGGTTTCACTAATTTCTAAATAGATTGCAGAGTGATCTGAATTCATGTCATAGCTTTGATTCACTGTTATATAGCTAGTTGATAGGTCTTTGGTTACGAAAAAATCTATTAAGTCTGGAATTTTATTTGGATCTGTTGGCCAATAGGTGGGCTTTCCAGTTGATATGACATCACATTTCAGCTCTTTTATGGCACTCAGTAGTTCTTTGCCTTTAGTAGTTGTAAGTCTGGAGCCCCAATACGTATTTTTAGCATTGAAGTCACCTCCTAAGATAAATCTACTTCCTAGATGAGTTAGAAAGTTCATAAAGTGGTCTTTTTTTATCGTATAACGTGGTGGACAGTAGATGGCAGATACTGTAACAGGATATTTTTTGGTTTGTAAACAAATCGCGACTGCTTGGATTTCTTTCTCTTCGAATTTAAACTGTTCATAATGCCGAAGGTTTTCTTTTACAATAATAGCACTGCCACCTCTTGCAGAGTTATCTGGGTGAAGTGCATGATATACTTTATACCCTTTAAACTTAATGTGACATTGTTTGGTAAAGTGAGTTTCTGATATCAAGCACACATCAATCTTTTCTATGTCTAATACTACTTGTAACTCATTTTGATGTTTGTGTAACACATTTGAGTTCCACGCCATAAGTTTTATTGTAGTATTCATTTTAATGGCTTAGAAGTAGCGGTTTTGTTGCTATTTTAATTTTTTTTTTAATCTATCGTCAAATGATAACATTAACTTTAAGATTTCATCCAACTTTTTTTCACTGTCCATTGCAGTCAAAGGCGCTTTGTCCATACCGCCTGTAACTTGGGCATAAGAGACGTTTTTAATTGTAGTTTTCATTGTACTTTGACTTGGTTTGAACTGGCTAGTGCTTTCGGCTCTACCAGTATGCGTGTTCTGTTGAGGGCTCACATTATTGCCTTTTGATTTTTTGTTTCTAATTAGCTGGATTTCTTTGGCTACGACACATCCTCTGTAGTTAGCTGGATGTGGAGCTTCACAGTGGACGCACTTTGGTTTTTCTTCTTTTGATTTTTTACAATCCTTTGTAAGATGTTTACCTGTGCACTTTACGCACCTCGGTTCTTTGGAGCAGTACTTTTGGGTATGGCCGTACGCTTGGCATCTTTTACATTGAGGTACCAGTTTAGTGGATTTTAGAGATTGTATCTCTACATTACATCCCAATATAGTTTTGATGCTATATATTTTGCTAGTTAATTCATCGTTTGAAAATGTCAGCATAAACATATTGAGTGGCTCTTTGGTTTTCCAACTCAATTTGTTGACTGCTTCAAGTATCTTATAGCCTTTGCTACGCAAATCTTCAACAATTCGTTCTGGAATGCATGTGAAATGCAATTTTTTTGCCATTACTCTAATTGGTCTCTCTTGCTTGTTCTCGTAGGAGTGCCAAAGGCAATTGTTGACAGAGAGAGCTTTTGTAATTGTTCTGTAAGAATCTTCGTTTTTGGCATTTACTTTGACTGTATCACCATTCATCATTTTAACGCTGAACGCATCAGCTGATTGGCTCTCAGACAAGAAATCAAAGAATTTCTGGTAATTCTGGATACCATCTACTATGATTGGTGGTGGCAAAGGAATTTTAATGATTTTTTCCTTACCTTTATTTTCTTCACTTCCGTGTTCATTCACAGTATGTTGGGCGGGAGAGGTGTTCAATTTTCTTTTCTTCCTACTTTTTTGCCGTATCCATCCTGTTTCTCGAGCTAGTTCTTCTTCGTCCGTGGTATATTCCACACGCGGGGGAGAAGTCTCAGTGGTGGTCGAAGCGGTTATAGTTGCTGACTTCGGAGGGTTTTCCGCTTGATGCTTCAGCTGTTGCTGGAGATTTTCTATATGACTTTTGAGGTCAGTCAGATTTTTTTCCAGCTCTTTACGCTTATTTTGTTCATCACAAAGGTACTTGTACAACAGATGTTCCGTCTCTGTTTTCAAGTTTACGCTAATTGTATTCAATGTTGGCTTTGTCGAACCCATTGTAGAAGTTAAGTGAGTATTAACTTCGCCTTAATAATAATAATCGCTGACCGTCAGCACTACGCAATAACTGGGTCATTGCGATGCATGCGACTGGACGGCGTTATTTTGGTGCGTAAGCGCTTTTACACTGTGATACGCGCGATCGCATGTAACACAACTGCTCTAAGCAAAAATCGAATGCGAGTCTTTCATATAGGGACTCCAAATAATCCCAGTTCAATGGCAATAGTAGAAAGTTTTCATTCTACCATTATCTGGGGGCACGGCAGTGCCCCCGCCATGTCGAGCAAAAAGCGGCACGGCCGTACCATACTTTTCTCGAAGCAATTCAGGCCATTTTCGACCCCGTATAACTTCGTTGTGAATAAAACTAGAAGCCTGAATTCAGAGAATTCAGTAACCAAGCAGGCATTGTATAAACAAGGTATATTTCAAATTTCATTCAATTTGAACCAGTAGTTTAAGAATTATAGCGAGTCAAAGTTCCTTAATTTCGATTTTGTCACTCACTGACTGACCGATCATCAAAAGTCTAAGGCACTTCTAGCAGACATAGAAGCTTCAAATTTAGAATTCGATTAGCGTTTAGTGTATGAATCAAGGAAAAACTAAAATATTAACACGCTTTTATTAGGTCGACCTGTATGTAACTAACTATGTAATGGAATCTAAGGTAACTAATTTAACCATCTTCCAACGGTCGTAGCGTAATGAAAATTGGCAGTTGTAGGTAGTTATGATGACAATACAACAATATGGTACTGTCAAACTGATCTGATGATGAAACGGAAGATATGAACTGGAACTTCATGATGGAAAATCGTATCATAGCTGTTTTGGATTTCTTAGAAAAGTCTTGTAATGAACTTTGACCACGATTAGGTTTCAAGGTCTGATGATGAAGCCGGAAGATAGGCACTGGCATTCCATGAAGGAATATCGTATCATAGTCGTGTTTGCACTTGTGAGAAAGGCCACGTAATGAACTTTGAACATGATCAGGTTTCAAGGTTATAACACACCTAAAGAAAATCCGTTATCGGTTTTCTTAACCTTTTTGAATTACCGCGTAATCGATAGATTCATTTTTTTTATAGATGTCACTTTCAAATCCTCTGGGGGATCTACCGTTTAATTGTTTACTACTCGTGGGTATAATATAGCAAAAACTACAAAAAAAGAAACAGCAACACAAAAAAAACGGAGACTACAAGAAAAAGGAAGAGCGCATACAATTTTTTTGTTTTTATGTGCATTTATAAAAGCGTGTTTTTCTAGTGATTTTTAAACTATAATTAATTTATTTTTCAATTTCGGTCCAGTTTTCTAGATACATCAACTGCATAAATAACTTTGTAATCCCATATATTTATATGGGATTACATAATATAATGG
This sequence comes from Tholera decimalis, assembly GCA_943138885.2. Lineage (NCBI taxonomy): Eukaryota > Metazoa > Arthropoda > Insecta > Lepidoptera > Noctuidae > Tholera > Tholera decimalis. The sequence continues at coordinate 896,614 of OW964577.2, forward strand.
AATAATATATGTAGATAGGTATCTAGATATAATTATGTTCAAAGGTAACTTGTAAAATGGTCAACGGAATAAAAAAGCCAGAGAGAGGGCTTTAAGAAAATTGGTTATTGGTAGGTATACAAAAAGTAGAAGGCGCCGGAAAGGAAAAAAGTAGGACTATCTACAAAAAGGCTTGGCAATCGCAAAAATAATGTAATTTATATAATATATGTATGTATTACTTGTGAGATATATTGTGTTTTCATGCGATGGCCGAGTCAATCTATTTATTTAAAACGTTAAAAATTCTTAATATTGATATGGTCACTATAAGATGTTGTTAGGTTAGATAATTACGTAACAACTTAAGACAGAAGGTTCCTTAAGTAGGGACTGAATAATCGAATAATCGACTTGGTATTACATGGATCTCACAACTATTTACGGTAGAAGAACTGAGTTGCGAGACTTTGTTTTTTGACAAGTATTGTTTTTTATGGGATTGAGATTTACCGTATAGCAAAGTACGATAAGAGCGATATAGATGCAGCATCCGTTATGACTTATGCTATCATGGCGTATAACAACACCATTCATTCAGTAACAGATTTTACGCCTTTTGAATTAGTATTCGGTCACACTTATTCAGATAACGCATTTAACGTGGATAGAGAAAAGAATTTAACTCAAAAACTATTGTTAGATCATAGAAAACGCCTTAAAAAACTTTATGAATTCATAACATCAAACTTCCACACTTCTATAGACACATCCATAATAACACACAATACAGAGCTGCTATTACATTACTTTATAACTTTTAAGTCAATCTTTTTGTTTTTATAATTAGTTCTAAGTTAAATTTAAATCTACTGTCTTAATATTGTCAACTAACTTTCAAGGGGAGGAGCGAGACAACCCCGACACAAGTGTTATTAACTACTAACTGGGGCTGTTTCATCCACATTTGTTAATGTTACTGTTTGAGACATAATAAACAATTTATTTATTTATTATTTATAACAGAAAAATTAGAAACCGATAAAATTAAAGTGATAAATAAAAAAGGCGGTGAAGCGACACCGGTACTTGAGACAGACGATAATATCTATATGAAAGACACTAGGATTAGAAAAGCTAAAGAAAAACCGCGATATGAAAAAGCGAAAGTAATAGGTGAAGTTGAAAGAAATGTAGTGCCAGTAGAAGTAAAGAAAAGGAAAACAAGAGTAGCGTTAAAAAATGTAAAACGTCCTCCACAGATCGTGCCTGGTACTTCTGGTACTAATGGTGCCAACATTCACGCTGGACCTCCAAAACCTCGGTCAGAATCCGGGGATAGCAGCGATAAAGAAGGGAGTAGCAGTGAAGAGGAATAGTTATTGGACTATATATAAAACAATAGATTTAGAATCACTAGGATTACAAATAGAAAATAACATTCGGGGTTTTAATAACTTAAAAACGAAAATTAAGGAAAATAAAGTTAATAATGAAACCGTGGGAATAGAAAATCAAATAGAATCATAATCATAATTTATTCGTTGAAATTTGGTACATACATCTAAAACTATAAGACACTATAATTAAAGCTTACACTAGGATCAGAATGAAGAACATCTGTGTCTGAACTAGATAAAGAATATCTGTATTTCAGACATCAGCGCTCTTCCTTTAGTATCATTTCACAATAAACTAAGTTTCACCACTGTACAGTAAAATTATGATAATAACAAACAGTAATTAAAACTAAAACAGTAACGATGGCGCGTGACGATGGCAAGAGACCGGACGGCATGTCATTGTTTCCTTGGAAGATGGGTAGGCCTTTAGTGTGGGACGCAACTTGTGTCGATACTGTCGCGCCATCCCATCTTCCCAGTTCATCATGTTGTGCTGGCGCTCCCGCTGCGGCTGCGGAAAACCTCAAGCGGCGTAAATATAGTCATCTCGGTGATAACTATATTTTCGAGCCGTTTGGGGTCGAAACTCTCGGACCATGGGGCCCGTGTGCTCACAGCCTTTTTAAAGATATATCGAAAAGGCTCGTTGACGCTTCCCGCGACCCAAGGGCTGGCTATTTCTTTGGTCAACGGCTAAGCATTGCCATACAACGAGGCAATGCCGCCAGTATCTTAGGTACGTTGCCAGCCGACAGCGTTGAGGATGAATTTTTTGATGCTTTATTTTAGTTTGTATTTTAGTACATAATTTTGTATATTTGTTGTAATTAATTGTTTAAATACATAAAATATTAATTCTCAAAAAAAAAAACAGTAACTAAATACAATTAATAAAGATGAGGAAAAATGGAAAAAGGAACAAGATATAGGGTAGGTGCTCCAGTGAACGAACACACCCCAGTGAATGAACGAAACGGACTTTTTACCAAAAAATAAGAAATTAAGATATTTCTACACACCGTAGTATTTTTTTTCATAATTGTAACTCTTTTGGCCATTATAGTGGCAAAATACATTTCTTATATCACTGTTCGTTTTAAAATGTCGAGCGTTTAAAGTTTGCAGTGTTGTTGTAACTGTGTATTTGTTCGGGCAAGAATTTAGGACTCTAGTAAGACGCAACTTCTTTGTTAACACATTGTAGCCGTAATTGAAGCATGTAACATAAGTTATTTATTCATTTGAATAAAGAATAGTTATACCGTACGCCTCAAATAGATTTCATTGCAATTTTAGCCAGTTTTAAGTAAATTATTAGGTGTCCCAGCATTGGAACTAAAAATCGTTTGAAATCCAGTAAATGAATGACCGTTCATTCACTGGACAAACGTCATTTTCATGTTTTTATTGAAAAAAAATATTTATTTTTATGCCATAAGATTCATGTATTGAGAGTAGTTTTAAAAATAGATTTCCGATCTTTAGGCCAGTATTGGGACAGGTATGTTCATTCATTGGTTCATAAAATCTAGTGAATGAACTAACATTTTTCATCATGTTCAAATATTAGCTTACGTCTTGAAGATGTAACCAATAAATGAACACAATATTTTGAGCTAGATTTCATGATTGTAAGACCTAGATTCTATTACCTATAAGATAATTTTTTCTTTTTTTCTATTATTGTCCCTTTAGATTACGATGGATACCAATAAAAATAAATTCGAAAGGTTTCGATATACCCAAGAAACTTTGGAAAGAGCTCTTAGGTCCATTACCAATGGATAACTAACTATTAACAAAGTAAGTAATGTTTTTAAGATTCCAAAATCTACCCTACATAATACTAATAAAGTTCCCTTACAAAGAAAAATGGGTCCGCCATCCGAACTTACTGTAGATGAACGATGAAGAGGCTAAGATTGCTAAGTGGATAATAAATAAAGCCAAATTAGGGTTTCCAATGCACCCAGAGGAAGTTTTGATACTGTTGAAAAATTTTAACTACCTAGGTACCAACAATAGAAGAAGCAAGTTTACAGGGAATATTGTGGATTAACTGGTAAGAGATACAAAGAACAGATTGAAATGATAGAAGAGGAAAAGAGAATAAAAGAAGAGAAAAAATATGAAAAGAAAAGGAAAACAGAGACGAAGGAAAATTAAAAGAGAAGAAAACAAGAAGACAAAGAAAACAAAAGGAAAAAGAAAGAAGAAGAAAATTTTCGCAAAAGCGTAACTAAGGAGCACAAAGAAAGCTCTGGAAACAATCTAGAAAAAGTCTGGTAAAAAAAGCTAAACCGAACGAAGAAAATGAAATCGATGAGTGATCTATACCGGCGGATGAGTCTGTATCGGATTTATATAGGAAATATGTTATGGCAAGATTCAATACAGAAAAAAGAGTACGTCATTATGTAGGTAAAGTTCTTATGGTGAACGATGAAGAACAGAAATATAAGATAGATTTTCTTAGAAAAAAATCTGTATGTGATAATATTGTCAGCTTTGTAAAACCACACGTAATGGATGTGACAGAAGTTGATTTTAAGGACATAGAACGTATGTTAGGTGAACCTGAATATTCCAGACGTGGCTTGATCTCTTTTCAAAATGTTACATTATTTTTGAAATGTAGAATAAAAAATAATAACGCCGAACAATAAAAATTACTGTATTTAGATTTGGGACTGATTATTGTAATTCTAGTAACAGTTATGTTAATTACTTATTATTTGACCTTTTTACCTATTTATAATGATTAAGTGTGAATTTGAAACCTTAACTTAGTAAAAAAAAAAATTGTAACAGATTTAGAGGCAGATTTATTTTATTATTTTATTTAGTTGATTATTGGACTGCATTCATTGTAATAATTAGAAATTGTCTTTGTGATTAATTAAACAAAAATTGTGTTCATTTACTGGTTTTATTTAGTTCATTTACTAGAAATTTTCGTTCATTCACTGGGGTTTTAGGGTATTTTTCATTTTATTGCTAAATATCTAAGAAAGTATATAAATTATTTCGTAAAATCAACTCAAAAAATATTTTTGAATACAATCCTAACACCAAAATATAGCTTTGGACCGTATTCCTTATAAGCAACACACTTTAATATTTTTTTAAAGTTGGAAGATCGCTTAAGTGTTCATTCATTGGAGCACTTACCTTACAACCATTTTAATAATCATAATAAATTTTAATTTGAATTATATAGTAATAGAGTAATGGCCTCCCGTGTGTGCAGTGAAAATGAGTGAGTGTGTGTAGGAGGGTGTTATAAGCTACTGTACTACGGTCAATAAGTTTTCCGTTTCTTCATATTTTAGCTTATGGATATAATCTATTATCTTGTGTTTACAGTTGTGCTTATTTAGGGGATAAATGTTAATAATTTTATTTATCCTTGAATACAGAAAAGGGCCTAAGTAGCAATAGAATTTGCGAGCGTATGGGTGATTAAAAATATGTGGAACGTTGTGGGTCAGAACTTTTCCCCGACGCTTTGACTGACATATATAAATAAAGATTTATTATAACTTGTATCAGCATGGTACCTCAAGACTACGTGCAATACAAATAGCTGCCTAACCGAGAGGACTTCACAGGATTGGTACAGGAGGTAAGTAGGAAACAGATATGGACGGAAAGTGCTCACTTTTAGAATAGCTCTTTGTGCCACTTCTAAGGGTTTAAGAATCGTTTTTGACGCACCTCCCCAAATAAAATGCAATACTGTAATATTGATTGACCAAGAGCTATGTACACTTGCTTGACTATTTTTGGTTCAGCTGCTGGTCTAAGGTTTTTGAAGACGTATATCAATTTTCTCAACCTGGAAGTTACCAACTCTATATGAGATCGAAAAGAAAGATTATTATCGATAACTATTCCTAAATACTTGACTTGCTTCATCTTAAGTAGGGCTGGGCAAGAACAGACAGCGTCATTACAGCAATAGTGTGCAAATAAAGAACCTGATGGGGAAGGTGAGTTACCGTTTCGCATAGAAAAGGTGACATACTCAGTTTTGCGCACATTAAGAGTCAGAATATTTTTCTGCAGCCAGTGGCTTACTATGTTTAGTCCATGTTGTGCACTTTTATACACATCCTCCCAAGTATCCGCTGAAAACAGAAGCACCGTGTCATCCGCGTAAGATATTATTTTACCTCCAGGTAAGTTCAACTCACAGAGGTCGTTTATATATACAAGGAAGGTGCTCGGACCCAAAATACTACCTTGAGGCACGCCATAGGTATTAGGCAATTCGCTGCTTATGTTATCAATTATCTTTACACATTGAGAGCGATTAGAAAGATAATCTGTAAATATTTTGAGTTGATCTCCTCTAATACATAGTCGTTCCAGCTTTTGTAAAAGCAGTGGCACCGAAACTGTATCAAAGGCCTTGGCTAGGTCTAGAAAGATGGCTATAGTCTTTTTGCCCTTGTCAAGATTTCTTACTACATAATCTACTAGCTCATGGACTGCATCACCCGTCGACCTACCAGCTCGAAAGCCAAATTGGTTGTTTGAAATGAGATTATTTGTCTCTAGGTAATTGATTAATATTTTATTTAGGATGCGTTCTAGTAGCTTAGACACCGAGGGCAAAATAGAGATGGGCCTATAGTTTGTAACACAGTCTTTGCCTCCGGACTTATATATCGGGTGAACCACTGACTTCTTCAAAACAGAAGGGAATATGCCTTGCGATAAACACATATTAAACATATGGGTTAATGGAGGAACTAAGATGTGATTATTATCCTTAAGAAGGCAATTAGATATAGAGTCCCAACCAGGAGAGCAATCATTTTTCAAACCCATGATCAAACTTTTTACTTCAGCCTCATCTGTATCCAATAACACAAAGAATTTAGACAGTGCCTTGGATTTTCCGTTATAAAATGACGGTGCTCCGAATTTTCACAGCTTATAGTCCCGTCAGCCAGGTTTTTGCCTACATTAACAAAGTAATTATTCACAGACTCTACCGATTCCTGTATGTCAATAGAATATCTAGTTAAACTAACTAAGGACAGATTTTTTCAAATCTTACCCTTTCATTATAGAAATGCATGTAGTCGAACGTAAAGTTTCATCAATGCAAAAGGCTTTTGATAAATTAGTAAAAGACTCTGAAATAATAAATTCAAATATTAAAAACTTGGGTTTACATACCAATGAAATGGAAAAAATAGTTGAGCATGAGTTGAGGTTTAACAATCCTTTCCAAATATTGAATACTATGTATCAAATTTTAAGTAACTTTCGAACTTGTTACGAAAACATACAAGAGATTGAGACGGCCATAGCCTTTAGCAAATTAAACATATTGCACCAATCCATTATAAACAATACAGAATTATATAATATGTTAGAAATCATTGCTAAACATGCTAGAACAATATACCCAGTAAGTAAACGTAATTTATTAAAATTAGAACGTCATACATAAATCATACATACATACTCAAATCATACATAAACAACAACAAGTTAGTTTTTGTTTTAGAAGTTCCCATAATAGATAACGAAACATATAATTATTACAAATTTACAAGGTTATACCCATTCCTATATTCCATTCCCCGAATACTTTTACTATTATACCTAAATACCCTTACCTAATGGTGAATAGATTGAAATACATGCCCGTGGTAAGCCCGTGTACTGAGATTGAAAACGACAAATTTCTTTGCTCTGAAACAAATTTTGCCCAGTATCCAACTGAGACCTGCATTGAACAAATAATGTTGATGAAGAAAAACTATAACAGCTGCATACAGAACCATATTGAAATAGAGAAAACTAAGATACAAAAAGTAACCGACAACCATTGGTTAGTCTATTCAGAAGAAAATCTCATCATCACCGAGAATTGCAATACAGAAATCCTGAAATACACTGTCCTTGGGACGTACATCGTGACTCCTGGTCAACAATGCGTCAACAACAGGACATCCAGAGAAGATCAAAGAAAGTGGATCTAAGAAATGTGGACTTCAGTGATGTGAAAGAAGTGTTACAAAGTGCAAAATTTAGTGAAATAGATTATTCGACTCAAACAGTGACAATAGAAATTAGTATATGGACCATCTTCGAGTATGTGATTATTATAATAGCAATGATTACCTTTATAATGTATAAATGACATGGACAAAAAAGTACATTCCATGTACACATACATAGTAAATAATATTGTATATTAAAAATAGAAAAATGATTTAATGCGTAGTTTTTAACCTCTCTGATCTCGTCAGTGTTTATTTCAAAATAATTAGTAATCAAGATGAATTCAAAGTACCATTTGTCAACGTCCGCCATAATGGACCATAGAGTAAGATAAATATAATAATGGGTGTTCCACATCAAGCATACTACTTGCGTATATCACATAGACGTTTGATATGGACGACAAAACGCTATTATTAAAACATTTTATTTATACGAAACTGTTTTCGTTGGTATTTTTGGCATTTAATAAAATTATCTTTTCATAATGTTGATGCGTAAGATAGTCTTTTTTTATATTTGACACAAAAAAAAAAACGGAAAACGGAACGCGTTACTTGTTTGACAATGTGTCATTGTCTATGTCAAATGTCAATGTTATGTTATTGCAGATTCTACATTGCGTCCTGTTTGTTTTTGCGATTATTTTCTAATATTTTTTACCCCTGCTTATTTCAACGTACTGATACCTTCTACCACCCGATTACCTTGCTATTAATACTGGACTCTGATTTACATCGCGTTGTGGTTTTGTTTTGTGGATCAATATGAGGTGCATCAACTGCGGAATAGCCATGCAAAGGTTGCAGAGGCATCTCATATCCTCGCTTTCTGCACACAATCAAACAAGACTTTCGCGTTCCCGAACCTAGGTAAGAAGTTGAACTAGAAAAAACTTAACCTGATTTATTTTTATATAGTTCTGGTATGCGAAATCTTACAGTGCATCTTATTTTCAGTTGCCTCTTGATACATTTATTTGTCATCCATGCTTATTATTATTAAACACCGAAGCTGGTGAACAAGAGAGACTACTGGGGCATAACAAACGGCTTGTGCTGCGGTTGTGGCAAATCAGTGAGGAAAATAAGACACCATAATGTCAGTATGGAGTGTCTGTTGCTGGCTGTTCTATTATCACAAAATACTAATTATGTGGTAAGCATTTTGTTTTTCATAATGATAAGTACCTAGTTGTATTAATCTATAAAAAATGAGCTTTCATACTATGTATGTATGATTGTTATATGTGTTTTATGTATTTTAACATAATTTACTTGCCTAAAGTAGGCATGTGTAACATAGTACTGCTCATCTTACTATAACATAGTACTTGAAAACATAAAGCGATATTTAAAAAGATACCCTTGTTACTAAAAATTATATAAACATAAGAATTATCTAATGATTGAATTAATTTATTATTGTGTTTATTCTAACTGTGGTTTATTTTCAGCCTTCAAGAAACAACTGTGTTTGCCATGTGTGTTGGATGCGAGCAAATAGACAGGCAGTGCATGACTCATCACGAGACATGCAAGAATTGGCTTTGGATAATGATGCAGCAGCCCCTAATGTTAGCCAAGTTGTTAGCCCACCAGAGCCACCACCGTTGCCGCCTGTTCAAAGAGGGCCATGGGAAAGTAATACCATATTAAAAACTAATTACAAGCGAGCTTCGATCACATCTGTTCACAGTATATTTCAACAATGCATGTACATTTGGTCCCGCAATTTCTTAAAAGACTGCTTTTGCAAGAACATAGTTTCTATGTTCCTCGCAGCTGTAGAGTGTGTGAAACACATTTGTACAGCGATCAATGGCATTTATTACCTCAAATGAATGAGACACATTCTACATTTAGTGCTATCTATATAGAAGACATAATTAATATTATGAAGTCAAAAGCTAATATTTTGAACTTTGAAAATGTCTCAGAAATTCTCTCACGGAACATTAATCACAATTGTAAAATAATAATAAATAAATCTATGATTGTATTTTTTTTTAAGAAATCTGGTTATGTTTAATGCAGTTATTTATGTAATTACTGAACCCCTATATTTACACTTAATCCAGGTTAGTGTATTGGTGAAATAAAAATGCTCTCTTCTATCCAAGCTGGTTGATTGACCTCCCTAGGTCTCTTTATTAACACTATCGCTACATTGCTCTAATGTATATTATCTTCGTAAGCATTTAAGATATAATAATTATAATATGTCAAAATATTTTTATTTATTTTCTCGAATAAGTAAATAAATAATAATTTATTACTCCTTTGTTTTATTCTATGTTTCCCTCGTTGGTCTAATGGTCGCAAGCGCTACTGCTGAGCATGACGTCCTGAGTTCGATTCCCAGGTCGAGCAAAGTGATATTGGGTTTATTCATCAGGAATTTCTCAGTAGCAGCCCGGAGTCTAGATTTGTGCCTGGTTGATAGAAACGGACTCGCCCCCTATTAAATGGTACTCAAAATAACTGGTGAAATCTGGGTGTACTATAGGTACACACACCTCTGCCCAACCCTTCGGGGAATACAGGCGCGATGTTATGTTAATGTTTGTTATAATTGTCACATTTTTTGAGACTATTACCCAGTTTAATAAATGTTAGTCAATATTCAGTTTAAAATCCTTCATATTTTATGTGGCCATTACTTTGTTTATTGGTTTAATACTAAAACTATATCAGTTATACTTAATAATTCACAACTGTTCACTATTTTAAAGCACCTTTAAGTTTTAATAACGAAATTATGATCTAAACACCTTATTGCTAGCGATCTGATTAAATGGTTTACTGTAACTGTTTTTGTCTAGTCTGGTATAATGACAAGATTTCTGAGTTTTTTATTTATAGCAATTTAATGAGTCAATATTCACGAATATAAAACATTAAAAATCATTGGTGTACACTAAATTCGATAACTATGCCGACGTCCATAGTAAAATTGGCCATGTCCTTTCAGTTTATAAATTTTTGTCGAAAATCTCCGAAACCGTCTGCGACATCTTCGGATAATTTCTCTCTTGGGGGGGAGGAGGAGTTAAGGAACCCCAATCCACGAATATTAGCTTTATCAGCTAATAAGTGTATTACATGCATTTATTTCCAAAAGGTTCCATTGCTTGATCAGCATTCATGATTATCTAGGACGTGCGTCATACCTGATCACGCTATGCATCTACTACGCTAGCAATTAAGTTAGTATATAAGATCAAGATTTCATTAGATTAAGTTAATTACTGTTTAGCTGTAACTCTGTCCAAATAAAGTTATTTTTATAAATACTTCCGTTGTCGCTCACTTAATTCGCCCCTAAAAGAGCTATCAGCAATAGTGATGGGGTCCTATAGGGCCATTGCCTGCCGGGGTTGCGGGAATGTTCTAACGAGATACCGTGGCCCCGGAACTTAAGGGCACCTGAAGGAACAGGGTGGGTTTTGTCAGTAGAATTCTGACACTCCCTTCCGGTCCACCCAGAGCGGGAGAAGTCATTCGATGATTTTCTCAACCAGAGAAAAAAAAAGGTTATGTACGAGCCATTTATGAACAAAACAAATTACTTACCTACTTAAATAAAAAGTTGGCTAAGTGCGAGTCTGACTCGTCCACGAAGGATTCCGTAGTAGCTACGCAAAATAACTTTGTTTTTCATAATTTCAAGGTTTGATAAAAATTTTAGTTCCTGTTCTATGTAGAGGGAGGAGGATATTCCCTTAATGTTTATTTTTTATTTAAGTACAAAAATCGTAAAGCGGTTCACAGAATATAATACAAAGTTTCAATTGTGTAACCTAATACAGTAGTATACTGTAGTAATGCTGTAGTTTCAGAATAGGCCTCTTTAGGTTAACTTGGCTGGCCTATTTAAGTTAGCTTGGTACCAATGTTATTATTTGAGGTCCGACTTACACAAAGAAGGATAAAGGCCGGTTTTCATGACACAATTAATCTTGTTTGCTAGTAGTTCGAAGAACTTCTGGAGCCCCAAGTCTTTTTGTCCTCTGATAAGGTGACAGTCACCATTATATCATGTATCGAGCTGTAGCCTGTAGGCAGCACTTGTCTGCATCTATCGTCACGTTTCATTTTAAAAATGCATGAAATACTCAAAATTTATAATATTTTGTATCAATTTAGCAATGACTGAATAGCATGTAACAGTAATATTATTCATCTTTGAACGTTCTATTATGTATTTGACCATAATTATGGTCTTAACGATAGTTCCAGGCATAAGCAATGTAAGTTATTGGCACAAATTATGTTTGCCCAAGCAGCCCAACAGTTGAAAAAAGTGGGGTAATAAAAACAAAAACAGACATAGCATTCAACCTTTGAAATAAATGATAAATTCTCTTTTTTTGTAAATTGGTTATTAAATAACACTCTTACAGGTCATTTTTTTCGTAAATATTAACTAGATGAGGCCGGTGTTTCCTAACTGACTACCCTGAGAAGAAACCCCGAAAAAAACTCACAGGTCCGTCTCTTTCAAAGTCCATACAATCTTTAGGTACTTTTTTTTTTTTTATCGTGGTAAAATTATCAAATAAGTCCTCCCACCCCGGGCAGGGTGGGAGGGACTGTCAGACTTTTACTGACTAAAATCCACGGTGTTCCTTCAATAACCCTTTACGTTCCGGGGTCACGGTAACGGGATGAGTCCCACGACCCCGGCAGGCTTCGGCCCTCTACGGGGGGGCCTCGTCATACTGCTGACGCTCTTTGAGGCGCGCGTGGAACACGACGCGCCGTCGACCCGGGCATGGTCCATGGTCGGACAGCGAGTTGCCCTTTACTCGCTGTCCGCATGCCCGCGCCTACGGTGGCCGGAGATCGTCGGTCGACGTCCGACGCCGTGAGCGTCTACCACTGCGGCTGGGCTGGAGGGAGGACGCCATCCTCTCCCTCTCGCGGCCCGCCTCCTCCTTCGGAAGCATGACTGCTTCGCAGAAGGAGGCGACCGCTTCCCACTCCCTCTCGCCCCGCAGCATGGCCTCGACCAATGCCGGGCGCGAGAGGTCTCCACCTATTGCCGCCGTGAGGACACGTCGGTGCTCTGCCCAAGCGGGGCAGTCCTGCACCGTGTGCTCGACTGTGTCCTCAGGGCGACCCTCGCAGTGGTGACACCCAGGCGTTTCCCCCTTTCCCATCAGACACAGGTACCTCCCGAAACTTCCGTGTCCGGTGAGGACCTGCGTCATGCGGTAGGTCAGGACGCCGTGACGCCGATCTAGCCACTCCTCAAAGAGGGGTCTTACCGCCGCAATTGCGGCGTGCCCGAATCTTTAGGTACTGGTTTAATTATATGGGAACCTTGTAGGTTTCAGTCTGAGGTGATCTTTTGAAGAAAGATGCTCACAGATTTGAGTGGACCTGTCCATACAGTGCAAGCATTTGTCAAATGACGTATAGCTCAACTTAGAACAAGGAGCTTAACGATTTAACGAACAAAAAAATATCTAAGGCCAGAAAAGTTTGATGCCGACCCATCGGATAATACCGCATCCAAATCATGGGAGCATTGGCGGAAAACATTTGAATACTTCTTAGCAAGTCAGAAGAAGGCGACCGCTCTTTCGTCATCAGCGGAAGACGCACAGTCGACTAAAGATCAATGGGACGAAGTCAAGTATCATCTTTTGGTAAACCATATCTCTCCAAACGTTTATGCATATGTAAGTGAAACTCATAAGTATGATGAAGCGATTATTACACTAGAGAAGCTGTTTGTAAAACCCAAAAATATTATATTTGCAAGACACATCGATTGCATCGCGAAAACAACGTTCCGATGAAACTATAGATACCTATTTACAAGTTTTAAAACCACTATCTAAAGTCTGTGGCTTCACTACCGTCGACGCTGAAACAAACAGAAACGATTGTATACGTGACGCCTTTATATCAGGTATCTTATCGAATAAATATAGGCAACGGCTTTTAGAAAATCTTATTTGAACACTCGATCAAGCTTACAATCAAGCAATTTCCTGAGAAACAGCCGAGGCCCATTCCAATAGTTTCAATAACCTGCCAGTGAACGCAGCTCAAAAGAAGACGGTTCAGGTTGCCTCCAATTCCTCCATTCAACAAATTTAGCAAAAGAAGAGTTTCTCTGCCGCTACTCGTCGAAGAAAATGCTTCTTCTGTGGAGGGCAAGTACATCTTCGGAGAAACTGTCCTGCGTTTGATGGGTTATGTCAAATTTGCAACAAAAAGGGACATTAAGCTTCAGTTTGTAGAAGCTCATCCAGAATAGCAAATTCAGTTACAACAGACAAGGATTTTTCAGCATGTATTGTTATGGCAGCATCACCTTCGTCCCTAAGAAAAGCTACTGTGCCTGCGTATATCAAAGGTATAAGAGCAGAAGCGCTCTTGGATACAGGAAGTTCCGTTTCTTTTATCAATGACAGCTTCTCCAAACTCTGTGGACTTAAAACAAAGCCTAGCTTGTTTGATAAACAATTTCAATGGCCTCACTTAACCATGTTTCACAAGTAGAAGGCCAAACTTTTCAAACAATTAACATTGGAGATCACAAATACGAAAATGTGAATTTCCTTATGGTCAAAAATCTTTGCACCGATATAATAATCGGTCATGACGTCCTCGGAGACCATGCGTCATTATAATTCTCATTTGGTGGACCAAAGAAGCCACTTCACGTGTGTAATGTAGCTGCAGCATCTGTGCCGGCCGTACCACTTTTTGCAAACGTCTCTCCTAAATGCAGACCTGTTGCTGTAAAATCCAGGAAATTCAGCGATGAGGATACCAAATTTATTAAAGACGAGATCAACAACCTTTTAGCGGAAAGTGTGATTGAGGAGAGTAAATCACCGTGGAGAGCTCAGGTCCTCATAACGAAAAATGAAACGCATAGGAAACGGCTTGTAATTGATTATTCGCAAACAATCAACCGATATACTGAGCTTGACGCATATTCACTACCCAACATATAGGACTTAGTCGCTAAAGTAGCCAAAAACTTTTCGCATACCTTTTGGAGTGACAAATTGCGTCTCAAGTTTTCAACGAACTATTGATTGGATAACTAGAAAAGAAAAGCTTCAGAAGACGTACGCTTGTCTTGATGACATCACCATTTGTGGCCTTACTCGTGAAGAACACGACCAAAACTTAGAGCGCATTATGACTGCGGCCAAAAAGTATGGTCTGACATTGAGTATGCAAAAATGTAAATTTTCTCAAGACTCTATTAATATTCTTGGCTACAACATTCACATTATCAAACCTGACTGTGAGCGCCTCAAGCCACTTATTGACTTACCGCCACCACCACAAGACATACCGACACTCAGACGTACACTCGGTATGTTCGCTCACTATTCCAAATGGATTCCTAATTTTTCAGAACGTATTCACCCACTTGCTAGGACAACTTCTTTCCCCCTTACAAATGAGCAAAACCAATGCTTTGAGAGTCTGAAAAACGACATTGCTAAATCTTAAATTCATGCTATCGATGAAAATGTGCCTTTTAGTGTCGAAACTGATGCATCAGACCATTCAATCGCAGCAGTGCTAACGCAAGAAACCAGGCCTGTAGCATTCTTTTCAAGAACCTTAAATCCAACCAAACAAAATCATTCTACTATAGAGAAAGAAGCTTACGCTATCGTAGAATCATTAAAGAAATGGCGGCATTACCTTATTGGTAAGCAATTTCGCTTGGTCACCGATCAACGCTCGGTTGCTTTTATGTTTAATATGGAACACTCAAGCAAAATTAAAAATGAGAAGATTCAGAGATCGCGGTTGGAACTTGCTGCTTAAAAATTTGAAATCGTGTATAGACCCGGCAAAGAAAACTACGCTGCTGATGCTCTATCTAGAGTTTGTGCATCTACAGAATCTCGCACTGCCAAACTTATATCACTTCATGAAGCTCTCTGCCATCCCGGTGTTTATGACAAGTTCTTGTCGGACGTGTTCTGAAATAAAGCCGAGATACGTAAGAGATACTAGTGATGAGCATAGAAGACTTATTAAACCAACAGCACCCTTCGAACGCTTGAGCGTAGATTTTAAAGGCCCAGTTCCAACGAATACAACTAACAGATTCATTTTAACTGTAATTGATGAATTTTCTCGATTTCCATTCGCTTTTCCATGCTCAGACGTCAGCTCAAAAACAGTAGTCAAACATCTCCACAATTTATTCATTATATTCGGTTTTCCAGCTTTTCTTTCTGCCGAGGTGCAAGAATTTCTTCATGAAAGAGGTATCGCTACAAGCCGAAGTACAGCCTACAATCCACAAGACAATGGGCAAGTGGAGAAATTGAATTCTACGCTCTGGAAAACAATACTTTTGGCACTGAAAACTAAAAACTTATCAGTCGAGAACTGGGAGCAAGTTTTGCCGCAAGCTTTGCATTCTATTCGCTCCTTACTTTGCACCGCTAATAATTACACACCGCATGAGCGAATGTTTAGACACCCACAGAGATCTACTAACGGAATTTCTATTCCAACTTGGCTTACGAATTCCGGCCAAGTATTACTGAAAAAATTAAACAGGAGTAACAAATATGAACCAATTGTTGAGGAGGTGGAACTATTATTGAAATTAAAAAAAAAAACTATTATTAAAATTGAAAACCATTTATTCGGTTATAAACACACACAACAACAGAAAATTACAAACATAAAAATAAAAATAAAAATTACATTAAGAATTTCGCTGAGCATGTCTACACCGAAAGGGTTACCAACTCAGCATTTGCTGGGCGAAAGACACCCAGCGCTGGTTTTCAGTTGGCACCCCGCAGTGACACACGGACGAGGGTAAATAAACTAATATTAATTAATGTGTAGTGTATTAAATACATAAATAAAACAAAAATTGTAACGTTTAATATCGTGCTACGTGCTAAAAATAAAAAATAAATAAATAAAAACCTTTAAATTGTAATTTGAAACTCGCCACCAAAAAGCGCGTTAGTTGCCTAGTATCAAACTGCCCGCCTAGGGAAAAAAAAATAAATAAATAATAACAAAAAAGTGACAAGAAAAGTTATTAATGAAATACGATTTTTTATTAAAACTAGATAAAATAAAATTGATCAAATAAATTTTACAACAGGTGTTGAGATTTCAAATAACTGCCCTAATACCAAGTTTGTCAAATAAAATTGAGTAATTAATTATCTTATTAGAATAGAATTACCTATAGCATATTGTAACTAAATAAATGATTTGTCAATATTTATATTATTAAAATTAATTTGCGACTGAAGGACAAATTTCTTAAGACTTTTCTTAAAAGTATTTAAATTCTTTAAGTCCCTAATTGGTGGGGGAATATTATTCCAGCACTTGGAGGCTGCGTACCGAAAACTTCCACGAAAGGCAGCAGTACGGTGATGCGGGGTAGCTAGCTGTTGGGCGCAACTTCTAGCCTTGCGCTGCCGGTGATTATTAATCCACGCCAGTTTTGAGTACAAGTATGAAGGAGATTTATATTTAATGACGCCAAAAAGAAGACAAGCTAAATGCAATTTTCGGCGTGACTTCATCTTTAAAATATTGTTGTGATTTAAAAATGGTGTAATATGGCTCCTGGGTGGTACATTAAAGCAAAACCGTGCGCAAGCGTTTTGTACCCTTTGGATTAATCGTACGGTACATGCAAGAAGTCGTGGTCCTACAACGGTGTCGGCATAATTCAGTTTCGATAAAATCAGACTTTCAGCTAGTTGTACACGCAGGTCCTCACTTAAGAATGGGCGCATTTTGTACAAGACCTTGAGACGATAGAAGCAATTTTGAACGCAATTTGCAATGTGAGCTTCAAAACGAAGGTCTTGGTCCATAATCAGACCCAGATTTCTTGCCTCGTAAACACGATCAGTGCATTGACCCATTACGCTTACGTTAACAAGAGAACTGTTGACTTTGTCTAGTTGACCTTTAGAACCAAAAAGCATAAATTTAGTTTTGGCAGGGTTAAGTAATAGTGAGTTCCGTTTTGACCAGTCGACGATCCTTTCGAGATCCTCGTTCACCAATCTTACTGCATCAGCATATTGTTCAGGTTTAAAAGAAAGGTATAACTGGATGTCATCAGCATAGATATGAAATTTACAGTTCTTCAAAACATCAACAACATCAGCGCTATACATAATAAACAAAGGAGGGCCCAGAATGGATCCCTGCGGAACACCCTTAACCACTGCAGTCATATTAGATACAATGCGAGATCCATTTGCATCTTGAATTTCAACAAGCTGCTTGCGATTGCTTAAATAACTGTTAAACCATTTAACCGTGGGCGCGTCAAATCCATAATACGTCATCTTTGAAAGCAAAAGAGACAAATTGATAGAATCAAAAGCTCGGGAGAAATCTAGTAATACTAATAGAGTACAACATCCCTCATCTTGAGCCGCCAATATGTTGTCTGTAACATCTAACAGAGCCGTAGCGGTACTACGACCCCTCCTAAAACCTGACTGCACATCCGGTAATATATTATTTTGCTCGAGGTATGCAGTCAGTTGGGAGTTAACTACTTTTTCCAGTACTTTTGATAAAAATGGTAAAATACTTATTGGCCTTAAGTCTTTTACAGTGATAGGGTTCGCGAGTTTAGGAATAGGTCGCACAATGGCAATTTTCCATATATCAGAGAAGGTTGACGTAGAAATGGAATCATTAATAATAGACGTAAGAATTTCTAAGGTTTGAGGAAGTGTCAGGAAAAACATGTCAAGTGTTATGCGGTCAAAACCCTCCGCATTGGATTTAAAATTAGATAAGATCTTAATAATGTCAGATTGGTCTACTGTTCTAATAGAGAAAACCCCTTCATTAAATTTATGGGTCTCATAGTATGCCACACATGAAACTGGTGCCATATTATCACCAGGAATATTTAAAAAATGTGAATTTATTGTATCTGGGTTATTGAAATGAGAGGGTAATTCAGCCACTTTTTTGAAAGGCAATAAGGTAGACTTTAGATTCTTCCACAATAATTTAGGATGACATATTTTGCTATTAATATTATGTTTGAAAAAAGCTACTTTTTAACCGACTTCAAAAAAAGGAGGTTTACAATTCGTCTTGAACTTTTTTTTTTTTTTTTTTTTTTTTTTTTTTTATGTATGTTACCTCATAACTCGGAGACGGCTGGACCGATTTGAAAAATTCTTTTTGCGTTTGATTGGGTATACTTTCTAGTTGGTCCCATTGTTATGAAATCAGGATCTGATGATGGGATCCTGGAGAAATCGAGGGAACTCTTCAAATATTATAGGCATACCTACAGCGTTTTGGGTATTTCTTATAGTACCTTGAGCAGTTGCTTCCGAAAAGTACCATTTGGGGAAGTTGAACTGATGATGAAGACCACAGATGGCTACTGAAACTCCTCAATAATAAGTATTTCGTGGATTACGATTCGATTACTTGAGTACGGATGTTAAACACTTTATGCTCGTCACAATACATATGGTGATGTGGAGCTGATGGTCAAGTACCAAGAGAACTCCTCAAAAATTAACGGCTCTGCACCGGGAAAAGCAATATTTTGTAAAAGGTGATAAGTTGTTGACATTATGGCTTTTGTAACTAGATAAATTACAAACCGACCCACTAAAAAGCGTGAAAAAAAATTTTTTAACAAAAAATAGAACCGACTTCCATATAAAAACACTACAAAGGAAAAAATAACTTTAATTTCGGAAGGCGGTGTCTTTAGTTTTGTATATATTTTCGTTTTTGAGACCGCCTTCCGAAATTAAAGTTATTTTTTCCTTTGTAGTGTTTTTATATGGAAGTCGGTTCTATTTTTTGTTAAAAAATTTTTTTTCGTGATATATGGACTTCTTCACTAGACTTTTTAGTTCTTTATAATACAATATTTTGCTTTCGGAGCCTGAGTTTCTACATCGTAGGTGTGCCTGATTGCGTAAGGACATCATAAACCTGATATTATCTGTTATCCATGGATATGACCTTTCCTTAATAATTTGAGGCCTAGAGGGAGCATATTTATCGAATAATGCGATGATATTGGAGTTGAGATGTGCTACCATAGAATTTACGTTACCTGACAAATTGCTGTCCTGCCAAACCATTGAGGCCATGTCTTCCTTAAAATTCTCCAACGGTATGTTTTTTAGATTCCTACGAGTTACAACAATTGATGGTATATTCTCCTTTCTAAAATAAAAAACGGCAGTAACAAAGGCATGCATCACCACATACATCACCGATAACTTTTGCAGCTATCATCGTTTAATATTGTTTTTCTGTCTGTATTTGTTATTCTTTCCAAATAAAACGTTAAATAAAACGATACGTTAAACGTTAACTAAGAACCGTAACATGACACCTTCATCTACAGAGGCAGAAGAGCCGGTCTCTAACCACAGTGGAGGGCAAGTATCTCAAGAACGACCGCGCTATCTCCGCTACCGGAGATACTACACACCACCAACATTTTTAACCGATTATGTTACAGACTAGCGCGGGAGAATGATATCGAGGGGTGAAAGGCTATTTGGTTTAAGCGACATCTTGGGCGATATTGAGTTATATACATATTCGGAATCAGCGAATTTTTCTCCGTCGAATGATGCCGGATTCATTAAAATCAGAGCACTTTTTTGGCGTTTGAAACAATACTATTTTTGGGTTGTTTCCAAAGTGGCAGTGTATTAACCGACGTGGATTATGCATTCTTTTTTAAATTATGTACTTGAAGCATACAATCATATTAAAAACCGAGACATAAACCAGTTATCCTTTCCCAGATAAATAATTCAATAAGGGTTAAAGCGTTTTTTCTGTTTCTAATTTTTATTAAGACGTTATTTGAATCATTTTGACTTCCACCAATTACACGGTGTGATGTCACTTAAACTATTTGTCCGTCACCCAAATACGACATGGAGCGTCGCTTAAGCTCTTTCAGCTGCATCTATTTTCCACGCAGGGTGCTACTTAAACCAAGTAGTACATTTATTATACGTTAACAACACAGGAACTTGGTATGTCGAAAAAGAGGTCATACAAATTATTGCGAGACCTAGAGCTATCAATCGTAGATATAATTCAAGTTTACCGATTACAAAACAAAATACATGCAATGCCAAATACATGGACCTAAAGAAATTGTGCGACACTGGGTTATACCCAAGATATTTCATAAAGAATATTTAAATCTGCAACACTATAATTCAAAAGATGTTTTACTGGAAACTGATGTAGAGGATACAGTCGAAGAAAATGATAAGTAAATACGTTATTTCTTATTGCATTATGAATATTTTCAGCATTGGCTGTGTTTTATAATTACTGCAAGTTTTCATTGTTCATTTGATTTTTTTTATTTTGTTTTTATTAGTTTAAATATAATTGATGTTCCCATTGAGACTGTTCTATATAATTATTATTCTAAATAAATAATTTAATTGATGTTGTGTTGTGAGTATTTATTTATTTATTCAATATAAGCACCTGAGATTGTTGGTGATTGCGATATATCCAGGTTGTTTTAACAGCCATTGATAGTATTAGATAAAAAAAAATGTAACATCAAACGTTACAATTTCAATATATAAGTCACATAAGTAAATTAGCCTGCCAGTCATTTTAGTCTAAATTGGTAGTTGAGATAAATAGCTTGCTACTATTAATTTTGGGCTACGGCACTTCATTCTTTTTGGCTTACTCTGAAAATATACTGCGTCGTCGCTTAATTTTTTTTCCCTGTAGCCAATTGTAGTTATGAAGTCACTTAAATCTTTTTTCCATACTCTAAAAAATAAGGGCTTAAGGCATTTCGTATTAAGCGACATTTATCTTTGTAATTAAAGATCCATTTTATTTGGTATTAGCATCAACAAGTCGATGTTTTTAATTGAATTTCAATAAAGTTTACCCCGTTCAAATAGCTGAAGAAGATTTTTTGTTATGATTTTTTTTCCAAAATTTCAAACTTTAAATGGCTCTCCTGTAAAGTTGCAAAAATGTCGCTTAAACCAAATAGCCTTTCACCCCTCGATATAAACTCTTTACTTCTTCCGTCTCTATGAAACATTTTATTTTTAATCTTATTGTCATTTTATCATTGACAAGTTATGTGTCATAAAAACTATCGCAAATTTGCGCAAATACCAAGGTAAGGATTTTTGGGTAGGCCGCAAAAAGCGCTCAAACTCTCTGACTTATTTAAAGTTATCTGTGTGTGGCTCAAACTGCCAGACAATCATGAATACAAAAATAAAATAATTATTGTATGTAGCGCCATCTTCATTCTGTATAACAAACAAAATATCGTGGTGACATCTACAATCGCAATATCAAGGCACACACGGGAAGGCAATCTAAAAGCTCTCAGTATTTATATGTATCATCTATGCTAAAAGCAATGAATGAGTAGCTAATTACCTACCTAGTAAAAAATATATTTAAAAAAATATACTTCTAGAAGTGTATGAAATAATCGCAATTGCAAATACTATTAATCGTGCTCGTGGTAATATAGTTTTTGCACAGTGAAGTTTGCCATTTTAAAGGTCACACTACTCACCAGGGTTGCCAACAGCAAAAGAAAATCATGCAGCTAAAAATCTCGTATTTTGACTTTCAAACCTCGTACATTTAGGTATTATGCCTGCAAAACGTGCTAAAACCAACATTAAGGCATATTGAACTACTGGATTTAGGACTTTTTACTCGAAAGAAACTATTGCCAGTTTCCTATTGAATAAAACATCACTTTGTGTTGTATTTCAAAAAATCTTTATTATTACTTCATCAAGTAAAATCACAAAAAAATTGGCAATGCGCGAGTCAGACTCGCCCATGAAGGGTTTCGAAGTAACTATAATAATATAATATAATATGTATATTTATTAAAAAAAAATATTACAAATTTATTAAAACTAGCTTATTTACATTTTTTACAACTACGCCCAATAACTTTGTTTTTCATAGTGTTTGTATGAATTACAAAGTTATATTTGCGGTTTTAGAAAATATGCTGTATCTCAAAAATTGCTGACCCAATCTCGTTCAAACCAATTTTGGTTGAAAGTTACAGTTACAGCATAAATTTTTTGAAATTTTTCACTCCATTATTTTAGAAGTTAGAGGGGGGGGGACATATTTTACCACTTTGAATGCGTCTTTTTCGTCTTTGAAATCTTTTAACACATTGACTGCTAGAGTGATAATGACAAAAATCACAAAAAAAAATTATTATGCCAATTGATGTTATATACATAGTATTAAATTAAATTTTGGGGTCAATCGGACGCAGGGTTCCGTAGAAAATTAAAAAAAACTTCACGAGGTCACCGGTACCCTACATGGCGCACAGAAGTAATTATGTTAATTTCTGTTACCAAGGCGCCGTGCGGTCATCTCTCCGGGCACCCGCGCACCTCAGTCGCTTACACGCGCTATCACGGAACAAGGCAAAAAAAGTGGCAACCTATTGTCCTGAATGTCCTGGACTACCCCACTATTGTCTTCAATGTTTTAATAAGTGCCATCGGTATTTGTAATTGTAAGAATGTTAACTTCATTTTCAGATATATTGTTTCCTTTCTTTTTTTTGGTTTTTTTTTTCAGATTAGTGGGCAATTTTATACTAAAAGGTAAAAAAGTTTAATTTTACTACTCGTTTTATTATTCTTCCCATACCATTTATAAGAAATTCGTATGAATTTAAAATAAAAATGTTATGTTCTGGGATTTTTAACGTTATTGAAGGTTTATCTTCAATAATTCAAAATATTTTTACGTTACATAGAAACCATGCGAAAGTATTACTCCTGAGCGCCATTCCGGTCACTTACTAATAGGAAATCCATAGAAAACGCGTCCTACGGCGCGTAAATAAACTCTGAAAACAGGTTTACCGTGAGGTCACCGGTGTCCTACGTGGCGCCTTAATACAAGACCGACTCCGGTCACCGGTGCCCTACATGGCAGTCAATGTGTTAAACGATTAACTTTACGAAAAAGTGGTTTTAGAAACCTTAATGTCATTTTAAAATACCTGTCTATAGATACCACACACGAATTGGTTTCATGAAAAAAAATATTTTCAGTTTCAGTTCCATGTATGGGGAGCCCCCCTTTATTTTAAATATTTTTAATTCTTTTTCATGAAATCGGAAAGCGGTTTACAGACTACATCTATGAATGAATGACTGGCTGTGACATACGGACGGACTAACAGACAGACAGACAGACCTACAGACGGACAGACATGGCGAAACTATAAAAGTTCCGGTTTTTGCCATTCGGCTACGGAACCCTAAAAACTAAATGTGTCTATATTATTATGAAAATTTGCAAGGTAACTTAGTTTACATCTCCTCTCCAAATATTAGTCAGGAACATCCTCACTGTCATCGTTTTTTCTACCGTATATTAATTTTATCTGTTGTCATGTGGCTATACATTCCTTTTGTGGGTTAAAAATTGACGCAGTTTCCACTTCCTAGTACGAGTTGAACCTTTTGCACTCTCTGTAGCAAGAAGTGTGCCGTTCACTGTTTCCACAGTTAGACGGTTTCTTATATCTGTCTTTATTAAAATTACTTTACTTTTATAAAATGGTGATGCAAAATGTTCGTATGGCCATATTATCAAAATCTCGTACATAATTGTACGAGGTTGATAGTGTCCTCGTACCTCGTACGGAAGACCACAAATCTCGTATTTGTACGAGGAACCTCGTACGTTTGGCAACCCTGCTACTCACTAGCGCCTCTAGCGGCGAATCAAAGCGCGGCAGCCTTCATTGTCTTTTAAGCCGGCTCTACACGTTGGCCAACACAGTGGCGAATGTAGTGGCCAATGACTATTCGCCAACGTGTAGAGGGGGTGTTTGTGCACCCAACATGCACAAACACGCCGTCTACACGTTGGCCAATACGCATTGGCCACTACATTCGCCACTGTGTTGGCCAACGTGTAGAGCCGGCTTTACCCATGCCCCAATGTCTGACTTAGGTATTTAAAGTTATCTGTGACCCAATGGTTTCATCCAACTGACAGTGCCAGCTCTTTCAACATATTTTTTTTTTCTATCATTTTAGCAAGAAATACTACAGACATAATAAAATAACGTAATACAATTCAAATAAAAAAAACTTTGCACTATATTTTTCATTTACGAATGTATTATAATATCTGACCTACCGCCTAATAGTCAACATTGAACAAATATATGATTTTATTAATGTTAATAGATTGATATACGATATTGAGTTCAATTTTTATATAGGTAATATGTATTTATATCATCATCTGCTTAGCCTTTTCCCAACTATGTTGGGGTCCGCTTCCAGTCTAACTGGATGGTAGCTATTTATTTATATAAAGAAAAAAAGCAAGCAAGTGTTTAAAAAAGGATAGTACTAGAGAAAAATCGATTGGTACCTAAACTTCATTTTCAACGTTTTGCATTATTTTCAAAACAAACCCTAGTCTACTTAGACCACTTAGACAAATACATACCTTTTTTGTCCTAGATAGATAACATAACGTGAGCTGTCAGACTGACAGCTCACGTTATGTTATCTATAACGTAACTGACAGTGTCAGTTACGATTTGTTACACTATTTATGACAAATGAACGACTATTACTAGACTAAATTTTAAGATTATTTTAAGATTATTATCATATTTTAATGGATATTTTACCATTCCAGACGAAGAAAATCACAAAATAAAAAAATTGGACTAGCTGTTTTCGAGTTATAAATGGTGTAACTAATACGATGACGTGTTGATGATTGATAATGATAACACAAGATGACATTCAAACTTCAAAACGATTGTATAGTAACAATTTATTTTCAATATTATTAATATAAATATACACTACTAACCCTAGTTAAGTCAGGGCCGGATTAACCATTAGGCGGAGTAGGCAACTACCTAGGGGCCCCGCGTCGAACAGGGGCCCAGGCCCAGTGCACGCACCAAGAAAACATGTTTCTTCAAACGAGAATTTGATGTGCGTGTGAATTTAGGAACCTCACTGTATATCACAAGATACAAATAGTTAGATTTAGTAGTAGAATTAAAACAATTTTAGAACAAATCTGGCAATAAGTAAACAAATATATGAAAAACCACGCCCTTAATGTGCGTTTCCTCAGTTCACACACGATTTGGTCAGTCAAAGTAAGAAAAGGGGCCCCGAGAATGCCATTGCCTTAGGGCCTCTGATAGGGTTAATCCGGCTCTGAGTTAAGTATGTACATAAATATAAAAATAATTTAGTCGTCGAAGTACTCCTCCACATCGCTGTCATCTGAAAACGTGCAAAACAGATTTGGATTTCCATTTCTTTTTACATAAAACTAATCTCACAGACCGTTTTGGAATTTTATGGGTGTATAAAAAATGAAAAAATTATGAGTTTTTATAGTACCCTGCTTTTGACAAAGAATGTCATTACCATAGACTAAAATATAGAATGGTTGTGATTGCGTCAAAATTGAAAAGGGCTGTTTTAGGGTCCAGACAGTAGAAATAGTATCCGGATAACAGAAATCCATTCATAGTATGTCGAAATTGAAATGAAAGACAATAGAAAATAAATAACATGTCTGTAACAATAATGTTTCATTATTGTTTTAAAAGACATTCAAAATATTTCGAGGAAAACTAAATATCTAAAGGCCTTTGTGTTGTTGAAGTCGACATTATAAAGAACCTAATTTTGATGGCTTCGAAACCATAGACTAATTTGTACTGTCCGAGAGTCTCCGAAAAGATCGGTGGATCGCCTGTAGATTTCGGTGTGGATTGCGATGTCGGATATTGGCAGCGGTGACGAAGGGATTTCTAGTCAGAGTACGTATTTATTTACAGCGGTGTTGCGTCTGGGTTATCTCGCGTTTCGCGCCGCGTCCGTTAACCGTCACTGACGTCGTCCCCGACCGTCCTAACGTTCAAAAGTAAATATCTCATTGTTCCCGTTTCAAAATGGCGAATTTGGGTCTGTTATATCTCGGACGCTGAAGCTTCGGGGGGATCTTCGCGCGGAACGGTCCCTCGGCAAGCGGGAGGCGGCGCGACGGCCCGCCCGGGACCGGCTCCGGCCGACCGCCGGCAGAGGTTGACGACCTATCGATTTTTTTGTCTGCGACCTCTCGTCGTCGGGCGGGCCGGTGTCGGCGGCCGAGGTGGCCGAGACGCTCCGGGCTCAGCAGAGGCGGGCTGGTGCCGGCAGCCGCACTCGCTGCGTCGTGCCGCGCGTTGTGTCTCCCGGCGTCAGCTGAGCGCCGCGCCACCATGGCAGGTCAGTGGCCGCGCCTCCCCTGGCCTTCGCCTCTCTATGCTTACCCACTGACCTCGCTATTCGTATTAGACCTGGTGTGATGGAGCCGCAGGTACGGCGACAGGAGTGGCGTTACACGAATCTCTTGTTGGCGAGTCCTTTGTTCTCGTGGTGGGTGCTTCCGTGCTGGTGATGATCGTTCGGTCGCCTGTGTTTGCGTTCAGTTGTGTAATAGTGAAAGTGTTCAACCTGTGCCCAGTGACTGTAGACTCTTTGATATAAGAACAAAGAGTTTAGACTACATATCCTTCAAATGAACTTAAACAAAGAGAACTGTTGTGTTAATCATCTGTAAAAGCATTATAGTATTGTTGAAGTGTGTGATCTGAAGAAATGTCATCATCATAGTGACATGAAGTACCCACTGCAGAGAGTTATGAACCAGTAACAAGCAGCGGTGAGGTCTGTGAGTGTTGTAAGTGATTCCTGTGTGGCAAGACTGTGAGTACAGTCATCTGATTATCATCAAACTCCTTGCCCCATCACCCTGAGGCATGGAACTTTGAGATCAGTAGATGTACCACCTGTATGATGTGTTGTAGTAATGCATGCTTTTTTGCTTTATTGACACCAAACTACCCATCGCTTGTTGCAGTAACCTCATAATGCCTGTCCAACTCCATTTACCACTGACCATGAATTATGTTCATATTATATTACTTTTGTAAAATCTTGTTCCTTACATCTATTATGAAATATCATAATATGCCAGTTGTTAGTGTAAATCAAATACTGTGAATGTGGTCTATTCAGTTTATTGTCTGGAAGAAAATTAATTTTCATAATTTGTTTCTCTTGGAAAAATATACTTGAAACAACCATATTATGTCAGTACAATAACCTATTAGCAAGCACACTTATTACATTATAGAGACCTGTAATTGTATAATGTAGGATAATGTACTATTGTGTAACTTGCTTACCCTATTTGGGTGTGCTGTCACAGAATATCATAAGTTTGTCTGTGTACCAGATTTTATTTATTTTTTATATACTTTATTGTACACCTTACAGTATTTATATGGATACAAAAGGTACATCTGGTGTGCAATGGGCGGTCTTATCACATAAGGCAATCTCTTTCAGACCTTTGGATGGACAGAACTTTAAGGATTTGTTAACTTTATGGATGATTGAAACAGTTTTTCATTCAACTGTGTGTATTGTACCATTATTGTCCTGTTCTTTACATAAAAACTCATAAAAATAGAACTAAATTGCATGTCAGAGTTTTTTATTAGTTTGCAGTGAAATTAACTCGGCAATCGATGCACGCAGACGAAACTACGGATTCATACATGACTGCACCCATGCAGCAATAAACTGCATGAATACACTTAATTCAACCTTCAATACACTTCATCTATAATAATTTTGTACTGAACTAGTTACTAAATGCGTTGTGGTTATTAACCAACTTTTGATATGTTGACATAGAAGTATATTGATTTGTTGAGGCAGTTAGAACTGAGAAATATGATTACTTGGATATATATTAGCCATTTTGGCTTATCGGAATGAGACTATGGGCCAACATATTTACATTTGCTATTGAGGTTGGTTATAATAATGTTTGCACAATATGATGAATTGCGATGACAATTTGTCATATACCAATGACGTAGGAAGCTCTTTAAGCAAAAATCATTCGTTCATCCCTAAAGCAGACATCATTGCAGCTTTTTCAGCATTTAGTTTGCCCTTAGATAATTTATGAACATGTTATGTTCCCTTACATTAGGATTATTACAAGAATTAAATAAATTGACTTTGGAAAGTGGGCAAGGCATGTTGGGAATCCATTTAAAATTGGCTCTGTAAGTTTACATTGGAAATTGGCATGCTTTCAATTTCTTTTTGACATGCATTCAGATATGCCTCCAATAAAAATATTTCTTGGATTTACAAGATGATAATATTTTTGTGGCTGAGTTGTCTTACATGGTTCTCATGGCCGTTGGTTTGCAAATTACAGGTCTTGCTGTATTGATAGTGTCATTTAAGTATCTATGTGATTTAGGTTAGTTTCAGTATAGTTATCTCTTTTGTGTTTCACTGCATCTGTCTCCAGAGAATTCTGCTGGACTATCCCTCATAAGTAGCGGTAATTAGTTTTCAATCCTATTATGTTGGAAATGTTGTAGTTGGAAGTTGTCTCAGTCCTTTTGCAAAGCATGGTGATCATGACAACATTCACTGGAAAATTTGCTAGATCGAGACCTGGCGAGGTTTTGGATGGCTTAATTTTGGTCCCATTATCATGAAAATAAATTCAGGCAACACAGACAACTTATCATCAAGAACATGATTTATCGCCATAATTATCGTTTGTTGATGATTCGAAAAGACCATAATAAAAATATTCATAATCTTGTTTGACAACAAGCGATGACTAGTTTAGTATACCTACGATCAAATTACATAAATACATAAGAATTAGCTATTCACATTAGCTGAACAAATTATGCTCTTCCTTTGTTAGTCAAACAAATTAATTGGAAGTCTATGTAATACTTTTCCTCATTGGCAAGTTAATATTGGTTACCGCCGGAGGTAATTCTCTTTACGAAATGAAAAGCGTCTTTGTATTTTCCGGGCTCCGAGACAACCTATTTTATTAGAACCGGTTTGTCAGCTCAGCATTGAAGATGTAACCTACACGAACTCACGCTCGACTCGCGTAACTTTTACGAAGGAGCCTACAAAGTAGGCGAGTAGCAGAGGTTATATGCCAAAGGGGTTATTATATTTTTTGGAGTCATGATTTTGGTGGTATCGGATCGCGAGCAGCGCCGCTAACGTGTAACTAATCTATTAGGCAGAATAAAGTTATAATGAAATAAAACTGCCTAGCTGTCAGGACAGGCTGTGACTTTGAATTTAGAATGTATCGTTTCAAAACAAGACCTTTTACAACGGTATTTGATTGGTTTGTGAGGCTAGTGGACCACTCGAGGTCTAGGGTCTGGCCAAAGGTTGCCGACATTAGCCATTACGTCAGCCGCCTCTCAATCAACCTAATGATTTGGCCAAGAGAGGCTTTTGTATCAGACAGTCTCCGTTTTTTCCGAATCTGTCAGTATTGCAATCAAAAGCAAAAGGATTGTTGCGAAATGAGCGCGAAATTAATTAATGAATTAAATGACTGTACAACAATTCGTTAGATGAATTTCAAGTTAACGCTTCAGAATAGTAGCTCATAATGTGACTGTCGTCTCGTTTCTTCATTCATTACCAACCGTGCTGCGGCTGTGGGTTTTTTTTTTAATGAAAAACAGAGGTTTCACTTTTTTGTCCGTCTGGCTTATGTCTGCAACAATATCGTCTGCTGCCAATGACCCGCCTTGAACTACTTACATAACTACTTTAAGTGTCTCTTGGCACACACTCTTACCTTATTGGTTGTTTAACTTTGTGATAGACACCCTAGATCGGGCCCCGCTGCACCGCTCGAATTGTTTAACTGACTTTTAAAATGGAAGTATTCTTTTTATTAGAGCTTTTACGACTTCACAATTAATTGTCTGGAGATTTGATAGTTTTTTTTTATAGAGAGCGTACGTTGCCGACGCTGTGGAATAGCACGGCTCTGTTTGCCATTATTCAGGTCATGCGCAACGCTTACAAGTAGATTGGCAAAAAATGTGTGAAGAAATGACGCCTGGTGTGAACATGGCGGTGCGAGGTGCGACGTAAGGAGGTTATTAATATGCGGCATCCGAATGAGACGCGAATTAATGCGACTCGTCGTTAGCAACAAAGGATAAGATTTTTAGATAAAACACTGTATTAGCATGAACACTATCGCGACGGTTAGACAGTTCACTCTCAGTTTTACGACGGTGATGGCCTAGATTTTGGATTCTCAATTCTTTTAAGCGTATCTAAGTTTAGCCGTCATATCACGCCAAAATGTGGGGTGAGCATGTAATGATAAAGTCGCTTCCTTGTGCTAACGGACAGGATTTCGACTAACGCAAGAACTCCCGAGGCTTTCGAGATCTGGGATCACGAGGCTTTTTTCAATACTTCTCGCCCAACGAGGTCATAGTGGCACCTGAGGGAGATTGAGTTAACTAGTCTGCTGAAATGAGCCTAATGTAATATGATAGAAGCGTCTCCTCGACAGTCACAAACTTCTTCAACCTTGGTAGTCTCACTATTTTCGCATTATGTATATTTTCTGAGTAAAAAACTACAGCTTTGATTGGTGTGATGAACGTTGTAAGTTGATGAATGTGCTGCCACGCTGATTTTTACATACAGATTTATAATTTGCCAAGTTTCACGACAAAGTGATCGTAAACGGTTTAATCCACTTTAAGAACTGTGAGAATGGTCGTTATCGTTATATGGTTACAGTAATTTGTGGCGTCGTTGTCATCCGACAGAATGTGATATTTTTAGCACTCCGGAAAGAAAATTATAAAGATTGTTAAGGCTTTCTTGCTCCTAAATTACTTTCATGAATGTCAAGAGTGACTGATTAGGTTTATTGGATACACGACCCGTGTTATACCCTAGTGTCCGATGTTTTATAGTACCCGTTAACTCTGATAATTGAGTCTAATATATACTTTCGATAGGCATTTGGACTATTATTAGTTTATGGTGCAGTAAGGAGCTACAATGTGTAATCGCCCGAAAGAGAAATGGGTCTGAAGCCATTTTTGATCTAATACATTCTTTTGAATGAACTGTGCTGGTTTTTAGTCGTATCAAGTAATTTAAAGCGATATTGTCAGATATCTCATTTAGTTTTTGTTATACGATTGATTTGTTCACTATAGCATGGTAATGCAAAAATCCTTTAGTGCCTGCCCACCCCAACACGCCTGCAGCGTTCAGTTCAGATAAGAAATGACCTAGTCGGAATGAGATTCGTCGCCAGTTCGTCACTCCAGCGCCCACATCAGCGTGTTATGTTGGTGTACAGCACGCAGACGTCTCCGCAGAGTCTTCATTGATCGTTAGCATTGCATTGCCCAAGGTTACACGTTCAACGTTTTGCTCAGACTCCATACCTATTGCAGTTGTATCCTTTCTACAATCCCTTGGTGTTCAAAAGTAGTCTTGTTGAATTTTACACATTAATATGTGTGTTGCTAATCAGTGCACATTTAGCACTTGCCGGTCGACTGCGGCTTAGCCAACTTGGTCGCGGTCTGTGTATCGGTAACATTACACGACCGACCTCTGACCAGTGGGCTGTGACTCGCTGATACCACAGATACTTAGCTTTCTATACGCATACATCTGATGATCTGACCGACGGAGGTAATTCTTCAGGCGTCGAATAGGGACTTGTGTTACACTGTATGTCATAGTAGCTAAGCGCATAGTAAGTAAGCTAGCGTATGTGTGCGGGGGATCAGCAAACGTTTATAGTTCTTTATCTTTTACGTACTATGAAGTCTTCCTTAATAACTGCTGTAAATACATCTCCACTTGTTAGTGATCGCTCGTACATCCCAAAATGTCAACTACTTAGCTGTTGCGAAATTATAGCGAGTGGTCGCGTATGTCCTACTTTGATGTATCCGCCACAGTTCGCGATGATCTCATAGTTGCGAAGCCTACCTTCTATTGAATGACATAAGTATGGCCTAGCACATACATGATATTTGGGTAACTGCTGAGATATATGCTGCGTAACGTCAAAATTTGCCGATACTAAAACGTAGGCATGAGGTCCGGACGTATTTGGCATAGATTTCTATGTGCGTTACGGATCTTCGGCTAAGTCGCTTCCCGGACATGTTTCGCAGTTGTCCGAGTAGCCATTTGTCAGACTTAAAGTGGGAGACCCATCTCGTTATGTTGGCAAGGTCCGACAGTCTTAAGAACATTATGTCAGCATGAACTTCTGGCTGTCAAACTATTAGTAGTGGTAAGGTTACGCACCGAACCGATTGATTGAACCGATTTGATAGTCCTTAGTCATCGAATAAATAACCCATAATCCTTGAGGATAATTTGCATAATTTTAATGAAACTACAATAAAAGTTTTTATAACACATGGCAGACGACCAAGGTTTGAATATACCTACATCATGGGAATGTACTTATTGAGAAATTAATGCGGCGGTTCGATTTGCATACTCGCTTAAGGCGAAATAAATTAAGAAAATGTATGCATGATCGAGGCTTACATGTACCGTTTGTAATTCATATACAGGGTTACTGTACGATAAAGCCAGCATACACTTATAAAAGTAATCCTCAAATATTTCATATAACATGGTATAACTCGTTTAACTTTTTTTTTATCGTTTTGTGGGTAGTTCAATAAGTATGTAGCTCATGTCTAGTCTCATTCCAATCTCGTGAAAGCAATCGTTCGCACATGACATCTACTGGGAAATTAATCAACAGTCTTTTGTCTGTGTATAAATACCTCTTTTGTTCATTTCTTGTGGCAGGTCTCTACTCAAGGATCGATTGGAACCCTTATTGAGGCTCAGGGCTCCAATATTCAACCGATTAAGGTAGATTGAAGCTTTTTAGGAGATTGCCATAATTATTATTAGAGCTTCAAAGCACTCTATTTCTATGATCTATCCTACGCACTGACACGGTTGCATCTGATTGATACTTTCATATCTTAAATTAAATTTATACTAATACAAGCTGTTGCGTGCGGGTAAGTTTAAATGTAAAGATTTTTGAAAAAAAAATGTGAACTATTTTAGACCAACTACACTCGAGAGCAATGAATCCGGGTCACTTAAAGAATCCTAAAAATCTCGGAAACTAAAAATGCTAGGTTAATGCAATAAATTGTATTTAATAGACAATGTAATACTCCTTAAATGAAAGTAAAAAAAAATATGAGTCACCATACATTTTATTAACACAAAATTACATAAAGAAAAAAACTGCTGATCTCTCCTTAAAACAAAAATAGAAAACATGAATTTTTTGAACTTTATTACGATTTTCTTGAATTTTAATACTTCGTATTGCCTCCTCGTGCTTCCATTACTGCGTTTACGCGGTTTGACATGCTGTACACCAAGTTCCTTATACGATTTTGGGGAATATTCTCCCATTCCTCTGTGAGAGCAATTTTGAGCTCACGAAGCGTGATTGGGGGAGGGTTTCGTTGTTTTACGCATCTGCCTAGCTCGTCCCAAGCATGCTCGATCGGGTTGATATCCGGGCTGCGCGCTGGCCACTCCATACGAGTAATGTTCATATCTTGAAAGTAGTCATTCATAATCCTACCTGTATGAGGTCGGGCATTGTCATGCATAAATATAGCATCCTCACCTAAATTGACCATAAATGGACCAACGTGATCATTGAGGATTTCTTCCACATATCTTACGTAAAGAGCCGTTTTCTATGATCACCAGCTCTATGCGACTTTCAGAAGAAATTCCGGCCCACACAAGTACAGACCCACCACCGTAGGCTACTTTTTCTTCGATGCATGCTTGCTTGAATCTTTCCCCTGGTCTTCGATACACTCTGTGTCTTCCATCGTGCTTGTAGAGCATAAATTTTGATTCGTCGGAGAACATAACTTTTGACCAATCTTCAATACTCCAATTTACGTGGCTCTGGGCATATCTTAGTCTTGAAATACGATGCCCACGCTCCAGTTTAGGGCCGTTTGCAGGTCTAAGGGGTTTTAAGTTAGATTCAGCAAGCCGACGTCTTACTGTCCATGCACTGGGGTTACTTCCTCCGAGGCGTCGAAACTGATTGGTGAGTTCAGTTCCTGTGAGAAAGCGATTTCGAAGCATGGTGTTCACCAAGTATCGGTCTTCTCGTGCTGTGGTACACCTGGTTCTGCCCGTTCCTGGACTGCGTAGGTTAGAACCAGTTTCTTCGTAACGTCGGAGAACTCTTTGTACTGTTGACAGCGACACACCGACAGTCCTGGCTGTATCGCGCTGACTCCGGCCGGTTTCCAGCATTGTAAGTATTCTGGTGCATTCTTCAGGCGTAAGCGACATAATTTCAGCTTGAATAATGAATATAGAGCACTATCAACATGGTTTATGTACCCACATAAATGACAGATTACAAACAAAAGCAAAACCAAATGCTGTAATTTCGTAGTTCCATCTTCGAAAGTGGCCCTTTTTCAAATTTGATTTTTTTATGATATAACTTTACAATAACTAAGAAGTTTTAATACCTTCATTTAAGGAGTATTACATTGTCTATTAAATACAATTTATTGCATTAACCTAGCATTTTTAGTTTCCGAGATTTTTAGGATTCTTTAAGTGACCCGGATTCATTGCTCTCGAGTGTATTTCCATTCCAAATTTCATCCAAATCGGTGCTGTGGTTTAGCCGTAAAAGCGTAATAGACAGACAGACAGACTTTCACATGTAATAAAATCCTCGTGTCACAATGTTTGTTATTGAACTCCTCCGAAACGGCTCGGCCCGGATTTTCATATTTTTTTTTTGTATATATTTGGCAGGTCTGAGAATAGGTCGTAGGCTATTCACTTTTTCATTAGAAATAATTCATATGGCAAAACGGCGTTTGCCAGCTCATCTACTATTTCTATAAAAGTCGCCCTATCTAACGTAATAAATATCTGGGCTCAGCCAGATATTTTGTCCCCCTTTTTGTTGGTCTCAATAATGCCTATGTATCCTAGCTTAGTGTATTTGGGAATTTCGCAAATAATACCTCGCGTGCACTACAGAATTTGTAGTTTTCTCGAATTTTCCCGTCAGTTTGACAGATAGCTACACGACTAACAATCGGTGCATCCAAACCACTCGTAAACCGCAAATAAATAATTTTGCCACTAGATTGTGTGCCGTTGTCAGATTTCAACTGGTCTAAGACCGTCGTTCTATATTCGATAAAAAGTGTATTTCACCGATATTAAATAGTTTTACTAATCCACTCCTATAAGATGTGTGTGCACGCTTATAATCTAAATATACAGGGTGTGGCGGAAATAATGGATAACCCTGTAACTGCCAGTAGGTCATATAATGGTCTATCATATATCCCAATTTCAAACTCAGGTGGTCAGGCATTTCAAAGTTATTTTTATTTGTTTATTTATTTTGAAAATATTGTACCTATTTTATAAAATCAGCTGCCGTTTCAACATTTAACGGAGTTTTTTTATTCTGTTTTTTGCGGTCTGCTTCTGAATGTTTGTGTAATCACACGCGTATGAAGATTTTTTGTTACACTCTAAGATGATTTCAGAAAAAAACACATAATACTTACTTTTTAGTTTTTTTAATTGAATCCTGTAACTTTGACTCCATACCCTGAAAAAAAAATGTATCGCACAGTTATGGCCCATTACTTTAAAAAGTTGTCCATATCATGCGGATTCTAAAATGGTATCATAGTGGCCAGTATCGTACGAATGTGCAAAACTATTTCAGTTTGAATTCAAAAGGTTCATAATTTCAAAAAAATATTAAATTCAAAAAAATGTGATTCTGTATTTTACTAATCTTCTGTGTCATGTAAATTGTTGTAAAAACGTTTCTAACTCACTTTGACATTGCTAAAACACCACTCAGGTAATAAAAAACCCAGTGTCACTTTCTTTGGGATGACAGAGCTATTGTGCTTCCAGGCTGTGGCTTTTTATTGGTTTACTTTAAAGAGGTAGATAATAACGAGTTTAAGACTCCTTACTTAATTAGGTAATTATTTTACAGGTCAATTGATACAATAAAAAGCAATGTTCATGACACAAATGTATTTAAAAATCATACAAGATGTTCGAAATGAGCCCCATCGGCTGCGATGCAAGCTCTGCACCTTCTAATAAATGAACGTTTGATGCGACGTGCAAAGCCTGCCAAGCTTATTTCCTGAGCAGCAGACTGCACACGTTGCCGCAATTGCTCCACAGACGTAATCTCTTCTTTGTAAACTTTTTCTTTTAAACAGCCCCAGTAAAAGAAGTCTAATGGGTTCAGGTCCGGCGAACGGGGTGGCCACAATATTGGCCCTAAGCGCCCTATCCAACGTTCTGGATATGTCTCATTCAGGTGCTCTCTCACTCTTGCCGCATAATGTGCAGGGCAGCCGTCGTTTTGCAGCCACATGTTCTCACGTGTTTCATTAGGAACGTCTTCTAACAGCTCGGGTAAATTATTTTGCAGGAAGTTCAAATAGCTTTCAGCATTAAGAGTCGGTGGCAGCTCAAACGGACCAATAATTTGGCCGTTAATTATTCCTGTCCATAAATTGATTTTCACTTGGTACTGCGATCGGTCTTGTCTAATTAAATGTGGATTTTCAAGCTGCCAACTGTGTAAATTGTGTATATTCAAATACCCGTCCTTCCTGCATGTAGACTCGTCACTCCAGAGGATATTTTCAAAGAAATGTGGTTGTTCTCTAATTCTTCTCAACATTATACGACAAAATTCTTTTCGTGCTCGGTAGTCCCTTGGAAGTAATGTTTGCACCCTTTGATAGTGGTAAGGGTACAATTCGTGACGTTTTAATATGCGATGTACTGTTCTGGTTGACATTCCAGTAAACCGAGATAAAACTCGAATGGATATGGTAGGATCTGCTTCTACTAACTCCATAACTTCTTCTTCGTTATTGTAGACTCGTGGTCGTCCTTCACTCGCGCCGCCCACACCTGTACCAGGTATTCTTCCCTCACAGTAGGCATTGTGTACGCGAATAAAAATTCGGTAATCAGGGTGTCGACTATTCGGGTACCTTTCTCGGTAAAGTCTTGCCGCTTCATTGGCGTTGCCTCTACATTCACCATAAATGTAGTGCATGTTGGCATATTCTACCGATGTGTAACGTTGAGGCATTGTCAACAGCGCACTTGCCACAACAGTCCGGGTACAGTAAGCAATGTCGTCGGGATCACTAAACAACGCAAGTCCAAATCACAGGCAAATCAGAGTCCGAAAAGAAATGCAGTAAGTCACGAGTTAGATTTAACGAACGAAAAACAGGGAGCAAAGGCGCGTGCGACTACGTACGACAACGAACGGGATCACACTGAATGATGTTATGAGGAACTATTGATGTGGTGATTCTAAAAAAAATACAGCTTGCCTTTTTCTATTTTGCACAATAGCTATATTGTTTCCATCGAGCCAGAATTCCAGGTAGCCCCAAACAAAGAAAGGACCGGTTTTTTTTTACCTGAGTGATGTTTTAGCAATGTCAAAGTGAGTTAGAAACGTTTTTACAACAATTTACATGATACAGAAGATTAGTAAAATACAGAATCACATTTTTTTGAATTTAATATTTTTTTGAAATTATGGACCTTTTGAATTCAAACTGAAATAGTTTTGCACATTCGTACGATACTGGCCAGTATGATACCATTTTAGAATTCGCATGATATGGACAACTTTTTAAAGTAATGGGCCATAACTGTGCGATACATTTTTTTTTCAGGGTATGGAGTCAAAGTTACAGGATTCAATTAAAAAAACTAAAAAGTAAGTATTATGTGTTTTTTTCTGAAATCATCTTAGAGTGTAACAAAAAATCTTCATACGCGTGTGATTACACAAGCATTCAGAAGCAGACCGCAAAAAACAGAATAAAAAAACTCCGTTAAATGTTGAAACGGCAGCTGATTTTATAAAATAGGTACAATATTTTCAAAAAAAAATAAACAAATAAAAATAACTTTGAAATGCCTGACCAACTGAGTTTGAAATTGGGATATATGATAGACCATTATATGACCTACTGGCAGTTACAGGGTTATCCATTATTTCCGCCACACCCTGTATATAACTCAAAGTTGACTGACTGACTGACTGACATAGTGATCTATCAACGCACAGCCCAAACCACTGGACGGATCGGGCTGAAATTTGGCATGCAGGTAGATGTTATGACGTAGGCATCCGCTAAGAAATTATTTTGCGAAATTCCCACGGGATCGGGATTTACACGGGAAAAACCTCCCACGCGGGCGAAGCCGCTGGCACAAGCTAGTTGAATATATTATGCTTTTCTTTTTGTGGGTAGAATTCACATTACTAGCAATCTTGTTAACCCCTCCAACTAAGCTAAATATGGGTTATGTCTAGAATGGGTTTAAGGCAATAGTGTAATGGGTAGGGTTCGAACTCATTACCACTCGATCACAACCCCAACACCTTAGCTATTGGGCTGCGGGCACGAAACTTGCGACGGCCGAGCGATATATCGACCTATTGTCGCTCCAAATATGCATAAGTAAACTCCTGCTTTCTGCTTCAAACTCGTTCAAAAAGTCTTGCCCAACTATATACCGAATTACGTAGACGGGTTAACGCACAAATAACTATGCAAAGCCGCTGCATACCGGAGGATGTTTCGGCCAGCACCTGCAATTATTATATCAGCTAATGGAGCGGTGTAATTAAATGCAGCGCGTGTTGCGTGCTCGGCCGGGGCTGCAACGGCGGTAATTGCTCACGAATTTATTAGAACATACCTCGTCCTAGTTTGCTGACCCGTCCTGAAATTCTGAATTTGAAACGTTATTATGGCTGAATTTTCATTTGATTCAGCGTAAAAGGTGCTGCTGATTTTATGGCTGTTTGAATATACGTTGGTATAGCCATGTATAAAACCACAGTGGTTGTGTGCTGGACCTTGGGTAATCTACGATCGCTCATTCTTGTTACAAGTGATGGTAATCTGTCATGGAGAGATAAAAGTGTAATAACTCCCTGCTAATGAATTTACATAAGATTTTGGTTCACAACATTTCTAACTTGTTCTTTTAACACTTACCTGCCCTATAAGGAGCTTGCCCGCTTGTCTTTTGTCCTGCCTTCTGATACATGCTAATTTGGCTCTAGTTGTGCAACACATCGCTTATCATGCCACTCTTAACCCGTGCTACATGATTCACATAGTAACGATGGTGATGTTGTGCAAAATATTGTAATAAAGAGTTGGAAACATATTTGTGTTTAATTTATTCGACCCTATGGTAATCGTAGCCGGCCGGCGGCGGCGGCCAAGGCAGTAGACTTGACAGAACATTTGGCAATTGTCTTACGTAAGGGAGGTACGCACGAGGCCGTTGTCACGGCCGACGAATTGATAACCAGACGTTTTGTACACGAGAAGAAACAACCAACCGACTCTGGCAGACATTACTCTGTAAGCAACTTGGATAGATCCAGTTTTGCCCAGACTCCATGGCATACGGTCTGATATCCACCTTATTAAAGTTCCTACTCAATGACCTCCCAAATTAGTTATTTATAGAACTAAAATAAACGACCAGATAGCATTTTCATGTAATGTTTACTAATGTATGTGTCTTTGTCAATGTGTTACAGAATATCATGGGCAAAGTATGGACGCGGGCGGTAATAATTTTGACTCCGGTAAGTTCAATAACCTCTTTCTACATAGTAAATTGCATGCAGAAGGTTCAGTCGTAAGACAAAATTCTTTAGAACAGTTTTATTGGCGCAAAGACTATTAGTGGTAGAAAACTATTTTTTTTTTAATTTTTGTTTTAATTTTCCTGAAAGGTTCGAAAAAGGACTCGGACATGGCTATATTGATTATCGAGTACGTCTTGTCTCTACGTTTGAGCGTCTTGTGCGCATTGTGTCTTCTGTACGTCCGCTGTGCAGTAACTCGGTAATGTCTTTCATGATAACAGCCCGACAGTTTCAGGCCGATTTAAAATAATGAACGTCGTGCCGACAGATGTGGATGTTGACTAATTCAATAATTTATTTTAATACCAAGCAACGTTTGGGTTGATAATTACAGTAAAATAATTAGTGTCTCAATGGCATTGTAACATTTGTTGAATTACTTACAAACTTTTTTTACTGTATATTCTTTTGTTATACAATTAAAGTCATTGACTCTCTTATGCAAATCTGTACAAATTAAAATATAATGTCAGACATAACACTTGTGAGAATTATTGGGTATCTTTTATGTGGGAAGGTAGTAGACGGCGCGGGGAAGGAGCTGAAAAGCGGGGAGTAAAAAGAGCCGAGAGGGGGAGGGGATAGAAGTCGTGCAGGGGGAGGGGGTAGGCACACAATTCAGGCGTGAGGAAAAGGGACGTTTCCGTTGGAAATTGTCTAATGATATTTTTACCAAATTAGATGCTAAATACATTTGTCAGAATAGCAATAATCGTTATGAAATGGCCGCGTCATTTTCCTTTTTATTTGATCTCATTACAATCGGATATTTATTAGACTCCTATTGGATTCTCGTGTTTGATTGATTCATAATTGAAGACTGTTAGGAAAAGTTTGCCACATTTTTATTAATA
The DNA here is from genome assembly GCA_943138885.2 of Tholera decimalis. Classification (NCBI taxonomy): domain Eukaryota; kingdom Metazoa; phylum Arthropoda; class Insecta; order Lepidoptera; family Noctuidae; genus Tholera; species Tholera decimalis. The sequence continues at coordinate 937,633 of OW964577.2, forward strand.
ATAGGCTCGCGTTTGACCGCCATCTCACCTGATGGTAAGTGACGATGTGGTCGAAGATGAAGCACGTTTACTTATTCAGTCTATATTTAAAGAATTCCACTCCTTAGCCGTAAGCACAACGAAAGTATTCCCAAAACGTTTTAAGCATTTGTTTTGTTTTGTTACCATCAAAATTGAATAGGAAATAGGTTTCTAGTTATTGTTGATAAGTTTGCGTTTGACCACCATCTCACCTGATGTTAAGCAATGATGTGGCCGAAGATGTAGCACGCTTACCTAGAAGTAACCTATAAGTAGCAATAAGTACAGCAGATTGTCACGTTGCCTAGACAGGTCAGGCCTGCCGGTAGTCCTGAGAGCTAGGAAGCTCTGTCTCGCGGCGGGCCTGCAAGGTCATTAATCAACGGTTGCCGTGCAACCAAACCGACGATTTTTTGCAAAGGTTGCCGAAGGGTAGACGGGCGCCACAGGAGCAAGCTTTACACAATACTCATGATTAATTACTCTGCTCCTTTTTTATCTTCAGGACACCTGGATAGGCTCAATGCCATCTGGTGCCTTTATTCTCCAAGGATTACAATTCACTACAATTTAATTTTGTACTTCTAAAATACCAGCACTTGGCCCACGATTTCGTCTATATAGATTTCGAAACTCACCAATAATGCACCATATTACCAATGAAAATAATTTTAGAATTGGATTACTTCCGGAGGTTATATACAAACTTTACCTCTTTGTAATATTTATAGATATTTCTTTGTTTGATGGAAGCAAATTTCCAAAACAACTTTGACAACTTAAACAGTACCTGTTCTAATTACCTGTCAAGTAAATAGGATTTAGTTAAATATTTAAGACAGCTTTCTCAATCTGTTGTTTATATTTGTGAAGTCAGGTTGGTGTTCAGTTCTCATTTAGATTGGAATTATAATTAGTGAGTAAAATTTATAGTTTTAATCACATCATTTTTGTAATTAAAACTTTGTATTTTAATTACTCTTGATAGATTAATAGCTTCCTGTGTAGACATAGATATATTTTCGACCAGAGAGTCCGGTTTATTATAATCTCTTTGTACCTATTAACAAAGAGATTGGACGGATTGTGGCTTTGTCGTGGGAAAGTTATAGGGTGATTATGTATATGTCTTATCGTCGCTGTAGAATGAATACCTCGTATGTCAAAATAACATTTTTTCCTTTTTTTTTGTAAAAATCGTATGGAAACCACGTACTGTGAACCCATTATGATACAAGTGCCATCTATGGAGTAAAACGAAAACCTCTTATCTATAGAGATGGGCGTTTAAACAAAAACTACGTAGATATAAGAACAGAAAACCTCTTATATCATTTCTCTGGCATAATCCAGTAAGTGAGTAAAACATGAGACAAAAGAACATAAAAATACACACATCAAAAGTGTCTAGGGATCAAGCATTTTTATGCGGATTTCTTGAGATTGAGATGTGGCTTTGTAATAAATTTATGATTTTATAAATTTATATGGATCCTTTTTGGTGCATTTCATAATTTGAAACGGGAACTGTTAATCAAATTCGAGTAAAAGATGAAAATCAGCTGTCAATATTTTCCCTATAAAAACATACAACGCATTGAAGACATTATTAGTGCTACTGTTTCCCTACTACTGATTAAAACCAACGTTATTATGGAGCGGCGACGTCATTTAAGCAGGGAAGAAATGCTCAGAGCCGTGGGAATGATAGAAGCTCGGTTCCCGGCAACGTACTGTGGCTTTAGCTCTGAATACAAGTCAGAGTGTTATCAGTCGACTTTGGACACGTTACCGAAGCACTGGTACCGTGGCTGAGCGCCATGGAGGACGGTATCGCTGCACCACACGGAGACAAGACCTATACATTCAAATCTTAACTCGAAGAGCTCCAACAATAACCGCCATGATGTTAGCCGTGAGGCTTCATCACTCTTCAGGGAACTTAATTAGCGACCAAACAGTCAGAAACCGCTTGCATGAAGTGAACCTTCATTCCCGAAGACCGCTACGGGTACCACCTATAGCAATGCACAATCGTAGGATTCGATATCAATGGGCTCTTGAACACAGAAATTGGGCAGAAGAACAATGGCGTTTCGTGTGCTTTTCTGATGAGTCTCGTTTTGGTATGAGACCGGATACAAGACGTATACGACACTGGAGAACCCCTAGACGCCAACAGCGATTAAAATCCTGCCAGGAAGTCCATCCTTATAGTGGTGGAACCATCATGGTATGGGCGGGTATTTGGATCGGCGGAAGAACTGAGTTGATTTGGATCAGAGGCAACCTCAACGCTCAAATTTATGCTGAGACGATTGTATCTGACGTCATCGTTCCTCTACAAGTGCAAATCGGTCCCTTATTTCAGTTAATGCATGATAATGCACGACCGCACACCGCAAGAGTTGTAAGACAGACTCTCGCCGCAGCTAACATCAATGTCCTGCTCTGGCCTGCTCAGTCGCCAGACTTGAACCCGATTGAGCATGCATGGGATATGCTACAGAGAAGAGCTCTGCCGAATATGGAGGGTATCCAGTCGCAAGAAGACCTTTTTTTGTTGTTGCAACGAACATGGGCGGCCATTCCACAGCGTGATTTGGATGAACTCATTTTGAGTATGCCAAACCGATGTTCTTGTGTTGTTAGTGTTCGCGGTAGAAACACGGATTATTAATTGTTTAAGTTACCCAATAAAATTTTAAAGAAAACTGTTATTTCAGTCTTTTTTTCGAACTTTAATGTTAGTGGTTCAAATGTCAAAAATCCCTTTATTAGGAAAATGGCAAATTTCTTTATTAATGCAAAGGTGACTTGGTTTATCGTTACTGTGACAAACGAAAACACTTTATTTGATGAATCCTTAAAGAAAATTTTAATTAATATCAATCAGGAGAAAAGTTATTGCAAAAATATATGTTGATCCCTAGACACTTTTGATGTGTGTATTTTAAAGATTGACAAAATTAACCGCTTTTTTCGTTTCCTGTGAAGTTTGGATTTCTGGACATACGAGGTTATCATTCTACAGCGACGTTATGTATTTATAACGAAGGACCCGATCTTTTCACCCTAAACACTAACTTACAAGTGCAAACCATTTGAAAGAAACGTCACTTTTGAGCAAGCTTAGAGCTTTCAAACAATGAAATTAGCGCCAGTCCAGCGCGACACGATGAGGCCTCTTAGCTGTTGCACCGTCATAATCTGACCTCTGGCTTCCGCATCCAGTTAACCTAGTTTTTCTAATTTTAGAATTTTTGATCTAGGTATATCCAGTGAGAGAATGCGTGCATCAGCTGTTACACGTCCTAGACTAAACACGATACATAAATAGGTAGTATAAAACAAGTGAAATCGTAACGGACGTCATTGAACGTGGAGCCACGCCCTTGAGCGATTCCATTAGCGTCGTGTCTAGCAGCTAGACTACAGTACTTAGTAATTAGCCCCGAAATGAGGGGCGTTGTCGAAACATAGTGCACGGCTCCGGAACTGTTGCGTGCATCGCGATCGATCACACGTCCTTTATCGTGTAATCGTTCGAGCTCCTTAAGGCTATTGAGCTACGCGATAACTGGAACATTCTTGCACTGTTTGGACGGGCCTGCTCAAATCTGTATGATTCTGTCCTCTAAAGGGCGCCACAGACATAAATCTACATGGCTCTCATATGATTTAATCACTACAGATTGTATGGACTTTAAAAGAGACGTTGACCTCTGAGTTTGTTTCAGTATTTCTTCTCAGAGTAGTCAGTTAGGAAACACTGGCCTCACCTAGTTTACATTTACGAAAAAAAAAATGACGTGTGTGTGAAATTGTTATTTATAACTTATTTACCAAAAAAAAACATTATTTCAGTATTGAACGGACTAGAGATTTGTTAAGTTTGGCCGAGGGTATGCGGTATTACGTCTCGACACTTCCAATGACATTCGTCGTGCCCCTTGCAGATAGGACGGTCATGCGCTCTGCGCCGCTGTACTTTCGTCCTGCATGCCCTACATAGTGTATTCATGAGCAAAATACGCATGATCGAGGAATTATCTCCTTACTTTCTGTATCACGTAGGTATTACACTTAACTTTCTCCGTAAACGTTGATTCTCCTTTAACGGTATCAATTAAAATGTTTTCAGAGAATCACTTCATGGGTGGTTTATCTAGATTTTCAATATAATTCCTACTCTATTGAGTTTCGTATCTTCTCAGTAAACGTCTTATATTATGATCTTATCTGCCGCTGAAGTAGGAATGTCTGTCAGGTCTAGATAGGTAGCTTATGACGTCATACACTTTCGTACCTAGGTTTTCAAACGAAGTAAATAGTCGATTGATTTAGTTGAGAAAGGGTGAACTAAATTATTTGGGGGTAGGTATAGATAAACTTATTTTCAAGGATTTATCCCTTTTTGTGGTAGGTTTAAAGAAATGGCTTGTTTACAGAGATAGCCAGTTTCTAATATTATCTAGTTAGAGAACATCACGCCTGCATCCCCCGAAAGTGGGGGAGGGCAGTAAACACAGATATCTAAGTAATGCATTACTATTATTAGCTTATTGTCATCCATCAGGCTCAAACCCAGACTTAGAGGTTATTCAGACCACCTGCATCTTCTACCGATATTATTTCAACACTGCAAAACCGACTAACCGATATTAAATGCGACAGTAACTTTTGTCTGTCTGTCTGTCACTGTCTATAACCTCCCCATATCTTAACGACTGAACTGATTTCAACGAATCCTGAAAGATACGATTCACAGTCTTATGATTGGACCTTTTATTCATGGAGTATCTTTGGGATTGGTCTCGACTTAAAAGCAGGCGAAACCGTTGACAGATGATAGTCTTCAATAAAGCCTGGTTCTTCCAAAGTAATGGCTCCCAACCTTTATTTAATTTAGAGTTAATTTAATATTGATAGCAGGGACGAGAAGTCCAGAAGAAAATTTACCTATAGATATAAATAAAATGCTGGCCTGCATATAATCAATAGAAACACAATGTGAGTCAGTTTTGTTACTTTTCAGTTGGTAAGTTTGGTATTTTAAATGTTTCGCGGACCATGTTTTATCTTTAGGGAACCGCTTTAGGTCCGCGAAACACAGGTTGGGAACCAATTTTCCAATCCAATCGTAATCATGGTAGTCATTTGTATTCGTAACATAAAAAACCCGTTCTCAGGCTGGTTTAAATAAAACGGTTTGGGAATACTTTCATTGTGCTTCCGGCTAAAAATACAATTCCCTGCCGGAGTCTGTGTTTCCTGAGCTAAAACCTGGGGGCCTTTAAGTCAAGAGTGAATAGGTTACTTCTAAGTAAGCGTGCTTCATATACGACTACATCATCGCTTAACATCAGGTGAGATGGTGGTTAAACCTAAGCCTATCTATACTGATATTATATAACGGTAAAGTTTGTTTGTTTGAACGCCCTAATCTTCGAAATTACTGGTTGGATTTGGATGAAAATAGGAATGGAAGTAGCTTGACGCTTGAGGAAGGCTACTTTTACCCAATTGCAAAAAAGGAGGGTTATTTTTAATCCTCATATAGTCCACACGCCTACTAGTAACAAAAAAAACTAATATTTGTCGTCTCGTGTGAACAGGTCAACAGCCACAAGAGCAGGAGTTGGCGACGAAAATGCTGCAGATCCAGTCCAAGCGATTCTACCTGGACGTGAAGCAGAACCGGCGCGGACGGTTCATCAAGGTGGCAGAGGTGAGCGTACGTCATCATTCTAGATATTACGGTGTCTCGTGGCATGTTCTGTTTAGAAGATACTTCAGGGACAAGCAGTTTGTCTCAAATGGACCTATGGGGCCCCGTCATTAGTGCTGTTGGCAGCATTAATGACGGGGCCCCTTAGGGCCATTGCCTGCCTGTTGCGGGACTGTTCCAACGAGATACCGCGGCCCCGGAAGGGCAGCTGTAAGAACAGGGTGGGTTTTTAGTCAGTAGAAGTCTGACACTCCCTTCCGCTCCACCCAAAGCGGGAGAAATCATTCGACAATTTCCCCACTCGAAAGAAAGGGACAAGCAGTTCAGAGGGCCTAGTGCGATGTTTTTAACACGCTTTTATTAGGTCAACCTGTATGTAACTAACTATGTAATGGAATCTAAGGTAACTAATTTAACCATCTTCCAAGGGTCGTAGCGTAATGAAAATTGGCAGCTGTATGTAGTTCTGATGACAATACTATAATATGGTACTGCTGAACTGATCTGATGATGGAGCCGGAAGATATAAACTGGAACTTTATGATGGAAAATCGTATCATAGCTGTTTTGGATTTCTTAGAAAAGTCTTTTAATGAATTTTGGCCACGATTAGGTTTCAAGGTCTGATGATGAAGCCGGAAGATAGGCACTGGCATTCCATGATGGAATATCGTATCATAGTCGTGTTTGCACTTGTGAGAAAGGCCACGTAATGGACTTTGAACACGATCAGGTTTCTTTTTAGTTTTTACGTGCATTTATAAAAGCGTGTTTTCTAGTGTTTTTTAAACTATTAATTTTTATATTGTAAGGAATGAAACCAGCGCCGTCAAGTGGCCACTAGATGTCGCTTATTCTCATTCCATACATCACAAATCCTCCCCCTCCTAAGGCCCTCTGATTATGAACAGCCGTTAAAGAGGTAAGCTTGGAGCATGACGATTTTACAGATTATTGATGTTAGAGGACGTTTGGCTAAATATTAAGAGCTGCAGGGATCGGTCTTCAAGGTCAAGGAACGCTTGCTGAGGTCGAAACGTGGGTGGGTGAACATTTTAACACATGTATAACGGCAGTATAATCTATACTAATATTATAAAGCGGAAAAGTTTGTTTGTTTGTTTGCTTGAACGCGCTAATCTTCGAAAGTACTGGGTGGATTTGGATGCAATTTGGTATGGAAGGAGCTTGAAGCTTGAGGAAGGTTATAGGCTACTTTTTACGCGACTGCAAAAAAGGAGAGTTATGTTTTTACCGTGATAGAATCCACGGGAGCGAAGCCCCGCGTGATTACTAGTATAAGATAATTTTTATTTAATTTTTGGTATTGATAATGCTTCAAAATGTAAATTTTGTTTTGCTCGTTAAATTCATCATGTTGTATGTATATTGCGTCAAATACTGAACCAAATGTTGGGAGTACACTCTGGCTCCTGTAATACAAGTGTTCCTTAGTGCAGGAGTCAGGGTCTCATTTATTTTTGTAGAGATGTTTCATGCCAATAAAGAATTATGTTATGTTCTGATAACATACAATCGAGATTCCTCCGTGCCTTCCGAAGCACGCGGTTATCACCCCGTCAACTTCCAAACTCCAGGCTACAACTGAGGAATTTCAGCACTATTTGCCCGACCCGGACCTATTGCTCAGTAATCACGCTTGCGACCAATTGACCAACGAAGTGGTCTGATGATTAGATGTTAGAGAAAGGTACAGTATCGAAGGCGGGTGGGCCTTAACCTGGCCAAGTATTTCCCCTTTGCTTACCTATTCAATTTCTGCTTTGGAGTGGATGCTATCTCCAAGACGGACGGGTATTAATTTGTATTTATTTTTTCTTAAGAACAATAAGCCCAGGTGTTCAGAAAAATAAGTTTTTATACCACCTTAAAAACCAGTTTCTTGTTAAGTTTAATAATTTTGATTGCATAAACTTATGTAAGAAACTTAACAATATGAATGTTAATAAACTAAACCAAAGTTGTCGTGAAACTGTGTTAATTATAGAAAAGGTTTTTCGTAGGACGATGTGTATTTGTAACTTACGAGGGCCGCCCTCGTGGTTCGGAAATCGTGAAATGGTGTAATGTTTGTAATTATTGTCAAGAGTAGTATTTAGTATATTTTCCCTAGGAGGAGAAAATTCTAGTTTAGTCAAATTTAAAAATACTAACGAAACGGCTCGGCTTTGCACGCTCTTATTCTACTTATTTACAACCTTATTTAACAGAATACTTATTTAAAACCGTATAAATTATACACAAAAACCATGCTCATGAATCACTCTATCCATTGGTGAAAACTGCATGAAAATTTGTTCTCCTTTTGTTAATTCCCCAAAACGTTTAGTGCGTATGGGTGGGATGTCCACCATGTAACGATGGCGCATCGCCGTTCGTCTTGTAGTCCGATGATAGATTTTCTGACTACACGTAACGTAGTTATAACCTTTAAGTCAAGAATGATTAGGTTTCTGCTCCTTGTTCGACGACATCATCACTTACCATCAGGTGAGATAGTGGTCAAACGCGAGCCTATTATCAATAAAAAAAAACGTTAATCTCATCTAAGGCATTTTTATTTAAAAGCTAGATCGATTTATAAGAGCAAGTAAACTACCTACTTTAATTTATTATTAGACGGGCTTAATAAAATGGGCGGTGATGAATGTTTACATAGAAATTTATTTATTTACTGTGCGTAAGTGCGGCTTATGTACACGATAACGGCTTACATAATACAGAGATAGCAACAGCTGATGATGACACTCTGATAAGGACTTTGTTCCAAAATGCTCAGATACAATGCTATCATTATCAATTACCGCTTATCAGTCTTCTGCGTGATAATGGCCCCTCCCTTGTAGTTGCTATCAGAGTTCTGGCTAACGGACCTGTGCATTGTTTATATTATCTGACTTTTAGTTGTTTCTAGTTACTGTGATAGACGGTTTGAACAACTAGCAAGCAAGTATTCTTGAATATACATAATGTAATCAGGCGTTACTTTGCGGAAATCCATACCAAACTAATGCTACAGAAAAATATCTAGTGTTAATTCCACCAAGAAATAGTTGATCAATCTTGCATGCAGTATCAATAATGATCAATCTTGCATGCAGTGTCAATGATGATTAATCTTGCATGCAGTATCAATGATGATCAATCTTGCATGCAGTATCAATGATGATTAATCTTGCATGCAGTATCAATGATGATCAATCTTGCATGCAGTATCAATGATGATCAATCATGCATAGCATCAGATGTTGACTCATCGACAGCTGCTTGTCAACATATGATGATGTTCCGGAGAGGGGCGATTGCATGCATGTGGTATGTTTTTTATTGCATCCCTTCTGCATGTGCATATATTTTCGGGCGGAAGGGCGGTACTGCATGCAAGATTGATCGCTAGATAGCTGTAGCTCTTAGCGGCGTTAACACTAGATATATTTTTGTAGTATTAGTTTCATTCTTGAGTAATTTTTTTGGTAGAATATTAAGAACTGGTCGGCATCCTAGTTACGTTATCGCCTTTTAATATAAAACTGAAATTAAACGTTTTTCAAACATCTTATCTTTCCGAACGAGTTCATTTTGAAGGACGAGGCAAGCACTGAATAATCTCGTAGATTTTCAGAAAATAAAATAAGTCTTTTTAAGCTCCACTTTGTAAGTTATTTTTAATCCATGAAAACTTTATTCTTTCCATTTCTTTATTTGGTGTGTATGTAGCTTAGGGAAAAATATTCGTTATAATATGCTTGTTACAAACGGTAATAAGGAATTTATTGCTATATGTATGTTAGTTAGTAGCCGCGAGGAAATTTCGCACATTTTTCCGGAATCAAAAGTAGCCATGTGTTATTCTGATGTATATTACTTTGCTATACTAAGTTTCACCTAGCAGTAGTTTTTGCGTGAAAGAGTCGCAAACATCAATCTATGCTCATAAATTTTTAATTTATAATATTATAAAAGTAGGGTAGGATAGGAAGTAGGATTGGATTGGATATTACTATTGGGGCCCAGTACAATTACCCCTTTTTGCATAGAAACAACAAGATTGTATATTTGTGGTCCATCTTTTATAATATTGAAGAGCGGGCCAGTCCTTCAAGCCACTAGCTGTATTCAATTTATTATAGACTAGCTTTTGCCCGCGACTTCGTCCGCGTAGAATAGTTACTATTGGCCTTAGCGTAATGATATATAGCCTATAGCCTTTCTCTATAAATTGACTATTTAATTTAAAATATTTTTTCAATTCGAACCAGTAGTTCCTGAGATTATCGCGTTCAAACAAACAAACAAACTCTTCAGCCTTATATTATTAGCATAGATAGCTGTTGCCCGCGACTTCGTCCACGTTTCCGTCGTTTTTCGTAAAAAATGTCCTTCCTCACGGTTCAGTGATTTTGATGTAACACACAGATTAACTTTCGTAATTTAGTAGGGAAATATAATATGTCAATCTATAATACTGTAGAAAAATATCGCAATACGGAACCTCACCATATTATTGGTAATAGCTGTGCCCGCGTCTCCGTCAGCGTGTAACTCCTTGTGTGTTATTAAGTTAATGCATTGGTAATATTGTTTAGATCACATTCACATGAGGCTTAAGTACCTATAGAACGACAATACTTCAGCGCAAAGCTTCCGGGTAAACTATGTTGAAAGTTGACCCGTCCGGCACGCGAACATAAAGATTTCTAGAACTGCTAACCCGGGAAAGAGCGACGTACAACTGACCATGCGAGAAACAACTGACACCGAGATCTACTCCAGCAACACGAAAAGTCTACCCTTGAGCCTTATTAATTGTCATTGAATAACACACCGATACTGGAAATCGCGTTCTTTTAAATTGGAATGGAAAATTATTTGGTATTATGGGAATTCTGGGAATAAAGACGGTTTCTCCTGCACCGCAACCTGTTAAAATTTGAGACTCGATTATATTTTGTTGCAACTGGGTTACTTTTAGCCGAGTTCCAGTGTAAAGTTGTGGTGGTTTTAAATTTCGGAGCAGAATAATAATCAGAATGCTTCGAACTGCTAAGCTATCGGGAGTTACACGTGTTATTGTGAGTCAACCATAAAAGATAGATATATGCTGTCGTGGGATATTTGTTATATAATTTTAAGGAGAACATTTCCGTCATATATGATTTCTGTGTAGCTTTAACCATTAAGGTTGCACACGCGACGGACGCTTAAAAAATGGAGTAACTTCTCCCGTTTTCCCAACATTTCCCTTCACTGCTCTGCTCCTATTGATTGTAGCGTGATGAAAAGTATACTATAACCTGCTCAGGAGTATGATAAATAAATGTACCAAGTTTCGTTAAAATCCGTCGAGTAGTTTTTGTTTCTATAACGGTTATACAGACAGACAGACAAAAATTTTACTGATTGCATTTTTGGCATCAGTATCGATCCCTAATCACCCCCTGATAGTTATTTTGTAAATATATTTCATGTACAGAATTGACCTCTCTACAGATTTATTATAAGTATAGATTTCGTCCACCGCAACATTGGCCGACGTGACCCTGTGTAGTTTGCAACCTAATACGAGGCATGCCTTTTAAGTTTTGTCGTTTGAAGAAAAAAATACAACTAGAACCTTATAGTACTTTTTATTGTTTTTCAAAGTATTCACCACGTAGCTTAATACAATTTTCCATTCGCTCAAACCAGTTATTATAACATTTAGTCCACTCTAAAGTGAGGGTGTTCAAAATGGCTGACTTGAAAGCGTCGACTGCTTCTTCACCGGACTGGAACCTTTGACCACGAAGACTTTTCTTAATTTTAGTAAGTGTAAAGTCATCGTTAGGGCTCAGGTCAGGACTGTATGGAGGATGGTCAAGAATTTCTACTTTTTCCTGCTTCAAATACTCAATCGTTTAACGTTTTGAGATTCAAAATTTAAACACATTCGAATATAGAACAGTTCCAAATTCAAAATTGCCGGGAAATATGGAAACGACAGAACTTAAAAGGCATGCCTCGTACCAATGTTTGTTGCACATTATGTCAGTTGGCACCAAAATTCACTTGGAAATCTGATATTAGTTTTCAGGATTTATTTTCCTAAGTGGTTGGCTTGAAGTTCTTGTTTCGATTACTTACACTTCTTAATACTTAAGACTAGTGTCGCCCTGTGGTCGAAATTCGTCCACAATGAGAATGAACTCAAATGCATTATTTAAAAAAAATATTAGCTGCATTTACAAAATTAAGGTCTCAACCCTCCGGCCTCATGTAGCAAAATTTCAAATGGAAAGAAAATGTACAGTTATTTATAACCAATTTACAAAATATACAAATAAATATTTCGTTTCATTTCATAAGGAAGAATTCAATGACTGAAGACATCGGTGAAGTGATATTCTAATACAGATGCAAGAAATGCGTTTTTAGATAAAGCCATAGATAAATCCCATATCAGATAGATTTTCACTAACACGTGAGTGTAAACAAACAATTTACTAACAATTGTTATTCATTTACACAAAACTGAAACCGAGCGAACAAATGGATGTCCTGTTACTTTCCTATTTCCAACTCCAAATTATATATAAACACACATATTTTCTTAAAGCGAATAAAACCAGAAAAAACGGTGATCACAAACGTACTTAATTTTGGTTATTTTGGTAATTGGAGGACACTGGCTCCTGAAACACAGTTTTACCATCGAAGGAGTTGGTTATTACCTGATCTTATTTTATCTAAGTCCTTTTTATTGATAATAGGCTCGCGTTTGAGCACCATCTCTCTTGATGGTAAGTGATGATGTGGTCGAAGATGGAGCACGCTTACCTAAAAGTAACCTATTCACTCTTGATTTAAAGATGCCTAGGTTATAGCTATCGGGAAATACAGACTCCGGCAGGGAATTCCACTATATAGCCGTATGTACAATGAAAGTATTCCCAAAACGTTTTTTGCGTATTGGTGGGATGTCCACCAAGTAACGATGGCGCATCGACTTTTGTTTTTTAGTCAGATGATGGAACGGGCTTGGCGGAATAAGATTGTGTAACTCCATCGCACACTCCTCGAAATGTAACCGATAGAAAACCGATAGACTTGCAACTCGTCGCCCATGTTCAAGGCTCTGGAGCTTTGACTCGACCAGTAAATCGTTGTCTATGAGTTATGCCAGTACAAACATTTTTTTTTTTAAATTACGCATGAGGTCTACGTTGAAACGAGCGAGACCAAAAGACGCCTGTTCATTCTTGCGTTAATGGCTGATTGGTCATATGTGGAAGGGCACAGAAGCCAGGAGAGAGTTCCACACATTGGCTGTGCGCACAATAATAGTGGACGAGAAGCGCTTAGTATGACTAGACGGTATATCGACCAAATGTGGATGGTACCGAGAAGTACGTCTGGCAGACCGGTAGCGGTATTGAGATGACTTTTAATTCTTGCTGGTGCTTTTTGAACCATTGCTGATAAGGAGGACTCTTCATTTCGTACCTATATGATAATCCTCTTTATCTGTTCCGTGTAATCGTCTGTATTATTGTACGCTAACTCTTGGTTTAAGAACGCTTTTTAGTACCCCATCCGAGTTCGCTCGAGATAAAATTTCCTATTTCTATTCAGAGCTTTCTCAAGCGGCTGTAGGGGACTGTTTTTGTAATTTTTACTTTGGAATGCTGTTTATTTTCAGCCTAATTTGAATAAACGAATTTGAACTTCTCGAGGTGGAAAATAATAACAGGCGCATGGATCGGTGTTTGACCTTAAGTAACGCTTGCCGAGGTTGGCCTATTGATGGGTAACCATCGTAACGTATCGGGATTCTCTGTGCCTCGGAGAGCACCTTAGCCGTTAGTCCCAACTGAAACTTGTAGGTACATATTTGTCAGTCGATAAAGGTACACAGACGCAAAAAAAAAACTGATACTGGTTTAGCCAAGAGGTATTCTGGGTTTGTGGAGCAGTACCACATTAACACTCCAGGGCAGTCATCATGCCCGCCGGGGTTGCGGAAATGTAGTAACAAGATACCGCGGTCCCGGAACTTACGGGTAGCTGAAGGAACGGGGTGTGTTTTTAGTCAGTAGAAGTCTGACACTCCCTTCCGCTCCACCCAGAGCGAGAGGAGTTATTTGCTGATTTTCCCACCCAGAGAAAAAAAAAAGGGCAGAGCCATCAATAGATCTCCACCTGAACAGGTTTTCTTTGCTTTGACCAACCTGGGTACGGAGTATATTTAAAGATTTCCAAATCAGCATTGGCAGCTCATGCCCATATGGAAGATTTTCAGCTGGTGGAACAAATTGGCTTGATAGGGAATGCACTTCTCACAATAGCTTTAGGCGCTCCTTAGACTGCTCGCTTGTAAGTGGGGTGACAATCAACCAAATGTTTATAAGTACATATTGTTTTTTTTTAATTTCGTATTGAATCGTGCCTGGTAATAAAATAATTATGTTATGCTAGTTTTAAACTAATGATTTTTAAGATTAGTCTTCATTATATAAACACACGCATAAACATGAAATTGTAACACCGAAATGGAGATTAGCCAAGACTAACAAGTTATTCCTTATAAACAGCATACGCTTTTACAACAAATTAAAATTAAAAGACAGAACTTAGAGAGGGCAAATTTAAAACCTAGGTACATTAAACGTGTCCTTATGAAAAAAACATAGTATAAGAGGACTACTTGAAGATGGGTGGATGATTATGATTGACTGCCGTAGTTGAAATCAGTCCGCAGGATTATTTATGTTATTCTTACCTCAGAAGGACTTTCTCTGCTTTATGTGCTCTTTAATCCGTTTACTTCTTTTAATCTTAACTTCGCTTTCAGTTCCTCTGTAACACACATTCTAGATAGTATTCGTATACATTCCACTTATTTCTTTGACAAATCTTTTACTATTCAAGCAGCTCGTTTGTGGCATGCATTACCCATAGAAGTGAGGCGTGCTGAAACGACACATGCGTTCAAAAGAATGGTGAAACAGCGTTACCTCTGCCTATAACTTTCCCCTTCTTTCTCAATTATACATGTAATATATTACTATATGATTTTTGTATTGTATGTGTGTATTTTATATTACTATATTCAATTAATATTATTTATGAAGTTTGTACACTGACAGACCCATGTCTCCTTTAAGTTCTGTTCATCTAAAGGTTGTCTGTACGATCGCCCTGTGCGATAAGACCTTTTTGTATCCATCGAAATATTGTAAGGTGTACAATAATAGTACACTTTTCATCGAGGGGTGAAAGTGACCGATTACCAACGAGGGTGTAGTTTGAGTACTTAATACACACGAGTTGGGAATCGCACTTTCTTCCGAGTGATACATAGTGCTTTATACTATACCTACGAGGAAAATAAGAGAGAATAATAATAATAGATAGAATACACTTTATTGTACACCTAAAATTGAAACACACTTACATAACCTTATTGCTATAACTTTGGTATAATCTGTCTCTTGTCTTTTGCATTATAAGTACATTTAAGTTAGCTACTGAACTGGTCAAAATTAAAAAAAAAACAAATAGCGCGTTAGTAATGGATTTTCACACACTTCCCTCCCTCTCCAGTGTCTCCAGCGCGTTAGTAATGAATTCTCATACACTTTTGCGACCCGCACATTTGTACTACAGTAATGACGTCCTTCCTGTCAAACTTTTAAAAAGTAATAAAGCACTTTCCGAGCAGGTATAGTATAAAGTATATAATAAATAAGGTACCTACTAATGTACAATATGTTCCCCGCAGATCGGCGCAGACGGTCGCCGCAGTCAGATCTTCCTGGCGATGTCGACGGCGGCCGAGTTCCGCGACCACCTGTCCAGCTTCAGCGACTTCTACTCGTCGCTTGGCCCTCCCAACCCCGACAACGTGCCCGACGACGGCAAGCTCAAGTCCGAGATGATGCTCAAGGTGAGTCACATATTACAATACTCAATTAATTTATTGCCAGTGGGTCTTAAGGACTAAATGTGTCTGTGTCCTGACACTGTCAGTAGCATACCAATGCCTAACTTACCAAAATAATGCCCGTTTAGTTAGCGAATCAGGATTTTGCTCAATGATATTATGATTATCGTTGTTTTGGAACAAAAATAAATGCATGCCTTTAGTTAACACTTATTTTTGTAATAATATTGTAACTTTAACATGTTTATTGGTGTATGCGAACAGAATTAAACGATGACAGATGCAAAAATGAAAACTATGGCGCAGCCACTAACACATCTTAATGAGAAAGGTTGTTCCAATCCATCCTAAACGATCCACTATCTTACACTTCACACTTCAATCCCGCACACACACAGGCACACACACACTCCAACGCACCCTCACACACACACTCCAACGCACCCTCACACACATACTCCAATACATTGGCACACACACCCACACTATCCTTTATGTCAATATATGTATCACCTATAATAATCTGAATTTGTCTTACTTGAAATTAGAGCCAAATATGACGAAGGAGGCTGGACCTCACAACTAAGGGTATCCTAGAGTGGGGTCAGTGCAAAATTTGATTGATGTAAATCTTTTTGAAGTTATACAAATAAATAAATATTAACATAGCAAAAAAAAAATACCAATGATGCCGTGCCGTGAGTATATATATATCTGTGTTAATGTTTAAAAAAAAATATTTCGCCTTACTGTATGTACTTAGCCTTTCTACCAAATTATCGGCATAAAAATAGGAGGCATGGGTGTAGGTCACATTGAAAAATTGTTTTCGTTTTTGTAATATAGTGCAACCTTATGCAACCTTCAAACTCTGAAGGTTACTGAAGGTTTGGAGCTCAAATAGCGGACATTTTTGGACGATCAATATTTGATTTTTGGTCCCACTCAGAAAGTTTAGACCGTTAGTGTAAAGTCGGTATGGACGCCATTTTTGCTTTATACAGATTTGATACGACCGAGGGGCTTTCCTTTAAACTGCGTATACTAGGTACCATTTTCAAGCTTTGTACCAAAAATCAATTAAATAGGAGAAGTAGTTTAGTCGCAAATGATTTTGATGAGATGCACCTTAAAGCGATAAATCTGACCAAGACAAGAGATAAAACACGCCGCGCTACGTTGCCACTTTGTTACCTAGGTATTTTTAAGGTCAGTCACATTTATTTACAAAAGGTGGTTGCGTTTTACTCTGATTTGTAAGCTATTTGTTAGAAAAAAAAATACTTTTTTTTTAACTGTATCAAATTAACACTAAACACGTATAGTATACGTAGTGTAATTTAATGCCCCTCTGTCGTATCAACTCTGTATATGTTTAGCTTTGCGATTTGCTCCAGGAACTAGAATTTAACAAAAGTGTAATGAGAACCTTTTGGGATGATGCATACATTTCGTTTCTTACCTTCATCATCATAATCCACAGCCTGACTTCACCCACTGCTGGTTATTCCTTCCTTCGCTTGTGCCAAGCCCCACAGTTATGTGCCAAGCCCCACATTTATGTGCCAAGCCCCACATTTATGTGCCAAGCCCCACATTTATGTGCCAATCTCATCCAGGGTACACGCGCGATGGCAACAATGTCGTCAGTCCATCTCACTGGCGGACGACCAACGCTCCTTCAACCAGTCTTTGGACACCAATCAGTCAGAGCGTTACTCCACTTACCATCACCGCGCCTTCTTAGGTATCCTGCCCAATTCCACTTAATGTCCATAATTCGATTTCCGATCTCGAGTTTGGAACCCGATCAATTAGTCTGATGCCGAGCATGGTACGCTCTATGGATCTTTATGCTACTCTAAGCCTATAAAGTATCCTGCGTCTCAGCACCATAACTTATGACGGGCAGACCACACTGATTATAAAGGTGGGTCTTCAGGCATTGTGGAATTATGGCTGATTTTAGAATGTCGTTTTCTAACCTTACATAGCATAATACATAATTCTCCTTGTAACGAAACGGCCAAGCCACACATCTCAGGTGTAGAGTTTGTGAAAAAAGGGCTTGTAGAGTTAGAAGCTTGACTCTACATGAGATATAATAACTATTTCACAGTGCGAGTGGCAACATTTTACATCAAAATGATTTCTCGTTTCTTATTGTAAAATATGTTATGCTGGTAAGTTGTAACATGAGCAAGCGTGTTGAAACAGTTGGAAGAAACACGATGCTTGTGAAGTTAGCCGTCAACGTTGATTGTGATCTATTTGTAGTGATAACGACTTGGCTTCTCCAAGTGTAGCGTGACTGAAGGTCCCGACTGCGAGAATCAGAATCATTTATTCGTTAAACATACCTATTTTTGTTCGAGGAATAAGCGACTTGCAGTGTGCAACTGTGTTTTCTAATATTTTTTTTTAAGAACTAGCGTTATGGGTAGAATTCACATTACTAGCAATCCAACTAAGCTAAAAATGCTTGTGTCTGGAATAGGTTCACGGTAATAGTGGGTGGGGTTCGGTTCCGATTCCTTACCCATTAGGCAATTGACGCTTCGCTTCACTTTTTAATGTTCTGAATCCAAAAGACTACCATCACGTCTATTACGACGTCTATCATGGTTCCGATTGGTTTGGAGTTACTAGGCTTTATTGAATACTAGTTTTTGTCAACGGCTTGCTTTAAGTCAACAACTTCTAATCGTAAGACCTGTGGGCTGTTTGAAATCCGTTCAGGCTATCGACGCTTTAACTCAAGAGTGATAGGTTACTTCTAGGTAAGCGTGCTCTATCTTTGACCACATTATCGCTTACCATCAGGTGAGATAGTGGTCAAACTCGAGCCTATTTAGCCCCGGCCGGTATTTAGCAATTAAACGTAAAATAGATTTATTTGCCCGTAAGCTTTGCAAATTCTCTTGTTAAACCAATGGAATTGGTATAATTGTAATTTATAAAGCGGACTGCATTTACTTTAAGTCGGCCACGGCCGAGAATCGGGTTTTAAGTCAAAACTGGCGCTCTATAGACGGCCTCCTATTTTGCCCTTAAAACAATACGCAAAACGTTGAAAAAACTATCTCAAGGTATAGTAAAAATAACGTTTTAGTGATAATAAAGCTAAAAACAAAAAGAAAAGTCTTACCGTAGTAATATCAATTCCCGAAGTGTGGGTATTCACATCAAGTAAACTACTTTAAACGCAAACTTGACGCTTCAACGGCGCAGTCGCAACTTACGTTCAGTGTGCGAAGAGCATATCATTGCAGCCCATTTTCTTTTCTTTATTAACATAAATTAAAAAAAAATGGGTGGGATGTCCACCATGAAAGGCGCATCACCGTTCGTGTTGTAGTCGTCATTAAGCGTTTAATGAGTAATTGGTGGTGTGGCACTGCAGGACAACCGGCGGTACTACCTGGACCTGAAGGAGAACTCCCGCGGGCGGTTCCTGCGCGTGTCGCAGACCATCACGCGCGGCGGGCCCCGCTCGCAGGTGGCGCTGCCGGCGCAGGGCATGATCGAGTTCCGCGACGCGCTCACCGACCTGCTCGACGACTTTGGAACTGATGATGGAGGGTATGTCTTGGATTGTGAACCTTATGTTTAGTGGGTTTAAGTGCAAAGTAGCTTCTTGTGCCTGACTGACCGAATCCTTCAAAGTTTGAATGATGGAGGATTTGTATGTGGGGCGGGGGGCACAGGAGGTTTGCCTTGGATTGTGAACCTTATGTTTTGTGTTTTACAGTGCAAAGTAACTTTTTGTGCCCGACTGACTGAATCCTTCAAAGTTGGATTGTGAACCTTATGTTTAGTGTCTCAATATGCAAAGTAGGTTCTTGTGTCCGACTGATCGAATCCTTCAAAGGTTCAATGATGGAGGAATTGTTTGTGGGAGGCACAGGAGGGTTGCCTTGGATTTTGAACCTTATGTTTAGTGTGTTAAACTGCAAAGTAGCTTTTTGTGCCCAACTGTTAGAATCCTTCAAAGTTTAAATGATGGGGGATATGCTTGTGCGTGGGTTGAGATGGTTGCTTGAACTGTGAATCTTATGTTTAGTGACTAATTGCCACTAAAAAAATTAAGAAAAGATTAAGTGTTCTATATTATATGAAACTGAAAATTAAAAAAAAAAAATCAAACCTATAGGTACGTGTGGATGTCTATGAATAGGTCTTTAAAAATAACATTGAGGTTTCTAAAACCATTTTTTCTCAAAGTCAATCTTACGTAATCCTGTTATACACTACCACATTGGTAAAATGTCCCGTCCCCTCCCTCCTCAACTTATAAAAATAAGACTGACAGGAGAGAACTGATCTAGTAAGCAATGTTTGTAGAATTTTGCTCTTTAAGACAAGAAGCATTAAGGGTAATGATTCAGTGTCATCACTAAGACTGTTTCTCTTTGGTCTGCGTTAGAATTTTAGTTTATTACTACAGAATAGGGTATTTTCGCAATATATTTTAATTAGTCTGTCACTTAGATTACCAAAAAATATTAGATACGTATTTTGTTCTTATTTCTCTTAGTTAAAAAATGAAGACGATACAGTAAGTTGAGATTACACGTCTCTTTGTGATGTCAGCAGCCCCCTTTCTTGAACTTTGAAGGTTTTGGTCTTTGTAAATTTTTAATACGTGTACAATATTTTTTGAAAATCATAACTAACCGGCCAAATAGAGTAATCATTTTGTAGCACAGGAAACTACTCTGTTATGTTCCGTGTTACCGACAGCCGTGCTTTCAGCTTATATGTACGGTGGCCGGCACATCAACCTACTCCAATATGTCAAAATAATAGATTTACAACTTTATTACAACATGATAAGGTTCAAACTCAATTGGGTACATTTGACAGATCCGGATAGCTTGATGTGCTGGCGACTGTATTATGGAGGGTCTTAGTGCTGACGAATTAATAGATGTCAAAGACAGGCTCGATGCGATGGTGCTATTAAAAATGTTTTGTTGTATCGCGCTTGTCTGTGGGAGCCTTTAAGCGTATGCGACATCGCATCGATAAATTAGTGACGCGACTTGTAGATTCGTTCTTTCGTTCAATAGATTTCGAATGCATTATTATATAAAAAAACACTAGCTTCCGCCCTCGACTTCCTTCGTGTAGGAGGGTTTTCTCGTGTAGATCCCGATCCCGTGGGAATTCCAGGATAAAAAGTACCCTATATATTATTCCAAGATGTCAACTATCTACTTACCAAATTTCATTCAGATCCGTTCAGTAGTTTTTGTGTGAAATAGCAACAAACATACATACATCCTTACAAACTTTCGCATTTATAATATTAGTAGTATTAGTAGGATAGTAGGATTAGCTTTCTGCAATTCTTCTCCTTATAAATTTAACCTGTGCCAAATATAATGGCTTCGCATTGTAATTAGCTTATTACGTTTCCTTTGCTGGAGAAATATGCGAATAAATGTTGTTGTTTGCGATACAGGCTTCTTGTCTATGGGAGGCAATAGGCCGTAGTGCACCACGCGGCCCCATTGAAAATGTTTAATGTTTAGAGCCCAACGTTGAACATCCAACGGTGCATTTTATTACGTGTCTAAGAAGACAGATAGATATACAGTATGTTAACTAACAGAGGGCGTTCCCGTTAACCCGCAATAGTATAAGCACATCAATTAGATCGCCGCACACGCGGCCCGTCATTCATAAATAAATTGCGACGTTGCCGTCCTTCAAGTACGCGTGAATATTTTAATATTAAAAAAAAAACATTTTGTTTTCGAATGGTAATATTTTTTTAGCATGTATGGATGCTATACTATTGCGGATTAACGGGAACGCCCTCTGTTAGTTAACATACTGTATTCATTATTGTACACCATAGCAGTAAAACAAATATGGATTCAACAACTAAAAAGGGTGATACAATGGGCTTATCGCTAAAAGCGATCTTTTACAGACAACCTTTGGATGGATTTGACACAGCTGGAGATAATAAATACGCGGGTAGTCCACGGTGTACTCAGCTTTTATATCTAAGCTATTTTTTTATTTCAACGTTCTGTTCTAAGCTTAGAGTCGTAAATACTATACGCGTTATAGGAATCTATACTAAAATTGAGGCTGCAAGCGCAAAAACGGCCTAAGTAACATTTTATAATTACAAAAAATAAAACCGACTTCCATATCAAAACACTACAAAGCCAAAAATAATTTTAATTTCGGTAGTCGGTGTTATCGGTTTTGTATTTTCTTTATTATTCACACCGCCTTCCGAAATTAAAATTATTTTTGGCTTTGTAGTGTTTTGATATGGAAGTCGGTTTTATTTTTTGTAAAAAAGTTTTTATTTTCGCGCTTTTTAGTGAGTCAGTGAATTTTCCAAATCGGTTCGTAAATGACGGAGTTATGCGCGAACAAAAAACGCAATGCAGAGTAAACGAAAAGATCATCAACGTAAATATTTTTTTTAGACTTTTCTTGATTTTTCAGAAACGGCTTGTCCAATTTCGATAAAAATTTTATGGGACCATTTGGGAAGTATACCCTTTTCAACCAATTTTTCAATTCGGTTGGCAAGTGATGGAGCTATGCCCGAACAAACATAAAAAAAAAAACAAACAAACATCCGAATTGAGAACCTCCTCCTTTTTAAAAAAGTTAGTGGACCTATCCTCTTCAAAATTATTTTTGAAGAGGATAGGTCCACTAACTAAATTATTTTTGAAGAGGATAGGTCCACTAACTAAATTATTTTTGAAGAGGATAGGTCCACTAACTAAATTATTTTTGAAGAGGATAGGTCCACTAACTAAATTATTTTTGAAGAGGATAGGTCCACTAACTAAAAGATTTTTGAAGAGGATAGGTCCACTAACTAAAAGATTTTTGAAGAGGATAGGTCCACTAACTAAAAGATTTTTGAAGAGGATAGGTCCACTAACTAAAAGATTTTTGAAGAGGGTAGGTCCACTAACTAAAAGATTTTTGAAGAGGATAGGTCCACTAATTATTTTTTTTTATAAAATGTTACTTAGGCCGTCTTTGCGCTCGCGGCCTCAATTATAAAGCGGAAAAGTTTATTTGTTTGATCGCGCTAATCTTCGAAAGTACTGGATGGATTTAGATGAAATTTGGTATGGAAGTAGTTTAAAGCTTGAGGAAGGTTATAGGTTACTTTTTACCCGACTATAAAAATGGTAGATTTTGTTTTTATCGCGATAAATTCCACGGGAGATAGCCCCACGCGACATAAAGAAAGGAATACCAGAACAGTATGCGAAGCGACGTCGTACCTTTTTTAAACATCACCCTCGATAGTTCACTTTCTCTTTCCAACAACAAACTTATTTGTTTAATCGTACCTATAAACAAAATCCCAGTCGTAAATATAGCTTCGATTAAAAATGTAGGTCGCTGGTAATCTTATCCGCTACACTGTTCGTATTGCGAAGCAGTTCCTCTTTCGTTACAAACGTATCACGATAAAAAGAAGTAGATTATTGAGTAAAACTACTTAGGACTTCTGGTAATTCTACATTTGGCATAATGACGTAACGTTTGTGAATGATAGGAGTGAGTTAGTCAGCTCGAAGTGAATTCGGCACCTCTGCAGGGATTCCATATCTCGATACCGCGTGAATTCTGGGATTAAAATACGGAATTGACCTCCCCTATCTTTCAGTGAAAGTCCTATGAAAATCGGGTCAACCGTTTCAGAGATAAGCCTGAACAAACAGAAAGACACAGCCAAAACATGTCTATCTTGTAAATAACTATAAAAGGACATGAGAAAACACAGTTTTTAGTGCATTTTTACAAACACCTAGACTCAGAACCATTATTTGTAGGCTTTTCAAATATTTGTTCCGAAACGGGAATCGAACCCGCAAGACGCAGAGAAGCAGCAGCTATTTTGAAATAACTGACAGACGCCGCAATTTTATTTATGTATACTAATACTATAAAGCGGAAAAGTTTGTTTGTTTGTTTGTTTGCTTGAACGCGCTAATCTTCGAAAGTACTGCGTGGATTTGGATGCAATTTGGTATGGAAGTAGCTTGAAGCTTGAGGAAGGCTATAGGCTACTTTTTACGCGACTGCAAAAAAGGAGAGTTATGTTTTTACCGTGATAGAATCCTCGGGAGCGAAGCCCCGCGTGAGTACTAGTCTAATATATAAAATTCTCGTGTCACAATGTTAGTTACCTTACTCCTCCGAAACGGCTTTACTGATTTTTACCAAATTTTATATGCATATTCAGTAGGTCTGAGAATCGGCTACTATCTATTTTTTAGGGTAGGGGTAGAGGTAGGGTAGGGTACGATAGGGTAGTGTAGGGTTTGGGTAGGGTAGGGGTAGAGTAAGGTATGGGTAGGGTATCGGTAGGATAGGGGTAGTGGTATCGGTTGGGTAAGGGTAGGATACCACGCGAACGAAGTCGTGGCGGGTCAGCTAGTATGTATATATAAACCTTCTACAATGCCGCTGCACCTATAGCAATAGACGTTAAGAACAAAGATCGTCCGTAACCACAATAACGTGAAAATGAAACAAATCAAAGTGCATGTAAGCAGTACATTAAACAATATCTTGCAGCGAACGTAGCAGTTGTTCTTGAAGTAAATTATACAATCATAATTAAATTATCATGTGAACGTCAGGCTGTCGGTATCGATCCTCCGTACGCTTGTAACGCAGCATATGCCTCGCCGCGATGCACTTATATAGGTACTATGCATTTTTCTATTAAGCCATTACTTTGTTCAAAATGCGAAAGCCCCTGCCTTCCGCCTTTCTTGCCTTTCCGGGGTTGCGGGTGTTCTAACGAGATTCGGCAGCCTCGGAGTGTAAGGGCAATGCTAAATATCTTTATTTTACAAATTGTTTATTAAATAACACTTACACGTAATTTTTTTCGTAGATTTAAACTAGATGAGGCCGAAACAAAAACTCAGGGTGCCGTCTCTTGAAGTCCATACAATCTTACAGATTTGAGGAATAAAATTGAAGGAACAGTGTGGGTTTTTAGTAAAAAACACATCTACTAACTGCCCGTAAATAAGTACAAAGTAGCCTATATTTTCAACCGACGACAAAAAGAGGAGGTTATCAATTTGACGCGTATATTTTTTTTTTATGTTTGATCCGACCGAGCCGATTACTTGAAGACGGCTGAACCGATTTGGAAAATTCTGTTTTGTTTGAAAGGGTATACTTCGAAATTGGTCCCACTGTCACAAAGTCAGGATCTGATGATGGAATCCTGGAGAAATCGAGGGAACTCTTAAAATATAGGCACACCTATAGTGATTTGAGTATTTTTTATAGTATCTTGTGTAGTTGCATTCGAAAAACATCATTTGTGAAGTGGATCTGATGATGAAGACCACAGATGGCCACTGGAACTACTCAATATATAAGTATTTCATGTGTTCCGCTTCGATTACTTGATTGTGGTTATTAAGCACAATATGCTTGTCACAATACATATGGTGAAATGAAGCTGATGGTGAAGTACCAGGAGAACTCCTCAACAATTAACGGCCCAACATTGGGAAAAGCAATATTTTGTAAATGAATATAAGTAGTTGACATTTAGGCTCTAACTAGGTAAATTAAAAATCGACCAACTAAAAAGAGTGAAATAAAATCTTTTTACCAAAAAATTAAACCGACTTGAAAAACGAAAATACAAAACAAAAGACACCGACTACCGAAGTTAAAGTTATTTTTCACTTTGCATTGTTTTTTGGGAGTCGGTTTAATTTTTTGGTAAAAAAAATCGGTTATCTGTAAAGTAGGTTTACTGACGATAGTTGAACATGACAACGTCATGAGAAAATACTGATGGAATGGTTGCATTTTTCAAAAGAAAATTTTAATTTTACATCACTATTACTGCACTTCTCATGACAATGGAAGAATCCCTACACAGTGACGTCATCTCTTAGCGTTTTATGATAGCCTAGTACTTGACTCGTTGAGTCATACATAAATGTCAACTTGTAGATCCAATTTGATTTGATTTGCTTTGGAACGCCTCAGAGCGAGGTAACGCCGCATGAGTCATGTATTTTCGTGCGTGCAGCCAGCTTCATCGAATTATAAGACGTCACGTCAAAAGATTTTATTAAATAAAGATATTTAGCAATGGGTAGAATTCACATTCCTAGCAATCTTGTTAACCTCCAACTAAGCTAAATATGCTTGTGTCTTGCTTGAGTGGATTCACGACAACAGTGTAATGCCAGGCTATTGACACTTAACTTGTATGTTGCCCTATAACCTACAGGAGGTTATCGGGCAACAAAAACAAAAGATCTTCAAATGAAAATGCAACACGAATTGGCTCAGCAGTTACAGAGATTAACCTACTAGTTCAAAGATTAGACAAACAAAGACAGATAGACAGACAAATATATATAAAAATATGTGTTTTATTATTGTGTAAATAACTATAAGCACTTGAAAAAACACAGCTATTTTTGAAATCACATACACCGCTCCACCTGAATTAGCAGGAGTCGTTTAAAGATTTGCCCACCGAAAAAAGGTGGTTCATGTTAAATGGACTGTTGGACAGGTTAATGGCAGGATTTATTTATTTATTTAGTAGTTAGTTATCCATACAATGGTAATCTATACTAGTAATCATATTGTAATGAAAGCCGCAGGGGAGTCCTTTCTTGTAAAATTGGGTCATTGAATGCTTATCTGGTGAAGATAAGAATGAGTACGAGGTATTTATTTTGCAAATTGGTTATTAACCTAACACACATTCATTTTTAAAATCAATTTATTGAAGGTGGTTTAAAAAGATTTGTAAAATAAAGAACTTCTATATTTGCTTTCCCTTTTTATGTGTTCTTACAAGATTTTTTGGAGCGCTGTACGTGACGGGTTAAGGCATTAATATAAGCTTAGCATGATTTTATTTTAAATAACTGTGTCCCGTGATTTCACCCGCGTTATTGAGGAAAAAATAATCGTTAACGTCGTTTTAGCGATTTAAATTTTCAACCCTTTAAAACTAAGCCAAACATAGGCAACTTTATTGTTCAAAAATCTACTGCCCCAGACCCGACTGCGCCAGAAGGAGGGTTATGTTTTTTTACCCGACTGCGCCAGAAGGAGGGTTATGTTTTTCGAGAGTATGTATGTATGTATAAATAATTGTTTGGCACGCTCTGTGGCCTGAACGGCTCGACGCATTTTAGCTTGAGAGGTATCGTTAGATTCGTATTGACTGTGAAAGTGACACTGGGTATATTAAAATAAAATAAAACCAAAATGGTGGATTTTTGGCGCAATATTATGCCTTCAAAAATTTTTTTTTCTCAAAACCTATCGAGTGGGGTATCAAAATACAGGGTTTTAAAAGGTGATTACAAACATATATTCAACTTATATGGTTAAAAGTAATTCAAAGTGACAAATCGTAAAAACACTTATCAAGAAATAAATCGTCATGCGAAATATTTCACATTTGTAAACTAAAAAGCTGGAAATAAAAAAAGTAATTAAAAAAATAAAAAAACCCGACTGCAGCCTTATACTAAAACTAACTGAAAAGCTAATAAAAACAAGCCCATTTTAAATTAAATAAAAGTTGGAAGCAGGCGGGGCCCATACCATTATTATAGTTTCAAACTCAAATGGGTCCCGCCTGCTTCCAACTTTTATTTAATTTAAAATGGGCTTGTTTTTATTAGCTTTTCAGTTAGTTTTAGTATAAGGTTGCAGTCGAATTTTTTAAATATTTTTAATTACTTTTTTTTTGAATGTTTGATATGGGGTCTTCTTATTAACTATTTTCATCCAGACAGACAGACGGATAAACAGACAGACATTTATAATGTTAGTATCGTCTTGCTATCGCATAGCTAGGAGATTTTTTAGCTAGGAATTTCGCGATGAAAAATAGCATCCCTGAAACCACCTCTATGTTCTATTTCTTCCACCTCCATCTTACAAATGTCTTATTCGTTCTTTTTTATTTTATTTTATTTTGCTACCCGAAACTGTCAAATTTTCCCAATCAACTTTGAACCTAATTTCTTTAACAATAAAGTTGAAAACCTATGTTGTAGCATGATGTGCTGGCGTCTGTACAATGTGTATTGTATATAAACACGTAACTTTAAATTACTTATCGTACTACTAACAACAATATCCACTTATTAGGTACTACCATAGTGTTGATGCTACGTGAGATATCAATAAGAAAAAAAAACAAGAATTAATTTTATATAATGCTAACTAAACCTTAAAGCTAAGAAAATAAACAACATGCGCCTAAAAAGTTTAATCTATACATTATGAATGAGTGTCTACGAGTTGACCAGCATTCGAGTTGCATACACGGTTTGAATTGACGCACTTGTCTGCGTATTACTATCCTCGGGACGATGTAACAAAGCTTATTTATTAACTCCGAACAATCGTATTTACTATGCACAACGCCATGTAGAAACATTACTCCGAGTAGTAGCCTTCTGGATTCTAATGGTAAAAGTTTGTATTTTTTCAGTAAAGCATCATGAGAATTATGGCTGCGATAGCATCTGTAATCGTCATCGTTCGCTAGACATAATTATCGCAATCAAAAATAATATCATAAAATGCCGGTGCTACTGATATTACATTACATTTTCGCATATAGTAAGATGAGAGGTTACCGCGCGTTATCGCCCGTTCGGTTGTATCGCGTACCGACCTACATCCTCGATATCGTAGTATCGGACTGATTACACAAATCATTAATGGCACTGTTCCCTCAACTTATTGTCTCTTATCGTCTGTTTGTTTATCTGTATGTACCTACTTGGTTTTATTTGCTGACTTTGCAACAACACAGGCTGCATTGCTGTAGGGTTAATTGCAGGCTGAGGTCTAATCGCCCGCCTCGAAGAGTCGTCAGCACTAGGGACCCATAGGGCCATTCTAACACATTTGACATTGAAGGAACAGGGTGGGTTTTTAGTCAGTATAAGTCTGACACTCCCTTCCGCTCCCCACCCACCCCAAAAAAAGGTCTATTCGCCCGCATTCGCATCGCATTGCCTATACTACCTTCACAGGAGCGAGAGTGAACATATGG
Organism: Tholera decimalis; assembly: GCA_943138885.2. NCBI lineage: Eukaryota > Metazoa > Arthropoda > Insecta > Lepidoptera > Noctuidae > Tholera > Tholera decimalis. The sequence goes on from OW964577.2 coordinate 966,412, forward strand.
TAAGCGGAAATTGCGAATTCGGTCGGATAGGTGTGGCGAAAAGTTATTTGTTAAAAGAAAGAGTTATGGTATAAAGCGCAAGGGATCGAGCCCAGCTTCAGTCATCCGGCGGTACATAAAAGAGATGTTATAACTATAACGGCTCCCTCTGAACTGCTTTCGTAAAAATGGACCCTTACAATTTTGTCTGTAGGTCCCTCCCCACGTGTGTAATACCGCTTTATGTTTTTAACGGGGACTTTTCTTTTTCTGATTCTTGCCACTGCCGCCGTAGCGATCACCCGGCTGAGGCTTGGTTTGAACCGGAATGGTATGATTTTCATTATTGGGGAATGGTGCAGTATTTGTTGTTGTCGACTCTGTAACACAAGTTTGATGCTTAAAGTAATAGATTGAGATGTAGGAGCCGCGATGATAGTGTCCTAGCGTGCATGTTGGATGTGAGAGCTACTGGCGCCTTGGGTTCTGATGAGGGACTGTTTCAGGTTCAAAGGCGAGCTGCCGGAGGGCCGTCACTTGCGCGTTGACAATAAGAACTTCTATTTCGACATCGGACAGAACAACCGCGGTATCTACATGAAAGTCAGCGAGGTGAGTTCCATACTACCTTTACAGAGCATGCCGCGTTGTGGACTGTTGTATGCTGCATTGTTGTTGTGATCACGTTGTTAGACTATTTGAGTTTTGATGGGGTCCTTAAAGAAGCGGGGCGATACGACGCGGCGGCGATGGAGAAGAGATTTTTAAAACGAATACTTAAGAAAAATATCCAGTTCTTATTCCGCTAAGGACTATTAACTATTTCGATTTATTCTTAAGTATTGGTTTGGTATGTACTCGTATTTCCGCTAAGTAAATCTGTGTAAATATGGGTTTGTCAATTGAGACAATTATTGTCGCACCGCTTTGCTGGGGATCCCAAGACTAAAATGTAGACTCCGAATGGAAACGTACATGTTACTGTTTTCAGTTATCATTTTTCGCAGTATTATTTCCTAAAGTAATAATGTGTAATAAGTATAGTTTGATTTGTTTCTCGACACTCATTTTAGATTAGCTACCGTTCTGACAGGTTAGTTTTCTTAGAGTTTATTTTAAAACATTCTCCTCATTAGCTTATCATCTAAATTTTACTTAAGCCAGGGGTGCATTCTGTAGCTACTGGTATGATTGATTTACCGAAATGTAACTATTCCATTTTTTTTCGAACATACAGCAATGAAGATAAAAAGGGGCTTTCGCAGACCTGGTAGATCATTGTTAAAATACCAATTAAAGTACAGAAAAAAATATATATATGTTATCATCTTCTTTGATGTTCCGATGTCCAGCTTTATATCTATTATGGAAACTTATGCTGCGCCAGATGTGCGACGACCCTAAGATACATATAAGAGTATAGTCTCAAGTCTCTCCATTGAGACTATATAACCAGCAGAAGACGAATGAAGTTAGTACAATAATTGTAGATATACATTTAATATAGAATGACAGCCACGATGGGCCACGGTTCATGTCCTGGACGGTCAAAAACCATAATTGCGTTTTTCATTTGGTAAAGTTAAACTTAGTTGAAGACAACAGTCTCGGTTCCCGTTTATCAGGGGCGTGCATAGGATTATGACAGGGCATGCGGCGGAGTAAAAACACACAAAAACTTCTTCTTTTATAGATTTTAGCATAGCCACAGCCACGCATCGTAGCATGGTGGCGATGCGTGGCTGTGGCTATGCTAAAATCTATAAAAGAAGAAGTTTTTGTGTGTTTTTACTCCGCCGCATGCCCTGTCATAATCCTATGCACGCGCCTGCCGTTTATGGCACTCATGATTGGTTTGAAATGTGGGTGAACTGCTATGATACACTTCTGCCTTAGTCCTTGGTGAGATTTAACGTTATTGATAGTGTATAAAAGGTGGCAAACGAATGATTTCAGGTAAAAAGTAACTTCCGCACGGCCATCACCGTCCCCGAGAAGTGCTGGACGCGGTTCCGAGACATCCTGGCCGACTACTGCGACAAGATGTGCCGCGCGCACCAGCCCTCCGACTCGCATCAGGTACTATACCGTACAGTAATACTGCCCTGCACTAACTAAAAGGCCGTTAAACCACAGAAGGTCATTTTTTAATTTTTGGTTATCTGGAAAGTATCGCTCTCAGCGATAAGACCGCCATTGTAACCAATTGTATTTACAATAGTGTTATTTAAGTGTGATTCAATTATTGGTGTACAATAAAGTATATTCTATCTTATTCTACTTTTGATTCTCTGTCTTTTGGTCTAAGAATCATTTTGCTACGATTAATACTTTTAGAGATACAGTAAATTGCTGAGTAGTTAAATCACACAATTTTCGTTACTTCCTTAGTTAGAAAGCAACAAAATCACAAAACTATACAGTATTTATATGACATATAAATGAAAACACTGGCAATTCTCATCATAATGAACAACTTTTTATATGAGGTCAACATTGAATTCGCTAAAAAAACTGAGACTGCCCTATACATTTGTGTGTGCACAAGTCGACCAAATGTACTGAACAGTTGTTTTTTTTTTTCGCGATTCCAGTGTTGGCCCCCTAACTGACAAAGGCTTGTACTGACAAACACATCTGTGTGATTCTCATAAACTATTGTGAATGTGTGAACTATGTAGGTTGTTTTATTTGAGTTAAATATGATTGTCTGACAGTTAGAGTACTTTTTGCAGCCTACACAAACGTCCTTGGTATTACCTTGGTATTATTCGCCAAATCGTTAAGCTCCTTGTTCAAGTTGAGCTATACGTTATCTGACAAATGCTTGCACTGTATGGACAGGCTCACTCAAATCTGAGAGCATCTTTCCTCAAAAGATCGCCTCAGAAAGGTTCCCATATATTTTAATCAGTATAGATTGTATGGACTTTAAAAGAGACGGCACCCTGAGTTTGTTTCGGTGTTTCTTCTCAGGGTAGTCAGTTAGGAAACACCGGCCTCATCTAGTTTAAATTTATGAAAAAAATGACGTGTAAATGTGTTATTTAATAACCAATTTGTAAAATAAAGATCATGAAGCGTCAATAACCTAATGGATAAGGTGTCGGATTTGTGATCGAGAGGTCGCAAGTTCGAACCCCACCCGTTACACTATTGACGTGAACCCACTTCAGACAAGCATATTTAGCTTAGTTGGAGGGGTCAACAAGATTACTATTAATGTGAATTGTACACACATTGACATGACATGAGACATGACAGGCCTGTTGGTCTAGTGGTCAGTGGCCCTGACTGCTATGCGCAAGGTCGTGGGTTCGATTCCCACCCAGAATAAATGTTTGTGTGATGAGCACGATCATTTGTTCTTTGACTGGGTGTAATTTATCTATAATATGTATGTATTTAGAAATATATATGTATGTTTATCAGTTGTTTAGTACTCATAGCACAAGCTCTGCTTAGTTTGGGACTAGATGGCGTTGTGTGAAAGTCGTGGAATATTATTATCAGTGGCGTGCCTAGGGTTTCAAAATAACGCAAGCCCAATAAAATTTTAACCGATTTCAAAAAAAGAAAGTTCAGTTTTCGACTGAGTATGTAGGTACCTACCGTATGTATCATCGCAATTTTCTCATAAACTACTGGTTAGGTACAATAAATTAAAAGTTAATTCATCCATCTTCTTCTTTCCTCTTCTTTCTTCAATTTCACTCTTGCTTGTCGTGCGCGGTGAATGAGGTAACCAAAGCACACTGAAGGCATGCTAGTGCTAGATTGAATATAATAAACATATCAGCAATTGCATACCTCCGGTGGCTTTGAAAAAAGCCGTTTGGTTTGGTTTGCTTCATTGCTTGAGGGAACAAAGTTATGGTAAGTAGTTGCTTCCTTCGTAACAGAACCCAGGTTACAGACAAAAAAAAAAAACAAAACAAAATGTTACAAAACGAAAGTTAAAAAATAGCTAGATAGAATGTAATAAGGAATTTAAATAAATTATTTATATTCTAATTGGAATCGTCTATCTTTCTTAAGAAATGATTTAATTACATCAGAGTAAAATGTTGGTGATCGTTTTAATTCTACCAACAACTGTTTTTCAATAGCTATCATTGATAATTCGGAAAGACGCTCTTGACCTTGTGTATTTCTCAGATAGGTATGGATACGTTTAAGAGACGAAAAAGCACGTTCCGCGGAAGAACTTGTAGCCGGAATAGTTACAACAAGATACGCTAACTTTAACAGCTCGGGAAAGGCATCTTCGAGGTTATTCTCATGAATGAAATGATTGACTGATCTATTAAATTTTCGTTTATGCGATTTACTAGTCTGAGAAATACACAGATTAGGCGTCGGTTTTAATGAAGAAATTAACTGTTTTTTCTGAGCAAAGTTCAAAGATTTTACCTTATCTTCGCCAATCAAAACTTGAACGCATTTTAAATCCTCACAAGGTACAATTACCTCCATTGTTAAATAATAGTAAATCACCAAAACAATTGTATCACTGAGAAAATCTTAGAAAACAAACAGCTTTTTTCACTCAAACAAATGAAACTGAAGTGAAGTTAGTTGCACTCTGGGATGTCGGAACTACTCAAGTGTTGTCATTTAGGCAAAAAAAGTCGCCAGGGATATGAAAAATCTACCTAATTTTTTTTTATTTTTAAGATATTGCTTGAATACAGTCAAAATCTGTTATAACAACATCCAAGGGACCACTCATATTTGGTTGTAAAAACCGATAGTCGTAATAACCGGTGATGTTTTCAAGGTACAAAGTATTTTGTACCTATGATTTTGGTCTATATAACCGGTATGTTGTTCTAAATGATGTTGTTGTAAACGGTTTTGACTGTATTTAATTTCGTTATTTTAAAAGTCGCTAGTTTTTATTGTTGATAAATGTTAAAAAAGTTTCCAAACACGTTAAAAATCTCCAAGATCTTTCAACGTGTGGCTAAAACGGCAACACTGCAGAGTTGGCAAGCTGACAAGGTCACGCATACGCATGCAACTTCATACGAATGCCCTGCTTATATCTGCCATAGTGATTGATTTGTTCTATGCCTAAGGCCTAACTCGTTATACGGCACATCGCTATAAGTGCGAAAGTGACAGATATAGTATTTGAAAGCCCGGTAAAAGCCGGTGCGTGTAAGCGAGATAGCAATATTTAGATCATTAGATGCTACAAATGCGAAACTCTGCGCGCGAACAATCGCGATGCGTAGTAGTTTAGTAGATTCATTGTGTTATTTTGATAAGAATTAAGCGCGCGAACTTTTAAATAGTTCGGGTTTGACATTGATTCTCTATCGAGCATTTTTTAGTAAGGCATGCCGGGCTTTTGGGCTTATATGAAGGTACCACCACTGATTATTATTGCTAGTAATCTTAAAAAAAATATGATTTATCGTTAGGGCGGCGGTGGTGGAGCGGGCGCGGCGCTGGCGGGGTACGCGGGCGGAGCGCCGGCCGCCGAGCCTGCGCCCCGCGCCTCCAACATAGTACGTACACATTCATTCTACATTCACTCCCATCATCATCGTCACGGAATACATGAATAAGATTGGAATGGTAATGTGGGCGTGGCGAGCGCGCCACAGCTATGATACGAAAATCATAGCTCGACCGATTAATTCATTCACCGCGTTTAGTGCGCTTCGGATTACTTCGGAACACAGAGCTCTGCATTAAAATGCCGTGTTGTGCAATTGTAACCTGTAAAACAAAAAGTCAGACCGCAAGTATAGAGCGAGGAGGTTATCTTTTTTTTTTTTTTAAAGATATCTAGGAATGTGGGTACTAGTAATCTTGTTAACCCCTCCAAGCTAAATAAGCTTGTGTCTGGAGTGGGTTCACGGCAATAGTTTAATGGGTGGGGTTCGAACTCGTGACCTCTCAATCACAAGTCCGACTCCTTATCTATTAGGCTATTGACGCTTTTTCTTTCTATCGTAAAGTCGAAAATAACATTAAATTACAGTTTTATTTGTAAAAAACATAAAAATATTCTGATCACTATGAAATTGCAAATATTAACAACATTATTCCAACAAGTTACAAAAAATATACATTGCCCGATGTGTACTCGCTTAATCAACGCAATGACCAAGTCCGCTTACAATGTACTGCATGCGTTGCGTCCTCCACACTTCAACCATTGACGTTTCATCCTTTGCCCTGATTGGCCGTGATGCACGGCGCATGTTTATCGACAGTAAGTTACAATTAGTAGCAAGCTCTCGATTTAAGTGTGTGTAATTTATTTGTGTACGTAATTCGCATACGTAACGGGCCTCTTGCTTGTAGTGGAGCTAAAGAGTGGGAGACAAGCGGCGACACGCGTTCTCATACAAATCAGGAACTATTTCCTTTCTAACCTCTATCTGTTCTGTGTGTGATTATGACAAATGAAGTTATGGTAAGTGACTTCATGGGAAACAAAGCTTCTAGCACGAGACTAATATAGCAAATAAGAGTAGGGCAAATTATTATTACGTCATATAAATATTATGGCTGTTGACTATTATGGCAAATGATATTAGGGCAAATAAAATTCGGGCAAACGGCGGTATACCAATCTCGATATGTAAAGGTCACCCAACCACGATCAATCGAACCAGATTATTTAACTCATAGTTATCGTAATTTTTAATTCAACACTACCAAAAACCTGAATTTGGCGAACAACACAATGTGACTACCAACCGAAATTTAATTAACCGTGATTTATTTTACCGTCTAAGGTTTATTTTTCAGCCGTCTCATTGCTATCTGAAGGATTTATGACGGATGATTCTGTCGTAACTGATTTCAAATAAAAGCTTAAATTAAGCGGGTGGAAGGAAATGCTGGAAAAGAAAATTCTTTGTTGCCAAACAGATAAGGTACACATTAAAACTGGCTGTCATACAGTTTACAAACAGTTCAGGAGGCAGGGACTCAGAATTTTCTTTTTTACAGGAGAAACTTAAAAATTTGGCTATTTTCGTACGATGCGATGGGACATTACCTATGCGAAAAAGTTTTCACGATGACGTGTTTTGCTTCAAAAGGTTTGAGCGATAGGAAGAGCTGTTTGACAGCTTTTATGAAGAAAAATATGTTAAAACAAAAAATAATATGTTGAACTACTATCTATACTTTATATGAAAGATATCTGGCTATCACTAAAATAGTCACTACACCTAATACACAGACGAATTATATTCTTTCTCTCAACCACCTTTTTTCGCCAAATTACAGTTGCAAAGATAAAGACGAAAACTGAGCTATTTCTAAGCGTATATTCGCTTAGAAACAGCTCAGTAGCACAGAATAGTCAACAAATAGTTAACTTTAGACCCTCATCTGCATAGACTTTGTTCAGATACAAAATTCATTTACCATTTCTAGTCCAATCACTGTCATGTAACTTTATGAGCTGCTAAAAAGGAATCACTGTAATCTCACCATTATCTCTAAATTCTTCTCATACTTTTGCTTTGGGAATATAAAGGGTATCTCAGAATGTTTTTCGTTTTTAGATGTTAAATAATAACAACAATATGAGCAGCTAAGAGCAAATAAGAGCAGCTAATGAGTCATTTGTAACATGAGAAGTGGCTCTATCTTGCTGGAAAATGTTTTGCATTTCTGTAGCCACAAAAGCTCGGATCATATGGCAATATTAACGGTCTGAGTTCGACCTCGAACATCCTCTAAAAAAATAAGGACTGATAATTCCTTGACTTGATATGGCAGCCCAAACAACAACTTTTGGCGAGTGCAAGGGCTTCTGATGTAGTTCTAGCGGATTCCCAGTATCTGCAATTTTGTTTATTCACGTGACCGTTGATGTGAAAATTCGATTTGTCGGAGAACCAACCAGATGTTATTGAAACTCCTAAAACGGTTTTTCATTGTCCTGCAGAATTCGACTCGTTTATCGGGATCATCAGGCTTCATTTCTTGAACAATAACAATTTTGTACGGGTGAAAATGTAAGTCTTACGAAATAATGCGATGAACCTTAGATTTGTTCAAATTAAGAGGAGCTGCGCGCAATCTCAACGACTCGTGTGTCGTCCATAACAGACTTGATGTCATTTTGCGCCCAGACGATTTGTCCGGCATTGTATTCGCAGTCTCTTCAAACTTGCACACCCAATGCTTAATTAAATTGGCGCTTGCCACATCTTTTAAGCTTGTTAAATTGTGTCCTGTAGAAACGACGAACAATAGTGTAGGAATCGTTGTTTTTATAAAACGCTCGCACGGAAAACACGCGCTGCGGTCCCGTGAAACGATTCAAGGCTACTAAACTCAACAAACCGGCCAAGCGTTTGAGACTACTCCCCTCCCCCTGCTACCTGCGGTTGGCGCGTATTGGTCAATTCAAAAACGAAAAACATTCTGAGACACCGTGTATAAAAATAACAACCTTTTTTATAATTTAAGTATTGTTCTCAGCAAACCCTTTCATTTGGTACCAATATTATGGCAATGCACACATAATTGAATGTACGGTGGCCAGCAAATCAATCTACTCTTATATGTCAAAATAATTGAATAGTTTTACAACATAAGGGTTGACCCTTATGTCAATCCCTCTGTCTCAGTCCTCTACTCAATTGGCTAAAATTTTCGGATAGCTTGGCCCGCTGGCACACATAAAACTCGCGAGGAATTTTCAAAAATCCTACTGAACATTGTATGTGAGATGTGCGGCAAGTTTTTCTGTGCGTTTCAAATGTGTTATTCGTCTACAACGGCAGCGTTGAGTAATGAACCTTGTCGCGTTCCAGGACACATTCACGGGCAGCGCGCCGAACCGGATTTGATGGTCTTGCGCTGGCGCCCGGTACTGAGCTGGCTGGGCCCAGGCCCGCGGGCCCTCGCCGCCGGCCCTCTCGGCCCGCGGGCCCTCGCCCGCCGCTCGCCCCGCTCGGCCCGCGCGGCCCGCCCGGGGGCTCCCCGGGCTGTCCGCACGTACCGCATCCCACGAAAACTGATGCTTTATTATTATGTGTATATAGTATTTTATATGATTATTATGTAGTATGTTATATATTTGGCGCTACGAGCAGCCGGCGAGCGGCCCGCTCCGCTCTCCCGGTACTAACGTTGCACTTGACATTTATTTGTTGTTGATGATGTGATAGTCCCGCGGCGGACGAAGTCTGCTCGCCGCCACGCACTCTACATTACACTTGTTCGTGGCCTTTATAAATCTAAATTATTACTTGTACCGCTACTCCGAGAGGGCGCTGTATTCATTTCTCTGAAAAAAAAACTAACTTTAGACGGCTTTGAGCTTTATTTTTAAATTATCACTTTAGTTTTTCTCTTTTTTGTCTAATTTGTGTAAATAGTTTTCGCACATGATATCGAGAATATGAAGTGGAACGAATGTTGATTCACTATAACGAGATGGAGTTGTAATTCCAATAAGTCATATTATGTTTTGTTAAGTTGTACGATGGCGAGCAGCCAGGTGACGTCACTGCGTCGGTATGTTTCGTATTATTCAGTGGATAGGGAAATTAAATGAAAGGAGTGCATCCCTGGCTCGGTCATATTGTAGCGACATAATAAAATATCGATAAAAATTAAATTGCCCACTTAGCTAGTTTGTAGGTGTATGTGTTTTTTTTTTAATATGGATTATTTAATAATAGTGTTTTTTGTCTGTTTACACTGAGATACGACAGGCACGGGTGTGTGCGGGAGCCGCCCCACCCTGTACTCAGCCCACCGGTGGGGCTGGGTGGGACTGGGCCAGCCCCGAGGTAACAATAAGGCACCGGGTGTTTACAGGGCTCGTTAAAGCCGGTGTGTCGCCGGTGTACTCGAATCATTAGATTAATGACGCACTGCTGTGATATTCATAGGCGTACGATCCGACGGATTTAAAATGTTATTACGTATGAGATGGACGCGGCCGCGGGCATGTCCTCGTTATTCGGTACGATTAAATTCGAATCTAAATTGAAAAAATATTGGCTTGGATTCAAAAATACGTGTCAAAATTATTAATTGGCGAATTATGAATTTTAGGTCGGTTTCGTAACTTGCTGGTGCGTTTGATAAAGCAGTGATCGCATTTTACAGCAGTCTGCTGGACATTCTGACGTCTTTTAGCAGAAACTACATGAAATCAAAGAGCCGTTTTCAGCTCAGCCCTAGGCCTATCAGAGAGTTACGAAACTGAGCCTGACTTGTAAAAATTATATGCAATTCGATTGGATCTTTAAAAGTATTCTAAAATTGTATTTTCGGCAAAATTCGCTCAAAATTAGTTTATGTTAGCACTGGCACTAACAAAAGACACGAGTGCCGTGTGTCCGCCTATGTGCCGCGGCCGTGTGCATGGGTAGGTTAAGTTTGGTTGTGTAAGCACCCTGTGTGCGACACGCCCGGCCGCCGGGGCGCGGGGCCCCGCCCGGGGGCCCGGCGGTCACACGGGCCCCGCGGTCACCGGGGCCCGGCGGGCCGCGTGCTCGGGCGGCCGGGGCGGGTCAGTGTGCGTGTGTATATATGTATGTAGGTATGTATATGAGTGCGCGGGACGCAGTAGTATAAGGTCAGCACTACACCAGGCGTCGGCGGTGCCTTCAAACTTACTTTACTAATATATTTATGCATTTTTTTTTTGTTTTCCATTATTATCATTTTTTATTATGACTTCATCACTCCAGAAGTTTCACCCTTTATTGGTAGCTTGTAGGCGTATCGCAACGCGGAACGCGGTCGCATCATCCGCTGTGGCTTTATATTAAACACTGTATTGTACGTGTTCAGTATCAAATACTGGATTTATTTTGTTGTTAATTAATAATGGACTTAATGAGTAACAATCGTATGTTGTCGTTTCAATGTATCTCCTAATGTGAATAATGCAATAAAATGATTGTTGTGTATATGCCTGATATCATTTGTGTGAGAACACGTTCTTATATGAAGTTGTTTTGATAACTTTGTATGTGTGTATATTGTATTTGTTGTGTTCAGTGGTTCTGTACTGAGCTCGTTGGTGGCACATTGGTGTGTAGCGTGGCCGAGGGGGCTGCAGTGAGTTGTGTGTCTGTATGTCCCGGCCGCTTTACACTCAAAGTGCGACCATCTGCTACTCATGTCTGTAAGAACAACCAGTTCGTACTTAGGTTTGTTTCACACATTTGTTTAGTGCGCTACAATCGGTCAGCCGAACGTTTTGCTTTAAACACTTTGATTTGATTATATTTTATCCCAGTGTGTGCCCTCAAAGCTCTCTCAGTTCGCATGTTTTTAGAATTTCGTGTGAAACGAATATAAGTATACATTTTCAATATTTCTGTGGAATAGTTATAAAATTTATTGACTGCAAAATTGTTTTTAAATGAACTGCGAGATCTATTGTAAAATAACTATTGTATCTTTCGACATGCAATGCAATTTGAAGAATATTGTATATATTTAGATGTGTGCGGACTGTGACGTAGCGCCACTGCGTTATGTTGTAGTTCCGCGACCCTTTGTGTACTACATTAAGTGGTTAGTGCCGCAGCCCCGGCTGCTAGCGTACCAGTGTACCCGCTCCCCGGTACATACACGTGGTACCTACCTAGGTTAATTTACAGTACATTTTCCTCTGGAGACCATTCTATCTATATAGAGTGACATAAGTTGGTGACGTCCGATAAAGTGTTACATATAGAAAAAAAAAGATAAAAATACCTATATAAAAAAATCATTTCTCTATACGAATAAAATATAGAAATATTATAGCAGGCGGGGGCGTCGCGAGATAGTCGCCGTAACGTAAGTGTAGGATAGTGCGACATGCGGGGCGGGGCCGCTCTAGTGGCTTAATTTTAAAACAAAACAATTTTATGGTACAAAATGTAATTTTAGTTCCATAGAAGTTTAAGATCTACAGAGTTTATATTTAGACTTGAAATAAAAGAGGTTATATTCGCCCGGTCATCGGCCGGCCTGGCACTCTGTCAATAAACTATAAATAAATTTATGCTATATGTATAATGAGATGTATTAACGTACGATATAATAGTGTGTATGTCGGTCTAGCTATCGTGTGGGTTCATTCCGGCCGAGATAGGCGGCGCGGGGTCACTGAACTGCGGCTACACACATACTTCCCAAATATTCTTAGATCGCGCACTACGCAACCTTTCATCACTGATCCCAAAGTGTTTCTGATATAACTGTTCAGAATTCCGTGAGGATTCGAATTACATATAGTTTGATGAGACGGGTTGCTAATGGGAAGAGAAAAGCTTCTGTGCGCCAAAAAACAGATAGATGCAGAAGCTTAGCTACGCACAAATAGCAAGTACGCAGTCGCACATATTTTTTTAAATTATTAATAGGCTCTCGATTGACCAACATCTCACTTGATGGTAAGCGATGATCTAGTCGAAAATGAAGAACACTTGCCTAGAAAGAAGTATTCACTTTTAAATAGCCAAGTTATAGCCATCAGGAAACACAGACTCCGGCAGAAAATTTTACTCCATAACCGGCAATGAAACAGACGTGTGTGATAAGACCACATTTCTGTGTGTCCGTTTTAAACTAATTTCACTTCTTAGCACAATGAAAGTATTCCCAAAACGTTTAGATGGCGCATCGCCGTTCGTCTTGTAGTTCTACATCGATATGCTTGACGCTCAACGGCATGGTTGCTTCTAACCTTACGTGCGTGTTCGCTGTTCGTATGAAGCCAGGCTTCTGCATCGTATGGTCTGTGATACCCGCGTGCCCCCCCCCCTCGCCGCCCGCTTTTCTTCAAACCTACCCCCCTTTCACCTCCCCGCTTGCCAGTTACTCTCGTTAAGTTAGGTTTATGATAGAAACTGTGGCATACGTTCGTGATTGTCGCCAGTTTTCGGTCTGTATGAGACCACCTCGAACTATTCCTCGCTTTTGAGATGTGTGTATGCTTTCTCTGTCCATTTTTGTGACTTGTAGTATGATCTGTTTGGTCGAGTGGTTGGTACTGCTGCGGTGATTCTGTCCTGTGACCTGTGCGATGACTAAATGATTTTCAACAATTGGGTTGTGACCTATTGTATATTTGGTTCACCAACAGATTTTCAAGAGTCTGTTTGCCTCAGTATTATTAGAACTTAAAACGGGTTATTTGCCATGTGTATTTATTATTTCGAGTTTCCGATGCTTGCTTGCAACAATGCCGAAAAATCGGAAACTCGAAATAATAATTACACATGGCAAATATCCATGTTCGTGACCATGTTAGCTTAACATCTTATATGTTTACCTCAGACAGCCAGAGTCACCTAGCTTGGTCGATCACAAGCCCATGTACGATTAAAGTTGTTAAATTCGTCTGTAACGTTGTTTCCGACGAGCGAACGTATGTCGTTTGTGCAGCGCTGTGTTTGTCTAGTTCGAGTGCAGTCTGATGCCTGGTGGTGATAGTCAATTATTATAATATTCATTGTTCGCGACGCGCCGCCGCTGCCACGGCCAGCAGTCGGGAGGACTCGCTGGTATCATCCATCCACGGGATGCCGGGGTTGAGGAGCACACGTGGCAGCGGTGCCGAGCCCCGCGCCCCTTGCGACCCCCCGCTTCCTAAGTGTTAAATAGGTCACTATAGTTACGAATCGAATCAACTGCTAAACTAAAAACTAAAAAAAAAACAGAGTTATAATAGTACGTTAGTTTTTAATTATATTTCTGATATTAATTGATGTTTTGCTAAAAGATTATTTATCTGTACGTTACGTCTGATGTCGCGTGCGAGGTCTCGCCTAACTGATTGTTTTACTGCGACAGCTACACTGTGACACCATTCATTGTTTTACTGTTCCCGTATACACTGCAGAGCATCGCTCCACGCGATGCGAGCGCTCACCAGAAAACGTAAAATGTTATCTCGATATTCTAAGTAGCTCAGTAGTCCCGTTTTAGTTTTCTGGTCAGCCTCCACCACACCAATTAACCGCCAATGTACAAAATATAAACTTGTGAAAAATCATTTTATAATTACATGTAAGCAATACCACAGTACCTGAGATTGAAATAAAGAAAATTATAAAAAATGTAATAGTATGAAAATAGCGGTCGGACACAATACAAGACAAGTACTCGGCGGTTTTCGAAGAGCAGTAACAAAACAGGACAGGTTTGCAACCCATATGTGGATTTAGTTAGGTCTGTGTTTTATTTAGGTGCGTCTGGGAGCGCCCTGCGGAGGGCGGGCGCGAGCTAGCTACGTATGACGTCTCGTTGTGTTGCCACGCTTGCTGGGGGCGAAGCCCGAGGGAGCCGAGGCGCAGCTGCAGGACACTGCCGCGGTTAGTGTAGACGGTTGAAGGGATCACTTGCCAGGCGATAGACTTGTTCGTAGGCGTAGGAGGGCGCGTATGTATGCTTAGGACGTGCCATAACACGTTGCGTCATCAGGCGCCGCGTCGCGTGCGCGGCTTCATCATGTATGTATAGGTACCCTTTGTATTTACGTCCATGAGGAGGGAGGAGATGGCTTCAGTTTCACGTCGTGTCGACATAGATCGATGAATAAGTTTGTTTATTTTTCCGTTCTCGTACGTAAGTTCGCCCCGAGCCGGCCCAGGTCGCCGGGGATATAGTGCTAATGTTGGTCGGACGTACTAGTGAAGGTCTCGCTCGCACTGTTCGCCGTCGTCGCGTCGTGCCGCGAGGATATCATGAGAGTCAGGGGGAGTTAAATAAATGATACTGCCAATCGATTGTAGTTTATATTTAATAATGGTAAATGATTTGTAGAATTAAAAAATAACAATTTCGAGATATTGTGTCCTAAATATTTATGTATAGTATCGATGCATTCGGTGAGTCGGTGTTGTTCAAATATTCACTCGTATCTTCCGGCCTGCTCCTCCTGGTTCAGTGTCCAGCTCGCCGCGAGCTCCGGCTGTTTTGTGGGGTGCTGCCTCGCTTGGGGGTGTTTGGACAGTGTCGGCCACCGTGAAATGTTTCCTTAGGGTGAGGACGGTGGATACAAACTGTGTTCTGTAGAGTACCGATCGACAGGGCGTGTGTAGATAGGAAGCGAGGTGCCGGCGCGGAGGCGGCGCCTGCGCAGCTCCCGCGCTCGGCACCTTATTAAACGTGGACTGCGTTCGCGAATGAAGCTAAGATGTAAAAAAAAAATAGATTGCAATATAAATGTGGTTGTTAGGTATAATGGTGACGGCATATTGGGTGTTGTGTATGGAGAGGGAACGTGATAAGTGGAAGTGATACGACGGAGGTGGGTTTTTATATACGCGTCTAGAACGGTCGAAGTTTTCATTATTTGCAAGTTCGTCTTGATTTGTATAAAATTTTTAAAAGTATCCAACTTTAAAATGGATTTGTAACTCGGATTTCTAAATAAAGGCACCCAATATGTAATGGATTAGTTGGTAACGTCGATATCGTAATGTTTGGAACTCTGGGACTGACATGGCTCATGTGATGAGGATAAATTTTTTTGAATATTATTTTTTGTCAAAATTGTCAAAATTTCTCAATTCGTGTTAGACACGGCTCGCTAGTATGAGACTGGTTCGGTGCGCGTCGGCGAGCGCGCGCCCGCTGCGCGGACGTGACGTCACGCGCGCAGGAGACGCTCGCTCGCCGGTGAGGGCGCACGACTCTTGTCATTTACAATTGCTATTTAAACACAATGATACACTTAACATCTGAAGTATTTTTAATTTATCTTTCACCCTCTGCAGTAGGCTGGTTACAGTACAAGTAGCAGTTGTGAATGGCACTCGTGCGCCAGTGAGATTTGTATCCAAAGATTGTATAAGTGTGATGTATAACTTCCTATAGGTTTATTATTATACTACTATTTTATATACTTGTTGTTTTCTATTGTTTGACACTAAGCGTGTTACGGTAATGTTTGTAACATTGACAGATCTCCCGATCGAATTTTAACGTATAAAAATTTGCTTGTAAAGTTTTGTAAGTCAGTAAACTGGCACGGTGTGCCGCCATTAGCGGTCTGTCTTAGAATTAAATTCAAAATTGGATGGATTAATAGCAGTGTCTGTAACATTCATTTTGTATGTATAATATATATATTTTCTAAAGGAAAGAAATGGAACTCCGCTCTACGCCTATAGATTGAAGTTAAGTTATAACTTGTCGTAGGGCGGAGAGTTTGTGATCTTATGTGTGAGGATTGCAGTTAAACTGTAGTAAGATGGTGCTTGTGTGTACTTACGATGGATATCATTTTATTTCTACTTTACAACTGAAATTAAACGCCTATTTATTTTGTATAAGTACAAGTGAAATTGTTATATTTTTAATCAAAATTAATTTGGTCAAACTGTCCATGTCTAAGTTCTTGTAAGCGCAACACGTTCATGTTTGTGTAATGTAACGGGCGCCATCTGTAGCCGCCACCGAGTACTAACTGTAGCGGTAGCAGTGGACGTGTTGCGTGCGACCGAGCGTGACGTGGGCTGCGCCGGCGCAGCGCCCGGCCGCTTGTCGCATTGTCGCGGTGTCGTACTGTCGCGGTGCCGCATTGTCGCACTGTCGCGGTGTCGCACTGTCGCAGGCCCCGGGCGCCGTGCCGCCGCGCAGACGGTCGCTCGACATACACAAGGCGGAATATTGGTGCGCGACTGCGACGCGCGGTGTGCCGTAGGAAAGTTTTACGATAAATGGTGAAAAAATAAAGAAATTACAAAAAGTAACGTTTATTATTTGCTTATTAAACCTAGTTATTCCCTGTCGGTATCTATATTTTCTGATAGCTAGAGCCTGGGGATTCAAATCAAAAGTTAATAGGTGAGAAAATTTATACATATCTAAATTGAATAACATAAAAATTCACAACTCTAGAATATGGCATTACAAATTTATTTGTTGGGAACCTTACCCCAGACCTACCTTGTACCTACTGAGAAAAGCCCCAGTTGTATAACAAAGATAGAAATTAAATAAATTTAACTTTTATATCTCACTGTTGAACACTGCTATGAATTAGTAATTAAATAAATAATGACACAAGTATAACGGCTAAAAGGAAAATGAACACGGTTGTTTTGTGATTTTTTAAAGAACTGGGCCCGATATTTGCGGCTTTATTGATTCTGTTCTGAATGCCATACTTATGAGAAAATGAATTTGTAATAGGAGCAAAATTTGTACAGTAAGTATGATTTTGTTTATATTTTTCTACCCACATTCATACAAGGAAGTATTTTCACCAGTTTATATTTTGATACGTAATATTTCATTCAGTTGAAAAAATAATTTTACGTTTAGGTATGTAAGTAGGTACCTAGGTCATTATTTCATAATGCATCACAATGCATTACTTGTTTTGGTGACAGATGTCGCTAGTTGCGAAGAAGGAACGCTCTCTAGCGAGACTCGCGCTCGTTCGTTAAACAGCATAGAGGGCGCTGGCATATAGACGTTCTCAAGTAAAAAAAATATTGCTTCTATTACTAAATAAATTATCTTTACCTATAATTCTACTAATATTATAAATGCGAAAGTTTGTGACGATGGATGGATGGATGTTACTCTTTCATGCAAAAAGTACTGAACGGATCTGAATGAAATTTGATAAGTAGATAGTTGAAATCCTGCAATAACACATAAGTAGGCTACTTTTTTCGCGGAATTCCCACAGGAGTCTCAATATAAATAAACTCAATCTTAAATCGGGATTTACGCGGGAAAACCCTCCAACACGAACGATGTCGCGGACAGAAACTAGTGTGAAATAATCGTCATCTGCTTAGCTTTTCCAACTAGGTACCTACATATTCGAGTGAAAACCTCGGGAGTACATTTTTGTCCAAATTTTTTTTATTGCGTTTCCAGAAAGCAATCCTAGCAACGCACATCCTTTCCAACTCATTTATGAGGTCACGACACACACTGTTATTTAGCCGATATAGTCCTATAAATTCTGAGTCTAGCATTTCAAAAGCCAGTTCCAGTTTCCGAAGAGCTACGTTTTGGCGGCGATATAAAATTCTCTCCGTAACGCGCGTGATCAAGGGTCCTAAATCTACCATTATATTATTTTTCTTAAAAATATCTGTGAAATGAATCGAAAGATGTTGGTCTTGAGTAACTCCGTATGAATCTGCTAACTGACACTAAATCAATTCATCATTAGTGGACCATTTTACGAATCTCCATACAAAACTGTCAAACAGATGATTTGCGGGATATTAATTGAATGCAGATCATATTATGAATTGCTAATTTGTGACCATTTTACGATCTGCAATATGATTCATATTGTTATCCTAATACGATTCAGACAAAGTGGCTATTTTAGGCCTGCTGATCACTAATATGTTCATTCGATACTCGAAACGCTATCTATGAAAGTAATAACGCTATCTATGAAAGTAAGTGAGAACCTCGTAAACACTCGCATCGCGTCGTCAGTTTAATATGCATTTCTGAACTGTTCGATATTATGTATAATATTTTTCATATTATACATAATATCGAACAGTTCTGGATATAAAAACGGGTTAAATTTACATATAAATTAATTTTAAAAAAAACATAAAAGGAACCGTACAAAATTTTGATAGCATGCAGATTTTTCTTCCTCCTGAAAAGTTACTCCTTTTTCACTTACGAGGTTTTCACTCCAAGGCGTCGATATGTCGGAATGGGGATGGGCTTCCAGTGTAACTATATATATCGTCGCTGTAGAATGATAACCTCGTACCTATGTCCAGAAATCCAAACTTCACAGGAAACGAAAAAAAAAGGTTAATTTTGTCAATGTTTAAAATATTTTATGTGCTGTTGTCTCATGTTTTTAATGATAAAAAGGACTTACCTATTTATGTTATTAACCAATGCGTTACTTAAGGACGCATTTACGTTTATCACTCGCTCAATTTTAGGTATTCTAGTAGCAACACAACAACATTGCGCGCACACACACTTACAAACCATTGTTCGCCCGATTTTATACATTACTTAACTAATATTGATACTTGAAGGTAATATTATATTTTCTTTAATATTGTTTGATCATAATAAGTTGTAACTTATTGTTTACAAAGGATTACATGCTTATTGATTAGATGTTAGTTTATTAATGTGTTTGACGCCCGATTAGGAGTACTAGGGGACTTTGAAAATAAAATACTCATATGTGATAAAAACATTAATAAGAAATAAAAAAAAGTTTCGTCATGCCTGTCTGTCTATTTGTCCATCCGTCTGTATGTCACACCCATTTTCAACCGACGAAAAAAACGGAGGAGCTTATCAATTCCTCGCGTATATTTTTTTAAATGTTTGATCACCGATTACTCGAAGACGGCTGAACCAATTTGGAAAATTCTTTTTTTTGTTTGAAAGGCTTCGAAATTGGTCCCATTGTCACCAAGTCAGGAGCTGATAACGGAATCTTGGAGTAATCGAGGAAACTTCAAATATTATAGGCACACCTACAGTGATTTGAGTATTTTTTATAGTAACTTGTGTAGTTGCATTTGAAAAACACCATTTGTGAAGTGGATCTGATGATGAAGACCACAGATGGCCACTGGAACTACTCAATATATAAGTAGGAATAAGAAGTATTTCATGGGTTCCGCTTCGATTACTTGAATATGGTTATTAAGCACAATATGGTCGTCACAATGCATATGATGAAGTGAAGCTGATGGTGAAGTACCAGGAGAACTCCTCAACAATTAACGGCCCAGCATTGGGAAAAGCAATATTTTGTCTACTTTCTAACTAATTTCGGAATTCGGACACCGCCTACCTACCGAAATTAAAGTTATTTTTCACTTTGCAGTGTTTTTTGGAAGTCGGTTTAATTTTTTTGGTAAAAGTTTTTAAATTCCGAAACTATTAGAATGATACATGTGAAACTTGGTAGGTAGATGTATTCTGTAAACCACTTTCCGATTTTATGAAAAAAAGTAAAAAAATATAAAAAAAATATTTTCAGTTTCAGTTCCATCACTGATTTGAAAACCACTTGATCGCGCATACGTTGCCCCGACGCACGAAAACTATGCGAGTTTTTGCTCTTATACACTACTAATTTTTAATTAGTACAAAAAAAAATGGGGCTCTATCCGTACCCTTTACTGATCATATTTATGTAGTCAAAAGTAAAAAAAACGAAACCCCAAAATTGTCTACGAAAATTTGTCATAACTGGTAAACTCATAATTGAATCAATCATTCATAACAATTGCTACTAGAAAATACTACGCGCAGTGCTAGTCCAGTTAGATCGTCATTCATAAATCCCGGCAAACTCGCGTCTAAGCTCAAGCCACGCCCCCTCTGGCCAGCGGTCCTTTTTACAACGAGTGAACGAACAAACAGTGCCAATTTGTTAGCGGAAGTGTGCGCGTGCTTTTTAAACATAAGTTGTTACGTTTTTACTGTCGCGATGGCTTACCAGTTTTCATCTCGGGAGTACGTGGCTATGTTGCGTGTGTACTTTTGGTCTGGTGGCCGCTGTTCGTATGTACAGGGAAGAGTACACAAATGCTCGCTAGCCAAAGGTTCGGACTGTGGTAAATGTTTACCAACGTTTACTCGACCATTGATCATTCCGCGCAACGGCCCATCGCCAAGGACATGGAAGACCGGCCCAAAACCTTTACGACGATGTAGTGGACTACTTTGAAGATCCCCGGCGAAGTACGAATGACGCAGCTCGTCATTTTAATATCAGCCAGTACTGTGCATAGACGATCATTAGTTCGTCTGGATTTCACCCATACCACTAAAGAAAGGGTCAAGAATTGACTACTGTGGATAATGAACCAAGGATGGAGTTCTGCAGGTGGATACTGAACAACACAAGCAAATGGCCCAATTAAAGTATGTAGGTAAAGTTTGAATTTAATAAGTGCCTATTATTTTTCGTGAACCTTTTATTTTACTTTTTTTTAATTCGTAAAGCTTAAAGATGCGTCTAAGCTACCTACAATTACGATAACAGCTGTTGGAGGCGGGGCAAGTTTGAGCGAGACCGCGTGACCGCGACATCACGATTAATGAATACATGAATGGCCTGTACAATATGTCCGTAAATTGAGTGACATTTTGGGATATAAACAAACGCTAATAACTTTGCTATTTATCAATATTATATAGTGAGACTTTACATATATAATAACAAGACCTTTTCTAATAAGCCCTTTAAGTATTTGTACTAATTAAAAATTAGTAGTGTATATAGGCTACGATACACGAACCATTTTAGTTGTGACCAAGAATTAGGCCTGTGTGCATGCTAAACAATTACAAATTTTAAATTTTTGTATCCAATTTATAACGCATAATAATGCTTTCACGCACGTTGAAGTGGTGTGGAAAACATTCCCAGACATCTAGATACCAAATCGATGACATAACTATTCATCAGTAATGAAATAATATGAAAATTATTTATTATTTAATCAGATTATAAGCTACCGCAGAGGTCCATTTAAAGTGATGGTTTGGGTGGTCAAGGACAAAATTGTGTCGCGCGTTGATGTCTTTTGGAAATGTCTCTTTCTTACATGAAGAAATTCTTTTATCCCTGTCTTTTCATCTGTATTTTTATCGTAAAAATCTGTGCTCTTACCTATAACGGCTGAATACGATATCGATAATTATAATTTAAACTTAATTTTTTTAAATTCAATTCAGATAGTTGTCATAAAATACCTATCTACATTAACCGACTTTAAAAAAAGGAGAAAGTTCTGATATTTTTTCTTCTGTGTGACATGCATGTTTTCATTTTAGATTTCCCAAGATTCCAGATTAAAAAGAAAAGTGGATGGATAAGGTTACTAGGGAATATTGGTTTCTAGTTTGGTTTTTATTGATATAATGTTGAGAAAAGTCAAAATAATATAAGATAGGTACCTATATCCAATCTTTCTAGGCTTCAAATAGTATGACGGAGTCTAATATTAATTAACTTGGACCTTTGCATTACAATATCGCCCTCGTAAGTTACTTTGGTTCCGGGGTTGCGGTAATGTTCTAATGAGATACCGCGGCCCCGGAACTTAAGGGCAGTTGAAGGAACAGGGTGGGTTTTTAGTCAATAGAAGTCTGACACTCCCTTCCACTTTACCCAGAGCGGGAGAAGTCATTCGATGATTTTTCCACCCAGGAAAAAGAAACAGGTTACTTTGTTTCGATGTCGAGTCCACGGGTTAAGTGTATGTAGGAGGGAGGAGTCATTAGATAAATCATCTAATGATTCACCACCAAAAAAATAATTATTACCGAGTGCCTGCTGAAGCTACAGTTGTTGACACAACTGATTTTAATGAAAATATATTTATTATGGAATATAAAATAAATATAAAAAAATAAAATATAAAAATAATATATGGCCGGCTACATTGTCCATGCTATGATAAAGCAAATAAAATGCCTAACTTGTATTGGAGCGTTGATTGGTGTTACAAATCAAAACGCCTTACAATTTAAAAAAGACACTAAAACAAGTTATTGTACGGATCCACCACAGTAATAGAAATTTGTCGTCGTTGTGAAATTTATATTAAAAGGGCGATCAACGAGAGTGGTTCGAAAGTGCTGTGTCAGAAATATATATAATTTATTCCCGGATATTAATTTTCATCAATATGAAATAGAAACTACCAATCATTTGATTGAATTAGCAAGATGCATAATTCAGAAATATATAGACGCTCGGTTATCATTTTTTAGCAAAAACAATCAGGACTCTAAAACTTTAATTCAAAAAACATTTACCAAATTAATTCATTTTAAATTCAATAATAACAGCATACTTGTTTTTCTTTTTGTAATTGAGACTGATAATTATTAAATATTATTATGTGATTTTATTGAGTATTTTTATAATGATATCGATAACTTTCCCTCAATCAAGTAGAGCAATCCCTAACTCAGCATATCTATGAAGCTTGACCTTGAACTGACCAATTGCAGTAGCGCATTTTTTCCTCGCCTCCCAACCCGTATTGGTGAGTTGTGTTCTTCAAAGAAATCGGCCTATAAGCTCTTTTAAATACTCTCGCAGTTCCATGTACCCCACATGGAACTGAAACTGAAAATATATATTTTTTCATGAATCTTATGCGTGTGTGGTATTAATAGTAGTCTTTAAAAATGGCATACGGGTTTCTAAGACCACTTTTTCATAAAGTTAATCGTTTAAAAGATATACACTTCCAAAGTGGTAAAATGTGTCCCCCCTCTTACTTCTATAATAACGGAGTGAAAAATTATACAAAAATATATGCTATGATTCTTAATGTAAACTTTCAACCAAAATTGGTTTGAACGAGATCGGGTTGGCAGTTTTTGAGATACAGCATATTTTCTAAAACCGCAAATAAAACTTTGTAATTCATACAAACACTATGAAAAACAAAGTTATTTGGTGTAGTTACTACGGAACGCTTCATGGGCGAGTCTGACTCGCACTTGGCCAATTTTTTAGTTTTTGTACGAACTGAACATTTTAGCATATTGAACCGTATGAAGTAAGCCCAACAAAAGGTAACTGTTGTATATCGTTGAGGAATTCCCTTGACTGTCTATGGTCTCCATCATCAGACCTGTAATGGCACTTATAACCCATATGGGTGCAAAGTTCTCATCAATATAAATTAATTAAGTCCAAACACAAGGTAGCTACTGTAAACCGTTGAGGAGTTCCCTTAACTGTCCTTCGTCTTCATCATCAGACCTCTAATGACAGTCACAAACTATCTAGGTGTAAAGTTCTGGTCAATTCAAATTAATCAAGCCCAAACAAAAGGTTACTGCTGTAAATCGTTGAGGAGTTTCCTCGACTGTCAGGAGTCAATCTGATGAAAGGCTCCATCATCAGATCAACTCTAGACCTTCCTTAATTTGTAGTACTTTAAGATACTTAATGAAAAAAAAACATTTATACGGTCGAATTGCGAAACCTCCTTATTTGAAGTCGGTTAAAAGAAAAAAATGTTGTTTCATGCTAGGTTCAGTAACCAATATCCATCCAATTCTAAAAATAAGTATGGTTCTCGTTCTTACTTTTGTTTCGGTACGAAAAAGTATCAACGTAATATAGTCACAGTATACAAGACGCCACTGTCTTTATTATAGGTTTCGATTTCGACGTATTTATTTTTTCGAGGAAAGCGATACACCCCTGCGTTCACTAGCGCGTCTGAGCGCAGAATGACGGTCGGAGCCGTGCGTTCGGTAGAAAAATGTATGAAGAAATTTGAGACCGATTTTATTTTTCTCATAAATCATAAAGTTTTTTATGTAGGTATGTTCAAAATAATTAGCTTAACGTATAGATAAATACATAGGCTATAATTTCTTGTTATTTTGAAGTTAAGAATATGCTCCAGATTTGGCTTACAGGTACGTATTCAGACCCCATTTTTTGTAATTTTCTACGATTATTGCGGCGATAAAAACGTATTTGTGTGAAAAAGATGTATAGGACTGTGTAATTATAATGCATTCAATGTGGAGATGAATAAATTATCTTGAAATTAATACCATAACATTGTCAAAATTTTAACTCGTTATGTATCAAAATGGTACCAGAAAAACATTGAAATTTGCGAGAAAACGTAAATGCGTCCTTAACTGGATTATGCCAGAGAAATTATATAAGAGGTTTTCTGTTCTTATATCTACGTAGTTTTTTGTTTAAACGCCCATCTCTGTAGGTAAGAGGATTTCGTTTTACTCCATAGATGGCACTTGTAGTCATATAGGTACTGGGTTCACAGTTTCACCGTATTATAAAATACGTGGTATCCATACGATTTTTACAAAAAAAGGAAAAAATGATTTTTTGACATACGAAGTATTCATTCTACAGCGACTATATGTTGCTGGGTAGGTTCTAGTGTTTTACATGGCGCGACACCGTATCTAACCTCAACAACCTTTTATTTTTAATTTTTTTCTGGGTGGGAAAATGATCGAATAACTTCTCCCGCTCTGGGTTAAGCGGAAAGTACCTGGGTAACAGAATACCCCTTGGTAGACTGGTATTGGATTTTCTGTCTACTACCCGTAAGGCCGCGTGTCCACGGCAAGAAAAATCGCCGGGTCTATGCAAGAATTCGTGTCGTTTCTACCCACGACTAGTGTACGTCGGCCCCGTTAGGGTAAGGCCGTGCGCGCACTGCGTTGCGTTTTGGAAACGCAAAATTTGTGAAGTATGGAGTGTCATAGAAGTGCGCGCACTGCGGTGGAATACACGCGTGCGGTAGAGTCACCGGTGGCCCCTCGCTGCAAAGTTGCGGTGAGTCTACCGCAAATATTTTGTATCGCATAGCAATGTATGTAGTACCGCGCACTGCGGTGAAACAAACGCACGTTTTGTCTGATAATGTTGCCATACATACAGATTTCTTTGTATTTATACATATTGATGTGTGATACAGATTAGCACTTGATACAGATTTTTATCTAAATTTCACACTGTATTGATATATAGACAACCTTTGGAAGGACTTTAAAAACTTTAATTAAAGTGGGGAGGGCAATATTAGTGTACTTACTACTCATAAAAACAGAGAAAAAAAATATTAATAAAATATATATGCAAATAACTGTTACAACTAAAACAGAACTTAGCAAAATAAATTACCTAGATACCGCATTTATTACGTTACACACACCGCTGAACGAATCTATTCTTTATGGTTATTTTTAATTTTTTTATAAACAACGTTAATATAATATTCTAATTATTTTAAATAATTTCCGTAGTACATTATTTTAACATAGGCTTGTGTCCATTGACGTACCTAGTACTTGCAATGTAAGAGCTTGAAATCATTTTTTTGGCAGCATCATCACAAAATATATGGAAATTTCTCTATAATACAAATACTTAATTAGAATGTTTAAATTAACGTTGATTATAAAAAAAAATAACTATAAAGAATAGAATCACACAATGGTGTGTGTAACGTAATAAATGCGGTATCTAGGTAATTTATTTTGCCAAGTTCTGTCTTTAGTTGTACCAGTTAATTTTATCAATACAGTGTGAAATTTGTATAAAAATCTGTATCGAGTGCTAATCTGAATCACACATCGAAAATATGTATAAATACGAAGAAATCTGTATGTATGGCAACATTGTCAGACAAAAGGTGCGTTTTTCTCACCGCAGTGCGCGCACCTAAGATTGCGGTAGTTCTACCGGTGCGGTAGAACTACCGCAATTGCGGCCACCGCAAGGCAGTGCGCGCACGGCCTTATAGTGTTCTGTGACGTCGGCGCTGCACAAGACAAAAATCTTGTCTGCGCCAGACACTACGCGATCTGTAGGGGGCGGGGGGCGGTGTGTACCTGTACAGTGCCGTTTAAGCAACAATAACGTTTAAGCATGTGGACTTGTGTTGTTTACGACAGTTTGTTTACGTTTTTATAAAAAAAAAACGAAGTGATTTTCATACGAAAATAAAGGACGAACTTTTCCTCATACTGTCGCAGTTAGTAGTAAAAACAAAGTAGAAGTTAGCAAACTCATGTTTTTGACTTAACATAGGATGCACCCAGTATTTTCTCTTGGAATTAGTTTTCTTCTATACATATAATAGGCAATCACCATTTTTTTTGCGTGGTAATCAACATTATTTCCCACAATTCACAACACAACACGACACGATGTACACCCTACAATGTCTTTAACCATGACTGAACGAAACAATTCGTACCGTGTACATACTAGATTTTTTCTTGTCTGCAACAGACACGACATTCTTTCGTGCACAGACCTGACAAAATTCGAGAAGAATTTTGTCAGGTCTGTAGGTACATGAATATTTTCATCTTGAATGTAGCCGACACGAAAAATTTCTTGCCGTGGACACGCGGCCTAAGGCCGTGCGCGCACTGCGTTGCGTTTTGGAAACGCAAAATCTGTGAAGTATGGAGTGTCATAGAAGTGCGCGCACTGCGGTGGAATAAACGCGTGTGGTAGAGTCACCGGTAGCCCCCTCGCTGCAAAATTGCGGTGAGTCTACCGTAAATATTTTGTATCGCATAGGAATGTATGTAGTACCGCGCACTGCGGTGAAACAAACGCACGTTTTGTCTGATAATGTTGCCATACATACAGATTTCTTTGTATTTATACATATTTTTGATGTGTGATACAGATTAGCACTTGATACAGATTTTTATCTAAATTTCACACTGTATTGATAGATAGACAACCTTTGGAAGGACTTTAAAAACTTTAATTAAAGTGGGGAGGGCAATATTAGTGTACTTACTACTCATAAAAAGAGAGAAAAAAAATATTATTAAAATATATATGCAGATAACTGTTACAACTAAAACAGAACTTAGCAAAATAAATTACCTAGATACCGCATTTATTACGTTACACACACCATTGTATGATTCTATTCATTATGGTTATTTTTTATTTTTTCATATGTAACGTTAATTTAAACATTCTAATTATTATTTTTTTATTGTATTTCTATTATGGAGAAAATTCCATATTTTGTGATGATGCCGCCAAAAAAAAACGATTTTCAAGCGCTTACATTGCAAGTACTACGTCAATAGCTACCTACGTTAAAATAATGTACTACGGAAATGTATATATCATAAAAATGCCTACAAAAAGTCCGCAATAGCATATATCTATGTCATATGGTTGGCTCACAGTAACCATTTTTATCTCTAAATAATTAATTTAAAATATTACTCTATTTGCAAAAGGTAATTTATCCTAATAAATACTAATCTTTATCCAAATAAGTATATTATTTACCTTCGTCATTTAATGTAGATCAAAAATTGCCCTTTACTTTCTTCATTTAAATGTTTACAAGTTATCACAGATTTAAAATTACGCAGCCAAGAAATTCATTGCAGCGAAACGGCTGGCACAGGTCTGATTCAAGATGAAACTTTTTTATATATATATTTTAAATTAAATGATGGCTAAACGTACTTTTTGTAATGACGTCTTTTGTCGAAGAAAACAATTGTCAAGGACCCCGGGCAAAGCCAGGCCAGGCCACTAGTACATACATAGGTATTTTTCGTAAATGTAAACTAGATAAGGCCGGTTTTTCCCTGAAAAAAACGTTTTTTGGATAAGAACGTATATATCTTACGAAAACTTAGTAAGTTGCTTTGTAATTTATCTAGCTCCAATAGCCAGAAAGACAATTTTTGCATCACTCTGGGTTTTTAGATTAATATTAAATTAAATAAAAGTTTGTACCTATGATATTAATTATTTACGTATTTTACGTATGTGCGACACTACGAATGCGAGAGCCTTGGATAGCACACAACAATCTTTGACAGATTTCCTGAGCACAGCAAATTAATGATGTTTATAAAAAAATTAAAATAACTATAAAGAATAGAATCATACAATGGTGTGTGTAACGTAATAAATTCGGTATCTAGGTAATTTATTTTGCCAAGTTCTGTCTTTAGTTGTAACAGTTAATTTTATCAATACAGTGTGAAATTTGTATAAAAATCTGTATCGAGTGCTAATCTGAATCACACACCGAAAATATGTATAAATACGAAGAAATCTGTATGTACCTATGGCAACATTGTCAGACAAAAGGTGCATTTTTCTCGCCGCAGTGCGCGCACCTGAGATCGCGGTTATTCTACCGGGGCGGTAGAACTACCGCAATTGTGGCCACCGCAAGGCAGTGCGCGCACGGCCTCAGTCTGTCAAAAATGTATAAATGATAGCCGGGCCATCGGTTTATCGTAGGTACTTTTCGAGGCACGGAGGCATAAAGATATCTTAAGACGGTCACCCATCCCCGGACTGACCTTGGCATGCATTGCTTAACCTCGGAGATAGGCCGATATAATATTTGAAATAATATTCATATAACAAAGTTAGTATTCATTTAGCGTCGACACCTAAATCCATAAAACGAGAAGGTTTTAAATTGTTTTAGTTACGTACTGTTTCAAATAACAATAGGAACGTCAATGACCTGTATCCTTAGAGCATTTAAACTATCTGTCAAATGTCATTCGAAAAGTACGGTTTGCAAAGAAAACTTTATAGCGAAAATTAGTAACGGTTTATATTAATGTGTTTAACCGAGTCTCTCATCGAATCTATACTAATATTATAAAGCTGAAGAGTTGTTTGTTTGTTTGCTTGAACGCGCTAATCTCAGGAACTACGGTTCTGATTTGAAAAATTCTTTCAGTGTTAGATAGCCCATTTATCGAGGAAGGCTATAGGCTATATTATCATCACGCTAAGACCAATAGGAGCGGAGCACTAATGAAGAATGTTTCAAAATCGGGGGATTTTTTTTCCTCGCGGACGAAGTCGCGGGCGGAAGCTAGTTTAAATATAATATTTAATTATTTAAAGTCATAATATTATTTTTTAACATACTTTTCACTCTTATTTTCTTTGTTAGCAATAATTCGCCTGAAAGTAAAGAGAACGCACGGCGCAAAGGCCCAGAAGTCATGTCAAAATTAATAGAGCTTTATTTTTCATGATAGACTCGCATTTGACCAAATAAGGGAAAAATTGTTTCGCTCAATAGTTGTAAATAAATATTCTAATTACATAAATCTTGTTTTGCTCACCCTATCTCATTTGTTCGATTTGACATCTACGACGTCACAATATGGCGCTTAGTCGGTCACTCGGTCCTATCGTTAGTTATGTAAAATAGTGGAAACGCACTTTATATGTACGTAAGTATTGTAACATTATTTATTAACCAAAAAATAGTAGGTATATCCGTACACAATTCTTTTCACAAATTTAATTACCTATATGGGTACGATTGTGGTCTTTTGACTGACAGGGATATCTATCAGACAAACTGACCTAGAACTTAAAGCGATATCTTAACCATCATTCTCTAGGTATAACAATGTAGGCGGGATTGTCCTGGTACTGCTGCTATCTACGGTCACACAGAATGTTTCCGTAGTGAGTGACTAACTGAAACGTAGTGCGTAACTGAGCAGCTATTGTAATAAATCTCTCAAGTAGTTCAATTCGTTGAAGTTGGTGTAAAGTAGGTTAGATGTGTAGGGTGAATCCCTAGCATAAATGGATGTCAAATGTTAATGTAAAGGAATGCAAATGTCAGTGAGTGAACAACGGGATGAGACGAAATGAAACTGCAAGTAGTCCGACCCAAACCACGTCTAATTGAACACTAATTGTTAAAAGTAACATTATTTAAAAGATGCATAGAATAATGTAAAAGTGTTAATGCACTGTCAAATGTAGGTCGCGTTCAAAGTACACATGCGCGAGCCTACTAGCTAACTTAAAACAATCCAATATTTTGAAATAAATGCAATATTTTGAAAATTCATGTACGTGCACCGTACATATTGCCACAACTAAGGATAAAACAAACCGTCAACCAAATGTAAACATGTAAATAAAAACAACCTTAAAGTAAGAAAAAATTAACAAACAATGTAAAAGGAATATGTATATCACTAATGTAAGAAACGATTAAAATCAAATCAAAATATATTACGAAAACTGCAACGTAAAGTCTATAAATAGAATGTCACCATAATTATATATTATGACAATTATCACTGTGTTTTTCAGTGTCAAATTTCACTTCACTTAACGTAGGGTTGGCACTCGACACTTTATGCACTTTAGCTTCCCGTTTTTCAATCTTGCGATCACCCAGCTCGATGTCGTGTTGTCCTTCTTCTTCTCTTCTGCTTCTTGCGTGTTGCAAGCCCTCCCCCTGTCTTAGGGTTAATATCTTTCGCCATAGGTACAACGTTGTTACTAGCAGTGCAAGGCTAATCGCAACGATCACATATATTGCTGTGTAGTGGTGGAAATCATGGGAGGATAACGTTTCTAGGTTCGATTGTTCTTTAAGGGAGCGTAATTGGTTGTTAATCTTCTTGAATGCTTCTTCGTGTGTTTCAAGGTGAAGTGTTGAGTTACGGATCGAGGTGTTGATGATATTGTTGATCGGTGAGATCGTGGGTATGGTCATGGCATAAGGTTCATTGACTATGATATTACTTTTGTACTCCATATATGCATGCAGTGTAAATGAGTCGCCTTGCAAGGTGCATCCTTGTTTGAGCGTAATCAAACCCGAGTGACGTAACGTCTCCGATGACATTTGTGTGCCACACGCTAATTGTAGTTCGCACGTGCCACAACAATAATAAAACCAGGTGTTTTGTTTATGTAATTTAACCCATTTGTCGGCACATAGTTTTATTTCCGTATGACAATAAGTGCTGTGTTCTTCGTTGTCTCGAATCAGCTGTACATCGCAAATAGATTTGTGCCGATTTCCAGTGTTATATATAGGTTGGTTTATTTTGCACATTAGAGTTTGGTCATGTAATTTTTGGCAGTTTTGAATATCATATTGTTCTAGAGGTATAAATAAATAGTGGTTGGCGTTAAATGCTATTAATGCAGAGTTGGGGATCACGTACATTACCCGATTACTATCAATACGTTGAGGTATGCTTATTAGTTGATTTAGCTCGTATAGAGTATCACTTAATATCGGTACTTTTATTTCCATCAATAGGTAATGTTTTGTAATGCGTGCATGTATCCTGAATAGTCTGTAGATATCTCTGACGTCATTTCGGACATCAGGAAGCGTAACATCGCGAGGTAGTAGCCGAGCTACTCTGTCTAATTCACTTTGCATTTGGGTTGGTGATAGTAAATGTCCGTCCATATGCCCCTGATACATATTTGTCAGTGTGTTGATGAGAGATTGTTGAATATCTTTTAAATTTTGCGCCATTTTTTCTGCAGCAATGGCCGATGTTATAATGTAAAATGCATTTGTAGTCTCAAGTTTCTCTAGGAGCGTCTTGTTTTCCAGTGCAGAGAGGTGATCATTTATCAAGGTTAATTGCTTTACCATTGTCGCTTCGTTGCGTTGTACAATGTTGTTTTCGGTTTCCAGAATACTTATTTGGTTTTTTAGCAATTGTAATAGATGGTTTTCATTATGATGAATTTTGTCAATATCCTGTTCGTATTGTTCTGCAAAATGCTGATCTAATAGTCCAAATAACGAATTGGCAACGTATCCTACTCCGTCGATCAATCCCCTTTTGAATCGGTGTTGTATTATCTGTTGAGACCTCAGGAGTTCATTGAAATAATTTAATTCATTTGTGCTTTGTTCTAGTTGGTTAATTATTACATGAAATTGCATTAGCCACTCTTCGCACCGAGCTTGCTTAATGTGAGATACGAATATTTGCAGAGTATCCACATTACGCCAATAGTTTGTCATATTGTAATAAAATACCAATTTCCATTCATCTCTAATTTCTTTTAAGTCTGCAATCTTGTCAAAATAAATTGTTTGATTTTTTGTCAATGGAGTAAGCTTCATATTTTGCTGGACAGTGGGTGTAATCAGTGTCATAACCAACATCAATGTGTAGCATAGCAAGCTGTTCCAGGTCAATCTTTTAGATCTATTTAGTTTATTTTTGTCAGTGTCAATGCAGTTTGGTTTCTCGGCCTCAACTAAGGGTACCAATTTTGTAATAGGGCGTTTTGTTTCGCCTTTCGCAGTTTGCAATGTGACGACTCTAGTGTGGCCGTCCTTCCCAGGGTGTAGCTCCACTACGCGACCTAATGCCCATTTTCCTGCAGGAAGCCTTTCATCCTTAATGCATACGATGTCATTTTTCTGTGGATCAGTCTTCTGTCGTTTCCACTTTAATCTTGCTTGTAATTGTTGAGAAGTTAAATATGTTGTCAAATTCGAGCCGATGTTCGAACAGGGGCCATACCATGACGTCATGACGTGTTAAAGCGAGAGTCGTTCGACTGAGAAAGAGGGATGAAGCTATGCACGCTATATAGCTCCATCTCTCTTTCTCGCTCGAACGACTATCGCTTTAACACGTCATGGTATGGCCCCAGCTGTTGCTTATAAATCGTTTGATCCAGGCTATTACCCTTGTAATATGAGTCAAATCGCTGTGTCTTTCGAATAGTTCAATTACAATCGAAGATGGTTCATATTTCAAAACATTCGTTTGCATATATTTTTGTTTTGATTCGCAGGTTGTTGGCGTAATTACAATTTTGTCCGAGTTTTCTTCACTGTAGTTTTTGATCCACTGGGGTCCTTGCCACCATAGTAGATGTTGCAATAACTCGGAGCAACTGATACCGCGTGATGCACAGTCCGCAGCATTTTCTTCAGACTTCACGTATCTCCAGTGTTGTTTTGGAATGACGTCATGCACTTGCTGGACTCTGTTGCTGACAAATGATTTCCATTTTGTGACGTCTCCATGTAGCCAACCTAGTACAATCATAGAGTCCGTCCAGGCGTATGTATAATTGTGTACTGTGTCCCATTTAAAGGCTTGTAAGACCCTTTTCATGAGCCGTGATAGTAGTAATGCTCCGCAAAGTTCAAGCCGCGGAAGTGTCAGTTTTTTGTTAATCGGCGCTAACCTTGACTTTGCTACAATAAATCTTGTCACGGGCTCGTTTCTGTCATTTAACGTCACCAGATATATAGCGCAAGCGTAAGCCTTTTCTGACGCATCGCAAAACCCATGGATTTGAAAAGGTTTTGTGGTATCTCCCAGCCACCTCGGTATTTCATATTTGCTGATGTTATGTAGATTGCTAGTAAACTGCTGCCATTCTTCTTGCATACTGTTAGGTAAAATTTCATCCCAATCACACTTTGATAACCAGACGCTTTGGAACAGCAGTTTTGCTTTCACTGTCAATGGTGTCAACCAACCCAGTGGGTCGAATATTTTCGAGATCTCAGATAGCAGCTTCCTCTTTGTTAGTTGATATTTAGTGTCAGATTGTATTTTGTTTGTGAATGTAAATGTGTCAGTTGTAGGATTCCACTGGACTCCCAGAGCTTTTGTAATTCCATCGTTCGTGAAGTGCATTGTCATTTGGTTCCGATCTAGTGAAGATACGTTCTCAATCAATGTAGGGTTGTTGCTTGACCACTTCCTTAATGTAAGACCAGCTCCTCCCAGCATGTTGATAAGTTGATTTTGGATTTCTTGTGCTTGTTCGATGGAGTTATTGCCACTTAATACGTCATCAACGTACATCTCATTAGAGATGATGCCAGCTGCTAAAGGATATTTCTCTTGTTCGTCATTTGCTAGCTGTTTTAATGTTCTAAGAGCCAGAAATGGTGCTGCCTTAGTACCATACGTCACTGTGCATAACTGGTATTCTTTTAACGGATCTTGATTGGATTCTCTCCAAACAATCTTTTGCAGGTGTTGATCTTCTTCATGCACTAAGATCATGCGATACATCTTCTCGCAATCAGCAGTAAACACGTACTTATATAACCGCCATCCCAGAAGTAATGTCAATAGATCTTGATGAAGCTTAGGACCGCACTCCATCAAGTCGTTCAGGCTGTAGCCTGTGTCAGTTTTCTGGGACGCGTTAAAAACTATCCTTAACTTAGTTGTCAATGATTCCTGTTTAAGGACTCCATGGTGAGGTAAATAGCATGCCGGATTATAGCCGGGTATGCTCTCCTTCATGTGTCCCATTTGCAGGTACTCTTGCATGAATTTTGTGTAACTGTCAGATAATTTGTCATCCTTGCCTAATTTTCTTTCTAACTGCATGAACTGTGCTACTGCGCGTGGCTTTGATTTGCCTAGCCGCTGATGGAAATTAGGCTTCATTGGCAAACGAACTGCATATCTGCCATTACTCAATCGCTTAGTTGTTGCAGAGAAGAACTCCTCACAATATCGCTCCTCTGACGTCATAGTATTGCATAAATCGCCACTGATGTCTTCTACTTCCCAGTATCTTGTCAAATCATTAATTTCATTTACTACGACGTTGCAATTAAATGTTTTAGTCACGTTGCCTGACAATATCCATCCCAAACGTGTTTGTTGTGCCATGGGTTCGTTAACCTCGTCTTTGACCAACCCGTTCATGAGTATTTCCGAAAACACGTGTGCATCCAAAAGTATGTCAATGGGCCTGGATATGTTGTATTCCGGGTCAGCCAATGTGATGCCTGCGACATGAGCCCAAGGTTTCCTTGCAAATGTAATATTAGGCAAGTTGTTTACTACTCGGGTCATGATCAAGGCTTCTGTTGTAAACCAGAAGTCGTTTTGTAGGGACTTGCAGGATAGAAGAATTTTTCCTTTGCTCCTATTGGACAGAGTACCTATTCCACTTATGTTCGCGCTCAGTTGTTGACGCTGTATGCCCAGTCTTTGAGCTGCATTCTCCGTGATCAATGTTATTTGTGATCCTTGATCAACTAGGGCTCTTAAAGTGATGTAATCGCCTCTAGCTGTTTCTACTTGTAATAGTGCTGTAGCTAACAAGATTTCATCGTCATTATTTGATGCAAAGTTATTCTGTACGTTTTTATTTGACCTAGTTGAAATTGACGGCAATGGTTTTGGTGCTGTTTGTGTTACTGAGGGCGTTTGCGCTGATGCCGCTATATCGTTGTGCAACAGTGTGTTGTGTTGTTCGTTGCAATCTTTGCATCTTTTTTGTGACGCACAATAGCCTTTAGTATGCACAAATAGACAATTTTTGCATATGTTATTTTGCTCAATAAATGATATTTTTTCCGAGCTACGCATGTCACTGAATTTAGCACATTGAAATAATGCATGGTTGGTATTGCATACTGGACAAATAATTTTGCTGTATTGCCCAGCATTTGTCGCATGGAAGTTTCGAGAATAATGCAATGAACTTTTACTAGGTTGCGAGTTGGCAGGATTATAATTTTTGTGGAACGGATGGGGTGTCTTTGACAGTGGTTTAGATGTAGGTTTATTCCCGTTTTCTGGTTTTTTCCTATGCAATGGTTCTAATGCCATAAATTTGTTTTCGACAAAGTCCATAAAATGATTAAATGTTGGTATTTCTCGCGGATCCGACCGGGACTGCATGTATTCGGAATACGTCTCGGGGTCTAATTTTTCGCATAAGACGTACACTAGAACCGGATCCCACGAGCTTGTGTCTACGCCCAAGTTATGTATCGCGTTTATAGTTTCATTGCTAGTGTCGTACAACCGCTTGAGGTCGAATGCAGATTGTTTTTGCAAATTAGGTTGACGGATAAATGCCTGGAAGTTCTTGGTAAAGAGGAGGAACTTATTGTTGTATCTATGGTTCAGTATTTCCCAACATGTGTCGTAATTCTCGGGTGCTATGTGTAGATGCTGTACGAGCTTTTCCGCTTCGCCGCGAAGTCTACCCTTGAGATGCTGCATTTTTTGTGTTTTTGTGATAGTTGGGTTCTTATGGATCGCTTCTACGTACAGATCCATAAAAGTGGGCCATAAGGTATAATTACCGTTAAAAATGGGTATGTCAATCTTCGGCAACGTTTGTTGTTGATGCAGGGAAGAGTTTAATTTTGTATTTAACGCCCGTTTCATTTTCACAAATGAGTGTTCATAGCAACCAAATTCTTCATAATACTCATGTGATCTCCCCTCTAGTATGCCGTCAATTTGTAAATGCACCTTGTCAATTGCTGTCCACCGGAACTCTACCGTCTTCAGCAAATCCTCAATCTCCCATTTTTCTTCCACGTCGTCTAGGCTTCGATCCAATAACCTAGTGAATGCACGGAAGTTAGCTTGTTGCAACTGCTGTAACTCGAGTAGCTTGTCCTCTGCTCCGATGGATGACTCGAACATGGTCTTGTCAAACTCTATGTTTACCTTACTATGGCCGGCGTTGGAGGGCCCGGCAACAGTCTTCTTCTCGAACGCTGCAATCTCCTGACGCGCTCCGTGATACCAACTCCTAATGACCTCGTAAATGTTACCGGTGAAATACTGATGGTCTTTGTTTTCTACTGCGCTCAGCTGGCGATTATTCTCTTCACATTCCGCCCATAGCAAATCTACTCGCTCTAGCCTGTCACGAAGGTAATCGGTGGTCTTCCTGCTCGACGAATCCTTCTTAAAATTAGAGTGGATCTTCCTCACCTCTTCAAGGATCTCAGCTTGACGCACGATTAAACCTTCCATCGTAAATCCGTAAGATAAAAAATGAACGATCTTACTTGAAATCAGCGACTCCCTGTACGCAAACGCAGTGCAGTGACGCTCTGGACCCTGGCTCGCTGCTGTCTCCCCGGATGCTCCTGTACGGCAACACACGTGGCACACACGA
The DNA here is from genome assembly GCA_943138885.2 of Tholera decimalis. NCBI lineage: Eukaryota > Metazoa > Arthropoda > Insecta > Lepidoptera > Noctuidae > Tholera > Tholera decimalis. The sequence goes on from OW964577.2 coordinate 1,003,568, forward strand.
CACAGATCCCGCGCGACGAATATAGACCGATGTATCGGACTTGCAATAGTTACGAAAACTATAATCGAAGGACCAAAAAAAATTATGTAGGGTGAATCCCTAGCATAAATGGATGTCAAATGTCAATGTAAAGGAATGCAAATGTCAGTAAGTGAACAACGGGATGAGACGAAATGAAACTGCAAGTAGTCCGACCCAAACCACGTCTAATTGAACACTAATTGTTAAAAGTAACATTATTTAAAAGATGCATAGAATAATGTAAAAGTGTTAATGCACTGTCAAATGTAGGTCGCGTTCAAAGTACACATGCGCGAGCCTACTAGCTAACTTAAAACAATCCAATATTTTGAAATAAATGCAATATTTTGAAAATTCATGTACGTGCACCGTACAAGATGAATGGCCGATTTTAATGGTTGGCGAAAGTCCGCACCGCATTCAAGTACGCCGGGCGCGCCTAAAATAAAGTAATCTATATTCGAATGCATTTATGACTGTTGCACCTATACAATACGATTCTATGAACTTCAGAATGTAGGCGCGACCGCTTTGTTGTAAAGACTAGCAGAGCTTTCGGCAATACCAGGTGTGTGTGCTAACAGCTGGGCACGCCACAATAGCAATCCGCGAGTTGACAACTTTGTGAAAATTGTTTGAAACGCTTCGAAACGCTTCACGTGTACTCGTAAAATAATATTTTATTAATTACTTAACCTTTCAATTAAAATATAAGTATATTAATAATTTATTAAAAAACTATAGCCTAAATCACTCCTAAATCGTGTCATTGTGGTCACGTGACTACGTATGACGTCATCGTTCAAAAAACAACTTTCCCGGCATTTGGCACATATATGTACTTCGGGTATTTTATGATATTTTACTCTATTATGAACGTGAAAAATTATTATCAGTGCTGTGCAGTACCTTGTTGTGGGAATACTACTATAAAAACACCCACGAAACTACTTATTCATGTCCCTTTAAAAAGAGGTATTCGCAATTTGCTCGAATTAATGCAATAAATTTATCAGCCAAATCAATTTTTTTTTGTGAAGATAATTTCGATGTATGTAAAAAGTTATCGCAATACCTACTATTATTTACATATTATTATTGTACTTAATAATCCTTACCATTTTAAAGGTTATGTTATGAATTTATAGAAGTAGGTACTACAAGTATTTATGTTTCAGCTCCTCCTTCAGCAGCCTGCGCAGGCGACCGGAGTACGCGCACACACGCACAGGTACACCGTACGGTGTCACTCGAATGAATTGATTTTCGATCTTGCGCCGGTCGCCTGCGCAGGTTCAAAAAACTGCACAGGTCTATTCCTACACACATTCCGGTCTACCTGCGCAGGCTTACCTGCACAGGTGGACCTTTCCGGTGGACCGTAGCGTGTGTGGCAGCCATTAATTATATATAAACATTGCATCATTTTATTTTTAGTCTACTGGTTCTAACCGTACAAGTGTCGAATAAACATAGATTACCAATTAATGCACGTTTGTTTGGACGTCTATACCACTGCCTATCAAGGCCAAGCCTTCGAAGAATTGCCAGCTGGTGATTCTGTTATATATGATAGAGTTCCGGTGGACAGCAATTGACAATAATTATACCTTATGGCCCACTTTTATGGATCTGTACGTAGAAGCGATCCATAAGAACCCAACTATCACAAAAACACAAAAAATGCAGCATCTCAAGGGTAGACTTCGCGGCGAAGCGGAAAAGCTCGTACAGCATCTACACATAGCACCCGAGAATTACGACACATGTTGGGAAATACTGAACCATAGATACAACAATAAGTTCCTCCTCTTTACCAAGAACTTCCAGGCATTTATCCGTCAACCTAATTTGCAAAAACAATCTGCATTCGACCTCAAGCGGTTGTACGACACTAGCAATGAAACTATAAACGCGATACATAACTTGGGCGTAGACACAAGCTCGTGGGATCCGGTTCTAGTGTACGTCTTATGCGAAAAATTAGACCCCGAGACGTATTCCGAATACATGCAGTCCCGGTCGGATCCGCGAGAAATACCAACATTTAATCATTTTATGGACTTTGTCGAAAACAAATTTATGGCATTAGAACCATTGCATAGGAAAAAACCAGAAAACGGGAATAAACCTACATCTAAACCACTGTCAAAGACACCCCATCCGTTCCACAAAAATTATAATCCTGCCAACTCGCAACCTAGTAAAAGTTCATTGCATTATTCTCGAAACTTCCATGCGACAAATGCTGGGCAATACAGCAAAATTATTTGTCCAGTATGCAATACCAACCATGCATTATTTCAATGTGCTAAATTCAGTGACATGCGTAGCTCGGAAAAAATATCATTTATTGAGCAAAATAACATATGCAAAAATTGTCTATTTGTGCATACTAAAGGCTATTGTGCGTCACAAAAAAGATGCAAAGATTGCAACGAACAACACAACACACTGTTGCACAACGATATAGCGGCATCAGCGCAAACGCCCTCAGTAACACAAACAGCACCAAAACCATTGCCGTCAATTTCAACTAGGTCAAATAAAAACGTACAGAATAACTTTGCATCAAATAATGACGATGAAATCTTGTTAGCTACAGCACTATTACAAGTAGAAACAGCTAGAGGCGATTACATCACTTTAAGAGCCCTAGTTGATCAAGGATCACAAATAACATTGATCACGGAGAATGCAGCTCAAAGACTGGGCATACAGCGTCAACAACTGAGCGCGAACATAAGTGGAATAGGTACTCTGTCCAATAGGAGCAAAGGAAAAATTCTTCTATCCTGCAAGTCCCTACAAAACGACTTCTGGTTTACAACAGAAGCCTTGATCATGACCCGAGTAGTAAACAACTTGCCTAATATTACATTTGCAAGGAAACCTTGGGCTCATGTCGCAGGCATCACATTGGCTGACCCGGAATACAACATATCCAGGCCCATTGACATACTTTTGGATGCACACGTGTTTTCGGAAATACTCATGAACGGGTTGGTCAAAGACGAGGTTAACGAACCCATGGCACAACAAACACGTTTGGGATGGATATTGTCAGGCAACGTGACTAAAACATTTAATTGCAACGTCGTAGTAAATGAAATTAATGATTTGACAAGATACTGGGAAGTAGAAGACATCAGTGGCGATTTATGCAATACTATGACGTCAGAGGAGCGATATTGTGAGGAGTTCTTCACTGCAACAACTAAGCGATTGAGTAATGGCAGATATGCAGTTCGTTTGCCAATGAAGCCTAATTTCCATCAGCGGCTAGGCAAATCAAAGCCACGCGCAGTAGCACAGTTCATGCAGTTAGAAAGAAAATTAGGCAAGGATGACAAATTATCTGACAGTTACACAAAATTCATGCAAGAGTACCTGCAAATGGGACACATGAAGGAGAGCATACCCGGCTATAATCCGGCATGCTATTTACCTCACCATGGAGTCCTTAAACAGGAATCATTGACAACTAAGTTAAGGGTAGTTTTTAACGCGTAACGCTGGCAATTCTTCGAAGGCTTGGCCTTGATAGGCAGTGGTATAGACGTCCAAACAAACGTGCATTAATTGGTAATCTATGTTTATTCGACACTTGTACGGTTAGAACCAGTAGACTAAAAATAAAATGATGCAATGTTTATATATAATTAATGGCTGCCACACACGCTACGGTCCACCGGAAAGGTCCACCTGTGCAGGTAAGCCTGCGCAGGTAGACCGGAATGTGTGTAGGAATAGACCTGTGCAGTTTTTTGAACCTGCGCAGGCGACCGGCGCAAGATCGAAAATCAATTCATTCGAGTGACACCGTACGGTGTACCTGTGCGTGTGTGCGCGTACTCCGGTCGCCTGCGCAGGTCGCGTCAGTTGTTTTCTAGTGTTTCTTTCGTATGGTTGTCTCGTCGCTCGCATCTTATTGCCACGAATGCCACGTAATTCAGCAATAGAAAATGGCGCCACCAGATAGATTCAACTAAAAAAATCCTTGAAGATTTTTAAGAATTTTTTTTTGCAAAACATTACTAGCGATGTGGTTAGAATTCACACTACTAGCCATCTTGTTAACCCCTCCAACTGAGCTAAATGTGCTTGTGTCTGGAGTGGGTTCAATTTTGTAAAGGGTGGGGTTCGAACTCGTGACCTCTCGGTCACAAGTCCGACACCTTATCCGCGGCTATTGACGCTTATCGAATTATCGAAATTTATAGAAGTCATCCATGTCTTTGGCAAATTAAAAACAAAGATTATCATAATCGAGACAAAAAGAAGCTGCTTATAGATTACTCATAGAAAACTTGAGAGAAATTGAGTCAGATGCGAACAAAGAAGTAGTTGTGAGAAAGAACAATAATTTAAGAAGCAATGTTAGGAAGGAAAAGAAGAAATATGACCAATCTTAAAGTAAATTCTGGGGCATCTGCTGATGATGTGTACCGTAACTTAGATATGAGCGCCGCGCCGGCGCGCCGCCGCCGCCGTGATTCCCCCCGCGCCGCCGCCGCCGTCCCCAGGCGCCGGCGCGCCGAACCCGAGCGGGTGGCGTTCAGTTTAAGCTAACACGCTGACCAAACCGAACACACGGTAATAAATGGCGGCACTAGACGTAGACGTTTATAAAACGAAACTTTTTGACATTACAATTTCTGTGTTGTCCAAGTTATCAGCAAACAAACACAGTTTTTGTTGGACGTATTTTGGTCAGTTAGTTTTTAATATTGAGGGAAGAAAACGAACAGATGGGCGACCAAGTGTTTTGCGACGCTTGTTTGAAACAAGCGAAAGAAAAAGATGGCGATGTGCAATTTTCCAAGTAAGTTTTTGTACCTCCTATTAAAAGAATTAAATTGGTATCTACTTACCTATGTTGATAGCTTTTTTACGAGGTTAATAACCTGGTTAAAAAAGCTATTTAATAAGTAAGTTGTGTTTTATGATTTTCTTATGGTCTTATTTTTATCTAACATTGCTAATATAGGTACATATTTTGTTTGTTTCTTAACTATAAAATGTTACTAGCTGACATTTTTTTAATTGCTTATGTATTATATTATGTTGCTCTTTATTTCCGTGAGGTTTGGTATATTACGTTTTTATTAGGATTTTGGGGGCTTGAACGAATATCTTTAATTTTATTTCAGAGCACTCATCAAGGCCTACAGTAAAAATATAGCCACAAGCAATTTACTGCGTCATTTAAAGGATGAACATAACTTAGAAGATACTGAAAATAGAAAAAAGTAGCCAACATTAAGGATTTTTTTTCCGTACAGAGAAAATCAAAACCAGTCACAAAAAGTGGTGAAACTGCTGGAAAAAAAGACAAGTGGATGCTAGCGCGCGATCTAGCACTATGGTTCGCCAGATCCCTATTGCCATTCGACAGCATTAATGATGAAGCCATGATTGATTTTTTCTTAAAATACAATATAATTGTGGCTGATGACCCTCACGGCATAATATTACTCGAGAGGGGCTAGAAGATGTATATAACAGTATGTTAACATATGTACAGAGTATTATTAAAAAACACAATTTAAGATTTGGTGCATTAGCAACAGATTTGTGGACAGACCAATTTAGACGTCGCAATTATGTAACCTGCACTTTCCATTATATTTCTCATGAGATGAAACTTTTGAAATTCACACTAGCTACCCAACAAGTTATTGGAAAACATACAGGTGAAATGATTAAAGACGAAATGCAAGGTATTTTGCGGACATTTCAGATTCCACAAAAAGATATTGTCCTTGTGACTGACTCTGGCAGTAATATGAAAAGAGCTGCTGATTTACTGAATATGAAAAATCATCTTTGCCTGGGCCATGCTTTGCATAATCTAGTCACCGTGGATGGTATTCAGAACACTGAATGCGGTTCTTTGCCTTATTAATAAATGTAAGAAAATAGTCAAGCACTTGAGGTATAGAGCTTCTCAACTAGAAGCCGCTGCCAGCAAAGAACTACGTGATCTGCTTTCATCTTTTGAAGATGTTGGGGAAAATATAAACCACTCGGATGACGAAACTTCATCGAATGATTTTGACCTAGACGAGGTTTCGACAAGATCTGGAACCAGCGCCCCCCAACTATAAAGACGAATACACCAACGAGATGGCACAGCATGCTTATGATGCTAACAAGCATCAGCCACAATGCAAATCGCCGACCCATTAGAGACATGTTGATTGATATAGGTCGCAGTGCTCTTTTACTAGATGAGAATGAGTACAATTTAATTACCAGCTTGACATCGTTCTTTGATAAATTCAAGACGACAGTGGAATGTTTAAGTTCTGAATCACAAACCACGATTAATTTAGCATTGGTTTTAAATCAGAAATTAGAAGGTTGCTGGAAGAATGTAACGACGAGGAACCTGTCATTGTCACTAGACTAAAAATAACATGTTGCAATGTTTGGACCATCGCTTTCCTGTTACAGACACTATTGTGGCGGCTACTTTATTATAAAGAAATCGACATTTACATGGAAAATCAAGACACCAATAAGGTAGAATTTTCGCCAAAATTTTTAAAGAATATTTTTAAAGAGGAGGATGTTATTGACCCAACAAGAGATGCAACACCTGGAACGAGTTCCGCGCCTGCACTGTCTAATTTTTTATATGTTTTTGGTTGATAAGCACAGCAGTACATCCAGTGAAAGTGAAATAGACAGCGTGGTTGAAAATGAATGCTGGAAGTATTTTAGCACAGCTAGTGTCAAAGATCTTCAGCCATACGACGATGATGTATTAATGTTCTGGAAAGACAGAAAGATCTCCTTTCCATGGTTGTCAACTTTGACTCGAGCAATATTGTTTGTACCGGCGACAAGTATCCCAAGCGAAAGAGTTGTCTCTGTTGCAGGGCAAGTAATAACCGCAAAGAGGTCTCGCTTAAATCCCTTAAGGGTAAACCGAATAATATTTATTCATGACAACTATAGCCATTGCAAACGAGAAACCGACATTTGAATTTAATTGGTATTTCATCCTTTATCTGACTGAACCTATAATGTGTTCGTTAAAGTTTTAAATAATGTTTACAATTTTCGAATTGTTTTTAATATGAATAATATTTATATGTAAGTACCTTGAATTTTATATGAAAAGATACTGTCCTTGTTGATTATTTAATAGTTTTTTATTAATAACGTAATTAAAACTGTTTCATGTCCTTAATTTCCTGTTGATTTACAGATAAGTTACTGAATATCACACTATTTTAATGTTAATTTCTTTTTTTAGATATCTTGTCAATTCAATTTGTCTCGTCAAAATAATAATAAATCTTAATTTTACGTAAATTATTGTTTTATTTCTTCTCTTAAATTGAAGTAGTTAAAGAAAGGTCACGCCGCGCCGCCGACGCCGCCGCCGCCGACTTCAAAAAGTCGGCGCGCCGCCGCCGACAGATTGACCATCGGCGCTCATATCTACCGTAACTACGATTTTTTCAATTTATTTTTTTATTATTTATTTATTTCTTTTATCTTCAAAATTAAAGCAAGGCCTGGAAATGCCAGCGCGTCATAGTCCTCATTCGATGCCATCGCAAGAAGAACTGAAGACCGCTCCGGTACACCGGAACGTCCCCATACACGCTACCAATGTTCGATAGACCTGCGCAGGCACACCTGCACAGATAACCTCTCCGGTAGACCGTAGCGTGTATGGCTTACATTAAACTACTAAAACCCTTCATGAAAAAGGATGATTAGAAATAGAGAGAATAACAGAAGAGATATTATTTATTTCTGTATATATTTATATAGGTTAACCTACAATTGTTTACACTATACATTTGTATGAAACAGTCATATTACATTTATAAGTGTAATAATTAATTACAGGCTAACACCACATGTGCTATTTAAGGTTAGAAATCAATATTATTAACATACATAATTCTAAACATAAAGGAGGCAGATCGAATGATAATTACAAGGTTATTATTATTAGGTTGGTTCTATATTTCCTAGTTCCTCATATGTTGCAGCTGCAGGTTTGTTACAAGATTGGCTTGCCACACAACCCTAAAAAATGTATTACACTATTATTAGTTAAAAGTATGGAAATAATCTTTAAATTATGAATTAATATTATTTGTCGACATTAACTAACTGCAGTGGATAAAAGTTAAGTAATTAAGTTATAAGTAATTATTAATATAATAAACTACACTTGTAAGCAAGTTTGCGTAGCTGAGTTTTTGGCCAAAATGATATAAAATATTTTTGCCATCAATTTGCTAAGCAAAAGTAAATAAAACAACTAAAATGTCGACTTTTATGCTCATTAATTTGACTCCTTTCATAACTTTCACTTACCAGATCTTTGAATGTGCCCAGTACAGGTTGTATATTCTTTTCTTTAGTGGGTTTTAATATTATAGTACTTAAAACATTTATTTGTTTCGCTGACAGGGATCTAAAATAATAATAGATTGATGAGAACAAAATAGTAGTATTTATGGTTAAGATAGATTCAAAATGAAAATTCATCTTGTTATGCTCATATTCTATTTCGAAACGGTGATCTTCATGTCATTTGTAAAGATTGATAACTTACTTTAGGAAAAATGGATGGAATTGCATCACTTGATCTTGTTTCGAAATGCAATATTACTTCGGGCTTGAAATGGCGGCTACAAATTTTGGAACCGTTTCTGACCCTTTTCTGTGTAGAACACTGAGCCACCGGTCTCGAAGATCATCATTTTTAGGAAAGATTAAAATAACAAATAATAATATATAATGAGAAGAAAGAATAATAATAAATAAGAAGAATAAAGAGAAGAACAGCCACTTTTACATTGAAAACATAGTCACCCTAAATGCAATTTGTAAACAAAGTCACAAAACTTACTTAAAAAGGGAAATTCCAGACCCGGGGTACCCTTTTCACTCTTGCAATTAACCACAAAACACGTTCTTACCATGGTTACAATAACTTGCACTTTAATATTACGAAAACTCACAAAATTAAATATAATTCAAATTTACAAACAAACAGATGTCAAGTAAACGTCAGTCGGCAACGTAGTAATTGCCAGGTATAGTATATATGTATATATATGTATATATATATATATCACTACTAATTCTTGCAAATTCCATTTTTTTTTTGGTTTAAACATCTTGTGTTTGCATGGTAAAATAACTTTAATTTTCATTAAAATGCATACAGTAATAATGGTAATTCATTTTAAAGATAGAATTCCAAAGAAGTTTAAAACTAGGTGTTATTACTACAACAGACAGGCAAAAAAAATTACCATTGAAATAAATATTTTTAATCTGACACACAGAAGAAAGGGACACAGCCCACACACGCACTGTCTCGCTCGGAACGAATAGTTCCTTCAGTTTTATGCGTGCAAGTTTATACTCTATTGTTTAACAGCTAAGAAAGACTTTCTGTATTCTTTGAATCATTCGTAAGCAATCCAGTTAGTAGGTAGAAGATCCTTGGCCAAAAGTTAAACGCCGTCCCTGAAATAAAAAGAACGGGGCTACTGTTCCCAAAATTTTAAGATATTTTCAGTTATCTCATATACTATACCTACTCTACTACTTTCAGTATTTTTCGAAGCTAAAATATTTGATGACTACTTAGGGCACAAAACAGCGACAGTGCAGTGGGCCGAAAAATTTTTGTAATTAAGTGAAGGCGACTTTCTTGATGACCCGACGGCACATACCTGTCACTCTCAATGATTAAATGATAATCTTCATGAACTTACAAATAACAAAGCCTCACAGTACCCTCTTGAACATGACGCAGATAATCGACCCATCACCCAGCGTGGCCGTACGTACTATCGCGCGGGGAATCGCTTTGAAAGCGCGATGAGATCTCGATCACTTGCCGCACGGGTGCGAGGTGGCGGCGAGATAGGAGGGGCGGGGGGGGGGCGCTCTGACAGCAAGACGTCTGATAGAGATAGGTACTGCTCGCGAACATAGCTCTGTAACTTGACAAATGTGGAATGAGCACTGGCAGTCTTTGCTCTCGATTTCTCAGCTTGAGCCTTTCTGTACTGAGAAAGGTTTGTTTTTGCTCATCTTACAACTACCTGTATGTTTTAATCAAAGCCGAGTACACTGGCACACAAGTTGGATCTTACATTGGGTGCCAGAGCTCATTAAAACATTCTTTGCCCCATTTGTAATGCTGCATAGTGTTAAGATAAGTGTTTTTGTACCTACAATTTAAGCAAATATTATTTTTTAGTTTTTTCTAAGTTTAAGGTAACTAACACATCAACCGTTTATTACGAAATACTTCATACCTCTTACTACTATCTTCATAACTATACTTAATGATATACTTTTTAAAGTTGGCCCCAAGGACTAAACTTTTTCACGACGCACGTTTAGCTAACTAGTTAATGATCGAAAATTATATCAAGGTATCCAGATAGTCAGTAAAGACATCTATTTGCAGAAATCTCGCAGTTACAGAACCCCCTACGAGCTGGTGACGCGCCCCGTCTAACGCAGTCCACTTACAGCGGTGTCGCGAGGGTCGCGGAGTGGCATCGAGAGGCCTTTGATCTCTCCATCGACTTCTGCTTATTTGCTTATTAAAGGATTTACTTAATTGAATCCTCCTCTATGAACAGGAAGCCATTATTTTTATTTTATTGCCGCGACGGCGACGAGTGTCGACAAATTGAAAGAGGACCGCCGTCAATCGGCGTTGTCACCCTTCTGTTCTGTAGGATTGCTTTGTGCGGGCGAGGAGGGTTTTCTTTTAATTACACACATATCTTGAGGGATAGATTGAGGTTTTAAAAAGGGATTTTTGAATATCATTTGACATTGGACTAAATCAAACATGAATCAATGACAAACATCGTCTTTTTGGTACCTACAAAGAAATGAATGTAGTAGCTCTCGTTAAAAGTGTATTGAATAACTCGTCATTATTCAATACACTTTTTATTTTCTCAGCCTACATTGTGTTCCACTGCTGAGCAAACACCTTTTTCCTTCCAAACCCGTCTATCTTGGGCAATTTCGCACCATGTTTGCCCCGCCGCAAACATGCTCAGATAAAGTAAAGTATGACAAGTAAACGATTAAGCGTTCGAAACAAAACATATTTACATCTCTCCCACACACTTATAAAACACAGCGCTTCAATGCACACTATGTCCTCATTGTCACCTCCGTAACTACTTCCGTTTATACTGCACATCGGAGGCTGCAGGCTCGCGAGCTCCTCCATTATGCATTACATTATATTCCGGCACATGACAGGCTCCGGCGCTCGCTTTGACATGCTAACGATGAGCGCCAACTTTTGATTATTATAATATAAACGAGTCTTAATGTAAACACGCGCTCAGCAGAGGATGCTTGTGCTGGTTTCGCATTATACCTCTAGGTAGCTATATTGTTCGTATTTATCATGTACCTACGTAGGTACTTTATAGGTGTAAAGGTGAAACGTTAGGTTGTCATCCTCATGAGGTGGGTGTGATCTCCATTGTTTATCCGAAGTACGAAGACTGGCTTCATACTCCTAGCACCAACAAGTTGTGCTAAAATTCAGAGGGTTTTCCGATACCTTCATTAGATATTAGAGACTAACTGGTGCCTTCATAACATATAAATAAAATACTTCAGGTTCGATCCGCAGCTGGTAGGTATCCTATTTATAAATGATAAATAAATGATAATGATCTTTATTTTGCCAATTGGTTATTAAATAACACTTTTACACGTAATTTTTGTTTGAGTGGCAGGCACACTCTCTCAGGCTCCATACAGTGCAAGAATTTGTCAAATGACGTATAGCTCAACTTAGAACAAGGAGCTTAACGATTTGACGAACAATACCAAGGTAAGGACGTTTGGGTAGGCCGCAAATCGCACTCAAACTGCCCGACAATCATGTTTAACTCGAATAAAATAACCTACATAGTATAGTATAGATATAATTATGCTTAGGTGCAATAATTTTTTTGGTAGATTTTAAAGTTATACAAAATCGAGCGAAGTATACTGGGTGTTAAATTTACGAACCCCATCAGAAACTTTATAGATATACAACGTGTAACGGAAACCCATATCTATCCAAAAGGACTGAAGACAACATCTGGTATGGAGTCTCTATGCAAAGTTTCAGCTCAAAATAAGTGACTCACAGAATTGACCGCAAATTATTGGTTTCATATGTTTCTTGAATACCAGTAATAACAAACGTGTCACAGCACTATGAGGGTCATCACTTTCCACGTCACTTGCCAATAAAACGATAATTCTCTTCGTTCTTCTTAATTTGAAAAATTCGGCCTCTGGTATCAATGTATTGAAATTTCTAATATGCTGCACACATGTAGACATAGGATTAGAAAACCCTTGCCATATCGTTTGTTATCATCCAAAGAAGCCATGCACTCGGTAATAATAATATTTTTAATAATAATTTATTGATAAATAAAAATATTGGTACAACTCGTCTATCTTAATCAAAAACAAAGTACATAGATACACATTAAAGTTTCTAAAGATAGAGTGAAACGTCGATGTCCGCGCTAGTTGGAACTGTGTGATAGACATCGACGCCTTCCCCCTGCACTATTAGTTACAGATTATTCCGTATGACAATTTTAGTGATTAAAGATTATACAAATAGCAATACAAAGTCTACATCTACATTTTACTATATAAAATGGAAGAATTTAAATAATTAATTATTATTAATAATTCTATTGAACATAAATTAAATTAAAAAGTAATGGCAACATTAATTATTGAAATATAAAATTAAATTTAAGACCATGCAAGAAAATACGAAAGTGTGGGTATGTATATACCCTTTAAATTACACGTTGTATAGAATATTTTTTATTGTACACCGATAATTAAACACAGCTGTTACACAATATTGCTTAATATATGGTTACAATTGCGGTCTTATCGCTGATAGCGATATCTTCCAGACAACCTTAGGATGAACTTAACGAACATAAAATAAAGAGGGGAGGGTAAAGTACTTCAAATATGTATGATACATGAAATCAAATTGAAAAATATATATAAATATAGTATCAGCTTTGTGCAGTATTACATATTATTACATGAGTAGATACATATATTTATGCGTCTCAGCCTCGATCGAAAGAACTCATAAACTGAATTCCAAATTTTCATGTTGCTAAACTCGTATCGCAATTCTATTTCGCTTTACCTCCAACAATTACCGTATCACCTAGGTATATAGTCAGTTAGGTACTGTACGGTTCACCTGATGTGTTTGCTATGTAGTATGTACACACTACAGGCACATGTATATCGATTGCTCTCGACTGCGGACTGATCGATCACACTGGGAGAGGCAAGTGCACCGATGCTGCGGGTTCAAACGATGAGTGTTCGACTCATAAATATTTGCAGTACCTGAGTAATTTGTGGCGACTCTCATAAACGTGTGCGGTCGTTAGTAAGCATAATGTTGAAGCTCGAAGAATAGACTCGTGCCATTTCTGTACAAAGAAACAATTTACTGCCTTACACTCTGTCTTGGTTAAAGATGGGCCTCTCCTCTTACCTGAAACATTTCGGCTTGAACATCGGCGGCGTGTTTCAAGCCTGTCAGTTTTCTATCGGTTACATTTCGGGGAGTGTGCGATGAAATTGCACATTCTAATTCCGTCAAGCGCGTTCCATCATCGGACTACAAGACAAACGGCGATGCGCCATCGTTATATGGTGGACAACCCACCCATATGCACAAAACGTTATGGGAATACTTTCATTGTGCGTACGGCTAAGGACTAGAATTCCCCCCTACTGGAGTATGTTTACTGATAGCTAAAATTTGGGAGTCTTTGAGTTAAGAGTAAATAGGTTACTTCTAGGTAAGCGTGCTTCATCTTCGACCACATCATCGCTTGCCATCAGGTGAGATTAGTGGTCAAACGTAAGCCTATCAATAATAAAAAATAAACATTTTATTTGGAGTTCGCCAGAAATGATCTCTTCTTATTAAAAGTTGAGTTATACGTATAACGAGAACGAGAACAATAATTTTATACACATTACATTAAAATTCCCAGTCATTGGGATTTCCGTGGAAAAACCTACCACGCGAAGGTATATTGCTAGTATGTAATATAATTATTTGTTTACCCATTTATACTGTTTTACCTTTTCAATGTGTCTTCACTTACTCAAGATCAATCCTTTGTACGAATCACTTTGCGTACAAAAACGCTGTTTATTCATATGTTCAGAAGCCGGAGGGGAGCGAGCACTCTCCAAGGCCCTCGTTACCAGCCACTCGCTTTGACGTCCTACTATTTTTATATTGGGCACTCAAGTACCCAGCATACCTAGAAATACTGTGCAATCAAAGGTCTGCCTGCCTCCCCCACCGCGAGGGGATGGGGTGAACACATTTGTGTAATTATTCTGATTGATGTTTAAGAAAATAATTGTTATAAGAAGACAAACACTTTGAAGTGAGCGTTGGTAATCGGTACAGTGAGATTACTTGAACAAATTGTTATTGTGCGGTGTTCCTTTGATAAACCTTAGCTTTTTCATAAAAAATAAACTTAGCTACACGGTTACAAGAGCAGATGTCTTCCGTTACAAATCTGTCTATTGAATCAGGAGGAATTTATTTATTTATTTAAGGACAACCTACTAAGCATACACCAATAAACATGTTAAATTTACTATATTATTACAAACAAAAGCCTTAATTAAAAGCTGCCACGGCATGCATTAAACAATAAACGTGAAAGTAGAGATAACCACACATCATCACTTACCATCAGGTGAGATGGTAGTCAAACGCGAGACTAATATCAATTAAAAAAAAAAGCAAGAAAAACTTACTAACATTGCGATGGCTAGCCTGTGGTAATACTTGCTAAAGCCATTGAATATAGGAATGGAATATATGTAGGAATCCGAATAATAAACTGTGCAGTTATTGTGTGTTTAGTCGTCGTATTTTTATTCCGACTAAAACTCGGTATATTTCACCTTTATGGGTACCATTAAGCTTAACTAAGTTTAGGCAGAAAGCAGAAGCTTTAATAACCGGTGTAAGCAGCACGATTTTGACCCGTTTACAAATGTGATTGCAGCCATAAGACGCCTAAGCCTTGTTTTCTTTTTTAATATTAATATCTGTAGTTACTGTGTTGTATGTATGTGTAATGTTATTTATATCTGCTATCTACTTAGTCATTTTGAATATTGTATGATATGGTTATATTAAGATTATATAAGTGCCTATTATGTGGTCACCGTAAGATTTTCCTGCCTCTAAACGTGATGACTTTTAATTGGCTTACTGTCTACCAGTGGCGAAGGCTCCATACAACTCGATTCCTACTGGCTTTCCTTTTGAAATATGGCAAATATTAGTCTATTATTTTATATATGAATATATAAATAGTAATCTATTATTTTCAATTAAACAAATAATTATTTACGAAGTTACAAGATTTCGAAGTCAGCCACAGGACCACAGTTACTGGAATTCACGCATCACACTTGAGCAAGGTAAGCATTTTTTGGTCCGGCTTCCCTTTTATGAAAATTCACCCTTCGCCACTGCTGTCTACTATACTATATATTTTCTGTATTTAATAGCTGTTAGTCCTCCATACTTCTTAAATAAATAATAAAAATTATACCATCTTTATTTATATCCGTTTATAAAATTACGATATAATAATATGCTCAGCTCATACTTATAATTTTCTAGTTACCGACCGCGATTTCGCTCGCCAAATATGTCCTTCTCCAAGGTGTAATCTATCTCTGTACCAAATTTCACCAAAATCAGTTGGTTGGTTCAGACGTGAAAGTGACAGCCACCCAGTTTTTTTCGCATTATAAAGTTAGTAGGGATTTTAATTAGGGTAGTTTCGTAGCCAATAGCACTGTGTCGTAGCGGCATTGTAGTGCTACGCCGCCGTAGCAGTCGTAGCGCGTAGCCCACTTGACCCTGAGCGGCGAGTCAGATGTCAATAGATTTACGATTACTAACAAAGGTTCGGAAAAAGGGTAGTTTCCTAAAATATTTTATTTACCGTAATCTTATAACAATAGGGTAGTTTCCTGTGTTACAAAATAATTATTTTATTTGGTCCGTCACGTAGTTTAACAAAAAACATTGGACACGTATTTTTTATTTTTTCACGTAATTGAAAAATTAAGACGATACAGTGAGTTGAAATTTCACGTGACGTCACACCTCGGTATAATTCTTAGCAAGGTGTGATGTCAGCAGCCCCCACTCCTGTACTTTGAAGCTTTCCATCTTTGTGAATTTTTCTTGACTTGAGTCATTTATTTCAAAACAATATACATTGTGTAGAAATTGTGTAAAACAAAACAGTACCATTAAATAAAATATATCAAACGAAGAGAGATCAAAAAAAAAATCATGTCAAATATAATAAAATAACAAATTGAAAACGATAATAATCCTCATTCAATTTAAAATAATAAATAATACAATAGTCGAAAAAAAATGAAAATCAAATTAACAAAGATTATAAATATAGAAAATAAAATTGTATGGAAAGGAGTGTCAGACTTCTACTGACTAAAAACTCACGCTGTTCCTGCAGCTGCCCTTAAGATCCGGGGCCGCGGTATCTCGTTAGAACATTCCCGCAACCCCGGAACCTAATGCACCTACCAATGTAGTGTATGTCGTAGGTAGTTTATTTTAATTGAAATTAAATGAAATATATATTTTGTAAATTGGTTATAAATAACACTTTTACACGTCAATGTTTTTTTGCGTGTTGAGTTTAGTTTAGCTAGATGAGGCCGGTATTTCCTAACTGACTACTCTGAGAAGAAACACCGAAACAAACTCAGAGGTTATAGTCTCTTTAAAGTCCATACAATTTGTATTTGTATATGAGAAGCATGTAGGTTCATGTCTGTGGTGTTCTTTTGAGGAAATAACCACGCAAATTTGAGCGGACCTGTCCAACAATTTGACGAACAATACCAAAGTAAGGACATTTTTATTATTGTTGTGTATGTATTATGTGTGTATTATGGTGTGTCTATGTATATGGTTGTATATGTGTGTATTATGGTGGTTGGTGTTACTTTTATAGATTGAAGGTACATTACTGTTGCTTTTCTAAAAAATATTTTCTACTTGTAATGTTATCTCTTCATCATCATTGGTTGCACTCAACCAATGATGATGAAGAGATAATGCATAAAATTGACCTTTAAAACCTTACATTATGCTGAGCTGAGGCCCTTTTGGCACAATAATGTTTATTATTATTATACCATTTATTTAATATATGTACACATAAATTACATTTTTTAATATTAATATAAAAAATAAAAACATTTAAAAATATAAAAAATAGTAGCCCACCGGTATCGGGAACAGGGTCCAAGCTACCGGTGGTCAGGGCTCCATAGAGAGGAACCTCCTCACAATACGCGCCGTTTCCAGGAGTACTGTTTTCTGGATCAAGCCCTTGATCCAGCTGCCCAACGGGAGCCTCCTTAGACGTTGGTCGAGGCTCTTGGCTATTATACCATTGGCTGTGACGACTATCGGCACAATGATTGCTGTCTCCACATCCCACATGTCGACAACCTCGCGTGTCAGGTCAAGATACTTATTTTTTTTATCTATCTCAGCTTTCACGAGGTTCTCGTCATGGGGGACTGCTATATCAACAATCACTGTGCGACTCTCTAATCGGTCTATCACCACTATGGCAGGCTTATTGGCAACAATAGTCCAGTCAGTGATGATAGACCGATCCCAGTACAGTGTATTATTGCCATTATCGAGAACTGGGTCGGACACATACCTATAGTATGGTACTTCTGATTCCACAAGATTGAATTTAAGAGCAAGTTGCTGGTGAATAATCCTGGTTACGAGGTTGTGTCTATGCAAATATTCTCCGTTAGCCAGACGAGAACAACCGGAGATAATGTGACGAATGGATTCTCCCGGTTTGTGACATGCCCGACATATTATTGTTGTTGTTAAATGTGTTTTTATTTGTTTTTATGCCAATACACGCAATTTTCTCTCTTTCTATACCCAGTTTACCCTCGTCTCAAATTACATGAGACTATTGCTATCAATCTAACTCTTACCTATCGGTAAAGAGGATTTGGTAGTGCTTTGAAAGATAATAGTTATTTTATGTAATTATCTGCTATTTTGTGTACCTAATTAACGTTGTGAGCAGTGTACTTGTTACACGTAATTACTTAAGTTACTTTGTTAAGTTTTAAATACTCTGTTGTTTGGTATCCGTTTTGAAATAAAATAAAATATAAGATATATTCGACAAGCAAAACAAAATCTTTGATATTGAATTAAAAAAAAAACTTGTAATATGCTCGTGCGTATCTTACAATCAAAGTGGCCATCTAACTTAAAAGTTGCTATTTTAGCAGATGAAGATTTTTGAGCCAGAAAATCTTCAAGTAATCCATGTAACCCGTAATCAATGTATTGGCTCTCCCTTTATTGGTCAAAATTAACCTCCAATTACTATGGGCATTTAGTAGGGTTTAAGATCCACACCAAAATCAGAAGCTTAGATTATAATTAAGTCTCTTTAATTCTAAGAGATGCAATTATTAAATTACACGAAATACCTCTGCCCGCATCGCCTACTCTGTGTAGCGCCACACAAAGTGCGACTGGCAAGCGTCGAGCAAACATCCGCGTGACTAACCTAATGAGAGCGACGGAGACGCACATAGCGATCTCCAGCGCGAGTGAGAGAGACCACTATAGGTGGCGGGCGAAAGCGCAATACCTACAATACAAAGTGTAAGCAGGACAGCACGATAGGTCGATCGTGAGTTATAAAGAGAAGGGTATAGGTGCTCAGTGTTGCTTGGTTAGTGAATAATTTAGTCGCGACCGCCCTTTCGCGACGCGCTAAAGCCTTCGCACACATCGATTTTGAAACAAGTTTGTGTATTTATGTATGTATAATGCTGTCATATGCTGTATATAACCGAACCACACAATACATAGCGGTACGTATACTATGTCGGCGCCTTGTACAGCAAATATGGATGTCGGATGGAGTTTTCACTTAGAATTGTAGAAAAGAAAAGGTTCGTCATTGCGATGAGCAGATTTCTGTGTAAGTTTTTTTAAGTAGGCACCTACCTAGAGAGGTGTTTCTTTGAGTTACTGTGCTAAGAGATCTCCTTCGTCCCAAGATCTTATCTCTCTCACCTTTGAAGTTGTGTAGCTCATAAGTTAACATTGAAGTTCGCTGAGGCTGTGTTAGTCGCAATACTTAAAATTTACAACATTATTTTCTAAATAAAAAAAAAAACCGCCAAATGTGTGTCGGGCCATACGCAGTGTAGGTAGGGATGCAAGAATTTTTATAAATAGGTATCGTTATATATCGAAATAATTCGATATTGATATCGAAATACTAATTTATCGACATAGGTACTAGACCGATGTCTAGTAGGTCAATAAATTAGTACCGTAAAACGTGGCAACTTGACCATATTTCATAACAAAAAACGAATTATTTTTTTAACCATAAGACGCATAGAAACTAAAACTATTTGTTTATAATTATAATACATTTGGCTCACTTTACCGTAATCGTCAATCTATAAAAACACTTATTTTAACCTGTAGAAAAGAATAAACAACATGGGTAAACATGCCAAATTTTTGGCAACTTTACCTACGCACCGTATTCATCATGTATTGCATATCGATACCGGAAATTTCAATTGTCGTAAAGGACATTTTTCCGAAAATGAGTTATATATATATTTGGAATCAGCGTCGCAGGCTCTATCGAATGGTAGTTTAAAAAAAATCTATCTTTAAAAAAAAGCCCCTTACGACCTAGCTTTCCAACAACTCTAGCGCGATTTTTTTTACTATTTGGGATGTATCGTAAAAATATTTTTCAATAGGGAGCGTAAAGTAATTTTTTAATTATTTAAGAGGTCGTAATCCTCATTTTTGCATTAAACTGTTTATACGACATTATAAATAATAATTATTATAACAAATCAAAAGGTCGTAAACATGTTATTTGATAATCGAAAACTTTACGACCAAATATATGCTTTGTTTTAACTTACGTAATTAGGGCGTAAAGGACGTTTGTTTTATTTATTGTCCTTTACGACCCTAATTTTAAAAAGAAGTGTGCGACAGGTTGACTTGATTACATTATAAACGAATGTGAAGGATCTAGACCAGTCCTTCCGGGGTTGCGGGAATGTGCTAATGAGATATCGCGGCCCCGGAACTTAAGGGCACCTGAAGGAGCAGGGTGGGTTTTTAGTCAGTAGAATTCTGACACTCCCTTCCGCTCCACCCAGCGCGGGAGAAGTCATTCGATGATTTTCTCATCCAGAGGAAAAAAAAAAGACCAGTATGTCAAAAGTTTTTGATGAACACATTAGATATTACCCAAAAGTTTATTTTGTATACAGTAAAAAATGCACACGAAAATATGGCAAGCGTAGAAAAGAGAACATGCCATGCACAGAAGTATAGTGATGAAGATAAAGCATACGCAAAAGCTTTTATCGAAAGCCTTCCAGCCGTTCATTCCCATTATTGTCGTAAAAAGAGTTCATATCTGTATTTACGTCAGAAATTTAAAAATGCTACATTCGGGATTTATCTCAAACACTGCCAAAAGATTCTAAATTACACTTGAGTGAAAAAGTTCTAATATTTAACGATGATTACAATATTCGATTTCAAACACCAAAAAAAATGTGCCACATGTACAAAAGCTGAAAATACAGAATTATTAACAGAATAACAAAAAATTAAACCGACTCCCAAAAAACACTGCAAAGTGAAAAATAACTTTAATTTCGGTAGTCGGTGTCTTTAGTTTTGTTTTTTCGTTTTTGGCACCGACTTCCGAAATTAAAGTTATTTTTCACTTTGCAGTGTTTTTTGGGAGTCGGTTTAATTTTTTGTTAAAAAGTTTTTTTTTCACTCTTTTTAGTTGGATGATTTTTAATTTACCTAGTTACAAGAGCCTAAATGTCAACTACTTATAACCTTTTACAAAATATTGCTTTTCCCAATGCTGGGCCGTTAATTGTTGAGGAGTTCTCCTGGTACTTCACCATCAGCTCTACATCACCATATGCATTGTGACGAGCATAAAGTGCTTAACATCCATATTCAAGTAATCGAATCGCAATCCACTTAATACTTATTATTGAGTAGTTTCGGCGGCCATCTGCGGTCTTCATCATCAGTTCCACTTCCCCAAATGGTACTTTTTGAGAGCAACTGCACAAGTTACTATAAGAAATACCCAAAACGCCATAGGTGTGCCTATAATATTTGAAGAGTTCCCTCGATTTCTCCAGGATCCCATCATCAGATCCTGACTTTGGTGATAATGGTACCAATTTAAAAGTATACCCATTCGAACAAAAAAAGAGTTTTCCAAATCGGTTCAGCCGTCTTCGAGTACTCGACGATCATACATAAACAAAAAAAAAAAAAAATATACGCTTCGAATTGATAACCTCCTCTTTTTGTCGTCGGTTGAAAAGAAATCAAGGACATGTTCATCTCGAGGAAAAAAAGGCTAGCTACCAAAGATTTAAAATTTATCAGAAATTAACTTTCAACGTTACGCTCACAGTTAGCTTTGCCCTGCAAAAAGTGCTTAATAATCCTCATGGAGAGAGTATGTTGTTATATTACTCTATGCCAAACCAAAAAGGACACTGTTTTATATGGGTAGAAAGCAATGGAAAAAGGGGTAGCAATGAAATTGCTACTTGTATTTATACATTCCTACTAGAAATTGATAAACGTCCTGGTAAAAATATTTTACTTTATTGCGACTCTTGCCCGAGGCAGAACAAAAATAAAATAGTTCTCACAGCCCTACACTACTTTTTACAGAATTCCAAAAACGTTGAAGTAGTACAAATCAATTATTTACTACCTGCCCGTCGATTTAATGCATGCAATCATTGAACGCGAGGTTAGATGAATTATTGTTTGGAGTCCGAATCAATGGCCGACGTACATAGAATCTGCAAGGAAACGTCCTGAACCATTCAAAATTAATGTTTTGGAGTACTCCGATTTCTCAATTGATACAGCTTGGTGTCTGAAAAATTTACCAATATTTCTCAATGACAAATACAGCTAAAAGCAATGTGCATTGTCACATTCAAGAAAAAAAAAACGCTAAAAGTATGGAAGGAAAATATTCAATGAAAGAAAACGAAGACGAGATATATGAATATAAAGGAAGAGAAAGAAAAGGAAAAGGCAAAGGGAAAAAAACAAGAAACAAAACCAAGATCTAACAGGTGGCGTCAAAGTAAAAGATGATACTTCTAATATTGGTTTATCAACGCTTTATGACAAACCTAACCCTATACCGGTCGCCAAGTATAACGATTTAAAGCGTTTAT
Source organism: Tholera decimalis (assembly GCA_943138885.2). NCBI lineage: Eukaryota > Metazoa > Arthropoda > Insecta > Lepidoptera > Noctuidae > Tholera > Tholera decimalis. Next base: position 1,026,053 of record OW964577.2, read on the forward strand.
GTACTAACGGAACTATACCAAACCGATTTCATACGGAGTATTTAGATCTATCGTCCTTAGGGACTGTTAAAGACAGTCTTCCTGAAACTGACGAGGAAGACGATATCGACACAAATGATCTCTAAGATTTTACTGTTTAAGGCCCAGTTTTTTGATAACTCAACTAATGGTTAAATATTGGCTTGAGTCTATCGAGAAGCGGACCAAGAGAATCATTGGCAACGATGCACTGGTCGAGTCAAAGCTCCAGAGCCTTGAACATCGACGACGAGTTGCAAGTCTATCGGTTTTCTATCTGTTACATTTCGGGGGAGTGTGCGATGGAATTACACAGTCTAATTCCGCCAAGCCCGTTCCATCATCGGACTACGAGACAAACGGCGAAGCGCCATCGTTACATGGTGGACATCCCACCCATACGCACAAAACGTTTTGGGAATACCTTCATTGTGCGTACGGCTAAAGAGTGGAATTCCCTGCCGGAGTCTGTGTTTCCCGATAGCTATAACCTAGGAGTCTTTAAGTCAAGAGTGAATAGGTTACTTTTAGGTAAGCGTGCTCCATCTTCGACCACATCATCACTTACCATCAGGTGAGATGGTGGTCAAACGCGAACCTATTTGTAATAAAAAAAAAAAAATCCTAATTGTAGGCCTAAGTTTCATTACTATAATTTTAAAGACTGAAATTTCTTGTCATTTAATTAATACTTTAGAATGCCAATTGTTTGAGTTTTGAGCTCTGGTGGGCAAAATTTGTTATTATTTTGGTTATTTTAACTTTATTATTATGTTTAAATACGTTCTATTGTTTAAGTTGCATTAATAGTGAAAAAAATACTTGTTAGGTAGTAGATTAGTTTATTAGGTGATTATTCTAAAACTTGAGTTGTTTTTCAGCATCGCAACGATTACTGGCGATTTAAATTTAAAAAAGTTGCATAACATTTTGTATAAATTTTGAATTACTATTAGAATAACATTTGTGATACTTTTTTTTACAAATATTTAAATAATAAATAAAACATAATAAAAATACTTTTTTTCACTTGGTTTTATTTACTACCTATTGTAGAGGAATTTCTATTTAGAACTTTATGTTTTTTGTTCCTTTTACCCCCTTAGTCTCTGATTTAATTGACTTGTACTACCCATTGATGATCAAGATGAGTCCTTTACGACATATCTGACTTTATCATAACCAATTTTTCGTGGTTGTAAAGTACTTCAGTTACATTTTTTTGGGCTGTAAAGGACTCTCATTTTCGTCAATAATTAAGTTTGGTTTATTTTGATAATTTATATGGATAGAACACAAAAAAAATAGTTAGGGTTTCTTTTGACATCATAAATACCTAGTACTTTGTTTGAAAATTATTCAAGAAAAACACATTTTATTTTTGTTTTTTGGCTCTACTGAAAACTCATGTTTTGTCCTTTACGACAATTGAAATTTCCGGTATCGATATTAAAGAGTAGTTGAGATAAAGATGGCCTAAATTACGATTACTAGTTTTAAAAGTGAAAAGAATATGTGGAAATCAATAACGATAACGGCAGCACAGACAGTAGGTAAAGTTGCCATGGGGTTCATTGTAATCTACATACAAATAATTTGTAACGCTCAGGGTTGTCAAAAAACAAAGTGTTTTTATAAAATACAGTAATACCCCGCTTTACGCGAGGGATACGTTCCGGAAAAAATTGCGTTAACTGAAATTCGCGTATATCGAGGTTTATGATTAAACATAGTCAAAATTTAATACAAAACAAAATATGAATCATTTTAATCAATCACTTTAATTCTAAGAGCACTTTATGCAATACATAATATTAATTATGTTTTACGGAAAAATACATCTATTGTCTTTTGGGTAGCGTTTTTTTACGCTCTTGTAAAATATGTTCATAACACCCAACACTGTTTTTAATTGTTTGACACACGGTCAAGACACGTTCATCATTATTGTCTATACTCTGCAATATGTCCAAACCTGAATAAATTTTTGAAAGAGTATTTTGTGTTCCCCCTGAAGATAAAACTTTCTCTTCTACTTGTTCTTCCACATCATAGATAGGATTATTCTGTAACTCGATCAGATCTTCATTGCTGAGAGGATCGTCGTGCGTTGCTACAAGTTCTACGAGATATTCTACCGCGACATCTTCAAGTTCAGACCCCTTAATCATTACAACAATGTCTTCAAGCACTTGTTTCTGCATCTGGACAATTGTTCTAGGTGATTCCACTATATCTGGCCAAAGATTACGCCACACCCCGTTCATACAACTCTTTCTAACTTCCTTCCAAGCCTCTTCTATGTTGTGAATAGCTTTCATAATGTTGTATGACTTCCACCAGTCTCGCATATACTGTCTTCCTTCCCTATCAGTTTCATGAATTAGTTGGCTAAAAGTGCGGCGACGGTAATAAGCTTTAAAGTTTGCTATTGCTCCCTGGTCCATAGGTTGTAATATTGTCGTAGTGTTTGGTGGAAGGAACTTCACGTACACTTTTAAGTATCTGGGCATATCAAGTGAGGTTAGATGTCCTGGGGCATTGTCTAAGAGTAATATAACTTTATGTTCAAGTCCATTTCTGTCACAGTAGGATTTGACTGAGTTTTCTGCGGTTTCGTTTTATGGGGGCCATTTTGGCTCTGAAACAAAAGGTATTAAATAAAACTAAATCTCACATGCGCGCAAACCCAATATAACTTATCATCCAGGATATTCACTATTATGCTGTGAAATTTAGGTATTCGAAAATGGTTACATACACACAAACAAGATATAAACACTCATGCTTGATTTAGTGCCAACCCTAGCTAAAGTTAAGTTGTAGTAGTAAAGTTGCCACAAAGCAGTCAGTGGTAACTTTACCTAACCTCAACCAACATTACCAAAGCATTTTTGTTCAATAAATTAAAGAAAATGCAATTGCTGACATTACAGCAGTAATCCCAACCGTAATATACATACAATATCAAAATTTCACTTACCTGTGATAAATAGTTAGGGCTCTGTGAGCACAATTTAGCAACAATTTACTCCTAGCACGTTTTCACACAGTACACTATGACAGTCATTACTGACATAACAGCAGTTCTGCCTCTACGCAAAATATGTTAAATGAAGCCTTTTAATGTCTAAAAAATACTACTATTACAAAATAAATTTCTAGTAGGCAGATTTTTGAAATAAATGAGTTTATACCGAATACCTATAGTATGGTAATGTTACCGAGGGTTCGGTAAAGTTGCCACGTTTTACGGTATTTCTTAGCTCTTTTAGAAATCCAAAGTAGGTTTATCAAACGTTTGGGACTTCTTGAATGTACTACATAAAACTGTCAATAAATGATTATGATTATGGTTTATCAATTATTGGTTATTGTTACTTTTTGCCTGAACCAGGAATCGAACGCGAGACCTCGTGGTCAGCTGTCGCGCCTGCGAGCACTAGACCAACGAGGCATTTTTCAATCTTTATTATTAACTAGCTTTTGCCCGCGACTTCGTCCGCGTGGAATAGTTACTTTGGGCTAACGTTAAATTTAACCCCGATTTTGAAGCATTCTTCCTTGGCGCTCCGCTCCTATTGGCCTTAGCGTAATGATACAATATAGCTGTGCCCGCGACTCCGTCAGCGTAAGTTAATGTATTGGTAATATTGTTTAGATCACGTTCACATGAGGCTTAAGTACCTAGAGAACGCTTCGACCGCGAGACGCGTCGAGCGCGGCGACCGATTCTCAAAAATAATCCTTATAGCATGATTTAGTATTCACGCGCGATGGCTTATTATTATAAGCGTATTTCATGTATAACTTTGGTGTTTCTATACCGATTTATATGATTCTTTTTACGGTTTCGTAGCCGAATGGCAAAAAACGGAATCTTTATAGTTTCGACGTCTGTCCGTCTGTCTGTCTGTCTGTCTGTCCGTCCGTCCGTCCGTCTGTCACAGCAATTTTATTCCGAAACTATTAGGACTATACATGTGAAACTTGATAGGTAGATGTATTCTGTGAACCGCTTTCCGATTTTGAGAAAAAAATTAAAAAATATTTAAAATAAAGGGGGGCTCCCCATACTAAACAACCCAACTAAACCTGAAAATATTTTTTTCCATGAAATCGATGCATGTGTAGTATCTATAAACAGTTCTTTAAAAACGACATCGGGGTTTCTAAAACCACTTTTCCATAAAGTCAATCGTTTAAAAGATATAAGCTTCCAAAGTGGTAAAATGTGTGTGTGGCGGACACAACCTCTAACTTCTATAATAATGGAGTGAAAAATCTAAAAAAAATATATGTCTATAGATCTTAATATAAACTTTCAACTCAGTCAGAAATCAGTTCAGCAGTTTTTGAGATACAGCATATTTTCTAAAACCGCAAATATAACTTTGTAATTCATACAAACACTATGAAAAACAAATTTATTCGGCGCAGTTGTAAAAAATGTAAAAAAGCCAGTTTTAAGAAATTTGTAAGGTTTTTTTTTTCAAAATAAATTTATTTGGCGCAGTTGTAAAAAATGTAAATAAGCTAGTTTTAAGAAATTTGTAAGGTTTTTTTTTTCGTCAAATAAATTTGCATATTATATTATAGTTACTAAGGAACCCTTCATGGGCGAGTCTGACTCGCACTTGGCCAATTTTTTTATGGAATAGTTAATAATGTTAACTTTTTCAATTAGGGGTGACTGAGAGTGTTATAAACGTAAGAGTAGACAAATATTATAATCAGAAAGCTTCGAACTGCTAAGCTATCGGGAGTTACACGTGTTACTGTGAGTCAACCATAAAAGTTAGACATATGCTGTCGTGGGATATTTTTTATATAATTTTAAGGAGAACATTTCCGTCATGAAATGATTTGTGTAGCTTTAACCATTAAGGTTGCACACGCGACGGAAGCTTAAAAAATGGAGTAACTTCTCCCGTTTTCCCAACATTTCCCTTCACTGCTCTGCTCCTATTGATTGTAGCGTGATGAAAAGTATACTATAACCCGCTCAGGAGTATGAAAAATAATTGTACCAAGTTTCGTTAAAATCCGTCGAGTAGTTTTTGTTTCTATAACGGTTATACAGACAGACAGACAGACAGACAGACAGACAGACAGACAAAAATTTAACTGATTGCATTTTTGGCATGAGTATCGATCCTTAATCACCCCCTGATAGTTATTTTGGAAATATATTTCATGTACAGAATTGACCTCTCTACAGATTTATTATAAGTATAGATATAGATAGATAATAATGTCTAAAATGTTTACTATGATGAAAACTCACTCAAAGTTGTAAGTATGCTTGTTGTTTGTCTAGAATCTAGATCTTCTGGGCGACCAAAGGATTGCTGTTACGGATCTCGAATACTTACAAATTTTCAGGTTTTGTATACGTACATACTAAAAATAAGGTTCTATACAAGTTACTTATGATGAGACTACTACCTTAAAAAACTACCTTTTAAAGCTTCATTAATTTTGAAGTAAGTGGATCTTACTTGCTACTCTTGAATGTTTTGTCAATTTGATCCCATAAATACGCAGACAGAGGAGTAAGTATTAAAAGAGCATGGTTAACGCTTATATGGAATGCAGAAATATAATATTTTTGTACATTAAATTAAATAAATGTTTATTTATAGCAAAAAAAAAAATTTTCACGCTTTTTAGTGGGTCGATTTGTAATTTATCTAGTTACAAAAGCCGAAATGTCAACTACCTACTTATCACCTTTTACAAAATATTGCTTTTCCCGGTGCAGAGCCGTTAATTTTTGAGGAGTTCTCTTGGTACATCACCTTCAGCTCTACTTCACCATATGCATTGTGACGAGCATAAGTGCTTAACATCCATATTCAAGTAATCGAATCGCAATCCACTCAATACTTATTATTGGTATTTTCGGCGGCCATCTGTGGTTTTCATCATCTGTTCCACTTCCTCAAATGGTACTTTTTGAGAGCAACTGCACAAGTTACTATAATAAATACCCAAAACGTCATAGGTGTGCCTATAATATTTGAAGAGTTCCCTCGATTTCTCCAGGATCCCATCATCAGATCCTGACGTTTATGAAAATGGGACCAATTTCAAAGTATACCCTTTCAATCAAAAAAAGAATTTTCCAAATCGGTTCAGCCGTTTTCGAGTAATCGATGATCATACATTAAAAAATATATATATGCGTCGAATTGATAACCTCCTCTTTTGTCGTCGGTTGAAAAAGTGTTGTTACAACTTTTCGTCTTAATTTTTTCCGTCGAGCCCCCTTTCGCAACGCGCGATAAGGAACTTCGTTCCAATAATCTTATAAACTATGTTAGTAAACAGTAAAACAATAATAAAAGGAATAAACACAAGTATAGGTATTCGTAATACACCATAGACGCGAGAGTGTAGGTACCTACCGTCTATGGCGTTCGGACCAGCAGCGACATAGCGTGAGACAACATGCGTGAGTCGTACTTGTATTAATGTATCCGAAATAATTTATATTTTGGTCGAATTTCATACTATAGGCGATCATTAGCATTTTTGAAATGATTAACTTAAAACATCTTTTGATAAGTTATCTTGTTGATTCAAGAAGTTTTCAGTTGAACCGTTTACGACCAAGGGATACTGCACAATACCTCTATTGCCCCAGAGACCTGCTGTCCGGGGTTCGAGTCCCAGCCTCCCAAACCGATTACTGCGCGTCAATATTGACTCCGCGGCTGTTGACACGCGGCTGGGGTGCTGCCTACCCCCGGGCGGATTGATACTCCGTAATTATATGAGTTTTATTTGATGGCAATAACTTTAAACATTGAAGAAGAATCTTTCGTAGAATTTGGCGCAAGCTAACACGGTTATGCAAGCACATCATACTTTCTTTATGCGTACGGCTAAGGAGTGGAATTCCATGCAGGAGTCTGTGTTTCTCAATAGCTACAACGTGTAATAGAATAAACGCAATTCCTGAAACGAGATCATCGCTTACCGTCAGTTGAGATGGTGGCCAAGGGCGAGCCTATAGGTACAACGTGTAACAGAATGGATTTCCGTCATAAAAAATTGGTGTTAAATTTTGACGGAAAAATCTTTCATTTAACTTAAAATGGAAACAGTATCATGACAAATTAATGCAATGCTTAATTCAAGGAAATGCGCTCGTGTGCATGTCGGCCGCTAACATTGCATGTATGTATGCGTCTGCGTAAGGATATTGTATGACGCAAATATGTTTTGCGTTTAGAAAGGATAACTGTTTTATAAAAAATGTCTAGGTTTGGTTTCAATTTATTTAGTTACGGATGTTGTTTTAGACTTATAATTTAATATTCTAATTGGGGTGTCTGAGGTATTGCGCTTAATCTGTTACACCTTGTATAAACTGGGGGCCTTTAAATCAAGAATGAATAGGTTACTTTTAGGTAAGCGTGCTTCATCTTCGACCACATCATCACTTACCATCAGGTGATGATCAAACGCGAGCCTATTATCAACAATTTAAAAAAATTAACACAGTGATCTAATAGACAATTAAACATCCACACAAACGGCCTGTCTGAATTTATACGTAAGTCACAATTATAGCATGTAGAAGCACATAGCAATAAGTACATTTAGTCTAAGCTACTAACACTCATAATTACACTGTATAGGTATCTCTCTTGGTTACCTGTTAAACACGAAGTATGCGGTGTTTACGTTTATTTAGGTGTGCACTTGTGCAGTATTGTTAGTTGTTATCTTACCAAATACTATACCAAAAATTAAATAAGAATTAGGTACATTAGAACTTGATTAGATAGATAAGTAGAATAATTATACTCTATTGTACCTACTGTAACCTACAAGGTTCCCATATAACTTAACCAGTATAGATTGTATGGAATTCAAAAGAGACGGATCCCTGAGTTTGTTTCGGTGATTCTTCTCAGGGTAGTCAGTTAGGAAACACAGGCCTCATCTAGTTAATACCTATTTACGAATAAAATAACGTGTAAAAGTGTTATTTTATAACCAATTTGCAAAATAAAGATCATTTATCATTCGTACACCAAAATTAAAAACACCTACAATATTGCTTAAGCTATGGTTACAATAGCGGTGTTATCGCTGAGAGCGATATCTTTCAGACAACCTTTGAAATTTTTGGATTAGGTTTGCTATAAGTAGTTTTAATTGAGGGCAATAACTTAAAACTTTTAAGAAGTAGGTACATTAGAACCTTGATAGGTTTGCGATAAGTCGTTACTTAAATTAAAGCTATAGCTTATTTTATTCCTTAGCAGGGCAAAGCGAAGTCACGGCACCGAGTAGGAATAGTTATACCTAGAACATCACAGACCGATACGTTTTATTTTATCAGTTTGTCGGCGTAATTATTCTGTATATTGTAACGATACCTTCTACTTCTCCAATAAAAGAGGGTAAAATAGATGTACCATTAAATTTAATATATTAATAATATACAGTATTTTATAAAAAACCTGCCTATCTACCTAGCTATCCTAAAAAAACGGCCTACCTACCTAACTGACACACTCAGGAGAGAAGAGGAGGAGGTTTAGAGTATATTACTTGCGGGACGGCTTGGCAGACCACTCCAGGATCGCCTTCTACTCCACGATGTCTTCGTCGTACAGCAGCTTGAGCAAGGCGGTCTGGCAGTAGGCTCCCAACAAGGCGTCTGGGCAGCAGGCTCTCAGCAAGGCGTCAGGGCAGCAGGCTCCCAGCAAGGCGTCAGGGCAGCAGGCTCCCAACAAGGCGTCAAGGCAGCAGGCTCCCAACAAGGAGTCAGGGCAGCGGGTACTGCACTTCCTCTTCCATCACTCTTCGTCAAAACTCGTCGAGAACTAAACTCTTCAAAAACTGGTCAAAGACTGAACCGCCGGAGATGGCCCCCAGCGCCTTTTATACCCAGCTCAGCGTTCAAAATCCATTCCATTCTCATTCTGTACCAGAATTCAAATTGTAGAGTCCAAAATAGTCCATCTTGCCAGTTATTTGATCAGCCAGTTATATTCGAGCATAATTTATTAAACCTCTTCGATAAAATCTGAGAGTGTGTTTTAGAAATTTATAATTATAATTTAAAATGCCGTTAATCAGTAGACAACCACAATATAATATACAATATTAAGCTAGTCCTATCGATAAAAGTGAATAACAATTATATAATAAAAGTATGAACAACCTTTTTAGTCTATTAGCCATTCAGTGACTACAAAGAAGAAGAAATTACAGTTTGTCAGCCTTGACGTAAAAAATGTCATGACAAGAAAATATTTGTTTTGATGGATGAATTATGGATTATGATTACAAAGAAAACGTAAGTTATTTGGTATTTGTAATAACAAATACTATATTTCCCCATCGACCCCGAGAAAATTTTTGGTCTAGAACAAAAATTTTGTAAGGTTAAAGTTTATCCACATTCATATAACTTACATGCCTCATTCAATCACACCAACATCTCACGAAGTTAGGTCAGGTAGGATTCACATTCAATGATCACTACTCGACCTGATTAGTACATGACAGTAGGCTTGTTTTCGGAGTCTGTCAGTCCGCACGCGTCGAAAACCCATCAAATAAAAAACAAGATTTAGCAAAGGCTTATTTTTACGAAGTTGCTAGCCGCTTCGATCAACTTTAGAGTCGATAACATAAAAAACAAGGTTTAGCAAAGGCTTATTTTTACGAAGTTGCTAGCCGCTTCGATCAACTTTAGAGTCGATAAATAGTAATAAACTAACTTGGAGAGTTAGAAAGGGAGAAGGTTTGGTAATATGTACCTAAACGCACTTCTAAGTGATATCTGATTAGTTCAGATAGAAGAGAAAAAATAAAAATTAAGAGAAGCCTCTTAAAGTTTAAGAACAAAGTTAAAGAAAGAAATAAAATAAACTATTGAGTTTCAATAAGCCGAAAAGAACTCGATAGTTAAAAGAAGAGAAGAAGATAGAGATGAGTCATGAATATAGTACGAAAGATGAATATATTTACATAATTATATACTTAAATCGTTGTTTAGTTTTTGACGATGAGTGGAGTATAATTCTATCCATGACTGAAAATTAATATTATAGATAGCAAAAGAAGGTAAAGAGGGAGAGGGCAGGTAAATGAGAGGGTTAAAGAGTGCTAAAAAAAACTCAAGAGGATAAATTAAATATAAGAAAGAGGTTGAGTAAGAGTAAGATCACAAAAAAATAAAAAAAAGTGTTATAAGAGGTTAAAGAGGGAATAAACTAGTGGTAAAAGAGGTGATAAACTAGTGTTCGTGTGAAGAGGAAGTCTAGTATAGTGTTAGTGTAAAGAGTGAGTCTCCTATCCTAGAACTTAATATTAAAAAAGAGTCTAAGCCAAAAAGTGAGTCCAAAGAAAAAAGTTACTAGTAATAGTTTCTTTGGAATTTTGAAAAAAAATTAAACCGACTAGCTATGATTTTACGTTGGGCGCCAAACTGTAACGATACCTTCTACTTCTCCAATAAAAGAGGGTAAAATAGATGTACCATTAAATTTAATATATTAATAATATACAGTATTTTATAAAAAACCTGCCTATCTACCTAGCTATCCTAAAAAAACGGCCTACCTACCTAACTGACACACTCAGGAGAGAAGAGGAGGAGGTTTAGAGTATATTACTTGCGGGACGGCTTGGCAGACCACTCCAGGATCGCCTTCTACTCCACGATGTCTTCGTCGTACAGCAGCTTGAGCAAGGCGGTCTGGCAGTAGGCTCCCAACAAGGCGTCAGGGCAGCAGGCTCTCAGCAAGGCGTCAGGGCAGCAGGCTCCCAGCAAGGCGTCAGGGCAGCAGGCTCCCAACAAGGCGTCAAGGCAGCAGGCTCCCAACAAGGAGTCAGGGCAGCGGGTACTGCACTTCCTCTTCCATCACTCTTCGTCAAAACTCGTCGAGAACTAAACTCTTCAAAAACTGGTCAAAGACTGAACCGCCGGAGATGGCCCCCAGCGCCTTTTATACCCAGCTCAGCGTTCAAAATCCATTCCATTCTCATTCTGTACCAGAATTCAAATTGTAGAGTCCAAAATAGTCCATCTTGCCAGTTATTTGATCAGCCAGTTATATTCGAGCATAATTTATTAAACCTCTTCGATAAAATCTGAGAGTGTGTTTTAGAAATTTATAATTATAATTTAAAATGCCGTTAATCAGTAGACAACCACAATATAATATACAATATTAAGCTAGTCCTATCGATAAAAGTGAATAACAATTATATAATAAAAGTATGAACAACCTTTTTAGTCTATTAGCCATTCAGTGACTACAAAGAAGAAGAAATTACAGTTTGTCAGCCTTGACGTAAAAAATGTCATGACAAGAAAATATTTGTTTTGATGGATGAATTATGGATTATGATTACAAAGAAAACGTAAGTTATTTGGTATTTGTAATAACAAATACTATAATATCCGTGCCAAATTTCAGCGTTTTAGTACCAATAATTTCTAAGCTAAGCTGCGGACAGATGGACGGACATGGCAAAACTATAACATCCGTATTTAAACACAAGTAAAAGTGATTACTTCAGTAAAAGTAATCACTCAAGCAACGATTTTTATTCTATAGTTTAGTAATTGCTTAAAATGAGAACTGTCAAAAGTTAGAATTCTTAGCCAAGTAATAGTCACCATTTTCTTTACTTAAGAATTGAGAACTCTACTACTTTGCAGATTTAATTAGCAATGGAAAGCATTGAAGCGACTTTTGGTGTTATAGATGGTATCGATAAAGATATACTAGAAATCGCAAAGTTTACTTTCGTGATGTGGATCCGTTTCATGATTTTATAGAAGATAGTTTTAAAAAGAAGTTTAGATTTTCCAAAAGTATTGTGATTAATGTTATTTTACCAAGAATTGCGGACAATTTTTGAATTATATTTGGGAACAAATCTTTTTCCAGACTCGAGAATGGTTTTTTCCTGTCTACTTCAGACATATTATAATTTTGAAAGAAACGAATAGAATTTGTAACAGATCTTGAACTCGCCGGAAATTCAAAGAAAATTTCAAATAACAGGTAGGTATAGGTTAGGAAAGAAAAATTCACATAACAGTAACTAATTCAAGTGTAAAAAGAGACATTCCATTTTTGTTGGGTTATGTCGTGTCAAACGTTTTGTTTCTCCCACCAATCACTTATTTACTTTGGAAATAATTCATTAACATTAGTTTTTTAAATAAAGTTTTATCACATTTATAAAGTAAAATAAAATTTAAGTAATATTATAGATGTTAAAGCAAAATAATCTACATCTTACATATGCCTTCTAATGAAACAAAATGCAGTAACTGAGTGTTACCAGAAGGAAACAACTATCAAGCGTAGATTCTTACTTAAGTATTTACTCAAGTAAGTAACCTACATTACTCCACTCTACAATAAGATTTTGTAATGAAGAATTCTATCCTCTTCACTAAGAAATTACTTAGCACTCTTAGCAGCAAGTAATTGCTTGTCTATAAATACCAGTGTAAGTGTTCCTTGTCTACTACGGAACCCTAAAATGAGACAATAACAAAATAAACAAACGTAACGTGCAAAATGATGAATGTGATGCAACGAACAAGCAACTTCCAAAGACACTACGTCAACCATATCAGGACTAACCAAATAAGACCATATAGTTTGGTTAAAACGCAATAATAACCATTTAAGCTCGCCCCCAATCAATCATGTTCTCAGGTACTTACTTTCACAAAAGCGTCATAACATGCTCGTTCCAATCACAACTCATCACTCCATCCGGTCTATAATGTCCATATTAAACGAGTTTCCCTCGTAATTAGTTGATCCGTGTCGTGGGCGCACCGGACGCGTGCCGGACACGTGCCGGACGCTCCCGGACGGCAGCATGGCGGGTGAGAGGTAGATGTTTATCTTTATTGACTTCGTTTTAGTTTGTTTGTGAAAATGAATAAGGTAATAAGGTTCTTATTGAAATGTAGACTTGAATGTTAAGTTTAAAGAGTTGCCTAACCATCGCATAAAACCTCGAAGCAAGGCACAACATTGCCGAAGTGTAGCTCTCCACGTCTGCATTAATACATTTTTAAAGACTTCTAGTAACGTGGGTAGAAGTCTATTTTTATTAATTACTAGCAACCTTGTTAACCCCTCTAATTAAGCTAAATACTTATATATTATATATTTATATTATATAATTATATACAGCAATATAAAGTAGGTATGACGATCTCTAACATCTCTAGTAAATAGTGAACACGAACTATTTAAATACTGTGTTGTGATGAGTGTGTACAAGGTCCAATTCTCCATCCTCATTGAAGTTAATAGGCCTGAACTGCTAACGGAAAAAACTAGACTGAATTACCCTAATAAATATAGTTTTTAAAAACAAACATAGCGTACCAAAACTCAAAAATATATTGGGACTAGGATTTCGGCGTATGCAATTCCTTACTATATCTATTAACAAACTCTCAGAGGGATTGCAAACGAATGCCAAGAGTTGTAAGTATAGATACAAACGTTTTTCAACTTCAAAAAAGGTTCTCAGTTCGTTTTAAACATTTTTTATTTATTCCCGATTATTCGACATCGGCTGGACCGATTTGGAAAATTCTTTTTCTTTTTGGGAGGGTATATTTTCTAGTTCTCCCCATTGTCATAAAGTCAGGATCTGATAATGGAAACCTTAAGAAATTGAGGGAACTCTTCAAATATAATAGGCACACCTATAGAGATTTGGGTATTTTTCATAGTAACTTGTGCAGTTGCTCTCGATTAGCACAATTTGATGAAGACGAACGGATGATGAAGACCACAGATGGCTACTGGAACTACTCAATAATAAGTATTGGTTGCGATTCGATTACTTGGATATGGTTGTTAAGCACTTTATGCTCGTCACAATGCATATGGTGATGTGGAGCTGATGGTGAAGTACCAGAAGAACTCCGCGAAAAGAAATATTTTGCAAAAGGTGATAAGAAGGTGTCATTTAAGCTTTTGTATAACAAGACAAAGCCTCCTCTTACGAAGGTCTCCCGAAGAGGAGGTCGATCTAGATTTCTGTTCCTATGTCTTGTCAACACTTTCGCGGACGCTACCACTTGAGTCTGTGTTCTAGAATGACACAGTAAATGTCCATACAAAGTTATATGACGTATTAGTACGTAGAGTCCCATGATATTATATGTTTTAAAGACATCATGACAGAATCGTTTTATCACGTCATCGTTTGCATACGTTTTGTCATCACAAGTAAAATTAACGAGTCCTGTATGGACACAACGTATAATAACGTCCAACGTGTATATACGTTCTGGCACGTCATATTATGTTGATGACAAGCAGTTGCATCCCAACGTTATTATGCGTTCAATGTGAAATAACGTTGACCTGGCCACCAAGCAAGCACAATCCAAAAAACTTCAACATCTCATTTCTGCCTGTCAATTTAAATGACTATGATCGACTGTGCCTAGTTTTTGGCCGATTAGTTTAACATATACTTGTCCCGTATGCATTTGTGCACTCAATGAGATAATCTAGAATGAGAGGTGCAAATTGGCGGTAATATACGTCAAATACGGTTATAGTAAACTTCACCCCCACAGGATTAGCGTCAAAAGTGAACTCTGGTATGGGTGCTGTAATCTTCTGTAGTTGTCTTAGTGGGATATGACGAACCCCCAGGTCTATCTTGCAATGCGTTGGGTGGTTGGTCGGTAGAACACCTATGCTCTTCTTGGACTATCTCGTCTTGACGATTTTCAGGAAATTTAACACCAATTACACATGTCGCTATGTGTAACTGGTGTTAAATTTCCTAAATCCAATGTCTCATTCAGATACGCGTCGAATAAAGGTGATGGTAGTTCACCAAGGTTCGCCAAGACATTAAAAATTAGTGATAACTTTAACAAATTTTTATTTACAGTAGGTACAGTCGTAATTAGAGATTTAAACAACTTTAAACGTTTGATTAGGAGAAAAATTTCTTTTGAGGAATTCGAGTCATTAACCTCCTCCTAAGGACGTGATCCTCCTGATCACAGTGTTTCGTGTACGATGACTCCCAGCCGATTGTATATCGTCTTCATCGCTATTAGATTCAGAACTAACAATAGTTTCGGGTTTCTGAGTCGAAGTGCCAACAGAATTTGATTGAAACCTAGTAGTGGGTTTTCTCGATTTCTGTCGGTATTAAAAGGACTAGAATTTTCACTACTTGATGTATTTCCTTGTTGGTCTAAATGTTTATCCGAACCAAAGTCTCCATCATCATCCAGGTAAGGATCCGCCTCGGTTTAGTTGCCAGGATCATCAAAAATCCTCATCAGTTTTGTTTTGCCCTTATCCATCTAAAACAAATAAAAATCTCATTAGATGTCAATTTTATACAATCAACTTATTCATTCACATTATAATAATATAGTTTCCAGCAAATTAACAATAAAATGATAACATTAACTAAATACTTACGATGTTTTATCTTGGCAAAAATTACGATACGCCAACGAAATCGTCACGGGAACGCGAGCGCACCGCACAGTGACACAGCGCACTGAATGTAGGAGCGAGGAAGGCGCGAGGGACGTATTAACACGTTGTGCGGGTATGCGTACCGTTGCTGCACACTATCAACGGCTCTTATTTGAAATGGTGTAAAACTTACTGTGCGTGACAGTAAAGTGTCGGGTATTTCACATGTTGTGACACAAGGTACATCCAATAGGATTTTAACTTGAAAGTTCCTCGGAAATGAACGTTCTTTCGTAAATAATATTTTTCATTTGAACGTCATCATACGTTGTGCCATATCAAAATCTTAAATTATGACGTACAATCACGTTCTGTCCTCGAACGTGTTAAAAAGTAATATATTGTTATATGGTTATTACAGTGATTTTAATTAATACAAAGCGAATTAACTAAGTACATAATAATATAAAGTTTATATCAGAAGTATATTGTGTGATTGGATAAAATAATAAATAAATCTCCGGTTTCACATGTAATGAAACTAGGACAAACAAATATACTGACTCTCACTATTATAAATACAAAAAGTATGCAAGTATAGAAGACCAACTTCTAAAAAAAGCGGCCGCTAAGTTTGACTGAAATTTTAAATACAAGTAGGTACTCTAATCGTAAATGTTTCGAGCGGCAAAACAAAGATTTAATATTATATTTTTCCAGAAGCATTTTATATTTAACTTTTAACCCTTACGAGCTGGTTACTGTATAACAGTCTCTTAATAAATGCACCAATAAACTGCTAGCAATTACAGCACTTCACTTAGTCGAGGAGCTCGTTGAGCAAACAAGCAGTTGATTCGGTTCACAGGGTTGCGCCCGCGCATAGCACTTGTAACGCACACACACACACACACACACACGCAAGGAAAAGCATATGTTTCAACGTGGAGTTTATTGTTAAGATAAGTTTTTTTTTGTGTAATAAGCTTTGTTTTTCAGGGGATTTTGTATACGAACCCTGGAAGCACCTCGTTCCCTGGCCATGGCTGCACGACACATCTGGATGTGAGAAATTACGGACCTACCTAAATAATAAATATCATCATAACCTTGTTGTCCTTATCCCATTTACTTGGGGTAATGGGGAGTATCCGATTTACAGGGGAGAATGGAAGAAGAAAACTTATTTTGCCAAACAAGCTTTCTTTTTCCATTCTCCCCTGTAAGACATTACTCCATCATTTAGTCCTTTATCTTTCATAGGTATTTTAATTTTCCTCACACAATTATATCAACCTTCAAACCCATGACTCTTTTAGTCTTGCACACAATACTCGTTTAGGTAACATGCGGAGCAAGATAAAATGTGGCCCATTGCATGTGGAGTCACGGCTCATTTGCACTTATCGATTATCATTCCTTAGGTTGGTAGTTTGTTAAGCCATTTCCAAGCCCATCGTAGATAGGTACGAAGCTAACTTGAGAATGTAAAAATACCTTATTAAGCAGGGAAAATTAAAAGTTAAAGCTAAAGCGATTGAAAAGATACCTATAGAAATAATAAAATCAAGTCCCTCGTTATGAACCTCGGTATATGGGCGCAATTTTCGCATTTACTTTGACCCTGCGCTACTTGCAGCTACCTATGTTTGTATGTCTGTGTGTGTGATGCGGGCGGCTGCATCAAATGTTATCAATTGACGAGAGCAATCTGTCCTCGGCGGGAGGTGCCTCTGTTGAACTGCTCGCATCCTGTTTACATACAGTGCTTGAGCAGATGAGGAGAACTGCAGCATTATAATCTAGCGGCTGGGGCCTTTCTCCTCGTGTAAAAGTTCCAGATAGCAGTTTAGTTTTATTTCATCTAACCCTATACTAATAATATGAAGCGGAAAAGTTTGTTTGTTTGTACACACTAATCTTCTAAAGTACTGGGTGGATTTGAATGAAATTTGGTACCTATAGACGTAGGTAGCTTAAAGCTGAGGAAGGTCCATATGATTATATGATATGGGGAATGATTTAGGTTGACACAGGCAGAAACTAGTACGAAAGTACATAACGTACGTAAATACATACAGGTTAAAATGTAACCTTTCTTTTGGGCTTCCCCCCAGTTGGATAAAACGGGAAATCGGGGACGAGAATGCACCAGCTGGTTTTTAGGGTCCCGTAGCCGAATGGCAAAAAACGGAACCCTTATAGTTTCGTCATGTCTGTCCGTCTGTCTGTCTGTTTGTCTGTCTGTGTCTATCTGTCTGTCTGTCCGTCCGTCCGTATGTCACACCACTTTCCGATTTTAAGAAAAATATTTAAAATAAAGCTCCCCATATATGGAACAAAAACTGAAAATATTTTTTTTCATGAAACCTATGCGTGTGTGGTATTTATAGACAGGTCTTTAAAAATGACATTGAGGTACTTTTTTTTTCATAAAGTTAATCATTTAAAAGATATACGCGTCCAAAGTGGTAAAATGTGTCGCCCCCTCTCTAACTTCTATAATAATGGAGTGAAAAATCTAAAAAATATATATCTGTAGATCTTAATGTAAGATTTCAACTCTGATGTGGAGAGCTTGCAGCAGCGATTCACGAACACACAGTCCAGTCTGCTCACTACACAACGTAGGGTTATTATGTTGGAGTATCTAACTAATACTTAACCTCATTGGCGTTGCCTGGTTACAAATATAAATTTTCCGATTGATTGAGTAGTTATTGCGCGCGGCGCGTGCCGGGAAATTATATTCACTTCTAGTTATGTTCCCCCGTGGGAGTTTGAATTCATAAAGATTATTATTTTTGTTTCAAGTAACTTCGAAAGTTAGTGCCAGGCCAAGTGTGACCCAACAACAAACGTGAAGTGTAAAAACAATAAACAACTATAATTATGTTGTAGTAGTACAGGACTGTTAATACGTAATAAACACCATTGTTCACAATTAACCAATATAAAAAAAAAACTTATTTTATTTATTGCACAATGTAGACGCAAATTACGAAGGTGACAGCCGGAGGACTTAAAAAAAAAAACGAAATTAATTTAAATAAAGTTTAAGTAATTAATTTGAAATTATAATAAAATGAAATTACAATTAATCTTAAGTCTAAACTCGGACGATGCTAGTACCGAAGTAGTAGTAGAAATATAATTTAAGTCGATTTAAAAATGCTTATGCGGCATCACCAGATTGAAAGTAGGTGATCGGCGGCGACACGAGGCTTGTAGTCAGCAGAGGATGTGTGATCCACTGACGTCAATAGCTAACATGTCGCTAGTCAGCCGATTCGGTGTAGGCAGAGCACGTAACACGCAGTTACAGGCATGGCTTATAATTAACAAATCCTGTTAGGGCGCAGCAAATTAAGATAAAACTAACATGTTGCAAAGTAAGGACCATACAATTTATATATTATAGATCAGCAACGGTCATCGTTTGGAAATAAATAGGCAGGTAGTTATCTAATATTTACGAATTAAGATAGATGATTGAGAACGACAATGAGACAACTTTCTTCCTCACGCCCCAAACGCCGCGGTAGACGGCGCGGGCGCAGGCGTCGGGAATCGTGAGCCGATCTCCAGCCACCGATGACGCGGGCTTGCGAAATTTTTTTTGTAAAAATCTTACGGTTATAAAAACTTTTTACCAAAAAATTAAACCGACTCCCAAAAAACACTGCAAAGTGAAAAATAACTTTAATTTCGGTAGTCGGTGTCTTTAGTTTTGTATTTTCGTTTTTGGCACCGACTTCCGAAATTAAAGTTATTTTTCACTTTGCAGTGTTTTTTGGGAGTCGGTTTAATTTTTTGGTAAAAAGTTTTTATTTCACTCTTTTTAGTTGGTCTATTTTTAATTTACCTAGTTACAAGAGCCTAATTATCAACTACTTATAACCTTTTACAAAATATTGCTTTTCCCAATGCTGGGCCGTTAATTGTTGAGGAGTTCTCCTGGTACTTCACCATCAGCTCTACATCACCACATGCATTGTGACGAGCATAAAGTGCGTAACATCCATATTCAAGTAATCGAATCGCAATCCACTCAATACTTATTATTGAGTAGTTTCGGCGGCCATCTGTGGTCTTCATCATCAGTTCCACTTCCTCAAATGGTACTTTTTGAGAGCAACTGCACAAGTTACTATAATAAATACCCAAAACGACATAGGTGTGCCTATAATATTTGAAGAGTTCCCTCGATTTCTCCAGGATCCCATCATCAGATCTTGACGTTTATAAAAATGGGACCAATATCGAAGTATACCCTTTCAATCAAAAAAAGATTTTTCCAAATCGGTTCAGCCGTCTTCGAGTAATCGATGATCATACATAAAAAAAATATATATATACGCGTCGAACTGATAACCTCCTCTTTTTGTCGTCGGTTGAAAATTGACATATGTTGATGATCCTGCCGGGTTTGCGGGAACGTTCTAACGAGATACTGTGGCCCCAGAACGTAAGGGCAACTGAAAGCACAGGGTAGACGTCTGACACCCCTTCGCGCCAACCAAAGCGGAAAGAGTCAATACGATGATTTTTGCCTTGTAAAAGAAAGTGTTCTTCATCATATAAAATCTATCGTAAAATGCAAAGCTATAAGTTATTCACCCGTAGAGGCCTGTGAGACATACGGTGCGCTCGCCGGCGCGGCGGTGGGTGCAATCGTTTCGCTAATATTTACATGCATTAATGATCTGATACTTATTTGATGTTTGCGAAGGGTCAGGGAAATAACTAGCAAGTTGTTTAGCTGTAGTTTTGAGAAGAGTTTAAATTACCTTGTTGTTCCAGATCAGGATTCTATTACTCTACTTATTATAATTTTCCGATTTCGATAAAAAGTATCTCAACTATGTTGGACTCAGTTTCCAGTCAAAAAGGTTGCAGTTGAGTATTAGTGTTTTACATGGAGCGCTTGTTTGCCCTCCACAACTCAGAACCTGGGTAATACGATACCCGTTGACTAGACCAGTGTCAGATTTACTGGCTTCTGAGTACCTGTAATGACTGTAAATGATGTCAAAATGACAGCTTAAGAGTCTACTGTTTAGAGACGCGAACCCGTTGGTGGGCGTGGCTAATTCGCATGCTATTTTACCTAACATCGTTCGAGAAAGAGATAGACTCAGTGATGAGTACTTTCCGCGGCGCGGCTACCACACCGCCAACTTCCAAACTTCGGTCTACTACTGAGAAATTCCTTACAAAAAAACCAAATAGCACTTTTTGCCTGATTCAGGAATCGAACCCGAGTCCTCGTGCTCCGCAGTCGCGCTTGCGACCACTCGACCAACGAGGCAGTTGGCGGTTCTAATCTGTATACATAAAAGCGAAATACCACTCACAGATTAATCACGAAATCTCAGAAACTACAAGTAGTAGGGCTCTCAAATTTTGCATGGGTGTTCCTTTTAGTACGTAGATGCTCGCTAAGACGGGATTTTGCGAAATTCCCACGATATCGGGATTTACACGGGAAAAACTTCCCACGCGAATGAAGTCGCAAGCAACTGCTAGTACTTAATATGATTTTCCGATATCGCGTGTAATTTCTTGGGATAAAGAGTAACTTTTGTTTGACCTCGGGACCAATCGGCTCCGCCGTTTCAGAGATTAGCCCCAACAATCAGAAAGACAGACAGAGAGAGACAAAGTAAAACAAATAAAAATATTTTTAGGGTTCCGTACCTCAAAAGGAAAAAGGAACCCTTAAAGGATCACTTTGCTATCCGTCTGTCTGTCGAGTCTGTCTGTTAGACCCAGTCCCTTGAAGCTCTGAAAAATCAAACGTCTAGACTAACGTAAAAAATGAGTGAACCTACGTTTATGTCGCATAAAAACGCATATTTTTACACTCTCAAGGGGATCAATTGATATAGTACTACCCGTTGACCTAGAGAGAAGAAATTAATGAAATTTGTCAAGTAACATAGGTAGTAAAAGTTCTAATTATATATTTTGATAACAATACACACTTATTTATAGGGACTCAAAATTGATGCTACTAGTTCAAGTGAGGTATTATATCAAAGGGCTTCATGTGCATGTTCAGAAACATATTTTATAATGAAACATATACCAAAATAATACTGTCCCCCCAGTACGGCACCTTCGGTAGGCAAGTCCGACTCACACTTTTCCGTTTTTTTAAGAATTATGTAATAAATAACTATAAGTAATTGTGAAGACACTGTTATTTTGACATTACAGACAGAAGTTTGTAATACTTATGTATAAGTAATTATTATAGCATACAAAATTTGTTGGTGTAATGTATTTCCATTTTTACGAGGTGTTGTATATAGGTTACTTCCAGGCTTCCAGGCAGGCAGGTAACACCAAATAACTTGGCAAGAGTCGTTCAATGCGCAGAAGTCGATTTTTAGGTGTCAGCAGTTGTCAGCGGGACGCGGGGTATGACGTAGCGCTGCTCCGAGCGCGCTATTGTTGCGTCAGTAGTTCTCGTTCAATTTGCTCCCGAATACACTTGCGTACACGAAAGTTGTACCCTTTGTTTTTGTTAGGAGTTGTTGTTTTAAATTTATTTTTTGTTACCTTGATTACAATGCCAGGACCAAATACTTTTTACGCAGACTATTAAAATGTCAGAAAGAACAGTTAGACACTATAGTTAAGGAAGGTTGAAATTCCGAATTCGTCACTGTCTTTAGGACACCGGGAAAAAAGAAGAATAAAAGGGGTAGCAGTTTTATTAACTAATTGTGACGACGAGAACATATTATTTCTAATGTTTTTTTAAATACATTTTTTTCACTTTTAAATGTATTTATGTATTATATCTATTTTATTTATAATACCGAATTAACGAATGAATTCCTCTTCTTTCTTTAACATTCGTCTGAACAGATATGATTAAATATAAATGATGGCAATAACCATAGAATAATGGCAAGCAGTAAAAGTGGCCACTTTTTTCTTCCGCTAAGTGTACGATGCGCGAACTTACCCCCACTACGCCAAAACCTTGCCAAGTTATTTGGCGTCATCTATAACGTGCTTCATCTTCGACTGCATCATCGCTTACCATCACGTAAGATGGTGGTCAAATGTGAACCAATAAAACATAAAAAAGTGGCAATAGAAATGCACGTCAATTGTTTACAACTGTCTACCTATTAAAGTTTATAAAAAACATTTAAAGCCTCCTTCTTTTGCGGTCAGGTTAAAAATAGCTAAGATCAAGCCACATCCATACCAAAATCTATATCCACTCAGTTCCAACCCCACTTTCAAAGACAAACAAAACTTTTCCGCTTCGGTATAGATGAGTGTATTCTAAGTAATAGAGTTCAGTGGGTTACTCTTCGGTACGGAATCCTATTAAGTATTAAGGCTTGCACTGACAAGACGGGTCTACTCAAATCTGTGTGGTTCTTCCTTCAAAAGGCCATTTCAGACCAATCTACATAATACTCATAAACGATTGTGAATATGTGAACTATGTAGGTTGTTTTATTTGAGTTAAATATGATTGTCTGGCAGTTTGAGTGCTTTTTGCGGCCTACCAAAACGTCCTTACCTTGGTATTGTTCGCCAAATCGTTAAACTCCTTGTTCTAAGTTGAGCTTTACGTCATCTGACAAATGCTTGCAATGTATGGACAGGCCCACTCAAATCTGTGAGCATCTTTCCTCAAAAGATCGCCTCAGACGGTAACCTACAGGGTTCCCATATATTTTAATCAGTAAAAATTGTATGGACTTTAAAAGAGACGAACCCCTGAGTTTGTTTCTATGTTTCTTCTCAGGGTCGTCAGTTAGGAAACATCGCGCCTCATCTAGTTTAAGTTTACGACAAAAACGACGTGTAAAAGTGTTATTTTATAACCTACTAGCTTCCGCCCGTGACTTCGTCCGCGTGGAAAAAAAATCCCCCGATTTTGAAACATTCTTCATTAGTGCTCCGCTCCTATTAGTCTTAGCGTGATGATATATAGCCTATAGCCTTCCTCGATAAATGGGCTATCTAACACTGAAAGAATTTTTCAAATCAGAACCGTAGTTCCTGAGATTAGCGCGTTCAAGCAAACAAACAAACAAACAAACAAACAAACTCTTCAGCTTTATAATATTAGTATAGATTTGCAAAATAAAGATCAAGGTAAAACAAAACGTTTAAAAGCACATTTTTTTAAGTAGTACTAGATATATTCCAATAAAACGTTGGAAAATCATCCGCGGGATCTCTAAGACCATCGCTACATCGAATGTGGTGACGATGCACAAAACAAATCGGAACTATTTGTGTAGCGGTGCAGTGAGCTCTCCTTCCTGTCTCACTTGTACAGATTATGTGTTTGTGTTGTACAATACAAGGTTCCGGTCTTGTCTACCCGGCTTTGTCGGTCGTTTTGTGTTAAATATTTTATTTGCGTTAAGGAGCAGTGATGTGCAGGAGTTTCATATTTGCGACTTTGTTTAGTTTAAGTGAGACTTACTACTTAATTTAGTATGATAAATCAATGACAATTTTTTTTTCATTGAATGATTGGATGGAGAGTAAAAATATAAAAAAAAAATTAATTAATTAATTCGGTCAAAATAATATTTGAGTTAGGATTGTGTGAATAAAAATATGAAAGAAAAAGGAATAAACGATGCAGTGACGTCAGACAGGCGACAATGGAAGAATAAAGCTTTGCGCGTCAACCACACTTAATTGGGTTTTAGAGTAGGAAGACGATGACTTATAACAAGCCTAGAAGTTCTAACTTATTGACTAACCGGTAATGCGGCGTAGTTGTTAAATAATTTTCAGGATAATCAGCAAAACTCGGTATCGGAAAATTCAATAATTTAATTTATTGAATTTTCCGATTCCTATTTTGTATTTATTTATCTTGTATTAAGTTTAAATTAAATCTCATATTCCCCTTAATAATCTCAGAAAAACCGTCTTAACTCCCGAACACCTCCGCCAATTCATCGTTAGATTTGTGCCGACACCCACTGACATTGTCCGGTATTAGGCGCACAATGCCACCACCGTAATGCCGGCATTAAACCACGCTTGACCGCAACGGATCTTAATCCCTACTGATCCGGAATTATAGTTCCGTCTGAAAGAGAGATGCTTCCGTAAGCAATATGTAGCCGACTATTGTCAGAGCGCGGGCGATATTGTGCGAAATATAATAATTTGTGCAATAAGTCTTACGTGGAATTTTGTGAAATGGAATTGAAGTGATATAATGGGGTTATTGGAAGTATAATTAAAGGATTTTCCAATTCATTTTAGCAATGTCGATGGTATAAGCCGAACTGAGCTTAAACCACAGACTAGTTGGTTGTTAATGGTCTCACAACTAGAGTCATGATGGCGAAAAACGTTGTTGAATAGTTGGATAAAAACCTTGTTTTAAAAGCGCAGAATACTAGTGGTTATTTCTCAAGCTAATAATAACTATTAGGTACCATTATAAAATAGGCTCATGTTTTTCAGCTAACAGTGCCACTAAAAACCTATGTTTTTATTCAGGCTGGTGCATAAACTTTATTTGTCCGAGGAAGCTAATATTATTTGACTAGCACAGTTGAGTTATTTTTTAAAGAGTAATGTATAATATGTAATTAATAAGCAATGACAATATGGGTAGAATTCACATTACTAGCAATCTTGTTATCCTCTCCAACTAAGCTATATACGCTTGTGTCTGGAGTGGGTTCACAGCAATAGCGTAATGGGCGGCGTTCGAACCCACAACATCTCGATCACAAGAAAGAAACCACAGCTATTGATGCTTAGATATAAATAAGCTTACAATACTTAGGTACTGTAATGACTGTTAGAAATTGATCTGGCATCGTGGGAATAACCCAACCACGTTTTTTGCCAGGATACCTACTGAGGTATAATATCTTGATTGCTAACCTAGCCCAAAAAAGTACTGTAGGTATGTCTTTGCATTTCAATCAGAATATTACAGGAACTTCTAGTCACATATTATCTTCTGACTCCTTCTCGTGATCGTCAGGATGTTATACTTCCAGGGTAAGACCGTCCGTTTACTGGTTTTTGCGTGAGAGAGCAACAGACATCTATCCACCCTTACAAGCTTTCACATTGGCAATATCAGTAGAATTATAGCTGGACTTTTAATTCGATGCAGTGGACTGACAGTTTTTGAGTAGTCAATTAGTCACATAATGACGACTACGAAATTGTGATGTAACTAAATAAATCGATAATAAATTGATACATAATAAATTGAATAATCGATTGAATCAGGAATAAAATCGAATAACGATCTAAACAGTTTTTTTATAATATTGAGTCAGTATATAACAAAAAGTAAAATGTGATTATAAAGGGGCGTGAAAAATAAAACAAGTTTTTCTTGCAATAGGCCCCTGTACCCTCTCTCATTCCAAAGGGGTTTAGGTCGTAGTGGTGTGTACTTAAGTCATTTTACGAGTAATCCCGTGCAATTTAATATAATTGATCACAGGAAACAATTTGCGTAAGAGTGGCTTTTATTATATTTGTGGTTCGATATGAATATTTTTAATAAAAATAGATTTATTTATAATAAAATCTAGTTACTACTAAATAAAATATAATAGTATAAATTTTATCATTTATTTATATTTCTAACGATGAAAATTGAACATTTATTATTCGATTGATTGAATCCATCACTATTAGGATAAATAGGGTATCATTATTTTAGTAAGTGACATTAGCTTATGTCAGCTTACTGCATCGAATTAAAAGTCCGGGTATAACTTCTAACCGCTTAATTTATCTTTCCTACGTTTCTTATATTTTCCCCAAAACCAAATCAAACTTTGATAATTTCTTCTCGAATATTTCCTCGTACCTTTATAGCAGAGCAAATACAAATTCTTTATTGCGCATGCATGAAAATTGATTTGCTTAGATTTTTCTTAGATTTAGAGGCAGTGAAAAGTCACTGCCCCGTTGGTCGAGTGATTGCAAGCGTGACTGCTGAGCACGAAGCCTCGGGTTCGATTCCCGAATTGGACAAAAATTGCTATTTGATTTTTTTAAGGAATTTCTCAGTAGTAGCCCGGAGTTTGGAAGTTGATACCCCCGTGCCTTGGAAAATAGTCGTTACGGGTAGTCAGAAGCCAGTGAATCTGACACTGGTCTGACCAAGGGGTATCGTGTTACCCAGTAACTGGGTTGTAGAGGTCAGATAGGCAGACGCTCCATGTAAATCACTAATACTCAGCTGCATCCAGTCAGACTGGAAGCTGAGCCCAACATAGTTGTGGAAAGGTTAAACAGACGATGACATATCTTAAAAAGAAACATCAACAAGCCTTAAGGATCGTCACCGTATCAACTCGAGCCGTTCAGTATTATTTGTATGAAACTCCCTACTGCAACACACATTAATCGGAGTCGTAACGTAATCGCATCGCCTCGGAACAAGCTCACGAACCTCGATGCGGTGCGTGGTCGACTTGCAGTTCCGGTTACGGCTCTCCGTACCCTAGCTTACGTCTCTTCGTCCACGCCCCTCCCGCGTTCTGCGTTGCCGAACGCAATGTTGCCAATTTAGTGCTTTCGGCACTAGATCTAGTGCATTTCTTGATGTTTTAGCACTCAACATTCCATGACAGTGCCTAGTGCCTTAACTAGCGTATTTTTAAAAGTCTGCAATTTATTACGCACGTTGGTAAAAACAAAATCAATCAATGGGGCGTTCTGAAACACATTTAAATTTCAGAACGTACCTTTAATTAATTATTCTATGGAAATGCGTGTCGAGTATCCGAATTCTACGTAGAAACACTGAATTGCATACGACAAGGATAGCATAGCTGTTTCCTTGGAGAGTGAAACAAGAACGTCCGGTCCCTCAACTTCTCAAACAGCCACCACAGCAACTGTGAATTCAGACTATGATTCCAACTCTGATTCGGACGAGGATCTAATTTTTAACAACTTAATTATTCTCAATAAAAACTTTTCTTTTAAATTTTTTGATCGATTTTATTTATTTGGTGCTCTTTTATCAAAATTAGCACTATCCTAGTTCGTTTTAGGGTTTGTTTAGCGCATTTGTTACAATAGCAGTTGGCAACACTGGCCGAACGTGCTTTCATTGCGTGTTTGATGGAATTCGTTATTTTTTGTTAAAATCGAACCTAACAATTTGTTAGGTTCGATTTAAAAAAAAATAACGATGAAATTTAGGGAGAAACTCATAGTTAACACACTTAACGTTCGGATTCAAAATGTTTGAACTAGTGTCGGCGAGCCGTCAACCAGCGGTCGGCGAGCCGAAAGCGCGGCGTCGCCCAGCTGTAGCCGAGTCGACGTGCCGGAGCTTCTGATCCGCTTACGTTACGTGGTTACGTTACGTGGAAGCCTGTTTGACGCCAAAGGGAAAGGCGAGGCGGTGACGATCCGCTCCTGAGTTGATATGTGTGCTGTGACCCTTACAGCTAGACTTGATACAAACTTCTATTTCAACAAATACTTACTATAACAGACCGCAATTGAACAGAATTTTCTTTGGGTGACTGATATCGTGCGAAATTGTGCACCTGTTGTTTC
This sequence comes from Tholera decimalis, assembly GCA_943138885.2. Taxonomy (NCBI): domain Eukaryota; kingdom Metazoa; phylum Arthropoda; class Insecta; order Lepidoptera; family Noctuidae; genus Tholera; species Tholera decimalis. The sequence goes on from OW964577.2 coordinate 1,054,111, forward strand.
GTACACTTGGTTGGTAGAGAACGAACCTATTCTGGAGATGTTTATATAAAGTGTAACGAAAATCCCATATCTATCCAAAAGGACTGAAGACAACATCTGGTATGGAGTCTCTATGCAAAGTTTCAGCTCAAAATAAGTGACTCACAGAATTGACCTCAAATTTAATTGGTTTCATATGTTTCTTGAATACCAGTAATAACAAACGTGTCACAGCACTGAGGGTCATCACTTTCTACGTCACTTGCCAATAAAACGATTATTCTCTTCGTTCTTCTTAATTAGAAAAATTCGGCGCCTCTAGTATCAATGTATTGAAATTTCTAATATGCTCCACACATGTAGACATAGGATTAGAAAACCCTTGCCATATCGTTTGTTATCATCCAAAGAAGCCGTCACTCGATATGTATATACCCTTTAAATTACACGTTGTATAACTTAATTTTAGTGAAACTTAGATAAAGCTACAATTGTGTAGTAATTGGCAATATGTAAAAGGAGTCCCATAGAAAGCTTCCGTAGGTTGTATCTGGGACGTAGAGATGGATATGTTTTAGGACTTAGTATTTAGGAGCCTATCTATATACTTAAATAGCTACCTAACTAATCTGAAACTTATGACTAGAGTCTGGCAAACGAAAGTAGACACTCGAATTTTTTGCAAACTTTTTAAATGGCAATCATTCTGTTTTACCATTCTTTACTTCTGTAAAGAATTGCAAAGCACTTCTGTGAGCGTTACTACATTAAAAAGAATTAAAAGGAAGGTGCGCGTAAAGGCCATATAAACCCACAGTGTCTGACTTAGATAGTTTTGACATAGATGCTATTCGTAACAAAATTAACGAATTTTATATCGTTAGAAAACAAGTTTAACACGAAATACACCAGAACCAGTATATGAAGTAGAATGGGCATGAGGTATTGCGACTTCCCCCCTACCACTGCAATCTAAATGCCATTGAGTTAGTATGGAGTTTGGCTAAACGTGAAATGGCAAGTAAAAATATTGCTCTGCCTGCAGTGGAGTTAGAGAAAGTTATAAAAGAGTCGTCTATACTAATATACTAATAATATTATAAAGAGGTAAAATTTGTAAGTTTGTATGTAGGGGGTAATCTCTGAAACTACCGAACCAATTTTGAATATTCTTTCGCTTACATGTAGCTGCATTATCCCTGAGTGCTATAGGCTATAAATTATCTTTATATGATGCACATTAGCCGAGCTATTATAATCTTTGTCAAGCAAGTCGGAAAATTGTACCTCTTAAAATAGAATTCTTTGCTTGCGCTGCCTAAACAGTTGCATAAAACTGAAAACAATGTATGGCAATCTGGTCCATCTTAAATAATTATATTTTATATTTTAGCAGATATAGGAGGATTTATGTAAAAAAAAACGCCTTTTCAACATACTTACGTTTCAGTTTCATTGGAGCAGCAGTCGGTATGTTTAATTCGCAAAAATAGGCCCCTTGGACAGTTATTACAGAATACGTCGCTGATAATGTGGGATGAATGCACAATGAGCCATAGAGCTCATGTTGAAGCAGTGGATCGAACGCTTAAGGACTTGAGAAATTCAGTTGCTATCATGGGTGTCACCTTTGTGTTTGCTGGTGACTTTCGGCAGACACTTCCCGTCATCACAAAAGGGACCCGTGCGGACATCATAATGGCGTGTCTTAAATCGTCACCTCTATGGAGTATGGTCCAAACTTTAAACTTACGAACTAGAGAGAGAGCCCATCTAATCGGAAATACAGATAACGATTTTCCACAACAGCTACTCAAAGTTGGAGAAGGGTCTTTTCTTCTCAAACCTTGGGCACTAACGTTGCGGAAATCGTTATAAATGAGACTGTAGGCCGAATAGTTCCCAATTTGCAGCAACTCATAGATGCAGTTTATCCAGACCTTTATTGATTAGATAGAGACTTTCATTGGCTTTGTTCAAGAGCTATCGTCTCACCAAGAAACGACACAGTCAATGAAATCAATAATCTAATTTTACAAAAAGTCCCCGGTCAATTCAAAATTTACAAGTCCATTGATACAGTGTGCAATGTCGAGGATGTAGTCCATTATCCGCAAGAATTTTTAAATTCCTTTAATCCATCTGGCCTGCCACCTCACGAACTGCTCTTGAAAACTGGAACGCCTATTATGCTTTTAAGGATTTTAAGCCCGCCCAACCTATGTAATGGGCCAAGCTACTAATTAAATATTTAAAAGATAACTTAATTGTGGCGACTATTCTCATCAGACCAGGAGCTGGCCAGTTGGCGCACATCCCGAGAATTCCAATGATTCCTACGGACCTGCCTATAATTTAAGCGTCTCCAGTTTCCCATAAAAACATCTTTTGCCCTGACTATAAACAAGTCCCAAGGACAAACTTTCTCTTTAGTTGGCATTGACTTACGAAAATAATGTTTTTCCCATGGGCAAATCCCGCCAGTCTTTTGGGCACATTACCAGTGGACAGCGATGCGCACGAATTTCTGGATGCCACATTTTAGTTTATTTTTATTAGATGTAAGTATATATGTAGTTTAGGGTTTTTATTTAAGTGTTAATTTTTTTTTTGTTAAAAACTATTAAATTTAAGCCAATGGGCAATTATATGTTGGTCTATCACGTGTTGGATCATCTGAAAAGCAGATTATTTTGTTACCGGAAAATAAAACAACCTCAAATATTTTATACAGAGAAGCTTTAAATTAAACAGGGCCCGTACTTAAATATTATGTTATTAAATATTACCTACGTTTATATTATTATCCGTATAGTTACGGTATAAAAACATCTATCTAGCCAGCGGGATATATTGAAATAATTTGTCTACATTACCTTCGAGTCTCCTGTCCAGCCGTGGGACATTAACCCTTTCATGGACGGTGGCGTGTATATACGTTCCAAGAAAGCTACGAGTGGTGACAGAACGTACTACCACGTCTATTTTAATTTACTTGTTTTAAGCAGACCGTTTAGTCATGTTGACTCGCAATACAAAATTTTACTAGCTACGTCTTTCCGCCACAACGCATGAAAATTTCAAAATTGTTCCGTCACATTACATTATGATTTTTGGTGCTTCAAAAAGAAGACGTCCTACTTGTGCGTTGGTGGTACGTAGAATACCCCTTTCATGGGCGGTGGCGTGTATATACGTTCCAAGACAGCTACGAGTAGTGACAGAACGTACTACCACGTCTATTTTAATTAACTTATTTTAAGCAGACCGTTTAATCACGTTGACTCGCAATACAAAATTGTACTAGCTACGCCTTTCCGCCACAACGCATGAAAATTTAAAAATTGTTCTGTCACATTACATTATGATTTTTGGTGCTTCAAAAAGCACGACGTTGACGTTAGATAACGATAGTGCCGCTATTGGCCAAATGTATCGAAAAAATACGACTCGACGTCAATAAACGTCTAACCATTTTGTATGAAGAATTGATGTGTCATTCTACATATACCACGTGATCGAGTACCGTCCGCGAAAGGGTTAAAGAGCTGAAAGCTCTTGGATTAGTATTGTATTTAATTCGAAAAAAAAACACCGCTTGTAAAAATTGCACGCGGGCGAAGTCATAGGCGAAATCTTTCATATTTAAAAATGGGATTGTAAATCTATATCTATACTAATATTATAAATGCGAAAGTTTGGATGGGTGTTTCTTATTAAAGCACGCTATAACGGGTGAAAGGATTTGAAAGAAATTTGGTACACAAATAGATAAATATGTTCTGGAATAAAACATAGGATACTATTTATCCCGTGGAATATTTTCGACTTCTACGCGGACGAAGTCGCGGGCAGAAGCTAGTTTAAAAATATAACTCCCGAGCAGTGAAAGAAAATGACTGATCATCTCATCCATGTTGAAAATAAATATAAAGAAAGGGACAGAATTACAGAAAATAATTTAATAAGTTTTATAATTAACGTGGGAAACAGTGATTTCAGTGACTCTAATGAATCTAACCACACGGAAGTCTTAGATTCAGATTTTGATTATAGTGAATAAATCAGAACTATTTTAGAATACTTACTGTTGTTTTTTTTATTCGGTTTAAGACATGTCATAATATTTTAACCTACCTAAAAGACCTGTTGTATTTTTATTCCGATGATATAAAATAAATAATTCTAAAGTATCAAATAAGGTAATTGGTTATTAGTTTTGGGGTTGCTATGCTGATATTTTTTAAATTTGCCGCACTTTTTCAGTCTCTACTTTCGTTTGCCAGACTCTACTGCCGTTTAATAAAAGAGTGTATTGTTCTCCATGATTAAAATGTTTCATGTAACTCGTTAACTCTTCTGATTATCGAATATAATACACAAAATAAAAAAAAAGTGTGAATAGCCTGGTTGTCGGACTTGGGATCGATATATCGCAGGTTCGAACTCCACCCATTTCACTATTGCCGTGAATGCACTCCAGACACAAGCATATTTAAGCTTAGTTGAAAGGGTTAACAACATTTTTTGTAATATGAATTCTACCCACATTACTAGTTCACTTTTTAAAGAAAAAAAAATAAGATTTTAATGTTTTCGGGAAAAAGAAATAGGAAGGATGAGGAAGTTACTATCGAAGTATTATATATTTTTGCACTGATACAGTATGTAGGTACCCACATAGTATCCTGTACCGGATCATCACCTGTCCCTTTCAATTATACAAACCTATAGATATACCTATTCATAATCCTCGGAAAACAACTCAAAAAAAAAAAAAAAAAACTTGAACGACTCCCCACGTTACAGAATACGTCCACTAATCTCTTCAAAATTGTGCAAAATCCGTGTTTTCTGAGTAAAACGTCACAATGGGTGTAATCCTCGCGTTCTGTGTGACATCACAATACGACGGAGGTCGCTAAGCCTATTACGTGATGTTCTGATGGAAGATAACAGGCTCGCCTGGATGTTTGGATGTGGGTGGATGAGTCCGTGATGTCTTTGGACATGTTTATTGGGCGTTAATAGAGTTGTGAATGAGAGGGAGGGACAGTGAGCGTGTAAATAAACAATTGACACGAATTTACGAATGTGGCATTGATGGGGCGTTACGTAAGTAGGGATTATTGCGCAAAGCTTAATTCAATTTGTTTGTGTTAAACCATCGGTTACAAACTACCGCTCCTTTGATAACCTAGTAGGTATCTTTATTGTTTTCGTACATACTTCTCATAAGTACCCTAGGTAAGTTTCCAGGTCCGAGGTTGCAGGAAAGTTTTACCGAGATCCCGCGGCCCCGGAACTTAACCTGAAGGAATTGGGTGGATTTTTAGTCAGTAGAAGTCATTCGATGATTTTACCAACCGACAAAAGGTAAGATTCCAGGTAGGAAGCTCGTTTGTTTCCAATATAACCAGATGGGCAGTTGAATACTTTTTTTTTTTTTTTTTTTTTTTTTTTAGAATAGAATTTTATTTTGCAAATATGGGTACATAATAGTTCTTAAGATTACATTTAGCTCAGCCACATTTTACCAATCGGCATGCAAACATTTGAAATTATTTATATCATTATTATTTAGATCAATTTATAAATTACTATTATAAAATTTTAAATCATCAACTTAATTAAAAATATATGTTTGTATTAAAAGGAAACTATAAATTAGTGTCATTAGATTATATACCATGTCATTATCATTACTATTACAAATATCATTATTATTACAATTCCAAAAAATAAAAACTTAATCAAAAAATGAGAAATCAAAATGTCAAAGATCAAAATGTCAAAAATCAATAATCAATAATGTCATACAACTAAATTTCAAAAATCAAGATGTCACTAATTAACAAATCTTTTTATCCGATAGGAACTCAGTTACACTGTAGTACGTTTTATCTACCAAAAAATTCCGTAATCTACTCTTAAATTGTGCTGTATTTAAAGCTTTCCAACTACTCGGTAATTTATTGTAAATAATTGGGGCCATGCAAGAAACGCTCTTACGCATTAAAGTGGTTCGACATGATACTTGACATAATTTGCTGTTGTCACGCCTATTCCTTGGGAATACAACAGCCAGGCGCTCAAAACGAGATGGATTTTGCTTGACAAACATAGCTACTTCGAAAATGTATATACAGGGAAGTGTCAAGATTTTATGTAGCTTAAAATAAGGCGCGCAACTGTCTGTCGATTTAAGTTTTAATATTGATCGGAGACATCTTTTCTGGGCCTTAAAAGCTATATCTCGATCAGTTGAGTTCCCCCAGAAAATGACACCGTAGCGCAAGTGTGATTCAACTATTCCGTAGTAAGCCGTAAGAACTGTTTTGACATCTACTATGGAGGATAATCTATATAACACATATGCGGATGAACTCAATTTTTTACACAAAGTGTCTATATGTGCTTTCCAGTTTAAGTGGCAATCTATTTGCAACCCTAAAAATTTGGTATCCTCTGCTTCCTCAATTTTGTCATTTTTGTAATGGATGTTGAGATTAGTTCCGCCGGGTGTACGTTGTCTAAAGTGAATTATCTTTGTCTTACCTAAATTAATATTTAAATTATTTTCGTCTAGCCATTTAATTAGTGCGTCAAGAGAATTATTTATGTCATTTTCGTATGTATTTGTACTTTTACATGAGATTGTTATAGTGCTATCGTCTGCAAACATAGTTATAGGATATTCAAGGGACTTGGGCATATCATTAACATAACTTACAAATAAAAATGGGCCTACTACGGTTCCTTGTGGTACACCGTATGAGATTTTACGTTCTTGAGACCTTATAATGTCCTCATGTTTGGTAACTATGTTAATGTTGCTAACTTCGGTTATTTGTGTTCTGTTTTCCAGATAAGATTTTATAAGTTCGAGCACGTTACCTCTAATGCCATAGGCTTCTAATTTATTAAGTAGTATATTATGATGGACATAATCGAACGCCTGGGTCATATCGCAAAATATAGCGCATATGGGGGATCGTTTATCCATACTTCTCATAATAGGACTCAAAAAGTCATAAATTGCCATATTGATAGTTCTGTGCTTTCTGAATCCTTTTTGTTCTTCGCAAAGTATATTATATTTTTCCATATAATTATATAATTCCCTACAAATGTATTTTTCAAAGATCTTCGAAATAACTGGTATGAGCGAAATAGGTCTATAATATTCCATCGACTCCTTATCTTCTTTCTTAAATAAGGGTTTTATTATAGATGTTTTTAAAGCATCTGGATATTTACCTGTACAAATAATAAGGTTTAATATGTGGCTTAAATGTTCGCATATCGTGGTTGAGACAGACTTCAGTATCTTTGTGGCGATTCCATCAATACCAACACTGTTAGTATTTTTTAGCGACATTATTATTTTATTCAAATCGTGTGGTGTGCTGGGTGCCATAAACATTGAGTTATGTTTCATAGACGAGATGCATGTTTTCGGCTTACAGTCAACATCTATTTTCGGACGTATTTTGTCAACGAAAAAGTCATTAAAAGCACTAGCGATATCATAAGGTTTGTATAAAATTTGATTACCAACTTTAAGTTTCTCTATTCGTTGTTTAGGGATATTGTATTTTGTCTGATTAATTACCTGCCATGTAGTCTTTGATTTATTCTTAGATCGCTGTATTTTGTGGTTATTTTGAGCTTTTTGTGTCAAGTTAATTATTTTATTATATAATCTAGAATAGGTAGTGAATTTCTTTTTGTTTTCATGGGTGGGTTTCAGCCTGGATCGCCACAAAAGTTCTCTTTTTTTCCTACTGCATAATTTAACGCCTCGTGAAAGCCATTTTGGTTTATTGATTAGGTTTATTTTTATTTCTTTATACGGAAAACATAACTCGTAAAATAACTTGAATGTGTCAATAAATTGATTGTAAGCTAAGTTGGAATCCTCAGTAAGATATATCTCCGAAAATTTGAGACTACTTATGCTATTTTTAAATTTCTCTATATTATCGTTACTATAATCTCTTCTAGTTATATACCAGGATTTGATATTATATACATTAGGAACTGGACATTGTAGTAGCTGTGCTGTATGGTCTGATAAAGCAAACTCAAGTACATCTGTCTTACAACTCTTCTTAAAATTATGCGCAAAATTATCTATACATGTCCCACTAGCCATTCGAGTTGGCTGTTTAAGAGCAAGTTTCAAATTGTGACCTAGTAGTAGATACTCAAGTGCAACTGAATTGTTACTGGGTTTTAATACATCAATATTAAAATCGCCTGCAATTACAACATTCTTTGAACGCCTGTTAGATATTTCTTTAAGCAAAGTTTCAAGTTTATCAAAACAGTAATTTAAATTCCTAGCGTTTGGTACTCTGTAAATACATACAACTATTAATTTATAATTAATAAGCTCGACAGCACAACATTCAAAAACCCCTGGTGATGACAGCTTCGATATTTGAGGAATTTCCTTCCATTGGTGGCAAGTATTAACCATTATACATGTTCCTCCTCTCTTCTTTTCCTGTCTACTATAACATGCCGCTAAACTGAAATTTGGTATGAACAGATGCTTTTCGTGACCTTTCATGATGAAATGTTCGGTAATACATATAATATCTACATTAAAGTTTGTATCAGATAGTTCATTCAAGCATACCGTAAGAGCATTTGATTTATTTAGTAAACCTGCAATATTTTGGTGTAAAATGTTAATGTATTTACTGGAGAAAAAACTGCTCTTTTGACTCACTTTCTTCGACGAGAGCATTTTCTTCTAAGATTTCCAATCGAAGGTTGAAAAGGTCCTCAAAAATTACTCTCATAGCGCAGTCTTTTATGTTTCCTGATCTTATGTACGTAGAATGGTGATAGCTCAAGTTCAAATTGGAGTCCAGAATATATGAATAATTATGAGTAATATTGTCCATACATAGCATGTTGTTGAACATTTCCACTCTCGAGTTATATAAAATATTATAGTCATTGTTATATTTATATGTTGGCAAAGTAATAATTATATTTGTGTTCTTTATGTCCTTTAATGCGTTTCTCATGTATGTAATTATGTCAAAGTAACATTTAGTCGTTTTAAAGTCTTCCTCGCCGATCATTATTATACAAAAATCATTCTTTGTGTAATGTTGAAGTTTTGCTTGTAAATCCCGTAGAAGGTGCATAATTTCCACCTTTGGTGTTAGGTAGTGACATATTTGATAATTGTCTGTAAAATATTCTTTTGCCAGAGTTAATATATTATTAGTTTTATTCGTACTTAATATACATAGCTTATTTTTCAATTTGTTTTTGTTCACTTGTATATATTTTTGTGTCCCTTGCTCATTCGAAGGTCCATCTGGCGCCATCTGTGGACTGGAATGTGTAGTAATCGTTTTTTGTTGGTCATAGTTTTTGGTAACTTTTTCTTTTACTGTTATTTCAGAATCAGTTTGTGTTTGTTTATTTATAAATCCTACTTGTTTTGAATATTTTGACCCCCTTTTTTTAGGCGTATTGGTAGGAGATTGTGTCGGACTAATCACTATTTGTTTGTAGAGTGAGTTTTTACGAATCAGATTTTCATTTTCCTTCTTAAGCTTTTCAATTTCAAGGCTTAGTGAGTCAATTTCTCCATTTGCACTACAGAGTTTATTTGTGAGATCATCAATATTTTTCTTTAATTGAGTTATTAAATCAATGTCGTCATCATCTGATATATCAGGCATACTGCATACAGTGCCATCTAGGGTGCGATTGGCGAGACTTTCGTCTAAGTTGTAGTCCGAGTTTGAGAGCGCTCGTGCGCGCCTTACGGTGACGTTATTGATTTCGCTCATAGTTTGTGTAATCAGTACTGCTATTTCTCACTAGATGTCTATTGCACCGTATCGATTGTTGAGACACTAGATGGCAGTCTACTCAATTTTCATGGGTTTATGAATTCAAAATATTGAAAATTAACGACTATTATTTTCACTTTATGAGATAAATTAGTTTTTAATAGAAATTAATTATTGTACCTGTAGTTGTTGGTATTATTACATTATCAAGTCGCCTTATACGCTTTCTTTGCGCCCGTGTCAGAGATTTATTTGAGTTCTAAATACTGCACATATAGTTGTTTATATTGTCACTTTAGTTCACTTTACACTTGAGTTTTGTGGAGATAACACTGATTGGTGTCAATAGTCACTTTATGCAAACAATGAAATAAATCATTAGTTAATTAATGCACAATTACTATTTATTTACTTATTTCGAATACGGAGTCGATGTTAACTGTGCGCCACTAGCGCCCTCTCTCTGAGACTACTCTCTCTGAGACTACTACTTGGAGATAACAAAGATTATCATGATGTATGACTAAATAGAAAGCAGAAAAGGTACACCTGGTCTTATAACTATGTCCAAATGGGCCCATGATATGGGACTTGATCTGAATCCACAAAAAACGAAAGTCTTCAAAATACACGTACATTCAAGTCACATAAACACGGGAGGTGTTTATGAGATTCTTCAAATCATAGCTCACAGTCATGATTGTCTGCATAAACAGTTACCGGACTGCCTATGCTTGCCGATAGAACAAGTCCCATATCATACTTATCTTGGATTAATAATTGATGACCGATTCAACTGCAGTTACCAAGTGGAATCTGTGTGCGACAAGTTACGTGCGATACTCACCAAGTTTTCCATTATAAAGCGTAATATACCGTATAGAACCCTCCTACAAATGTACACAGCTCTTGTTGAGTCGATAATCTCCTATGGACTCACCAGTTAATGACGCACATTTAAAACTTACCTAGATAAATACATAATTTGCAAACACATTTGCTAAAACTTGTAGTACCAAACTATGTAAAAAATAAATACCAAGACAATTACACAGGGTTATTTAAACATTGCAAAGTATTACCTGCTCTAGTACACGATGAATATTTGTTCCTCATAGAACATTTTGATAAGAGTGAGATTCAAATACCAGTTAAATATGACGTTAATACACGACAAGCCAAATCAAAATCACTTGAAGTGCCACGCAAAAATAAGTTTTATGGCAGACGTACTGTTTCTTTCACAATACCCAATTTAATAAACCAAATATCTGTAGACATTAGAGACTCAATGAATATTAAAAACATAAAGCGTAAACTGAAAGAACATTACATCAACTCAATTATAACATAACTGTTAATAGCGCGTTGATCATATCTCAGTTCATGGCATGGTAAGAAAGACCCCAGAGGTCTAATTGTGTGCTTTGTATATAAGCTAAGTATATGTACAAGGAACTATGATGGAAAGCACGACAATCGTAACGTACCAGTGTCTGTTTTCAATAAAAACTATACATAAATACTCTTACAATATTGCATTTTCAAAATCATCAAACACTAAAATCATTTACTTTTAATGAAGATTTTACTTCATTAATCCCTCACCCCTACACTTAATATCCTGTGTTCAAAATCTGTTATATTAACGTTGACCCTAAGAGAAACAGTTAATAAACAATAAACATTAGTTAATGAACCGACAGCACCAATAAACTTTATGTTAACTGCGCTCCAGTGAGCGAATCATAAACGATATGAGTGCTCGGGAACAGACGTAATCATGGCCAAAGAGTAAACTAAACTGTTTCAAATAGGACATGAAATGCCTGTGTATTGTACCTATTTCTTCTTCTATGTAAAACTACCAAAAGGTGTGGTATAAATAAGTTTCTGGGTTTTACATATCAGTCATTTGCATCAAGATAAATAGTGTTTTCTATCTATTTATCTTGAATTATATCGGCTTTAAACTTGGCAGATAATGGTGCTGTGACATTTAAAACATTCTGCTAAGTGCTTTTTTTAACATAGACTGTTAAAAAACCAATATATTTGTTTCCAAATACATTAATGACAATAACAATGGCGTTCAATCTTAAATAGCGATATTATGTACATGATATTATTCAGCGATTTAGTTACTATTTCACAGCTCCAGCTGCGGGTTTTTTATCTGTCGAGGTTTTTTATTTTCCATAACTTTGGCTATTTCCTCAGACAAGTTATTCAGAATGCTTGGAAGAGATAGTAGAAATATATATAAAATTACGTCTAAAGAGTTAAGTTACGGCGAACGAGATTATTATTAAAAAAGATTTATTTAAATACAATGTTTATTCTAAAGAATATTCTACAAGACTGATTTCTAATTACAATATTTCTATTAACTAAACTTATTGCTAAATCTGCAATTGTGCAGTTTACGTTATGACGCACAGGCGCATCCGATGCGTAGTCAGCAATGACGCACGCTAGGCGACTGCCTAACTCCTCCCTCCTCAAGATAGAAGCGCGTCCCGCAGCTTCCAGCAGTGTCCTCAGTGTGAACTTCCTCTTGTTTCGGTTGTCTTTGTATCCACTGCCGTAGCTTCCAGATGATTGCAGCTATCAGGATGAGGTATAGTCCTAGTGTTGACCAACTTGGAGTAGCCATCATAGTCTGCCAATCCATGATAGATCCTTTTACGTTTTCAGCTCGATCCATCAGTTCGTGAATGCTATCCAGTGATATATCTTCTAATTGTAGGTTATAATGGATGTTCTCTTCCGGGATGTTAGTTTGACTGGGAAGTGGTATGATTTCATCAGCAGCAACAGTATTGGTGTTTGCCTTCAGTGTTCGGTTGAATATTTCCATTTGACAATCGCTTGTAATGCTGGCGATGTATATGCCTGTTATTCTTTTGTAGTCAGATTTCCTTCCGCAAAGGGTTCTTAAGATTTGTTCTTCTTTAGAGATGATTAACCATTTGTTATCCTGCAGTTTCTGGATCTTCCCATGTTTCAGATCCATCCTGGCTCTTGTGCAGTTCTTATTTTCATGTTTTATAAGAGATATTATGCAGTCTTCGGATTTCTCCACGGGCTGGGTGTTCAATGATGCGCAGAGCTGGACATCTTGCGTGATCTTCTTGCAGTCTTCTTCTAGGTATGAGTACTCGTTGCTTCCCAGTGCTAGGTATTTGGATTTGGGGATGATGGTGAGGTTTTGTTTATCGGGTATGGAGTATAGGTGGATAAGGTCATAAGAGTTTGGATCAGTTGAAGGAATCTCTAGTATAAACGTCAATGTGTTATCCGTGCTATAAGCTTTTACGTTAATAGACTTCTCTATACTATGAATATTCTTTATGCTAATATTATCAACGGGTCTGAATTGGTTTATTTTTTGAATATTTAACATTTCTTTGATAAGACTATGTGGAGCTATAATACTAGGATGCATTACTTCTAACTGCGCGAAAGTCATGGCATCTTCTAAGATAACTAGTTTGTCTAATAGTAGGTCTAAACTAAAATCTATTTGAATATATAAATCTAAGAAGTGTAATCTACTAACTACTAAGTTATTACTATAAGTGGCATTTTTGAACATTGCACCTAGTTTTTTCTGATTTATGTCTAGGAGTTCCACCTGTTTACTGAATTCTTCAACTGCATGCTTTGCTATAAATAATGTTTGTTTTTGAGATGAATCTATACTATGTACCGAATTGCGTAAGTTAGATATTTCATTTTCAAATTTCATAGCGTCTTCATAGTCTAAGTTGCCTGTAATAGTTTTAACTATGGAACCTAAGCCGTTAATTAAGCCACGTCTAAATCTCTGGCGTGGTGCGATAAATACTATTTTCTTACTTATTAAATTTAAACTATTTTCTATTTGATCTTTATAAGTTCTATGTAACTCCTCGTTATTTTCAGCAGCTTTAGTACTGGCATATAATGACATAAGCTTTAGGGTCGTTTCGTGTAAATAAGAAACATTATATACGCAAGCCAAACTAAAGGTATCTACCTGCTTCAATATCTGGCCCTGTTTTAGCAACAGAATACCATTAGCGTTATCTACGGGATTGAGAGTTAGATTGGCGGCTGCGTGGAACACGAAGGCTCCTGTGACGAGGGTCCTGGAACAAGATGTGGTCTTCGTAGAAGCTTAAAATGAACTCGAATAGATTTTGAGTTTGGGTGACTCCCTATTATTTCTGCCACATTGTTAGGATGAAAATGAATGATTTTGTACGGACCTTTGAATACTGGCTTCGTCTTGTCACTCCTCGTAGTTTTGGCAACCTGTTTATATACTGTTTCACCTACCTTAAATGTTATCGCTTCGGCTGCCTTGTTTCGCTTTTCTATTATTTGTTCTTTGTTCTTAGACACGTGAGCTGCTATGCATTCCTGTACTGCCTCTGCATTCTTGCCGCGATTAATGACATAATCTTGGTAGAACTCCTTAGGATAGTATAGCTCTAACGGGTTCCTAGATGCTGTATGGCCAAACAGTAGCTCTCGTGGTGTATAGCCAGTAGTAGAGTGAATAGCATTGTTATAGGCAATAATAGCATACTTCATCAGTAGTTGTATCGGTTCGTCTTTATTTGTCATTCTCTGGATTCTTATTATTTCGGCAATGGTTGAGTGAAACCTTTCTATGGGTGAATTCGAATTTGGGTTATAGGGTGTAGTAAAGTGGATATTAATATCGTGCGAAGCGCATATTTCTTTTATAACGTCGTTGTCAAATTTAGTATCGGAGTCTGTGGTAATTTTAAGAGGTAATCCTAAAACAGAGAAAACTTGTAACAAAGCTTCTGCTATGTGAACACTACTAGAAGCGTTTAAAGGTACCGCCTGGGCAAATTTTGAAAAATTATCAATGATTGTTAAAAATGTTGCACCTCCAGTGGAATATAGGTCCATAAATAAATGTTGAAATGGTTTCGTCGGTGTTTCTGTTATAGCTAATGGGGGTCTTAAGGGGTTTCTTTCATATTTGGCTCTTAAACACAAATCACATTGGTTAATGAATCTTTGGATTGATAACAACATATTAGGCCAATGGTAATTTCTATGCAATTGCTTGTACGTTTCCTCAATACCTCGGTGCGATGATTTACCTTCGTGATATCGCTTAATAAGTTCTTGTTGCTCGGTTTTGTTTTCTACAAGTGTAACCCGCGAAGTACATCTAATTAATTTGGGTCCTCTATCATTAAAAATAGTTGTGTAAACTCTTGAAAAAGCTAAATATAAGTTTTCATCGAAAAAATAACAGTGAAAAACACGGTCTGCTATAGTATGTTCTTTTAAGAATTTTATGATCTCTGATTCAGTATTATTTACCGGGATGAAAACGTCCTTAATAACTGTCCTGGAGTTAGTTGATCTGTCTTCAACTCTATAAGTAGAACCTGGGGTAGACCTAATAAAGAATTGTTTTAGCTGTTTATCTATAGCGTCCGATAAGATAGGTATACCGTTATTTTCATTATCAGGTTGTGTATGGTTTGTAGAGACTAATTGGTCCGGGTCGACGGTTACGATACTCATTGAATCTGTTCCGTTGTCGGTTTGAGAGGGGATAGTGCTTCTAACTTCTACCTCATTATTATTGTTATGTTGGTCATTACGTCTATTATCCTGGTTATTAGGGTTATTATTGTCTAACTCAGCTTGTCTCCGGGCATTATCGAATATTCTGTTTATTATATCATCATCTTCGTTATCATCAAAGTTAACCGCCAAAGATTCTAAACTATTATGAAAGATTTTTGCCCTAGATAATGCATCTGCATTAGTGTTTTGTTTACCCTTTTTATAAACTACCTTATAGTCGTATTCGGCTAACTTTAACTTCCAACGGGTTAGCTTGGAATTTGGGTCTTTTAAGCTCATTAACCATGTTAGGGGTCTATGATCGGTATATATTGTAAATTTACGACCATACAAATAGGGTCTAAAATATTTTATTGCCCAAACTATACCTAACAACTCTTTCTCTATAATAGAGTACCGAGTCTCGGTATCTGACAATGTTCTTGACGCAAATGCAACTGGTTTATCTGAGCCTACATTGCCCTGGGACAAAACAGCACCTAGTGCAAAGTCTGATGCATCTGTAGTTAAGATAAAAGGTTTATCAAAATCGGGGTATTGGAGGATTGGGGCATTTGTTAAAATTTGTTTACATTTATTAACGGCGTCTAAAAATTCATCTGAGTGTAAAACTTTTGCGTTCTTTTTAAGGCATAATGTTAGGGGTTTTGTTAGTTTCGCAAAGTCTTTGATAAATTTTCGGTAGTAACCTACTAGTCCTAAGAACGCCTTTATTTCTTTTTGTGTCTGTGGTATGGGGAAATTTAGAACTGCTTTGATCTTGTCTTTATTGGGGTTCAATCCTTGATCAGTGAGTTCATGTCCTAGAAAGTTTACATGTTTTTGAAGAAATTCAGATTTGTCTAACTGGACCTTGAGATTATGCATTTTAAATCGCTGAAATACTAATTTAAGTTTTTCGTTAAGTTGTTGGAGTGACGTTGCTGCAATTATTACGTCATCTAAATACGTGAAAACGTTCTCTATGCCTCGGAGTATGTGGTCCATAAGACGTTGAAAAGTACTCGGGGCGTTTTTTAACCCGAAAGGCATCCTTAAAAACTCATAATGGCCTCTCTCAGTGGTAAACGCGGTTTTCTCTACGTCTTTTGGGTGCATTTCTAGTTGGTGGTAGCCACTTGCAAGATCGAGGGTGGTAAAATATTGTGCGCGCCCTAGTCTGTCTAGTATATCGTTAATATTAGGTAAGGGGTATTTGTCTTCTATAATTCTGTCGTTAAGTCGTCTGTAGTCTATAACAAGCCTCCATTTCACTTTTCCCGACGCGTCTGGCTTTTTTGGAACTATATGCACAGGGCATGACCATGGTGAAATGCTTTCTCTAATGATTCCCTGTTTTAATAGATTATCTACCTGTTTTTGGATCTCTATACGCTGTGTAGGGGCCTGTCTATAACTTCTTACGAAAATCGGGGTATCGTCGTTTAATCTCAGTTCGTGTTTAACTGTATGCGTGAAGGATAAGGGTATTTTTTCGGAATAAAATATATCGCGGTATTGATGACAAATTTTGATAATTTCGCGTTCTTCTTCTTCGTTCATATGGCTAGTACGAATTTTCTTTAGGTTTTCGCAAAGTTCTTTGTCTATGTCAATCTTAGTCTCCATTGTGTTAATTTCATGCGTTTGATTACTCTCTACTAACTGTGGTGGTATTGGCTCTAGAGGTAAGATGCAATTGTTACTAACTATTTGCTGCGTATCAGTATAGTTGATGACCGCTGTCTTAAAAATCCCGTTTTTTACTGTTGCTATCGCGGCTGGCGACTTGACTCCTTTAGACCAATAAAAATCATCGCAAATATAGTTACCGTCCATATAATTTGTTTTTACTACAATTAATTTCTCACAATGAGGTTCAATTTTAACTCGCTTCACGGGATAATCGAAATGAATTGGGATTTCAGTATTGAAAGTTCGTAATACCTTATTTTTAAAATCTATACTACAACCTAATTTTTTCAACAAGTCCATACCAATGAGACCTTTATACTTTTGATCGAAATCGAACATTAAAAATTTATGATATATGTCTGTGTTAAACAACGGCGGTAAGGGTAAAATTGCTACATATTCATGACGAGTTACTGCGTGTGCTGTTTTAACCTGAAATGGCTCATGTTCAACAAACTGTTCTAAGTTAGTACCGGCTATTACATCAGGTGATATCATACATCGTGAGGCTCCAGTATCCAATAAGAATTTGCCTTGAAATTCCGGTAGCTCAATATAAGGAAGATGGTCTTTACCTTGGTGGTTGAGATCGACGGTCTTTATCAACTGGGATTCGATTGGTCCGCGTCCTGGTGAAAATCCTGGTGATTTGATGCCTCTCCAAGCATATCCGGCGTACACTCGTAGTCTTGATCTTTATGTTGAAGGTTATGACTACAACACTCACCATTTTGGTAGGGGTCGTATCCGTCTGGGTAATACTGCTCTTGGCTTTGTTCCGTATAAAACATGTCTTCAGGAACAAAACGTGGTTTTTCAGGCTGGTTTACTGACCTCATGGTGACATCGGACACTCTTTGTGGCGGGTTCACCTGTTGGCGGGGTATATTTGGCTGCGATCTAAAGTTTCCTGAGTTCCTGAATGTGCCTGAACCACTAGGTCTTACATTACCTGAAGCAGGGCCGTTTTTCCACGGGGCTACGCCTTGTCCACGCTGTTGCCTCAGTTCTGGGTTCCAGCTATTACGAGGGGGAAAATTGCTAGCATGGGATACCGCTTGGTTAGGCTTAGGTATTTCTTTTGCTTTGTTTTGTATTACTAGTGAATTAAAACTATTATTGAATCTATTAAAAGCTAATCGCGCCTCCTCTTGCCTAGCCGCTACTATAGCTGCTTCTAAAGTCAGAGGTTTCGCGATCCGCACGCCAATAGATACGTGGAAATCAAGATTATTGACGTATTGGTCTATGACCATGCTTTCATAGTATGTTTTATCACTGTGTCTACCTACTATAATTAAAGTTTCTAATAAGTCTCGTAAGCGTTTACCGAACGTTTCGGCGTCTTCGTTTTTATTACGCCGCAAACGTGTTAATTCCTGCATCAGCTGGATTTCGTTGCGCGGTTCACCTAACCTACGTCAACAAAAAGTCAACGCGGTTTTGATTGCTTGCCAGGTGTCGACGCTTTCTTCAGAAGCTATAGCACTAACTGCGGCACCGCTCAATTTGCTCTTAATAAGACTCGTAAGAGCGGGGTTTGCCCTAATCGGTGGCTCTAACAATAAAATAACATTTTCTACTTCTTTAATAAAATAATTCAATGTTTTTGGGTTGCCGTCATACCTTGGCAGCAGTTCAGAAACGAACTTGAATGTCGCTAGCTCAATGCTTGCCATAGCCATCGTTTAATTACTACGTATTATTAAAAAAAATACTATACTCTGATAATATTAAGATAATTGAATTATATAGGTTGACAGTCAGCCTAGTGCCTATATCAAATTAGCGTAAAGTTTTATTAGTGTTATATGAGTCGCGATTGTAGCGGACAATAAACACACGTAATTTTAATTATGTTTTCTGATTTATAAGGGGCTAAGAAACGTGCCTACAATAAAATAGGTATGCGTTCTATACTAGTATACGTAAATGTTGACAATATATTGTCTATAGCGATTTTAGCCTATACACAAACACACATACAACATTTAAAATACTACGACAGGAAATATAGCATAGGAAACTGGGAATACAACTTGCACTCACCCCAATAACCTCTGCATCTCCAGCCGGGCCTTGTAGAACAGCAGGACTCCCAATTCTCCGGGTCTCCCGCGGGATGCTCGCCGTCGTAGATTCGAATATTATGTGATCGCGATGGTAACGATAGAAACCGTTCACTCTAGCCGAAGAGTTCTATTCGAAGCAGAGTGTCGCGATCCTACCGACTGCGCCAGTTAAGTTACGGCGAACGAGATTATTATTAAAAAAGATTTATTTAAATACAATGTTTATTCTAAAGAATATTCTACAAGACTGATTTCTAATTACAATATTTCTATTAACTAAACTTATTGCTAAATCTGCAATTGTGCAGTTTACGTTATGACGCACAGGCGCATCCGATGCGTAGTCAGCAATGACGCACGCTAGGCGACTGCCTAACTAGAGATACTCATTTTCTGTAACGTTTTTATTATGTTCACAGTAATCAGAGCCAACAGCTAATTTTAGTTATCAAACACATATCTATGCCTTTACAATATTTAATAACTTAACATCGCTTGTCATTTGTATTTTGACTACCGAAATCACACACAGAAATATCAGTTCTGCGTAATAATCTGTGTCCCGCCCGCGGCTCCGTCAAGAGTTCGCAGATTCGTTTCATTGTTCGACTCACGAGGGGCTACAAAAAACCGGCGCAATATGCTCCTCATAAGAGCCCCGCAGCCCGACGAGCCCTGTGGCCATGAGCCCCTCAGCGCCGTGCTCAGCGTCGGCTCGAATCAAGCTCGCCGTTTGATTGGTGGGATATTGTTTGGACAATCCGAGCATGTCTTGTGATCCTCTGTGAAGGGATGCGGCGGCGGCGTAGGGTTATGAATGATATGATGTTTGGAATTTAAATTGTGTTTGTATCGTTTTAGTAAACAGTATATGTAAGGGTTGAAAGAATTTGTTGTTTTATTAATATTTATGGTATTTAATAGTTTGATCATCCAGCCAGTCTGTTATGGTAAAATTTTAGCCTGAAAATTTAAGTGAAGTCAGCATGATTAAGTGCAGTGCACCGTGATTTCAGAATAAGCTAGGGATTGACCAATAACTAAGTGTGTTTATAGAATAGGAAGGACCGGTAGAGGTGTAACAGTCTCACTATAATAACTTATATGAAGTGAGCCCAGCATCTATTGGAATTATACCTACGAGTAACTTCAGCGTGAGTTGCTTTTTACACATGTAGGGAACTAATGTTATTGAAACTACTGAAGCCTCATCTTCACTCATCTTATGCTATCTTCACCCAGTCGATAGTATGATTTATTACTACAATGCTATTTACCAACTCTAATTTTATGTAGATACATGTTACCTATTTCTATTTTCAAGAACATAAGGTTAGTATTTTTAACCTTTATTAGAAACTAGTACTCACGCGGGGCTTCGCTCCCGTGGATTCTATCACGGTAAAAACATAACTCTCCTTTTTTGCAGTCGCGTAAAAAGTAGCCTATAACCTTCCTCAAGCTTCAAGCTACTTCCATACCAAATTGCATCCAAATCCACCCAGTACTTTCGAAGATTAGCGCGTTCAAGCAAACAAACAAACAAACAAACTTTTCCGCTTTATAATATTAGTATAGATATGTACCAATGATACATCAGTGTTTGTAAGTTTTGTGTGCACATATAAACAGATCTTCTAATTGATATATACAGCCTTGGCCAAAAGTATTAGGCACCCTCAAATTTTCTGACTTTTTCGTGTTTAACGAGAAAAATAAAATAAAATTGTTTTCCAAATGACTATATTCTTATAAAATAACAAAAAAATACTAATATTTAGTTGGCCCACCCTTCGCATTGATCACAGCAGCAATTCTTTGGGGCATCGTGCTTACAAGCTTTTTACAATCGGCTGCACTTATGGTGTCCCACTCTTGAATCAAAACATTTTTAACGCTGATTTTGATGTAACGCTGTGCTCTCGGACCTTGCGCTTCAGAATACCCCAAAGATGCTCGATAGGATTGAGATCTGGGGATTGTGCCGGCCATTCTAACAAGTCGACACTGTTGTTTCTAAACCAGCGCATGGCGGCCGCTGATTTATGACAAGGAGCATTGTCTTGTTGGAATTTCACTCCATCTAAGTCGGTGTCACCGAAAATGCGTTTATGTACTTTTCACTGTTCATCCTGCCTTCGCAAACGAACATTTTGCCAACGCCATCGGCTGCCATGCAACCCCAGATCATAATGCTACCTTCCCCGTGTTTATCAGTGCACCACGCAATCTGGATGGTATTCCTCGCCGACGCGCCGCCTCACGTAGGATACACCCGCAGTTCCAAATATCTGGAAAAATAGTAAAAAGAAGAATTTAAATGAGTGCTCATAATTTTTATGAATTCAGACTAAAATAAGAGCGATCAACTTTATTGTTTTTAAGAAATGGTATAGAAGCTTACCTCAAAGTTAAATTCATCGGACTACACAATATTTGACCAATCTTGCTCCGTGAAGTGTTGGTGACGTAGAGCCCTTTCTAAACGGTTCTTTTTGTTATCTGCCGAGAGCCATGGCTTCTTTCTTGCTTTACGCCCCTTTAAACCCGCATCTGCAAGCCTTCTTCTTGCCGTTTGAGCACTAATAGGGTGTCTAATTTCGTCGGCTAGGGCAGCAGCAAGCTCAGAAGAAGTTTTTTTTTCGATCCTGTAGAGAATCGCGGATGAGTTTCCTGTCCTGGCGCTCAGTAGTCACGCGTTTTCTGCCAGTCCGTATTTTATTTGCGTAGGAACTAGTCTTCGCAAACCGTTTAATAGCAGATTGCACTGCGCACCGCGAACATTTTACAAGTTTGGCAATCTCTACTTGGGACTTTCCTTGTTCATACAATAACTGGATTTTAATTAGTTTTTCGTAGCAAAGTTGACTTCTTTTGGCATTTTCAAAAAGGGGAATGTTAATTTCACCACTGAATCTAACACGGAAGCTTCTTTACGCTATGAATAGCAAAGGAATACTGATCATAATTATGAGTATTTTTTTGAAAATACACATTATATGGGTTTTGCTCACCAGATGTTTCATGGCCCATAGAAATTCCTTTGCCATTGTTTTAATTATCGTTTGGTGGCCCTACCTTGGCTTTTTTAAAAATATAAGCTGTTTTTTTTAATACGTTTTGTATAATCTGTGTTTTATTGGGGTGCCTAATACTTTTGGCCAAGGCTGTAGGTTCGCGTTTGACCACTACTCACCTGTTGGTAAGCGATGACGTGGTTGAATATAAAGCTCGCTTATCTAGAAGTTATTCACTCTTGTCTTAAAGACCCCTAAGTTATAGTTATCAGGAAATAATTTGGGGGAAATCAATTATATGCAACAATAGTTATAGATAGAGATAATTTTGTATTTTTCTCCTTCCACTAGGTACCTACTTCTACACGTTACGTACTTGACGTATAGACAAGTTTATTTTATCTACTATCGGACTGACATTTTCCCTGTATCGACAGTAGAGCAGCATAACCAAACTGCGAATCCTGCTGATGACACAATTATTACGGAAACCTCTTCAATTGGCTGCGTGTCACGACTCACGATCGGTTTTGCGTCACATCGTGCCGCCACAAACAAGATCAGTAGGTCCACTTCTGTACGCAAACGAACTCGCCTACCGTCTCCGTGCTTGGTTTTATACCTTTTTTCTCTGGATGGGAAAGTTATCTAATGACTCCTCCGGCTCTGGGTGGAGCGGAAGGGAGTGTCAGACTTCTACTGACTAAAAACCCACTCTGCTCCTTCTGTTGCCCTTAAGTTCCAGGGCCGCGGTATCTCGTTAGAACATTCCCGCAACCCCGTAAGGTAATGGCCCTATCGCGCCCCGTCAATGCTGCTGACTGCTCTTTGAAGCTTGTTTGTATACCTACGTTAAATTCTACATCTTCTACAAATAAATAAAATTGCAATGTCTGCCTGTGATTTCACAATAACTAAGTGGTATTCACACAAAAGATTATTTTAAAATATGTGTTGTAATATTGGAAACGGCTGAACCGATTTCACTGACTGGAAATTAGAGGAAGTTACAGAGCAACATATGGGAGGTTATAGCACTTTATATTCCATTATTCCCACGGGATCGGGATTTACGCGAGAAAATCCTCCCACGCGATCGAAGTCGCGGGTTAAACTAGAATTAAAATAAGTGTAGACAGGACGATATTTACCGTCGTAATTATCAGACGGATTTTCCAGAGTCGATACAAAAAGCGTTAATCGCACAACCATTTGTCGAGCTCACGTAGTACACTCAAGTGACAATTGTATTTAATCGAGAACGTCCAAAATCTTCAGTAAGGACCTACCAAAAAGTAATTTGTCTCTTGTCAGCTAGCATAAACCAACCAGCTAAGATTAATCACTTAACCGCAACTGGCTATCTTTATATCGGTTTTTGTCCCAAATAAATAAAATCAAAATAAAATAAACATAATCCAGCTAGATAATATCTACACTGCTGGGGCCTGGTCTTCTCCCGATTTGAGTACGAAGAATAGGCTGTGCGTAATGAGCTATGTCAGATAAATTGATAGAGCCTAAGGACTCCTAGCGAGAGCCCAGCGCCCGTCGCTAGCTTCTCTGGCTCTTTTCAATTAAGAAGAGGAAGTTAACTATTCTTCTTCTTATCGTGTGGGTAAGTGAGGTCTAACGACCCCATACACCCTAGTGTCAGAGTTTCTAGACCGCCTCTAGGGCCTCTGACGTGGTCTATTTTGACGGCCGCCATTTGGCGACCGGGACCAACGGCTTATACGTGCCTTCCGAAGCACGGAACCATCTTTTTATCAGACAGTCAGGTGATTCAGGCCTGCAAAGTCCTAGCCAAACTGGAAACAATTTTACAAAGTATGCTTCCCGCGGGAATTGAACCCACGACCACCGGGTCACAAGGCAAACGCCTAAACCACTCGACCACGGAGGCAGTTGGCAGTTAACTATTGATGTTTATAATTACGAGCTCGTGGCTCGACCATAACAGGTACAGCGTCGATATTCGACGATGGATGGGTCCATCAAAAGATGGAGCCATCCATGGACGACAAGCGTGACAAGCAAGAACAGTCGCATCATGTAAAAACATGATGCGACTGTTCTTTGCCTCCGAATTCTTAATAACTCTTTGATACTGATAGTCCGAAGCCAGCAAATCTGATAAAAGTCTCGCATAGGATATGGTTTTTGCCAAATACCTACTGGGCTGTGTGATGATGCCAACGTACTAACTAGTAAAAACAACTAGACAGCTTGAAGAAGGTATTTAAAGCAATTCCATAAAAAGGTAACATTGTTTTGGTAGAATTTACTTGCTACTATCTTGTAATTTTATTTGAAATAATTTGTATGCCTTTTGCGTAGAATGTACCACTGCCTGGTATTTGTAAAATATACTAAGGTATATTGTAATTATACCTACATTGACAAATAAATGGATTAATTGGTAAAATTGCTTTGACTGCAGGAACTGGTTTCAGGAAATACTAATTACTCTCGGAAAGCTACATCTACGTTGAGAGACATGAGTCTTATCTCATATCTGACTCTTATAATATAAAACCTACAGGGTTATTGGTAAAACACTCAATAACCTCGCAGGACTGTATTACTAACATCATAAACAACAACTTTTGTTCTATGAATTTTTAGAATACATGATACATTTACCAAAAACAAATCATCAAGATCCCCTCCTTCACAAGATCTAGAATCTAGATCTAGAAAAGATCTAGAAATCATCAAGATCCACTGCCTTTTGTACTATCAGTTTACCTACGTTACTAGCGCTTTCTTTTGCTTCGCGAACTGCGTAACATTTAGAGAGTTCAATTGAAATATTTTTATTAACTAAAATGTGATTGATTGTAGCAGTTGCGGGTAATAAAACCACATAAAATAAAGATATAAAGTGGATTGTATTTTGAATTATGCACAATTAAATAAAATGCACAATGTTACACCGACAGGTTGCGAATGGTGACTGAATGAAATGGAATGGGAATGAGTGAATTATTGGTATGTATGCTTCATACAATGATGTATTATTAAAAGTCATATAACAAAAGTTGTTAATGATGTTACTAACATAGTCCTGAGAGGTGGTTAGTGTATTACCAATAACCCCGTACATCGTTGCCAAGAGTGGTACTTCTGTCCATGTCGTGGCGTGACACCTGGCCCCCGCCGCGCCGCAGTGTCGCTAACAAGCCCGGCTGTCACCCAGCATGTCACGCACCACGATGTTATGGTATTCAGCAAGTTCGGTAGTATCCGTTTACAAGGGATCTTAGCTGTCCATAATGTTGAGAGGTTGTCTGTCATGGGCTAAGGATGTTTTCTCATTGAAATCCTACGTCCTGCTGCGTGTGCTGATCGACGGGTTACTCTTTCACTCAAAAAAAATACAGAATGGAATTGAATGTTTGGCACACATACCTATATTTTGTAATTTGGTTATTTTCTATGGTATACATGAGTACTTACCTTTATTACGCGATACACATTTTTCCGAATTATTAGGAGCCAACAAATAAAGTCTATATGTACATACACGTAAATAAAATTGTAATTTCTGTCTGTGATTTCCAAAAAATTTGGTTTTCTCAAGTGCTAGCATCGTTATTTAAGAGTCTAATAAACAAACAAAAGTTATTTTTAAAATCAGTCTTTCTGATTGAGATCAATTAGAAAGACAGATTTTCAAACGGTTGAGTTACTCTGGAAAGCCTGAACCATTGAACCAATAATGGGACTTTCACTGACAGATAACGGAGGCCATAGGCTAACTTATAGGTAGGCTACATTTTAGATACATAGATATACTACATATTGTTCACCATAACAGAAATAAGGACATAAGAACTTTAAAAGGTGCTACAAGTGATCTTTTAGACACAACCTTTGGATAGATTTGACACAGCAGGAGAAAATAAATACAAGTGTTGTCCATAGTATACTATTTACTTATTTATAATGCGTAAGTAATAAACTTCATACTCAATACATATATACAATACCTAAATAATAATTTAAGGAGGTAGAAATCCTTTACCATATTTTTGAAGAAAATGAAGAGTTTGTGCTTATCTTACTGACACGGGTAGAGCATTCCACAGCCGTACTGCTTGAGCTGCAAACGACTTACCAAAATCCGGCCACGCGAGCGATGTCGCATGCAATACTCTTTGAGCCGACTCTATCAGCGTGCCTCACACCCTCCCTAGTTGCTGTATTTAACGTAACTTGTTGTAGTCAATCAAGCCCCTCATATTTTGGCTTAGTGTTGATGTTTACGGTAGTGAATTCCTGTGGAATAAATAGTGTCTCACGAGCAAAGTCACTGGCAGAATCTTGTGAAAAAAATGTTTTATTGACAGTTTAATAACAGATATCGAGTGTTTTGTATCACGCCTTCATCTCTTTCGATCTTAGAACTAGGTTCCTTCGTAACACAATCCAATATGAAAACTAAAAAACTTTTTAGCAAAAAATAAAACCGACTTCCATATTAAAACACTACACAGCCAAAAATAACTTTAATTTTGGAAGGCGGTGTCAAAAAAAAAGAAAATACAAAACCAATAACACCGACTACCGAAATTAAAGTTATTTTTGCCTTTGTAGTGTTTTGATATGGAAGTCGGTTTTATTTTTTGCTATTAAGTTTTTTAGTTTTTATATTGGACATTTTTTCACGCTTTTTAGTGGGTGCGTTTGTAATTTATCTAGTTACAAAAGCCGAAATGTGAACTACTTATCACCTTTTACAAAATATTGCTTTTCCCGATGCAGAGCCGTTAATTTTTGAGGAGTTCTCCTGGTATTTCACCATCAGCTCTACATCACCATATGCATTGTGACGAGCATCGCAATCCACGAAATACTTATTATTGAGTAGTTTCGGTGGCCATCTGTGGTCTTCATCATCAGTTCCGCTTCCCCAAATGGTACTTTTCGAGAGTAACTGCACAAGGTAATATTAGAAATACCCAAACCGCTATAGGTGTGCCTATAACATTTGAAGAGTTCCCTCGATTTCTCCAGGATCCCATCATCAGATCCTGATTTCATAACAATGCGAACAACTAGAAAGTATACCCTTTCAAATGAAAAAAAAATTCCAAATCGGTCCAGCCGTCTTCGAGTTATGAGCTAATATACATAAAAAAAAGTTAAAGACAAACTGAGAACCTCCTCCTTTTTTTGAAGTCGGTTAAAAATGAAACTATTCAGTCTACAGTGGAAGAACAGTACAGTAGGTAGGTAGGTATCTAATGTCACATATTTTTATATCAGCCCATTTGATTCTTATATTTCACATGGACACAACACAGGGTATGTAAATATATTACGTTAACTGCCTCGTTCATACTAGGTCGAGTGGTTGCTAACGGGACTGCTGAGCACGAGATCTCGGATTTAATTTCCCGGGTCAGGCAAAAAAATTGGCCTAGTGGGAGTTGACCTCACCCATGAAGGTTTCCGTAGTAACTACGCCAAATAACTTCGTTTTTCATAGTGTTTGTATGAATTACAAAGTTATATTTGCGGTTTTAGAAATGGTACTATATCTCAAAAACCACTGACGATCTCGTTGAAACTAATTTTTGTTGAAAGTTTACAGATCTACAGCTTATATTTTTTTTAGATTTTTCACTCAATCATTATAGAAGTTAGAGGGGAGGACACATTTTACCACTTTGGAAGCTTATATCTTTTAAACGATTGACTTTATGAAAAAGTGGTTTTAATAACCTCAATATCATTTTGAAAGACCTCTCTATAGATACCACACACGCATAGGTTTTATGAAAAAACATCTTTTCAGTTTCAGTTCCATGTTTGGGGAGCACCCCTTAATTTGAAATACACACATCAAAAGTGTCTAGGGATCAACATATATTTTTGCAATAACTTTTCTCCTGATTGATATTAATTAAAATTTTCTTTAAGGATTCATCAAATAAAGTGTTTTCGTTTGTCACAGTAACGATAAACCAAGTCACCTTTGCATTAATAAAGAAATTTGCCATTTTCCTAATAAAGGGATTTTTGACATTTGAACCACTAACATTAAAGTTCGAAAAAAAGACTGAAATAACAGTTTTCTTTAAAATTTTATTGGGTAACTTAAACAATTAATAATCCGTGTTTCTACCGCGAACACTAACAACACAAGAACATCGGTTTGGCATACTCAAAATGAGTTCATCCAAATCACGCTGTGGAATGGCCGCCCATGTTCGTTGCAACAACAAAAAAAGGTCTTCTTGCGACTGGATACCCTCCATATTCGGCAGAGCTCTCTCTGTAGCATATCCCATGCATGCTCAATCGGGTTCAAGTCTGGCGACTGAGCAGGCCAGAGCAGGACATTGATGTTAGCTGCGGCGAGAGTCTGTCTTACAACTCTTGCGGTGTGCGGTCGTGCATTATCATGCATTAACTGAAATAAGGGACCGATTTGCACTTGTAGAGGAACGATGACGTCAGATACAATCGTCTCAGCATAAATTTGAGCGTTGTGGTTGCCTCTGATCCAAATCAACTCAGTTCTTCCGCCGACCCAAATACCCGCCCATACCATGATGGTTCCACCACTATAAGGATGGACTTCCTGGCAGGATTTTAATAGCTGTTGGCGTCCAGGGGTTCTCCAGTGTCGTATACGTCTTGTATCCGGTCTCATACCAAAACGAGACTCATCAGAAAAGCAAACGAAACGCCATTGTTCTTCTGCCCAATTTCTGTGTTCAAGAGCCCATTGATATCGAATCCTACGATTGTGCATTGCTATAGGTGGTACCCGTAGCGGTCTTCGGGAATGAAGGTTCACTTCATGCAAGCGGTTTCTGACTGTTTGGTCGCTAATTAAGTTCCCTGAAGAGTGATGAAGCCTCACGGCTAACATCATGGCGGTTATTGTTGGAGCTCTTCGAGTTAAGATTTGAATGTATCGGTCTTGTCTCCGTGTGGTGCAGCGATACCATCCTCCATGGCGCTCAGCCACGGTACCAGTGCTTCGGTAATGTGTCCAAAGTCGACTGATAACACTCTGACTTGTATTCAGAGCTAAAGCCACAGTACGTTGCCGGGAACCAGCTTCTATCATTCCCACGGCTCTGAGCATTTCTTCCCTGCTTAAATGACGTCGCCGCTCCATAATAAAGTTGGTTTTAATCAGTAGTAGGGAAACAGTAGCACTAATAATGTCTTCAATGCGTTGTATGTTTTTATAGGGAAAATATTGACAGCTGATTTTCATCTTTTACTCGAATTTGATTAACAGTTCCTGTTTCAAATTATGAAATGCACCAAAAAGGATCCATATAAATTTATAAAATCATAAATTTATTACAAAGCCACATCTCAATCTCAAGAAATCCGCATAAAAATGCTTGATCCCTAGACACTTTTGATGTGTATATTTTTAATTTTTTTCTTAAAATCGAAAAGCGGTTAACCTTAACAGAATACAACTACCTACCAAGTTTCACATGTATAGTTCTAATAGTTTCGGAATAAAATGGCTGTGTCATACGGACGGACGAACAGACAGACAGACAGACAGACTGATAGACAGACAGACAGACATGACGAAACTATAAAGGTTCCGCTTCTTGCCATTCGGCTACGGAACCCTAAAAAGTGCTAATGGGTTTTTCTGTAAGAAATTTCTCAGTAGTAGCTCGGAGTTTGGAAGTTGGCGGTGTGATACCCCCGTGTAACGGAAAGCTAGTGAAATCGTTGCTTCCGGCTGTCATTTGAAGATCTTTGACAGTCGTTACGAGTAGTCAGAAGCCAGTAAATCTGACACTGGTCTAGCCAAGGGGTGTCGTGTTACCCAGTTACTGGGTTGTGGAGTTCAGATAGGCAGTCGCTCCGTGTAAAATACCAATACTCAGCTGCGTCCAGTGTAACTGACACTGGAAGCCTAACCCAACATAGTTGAGAAAAAGACTAAACAGATAAAGATGAAGATTAATTTATTGCGGTAGAATCTTATTGGACGAAGACAATAATAAATTTAAATAAATAATAAAATACTCCTCCTGGCTGATTTTGGCCACAGCGGTCTATCTCATGGAACAGATGAATTTAAGGTTGGAATGGTAATGTGGGCGTGGCGAGCGCGCCCCATTTATGATACGACAATCATAGCTCGACCGATCAATTCATTCACCGCGTTTAGTACGCTACGGAATACTTCGGAACACAGAGCTCTACTTTAAAATGCCGTGTTGTGCAATTATAACCTGTAAAACAAAAAGTTAGACTGCAAGTATACAGCGAGGAGGAATATTTTTCCATCGGTAAATCGAAAATAACATTTAATTACAATTTTATTTGTAAAAAACATAAAAATATACTGATCACTATGAAATTCCGAACATTAACAACATTATTGCAACAAGTTACAAAAAATATACATTGCCCGATGTGTACTCGCTTAATCATCGCAATGACCAAGTCCGCTTACAATGTACTGCATGCGTTTCGTCCTCAACACTTCAACCATTGACGTTTCGTCCTTTGCCCTGATTGGCCGTGATGCACGGCGCATGTTTATCAACAGTGAGTTACAATCAGTAGCAAGCTCTCGATTTAAGTGTGTGTAATTTATTTGTGTGCGTCATTCGCATACGTAACGGGCCTCTTGCTTGTAGTGGAGCTAAATAGTGGGAGACAAGCGGCGACACGCGTTCTGATACAAATCAGGAACTATTTCCTTTCTAACCTCTTTTATCTGTTCTGTGGTCTATCTCAGCGGAGATTAGATAGTGGTGCAGGAGATATTGTACCTAGTACACCATGTGCGCAGGTGCGATGGGACGACAATCCGACATGACCTGAGAGAGATCAGGCGCAGGATTGATAGATAGATAGTATACTTTATTGTACACCAATAATTGAAGTTACACACTTAAAGAACAATATTGTAAAAAAGTTTGGTTACAATGGCGGTCTTATCTCTGAGAGCGATATCTTCCAGACAACCTTTGGAAGGACTTTACGAGTTTTATTTAAAATGGGGAGGGCTATTTTAGTGTACTACTGTACAATAATACTCATCAAAACAGAAAAACTAACAATATATATAAGTACAGGACCCAACAGTTTAATGTGCAGGGGGGTATGGTACCACCAATTTCCAAATTCCGGGCCACTACTGACATATTTTTAATAGAAAAATCCAATAGCACATTTTGCCCGACCTGACAATCGAACCCAAGACCTATTGTTCAGCAGTCGGCTAGGTCAACGAGTCATTTCAGCGAAAATACCCGTATGTCGTTAACTCCTCACATTCTCAACACCACAAGTCGGGTGAGTTGCACCATCTCGTGCGTTTAAATAAAAAGAGTCCAAAATAATCTCCACCGCAATCAAATCAATACACACAGAACAATAGCTTATTACCAAATAGCGACCGTTTTAATTAAAATCTGGCTGCCATTGTGGCGGAAACAATATGGCAGACCGTTGCACACACCCGCCAGTCGAAGTGACGTCACTTCCGGCTCGACAATGCGCCGGCGCACAAAAGCGCAGCGCGATATTATTTCCACTATTATTTAGCACTAAATAACACACGATTATGAAGAGGCTCGGGTTACTGACGTTGACTTTGCGCTGATTACCGTTAAGCTGGGGCTCTCAAAGTTTTTATAATGTTTCTCCAACAGTTAATAGAAAAACGTATCTTTCTGTATAAACATACAAGCAATCCATTGTAATATAGAACTGTGGTCAACAATATTGATCGAAGTATAGAACAGTAGTAACGTTTTATTTTATTGAAACATGAGAAACGAAGCAATATTATTTTTCACAATCTAGTCCTTTTTTAAGTAATTTTTGATACTCTATTAACACTTTAAACACTTAAATAAAACCCTAAACTACATATATGTATACATCTCAAAATAAACTAAAATTTAGCATCCAGAAATTCGTGCGCATCGCTGTCCACTGGTAATGTGCCCAAAATACTGGCTGCATTGCCACGTTGTATGGCAATGCCTAAGCCAAACCTCGGTCTAAGGTAAAAGCTACCCCTTGGTCAACTAGGCGTCTGAATAGATCTTTAAATAATTAGTGAGCACTCGGCCCCACGACCCCAACCACCCAAAACGTTTCAACCCAAAACGGCATCAGTATAATTATTATTTATTTATTACGAATGAGCCCGCTGTTGACCTCGATCACACCTGATGGTAAGTGTATGATGAGGTCTACGATCGAACGAGCGAGCCCACAAAATGCCTATTCACTCTTGCTTTAAAGGCTGACGGGTTATATGTGGCAGGGAACACAGAAGCCGGCAGAAAGTTCCACACCTTGGCTGTGCGCACAATAAATGTTGAGTAGAAGCGCTTAGTACGACAAGACGGTATATCGACCAAGTATGGATGGTATAATCTGTAGAAGATAGACAGGCAAGCAACGTTTTGCTGGTGAGCCAGGCTGTGAAGCTTGCCTGCCAGAACCTTGAGCCTTTTAGCTCTGCGTTCGATCGAGTCAAGTGCAGCTAGCTGGGATTTTGCTGAGCCATCCCACAAGTTACTGCAATACTCCATACAGGAACACTGTCTGTGTTTCACTGCAGTCTGAGCTTTAAACTCAATGCTTGAGCCGAAGTTGAGGTCAGACATCAACTCCATGCCCAAGAGCTTCAGGCGGTCGGTAATAGGTACAGATGCACCTCTGAAAGTAGGGGACCATTCAAATTAGCTCCTTTTAGCGGAGAAAAGACAAGCCTGTGTTTTTAAAGCGTTTAATTTTAACAGATTGTCATCGCCTCATTGGGAAACGAGATTTAAAGTCAAATTCGTTCGCTCTACCGTGGCCTTTCTAAGAGTGGCTATTTCGTCCCTACCAGCTCTAGTATGTATCTCTCTGAGACTGTGCTGTCATCCAATCAAGTAATATAGTAATTATATCAAATCAATTATTTTGATGTGTAATGCAAATCTGGAAGTATTTAAGTCAAAAGTGAATAGGTTACTTCTCGTCAAGCGTGCTTCATCTTCGACCACATCATCGCTTATCAGCAATTAAAAAAAATCGAGTGGCTCTATTTAACCTAATTTTGAACACGCTTTTATTAGGTTGACCTGTATGTAACTAACTATGTAATGAAATCTAAGGTAACTAATTTAACCATCTTCTAAGGGTCGTAGCGTAATGAAAATTGGCAGCTGTATGTAGTTCTGATGACAATACAATAATATGGTACTGTCGAACTGATCTGATGATGGAGCCGGAAGATATGAACTGGAACTTCATGATGGAAAATCCTATCATAGCTGTTTTGGATTTCTTAGAAAAGTCTTGTAATGAACTTTGACCACGATTAGGTTTCAAGGTCTGATGATGAAGCCGGAAGATAGGCACTGGCATTCCATGATGGAATATCGTATCATAGTCGTGTTTGGACTTGTGAGAAAGGCCACGTAATGGACTTTGAACACGATCAGGTTTCACGGACCTACAAACCTAAAGAAAATCCGTTATCGGTTTTATTAACATTTTTTTGTTTTTACGTGCATTTATAAAAGCGTGTTTTTCTAGTGTTTTTTAAACTATTAATTTATAATCACATTAACTTGTGGATAGCGTAGTGCGCAAAATACTTTTTATAAGTAGGTATATATTGGTAAATGTATTCATATTATACTGATGTCGTTTTTTGTATTGATTATGTTTATTAAATTGAATTGGTTTATTGTGATGATTGGACATAAATCTTTGTTATGTAAAATTTTATTACACAGCATTGCGAAATCCTGAAAAGATAGCTGTGTGTATAATAACTAATGCTGTATATAATAAATAAGAGATTAAATTCTCCTGTCATGATTCACTTTACGGGAATGACGATCAACCGGGGCACGTTTCCCATAAATTGATGGTCCTTCCCATAAAGCTAGTTATTAATTATTTTGTTGTTATTATGTACTTAACCCTAGCCTTAACTTAACACAGTTGTGTTAAGGCTGCTAATTATCTGAAATAAAGAATTTGAATTTGGCTGTTTATTTTCTGAGCTGACATAAAAATCTTAATAAAGTTTGAGCACCACAGTTCAAAGTTCAAGGTTATAATTTGCGCGGACGCAGCGCGCACCGTGCGCCCGCCTTAACTGTTCACTTACAACCGTAATGATTGAACACATTGTTAGACCTCTGCCTACCCCACGACTTGTAGTGGCAGCTGCCTTTTGGAGCTCAACTATTTCTGTTTGCTCAATAAATGAAAGACAATTATTTCGACTTAATGCCCTTTAATTTTCGAAAACCTTTTTTCAAAATGATTGAGTCGCGAGTAACCAAAATCCATATTTAGGTACAGCCCAAATCTTACCTTTAGCAATCCTTCTTCGTTCTTATCATCTATAATGCTAGTACACATTCATACTCGTTCTTGGCTCCCATTCTACATGACAATGCTGCCAGTCTTCTGGGCACATTTCCGGATGACGATTCTGCAAGCGTTCTCCGACAGTCGTTTCTCCTTTGGGCATATCACCAACAGGACGTATAGTTTTTAAAAGATTCGGCGACAGAACATGTCCGTTCTGGAGGGCCATACTGGGCAAACGGACAAGACAGAACGTTTCACCTATGGACGTTTCGACGAAAGGATGGTTCACATTTGTGGGTTTCGACGACAGGACTTTCCATCTATGGAATATTCACCGTTGTTTCGCTTGAATTTTTTTTTTCAGATTATCTTCAATCTACTTTTATTACCCGTTTTATTATTCGGTACCAAAGTAAAACAAATATATAAAATTATTTCATTAGGTAACAAATATGTGCCTATCCATTTAAATATGATTTTTAGTCCATTTAATTTTCTTTCCGTGAAAGTGAAACGTTCTCAAAAACGAAACGTCCATAGGAGTGATGTCCATGAGGTGATCAGTCCATAGGAGAAACGACTGTCGGACAACGCTTGCAGAATCCCGAATGAGAGCGATGTGGAAGAGTACTCCGACGTTTAAGTTTTTATATTGCATTTTTTGTACATAAATAAAAATGTAGTTCAATAAAATATAAATACATTCTACATACATATAAATAAAATTGAAGAAATGGATGTCTGTGATTACACAATAACGGTATTTTCCAAAGTGTTGATTTACTAGCCATTTTTATGGGGCTTCTGACATACCCAAACGAAGCGGCATGCACTGCTAGATTAAAATATGTGATAGGAAAAGGTGTGAGAATCAAACAACTGTAAAGATTTCACAGCGCATATATATTTATTAATTACACTCAATATTGCATTTGTTAATTATTATAATTCTGCTAACATAAAACTAATGTATGTACAGGCTAATGATCACTCCGTTTATTGTAAATATATTTTTTATTACTATCGTTTCAATGACATTCTAAAAATTGAAACACGTCAAACAGTAAGTACAAAACACAATAAATTTTTGAACATTTAACCAATAAATATAATATTTTTGGGATGTGGTATTAGAACAGCTCGACAGCGGAGATACTATTGCAAATTAACATTATTGACAATTTTTATATTTGGTTATGATATTTTTAAAGAAAATGTTATAGACCTATCTAATTTAATAAGCTACATTTCTAAATCACAAAATCTACAATCATACAATGATGAAAGACTTAAACATTAATAATCTCTTCATACATTACACTAGAATAAATTATTTACAATAGGTATAGGTAACTATTTACAACGCAATTCTCTATTCTTATTGTTATATATATAAATTCCAGATTTGCTAGATTATTTCTTAATTTTATAAAGATTTACTGAATATTCTTAAAGAAGCTGATCACATTTACTCGATAAGGTAAGTGACATGTTAACGTTTTTGCTGACAGCTAACATAAATATTCTATTAACTTTACAACAGCGACACGTGATGAAAGGACGGCTTAACATGATTACCAGAAAACTGATCGAATGTACTATGAGACCTATCATCAGAAACAATCACAAAATTACATTTGTTCGCTACTATCAAATCCTTGATCAATTCACTCCTTGTTGTCTCCGTAACCGTTAAAGTATCCCGCCCCGGGTCACAATAACTTGGAGAAAAAAGTATTGGGCGCAGTCATCCGCGATGGGTCCAGGATGCGAGGGTATGAGGAACCTAGGAATGGCCTAAAAGCCACTCTACTGGCGTCTTCCACAGGGCTGGTAATCGCTTCTTGCGTGGATTCATCCTGTGTATCCAAGGATGAGTCTCCATGGTTGGAGCTCCCAGCCCCCAGGTGCAGTTTCCTAGTGTGCTTCTTGAGATCAAAGTTTCTGCAGAATCCCTTAGCGCATATACTGCAGGTGAAAGGTTTCCTCTCGTTGTGCGTGTGCATGTGGAACGTCAGGTTGTAGATCTGATGGAAGGCTTTGTTGCAGATACTGCACTTGTAAGCCTTCTCTCCGCTATGCGTGAGCCTGTGGTTCTTGTAGTTACCTTTTTGGTGGAATCCTTTGCCACAAAATTCGCAAACAAAGGGTTTGTAACCCGCGTGGATCCTAGCATGCGTATTTAAAGTTGAAGATCTGTTGAAGGCTTTCCCGCAAGTGAGGCATTTGTGTGGCTTTTCTGAGGTGTGTATGATCTTGTGTCGACATAGCGTGGACGCCTGTCGAAAACCTTTGCCGCATATCTTGCAGACGAAGGGCCTGGCGCCCGTGTGGACAGGCATGTGCCTGGTAAGGTTGTAGTGCGCATTGAACACCTTGCCGCAGTCACCACATGCGAAGCTTTTGTTTTTTGCCGGAGATGGGGTGGGGCCTGTGGTGGAGGATACTGCATGGTCTGCTGCTGGTGGGCGAGGACTCGGCGGGCGCTGAACCGGAGATGTCGGCGGAGGAGGCCTTGGTAGGTGCAGCTGATGAGCATACGTCAGCGACACAAGATCAGGGCCATAATACAGAAGTGGGTAATGTGATACAAGCTGTCTTCTTGCCGCTGGGATGTACTGCTTGAACGCTGAATCTAACAGCTGTGCACCATAGGACAGGAATCCTGGTGGTGGCGGAGGTTCAGGAGACACTGACTTCTTCCTATCAGGCTCCATTAGCCTGGCGATGGAGAAGTTGAGGACTGGCGCTGTGGGGGTGTCGGGGGACTTGGCACGCTCAGGGGAGGACTCCCGAGGGCCCTCGGGCCGAGCTGTCGATTGGAACGGCTGCATTTTCGTGTCTACGGCGCAGCTGTTTTATATCTGTAACAAGAGAAATGCTGATGTAATTTCAATCATTATAAAAAGCCTGTACACCACAGTGGTTTATACAGCTATCGAACCCTCATTCTAGTGTCCTAAACAATTTGTACTTGCTAAATAAAATGCAGGCACGTTTAAAACCTCGCACATCGTTTATCAAACAAAACTGTAATCATAGAAGTGCTGGCACCGCGGCACCAAGCCACCAATTCAACAAATCGACCTCGATTGTCGTATTCACAGATCAAGAAGCGTGGGTGTGTCGCTCCGCCCGCGCCGCACCGCGTGGCTTCGTGTTGCGGCCGCAACAAAGCGGGATCTACTATTGTGCTTGTTTTAAGTAAATTGGAAAGCGCTGCGTTGGGGCGTCGCGGCGCACAGTCTGTGTGTCTGACGTCGCCCTTATTCCTTCCACAAACCTCTGTTATTATGCTGACTTCGGCCGCAAGCAAACGGCGATAGAAATTATTTTTATGAATGCTTTTGAATTGTGAAATTGGAAAGGTGCTCCTGAGATTTTTTCATTACAAGTCTATTTCACTGTCTGAAGGAATTGTTGAATGTGCTTCAGTTTTTATTACGATGTTTATGATGATTGAATTAAGGAGGAGTTCGTGGGTAAATAATAAGAGCTACACAGGTCGATGTTCAAGGGTAAGCAGCGCGTGCCGAGGTGGTTCCATGGATGAGTGATCTCTAGACATATCAAGATTCTTCAATGAATCCAGAAGCCAGAAAATCTGGCACTGCTCTTGCTATTTGGTCTGCCTTGTTGTCTGGTCGTCTGCCAACTACATGGACTATGGGGTGAGATTGGCAGACACTCCAAGTAAGACACTAGTACTCAGGCATCTGGTAAGACTTGAAACCTAACCCAATGTAATTCGGAAAAGACGATGATTATGATTTAGGGCTTCCAATCCCGCAGCCTGAATTCAATCTCGGTATTTGCGGGTCTACGAATTTTCATACCCGCGGGATTTCGGTATTTGCGGGACCCCGCATATTGAAAATATTCACATTTATATAAGGCAAATAAATTAATCAACTAACTCCACATTTATTTACGTATTACTATTAGTATGAGATCAAACAAATTACACCGTTTTTTCTTCACAAAAAACAGTAACAAATACTGTAATACTTTACTAATAATTTAGGCTACATACTTAGGCTACCACTGAATGAAATTCGGCTATATTAGGCTACTTAAGCTGTAAAAAACGGGCGACATCGGCCCCCGCGTTTTTTGCATCACTGCCGGCCGCCAGTCACCGAGCGATCGCGCTCGCGAGATGTCGCAGGCATGCTTTTTTTCAGTCCCGCAAATTCCGCGGATCCCGCGCCCGTAATCCCGCATCACGCGGGATTGGAAAATGACGCAGGATCCCGCAATACCGACATTTCGGTATTCCGGGATTGAAAGCCCTATTATGATTATTCAATTAAATATTTTGCTCTTAAGGTATTGTTGTGCTTGTTGAACTGATTTCATGTCCGTTTCTATTCTAATGACTGACTGAAGAAGAAAACAAACCATTTATAACTACTTAAAACAAACAAGAAAAATACCAAACCATCAAAAAAATATAAACTATATAAGGGGTCCTATGCACCCCTAAAACAAAGCAGCGCGAGAGGGTTACGTCACTTATATCGCGGCAATTAGTGCTACAATAGCTGGCTCGCACGACTAACCCGCGGAATATGCTCGTGTGGTCGCCAATACCCCCGGACTGACGTGTGCGAAGGGACCCCGCACTGGAGGGTTTGTTTAAAGAATTAATTGCTTGCGGAGGCGTTCCAATTGTAAGGAATTGGATTTTTTAATGCAAAATTTGTGAGCGATTTTCTCGTGCGATAATAATTACGATTTATGACAATATGATATGACAAACCACATGACAAACAGTAGTTTCGGGTATGATTACTTTGGGTAATTTATATCATCACTACTACACAAACGTATGAAGGAAATGATCGTGAGAAACCGATATGACCTAAAGCCAAAAGTTCAACCAAAAGAAGACATGGTGACATCCACCAGCCTGCACTGGACCCGCGTAATGTTGACCCATTCCCTCTCGTAGAAAGGAGGCCTGTGTCCCAGCCCAGTAGTAGAACAGTTATAAGATTGATGAAATTGTATGATACAATTCGTTGTGGGTGACGACATGACGGACTATGGTCTTTTATGAGACATCCCACCCATACGCACAAAACGTTTTGGGAATACCTTCATTGTGCGTACGGCTAAGGAGTGGAATTCCCTGCCGGAGTGTGTGTTTCCCGATAGCTATAACCTAAGAGTCTTTAGTCAAGAGTGAATAGGTTACTTTTAGGTAAGCGTGCTCCATCTTCGACCACATCATCACTTACCATCAGGTGAGATGGTGGTCAAACGCGAACCTATTTTTTTATAAAAAAAAAAAAACATCCGATTACCACAATAATTTATTTTTCCAAAGAAAAGTATCTATATAGTAATACACATCTGTTTACATTATAGGACTTATATATGCACGGTATATTTGATCAATGACTCCTAGGTATTGTGCGAGGTGGTACCTGTGTTATACTGAAACTAAACTGGGTTTGATTTTAAACTCAAACTGAGTAGATCCTATTCTTGATACGTAGCTAGCAGGAAACTGTCTCCGGCAGTAATATTCTAGTCTTTACAAGCAACTCGTCAAAAAAAGTATTCATTAAAACCTTAAGGGATATTTGATTAATTAAATAAGTAGTAGAAGTACTGACTGTGTCCCATTCAATGCAAAATCATAAATATCAACAACTTTCATATTTAAATGAACTTGACATGCTTAGGTTTTAGGAGTGAGAGACTCAAACGAGATAACTTAAACTGTTTGTTTGTACGTAATTTTAATTACTTCTCAAAATGATTAGGGTTTAATTTCCCCGGTCTCCTGAGTCTCAATATTGGTATAAAATTAACATCCATCAATCAAGTAGGTACGCCAGCTTATTGGAAATTATACAATAGAATATTTTTATTTCGGACCACAAAATCCATAAAATGTTAGTAACTTATACCTAATAGCTTATTATCTAGTGTTAGTACCATCACCCTCCGCACAAACTGCTTCATAATAGGAGAGGACACACTCACTCACCGTTCTCAAGATGCTGTTACGACTGTCCCTTATGTACAAATACTATTTGTTAAAATTATTTTTTTTTGGGAACGATAAAGTCATACCTAGAACATTATCGCCATTTTAGAAAAACATGATTATATGTAAAAGGGATGTTGACCTCTGAGTTTGTTTCAGTGTTTCTTCTCAGAGTAAGTAGTCAGTTAGGAAACACTGGCCTCATCTAGTTTACATTTACGAAAAAAATGACGTGTAAAAGTCTTATTTATAACCCATTTGCAAATTAAACATCATTAATTCAAATGAAAATGTGAAATATAATATATTTCCTGAAATGACGATATCAAATAGACAAGTATTATAAGTGCACATGTAGGCCAATTTTGAGTTGAGTTTAGTTAAAAACTGCCATAGGTCAGAGAAAATATCACTGTTTCTTATGTAAACATTGTTTCTACTCTGGAAGATATTTATTCCCATATGTTACTCACATTCATGCAATAATGACCTATTCAACCTAAGCGTATTTAATTCATTTATCAATGACATAATTTAGAATGCAGTAAACTCTGCCTGTGAGCTGTCTTATCTTGCCACCAAGCCAATTACAACTGCGTTCACTGGAGTGATACGTATAAGATACTCATAAAATCATATATTTTTTATTTGAAAAATCTTTGTCTTATTATACTTTCGAAGTAGATAATTAGATTCAAAAGTACTCTGAATAATGAAGATGTAACTATGTAGGCAAATAAATTTGTGATTTTATTTTCCTAAACGGTTCTTCCCCGGCGTTACTTTACTTGAAGATGCAACCGTTCGTCTATTCATATCTAAAACCAAGAATTTATCGAGGTAGTTTAATTCCCGTTTATAGGCTTGACTTTGAGCACGATCTCACCTGATGTTAAGCGATGATGTGGTCGAATATGAAGCACGCTTGCCTAGAAGTAACCTATTCACTATTGATTTAAAGACTCTCAGAATCTATAAAGATGTCAAGAAACCACTTTTGACTTAAAGAAATAATGTGGTTATAAATAACACTTTTACACGTAATTTAAATAATAATGTCTTAGCTGTAAGCGCAATGAAAGTATTTCCAAAACATTTTGTAGGTATGTGTAGGATGTCCACCATGTAACGATGGCGCATCGCCGCTCGTCTTGTAGTCCGATAATGGAACGGGCTTGGTGTATTTAGACTGTGCAATTCCATCGCACAATCCCCGTAATGTTTCAGGAGACGAGAGGCCCATCTTTAACCAAGACAGAGTATGAGGCAGTCAATTGTGTCTTTGTACAGAAAACCGATAGGCTAACATTCAAATAAAATGCTTTCAATTCGGTCATTCAAGTAACTCACTAAACAAAGCGTAAATTTTTCACTGATGTGTCGTCTATAACGAGCTGTTTACCCAACAATACACATTGGAACATATTGTTTGATGCACTAAACTCGCGAGGTATTGTTTCAATGCGCCCCAACTGCTTGTATTGTTCAGTTCAGCACTTGAAGAACTTTTGTTGATTCCCGTATTGCGTACTACGCCGGCGTATTGTCGACTGGAGTGCGTACCGGTCCAAATAATGAACATACATTTATTGTTTTTTAAGTTCCACTAGGGTAGGAAACTTGTAAGCTACTTGAGTGTAAAGAAATATGTTTGAACTTAGTCATCAGAATAGTTGTTGTTTTAAATCATAGTCGGTTGAAAATATGTTGTGCAAAAACAATTGTGAATGTGAGAACTAAAGTTCTTATATTCGGGGTAAAGATATTTGTCGGGCAGTTTGAATACTTTATGCGGCCTACCCAAAAGTTCTTACTTTGGTATTGTTCGGAAAATTGTTGAGCAACTAAAAGTTCTAAATTGAGTTTAACGATAGCTGACAAATATGCTTGCACTGTCTGGACAGACCCACACAAATCTGTGTGCATCTTCCCTCAAAAGAGCACCTCAGGCGTAAACTACATGGTTTATCTCTGAGGTAAACCATTTGATTTGTATGTATGTGTGTTCGGCAAGCGCAGATTGTATGAACTTCAAAAGAGACTTCACAGTCTCTTTTGAAGTTCATACAATCTGAGCTTCGTTCGTAAAATAATAAGGTGTAAAAGTGATATTTAATAATCAATTTGCATAATCAATATCATTTACTACTATAATATCGAGACTACCATACCACGACCACCAAAATAAAAGTATTATTCTATGTAATTAACATTATTTCGGTCTATCGAATAGAAAAAAAAACCCCTTAGCGACATTACCGCCTTCTGCACTTGATTGAAATTGTGCTTCGAAAAGGGTGCAATAAA
The DNA here is from genome assembly GCA_943138885.2 of Tholera decimalis. NCBI lineage: Eukaryota > Metazoa > Arthropoda > Insecta > Lepidoptera > Noctuidae > Tholera > Tholera decimalis. The sequence goes on from OW964577.2 coordinate 1,096,958, forward strand.
ACAACGATTAAACACTTTTTTAACGTAGAAAACCACCAACTTCCAAATTTAAAAAACAGAACTTCTTCAAAGTACGAAGTAACTGGTCAGACGATGTTTCTGGTTTAGATACATCGTTTTTGGACCTATAAGATTGACCTTTACCTGACACATACTCAGTCAATTCACACATTCGTGGTGTTTGCCGTTAAGGGGTATCAGTGTCCTCTCACGCTGTACAGTCATTCCAGCTCATAGTTCAATATTTACTAAGCACTAAGTAGACATTTAATTCAATAAAAAAAAAAATTAAAGCCTTTAAATCAAGAGTGAACAGGCATCTTCTGGACTCGCTCGTCCCATTGTACACCTCATCTATCGTTATCCGACGAGCCCTTGTCACCGTCGGCGTTCCAGCCGTATTGGAACCCATTGGACTGGCGCGTGACGATGGCAAGAGACCGGACGGCATGTCATTGTTTCCTTGGAAGATGGGTAGGCCTTTAGTGTGGGACGCAACTTGTGTCGATACTGTCGCGCCATCCCATCTTCCCAGTTCATCATGTTGTGCTGGCGCTCCCGCTGCGGCTGCGGAAAACCTCAAGCGGCGTAAATATAGTCATCTCGGTGATAACTATATTTTCGATCCGTTTGGGGTCGAAACTCTCGGACCATGGGGCCCGTGTGCTCACCGCCTTTTTAAAGAAATATCGAAAAGGCTCGTTGACGCTTCCCGCGACCTAAGGGCTGGCTATTTCTTTGGTCAACGGCTAAGCATTGCCATACAACGAGGCAATGCCGCCAGTATCTTAGGTACGTTGCCAGCCGACAGCGTTGAGGACGAATTTTTTGATGCTTTATTGTAGTTTGTATTTTAGTACATAATTTTGTATATTTGTTGTAATTAATCTATCGTTTACCATCAGGCGATATCGAGGTCAAGAGCCATCCAATTAAATAAAATGGCTGGAGGAAATGTAGTGATTGAGATTTCATACCAACTTTCGACACGACTTTTAACGTTATACCGACTTTTGTAAATTAAATGAAATGACATGTGTTGAAAGTTGTATACCTACACTCTATTGAAGCCTCGGCGAGTCTTACTTAGGTACGTAAAATCAACAATATCTAGATAATTTTGATTTTTCCTAAAAATATAAAAGACTAAATTCGAGGATTCGAATTCTGATAATGAACTTCGGAGATGTGACAGTCCCTTGACTGTCACATCTCCGAAGTTCATTATCAGAACCTCAACGAGTTACAAAGGGACCACTCCGAGAAAATTCACACCTAATCCGAAAAATAATCATCAAAATTTGCTTGCAATTGGCGAAGATATTGCTAAACAAACATTATTATACACAAAAAAATATTATGTCGAATTGAGAACCAACCAAATAAATCAAACGATTAAAAATGTTAAAATCTTTTAATGGATATCAATCAATTTAAAAAAAATATTGAGTACCGACATCGTTGGCTTCCGGTTTTTGCGAATCAACTAATTACACTTTTATAACCCTCAGACACCTATTCAACCTTCGCTGACTGCACAAAACAGCTAATCCATAATCACCTAATCTCATCAGCTCTTCAATCAGCCCTTAATCTGCCATCATCACATCACTTCACAAAGTAATCTCGATCTCATCAGATATCATCCCTTTGTCTGATATCAGTGTCAATATCATAATGACACTTGTGGACGTGTCGGCATATCGTTTGTTCCCATCGCATGATAGGACGCAGTCGGCAGCTCTTTAGATAATAGATTGATTAGGCACAGATCTCTTCAAAGCGGTGGCAAGGGAAATTGTGATTTAACACTGAGTGAAAGGGTTTATTATTCAATGAAGGGTGGTGCTTGAATATGGTTCGTTTTATGACATAAATAGGTGGCTAAGTAATTGATTTGAAGAGCTCGGTGAAGTTTGTTCAGCTGAATAAGTATGTGTGATAATGGAATTATTATTTTGTTATCGTTTTATTTTATTTTATTATAATGCAATTGTAAGTTTTGATAATTCTAATCTCTGCTGACATTGTATTTCTTTTTTATGACATTTAGACTATTTTAATTTAATTAGTTTTGACGACTGTAATATTGTTGACATTGCTTTATATTTTTGTACTATTTTATTTAACTTTTGTCAATTTTATTTGCTGACATTGTTTTTGTTTTAATTTAATTTTGATCCTAGCATCCTATTTTGTATGCCTGTCGGCGGAACATAGGTTGGACCAAGCACTATATATATCTACATAAGATCATTGTACCCTGTGTTCACAAAATAAATGAAATGAAATTTGAATTTGAATTTGTGTGTTGAAAAGTTACAGTTATCCGTGCAGTTTTCTAGAATTTAAGTTGGAGCTGATAACTTGTCCGAGGAAGAGAGCAATAGAGATAAAACCATTCGTCTGCTTAGCTCTTTCCATCTATTTTAGGGTCAGCTTCTAGTCTTAGCGGATGCAGCTGGATGTTTTACATAATGCGAATGCCTATCTCTCCATAACACGGAAGCTGGGTAACATGATACACGGTGGCAAGACTGATGTAATATTTTCTGGCTTCTGACAACGAATGTCAAAGATGATTACTAATGATAACCGGGAGCAACAGTTTAGCGTGGTTTCCAATGCACGGAGAAATCTCGAGGATCGTCACCTTTCCACATACTGATCTCCGCAGGTTTTGCTTGATTTTGAAGATCGATCTGTGCGTGTTTATTATCTCGCTACAAGCTCTTCGTGATAAATCCTTATGTATTTCGAACAAACAAAAACATCTTTATACAGCTCAGCATCCTCAATCTATTACGAAAGAATCCTTAGTTACTTTAGACATATCACCGGGCGGGAACCAGCTTTGTGGAAAAGGTAGAAGGCAAAAGACCGCGCGGTCGACTCTACACCCGATGGTGTTACCAAATAACAACCCTCACCAGACTTCCTATTGCAACCGCCTTGAAAGAAGCAGAACCGGACGAAATGGAGGGTGCTATCGCTGAGAGCTACGACAGGACTACGCATGAGACACGACTTTCACTAATGAAGATAACGACCAGGAAAAGATGTTTTTCGAATGGCAGGCAGAACCACTGTGTGATTCAGTATGAGGCTTTTAGTTTCAATAGATTCCACCGCAATTATAGAATTCCGTTTTGTTTATTTATTATATTCCTTTGGTTATTAAGTTTTCATATACTGAATGGAAGCACACTCCTACATAATATTGTAAGTTCTAGTTTTAGAAGAGCAGGCAGGTAAAAGGAGACCCTAGTATAAGACAAACTTTAGTAGTTGTAAATTATAATGTAAACGGAACACGAATTTCCGACTTCTGACAACATCAACGAACTTATTTTAGCTGGCAAATAGTATGTAGATTTCAGTGTAGAGATTTAATTAGTTACTACTTTAAGTAAGTACATTAACTAAGCTAAACTTTTGTAGCTATCATCGTTTTCTTTGTAATGTAGTCAACTGTCTATGTTTTCAAAATACAGACTTTTTTACTTTTCCTTTTTAACTTTTTTCATAAGCGTTGATATTAAATTTTGATTTTGCACGACTTTCATTGTCTTGAAACAGTTTATTTTCTCTTTCTATTTAGTTTATAATTAGCCGAAATTAAATAATTAAGTAATGTAATTTTAAATTAGTTGCATTTTATATTCATGTGGAAATAGCTAAGTTTATTTTAAGTCTGTAAGCTTTTTGTAAATAAAATAAATAAATCTATTGACCTAGACCAAAAAAAATAACGAAGTATCGTCTGACTTGTTAGTTAGCTTAGCACATAAGTGTCACCAACCAACTTAAACCTTTCTAACACAAACATCTCAATAATCCACTAATACTTAACCACCACTTAGTTTAATCCTCCCGCTCACTCGTCGCCGTCACTCCATGACATCTGTCAAATAAACAACTCATTACCGTCCCATTACGACGGGAATCGAACCCAAACCGAAGCATTCCTGTTCGCGACATGCGTCACCTCTAATCCTTAAATGCGTTTAATCGCTACTTCCATCTCTTTCTAACACAGGCTAAACGAGATATCCGTCTCATTCGCAATTCTATGACATTTCTATTCGACAGAAGTCATTAAAAGCTGTCCAGCTTGTTATGAGCTCTCATGATTGGTTGTCGTCAAACAATTTGTGGTGTATGAGGGGTGTGTCAGAGGTCTGCTAATGTTGGTCTGTTTATGTGGCTTTTATGGGGTGTATTGGACTATTGGTGGCGTGATGCGGTTCATAATTGAAATGCTATGATTGTGTGCGGAAATTGCTTATTTTCGTGTTTATAAACTGTTTACTTTACTTTTGGCTAAATTGGGCGCAACTGTTAGTAGTTTTGATTAGAAAAAAAAGCCTACTGGTTGCTAAGAATAAAATTATGAGAAAATTCTAAATTAGAAAGCTGTAAAATCATCTATTTTCGGGATGGCTAATTGATAGTGGCTAATTACCCTATCAGCACATTGTTTGTAAGAAATAATGGAAAGGTATTGTTAACCTCACTTTCTATACCAAAGAAGTGTGAAAAAGCTACTCAGCCAGTGATGACACGGTTCCATTGCAAAAAAGAACCTCTATTTCAATGGGTTTATAAATATCATTCTTGCCTTGCTTGCATTATTGCCAAATAGACTTCAACCATAAAGTCATAAAAAAAATTGAAGTAAGTAATTCTATCATAGATCCAAATTAAATTTAGAAATTTCGAAATTACTCCTACTTCCAACAAAACCTTCGCAAAATATGAATCTTTCTTTAATGCCTTTATTGTCATCGCTTAAATCTGTCAAAATTGCGTCCCTTTCACACTTGACCGGTTTTCGTGATTCAAAGTGACGTCATTTGACGTCGTCGACGACATCTGACGCGACGCGACGTGACGTTGAGTGGCGCGGGGTAGTCCCGGCTTATTATATTTATATTTTATTGAAGATTCTATTGTTATGACCACATTATTATTTAAAAAAAACGGTTTTCAAGATGTCTTTATTGAAATTATAAATGTGATTGTATTGCGTGGGTGAATGCCAAAATGTTTTTTTTTTTAATATTTATTGCCAGTTCATCCGCGGGAGATTCTTTGGGCTTTCGGTTTCATTTAAAAGAATTTAATGATTAATGTTTATTTATAGGAGCTTGTAGCTAAATAATAACAATTGCATAGCTCATGGCCTGTTGGTCTAGTGGTCAGTGGCCCTGACTGCTATGCGCAAGGTCGTGGGTTCGATTCCCACCCAGGACAAATGTTTGTGTGATGAGCAACTATCATTTGTTCTTTATCTGGTTGTAATTTATCTATAATTATGTATGTATTTAGAAATATATATGTATGTTTATCAGTTCTCTAGTACTTATAGCACAAGCTCTGCTTAGTTTGGGGCTAGATGGCGTTGTGTGAAAGTTGTGGAATATTATTTATTTATTATTTATCTTGAAGGTTAAGCAACGCTTCCCGAGGGCAGTCCGTTGCTTTGTGACCATTTTGACATAACATCGAGATTCCTTTCAGCCTCGGAAAGAATATTAAGCCGTTTGTCCCTGGTTAAGCTGTCATTTGCACATCAATTTACAAAGAATGAGGACAAGAAGGCTTGGGAATGAGCTGCTCCAGTGATATACGTGTGCCTTTTTTATTTATTTTAAATTCATCATCAATTCATCCATTCGCGATCTCGGTGTTTATCACGATTGCAAAATGACTTTTGAAAACCATATTAATGTAATCGTTGCGAAAGCATCCAAATCTCTCGGGTTCATTATGCGTCTATCCAAGTGCTTCACGCAAACAAAAACTATAAAAATCTTATACTGTACCTTTGTTAGAAGCCACTTGGAATACGCATCCGAGATATGGAATCCATGCTATCATAAATATATTGACCGCATTGAGGCATCCAAAAAAGGTTCATTAAATATCTCTGCTTCCATCAAAGAATACCATATAGGTCCGTAAATTACCTAGATCTCTGTAAGAAATATCTTTTACTACCGCTAAATATTCGACGTTTCAGACTGCGTTTTTTTATTGAAGACTTTTAACAATTCAATTAACAGCCCTTATTTTAATGTTCCTTGCAAGTCTAAACGCTTCTATCCACCGCTAAAAATGCCACTTGCTACCTCAAAATATAGACAGAATTCCTATGTGTTGCGTGCAAGCAGGAGCTTTAATGAGGTGTGCAGGCATCATCACATTGATCCATTTAGTACAAGTGTGTCATCATCATCAGCGAGGAGGTGCTTAAGCCTTTTAAGTAATCATGTAACTGGAATTGAACCGCATCATTATTTTAACCTCGAACCGTAAACGGTTCTAGGTCGTAGACAAGTATGCTACGGCTCGTAGCTCCAAGCGCTACGCTGTAGCCGCGTAGCACTTTTGTTCTAGTCAGTAAAGTATGCGTAATCTTTTACTGAAGAAAAGTGATATAAATTAAACTTTGTTAAAGTTCTGTTTATTTAGAATGAAAACTTTAATTTATTTATAAGCAGACCTACTACAGTGATACAAATACTGTAGTAGGTCTGCTTATAATTTAATTTGATTACTTTCCTTATTTTTACGAATAACACATTCAAATTTGTCCAAGCTAAAACAATGTCAATTTCGTTATGCACCGCGTGTATAATCTTCTAAGAAATTAGAAATAAATAAAAAAATCTAAATTTTGAGTAATCTGTTGTGAAAGACCTAGAATTTCATTTTTTTTTGAAAATTTCATGATTTTGTACCAACAGTTAGTAAATTATCAATCAATTTGTTGTAAAGCATAAGTCCGCATCTTTTCTTTGCACTGCTTATAAAGAAGTTTGAAATTTTTCTATTCACATTCCTAAACCTCTATTGTATGCAAAAATTATATCAGTTTATGAAGAGAACAGGAATTATGTACTTTATAGCACATGTATTGAATAATGCTTTAAAAAAATATAATATTTCAGTTTTTCTATAAACCTGCGTTAGATAAGAATTTAAATTTAATTGTATTTCAATTTGAAAAATTGTATTGTTGTGTTTTTTTTAATTGTTTAAAGTTAACCATTTTTATCTTTGATGAGCCGGAAGATGCCTGTTCACTCTTGCTTTATAGGCTTACGTAATAGGGAACACAGAAGCCGATAAAATAAAAATGTAGAACAAAATATGATTTTGTAAGGCCTAATGTTATCTGATAACTGAGACTGATGTGATGCAAGACTTATAATCATGCAATGACGTATTATAATAGACGCGTCATATTCCCACAAAACACCTCTCAAAAACGGCACGAAACACACACATAGAGAATTACTATCTAATACGTGTAAAGAAAGGGACAGAAAATAAATGCCATCTTTAGGTACACCTGATGTTAGAGAGAGATGAATATACATCTTTAGTTAACAACCTCCCCTAACGTCACGTGACTGACTTCATTCATACGCTAGCCGCCATTAGCCGTGTAGAAAAATTAAAATAAAAAATGTATTTCTGTTTATATTTACCTATGAAATGACACATTTTGACCTCTCACGGAAGCAGTATAATTAGTGCAACGTCTGAAAACACAAAAGCATGCTTTTTTTCCTAATTTTCTTTTAAAACACATTTTTTCTTAAGATGTGTAGTGTAGCGATCGCGACACAGGTTTGTGCGTAACTAAAGAGACACGAGGCACTTACCTTGATTTCAACTTGCCATTTTAGAGCGCGGACAACGTATCTATAGTTTATTATATATCTTTGTAATCATGTATTTGTTTTAGGTTCACGGTTCCAAATAACAAAATTATAGTAAGAACTCAGTTCTTAAGTTTGATAATTGTTGAGTGGTGTTATTAAACCGTATCGCCAATACCGGATAATGCAAGGTACTGAACCCCGGTAATCCTGAGCTTTGTATCGCTCGCCTTCCGACGGTAGTGATGCTGCGTACGCATTGTGGTAACTGTTATGTCACTCTCCACTAAGAAATTATTCGGCGGAACTAAAAGCCTTTCCTTAATAAAGGCGAAAGTAGTCTCTCTCTAGTGCCTTCACAATAATACGAGCAAAGATATATAATAAACTATAGATACGTTGTCCGCGCTCTAAAATGGCAAGTTAAAATCAAGGTAAGTGCCTCGTGTCTGTTTAGTTACGCACGAACCTGTGTCGCGATCGCTACACTACACATCTTAAGAAAAAATGTGTTTTAAAAGAAAATTAGGAAAAAAGCATGCCTTTGTGTGTTTTCAGACGTTGCACTAATTATACTGCTTCCGTGAGAGGTCAAAATGTGTCATTTCATAGGTAAATATCAACAGAAATACATTTTTTATTTTTATTTTTCTACACGGCTAATGGCGGCTAGCGTATGAATGAAGTCAGTCACGTGACGTTAGGGGAGGTTGTTAACTAAAGATGTATATTCATCTCTCTCTAACATCAGGTGTACCTAAAGATGGCATTTATTTTCTGTCCCTTTCTTTACACGTATTAGATAGTAATTCTCTATGTGTGTGTTTCGTGCCGTTTTTGAGAGGTGTTTTGTGGGAATATGACGCGTCTATTATAATACGTCATTGAATACGAGTACATCTTCTGTTTTACAATTTTCAATCATTAGCTTCTAAAACCAGTGAAGAGCAGCATCAGTAATTATTGGTGTAATTATCGTAGCAACTATGTAACTTATGATTAATAATGACGATTAAGAATAAAACCCTATGATCTGAATCTAATATTATGTTAAGACACTTGCCAAAGTCGATAAACAGAAAAGATAGACCCGTGCACCTGTTATTAGATAGTAACGATCTCCTCTTAAGTGTGAAACCCAGTACACATTAATTAATATTCTATAGCATGTTACCATTACCTTGTGGCTTAACTGAAACAAACTCGGTTACAAGTGTACTTTTTTCAAATCTAGATATAATCTATGTTAGTATCTGTCTCAGTAGTCATTTAGCTTACCTTAACGTTAAGATTGTCACTACACCACAACAAAATCTCACCTAAGCCGAGTAGTACAACTACACATTATTATCAATTGAATCCGGCAGATTTTTTGTTATAATCCTTCCAGAGAAAGGGATTAAGTAACACTTAAATAAACACAGTACAATGCTCACACACACGGCAACACTTCCGCCGGGGAGTAGACACAGTCCCGGTAGTCGCAGACGGTCTGTCGCCATGTCGCTACTCGTAAGCGGTGACAATGATGAGGATTATATGCGATTAAAAGCTATTTGTTGATATTATCTTGTATCTTGCGTAGCTACGGCAAGGACTAACAGTTTCCATTTATTTGTATAGTTATGAAAATAAATTGGGTTTGGGATTGTTTGATTTACTCAAAACACGAATTTACGTAACGTAATAATGGCGTATTTTGTAGATTATAAACGTAAGGCATTAACTAATCCCGAGTTGACGGCGTGTCTTGTTCCATGCGGGCGTAAAAGAGCAATCAGCACCAATAACGGGGCCCGATAAGGTAAATGTTTATCGGGGATGCAATGTTTCAACGAGATAGAGGAACAGGGCGGGTTTTTAGTCAGGTCAGTAGAAGTCTGACACTCCTTCCTGCTCCACCCAGCGCAGTAGCAACCTGATAATGTAACACCCCGAAAAAACCGATAAACTGTTTTACGGTTTAGCAGAATGTATACTTGTAATGATGGTATCCATATATCAGAATTTTGAGTAAATAAATAAACAAAACAATTAAAGTTTTTCTAATTTAGCTCAAGACAAATGTACAGTATAATTAATGTGTATTTTGTGTACCTAAGTTTGATTTCAAAAGTATGCAAATATTAATTAATTTGTATTATTAAAATATGTATGTTAGTTTGTAAGATATTTATGTAGGGACTTATAAGATTTATTTATATATGAACAGTTCGGATAACGGACTGCGGGTTAGATAGAGCAGATGAGATCAGACATGAGAACTGTTCTGTTGCGAGGTACCTACCTGGACAATAAGTGGGTTGCCTGCTTCGCTATGCAGAAAGAGTACTAATAATTTATAAGTACAACTCATTATAGTAATGATCAGGAATTATTACTGAGAACTGACTAGTTGTGCCTAGCACTACGTTACGATAGCAAGACATATACTTTAACAGATATATGAACATAAAGATTATAGATATACAATATACATATTATAATATAGAGAGATATACGGATATATAGGTATGGAGGTACGGGAACGATTAATTAAGCTATCCTAATGTCACAAGTTTTGCAAAAAACACAGTCATTAGGTACACAAATAGCCTTGATACTTGTAAGAAACTGTGTAATCAAAACCCACGCGTTTATAATTTTTACAGTTAGCTTAAATAGATAATTCCTATCTATTGAGAAAGCCCGCGCACAACAGCGATCAACACATTCAATATTTTAATTCCTTACGACAAATGCAAACAGAAGATCACACAAACTACGAGATTACATAACAAATAGCTGATAATCCTACATAATCCTCATCTTTGTCGGTGTCCGACCGTGCCTCCTTATGTCCGAGTTTCCGACGGAAACGGACCAGTTTCTAAGGGCTATTGTAGTTTGTTTTCACGTTAAGTGATACGTTTGGCACTTTCTCTGGAAAGGATAATGGAAAGGAACAGTTTTGGTTAAAAAAGATTGGTAAAGCCGGCTTCCGGATGTTTTGAATGTTGATGTTATTTGGGATATAATGGATACAGGTACAAAATACTTGTTCATTACGAGTAATTTGGTGTTAAGGTGTTTTGCTCCTTCACTTACAAGAGTTAGTAGAGCTAAACAAAATTAAGGAGAACCGGAAATTAAGACATTTTAATTAAAAAAACGATAGTCATTATGTATATGAACATAAACATCAATTATTTCTTATAATCAATTTTAATAATTATTGTGTTATTCGTGTTACATTGCTTACAAAACCTTGGTAGAGCGGCGTAATATCCAAGGATAGTTTTTGAACCAGTGTTGCAAAAGAAGTCATTTATGTTACGCTTCAGGAGACAAAACATAATTTTATCTTATGAAGGATGATGCAGTCCAATTGCTTCTTACGTTTGATTACTCTATAGGGGAAGTTTGCGATCAATGGACCGGCGCCTTCTTCGGACCACCTAAGTATTTCAAAATTTAAGCACGGTAGATGTCGAGTGGGTGCGTAGGCATCGGTTTCGAGCCCAGAGGCCACGCGTCGCGTAGTGATGTGCACGGAAGTGTTGGTGAGTACGACGATATAAAAACCGAGCAATATAAAAATCGATGTAGTAATATTGTAATATTTTTGATTACTCAATGTTAATATTTTATATTTATCTACTTTTTAGTAGGTGGTTGTAAATTTTACGGATTCGTTCCCTTTTTTAATAGAAAAAATATTTTTGATTGAGTATCTAGTTGCTATCATTAGCCCACCATAGTGAAGCTATGAATGGACTGGTCCAATCAAAGAAACTTTTATGATACTAACTTAATAACAATTTTCTTCGAATTCTTTCCAGAATGACGTCAGAAAGAAGAAAAAAGATATTATGAATGCAACGAAGGAACATGAAACTTGCCATAGAATCCGTTAGAAAAAAATCTGTTGGTTTAAAGCAAGTAGAATAGAAAATTCCGAAAGCAACTTTGAAACGCAGATGGAATTTAATTTGAATAATTGAAATTATATTTGATAAAATTGAATCAAATTTTACGAAATCCAAACCGGCAGCTACAAATGTTACAAGATTACATAACAAATAGCTTCTAATCCCACACCTCTGTCATCGCTCACGAGTAACGACATGGCGACAAACCGTCTGCGGCGGCCGCGACTATGTCCGACTTACCGGCGGAAGTGTTCGCGTCTCTGTGAGCATTGTGGTGTGTTTACACCTTAAGTGATACACTTTCTCTGGAAGGATTATGGGAAAAGAATAGCATTAGTTGAATAAACTCTAGGAATTTGCTTACCGGATCTTTTGAAAATGATACATAATAGTGATAGTTTAATGGCATAATAAACAAAACATCACTATTATGTATAATTTTCTTACGAGAAGCTGTCGTGTTAGATTGGTATCATACAATCAAACTAACATGATTGAAACTATAATATTATCTAATGGTAAGTATTGTAGCGGAAAGTAAGTAGGTAGGTAAGTACGTTTTGTGAGTGAAATCGCAAATGGTCATATCTTTTGATCCAAATACTCAAACTTATACGTCTTACAAGTTTAAGTGTTTTCACAGCTGCAAGAGGTTGTAGACTCAATTAATTGGTATAAATTTTAGTTCGACTTCTTACGCGTTTCTGCAAAATTGTTAAGATTCTGAAAGGTTGTAAGTATATAGAGAGATGGACAGACGAACAACGAAATGATATAATAAAGGCTCTGTTTGGAAGTATGGGACTCTAAAAAAATATTTTTAATTAACCGTCGTAAAATTGGACCCGAGAAAATTTATTAAAACATCTCTTATGAAACAAGAGTTTGATTATTAGTGAACAACCCCATTTGGTTCTAATGTTGTATGTTAGCTGTTGAACATACCATTTGAAGTCATTATCTGCTGATCCTATTTCTAACTATTTCGGGTTTACATGTGTACTAGTGTTTTACATATGTAACACGATAGCTTATGTTAAGACTAGTGCCAGATTTTCTGACTTCGACCCGTAAAGTCAGTCAAACATATTATACAACGTGTAATTTAAAGGGAATATATACATGCCAAGTGCATGGCTTCTTTGGATGATAACAAACGATATGGCAAGGGTTTTGTAATCCTAAGTCTACATGTGTATTACAAACTTATTACAAATTCCAATACCTACACTGATACCAGAGACCACATTTTTCAAATTAAGAAGAACGAAGAGAATTATCGTTTTATTGGCAAGTGATGTGGAAAGTGATGACCCTCATAGTGCTGTGACACGTTTGTTATTACTGGTATTCAAGAAACATATGAAACCAATAATTTGGGGTCAATTATGTGAGTCACTTATTTTCAGCTGAAACTTTGCATAGAGACTCCATACCAGATGTTGTCTTCAGTCCTTTTGGATAGAAATGGGATTTCCGTTACACGTTGAATATACATGCCAAGTGCATGGCTTCTTTGGATGATAACAAACGATATGGCAAGGGTTTTGTAATCCTAAGTCTACGTGTGTAGAACTTATTACAAATTCCAATACACTGATACCAGAGACCGAATTTTTCAAATTAAGAAAAACGAAAAGAATTATCGTGTTATTGGCAAGTGACGTGGAAAGTTATTGACCCTCGTAGTGCTGTGACATGTTAGTTATGATTGGTATTCAAGAAATATATGAAACCAATAATTTGGTACCAATTCTTTGAGTCAGTTATTTTGTGCTGAAACTGTGCATAGAGACTCCATACCAGATGTTGTCTTCAGCCCTTTTGGATAGATATGGGGTTTCCGTTACACGTTGTATATTATGAATGACTTAACATTCCGAGGCACGCTGACTGCTATGCTCAAGGTCGTGGGTTCGATTCCCACCCTGGACAAATGTTTGTGTGATGAGCACGATCATTTGTTCTTTGTCTGGGTGTAATTTATCTATAACATGTATGTATTTAAAAATATATATGTATGTTTATCAGTTGTCTAGTACTCATACCACAAGCTCTGCTTAATTTGGGACTAGATGGCGTTGTGTGAAAGTTGTGGAATATTATTATTATTATTCCATTTATTAAATCTATGTAAATATAAATTACATTTTTAAATATTAATATAAAAAATAAAAACATTTAAAAATATAAAAAATAGTAGCCCACCGGTATCGGGAACAGGGTCCAAGCTACCGGTGGTCAGGGCTCCATAGAGAGGAACCTCCTCACAATACGCGCCGTTTCCAGGAGTACTGCTTTCTGTATCAAGCCCTTAATCCAGCTGCCCAACGAGAGCCTCCTTAGATGTTGGTCGAGGCTCTTGGCTATTATGCCATTGGCTGAGACGACTATCGGCACAATGATTGCTGTCTCCACATCCCACATGTCGACAACCTCGCGTGCCAGATCAAGATACTTATTTTTTTTATCTATCTCAGCTTTCACGAGGTTCTCGTCATGGGGGACTGCTATATCAACAATCATTGTGCGACGCTCTAATCGGTCTATCACCACTATATCAGGCTTATTGGCAACAATAGTCTTGTCAGTAATGATAGACCGATCCCAGTATAGTGTAATATTGCCATTATCGAGAACTGGGTCGGGCACATACCTATAGTATGGTACTTCTGATTCCACAAGATTGTATTTAAGCGCAAGTTGTTGGTGAATAATCCTGGCTACGAGGTTGTGTCTATGCAAATATTCTCCGTTAGCCAGACGAGAACAACCGGAGATAATGTGACGAATGGATTCTCCCGGTTTGTGACATGCCCGGTACCATCCTTCACAATATATTTCCGATAGTTATTCGTCATCATAACTTCGTCCATAATCGCACAGACAAAACCTTCGGTTTCCCCGAAGAGGTCACCAAAACGTAGCCAGGCTACGGACGCTAATAAATCTACTTCAGACCCATGAAGGGCTCGGTAATAGCGTCCGTGAAGCTCCTTGCTCTGCCATACTTCTCTGTTATTCTTATTATTATATTAACACGGTCACCCATCCACCTTGAACATCAACCCTTGCGGCTGTTATTATGTAGCTATGAGTTTCTCAACACAACCCATTTGAAGTGACGCATGAAATTACCAAGCAGTCGCGGGTTCTAACCCGTACATACTATTGCCGTGAATCTACACGAGACACAAGCATATTTAGCTTAGTTGGAGGGGTTAACAAGATTTCTAGTAATGTGAATTCTACGCACATTGTTAGTTCTCTTTAAAAAAAAAGTTCAGTTCACCGCAGACATCCCTACGTAGTGGGTCTTATATCGCTCTTTCGTCTCGCAGTTGAAAAGTTAAGAGAGACAGACAAAGACAGATAGCAACTTTGTTTTAAGCCCGATTTACACTTCAATAAGTACAGTAGCCAGTTAAGAACTCAG
This sequence comes from Tholera decimalis, assembly GCA_943138885.2. Taxonomy (NCBI): domain Eukaryota; kingdom Metazoa; phylum Arthropoda; class Insecta; order Lepidoptera; family Noctuidae; genus Tholera; species Tholera decimalis. The sequence continues at coordinate 1,111,978 of OW964577.2, forward strand.
ACAGTTAAGTAATAAGTAGCGTCCAAACGTAGGCGAGTGAGTAGTCATAAGTTGCCCGAGAAGAAGAAAAGAAAATAACACGTGTTCGCGGCCGCAACCTACAAATTTATGGACTGTACTAAACTCGCCCGTCTACATGCCAGCCAGTTAAGTTGGAGGGGTGCGGGAGACGCGAGAGAGGGGCTACTTCGCACTGGACTCGCCGAAAAATAGGATCGAGATCTATTTAACTCAACTTAATCAACAACTTACTATTTAACTCGCTTTTGCCGTTCAAACTACAATAACAACTTAACTCGCCGATGACGCAAGTTAACTCGCTACTGTACTTATTGAAGTGTAAATCGGGCTTTATACTATTTAATAATAAGGGATATGTATCTCCGAAGATTTAGCGACTTACAAACGAATGTTTTCAATCACCGTTGTCACGTATTAGCTATATTCCAATTAACCACAATAATGACTTGTTCCGGGGCGTTGACGTCGCACCCTACGTGTCAACAGCCGGGAGTCGAACCCGCGCCAATTACTACTCGCAAATATTTGAGCCACATATCCTTTGGTGTTTACCGAGATTATAATGTATCTGGTGGCCTGCTCCTCAGGGACGGGAGTTTAATCTATCAAATCTGTTTGTCACATTTGGTGCGTTTGCATTTAACTATATTTTTTGGATTTTGTGCATTTAATTTGTTTTTTCTACATGTTGCGTTAGCCTATAATAATTGATTGTTACACTAGCAAATTATATCTGTCAAGAGCAGAGAGTATTTAACCTAGAGAGCTTATAGGCCGATTTCTTTGAAGAACACAACTCACCAATACGGGTTGGGAGGCGAGGAAAAAATGCGCTACTGCAATTGGTCAGTTCAAAGTCAAGCTTCATAGATATGCCGAGTTAGGGATTGCTCTACTTGATTGAGGGAAAGTTATCGATATCGATAAAATGAAGTTTAACATTATAAAATTACTCAATAAAATCACATAATAATATTTAATCATTATCAGTCTCAATTACAAAAAGAAAAACAAGTATGCTGTTATTATTGATTTTTAAAATGAATTAATTTGGTAAATGTTTTTCGAATTAAAGTTTTAGGGTCCTGATTGTTTTTGCTAAAAAATTATAACCGAGCGTCTACATATTTCTGAATTATGCATCTTGCTAATTCAATCAAATGATTGGTAGTTTCTATTTCATATTGATGAAAATTAATATCCGGGAATAAATTATACCCAATCAGTGATTTTAAAACCGATCTCATAAAATAATTGGAATTATATTTCTGAGACAGCACTTTCGAACCACTCTCGTTGATCGCCCTTTTAATACAAATTTCACAACGACGATAAATTTCTATTACTGTGGTGGATCCGTACAATAACTTGTTTTAGTGTATTTTTTAAATTGTAAGGCGTTTTGATCTGTAACACCAATCAACGCTCCAATACAAGTTAGGCATTTTATTTGCTTTATCAGAGCATGGACAATGTAGCCGGCCATACATAATTTTATATTTTATTTTTTTATATTTATTTTATATTCCATAATAAATATATTTTCATTAAAATCAGATGTGTCAACAACTGTAGCTTCAGCAGGCACTAGGTAATAATTATTTTTTGGTGGTACTCACCACCATTAGACGATTTATCTAATGACTCCTCCCTCCTACATGCACTTAACCCGAGGACTCAACATCGAAACAAAGGAACCTGTTTCTTTTTTCTGAGTGGGAAAATCATCGAATGACTTCTCCCGCTCTGGGTAAAGTGGAAGGGAGTGTTAGACTTCTACTGACTAAAAACCCACCCTGTTCCTTCAGCTGCCCTTAAGTTCCGGGGCCGCGGAATCTCATAGAGACCATTACCGCATCCCCGGAACCAAAGTAACTAACGAGGGCGATATTGTAATGCAAAGGTCCAAGTTAATTAATATTAGACTCCGTCATACTATTTGAAGCCTAGAAAGATTGGATATAGGTACCTTATATTATTTTGACTTTTCTCAACATTATATCAATAAAAACCAAACTAGAAACCAATATTGCCTAGTAACCTTATCCATCCACTTTTCTTTTTAATATGGAATCTTGGGAAATCTAAAATGAAAACATGCATGTCACACAGAAGAAAAAATATCAGAACTTTCTCCTTTTTAGGGTTCCGTAGCCGAATGGCAAAAAACGGAACCCTTATAGTTTCGATATGTCTGTCCGTCTGTCTGTCTATCTGTCTGTCTGTCTGTCTGTCTGTCCGTCCGTCCGTATGTCACAGCCATTTTATTCCGAAACTATTAAAACTATACATGTGAAACTTGGTAGATAGATGTATTCTGTAAACCGCTTTTCTATTTAAAGAAAAAAAAATAAAAAATATTTAAAATAAAGGGGGTCCCCGTACATGGAACTAGAACTGAAAATATTTTTTTACATGAAACCTATGCGTGTGTAGTATTTATAGACAGATCTTTAAATATGATATAAGGGTTTCTAGAACCACTTTTTCATAAAGTCAATCGTTTAAAAGATAAAGTCCAAAAAGTCAAGTCTTCCAAAGTGGTAAAATGTGTGTGTCCCCCCCTCTAACTTCTATAATAATGGAGTGAAAAATCTAAAAAGATATATGTCTGTAGATCTTAATGTAAACTTTCAACCAAAATTGGTTTGAACGAAATCGGCTCAGTAGTTTTTGAGATACAGCATATTTTCTAAAACCACAAATATAACTTTGTAATTCATACAAACACTATGAAAAACAAAGTTTTTTAGCGTAGTTGTAAAAATGTAAATAAATAAGCTAGTTTTAAGAAATTTCAAGTTTATTTTTATTCGTCAAATAAATATACATAATTATTATATTATATTATTATAGTTACTACGGAACCCTTCATGGGCGAGTCTGACTCGCACTTGGCCATTTTTTTTTTAAAGTCGGTTAATGTAGATAGGTATTTTATGACAACTATCTTGAATCGAATTGAATTACAAAAAAATAAGTTTAATTTTATAATTATCGATATCGTATCCAGCCGTTATAGGTAACAGCACAGATTTTTACGATAAAAATACAGATGAAAAGACAGGGATAAAAGAATTAGAATTTCTTCATGTAAGAAAGAGACATTTCCAAAAGACATCAACGCGCGACACAATTTTGTCCTTGACCACCCAAACCACCATTTTAAATGGACCTCTGCGGTAGCTTATAATCGGATTAAATGATAAATAATTTTCATATTATTTCATTACTGATGAATAGTTATGTCATCCATTTGGTATCTAGATGTCTGGGAATGTTTTCCACACCACTTCAACGTGCATGAAAGCATTATTATGCGTTATAAATTAGATATAAAAATTTAAAATTTGTAATTGTTTAGCATGCACACAGGCCTAATACTTGGTCACAACTAAAATGGTTCGTGTATCGTAGCCAATATATAGGAGCAAAAACTCGCATAGTTTTCGTGCGTCGGGGCAATGTATGTGCAATCAAGTGGTTTTCAAATCAGTGGTCAAGAGCAATATAGCAATGCTATGTGTACAAAAAATATGTGTATAAAAAAAAGCTATCGTAAATGAATTAATACAGAAAACCAAGTGCAAGTTGGAGACACGGAGAGCTCCCTACTTCCAAACAGTATTTTTTCAGTATTTGTGGTAACAACAGCAATTGATAAACACACTCGGAGTATTTCAACAGTCCGCTTTTTAATATTTATGAGATACTGTCCGCTGACAAAGAGACGGGCGCCGAGCGATGGATTAGTTATAAGCAGAGTCCGTTCGTTCTCTGGACGGTTTTAATACCGACAAACTAAATATGTATGTAATGTGTAGATTATTTTTATTTAATTAATAGCTAAACGTTCAAATATGCCACATCTTTATTTCTATAAATTATTTATCGTGCACTTAAAAGAAATACTTTAACTTTGGGTTGAACTTCGACCATTTGGGAAACAATAGGGGAAATGAATAAATAAATGTTTTTTCAACACACTTGCTCATAAAATGGCTCTAATTTCACCGCAATTAGGCACATAATGACACCTGTAATCAAACTGTGACTTTTTCTTTACTATTATTCACAAGTGAGTTATAGGTTTTTTTTTTTTAATTGGTTGAGTTGCTTTGTTTTAAAAAAGTTTCGAAACAAAAAAGATCGTGTTCTATAGTACAAATAAATTAATGTACCTACCTATTGCTTGCTAGTTTCATGCAACTTCGTATTTAAATAGATAAATTTCAACTTGTATGTTTTTAATAAATACAACTTTCACTCAAATATAACTTTTGTTTTTTCTGTGAAAAAGAAAACTTTGAATTACCCATTTTATACGTGGCTAAAACGCTATCCGAGAAAAGCAAAAAAAAAGAAACCTCATTCTTTTAGTCTATGGCCGATCTGTTAGATGCGCGCGCATAGGAAAAGTGATTAATTTTTCCCGCCATTGCGAAAAAAATTTCACAACTCGTTTTCACTGTTGAAATTATAGTTATTTTCTTCACAAGTGTGTTGAAAAACGTCGTACGATACACGTGTGTATTGATGATTACCGTCCTCGGCTCTCTTAAGACCCTCACCTAACGGCTCGGGTCTCAATGGCGCCTCAGCGGTAATCACCAACATTACACACTTGTACCATAATGTACTATTATTTCTTCTTACAATTTAATAAGTTATTAACGCTGTTATATTTTAGTTTTAAAAGCAATATTGTTACAAAATGTTGCGTAAATTATCGTAGTAGATGACAAGGACTTCCCTAGAAGAAAGTTATTGTAAACCATAGACTAAGTTACCGATGATGATGATGCGTGAAGAAATGCATTAATTACCTACATAAACCCACAAAAGTTGATACACGTCCAATACATACTGGTCGGCGTATTAATCTACCTTAATAATTGTATTATGTAAACTGCTGTCACTATAGTGATGTACGTAAACTATGTCGTATTCTTACCCGACTCCTACAAAAAGATGGGTAATATATTTCTTCTTGAACTGCTTTTGGTAAAACTTACGTTATTATGATATTAAAAAGTGCTATTATTTTAAATGCTATGATGATTCGAAATTTGGCTATCTCTAGTTGGGATAAAGATAATACAATGAACATTTTTGTACCAATTAGAGAACATAAACACGGATCCAAACGAAAGTGATTGTATCCGTATTATGATGAAAGTGAATGGGTTATTTTTAGGTAAGCGTGCACCATCTTTGACCACATCATCGCATTACCATCAGGTGAGATGGTGATCACACGCGAACTTAATAAAAAAATTGGCCAAATTCAAGTCAAACTCGCCCATGAAGGGTTCCGTAGTAACTAAGCAAAATAACTTTGTTTTTCATAGTGTTTGTATGAAATACAAAGTTTTATTTGCGGTTTTATAAAATGGGCTATATCTCAGAAACTACTGACTCTATCTCGTTCAAACTAATTTTCGTTGAAAGTTAACGTAATCTACAGCATTTATTTTATTTAGCGCCCATTTTACCTCTTTCATATTCATATTCATATTCATTTATTTGCTTTGCCACAATGTATATACAGTAGATGTTTAGTCTTAAAGATAAATTGAACAATTATGGACCCTGTTAGGGCACAGCAATTATATAAAATAGAAAACTAGAAACTTAAAACTAAAACATAACATTATTTAAAATTTATTGTTTGAATAAAAGATTTAGAAAAAAAATACTTAAAAAGAAAAACCATATTTCGTTATAATTATTGAGATCAGTTACAAACAAGTAGGTACAATTATATTATAAGGTATGCAGAAATTATAATAATTAAAGTATTACGTGTGTAGATTATGTGGGTAGTAATTATTAGCTATATTTTATTTATTTATAGTTTATCGGTTAAATATTCGTTTATGTTATAGTATACTTTGTTCAGTAGAAATAGTTTTAGTTTATTTGTAAAAGTGTTATAGTTATTTATGTTCTTAATTTCTTCGGGTAGCTTATTATATAGTTTGATTGACATAACATAACAACTAGAGGAATGCATTTTCAGTCGTGATGTAGGTATGTTTAATCTATTTTTGTATCTTAGTGTAATTTTTGTTTGTATTTCTTCTCGTTTAGTATATAATTCCGGGTGGTTACGTATAAATTTACACATTTCAAAAATATATAGGCAGGGTAGTGTGAGGATTTTTAGTTCTTTGAAGTGTGGTTTACAACTATCAGTCTCTTCGATGTTGACTAATATCCTAATAAGTTTTTTCTGTAGGGTAAGTAACGTATGTACGTCTGTACTATTTCCCCATAGGATGACCCCGTATTTAAGCCATGCATAGCCATAGGCATAGTACGTGACTAGCGCAGTTTTGAGATCTGTTGTTTTTTTTTTATCTCACGGAGTGCGTAGGAGAATGTAGATAATTTAGATCTTAATTTATTAATATGAGACTTCCAATTTATATTCGTGTCAATGTCTAGGCCTAGGAGGGTAAATTTATCAACTACTTCCAATTTAGAGTTTTTGAAGCTGTAATTAACATTTATAGGTATTTTTTGGCGGGGGTGAAAAGTCATTATTTTTGTTTTATTGAAATTAATTTCAAGATTATGTTGTGTCATCCAGTTTGTTATAGTATTAAGTATAGAGTTTAATTTGTTATTAAGGTTAATATTATTTTCGCATGAGGCAAGTATGGATATGTCATCTGCAAATAAGACACAAGGTTCATTTATATGGTTAGGAAGGTCATTTATATATACAAGAAATAGAAAACAGCCTATAACGCTTCCTTGCGGTATGGAAGCATGTATTGGTATGCTGTCAGAACGGAATATTTCTATTTCTTTAGTACTGCGATTAAAAAATTCTATTTCTACTAATTGTTCTCTGTGCTGTAAATAAGAGGTGAACCATTCGTGGCATTTACCTCGATTGGGAGTGTCTATCTCTTAAACGATAGATTTCAAAGACACGTATAGTTTTGATGAAATAAAATGTTTTCAGTTTAAGTTTGATGTATGGGGGCCCCCTTAATTTTTTTTTGTAAATGAATCGGAAAGCGGTTCGTGGAAAAAAAAACTACCAAGTTTCACATGTATAGTCTTAATAGTTTCGGAATAAAATGGCTGTGACATACGGACGGACGGACAGACATGACGAAACTATAAGGGTTCCGTTTTTTGCCATTCGGCTACGGAACTCTAAAAAGGATTCAAATTCAACCCATTCCCTTCCAAATCAGTTATTTTTTTGCCATTCCGCTACGGAACCCTAAAAAGGATTCAAATTCAACCCATTCCCTTCCAAATCAGTTATTTTTTTGCCATTCGGCTACTGAACCCTAAAACGGATTGAAATTCAACCCATTCCCTTCCAAATCAATTATTGTTATAGATTTATATAAATAAAAATGAATCGCTAAATGTGTTGCTAAGCGCAAAACACGAAAACGGCTGCACCGATTTGACTAATTTATTTTGTGTTGTGTTTAATGAACTCTGAGGAAAGTTCTTATGGAGAGAAAAAACGTAAAAAAAACGAGGAAAACAGTAAAAACAATATTTTTTTCCCATACAAACCACCCTGTCCCCAGCTGTCAAACATTGGACGTTAGAATTATCTTTAGTATGCCCTCAAGATGATTAGAGGTTGCATGTCATTAATGAAAATAATATAACAAGATCTCTCAAATTTTTATTGTGTAAAATATTGTGTTATTTTACTAAATGGTGATCAGTAATCGTGAAGGAAAATCTATACTAATATTATAAAGCTGAAGAGTTTGTTTGTTTGTTTGTTTGTTTGTTTGTTTGTTTGCTTGAACGCGCTAATCTCAGGAACTACGGATCTGATTTGAAAAATTCTTTCAGTGTTAGATAGCCCATTTATCGAGGAAGGCTATAGGCTATATATCATCACGCTAAGACCAATAGGAGCGGAGCACTAATGAAGAATGTTTCAAAATCGGGGGATTTTTTTTCCACGCGGACGAAGTCGTGGGCGGAAGCTAGTAAGTGATAAGAACATAAGCGTTGGTGCGGTATTTTGGATGGAAAGAGGCTGCATGGACTTAAATTATCACCACATTAAATATTACTAAAGTCTTTCAATGTTATTTTATTTCTATTAGACTGCGACAGGCCAATCACTTTTGACAGAACGAAATCTGTCGAGGCAGCTGTTAACATAAAAAAACAATATTACTTTGTTTTAGAGAAATAAGGCAGAACAAGGTCTGCCGGGACAGCTAGTAATTAAATAAAAATATTGCAATCCGTTCTAAGGAACAATGCATGATGTACCAAAGACAGCCTGGACCAACAGCTCAACGTATTTTTCCGACATTCATCATGAGTAGAGAGGGAAACACAGACTCCGGCAGGGAATTCCACTCCTTAGCCGTACGCACAATGAAAGTATTCCCAAAACGTTTTGTGCGTATGGGTGGGATGTCCACCATGTAACGATGGCGCTTCGCCATTTGTCTCGTAGTCCGATGATGGAACGGGCTTGGCGGAATTAGACTGTGTAATTCCATCGCACACTCCCCGAAATGTAACCGATAGAAAACCGATAGACTTTCAACTCGTCGTCAATGTTCAAGGCTCTGGAGCTTTGACTCGACCAGTGCATCGTTGCCAATGAGTCTCTTGGCCCGCTTCTCGATAAACTCAAGCGCGTCCAGTTGGTATTTTGCAGATCCATCCCAAAGATGACAGAAGTATTCCATACACGACCGAACCTGGGCTTGATACAAATTGAGCAGCTGTTCCGGTGTGAAGTACCGTCTCACCTTGGCTAGGATTCCCATCTTTTTTTATGCTAACTGAGCCTAACGCTATCCGTCTTGCTCCTTTTCATGAGCGTATGCACTAGCTAAGACATTAGGAGTAAATGACAACAATGCTATTGGGCCTACATAACACTATTACATACAGACTGATTATACTTTGCATATTATTAAAAGCAAATCCATACTTCAATCATAAACGCGCAAATCTTATTTCCTTTCACGCGAAAACAGAACAATGGATGATGTGATTTTTGGTGTAAATTTTGATTCACCGCGCGACACAGCGCAAGACTCGACACAAGACATGCAGACTCAGCAAGAAACTGTATCCTCAACAAGGAGGTCCGTGAGTACCGCTAGCAAAAACAACAAGTTCAACTTTACATCCATGGTTGCTGCCCTGATGTTACTCTTCACTTTCATAACAAGTACAGATTGCCATTTGAATACAACTCAATTTAGAGAAAATCAGAGCTTGTATTTTGACAAGGTAGCAGACATGATGCCCAACGAGCACATTAGTGGAAATAGCAGCCTATTTTGGTTACTTTGGGCTGTAAAATAGCGGTTTAAGGGTTCAAAAAGCAGTTCAAAGTTGCATATCTGCATCCGTAAACGTCTATAGCTATAAAAGTTACTTAAGGTGCTATAAGCTGAATCAAATACTACCCTAGCCTTCACAGTAGTCCACGGTAGAACTCATTTACCACTTACACCTTTATATGAGAGTTACGAAGGTCATTCTGCCACTCACAGCGGCACAGTGGTTTCCATTGTAACTTTTATAGGTTATAGTTATAGTAACCACTATTATACTACTATAAGTTTCATTACAGAAATAATAGAAACTCTTATGCATACTATAGTTACAAAAAAATCATCAGTGTAACTAAGGCCTTTAGTAGCAATAGTCATTCCTTGCGGGCTCAATCCATTCGCCATTTTACAGCCGCTTTTGTAACTATTATAAAACATTTAATAAAATGGATGCTAAACGAATAAGTACGTAACTAGATATTATAACCTCAAAAACAGGAAAATAGGAGCTTTTTGTGGCTGTGAGTTCCACTAGGGGAACAAAAATCACTGGAAGCGTTAGAAGGGTGAAAATTAGCGCTATGATTCTCAAAAGGGAGTTATTAGAGCTAAAAATGCAGGTTATGACTACATTACGGTTTTTCAGTTAAATGTGCATTAAATGTACCGGTAAACAATCGGCCACTTGCGAATAGTAAGTTATCGACACGTAAAAATACGGAAATAAAATTTATTCTGTATAACAAATAAAAAATATCACATATCTTTTGTTAATTTTTTAAATATCATAAAAGCGCGTTATAATTACTCGAAAATTATCTTATATATCTACAGTAAACTGGACAGCGTTTTAAGTATCTTTATATATCTTGCTAATACAGAATACAAACTTTTACTTCTTTTTGTTTTATTTTCATGATGGCGACGAAAACACTTTACCAAAATATTACAAATAATGTCAACTGAAGATATACAATAAAGAACTATAATCAATTCATTCGTTCAAAGTAGTTCAAAATCATTCAAAAGTAGCGCTACGAGAGCTTTAGTATAGCGTTAATAAATCGTTATAGCTATTAAGGAACCTTTATGCAACCGTTGTGCAGGTTAAATGGAACTTTAGGCTGCATAAAATGGCGCCCAAATAGCGCCAAAGCGGCTGCTTTAAGTCTGTAGTAGACGCTCTAGCGCTTACGTCTATTACCATAAGTAATAATCGGATACGCTCCAAAGCCCTAATGCAGCCCATTTGTGCTAGTTGGGTGCTCATCAGAGACGATTGGAACCTCGTAGTTTACTACAGTATGGATACGTATTGGCAATCATCAACAACGTTAAAAAAATACCTTGAATCGCTCCAACAAACGTGTGATTCTATACAAGATCAAGTTCACTGTAACGTCATCATACTCCGCTACGTCACGCGTTCTCGGAACTTGAGCACTACAATCAAGTTTTATTAAGTCAGCATTCCTGCACGCGACCTAGGATAACCCGTCAGCGGCGAGGCCTTATCAACGGCGTGGGATACATCGCAAACAGTTTGTTTGGAGTGCTCGATGAAAGCTTCGCTGAAAAATACCGCAAGGAGCTCTCTCTTGCTCTCATCCGAAAGGACGAGAATCACATAGTGTCTCTATGGAAAAATCAGACTTCACTCATGGAAGCAGAGAACAACCTTCTTAAGCGTACAGAGCAAGACATGAATAAGCAGCTGAAAATGATAAATCATCATATGAACAGGCTTGACACAGCAGTGGACCAATTGAAGGACAACATTGAAACAAACGCTATTATTATTGATTTCAACATATAATTTAAATTCGAGTAATATGTTGTACAATATAAAGAGCATTCAGAATACGTTATTGGACACCGTTACCGATATTTACAATGGTCGTTTCAACTTACATTTAATTACACCGGAACAATTCATTAACGAGTTGAGTACGATTTCAAGCAAATTACCTAAGGATGTCTCTCTACCAATTGACAACATACATTCAGACCTTCGGAAGATATACGATCTTCTGAAAATCAAGACAAGACTTCTGGAGGACTTTATCATATTTGAAATCAAATTACCTCTTATCAGCCGAGATTCGTATGAAGTTCTCAAGATAATTCCGATCCCGAAGAAAACAGTTCTAAACGACATGATCAGTATCGTTTCAGTATCTGAGTACATCTCCATCAACATGAAGAAAGATACCTATATAACTATGTCCGAAGAGGACTTACGATCTTGTCGGAGGGTTTCGGAAGCATTTTACTGCCACCATTTGCGACCCATTTATCAAATCAAGGGGGATAAGAATTTTTGCGAAACTGAACAATTTGAATGCAAAACAACATCAAGTATTTGCAAGGACAACTGGCTGGAAATATACACGCTGAATAGTTATTTTTACTTTTGCTGCGACCGGTGTCAAGTTCGAATCATAATCGGCGATCAGGTGACCGCACATCAGCTGACACGAGCCGGACTATTGAATATGGGTCACGGATGCATTGTCAAGACTGACAAATTTACCTTATTTTCCCGTAAGCCCTATTACAGCGAAATAAGGATGGATTCAGACATTTATGCACCGGTGATGGCTCCTATCAACCACATTATCAACATCACCATACCTAAATTGGTTTTGGAGAACAAAACTCAAGATTTAGATAAGGAAATCCGCGAAGTAGACAAAAGGATTCAGTCTATGAAAAGTCAAGATGTGATGTTGTCTGATGATTTGTCTTATCACGACATTCATCACTATGCTGTAATCTACGCGCTAATTGGTATAGCGGGCATTGCTGGAGCTCATCTATGCAGTTCGCCATACACAATGTCGATGGGGAGCCCCGCCTACACAACCGTCCATCGCTGAGGAGTTAACGACAACACCGCGCCGACCAGCCGATACAAGTGAAGCAAGAGAACACTTGGACTTAGACTGTGTGCGCGTTGATAAGAGCACTTCTACTAAATTTTGAAATATTTACTTTTATTATTATTTTTTGTATTTTCTACATTTTCATATTATTTTTCTTTGTAAAATCAAGTTTACTTTTTTATCTTGTGGCTCTTATCTCGGTCGGGAATATGTACGATTTCTTACATCGCACAATTTCTATATCATAGCATAAGCATTTTTATGTGTTATAAAATGATTCATTACATTAAGTTATTGAGTACACTTTCTTTAGTTTTATTGTAAACACGTATTTGTCGTAATAAATAGTTATCAAGAACTCAGCATTTTATTCCATCTCAATATTCTTATCATCTAAATGTATTAACCACCAAGGGCTCCTACAAGATAGTTAAAGGGCTGGAGAGAACATATGGCTTCAATATTTTTGCTGAAAGAACAACTTTAGACGCGAGCGAAGCGGGTAGAAGCTAATTAAGAAATAATATAAAACATGCCAACTTACGTAAATTATACTATTGGCGTGAACCCACTTCTGTCACAAGCATATTTAGCTTAGAAGGAAGAGTTAACAAGATTGAGAGTAATGTGAATTCTTCTCACATTGTGAGCTCTCATTTCTTTCTCAAAAAAAAAAAACGTTATGTGCAAAAGGAAATTCATTTTAATAACCCCATGCGTTTTAATAGTCCCATGACATACATCAAGAAAAGGACGCATTGGGCATGTGGGAAAAAGTTTTAGAAACACACTGTTTTATTATTACTAACTATATTTTTTTTAAACATGGCCCACACAAGCAATTTCTCCTGTATCGTGAGTGCATTTTTACACTCAGACCAGGAACATCTTTTTGTCGGCCATACAAACATTTGTTCTAGCGTGGCAATTGAATCCTGATCATGAATGGTAGAGTGGCGCGAAGTACGTAGAAGAGACACGGTTTTCATTGGTACGATTACGTACAACAAATATGTATAGGTAGGCACAGAATCAGCATAAACACCAAAACAATACCTACCCGTTAGGAAGGTTTCCCTTCATCATTATAATCTGTGCACAACTTCATTAAACCATTCAAAGGGGTGTCATGATCTTCACCAGATGAGTTCACCCATAGCGGGTCATTACGACAATGGCTAATTTGTCACCCTCAGTGGGAGTCACCCCTGTCACCACCTGATCAGGTAGGCGACCCTCTCGGAGGGAAGAGGGCAGTTATTAGATTATACCTCACAGGCCACCGGAGGTAATGTTGTTCAGTGATTGTGACAATTTGTCGTAGGGGTGCTAATCGCCTCGTAGGGGTAGAAATTGTTTAAAAATATTTTATTCATGCTCTCACGCCTCCGCATAAGTTGGGCTTTCACACGGCTTTTAAATTAAAAGTTTTTGCTTCAGTAAATTTTTATACGTGGATAGTTTTAAAACGTTTTCGCAAATTAAAAATCCTGAGTTGGATGTTTGATTTTTTTTTAAAGATAGTAATGTGGGTACAATCCACATTACTAGCAATCTTGTTAACCCCTCCAACTAAGCTAAATATGCTCGTATATGAAGTGGCTTCACGCCAATAGTGATTGATTTATTGATTTGTTTGATGTTGGATCATCTCTAGATGTTTAGGTCTAGCTATAACCTGGGGTCTTTCAGTCACGTGAATAAGTTACTTCTAGGTGCTAGGATATGGTGCTTCATCTTCGACCACATCATCGCTTACCATCAAGTACGAAGGAAATCAAACACAAAAAAAAATACTACTACGGATGCTGTATAATTGTCATTTAGCATGGTCGTAGATATTAATCACACCTACAAAGTTTTAAAATGAAATCTGCATAGCATATCGATCGCATCGAGAATGTTCAAAAAGGTTTGTTTGCTTTTTATGTTTTCGGCTAAATATTCCGTACCATTCTGATAATTATATAAATCTCTGAAGAAAATCCCACTTACCAAACATCGTTAGCTAGCAGAAAGCACTAATAACGATTAGATTGACTGTCCGGAATTCCGGATCTATTGCATAAGCTGTATTTTAATGTTCCTCAGAAATCGGTTAGATATTTATCCGCCAATCTCTGTTCCCCTTTCTCATTGCAAATATAGGCAAAACTAATAGGTATACCTACGAAGTAAAATGAAATATGAAATGAAATATTTATTTTTGTAAATTGGTTATAAATATCGTCATGTTTTTTTGCGTGTTTAGTTTAGCTAGATGAGGCCGGTATTTCCTAACTGACTTCTCTATACCTAGTGCGAGCGAGTATACACTGTAAAGTTTCCTCATTTGCCCCTTTCAAACCCAAAACATATTCTGCGTTTAAACGGCTGAATGCTGGCTTTTTAAAGGGCCTTAGTGCTGCGTTTATTTAATTTATATTAATAGTATCTTAATCGTGCTTGTTGGTGCAAATCATATTTCGATAAAAAACTGTACTCTCTCCACTTTTTACCTGTGGAACCTGTAATTGACTTTGTATTACTTATAGGTACCAATTGTAGTTTATTTGTTGGTTCTCTCTATAATAAACAAATAATATTGCTAGGTAGATGCCTCCCAAGTAGAAAATAGAGTTACCTACTAAGTACAATTTTGTAAAACAGGGTTAAAAAGAAAACTATCACAGTTCAGCAAGCCTCACAATTTATCTAATTTTCAAACAACTTATAAAATACACATAGATACCTATAACTAAAAAAAAATATTCCGTAAGAATTCAATACAAAGTAACTGTACCAAAATGGAAATTCGCCATGGGTGAATTGATCGCATTTGCATCGTTTTCAGTTTCACGGTAACGAAGATGGGTTTGAAATCAAATTCCAACTTAGCACCAGTGATGCGCATTTCTTGACACGATTCTCATTCCCAAGTGTCCGTCTGTGATTTCAAAACTGCTGTTTTTCGAAACAAATAAGATGAGATAGTCTTTCACAAAAGAAACCGC
This sequence comes from Tholera decimalis, assembly GCA_943138885.2. Taxonomy (NCBI): domain Eukaryota; kingdom Metazoa; phylum Arthropoda; class Insecta; order Lepidoptera; family Noctuidae; genus Tholera; species Tholera decimalis. Next base: position 1,127,179 of record OW964577.2, read on the forward strand.
AAACAAAGTTATAAATAATCTTGTAATTTAAGTCGTACAAGCTACTGGAATGTTTGTGACTTTTGTGACATTTATTTCAAATATTGGTAAAAATAACAATCTCACAGTGAGAAACGATTGGTATGAAAAATCTCATTTGGTTGACCAACTTGAATTTACTCCAAATAGGTACTAATCTAGTTGAAGAATTAAAACACACATAACAACATTTTAATGCAATTCGTGGCAGTTGTCACTAATCTTCTGTGGTTTTAAACCTCTGAATCTCCACTGTAGGTACCTACGTAAGTTCCACTGAGATAGATATTTGTGATGAAGTGTTTTTTTTTTTAGTTATTGACCTGACCTAGGTATTTATTTATTTATTTAATAATAAGGTTAACCAACAATTATTACACTACAGCATCACAATTAAAGAAGAGGTACCAATGCGTTTTGTAGATTCACTGGTCCAATGGTAACATTCAATACGCAAAAATGGTCGTGCTAGCAACCTTTTGTTCTAATCTATAAGGTTTCCGGTTCCAAAATTATTCAAAAAATATAAATATAGGTATTGGTTACAGGTACCTACTCTTCCGGAAATACAGTTTGTGTCTTAAATTCCTTAGATATGTTATAATTTTTTCTGTAAATAATAAATGAAAATTGGAAGGGGTGTTGAAATTCATAGAGGAAAGTAAGAATATATTGTACCGTAACCGCTCTGCTCGCTGTTACGACGAGCTATGGTGAATTAGTCCGATGGATTAGTCCTAAAGGTAACCTGAAAGACGCCTGTTCGCTCTTGCTTGAAGGCCGATTTATTTATTTCAAATTTACCCATGCTACACAAGGCTACAATGGCCGGAATTAATGCCTTACGCATTCTCTACCAATCAACCATGTGTTTGGTGAAGAGACGTTATGGTAGGTTCATAAATAACAAAAAGCATCGTAGAAAATATACTTTAATGATAACTGAAGTACTATCATTATTGTGATAAACATTCATGGATATCTAGGCATATATACTTACTTATATTATTAAGAGGTAAAATTTACTTGTAAGTTTGTATGTAAGGGGTAATCTCCGGAACTAAAAATCCAATTCAAATTAGAATAATCTAAGAATAATTCTTAACAAATAGCAGAGTTGTCGAGAACACCCTCCATAACGTTATAGAATATTAGCACGTCACCCGTGACTTCGTACTAACAAATAGTGCACCTTACTGCCAATGAAAAAATAATTTGAATTGGACTTTCGCTTAAATGCATAGGTACCCACTGACTGTATTTCTTTTTTATATGAGGAGATATCGAGAAGTGCAGTTCATAAAGTAGTAGACTGAATATAAAAGGAATAATTAAATATATCAGAAGTATTATTAGTACAAAGCTATAGAAGATTATAAGAGAGTGTAGAGTAAATAGGAGTCCAAGCGCGGAAACTTCTCTGGCGAATGGGCATCACTTTTGTATCTCAGAGCTCATTTCTGTATCTTGATACATGTTCATATTCCTTAAATTAATAATGAACCGGATGTAGCTATTAAGGAACCCTTCGAGCTTATGTATTAAAGAAGACAGCAGCCGCCGGTGCTTAAATATACGAGAAAGTGTAGGCCTCCCAATAGTCTTTAAGCCCGGCCGCAGACGTTCGGTTTCCGTATTAGGTTTCCTGATCAGGAATTCAGATTCGGAAACCAAAATGTTCGACAATGCGAACAATTCCGAAGCGAAAAAAAACGAATGATGTGCGCCTTGTTGAACATTTTGTATGTAAGCAGAGCATTCAGGTTTTTTCCTGATCAGGAAATCTAATGCGGAAACCGAACGTATGCGGCCGGCCTAAATAAGGAAAATTATGCACTTTGCTGTACATAAGACCTACTAGGGCTGTGGAATCTTTTTGTAGTAAGTATTTACCTTTTTTTTCTCTGGGTGGGAAAATCATCGAATGACTTCTCCCACTCTGGGTGGAGCGGAAGGGAGTGTCAGACTTCTACTGACTAAAAACTCACCCTGTTCCTTCAGCTGCCCTTAAGTTCCGGGGCCGCGGTATCTCGTTAGAACATTCCCGCAACCCCGTCAGGCAATGGCCCTATAGGACCCCGTCACTAATGCTGACAACTCTTTGAGGTGCGCGTGGAAAAACGACGCGCCGCCGACCCGGGCCTGGTCCTTACCGGACGGTGAGCTACCCCTGCTCGCCGTCCGCAAGCCCGCGCCTGCGGTGGAGATCGGCACGCGATCCCCGACGCCCTGGGGGTCTCCCGCGGCGGCTGGGGCGTGAGGAAGAGCCTCTCCCTCGCGCGTTCGGCCTCCTCCTTTGCTAGCATGACTACTTCGCAGAAGGAGGCGGCTGCATCCCATTCGCTCCGTACCATGGTCTGGCCGCCGATCGCCTCCACAAGGACACGGTGGTGCTCCTCCCAAGCAGGGCACACCTCGGCCGTGTGCTCCACCGTGTCCTCCGGGTGGTCCTCACAATGACAACACCCGGGCGTGTCCTCCCGCTGTATCCGAAACAGGTACCTCCCGAAACAGCCATGTCCGGTCAGCTCCTACGTCACGCGGAAGGTGAGGACGCCGAGGCGTCTCTCAAGCCACTCCTCAAAGAGGGGACCGCCGCGATTGCGGCGTGCCCAATTTTTGTAGTACCAAGATTCATATAACAATAATACTTTAATAGTTTATTGAATCAAAAGGTACAGATGGAAGGACGAATCTTAGAATATGATGCACGTACACAGTTTATTAACTACATAAGTAGATATAGTATAGATATATTGGTTTTTATATTGTATCTACTTACATAGGTATTTACTAGTCATGAAAATTGAGGAGCAGCGCTGCATTTTAGTAAATTTTACAGAAAGTTGTTTAGGTAATATTATTATAGTGCAATTTATCCGTAAACTAGGGCACCTATCTATTTAATGATCTAGGTAATGTGCGCAATTTTTACGTCGATGACGATTTTTTCATGAAAGGTTATGTTCAAATAATCCTATTGGAAGTGTGTGCATCTCCGAAAATTATGAAAATTATATAAAAAAAAACAGACAAACCTGCACTCACAATGGGCACTCCAAGTTCAGCAGTTGGCGTCATCCATAACACCGTCAGATGGTAGATTAGAAGTGCACAACAAATACTGAAGGACTGGGAGCGGCCAGTCCGCCACTAAGTGAGCATCACAGCGCCGGTCATTGCACTGAACGAAAACCAAAAAACTGGCCAAAGATGGCGGTTGCGAATCCAAAATTGGTGTGACGTCGGAAAGGCGCGCGGCAAGTGGCCGCAAACAGCCGCGCGTGCGCCGCCACTCGCTGCCAAAGGGCGGTCGCGCGCTTCAATAATTCAGGCGAGCGACCAACGGCAACACGACACTGGCCTCCCTCTCCACACGCCGCGCCCCATATCGCGCTATCTCGCTCCCCCTGTTGCGCATTTACTACATTACATTCGCCCTCTCTTTTCTTCTCATATCTCCTGCGTACCCGTGTCCCCCTCGCACTCATTAGGCGGGTCTTGTGTCGTGTATTATGCAGTGTTTGGCGAACGTTTTATAAGGTTTGCGCAGCGATGTACAGAGTAGGGCACGGAGTAGAGACTGCAAAATTACTTAACGTTACAAGGTCTTCTCAGCTACTGCTGTTTTGGCTGTCAGGAATATATGTATAATGTGAAAAGGCTTTAGCAAATAATTATTCTTTACATAAGTATTCGTTTTATGGTTCCGTAGCCGAATGGCAAAAATCGGAACTCTTATAGATTCGTCATGTCTGTCTGTCTGTCCGTCCGTCCGTATGTTACAGCCATTTTATTCCGAAACTATTAAGACTATAGGTACGTGTGAAACTTGGTACCGCGTGAACCGCTTTCCGATTTTAAGAAAAAATTAAAAAATATCTAAAATTAAGGGGGGCTCCCCATACATAAAACTGAAACTGAAAATATGTTTTTTATGAAACTTATGCCTGTGCAGGTATTTAAAAATTACTTTGAGGTTTTTAAAACCAGTTTTTCATAAAAACAATCGTTTAAAAGATATGCGCTTCCAAAGTGGTAAAAGGTGTCCCCCTCTAACTTCTATAATAATAGAGAGAAAAATCTAAAAAAAAATATGCTATAGATCTTAATGTAAACTTTCAATGAAAATTGATTTCAACGAGATCGGGTCAACAGTTTTTGAGATATAACATATTTTCTAAAATCACAAATATAACTTTGTAATTCATACAAACACTATGAAAAACAAAGTTATTTAGCGTAGTTACTACGGAACCCTTCATGGGCGCGTCTGACTTGCACTTGGCGAATTTTATAAATATTGTAATAGGTGCCTATGTACAGACGCCAGCACATCAAGCTACAACAGTCTGTCAAATTTCTGTGATAGATTTTAAACTTTATTGTTGAAGAAATTAGGTTCAAGGTTGATTGGGAAAATTTGACAGTTTCGTGTAGCTTCATGTGCTGGCGTCTGTACATTCTGATATTTCCTATTTACTTTATTCGGACTGTTAGGTATTGTGTAGTCGGTCTCACCGCGAGGTCACAGGCTCCCTCTCTATGAGGGAATGGGCAGTGATCCACCAGGCAGGCCAAGTGTAGGTTAGTAAAAGTCACATTTCTTTTAAAAAAATATCACAGCACATACCACTTTCCTATCAATGTTTTCTGATCCACTTTAAGAGCTGTAGTGTGGAAAATCATCTAATGAATGCTCCCGCTCTGCGTACAGCGAAAGATTTCTACTGACTAAAACACACCCTGTTGCTTCAGCCCTTACGGTCAGGGGCCGCGGTATGAACCTTTCCTGTCGGAATGCCTCGTAAGTTGGGCCTGTAACCACTGGGCACTACTGCTATTTTATGGTTTGGAGTTCCTGTTTTAGTTTCATTCAAAATAGTGTTTGACGTCGCAATAACGTCATTCGAAACTTCATATCACTCCCGATTCGACAAATCTTGATCACGTTTACACGTTTGTACCTACCTACTTGTTTTCTAAATAATATCTAGCTTATCTCTAGGTTTAAGTCCTCTAAGTCTTGGACCATGACCATCACTTATTTCTCCTCTCTTATTCCCTCATTAAGTAGATACTTAACTTACGTACTGTTAAACGGTTTTTCTGCCTTTGTAGTTCTTGTTTATACACCTAGCTTTAGGCAATTCAAACGCGTAGAGGTCCTGAAATGATTTTACCTACCTAGGCTACTACAGGAACAAATATAGAACAGTTCCAAATTCAAAATTGCCAGGAAATATGGAAACGACAGAACTTAAAAGGCATGCCTCGTAAAAGTAACAGAGAGTGCACTTGTAGGTCTCCTGCGCAGATGGCTAACCTCCGCTGAGTTTGACCGCCGTGACCGAGTGCGTTAGGAGGACTGTTACTATAATAGGTGATAACCCTGTTACAACACCAGCTGACAGTCTAGTACGGCACTCAAGCGCCGATGATTGCCTATCCATTTACCTCGATCTCACTTTCGTAAATTCTTCTAAGATCATTGCCCTTCTAAGCTTTAAATCTCACCTCATTAAGTAGCTCAAACACAATACTTACCCACTCCTGATCGTTTCAGAATCACGGGGCACTGTATCGCAAGGGCACAGGGTACCTACCTACCTTTTCTCAAAGCTTTTGTCGTATTTTGGAAACCATTTGGAAACATTATAATTTTGGTTTGGATAATGCCAGATAGTAAAAGTCTCAGTGTATGATGTTAACGGTAGATACATTTATTTAACGTAGGTACGTAGTTCCAATTGCGTAGCTATTATATATTTTAGATTTAGTTTTAGTTATTATCTAAAAAGCCCCCGATTTCGTCACTGATTAATTGATTGACTGACTGATGATCATCAAAACTATAGGAAAGGTACCTATTTATGGTAGTCCTAGAAAGCTGGAATTTGGAATATAAGTACCCATGCTTACAAGCATATTAGCATAGGTACACGCAACATTGGGTGGATGAAAGCTTGTCTGGGACTATCGTTAATGTTCATAGTGTAGCATGAAAATTAACGTTAGTCCCAGTCAAATCTTCCGAAAATCCGAATAGTAGGTATGCAGACTCCTTGTTACAAAGAAATAAATAAACACAGATTTCATTCATTTTTAACAGCCTTAGAATATATTTTATACAACCTTACCCCTAATAATAGTGGTGTGTATTTTTATAAGAGAAACTCATCAATTTTAATAAAGAATTTAGCAACTTACAAAAATAAATAAATAACCAACTCTTGGGTACGTTGCCAGCCGACAGCGTTGAGGATGAATTTTTGATGCTTTATTCTAGTTTGTATTTTAGTTGTGCAAAATGTGTTTCTATAGATATTGTAGGTATTCTTAGTCACAATAACTACCAAAACCTAATTAATACAGTCTCTATCAGTCTGTTCATCTAGTTTTTCTTATTTTTCACTTTTTGTCGCCCCTTTTAAAAGATGTCATATTTCATAAATCATTATTTAAGTATGTCATTAGCATTACATAAATGGGCCTTTCAAATAAAAAAATAATTTCTCACATACAGCTTGTTTTATTTAATTTCAACATCGACCCGTCCTTGCTGAAAGACCCGTCCTTGCTGAAAGACCCGTCCTTGCTGAAAGACCCTTTATATGAGTGACAGGGCGATGATACCGACTCTTGTCCGATCCGTTTTGTCCCCAGCGACGCTCTAAACCGAAGTCCGTACCCCCAAGGGATGCCTATAGCATGTAGTCGGAATTTGTAAGTTTCATGTACCCAAGCCTGTGGAGGCCTAATTATAATAATAAGCCTTCCGCCAAGGCTTATTGTTATAATTAGTCCTTCACAGTCAAGTTCGGGTTATTGGGCTATTGAATTTTTCTGTAATGAATTTCTCAGTAGTAGCCCCGAGTTTGGAAATTGACAATGTGATATCCCCGTGAGTATTATAGTACCTACTGTAACGGGGACGTGTGTGTACTCGGGATTTTCAATATAAACGCGATAGGTTTTATACTCTGTATAATATTATGTTCACATTTTTATGTAAGATTATTCTAATTACATTTTCACGTTATTTTAATATCAAGTCTGCTATCCGGGCGGCGTCCCAAGCCACAGATAACTTTAAATAAGTCAGAGATCCCAAGCCGGTCTGTCTGTTTCTTCGGGCGGTCCAGCGCGTAGGTACTAACATAGATGATACATATAAATACTGAGATAGATGCGCCACTCTATGATTCGAAAATTGAGTTTTTGACCCTGATCGCCAGGTAGCGTAACGGTAGTTTAATACCGAAAAAATCCGATAGGTGGCGTCTACCAAACATGTTAATAATATTTTCTTATTTTAAAGATTTTAGAAGTACTAGATTGATTAAAATAAATATTCTAATCGACAAAAGATTAAATCTTTGATTTTAGAATATTTATTTCAATCAATCTAGTACTTCTAAAATCTAAAGATTAGATTTTAGAGGCTGGCAAAAATTAAAACACGGTGAAGATGGATTTAATTATTTTCTATAATTGTGATTTTTTTGATTCATTATAAATCAACGAAACGTAACGAACGAACGAACTACTGATTCAAATTTAATTGAGTCTAAAATAGGCAACAAAATATCATACCACAATTGGAAATGGAGCGAGTTATTTTTAAGCACTGCTTATATATTTTTGATGACCCCTTGTAAGAATGACCATTAAATGATTCGAAGAGCTTATCAAATAATAAATCTCTGCAAACTTCGGGCAGAATGTTGTGTTCTGAAACAAAATATTAATGTTGGTTAATAACATTATGCAAAATTTGCTAGGTAACAATAATGATGCAAAAATGTGAAATTATAAACATACTAACTCGATAAAAAACGTAAAGCGCTAGACACCCTCTGGCTGAACACTTGTGCTACATATTTTCCTTCATTTTAGGTATTTTATTACTCATCACATGTTTTTCTGTTAATCTATTAATTAATCGAAATTTGCCAAACTGTTTATGACAGTTTTATATTTTTCCTTTTTCTTTGTTTTTCATAAACAAGCGAGGTGTATAGAGTCTATGATGCAGTAAAATTATAATGCCATTTAATTTAGTGATTTAGTGAATTAGGTGCCTAAATACATTAAATAATGCTTTATGAATTTTTCGATACACTTTATATTTTTTTATTAATTTTGATTATCATATATGTATAAATATATCGTAGCTGCTGCCATCTATTAGTAAAACAAACGCATTACGTACAAAACTAAGTTGACCCCAGACATAAGATGTCACTAGATTTTTTGGCAAATTTTGTGTCTGAAGTTTCTTCGGGAGTTTCACCCCCCTGCGTACTAAATTCAAACAATTCAAACTCTGCCAGCCAGTACGATAGGCTGACCGCTCTCATAGCCAGAGAGTATTTAACCTAGAGAGCTTATAGGCCGATTTCTTTGAAGAACACAACTCACCAATACGGGTTGGGAGGCGAGGAAAAAATGCGCTACTGCAATTGGTCAGTTCAAAGTCAAGCTTCATAGATATGCCGAGTTAGGGATTGCTCTACTTGATTGAGGGAAAGTTATCGATATCGATAAAATGAAGTTTAACATTATAAAATTATTCAATAAAATCACATAATAATATTTAATCATTATCAGTCTCAATTACAAAAAGAAAAACAAGTATGCTGTTATTATTGATTTTTAAAATGAATTAATTTGGTAAATGTTTTTCGAATTAAAGTTTTAGGGTCCTGATTGTTTTTGCTAAAAAATGATAACCGAGCGTCTACATATTTCTGAATTATGCATCTTGCTAATTCAATCAAATGATTGGTAGTTTCTATTTCATATTGATGAAAATTAATATCCGGGAATAAATTATACCCAATCAGTGATTTTAAAACCGATCTCATAAAATAATTGGAATTATATTTCTGAGACAGCACTTTCGAACCACTCTCGTTGATCGCCCTTTTAATATAAATTTCACAACGACGATAAATTTCTATTACTGTGGTGGATCCGTACAATAACTTGTTTTAGTGTCTTTTTGAAATTGTAAGGCGTTTTGATTTGTAACACCAATCAACGCTCCAATACAAGTTAGGCATTTTATTTGCTTTATCAGAGCATGGACAATGTAGCCGGCCATATATTATTTTATATTTTATTTTTTTAAGTTTTCTTTTATATTCCATAATAAATATATTTTCATTAAAATCAGATGTGTCAACAACTGTAGCTTCAGCAGGCACTAGGTAATAATTATTTTTTGGTGGTACTCACCACCATTAGATGATTTATCTAATGACTCCTCCCTCCTACATACACTTCACCCGTGGACTCGACATCGAAACAAAGGAACCTGTTTCTTTTTACTGAGTGGGAAAATCATCGAATGACTTCTCACGCTCTGGGTAAAGTGGAAGGGAGTGTTAGACTTCTACTGACTAAAAACCCACCCTGTTCCTTCAGCTGCCCTTAAGTTCCGGGGCCGCGGAATCTCATTAGAACATTACCGCATCCCCGGAACCAAAGTCACTAACGAGGGCGATATTGTAATGCAAAGGTCCAAGTTAATTAATATTAGACTCCGTCATACTATTTGAAGCCTAGAAAGATTGGATATAGGTATCTTATATTATTTTGACTTTTCTCAACATTATATCAATAAAAACCAAACTAGAAACCAATATTGCCTAGTAACCTTATCCATCAACTTTTCTTTTTAATATGGAATCTTGGGAAATCTAAAATGAAAACATGCATGTCACACAGAAGAAAAAATATCAGAACTTTCTCCTTTTTAGGGTTCCGTAGCCGAATGGCAAAAAACGGAACCCTTATAGTTTCGATATGTCTGTCCGTCTGTCTGTCTGTCTGTCTGTCTGTCTGTCTGTCTGTCTGTCTGTCTGTCTGTCTGTCTGTCCGTCCGTCCGTATGTCACAGCCATTTTATTCCGAAACTATTAAAACTATACATGTGAAATGTGAAACTTGGTAGAAAGATGTATTCTGTAAACCGCTTTTCTATTTTAAAGAAAAAGAATAAAAAATATTTAAAATAAAGGGGGTCCCCATACATGGAACTAGAACTGAAAATATTTTTTTACATGAAACCTATATTTTTTCTTCTGTGTGACATGCATGTTTTCATTTTAGATTTCCCAAGATTCCATATTAAAAAGAAAAGTTGATGGATAAGGTTACTAGGCAATATTGGTTTCTAATTTGGTTTTTATTGATATAATGTTGAGAAAAGTCAAAATAATATAAGATACCTATATCCAATCTTTCTAGGCTTCAAATAGTATGACGGAGTCTAATATTAATTAACTTGGACCTTTGCATTACAATATCGCCCTCGTTAGTGACTTTGGTTCCGGGGATGCGGTAATGTTCTAATGAGATTCCGCGGCCCCGGAACTTAAGGGCAGCTGAAGGAACAGGGTGGGTTTTTAGTCAGTAGAAGTCTAACACTCCCTTCCACTTTACCCAGAGCGGGAGAAGTCATTCGATGATTTTCCCACTCAGAAAAAAGAAACAGGTTCCTTTGTTTCGATGTCGAGTCCACGGGTTAAGTGTATGTAGGAGGGAGGAGTCATTAGATAAATCGTCTAATGGTGGTGAGTACCACCAAAAAATAATTATTACCTAGTGCCTGCTGAAGCTACAGTTGTTGACACATCTGATTTTAATGAAAATATATTTATTATGGAATATAAAATTAATATAAAAAAATAAAATATAAAATAATATATGGTCGGCTACATTGTCCATGCTCTGATAAAGCAAATAAAATGCCTAACTTGTATTGGAGCGTTGATTGGTGTTAGAAATCAAAACGCCTTACAATTTCAAAAAGACACTAAAACAAGTTATTGTACGGATCCACCACAGTAGGTAATAGAAATTTATCGTCGTTGTGAAATTTATATTAAAAGGGCGATCAACGAGAGTGGTTCGAAAGTGCTGTCTCAGAAATATAATTCCAATTATTTTATGAGATCGGTTTTAAAATCACTGATTGGGTATAATTTATTCCCGGATATTAATTTTCATCAATATGAAATAGAAACTACCAATCATTTGATTGAATTAGCAAGATGCATAATTCAGAAATATGTAGACGCTCGGTTATCATTTTTTAGCAAAAACAATCAGGACCCTAAAACTTTAATTCGAAAAACATTTACCAAATTAATTCATTTTAAAAATCAATAAATCAATAATAACAGCATACTTGTTTTTCTTTTTGTAATTGAGACATAGCACATAATCGTGGTCAAGTCACAAGAACTTATAATTTGTATTTCCTGACTCCGCTGCCACTTGGCCATCCACTGCCGATATTGGTCGATACGATACGATAGTGGTCCACCTAGGTCCTGGATCCGCCCTTGTTGAAGCAGACCCCAACACAACAACCAACAGAAAAATGATAATACATTCTATGTTCATACTTAACGCGTTACCCACACCAGTGAAAAGAAGGATGAAAGCTATAGAGTACCCTCTAGTGTCTGTGACTACACAGCTCCACGAATTAGCTTTTCATTATACCTTATCTGGTTCTAGAGAATGTCAATAGATGGCGCTGTGTAAGGTTTTGCCTGGTGTTTGAGTAGCTACCAAATATTAATTTATTCCTGTGTGGTTATCTGATATTTTTAACAAATTACTTAATCAATAATAATATTTTCTTTTAGTTAGCTGTAATTTCGTTCACCCTCTAGTTTTATATAGGTAATATCTGCAAGTCTGAAATTCTGTAATAGGCTTCAGAACCTCATGTCGTATTAGGGTCAGCGCTGAGCGCAGACAAAGAGGAATAATCCTCGCGCGGTCTCGGGCATTTTCTTTACGGATCGCGTATGCTCGAGCTTGTGCGCGACCTCGCGAGCCTGCGCGTGTAAACCGTTCTGGGTTACAACTCTACAGTAAACATGCCACTTTGTCGCGAAAGTTCGTCAACGATGGTGGATTGGGATATGATTTTAATTGTGCTTTTGGCGGTAGAAGAAGAAATGGAAGAACATGTTAATAAAATAAGGCGTCAGAAAGTCAAAGAATATGGGTCGAGGAATGTTGGCAAGAAAGGTGTTGTTTTGGTGAAACACTATGTACGACTTTACCATCGAAAGGAGTTTTGTTTTACGATCACTATAAAATGAATTACGAAAAACTTACTTCGGATTAAAAATCTAAAAAAATGACGTCCGACGAACTTTAAACTCAGTGACAACACTGAAAGTACGCGTACGACGCGGGCACTGACTCGAGGCCGCGCGGGGATACCCGCGTATCTTCGAGGACGCGCGAGCATTTTTTGTCGGGTTCAAGCACTTATGCACTTTATTGTAATAATTTTAGTTTATTTTCAAGTGCGTTAGTAAAATCCTCTCCGCTGCGCTCCGTTCTGTCTGCGCTGAGCCTTACTAGGTACTATATCATGTACTTTGTAAAATAAGCTGTTGAGTTTCCTATCAATAACTAAATAAATAAACCCCGGCGCAACAAAGCGGGTTACCACATGGAGACTTTAAAACCCATTATTATAAGGATTGAAAATAGATGCAGTTTATATATGTATTGGTTTGTTATATGGATGGTGAAGCCTAAGGCTAAGGTATTAATTTCGCGTTTGTACCTTTTGTGTTATAAATAAATAGTAGTTTATCTTGTTACTAATATTGAAGTGCATACAAATAGATTATATGCCCAAATCTATACATATTAAGAAGCAGCAGAACTCAGTGTGTATGTATATTGAAAGAATTGTAAAATAAAGGGTGGGTAAAGAAGAGGAAGATAACGCTAATTCGCGTTTTTTCCTGTTTGTTTGCAAATCTCATGCGCACGCGCACATTTTTATGTAGTTTCCACCCGTGGACCGTATTTCTTGAACCTTGATGTGTCTGGTCAAGGTCAGGGTTCTTTGTAAGATAATTATATTGTGCACTGCCAAATGTATAAAGATTAAATAAAACATCAACAAATATTTTAAACCAACTTTATTTTTAGCTAAAATATAATAATTCATACATCAAAGAAGTTCCCTAATTATACAGTAATAATACCGAGATAATACGAAAGAAATAAAAATAAAAATGTATTACAATAATAATATAGTAAAGATAAAAATAAAAAGAGTATAAGTAGCTACCTCAAGTAATACTTAGGACAGAATGAACGTGGATACTTTGTGCGGCTCCAGCTGAGCTAAGACTGGGTCAGATCTTGACAAGAAAGGAGAATGGGGGAAATGGGCACTGGACGGTTGTCGGGTGGACATCAACAAACATAGCCGGGGCGGCGGGCAACGCTCGGGGGAAAACAAATCGTTGTACGAAATATAAAATGGCACTAAAATTGTTCATCTACTAACGAAATAATTTAGAAAAGTTAACAAGTACCCGAACGTGTTGCCCGCGTCTCCCCGTGTGACGAGGTCTCTGATACGCTCACTCACTCACTTTGTGGGGCAATTGAGAGTTTTAGCTGCCCTTAATAATATATTTTAACTTTATCCCGTCAATTTATTAAAAGACTATTCGATTATTATTCGAGCTGCACGAGAGACCGCGTCACACCTAAACTTAACATAAAACACAACGCAGTCAGAACTGTGAAACAGACAGAAAACAACACGCGACGTAACTACAAGAGAACACCGATGATTATGTCCACAACATTGCTTACCATTGTACAGTCAACTCTATGCTAATATGGCAAACGGTCCTTGATATGCATCGTCCGACAGAGACAGAGCGAGAGGCGCCGCGCGTGCGAGCGAGACGCCAAGCGACAGACGACAGAACAGAAACCTACCTACCTATACTTACGCCTAAACGACGACGCGTCTTCGTTTGCCATTTCCCGTCAGCGTCACTAACACATAGCCACTTAGTACCTAATTGTTAGTAAAAATCCCTTAACGCATTCAAAATATATATATATAATTAATATAGTCATTATAAAGTAGCTGATCCTAAACCGATACCATCTGTATAATGTGTATAATATCGTACATCTATTTTTTTTTTTCAAATAACTCTGTGCCTAATATACATTTAAGCCGATTTTGTCGAAAAGCTCGTAAAGGGTTAAATGTTGGACATTTTTTGTCGAGAGACAAATATTTTTAAAAACTACACACATGGGGGAATCACGAAGCGTTTGTACCGTAAATAAATGCGTCTTTTTCTCTTGTACTGAACTAAATGCGGGAAACTGGCGGAGATCCAAGATGGCGTCGACTTAACGTCAAACCGAACCAAACGAATGTCAAAACAATACGCCATATTGGATTGCCCCGGTTTAGCAAATGAAACGTGTAGAATCTGTGAAGCGTACATTATCTTATGTATCCAATAATATACAATCATAGTATCTGACCGCTTACATACTAATTATCTTCTTATGACCGATTCCATACGAAATTACAACGACTACGATTTAATACATACAGTTTTTTTTTCATTTGTCTTAAGTGTAGAAACGAATAGAAAAAGTGTAAGAGCCCTATATTTTAGAACAACGACATATTATTTCCTTCTACGAAAGCAAGCGAGGAGTCAAATTATATTTCGTTTTACGTATAAATTTGATATGATCATTTTTTAAAGACCTTAGAATAGACTACAAATAAAATGTATGCAGTCGCGACCGATGTACGCACTGACTTTTAGAGGCACATCTCACTTATGAAGACGGTTTTGGCAATTGATTGACAGCTGGTGAAAACCTGAAGTTGTAATAGAAAATAGGAATCATTTAGACAGATTTTCATGTTCCAATAATCTCATAAATGTAAAAATAATCTCGAATCGCACAGCTGAAAATCAGCAGCCAAAACGGTTCTCACCTTTCGATTATTATCAATTAAAAGTGAGATGTCCTATGAGCGTATACCTACATTGATCGCGACGTAACATATATCAAGTCTTGTGCACGCGTGTGTTTGTGCCGAAAGCTTCCATATAAACTACGTAGGTACAATAACCGACTGAAGCGGCTTATTAAATCAATTCCGTTACCGAAATGTACTGAAATGTCTCGCTTCGTTTCTATATGCGATGTTTACATACACGACTTTATAATACAGACGATATAACCAATAAGGAGGCTGTAGGTATATATCGTCAATTGAATATGTTTAAGTACGGCCTGGGGATATTTGGCTGATCATACATAAATATGAAGATTGAACAATTCTGCAGCCATTTTACAAGTCTTATTCCAAACGCCACAATAGTTGCATATGCTAAGAGTGCTGGTTTAAAAACGATGTTATTAAAGGAACAGGTGAATGTAGTTCGTGTTTTAAGGAATTTATTTCTTATCATATTAACATTTATATCATTTAATTATATTAATTTGATCTTTATTCCTCTTTCTTTAATAACATTGTTTTGCCAATAGTCAAGATTTCAAAAGTTAATCCATTGAGCTATTTTCAAAACTTCAGCATTACATTGAAGCTTGAAAAAACTCAGTGGAATTTAAAATAAAGTACCTCACAGATACAATATAGAGAATGACAGCTAACGATGGATTCACACATACACTGCAATTTTAAACTGTCCATTTTCCATAATAAACTTTATATCAACTATTTATAAACATCAGTATTGCTTGCTTAACGTCAGATTTTGTATATTTATGACATTGCAAAATGAACTCTATCCTCATAGAAATACAGTTAATATTCGAGTAAAATGCAAACACCATGTACATTCTGACAATTTACACATACAGTATGTTCTTTTTTTTTGTATGTGTGAATTCATTAGTTTCGAAGAGACTTATTCAAGAGGTTATAGAAGTGGTGTATAGAAACATCGCAGTGTGTAGAGGTGCAGGGGGAGGGGGGCGGGGCTTCGCCTGCGCGTGCGCATTACATCGTGCTGTTGTCCCACTCCAGCTGACTGATATTCCTGTACTTATGCTCCTTACCCGGCAACACTGGGGAAACAAAATTAGCATGTCTTTAGTAATTCACATTATCGACACTAGGTCTATTGTAAGTTATAAATGTCTTAAGAGGGTGTCGAGCCTACGAGACGCGCGGAAAATAGGTATTTACTGCAGCGGGCTAGTCGTGTGCGTTGTCACACACACAATGACAAGTTCGCTCGAGGCCCGCTTGCCGTTGCACGACGAAGTTTGCTAACTTTGCATTTTTTAATTTTTTGTCGTTATGTTGAATAAACTTGAAAAACAAATATTAATTATTTAGATGGTTTTATTTATCACACTAATATTATAAAGGCGAAAGTTTGTGAATGAATGTGTCTGTTTGCATGTTTGTTACTTCTTCACGCTCAAACGGCTAGATGGATCTAAATGAAGCAAGTAGGTACGTAAATAAATCACAAAAATAAATTTAATAAATTATACCTATTATATAAAAATTAACGTTTGTTTTTACTGTAGTAATACATTATCCGTTCCCTCACTATTCATCCTATTGCAATAAAACTTTGATTTTATATATTAAACTCCTCAGATTTTTTTTTTAAAGAATACTAGCAATGTGGGTACATTTCACATTACTAGCAATCTTGTTAACCCCTTCAACTAAGCTAAATATGCTTGTGTCTGGAGTGGGTTCACGTCAATAGTGTAATGGGTGGGGTTCGAACCTGCGACCTCTCGATCACAAGTCCGACACCTTATCCATTAGGCTATTGACGCTTCGAAACTGGGTAAGTAGCAAGTTAGGGTAGATGGGTATGCAGTACTTATTTGAATAATAAAACCAGTATGAAATAAAAAAAAATATAATTATGTAATGTCATAATGTCGTTTAGGTTTTACACTGGTTGGAGGAATAGACAATAGATACTTATATGCTGTTTCTAAGTGATATCCACTAATTCCTTCATTTTCAAACAGGCTTATTTCACGTCTAATACTATATTTTGCCAACCCCGATTAATTTTGTATTTGTACTTCACGATCTGGGGATTTCATACTCTTATCAATTTCCAGCTATAACTTTTCCTTTAGTGTCAATTGGGGTTGGGATTGGGAGGTTTGTGGCCTTAACTCATCATCTGTTTCTGATCCTGATCTTCCTTCTTCTTCTTCCGTGTCATCTCGACTTTTAAGTTTTTTAACAATACACTTTATTTGCTTCCAAACTAAAGCCTGTGTAGAAACTGGAAATAAGTCATGCCATTCCAAATCCGATAATAACTGATTTTCATCATCTTTTCATGGATTTCAACACACCAGTCAAATCATCACTTCGTCGTTGCTTCATACGTTCCACTAAGGATGTTTTAATTTTTTTGGCAAGTGTCAGCACTTGCCAAAAAATGATTATGCTAGATAGCTGTTTTATAAGAAATTTCACATCGGAATCAGCTGTGCATAAATTAGCATCTCGCCGACAGATTGCTTCTACTGTCAATTTAATTGGGATCAGCACATCAACAATTTTATTTACCAATTCAAAATCAACTCCTTCCAAACGAATTGGATGATTGAGATCTATAAGAGCTTTTTGAATGAAGGTTTTTAAAAGATAAAATCGCTCCAGCATTGTTAAAAGACTATTCCACCTGGTTTTACAGTCCAAACGAAGTGACAGCTCTTTTCCATGTTCAATTTTCATTTATTTTTGAAGTACTGTTTCATTTTTCAATGGTGATCTTTTGAAATACACTCTACAACTTTGCGGATTTTCTTTATCAGCTCATTAATGTTTTCATCTTGTGTTAACTCTGGTATGTGTTATAGCGCAAGGTCATTTTGTGACATTAAGATTAAGTCTGATTCTGGACTGTCTAAGTCTTCTAAATGTTCATCATCATGGATGTCGTCCATATGATCAACAGCCACAGGTGGTTCATTTATAGTATCATCTGAGGTAGAGCTGTCTTGCAAATAATTATGTTTTTCATAAAGCCAGTATCCAGGGAAATATCAAATATACTTAGACGCTCTTTCAATATACGAAGACAATTTTCAGCCATACTTTCATACTTCCATAAATAGGAACAAGTCCTAAATTCCAAATTTTTTTTTATATGAATGAACGTTGACAGCCATGTATGGTTTATTGGATGTTGAAGTCCACTTGTCGAAAGAAAGACTAAATCTTTCACCTGCAGTTTTCAAATGTTTCAATTCTGCAGTTACTTGCTTTCTGATTTTTTCACTGTAATTCATGACACGTTTTTGAATGGTGACGGCTGACTTTGGTAAATCCGTGTATTTTGCAAAGACAAATTTTCCAAAAAAAAATCCAGCAGTGGCCCATTCATTAAATTTAGATTTATTACTCATTTGAAATTTTTTAACTGGACATGCCTTACTAAATTCGTGGCATAGTGAAGAAAATAATATCGTGTAATTTTCATTGGGGTCATGGGAGTCAAAATTGGCCATTGAAAGATTACTTAACATGTTATCATTAAAAACATTAATTTCTTTTTAGTTAGTGGCCTAAACTTAATAGTCTTATTTAATTGCCGCTTTTTAACCAACTCAAAGGATACTAGTTGACCTGTATGGTCAGACCTAACTCCACTAATTTGAGACGAGTATTTTATGGCACAATTAGTATACATATTATCTATGCATTGAGCTGATGTTGCTGTTATTCTTGTTGCTTCCTTGTATGTGCATTTGAAGTTAAATGAACCAATCAATGAAGTAAGCTTGCAGTGTTCAGGTGAATTTACTAACAAATCAATATTTAGGTGACCACAAACGAAAACTAATTTATTATCTCTTATAAGCTTAGGTACTTAAAATTTCTCCCATTATCATTAAGAATGATGACAAGTTTGATGCTGGTGGTCTATAAACACTTAAGAAAGTTTGGCCTTCAACTTCTGTACATGCTACCTCACACAAGCAATCAACAGAGCAAGCGGTGATATATTTTTGTTCCTTATATCTAAGAGAATTACTACGTAATATTAAAGTACTACCTTCTACTGAGGACCTGTTGTATGCACTAGTAACAGAAAAATATTAATTTTAAACAACATTATATCTGGTTTTAGCCAGGTTTCACAAAAATATAAGATATCTATATCATATTTATCTATTTACATTTCCTCATTTAATATTTTACCGGAGAAACGATTTATATTCTGATGATATAGTAAAATTGTGTTATTATAACTCTCCTTTGTCACATCTAAGGGTTTAAACAATTAATTTCAGTATTATTAGATACCCTAGATAATACTGAATAGTCACTTAACCTAGGATCAGTTAAATTGTCAATAACCCAGAGTAAATTGTAAGCTAACAAAGTAGCCAATGAACTTGCGTCGTAAATTCTAAAATGAATGTCAGGATTGCAATCGGTATGCCCAAAAACCTATTACACGATGTTTGATGCAATATTTTGCAATCGACCACGTTTGCTGAGCAAGCGATGTAATGCGGTCGCACTAAGTTCGCCGCGAGCTTAGTGTATTTCGAACAGCAACCGGGTGCACTCATTTTCATCATTTAGCGATAATTTTAGCCCTTACGTTACTTTGTTAATTATACTTAGCAATAAACCCTTGAAGGTTATCAGTGTATTTAACTTAGTAGACACACACGATATCCATATTCATTCAACATTCAATATGGATATCGTATGTGTTTTAAATTGGATTTCAAAATGAAAGCCAGATTTGCAATCACCACCCCCAAAAACCCATTACACGATACCCATATCGAATGTGTGAGAAAAAGTTGCATCCGCCATCTTGGATTTTAAAATGAATGCCAGATTTGCAATCACCACCCCCAAAAACCCATTACACGATACCCATATCGACTGTTTGAGAAAAAGTTGCATCCGCCATCTTGGATTTTAAAATGAATGCCAGATTTGCAATCACCACCCCCAAAAACCCATTACACGATACCCATATCGAATGTTTGAGAAAAAGTTGCATCCGCCATCTTGGATTTTAAAATGAATGCCAGATTTGCAATCACCACCCCCAAAAACCCATTACACGATACCTATATCGAATGTTTGAGAAAAAGTTGCATCCGCCATCTTGGATTTTAAAATGAATGCCAGATTTGCAATCACCACCCCCAAAAACCCATTACACGATACCCATATCGAATGTTTGAGTAAAAGTTGCATCCGCCATCTTGGATTTTAAAATGAATGTCAAATTTGCAATCACCACCCCCAAAAACCCATTACACGGTACCCATATCGAATTTGTGAAAAAAAGTTGCATACGCCATCTTGAATTTAAAAATAAATTCCAGATTTGCAATCACCACCCCCAACAACCCATTACACGATACCCATATCGAATGTTTGAAAAAAGTCTTCATCATCACTTTCACTTCCTCAAATGGTGCTTTTCGGGAGCAACTGCACAAGGTACTATTAGAAATACCCAAAACGCTATAGGTGTGCCTATAATATTTAAAGAGTTCCCTCGCTTTCTCCAGGATCCCATCATCAGATCCTGATTTCATAACAATGGAACCAACTAGAAAGTATACCCTTTCAAACGAAAAAAAAATTCCAAATCGGTCCAGCCGTCTTCGAGTTTGAGGTTACATACATAAAAAAAAGTTTAAGACGAACTGAGAACCTTCTCCTTTTTTTTGAAGTCGGTTAAAAAGCAATAATAACATCACAAAATAGAAATACGTACTTTTTATGATAATGGCTTTTTTTTTCGAAAATTTGCGCCAACTTTCTTCTAACAATATATTTTTTTTACATTTTCCCATAATAAAACAAATATTGAAAAAAAAAATGTTAAAGAAATATATATTGAACAATAAAAAGTAATTGTTGGGTATGCATAATAAATCGTACTCAAAAAAACAAAAAATATGACTTATGTTATTCAACGGATTGCTGCAATACATACGTACACAATAGATCGCGAATTATCGTTACCGGCGAAACGCTCCACGATGAGACGTGACCCCTCTCTGAGCTCCCGTGGACGACTGAATTTTCGACCGGTGTACGTTGCGTATGGTTCAAAATAGCGCGCAAAATAGAAGAAAAAATTAAAATTAAAACAACCAAGCGACATTTTTGAAATGTTAAAGCTGTAAATTATAGTATGATAATTAGAGAATAATATGAATTGAAGTTTATGAAAAAATTCAACAGTTTACTATCGAAATTCAGCGACGCACGAGCATGTTTTGTAAGGATTTTTGTCCAACTTTATGTATTTTTGTTTAATAAACTATAAAATATTTTTAAATTTTGCCAGCTATGTTTGCTAACACATTTATTCTAGTGTTCATTACATATTTTTGTAAGGTAATTAAAGTACTATTATAGGTTATATTCCTTTAGTTGTGAAGACCGTTTTGAGTTATTTTACTCGGCGCAGGCTTAAGAATTAAACTGTTTGATACCAAAACAAAATCAGTGTATATGTGTGTACAGAGTCGAACATTATTAACTAAATAAACAAAATCAAATACATAACAGAAGTGATATTGTGGACTCTTCCTTGTCAAATCATTAAAATGGGTTTGTATTCACGTCTGTTATGTTTTGTTTTTTTTTGTAATCTTTGCTCCACTTTGGAAATTCTCATGTTCCATGAGTTCATTTTTACAAACACCCAGACCGTGAACAAATATTTGTAGGCCATACAAACTTTATCCCAGTGCATGAATCGTACTAGCATTAAACGAATACTGTGTTTCCCTTCTATTCCGGTCATAAGTTTCATTTGAATTCCTGATGATTCTAGACATTTAAGATTACAGAACCTGATTCGTAGATGATGGAGTCCACCTCTTCACAGAGAGATCATTATCTCTCTCATTTTTGTTATTGGTTATAGGCTCGCGTTTGACCACCATCTCACCTCATGGTAAGCGATGATGTGGTCGAAAATGGAGCATCCCGAAATTCCCATGGAATCGGGATTTACGCGGGAAAAACCTACCACGTGAACGAAGTCGCTGGCAAAAGCTAGTCTTATCTTAGTCGAACCTATTCTTGGTCGTAACGCACTGTAGCTGTAGTCTGTTGCAGGATGCTATGATCTAACTAAGCAGAGCTTGTGGTATGGGTACTAGACAACTGATAAACATACATATATATTTCTAAATACATACATATTATAGATAAATTACACCCAGACAAAGAACAAATGACCGTGCTCATCACACAAACATTTTGTCCTGGGTGGGAATCGAACCCACGACCTTGAGCATAGCAATCAGGGCCACTGCCCACTTGAGCATTTGACTATTAAAATAAGGAAAGAGGACTAATTTTTTCTTCGCTCAATATTTGTAAATAAATATTTAACAATTCTTATTTTGCTCACTCTACCCAACTGGTTAGATTTGACAATAGCGTCACAATATGGTGCTATTTCGATTCTATTCTTAGTCGAAACGCACTGTAGCTGTAGTGTAGCAGGATGCTGTGATCTTACCTTCGTCGTCTTCATCTGAAGAGTCGTGTTGGTCCGAGTCGGAGTCGGAGCAAGACTCTCCGTCCGACGATTCGGCGCCCGCCTGCGTTCCGCAAGACGTTGCGGCTTGCTGAAATACAATACAAATATATACAATACCCACTATTTAGTTTACACCCTACTAATCTTCTTTTTTTAGCGCAACGATGGTAATTGGAGTGGGACTCTACTAATGTTTTTCTTGTTTTCTAAATATTAGTTTTTGTGTAGTATCTAATTGTAGTTATGTTTTTACATAGCGTTATTATGAAAGCTTTAGCCAAATTAATTTCTTTGCAACAGAACATAATGATGATGATTTTTTTTTTACATTTTACGGAATAAGTATTCGAGTGCCTTGGGAAATTTGAGCGAGTGCTTCGGGACATTTGAACGTGTGCTTCGGGACATTCGCTCGAGTGCTTCAGGACATTTGAACGAGTGCTTCGGGACATTTGAGTTAGCGCTTCGGAACAATTATCGAGACATTTAACCAAGTGCTTCGGGACATTTAATCAAGTGCTTTGGGACATTTAATTAATTGCTTCTGGACATTTAAACGAGTGGTTCGGGATATTTAAACAAGTGCTTCGGGACATTTGAGTTAGTGCTTCGGGACATTTGAGTTAGTGCTTCGGGACAGTTAACCGAGTGCTTCGAGACATTTAATCAAGTGCTTTGGGACATTAAACTAAGTGCTTCTGGATATTTAAACGACTGGGTCGGGATATTTAAACAAGTGCTTCGGGACATTTGAGTTAGGGCTTCGGAACAATTATCGAGACATTTAACCAAGTGCTTCGGGACATTTAATCAAGTGCTTTGGGACATTTAATTAATTGCTTCTGGACATTTAAACGAGTGGTTCGGGATATTTAAACAAGTTGTTGCGTCCCAAATGTAATTTTGAACGCTCTTTTTGGTGTGGCAACATTCTATTGTCTTTGATGTTGACACTTGACATTACTTGACTTGACAGATTGACTTTGCTTGCTTGGAAAAAATGCCGGTCGTCGGAACCCTGTTGAGTTAATTAATTGGTAAAATATTGTTGGATTCGCCTGTTGAGACCGATAATTGGGTCGCGAATTATCTATTTGTTGTTTGAAGTGTATTCCCCATTTGCCGAGAACCCCGGGATATTGTTGAATCATACGCCGTATTGCGTCACCTCGTGGCACGCGGAATAATTGGAAATCAGCTTGGATCTCACGTGAGATTAACATATTAATTGTGTTCAGTGATTGATTGAACTTTGTAATCTCGGATTAACAATAATCCAGTGATATTTCTTGGAACATATCGCCTTATTGCGTCACCTCGTGTGGCACGCGCTTGGTGGGAACAAGTTGTGCTGTGGTGACCGCGCCAGCTGGAGATCGGCGCCTAGTGAACGTTCTACAACACTTGACTTGCATCACACCTTCAATTACTCACCCTCATATTACATACAAACCACACTTGGAGCGTGACCTTGGAAGGTCGAAGTTGGCGTCCCCAGCACTCAGGTTAGTGGTACATTTTTGTTTTTATTGTTGTAGGCCGAAGCCTAGTAGAGGCAGGCCATTGTGTAACCTTGTTTATAGTTTTGAAAGCAACGTTTATGACTCCACGTATCGTGGAAAAGTTCCGGACACGTCCAGTTACCGTTGGCTGGCCTATTGCAGTCCTGAACACAAGTGCTTCGGGACATTTGAGTTAGTGCTTCGGGACATTTGAGTTAGTGCTTCGGGACATTTGAGTTAGTGCTTCGGGACATTTGAGTTAGTGCTTCGGGATAGTTAACCGAGTGCTTCGGGACATTTAATCAAGTGCTTTGGGACATTTAACTAAGTGCTTCTGGATATTTAAACGACTGGGTCGGGATATTTAAACAAGTGCTTCGGGACATTTGAGTTAGTGCTTCGGGACAGTTAACCGAGTGCTTCGGGACATTTGACCGACTGCTTCGCGATATTTAAGTGGAGTGCTTCGCGACATTTAACCGAGCGTTGCGAGGAAACATCACCGAACACTCTCTGAACTGAAAAATCTGTAACAAAGAATAAGTTGTGTCGTTCTAGTTACCTCTTCCATAGGATTAACAGTGATGGTGAGCGCGGAGTCGTCCCAGGCCATCTCGGCGTCGGTGCGCGTGCGCAGCGCGTGCAGCGCGGGGGGCGCGCGCGGGCGGCGGGGGGCGCGCGCGCGCGCTAGGGCCAGCCCCGCCGCCGCCACCAGCGCGCCGCACGACACCACGCCGATCAGCAGCGCCACGTGGTCTGGGGGGGAGCCTTCACATCAAGCCTCTTAACACAACACGTCTAAGGAGCTCGTGGCTTTATAACAACAGTCACACGGTTAAGCACCGCTTGCCTTGGTCGGTCTGTACTTCTAGATGGGTGATCAACGTAACATATTGAGATATTTTGGGCCTTGTGAAAGTAGACTAAGTCGTTGGGTCCTGCTTCCATTTATACATCTTCGACAGTAATTACGAGTAGAGACGCTGGAAAATCTGAACCTGATTTTGCTAAGGGGTATTGTGTTATTTAGCTACTAGGTTATGAAGGTCAAATAAGCAGTCGTTCTATGTAAAACATTATTACTCAGTTGCATCCGGTTTGATTGAAAGGTGACACCAATAAAGTTGGGAAAAGCCTATGACGTTTGAACAATGAATGAATTTTTTTTACGTGTTCGCAGGTCGATCTAGAGGTTTTCGGCTGCTCAACCAGACTTGAATGTGTCTTAATTATAATTATTAAAGTCTTCAGCCAAGACATATATTTCTTTTACTAACTAAGCGAGTATACGCTAAGGGCAGCCCCTGTGGGGTACGGTCCTCGGTTTAGAACTGCTAGAGATAGGTTAGATTGGGCAATATAGTAACTAAGTTGCGAAAAAAACTAAAATAGTAATGAATGATATGTAAGTATAGATAGATAGACAGATAGAATATACTTTATTGTACAACAAAATTTAAACACACCTATTTAATAATATTGCTTATTCTATGGTAACAATTACGGTCTTATCGCTGAAAGTGATATCTTCCAGACAACCTTTGGAAGGACTTTAAAAACTTTAATTAAAGTGGGGAGGGCTAAATTAGTGTACTAACTAAATTGGAAAGAAAATAATTAGCAACCGAGCTCTTAAAAGTAGCGAGTGACTGAGCTTGTCTTACTGACACCGGCAATGCATTCCACAAACGAACAGCTTGCAATCTTGCACTGTAAACGGTGAGCCATAGAATTTAGTGAAATGTGCAGGCATTGAGTCTCAAATTTATCAAAGGTTGTGCAGGCATTGAAAGTCTCAAATTTATCAAAGGTTGTGCAGGCATCGAAAGTCTGTAATTTATCAAAGGTATCTTACTGGTGGGCAGCTGTTCGGCGTGTAGGTCGAGCAGGCGCGGCGTGGGCACGTCGGCGGAGTGCGCGTCACTCCTGGCGTGCGCCGCGTACACGCGCGGCAGGAGGGCGTGGCCCTCGCCGCGCCGGTGGCCGTGCTCACTCTGAACATATACATACATACATAAACTCACATTGTACACCATAACATAAAACAAATAAGAACTTAACAATTAAAAACGGTGATACAATCGCGGCGGTCTTATCGCTAAAATCTCTCTACCACCACACAAACATGTTATACTTGCTCGATATGGGTTACCACGAAAAAATTGATTTATATAATGTCAAAATAACTTTATGTAATGTCAAAATTGTTTTATATAATATCAAAATGTCTGATTAAAAAAATCATTAACTGGGTAGAAACATTTATAAAGAAACCAAGCATATATGATTTTCTTAAAACTCTCATTTCAGTACTTATATTTGTGGTGGTCATTTATTAAATTGATTACCATACATTCGAATTTCTACTATACAAATGCAGTCTCTGACTGGGCACAACTAAGTATCTTGTATTTCGGCTCTCAACTCTTTTGGACTTGTGTTCATACAAAGGAAACAAATAAGAAAAGAATATATTTTTATGAACAAGCAAATTTAAAACAAATATAAGCAAGGAAATGTAAGTCATTATTTAAATGTTTTGTGATTTAAATCTTGTGCTCTGACATATTTCTGTTGTGCAATAAATGCTCTGTTCACATTCACTGAAATACTCCATAGGACAAGACCATAACGCAGGACATAGAAATGATGTATCATCAACAAATATTGTAAAATTATGTTTTAGATTTTCGCAAAGGTATTATAATATACAACATGTAACATAATTATGGCCCATCCTGAAATTAGTTTGTTCAGAATCGTTTACTGAATCGATTATAACCGTTTTTAATAAAAAAATATATCGAAATTTTTATCCGAAAGCATTAAATCTACGTAAATTACAAATTACACTTTCGCTGTATAGTAAATACAAACTAACTATGGACCGTAAATTATAATAACTTTTTAAATGCAGATTTATATAAATTCCGTCATTCTGTACACATTACAGAAAAATTAAACTCATTTGAAGGAAGTTAGTCTTAAAAAAACTGTTTAAACAAGTAAAACTAAAAATTCAGAGTATGAATTAGGATAATAACATAATTTTCTAATTAGGGTGTTTGAGTTTAGGGCGTTAATGATTAAATACATGTTGTATATGATAAACAATGGAGGTCCTAGCACGTTTTCTTGCGGAACACCAGTTATTAATTTTTAGGTTAGAACTGTATGTTGTTTTTTGTTATAATCAATTTTTTATAGAGTCTGTCAGATTTATCGTATCGCCAATAAGACTGTTTGTTTGCGATACGATAAATACGTTTTGGACCAATCATATGCTTTACCTCTTACGCCGTATTTCTCCATTTTACAAAGTAGGCGATTATGAGGCACAAAATCAAATGCTTTACTCATGTCTAAAAATACTGGTAATACTGATATTTTATTAGGGCTTCAGTTATGAATTTCACCAAAGTAAAGCACGCAAGTGAAGCAAATTTTTTTCATTTAAGAAACTTATTATATTTTCATTCATGGCTTTTTCAAAAACCTTTTCTATAAAATAGGTAACAAAGTAATTGGCCTATAATTGGTGATATCTGTACGATTACCTTTTTAAATAATGGTTTTACTAAATATTTTTTTAACATAGTAGGAAATATTCCCGTTTCAAAAGACAGATTAATGACATGACTTACTGATGCTGCTAGGTGTTAACTACTTAACTTTATTATTTTCGTAGTAATTTCATCATATCTCGTTGCATTGGTATCATTTTAAAGAATTGACAATTTTTATCACATCTTACTCAGTTACTGCAGTCAGAAAAATACTGTCAGTTTTTATTTATTTATTATGTAGTATTAATTTTTATATTGTCATCATTACACATGTTAATAGGATTATTAATTACTATATTATCTATTATTAACTCTTTGATGTCATTTTTGTTATTATCGTCATTACTTTTTTTTTATAACGGTCCTTGATGCTTTGCATTTATTATTAGAATTATTAATATATTTTTTGCTTATACATTTTTTTTTAAATTGTAGAACATTTCGTGTATCTTATGATTTTTTGAAGTGAAAACTTCTTTAGCGGCACTGTGCACTTTTTTTGTAATGGGTAAAAAATGTTAAACTCGTGTCAGGGACACGTGACCCTGATCGAAAATTCGTAAGACGGGCACTTTTTCCTACAGTGACATCTATGTGACTTTATTGAAACTAATACAGCCCCAAATGACTTTGTTTGCCACAGTCAAAGCTACAAGCGTGCATCAATTACTTCGTTACAATAGTTAAAGTTAACGTGTCGAATATTCTAAGAGATAAACTTTTTAATGTAATATAAATTGTCATGTTTGTGTACGATAGCGCAATAAATAAATATTGTATTCTACCACATAAATGATAGTACTTTTATACTGATAATTAAAGCAATTCGTGCAAAATTATTCCCTAACCATTCCAAAATATCAAAAATGCACAACGTTAATATTCAAGTTTTCACTTCTGCCGGCACTCCCGGAGTGCAACCCGTTTTTTTTTTTTGCTTAGGGCATCATTTCGGTAATTATGGTAGAAGTCACATGAAATATGCTTGCGTCTGGAGTGGGTTTACGGTTACAAGTGTAATGTGTGGGTTGGAACCCGCAAGCTGTGGATCACAAGTCCGACGCCTGGTATGACATTAGGAAGGCCGCTGACCTGCTTGTCCCTGGCGACGGCGTCCATCTTGTCGGCGACACCGCTGGGGTGCAGCTCCCGCGCCAGCCCCGCCTCGCTGGCTCCCGACATGTGTGGGTGTACCACCGTCAGCTGCACACACACACACACACACACATACATTACTACACACACTGACAGATAGGCGAGATGGCAAGCATGGAGAAATCACCGGCAGGTAAACATCAAGCCCGTGGAGACGCTACCGAGTGCGATATGCGCATCTCAAGAAACAGTCAACATTAGTGCCGGATTTGCATCGGCATCATGAATATTCCATCGAGATATTGCACACCCAGAACATAAGGGCAACTGAAGCAATAGAGTGATTTTTACTCTGTAAATATCAGATACTCCCTTCTGAAAGTATCGGAACTCTCACTAAGTGTATCTTTGACAAAATGTGTCACTAGTCCTCAAAACACAGTCCTAGGCCTGGTTTGGGAGTTATCAAAAGTTTTTGGGATACATTCATAACAAGTTTTTAAAATTTACAGTGTTATTCCTCCTGATGACTGCTCTAAGTGATGGTAGTATCATTCCAAGATTTTCCCCCCGAAAAAACACGGTCTCGCCAAGCCAGTTTTGTTTGTTTTCCCAGTCTTACCGTCTGCACGTATTCGTTGCTGGTGAAGCGTCCGTTGAGCTCGGAGCAGGTGAGCTTGAACACGCGGTTCAGGTAGTACGCCGGCTTCTTGTTGCTGTACTCGATCTCACGGAGTACCTGGCCATTCAAACAGAATACATTTGTATAATACAAAGGCGAAATCATGCTATAAATATATAACCAAGAGTTCTTTAAAATGAAAACGCAGTAGCTGTCACTTAACTGACAACAAAAAATATTGGAATGTGATGTGAAGACAGGTATATACTTAATTCAGTTTCTAATACATAGTGTTTTAGATTTCTCATGAAAACTTTCATCCCTTTAGGGATTGATTTATGAAAAAAGTGGCCTATGTTTAAACCTGGATCTTCAACTATTTTTATTTCAAATTGATCCAAATCGGTGATGTGATTTAGCTGCGAAAGCGTAGCAGACAGACAGTCAGATTTTTCCATTTATAATATTAGTATGGATTCTAGTATCCCGTGGGAGGGGAGAGAGAGTTAGTGTAGACTTATCTTACTAGTTAGT
Organism: Tholera decimalis; assembly: GCA_943138885.2. Taxonomy (NCBI): domain Eukaryota; kingdom Metazoa; phylum Arthropoda; class Insecta; order Lepidoptera; family Noctuidae; genus Tholera; species Tholera decimalis. The sequence continues at coordinate 1,156,906 of OW964577.2, forward strand.
CTTATATAAAATGAGCAAGCTATCAACCATCAAGAAAGCCAAACGAAACAAAAACAGGCTATTGAACCGAGGTGTGGGCGTCATATATCTTAAAATGCAAGAGACCTTACAATTATTATTTTTATATAATGTACTAGTACTCACGCGGGGCTTCGCTCCCGTGGATTCTATCACGGTAAAAACATAACTCTCCTTTTTTTGCAGTCGCGTAAAAAGTAGCTTATAACCTTTCTCAAGCTTCAAGCTACTTCCATACCAAATTTCATCCAAATCCACCCAGTGCTTTCGAAGATTAGCGCGTTCAAGCAAACAAACAAACTTTTCCGCTTTATAATATTAGTATAGATATCTCTAGTGACAGAAAGGCTTTCCTTTTATAATACGCTATTCAGACCCATTACCACGAGGATTATGAGTAGTGATTAAGGCTTACATAAAAAATCTGAAATGACACGCGAGTTAGGTGAGTTTTATTGTGATGGTGATTACTGTATGTAGCGTACCTTCTGGTAGTTGCGCACGGAGTCGGCGCCGCTGAGGATGACGCCGTCCCGGGTGACGGCGGCGCGGATGTCGTAGCGCAGCGGCAGCTCGGCCGCGTCGCGCAGCGCCAGCGCCTCGTGGTCGGGGTTCAGCGCCGGGTACACCGACACCACGCACGAGTCCAGCTTCTGTCTCTCTTCTGCCACCACACCACCACATATACATTATTAACACACCCATTTTATTTAACCCCGTTCCATCATCGGACTACAAGACAAACGGCGACGCGCCATCGTTACATGGTGGACATCCCACCCATACGCACTAAACGTTTTGGGAATACTTTCATTGTGCGTACGGCTAAGGAGTGGAATTCCCTGCCGGAGTCTGTGTTTCCTGATCGCTATAACCTGGGAGTCTTTAAGTCAAGAGTGAATAGGTTACTTCTAGGCAAGCGTGCTCCATCTTTGACCACATCATCACTTACCATCAGGTGAGATAGTGGTCAAACTCGAGCCTATTAACAATAAAAAAAACCTAAAGGTACATATTTATCATATTTTTAATATATATTCAAAGCATAATGTTGGTCTAGTGGTCAGTGGCCCTGACTGCTATGGTCTTGGGTTCGATTCCCACCCAGGACAAATGTTTGTGTGATGAGCACGATCATTTGTTCTTTGTCTGGGTGTAATTTATCTATAATATGTATGTATTTAGAAATATATAATATGTATGTTTGTCAGTTGTCTAGTACTCATAGCATAAACTCTACTTAATTTGGGATTAGATGGCGTTGTGTGAAAGTTGTGGAATATTATATTATTATATAATAATTACTTTTACTAGTAAATAACTCATGTTTGACCACCACAGTTATGTGTTGCGATTTATAATTAACAGGCAGCAGACACATGTTACACGTATATTAAAGAAAAAGGATGATATGGTCAAAGAATAACATACAAATTAGCAATAAAGCTAACTTATTGTTAACATTCATTGCGAAAATGCTCCAACAATAGTATGGGTAAATGACGAGATAGATCGATATCGTTCACATAGACTACAAATAGGAAAGGGCCGAGCAACGAACCCTGACGCACTCCACTGGGCAAATAAACCCAGCTACCCATGTTGTTATTGATTACTATTGTTTTTAATTTGTTATCTATGTAAAAAGAGAACCAGTTCAGCAGCTCTTCACGAATACCTATCTAATTCAGCTTTTTTATCACCAAACTGTGGTCGACCTGATCAAATGCCTTCGTGTAAACCACATTGATCTGCTATCATTGTCCATATCTTCCGCAAAAAAGAAAATCAACTTAGAAATGGTACATTTTAGATACATCAAGCTTCATATCGCCTAAAATGGTCCATGGTCACAACAAAAACATACACAACAACTATCTGCGGGACTTAATGAAATTGAGCTCTTATCTTTATCACAAAGAACCGTCTTCGTCATCGTCTCTATGCTATGGAGTGTGAGATGTGGTGTGTTGTGGTGTGTGGTGTGGTGTGTGGTGTGATGTGGTGTGGTGTGGTGTGTGGTGTGGTGTGTGGTGTGGTGTGTGGTGTGGTGTGTGGTGTGGTGTGTGGTGTGGTGTGTGGTGTGGTGTGGTGTGGTGTGTGGTGTGGTGTGTGGTGTGGTGTGGTGTGGTGTGCTTACCGGGCAGAGGGCGAGCAGGCGCGGCGGGCAGCACGCGCACGGCCAGGTCGGGGAACACGGTGAGGCCAGCGCGGAAGTGCGCGTAGTCGCGCGCCAGGTCCGCCGAGCCGTTCAGCAGGATGCTGGGCGTCTGCGGCGCCAGCACCATGATGTACGACTCCGCCGGCCGCGCCACCATCACGCGCCCGTTGTCGCAGCTAGGGGGGAAGGGGGGGAGATATCATAACCATATTCCGAAGGCGACAGCTACGTCTATTGGCGGTGCCCAGTAGTCGGATCAATCTACTGGGTAAAGCCGCTATAACGCGCACCTTGCGTATACTTAATGACGTAGCAGACAGCATAGATCTTTTTACTTGTTCTCCTGAGTGAGTTCACAAAAACCACGATGTACAGAATATGTTATGGTAAATAATAAAACTGTAATTATGGCCGCAATATTGAATTAGGAAATTCCTGTAATGATAGTAATGTTGAGTTAATAAATAAATAAATAATAAATTTACTTATGTACACACAAGACTCTTAAAAGAGTAAAGATCAAATACAGACAAAAGAGCACAAAGGTGTTGGTTATTTCATTAGAAATGTCTTCCAGCAGACAGGAGAGTTGAAAGAACCAAAGTCACCATAAAACATGTAACTATATCATATTACTGACAAAGAACAGGCGGCTTTTTTTCTTGGTGGGAAAATCATCAAATGACTCTCCCCGCTGTGAGTGGAGCGGAAGGGAGTGTGGACTTATACTGACTAGAAACCCACCCTGCTCCTTCAGATGCCTTCGGTTCAGAAATTCGGAACGAAAAGAAAAAAAAAAGGATGGATTTAAAAATTAATCTCTTGAGATTTATCCCCCTAACGGCTACTTTGAACTTAAATTCCAGCTTAGTGTCCTCGATGTTACACAAAGGCGTACATACGTGATGGTAGTAGCGACGTGAACGTTACGCCTGCCAGGCGTGGGGAAGGCGCGTGCATCTCCGTATGCCACCCGGCGTAAGAGCGTCTCTACGTCGGCAACGCCATCTCCTTCTACTGATACTGACTTCAGATCTGAAAGTACGTTTTGTAAGTTTAGAGAGAATATACTTATTGTACAACAATAATTTAAACACACCTGTTTCACAATATTGCTTAACCTATGGTTACAATGGCGGTATTATCGCTGATAACGAATATCTTCCAGACAACCTTTGCATGGACTTTACGAAAATAAATTAAAGAGGGGAGGGAGGGAAAATCAGTGTACTTCAAAAATGTAGCATATACGAAATCTAAGTATATATAAATTTTATGTGTTTTTAATGTCAAATGGAGAGACGTACAGGGTATAGTAATAGGAATACATAAAAATGATTGGCAACAACGCTTTTGAAAGCAACTGACACAGGGAGTGCATTCCACAAACGAATAGCACCGCAAATGATGACGAAACTAAAAAATTGCTAATTAACATTTAAACTAAAAGCTGAAAAAGTTAGTTAAAAAATCTAAAAAACCCGACTGCTCAACTGAAACCATCAAAAAAATTATATTACGTTCAATTGGGTCTCGCCTGTTGTCACTATTTGGGATTTTTAGATTTTAGTATATTATTTTTTTTTATATATTTCGTAACTTGAGAAACCTTTCAAGCTTCCAAGAATCCACTGAAGTACTTAATAAAAAAGTTTCACACAACTTCGAGCCCCTGTTTGCCCCCTTAGTAGTAATTTCCAAAATTCTATTGAAGTAACAAAAATTTTCATACGATTTCGGATTCCCTTTTCTACCCCTTAGGGGTGCTCTCCTACACTCCACAAGGTACAACATACTTGTTACAAATTTCATTTTCTTGCACCCAGTAGTTTCGGCTATGAGTTGCCTGTCAGTCAGTCAGCCAGTTCCTCAGTAACGGAAAAGTTTTATATGATTGGTTGGTAATGATAACTTTCTGTTTAACTTTCGGTTGAGTTTGTTACATTATAACAGATTCACTTTGTTTCGATTTAAAAACATATATTTTCTCAAAAAAAGAAAAGAACTTTATATTTCACTTACAAATTGAGAAAAGTAAGTAATCTATACTAATATTATAAAGCGGAAAAGTTTCGTTTGTTTGTTTGTTTGCTTGAACGCGCTAATCTTCGAAAGTACTGGGTGGATTTGGATGAAATTTGGTAAGGAAGTAGCTTGAAGCTTGAGGAAGGTTATAGGCTACTTTTTACATGACTGCAAAAAAGGAGAGTTATGTTTTTACCGTGATAGAATCCACGGGAGCGAAGCCCCGCGTGAGTACTAGTTATTATATAAAAAAGTAAGTGACGAGAGAGTAGTGACATTACATAACAAAGATATTAAATTGAAGTGACTTGTTTCAATGCTTCTTACGGACGTGGTCTACAAAGGCTTTTTTAAAAGAATATAAGCTTACAGAGTTGCTCACGCTGTCGGGAAATTCATTATATATGTAGGTCACGTTTCATTATAGAGGTAGCTGGATCGAACCCCAACAATATACAGAGTTGATACGACAGAGGGGCATTAAATTACACTACGTATACTATACGTGTTTAGTGTTAATTTGATACAGTTAAAAAATAAAAAGTCCAAAAATAATTTTTTTTCAAACTAAATTGTTTACAAGTCAGAGTAAAACGCAACTACCCTTTGTAAATAAATGTGACTGACCTTAAATACCTAGGTAACAAAGTGGCATCGTAGCGCGGCGTGTGTTATCTCTTGTCTTGGTCAGATTTATCGCTTTAAGGTGCATCTCATCAAAATCATTTGCGACTAAACTACTTCTCTTATTTAATTGATTTTTGGTACAAAGCTTGAAAATGGTACCTAGTATACGCAGTTTAAAGGAAAGCCCCTCGGTCGTATCAACTCTGTATATTTGTGTTAATAGTTAGTACATTTGACTTAAAAATCACTTTCAGCTTCTTTCATAATATCCATTAGGTTGTGACCGAAGTAAAATAAACAATTATCAACCACATAAAGAATGATGCCTAATGTTTTAACACTTTTTACGTTGTTGATATGAATCAAAATTAATAACGGTCCTAGGATCGATCCCTGTGGGACTCCGTAGGTTAATGTTGCAGGTAAACCTTCGTCATTTTCAATCTGCTAATTCTTTCCGAATTTATTCATTTAGAATACTTAATCGAGATATGGGGATCAGCTTCTAAATCTAATCTCGACCCTCTACAAAGAACACAAAACAGAATCACAAAATCCTTATTCCACTATCACTATCTTCATCCAACTAAATCATTATACAAAAAAACTAACCTACTTAACCTCGCACAACTTTACACCTATAACCAGCCCCGGAACTTCAATTTTTTTTAGGCGGGTCAAAAACTGGAAAATGCCGCCCCCACCCCTTTATATTTATGTTTACCTTTATCATATTTATAATACCAGCTATCAGATGTCCACTAATTGATTGTCATTTGGACATAGGTATTCCGGAAATAATGCATCCATCGCTGTTCTTTCAGTGTTAAACCTATTTATTTACACATGTAAAGACATGAACGGGTAGAATATATATTTTAAACAGCACGTAATAGGATTTAAAATAAAAATATGTATAGTAAAAATCAAATATATATGGCATTTGTGAATTAAAATTACAATTTTACTCGTCGAGCTTTTTGTTCTGCAAATAAATCTATAGCCTTGTCATAATTTAACTCGTGTGCCATTCGATTTTCTATCGCTAAGATTGCAAGACTCGATAAGCATTCCTGGCTCATAGAAGATCGCAAATAATTTTTAATTAGTTTTAGTTTGTCAAAATTTCGATCACAGTTTGCGGATGTAGTAGGAAGCGTAGAGTAAATTCGCAGGGCAATACAAATATTCGGAAAAGCATCCTGCAAATCATGATAATAGATGCAAGTGATAGAAACTGTTAGCTTTTTCTATATCACCAAATAAAAGCGGAGCTTGCTCTTTAAAAACGTAGAGTTCCTGGCAGTATTCAACGGCGCTAAATCTCGCTCGTATTTTCGAGCCAGATCTGCTCCATACTTTTGCAGTTCTTAATTTTTAAAATATTTGTATCTACCATTAAAAAATGCAAAATTGAAATTCAGCATGGTAGCACAATCAAACTTTATAATTTCTGATATGACATGATCAAATACCATCATTATTTCTTTAGAAAACATTTGAACAGGTTGGTGTGTTTGTAATTCGTCTTCACAGAACTCATCAAAATGTTTTTACGTTTCGGAATTTGTTTGTTTTGCAAAGTAGGGTCAACACCACTTTTTTGAAGCAACCTTTTCAGCCTCTTTTATCCAATATTCTATTGAATTTAGTCTCATTTTTTGCAAAGATGTCAGTACATCATCCATTAAGTAGTGCAACGGAACGGGCAAGAATAAGATCTTGTATTGTATAAGGGAAAATTTAAATGATCAATATCTTTGAAACTACTCAAAGTTTCTGTCACAAATTCAGGTTATCGTTATCGTCCCCGTCACAAAATTTGAACATATTTCGAAGGCCATAGATCATCAGGTAGCGGACATACATGTGTCCAGCCAGCTTGACCTCAGGCTGTCTGGAAATTAAGTTTTTATTGATTTCTCGTAAACATTACATGTGACGCCATAAATCAAACGTTATTACTGTCACACATTGCGTCATTAATTGTTAGTAAAGAATTCATATTTGAAAACGCTCCTATTATTGAGATTCGGAAGTGCCAGCCAGAAGTTTTATACGTAATTTCAAGCTGGCTGGACACAGATTTTTGCATTTTTCTACTAAACCGCTGTACGTATCACAAAACTTTTAGCTCGATGCCTGTCACAAATTTATGTGACGCCCGTTGATATGCAAAAAGTCGTGACAATTACTTCCGTTGCTGAGATTGAGAGACCAGCGAAAAGTGGTTTTTCAAGCTGGCTGGGAATGTTTTCGATCGATTATCTAAGATTCTGTAGCGTCACAAATTCTGAAATAAAGGTGTTAAGCCGTCACATAAAGTGCTCTATTGATCTAGTTAAATGCGAGCTATTTTGAAGATTTGTCCAGCCCGCCTGAGTCACATTATGATTTTAAGACTTTCATTTTGTCACTGTCCCTTCAAATTGATGAAGTTAAATCTATTAAATCAGATGAATTTTTACCTTTGATTTCTGTACAATCACAAACACGTATAGCGCAATTACCTATGTATTACTTTTCGAAAAGGTACGCATATTGAGTAAAATATTATGTTTTGGAGTAAAATTTTAAAAAATGCCAAGTATAAAGCGACAGTGACACGTAACAGAATAAAAAAAAAATGAGTGTGGCACTCGGGGACTGCCGCGGTAAAGCTATTGCATAGCATTTTTTATCAACTTATGCAATTATAATTATTTATATATTTTATTTATGCAGTTCTTTTTTCTTTGATATTAATTCTAATTTTTTCTTTGATATTAATTCAAATTGTTTGCCAAAAGTAATGCTGAAAAAGGTAATGTATTGTCGACAGGTGTATAGTCAGGGCTCAATCTTACTTCTTACTAATTCTTACTACAAGTAGCGGCACGTAAGTCTAGCGCTGAACGATACGCGGAGGGGATTGCTGCGCATGGGTTCTGTCGCGCACGCAATACAATTATTAGCTAAATAACGTTAATGACATTATTTTAATGTAATGTCAAATAGTAGGTCTAGCGCTGAACGAAATGTAGAGGATAGCTGCGCATGAGTACTGTCGCGCATGCAAATAATATTACCTATACTTTAATAAATAGTTTATCTCCAATGCCAATGTCCAAGGATTTATAGTAAGTACCTACCTAAGATATCTCCTTGTTTGATATATTTTATTTAATGGTACTGTTTTGTTTTACACAATTTCTATACAATGTATATTGTTCTGAAATAAATGACTTATGATATATTTTTTAACAAGTTTTGTAGGGAGTATAAAAATAAAAACATTATTTGTTAATTTGAAAATTTTTATTTTAGATTTAAGTCTAATCTGAATCAGAGAATCTACAGTGAATCTGAATCTACAGAGAACCATTCTCAAATTTACAGTGATGCTGTCCGAATGACTGAGTAAAGTATTTGTAGCTTCGTCAATCTCACTTTTAATTTGTTTCAAAGAATCAATTAATTCGTTAGATTCCCTTTTAGAAAAAGCAATTCACGTCATAAAACATTTTCCTTGCGTGTCTTTTCAAAACAGTATTTTTTCTAGGTATATTCACTTTAAAGTCACGAACAAACTAAAAAACTAAATTTAACAAACAAATTCAAACTTAACAAAAACATCAACAAAAATTAACAGCAATAACAATACAGTTAATGACGCGACTGTACACGGGATGTGCGCGGAGCGTCGTATCGGCGCGGGGAACTTAAGAGCGCGTCTAAAGCCAGCAAAATTTTAGAATTCACCCGCACTGTCCTACCCGCTCCTCACATCGAACACGATCGCGCGTGTACCTACGCGCTCGCTCGACGCGTATCTTCTGTAGTAAGTATACGTATAATATTCAGATGAAACAACTGTATTCAAAGTATGACTGCGTTATACAATATTACGAAATGTTATTATGTGTACGCGAATAATACGTAAATAGTAAGTTAGTAGGAGGTGACTATACCACTGATACTGAACACGAATCAATATAAAATCAATACCAAAAGGTAATATTATATTATGTATAATATAATTCCTTTATTTCTAATTATACACATATAAATTACATTTTTAAATATTTCTATAAAACACAAAAAACATTTAAAAATATAAAAAATAGTAGCCCACCGGTATCGGGAACAGGGTCCAAGCTACCGGTGGTCAGGGCTCTAGAGAGAGGAACCTCCTAACGATACGCGCCGTGTCCAGGAGTACCGCTTTCTGAAGCAAGCCCTTGATCCAGCCGCCTAACGAGAGCCTCCTAAGGTGTTGGTCGAGGCTCTTGGCTATTAAGCCATTGGCTGAGATGACTATCGGTACAATGACTGCCGAGTTCACATCCCACATGTCGACAATCTCATGCGCCAAGTCAAGATATTTGATTTGCTTATCTTTCTCGGCTTTCACGAGGTTCTCGTCATGCGGGATGGTTATATCGACAATCATGGCACGCCTCTCGTTTCGGTCCACCACCACTATATCAGGCTTATTGGCTACAATAGTCCTATCAGTGATGATGGACCGATCCCAGTATAATGTGATAAGGCCATTATCGAGAACTGGGTCGGGCACATACCTATAGTACGGCACTTCCGATTCCACAAGAGAATATTTCAGAGCAAGTTGCTGATGTATAATCTTGGCTGCAAGGTTGTGCCTATGCAAGTATTCTCCATTAGCAAGACGAGAACAACCAGAGACAATATGACGGATTGATTCACCTGGACGGTGACATGCCCGACACATGTCAACCGTGCCATCCTTCACAATAAATTTCCGGTAGTTGTTCGTCATGATAACTTCGTCCATAATTGCACAGACATGTATAATAATATAATATTATTATGGCGCGTGATTTTGGTGTGGCGTAAATAACGGATAACTCTGAAACTGTCGATTGGCCAGATTATCATCTATCATTTACCCCACTTATATCGTCATATGCCCATGGATGACCAAATTATTGATATTTTTAATATTTAAAATAAAAATCGTACTTACTCTTACAAAATTAGGTACCATTTCTAAAATTGGTGATATTTTTTTCATTTTGTTTTTTTTTTATATCAGTCCTGAAAATTTTGTATTATCAGATCAGTATCAAGATTTTTTATTACATTCTAAATCAATATTGCAAAAAATACTTATTCTTAAATTTTAACATTTTTTTCTACGGAATTACGCAATTTTGGGCCCCTGTATCTATAGTTGCAAAACTTCTGAAAAATTCGGAATAATTCCGGAATACTTCTGGGAAAGTTTCTTTAAATCAGAATTATTCAAAATGAATTTAAATAAAGCCCTCTGTGCGCCGGCCGCTGCCGCCGCGCTGCGATGGCGGTGCGGTGTGCTGTGTAAGAGGGGAGATGCTCCCCGGAGAAGTTTTCCCCCCGCGAGAAAGATTCGTACCCCGCAATCGAATGTTTCCGAATATTTCGCCCGAATAATTCAATCGAAATTAACGTGTTTGTTTGTTGTGTGGTGGGTGGGTTAATTATTGTTCAGTGCGAGACTACGTACGATACAAGAGTAAAATATAAATGTTTATCTATACTAATATTATAAAGTGGAAAAGTTTGTTTGTTTGTTTGCTTGAACGCGCTAATCTTCGAAAGTACTGGGTGGATTTGGATGAAATTTGGTATGGAAATAGCTTGAAGCTTGAGGAAGGTTATATGCTACTTTTTACGCGACTGCAAAAAAGGAGAGTTATGTTTTTACCGTGATACAATCCACGGGAGCGAAGCCCCGCGTGGGTACTAGTTTTATTATAAATGGGATTGATTAAGTATATGTTTATATTTTTATAGGTAGATATGTTAGCCTGCGATTAACAGGATTTTTATTCTTTTGTTTCTAGGTAGGTACTCTACTTATTTCAAAATTGAATGCTATTTTTATAAATGTCAGTAGTTGAATAAAAAACCAGGCCTAGCATATTTTATTTGTTTTTTGAAAAAGGGTTACCTATGTTTTTGGTTAGTTTGTATGTAGCTCTGTACGCATCGCGAGTATTCGCGAGTCGCATAGGTAGGTATTAATCATTACCTACCTACTTAACACGTATAATAGCCCAGTCAATAAAAACAATTAAAGGCAAACCTTGCAAGCAAACACGTTTTGATGCGGTTTTCAGAAAAGTATTTGTTATACTTAGGTAGGGGCAGGTTTTGGTATATTAACCGACTTCAAAGGTCGATTTTCCTGGTTTCTTTTGGCAGTTGAAATATTCCCAAAGTTTCGGAATATTTCGGAATACTTCCGAAGTATACGACGGGAATGATTCGGAATTATTCCCGCGAGACTATATCGAAAAAAAAATGTACTACACTGCGGTGGCTCATTATTTTAGACTAGCTTTTGCCCGTGACTTCGTCCGCGTGGAATAGTTACTTTGGGCTAACGTTAAATTTAAGCCCGATTTTGAAGCATTCTTCATTGGTGCTCCGCTCCTATTGGCCTTAGCGTAATGATATATATAGCCTATAGCCTTTCTCTATAAATTGACTATTTAATTAAAAATATTTTTTTCATTTCGAACCAGTAGTTCCTGAGATTATTGCGTTCAAACAAACAAACAAACTCTTCAGCCTTATATATTATCATAGATAGCTGTTGCCCGCGACTTCGTCCACGTTTCCGTCGTTTTTCGTAAAAAAAAAGTAGCCATGTCCTTCCTCACGGTTCAGTGATTTAGATGTAACACACAGATTAACTTTCGTAATTTAGTAGGGAAATATAATATGTCAATCTATAATACTGTTGAAAAATATCGCAATACCGAACCGCACAATATTATTGTTGTTGTGCCCGCGACTCCGTCAGCGTGTAACTCCTTGTGTGTTATTAAGTTAATGTATTGGTAATATTGTTTAGATCACGTTCACATGAGGCTTAAGTACGTATAGAACGACAATACTTCAGCGCAAAGCTTCCGGGTAAACTATGTTGAAAGTTGACCCGTCCGGCACGTGAACATAAAGATTTCTAGAACTGCTAACCCGGGAAAGCGCGACGTACAACTGACCATGCGAGAAACAACTGACACCGAGATCTACTCCAGCAACACGAAAAGTCTGCCCTTGAGTCTTATTAACTGTCATTGCATAACACACCGATACTGGGAATCGCGTTCTTTTATATTAGAATGGAAAATTATTTGGTATTATGGGAATTCTGGGAATAAAGACGGTTTCTCCTGCACCGCAACCTGTTAAAATTTGAGCCTCGATTATATTTTGTTGCAACTGGGTTACTTTTAGCCGAGTTCCATTGCAAAGTTGTGGTGGTTTTAAATTTCGGAGCAGAATAATAATCAGAAAGCTTCGAACTGCTAAGCTATCGGGAGTTACACGTGTTATTGTGAGTCAACCATAAAAGATAGATATATGTTGTCGTGGTATATTTTTTATATAATTTTATGGAGAACATTTCCGTCATAAATGATTTCTGTGTAGCTTTAACCATTAAGGTTGCACACGCGACGGAAGCTTAAAAATGGAGTAACTTCTCCCGTTTTCCCAACATTTCCCTTCACTGCTCTGCTCCTATTGATTGTAGCGTGATGAAAAGTATACTATAACCAGCTCAGGAGTATGAAAAATATTTGTACCAAGTTTCGTTAAAATCCGTCGAGTAGTTTTTGTTTCTATAACGGTTATACAGACAGACAGACAGACAGACAAAAATTTTACTGATTGCATTTTTGGCATCAGTATCGATCCCTAATCACCCCCTGATAGTTATTTTGTAAATATATTTCATGTACAGAATTGACCTCTCTACAGATTTATTATAAGTATAGATAATTGCCTATTTAATGCAAATTCTAAAATGGTATAATAATAATCAGTATCTTGATAAAGTACAAAGTTATTTCTGTTCGAATCTTAAAGGAGAATTTTTATACAAATTTGATTTCAAAATTAAATTACTTTAACACTGCTGTAACTAATTTTAGACTCAAAGAGAATGAGAATTTCCTTAAAATTTGATCACTATGGGTTTGTTGACACCATAAAAGACATTAGTAATTAAACAAATTTATTGAAAAAGAAAATATACAAGATGTTCGAAGTGGGCTCCTTCAGCTACTATACACGCTCTACACCTTCTTATGAAGGACCGTCTCAATCGGCGCGCAAATCCTGCCGACGATATTTCGTCAGCAGCCGAACGTATGCGTTGTCGCAGCTGTTCAACTGAAGTGATTTCTTCTTTATATACTACCTCCTTTAAACAGCCCCAGTAAAAAAGTCCAATGGGTTTAAATCTGGCGAGCGAGGTGGCCACATTCTGAAAATAAAATATTATTTCAAAACAAATTCCTTGTTATACAATCACGTCCACAATAAATTGATCTACAAAAATAGGGTTTAAATACCTAATGGGCATACTTAAATAGGTTCGTAATCGATATAAATATATTTCATCGAACAAACACGGATACCAACTAAAAGCTTGTGTTTATTTTGCATATACTATTCTGCCCGCGTTACCTACGACTACGAGTGACCATAGAAATATTAAATAAGAAGTGGTATAGGTAGATAATTTTTTTTATATAGGATACTCGCAAGATCATTATTGTTGTCCATCCGTGTATCTAGATTTTTGGAAGATCTCATAACTACATTATGGGAAAATGATCATAAAATTGTATCGTGAAGAATAACATAACAAAATAGCAAAAGTAAATAGCTACCTATTATGAATGTAATTTATTACCTATTATCCTAATAATCTAATAAAGTACCTACCACGAATTTTTGATATCGTCGTGTCTGGGTGTTGTTTATCTATATATGTATGTATTTAAAAATGTATTTGTCTATGTATATCAGCTGTCTGACACCCATAGTACAGGGTCTTCCTAGTTTGGGGTCAGATAGCCGTGTGTGAAATGTCCCCACATATTATTATGTCTAGTTACCTACTCGGCCCACGAAAGTGCGTAGGTAAACGAATTTAGATCTTGTGTCTCTCAAAATAAAATCTAAAATCACCTGCATAAACTTTCTCGAAAGTATAAAATGTATTTTTATTTTTTCAGTATATAACAAACAAGTAACTCACAAACTTACCTTCGACAATTAGCCATCCTGTCAATTTGTAACTTTTTTAGTTTTCAATGTTTTTTTTTGTTTCCCATTTCACTATTTAGTTCGAACAACAACAACAATTACGATTGAAATGATTATAACTCGGCGCAGCTAAAACACTTGAGCGTAGTCCTCTCGTCTCAACAGAGCGGTAGCGACTGATGTGTGAAATAGAAATATGCTTGAAGCTCCCGCAACGAGCGACGGAAGATGACTTCTTGCGCGGAATAAAAACGTAGTATGCGCCAAAAGTGTTTTATCGTAATAAATCCAAAACTAAAAGGAATTACATAAAATGCCTAAGCAAAGTCTTTACTCTTGTTTAAATATAATTATCTATCAAATTTTTGTCGCAATAGGCATTACCATATCGAGTACAAAACGGAAAAACATGAGAATTAGAGGTTATTTCGTGATTTTTTTCTACCAAGGAAATGTTATCATTTTATGTTTTTGATCAGAGAGAGCCCTTGAAAATATGATGTAGTTATTCATATATTTTTATTTTAAGATTTGGTCTGGAATTTTTCATGTAAAATCAAATAGAAAATTGGTAATTTTGCTTTATACGCGCTCATAATGCGGCTGCAGAGCCAATCGGCGCTACGCACGGCCGCCCTTCATCCCGCTAGCCCCCTTCAGGTACCTTAATTTTTACTTCTGCGCAATAACGGTCAGCGCTAAAGTTTCGTGCCGCTACTTGTAATATTATAAACGTGAAAGTTTGTGAGGATGAATGGATGTTTGTTACTCTTTCACGCAAAAACTACTGAACGGATCTGAATGAAATTTGGTAAGTAGATAGTTGACATCCTGGAATAACACATAGGCTACTTTTTATCCCGGAATTCCCAAGGGATCGAAAATTATGCGGGAAAAACCTTCCACGCGAACGAAGTCGCGGGCAAAAGCTAGTACTCAATAATTTATTGCATTCCACAATGTGAACTTAGGTGGTAGGTACATACAAAATATACATAGTTTACTAATAATTGTGTACCCTGTCGGGCACAGTAAATTAGAATAGAGGAAGAGGGCTATTACAATTAGTATGTGTATAAGTTAAACTAGTAAGTGGGTTGTGTATACTCACATAGGTCGGGTGCCAGGCTGAGTCCCTCTCGGCAGTGCGCCAGGCACGCCAGAGCTCGCGCAGGTTGCACGGCCCCGCGAGCTACTCCCAGCCCGGCCAGCCAGCCGCGCAGGTGGTGCTTCATATCGTTTTCTGTTCCTGTCAGGGTGCGTCTCAACATTAATATTATCATTGTTCATCTACACTAATATTATCAAGAGATAAAATTGATTTGTAAGTTTGTATGTAGATTGTAGGGGATAATCTCCAAAACAATTTTTTTTCATTGGTAGTAAGGTGCATCATTTGTGAATGCCATAGGCTATACAACGTGTAACGGAGGGACTATATTCATACCACGGGCACGGCTTCTTTGGGTGATATTAAACGATATTGGAAGGGTTTTTTAATCCTATCTTTATATGTTCGGAAGTAATGAGAATTTTTAATACATTGATACCAGAAACCGAACTTTTCAAATTGAAATAAGCACATTACAAGCACTAAGTCAGCTGGTCGGTGTCAGTGAACTATTTGTAAATAAAAATAAACCTCTTACTCCTGGTATTTCTGAATAAAAGGTTCCGCATGTTTTATTTTTTGTTTACAAAATATTATTACTGACTTTTCCTAAACTTTGATTACTTTTGGGAACTAGCTACAATACAATTAATTAGTCTAGGTATCAAATTTATCTAAATAAACCTGCTTGCATTGTCACGTGTATCATTTATATTTAGGTACCTACCTACCTTACCGTAACGTCTAAACTTTTAATAAATAATAATTGATAACCTTTCCGGCGTAAATCAATGACTTTCATACAGATGGTACAGCTACAGATGTAGTCGGTTAGCATAACAATGCTAACTAAACTAATACGGAATACGACCGACGCCGAGGGATAATTTATAAAATACAGCTATGTCATTCGAAATAAGAACTTCGATCAAACCGTCAAATGTTTCAATCTTTGCTTAGTGCTAACATAAACAATGTGGACAAGTTAAAAAGTGTTGGCATATTATGTAATTGATCTTGTTTGAAATAGATAAACCTACCTATTCACTGTTTATGATTGTCAGCACAATACTTTGGGCAAATATGAACTTGAACTATTAAGAGCCCATAACATAATAATTTTTACACATACGATCCAGGAGATTCGATTCACCTTACTATTGAATCGAGTTGCTTATTGTTTCGAAAAATCGTCAGCTCGTACCATTGAATTGATAATAAAAATGCAATCCTTACGTGCATCCTCTACCACGAATTGCTTCAATAAACATTATTATTTGCCATCAGAACTTAGAATAGAAAAAGGATTTAGTAACAATTAATGTTCAACTGAACCCAAAATATCATTTCAATACACCTCTTCGGAACTTATTCTTCTCCTAGTACAAATAAAATTACAGTGGTTTCCGTTCGTAATTTTTAAAATAAAGTTATTTTTTGAAAATAATTATGACGAAAATTATTAACAACAAGTTAATAGTTTTTTTTTTATTACAAAATAATAGCATGCACGCATGATTTTTGTCTGTTGGACTAACCGAAAGAATTATCGGAAGTTCACGTTCCGTCGGTGAGTGGTACATGGGTTTTATTGGTTTGAGCATTGGTTTAGTCTTTATTTCATTCAAAATTAAGTTAATAGAAAATGTCGCAAGAAAGAAATTAATAAAAAGTACTAGGACCGCATGAGTAACAGGAATTGTTAATGCCGAATTGAAAATCCTTTGCTCACAGAACCCTGATTACGTTATTACACAGAATGTAAGCAATTGATACGTGAAACAATTGCTGTCCTTGTAGTTTCAATTATTCCTGGTAAATTCAACTTCTAATTCAGACTTCTAACGAGATACCGCAGCCCCGGAATGCAAGGACAACTAAAGAAACAGGGTGGTTTTTAGTCAATAAGAGTCTAACACTTCCTTCCGCCCCCACCCAGGGCGGGAGCAGAGTCAGTAGAGTCATTGATAATTTTCCCACCCAAAAAAATTAATCATTTTTCAATTTTGAATTTGAATTGCGTAATTAGTTTGCTCTCGTGTGTTAGATTTACTTAACAGTTTAACGGAGTTTAGTTGAAATTACTGTTATTATGTAAAATAATCTTGAATTCTTGAACAATATTTTTTAATAGTAGTGGATGGACCACAGAAATAAAAATAATAGGAGAAGTGGTAAGGGGGCGTATCGGTGTCCGCGCGACATGGCCACAGGGCTCATGTCACAGGCAAGTGGCCGTCTCCGCGAACTAGTGCGCTTTCGACGGCGATCGTGATAACATATATGAATGCCGAGTTGTTCTGTAGTATCTTGTAAAAACGGAAGCCAAAATCAAAACTATGTGAATCATGGAATCACTTACCATATGTAAGTACAAGTATTTTACAATATTTGTCTTTAAAATCATGAAAAACAACAAATCGTACAATATTTCTTGGTTTTACTATGTTATTTTTGTTTTCAAATATCAGAACGACTGTACTACTTTTACTATAAATACATTGCTCCTTAACCACTACCTGAGTTCGTCACTAAGTAACTGGACAAGCAATGTAAAAATAACATTCTAAACTGTATTACGCGGATTCATCGCGTAGTGAGGCCGCCACTTCTTGCGACAAATTAGTGATGTGCTTGTGCAGATCCACTAACGTAGGCTATCGACAGCAATGTCGATTGACGAATGAAATATTGCTATTATAGTTTAGGGGTTTTTCAACCGACGACAAAAAAAAAGGAGGAGGTTATCAATTCGACGCGTATATTATTTTTTTTAATGTATGATCACCAGTGATCGGTGTAGGTAGATTGATTTTTGGTACTTGTATCATAAATGCACACAGAAAGAATAACATGGATAAGCCATTTTCCCGGAAAGTAATTCCGGTATTTCCGGATTCAATTAAACATTGTTAATGTTGGTAGTGATATTATTCCTACTCAATTCAAAATTTAAAGGAAGGTATAAAAACTAAATTAATTCATTATTTATCTGTAATTTTTATTGTTTATATGTAATTTTATTTTTATCTGTAATAATATTGCTCATTTTATTACAATTTCTACCTTTTTTTTGAGGATGGCAAATCATCAAATGACTCCTTCCACTCTGGCAGAAAAAAATTCCTACATAAGTTCCGGTTTTTTTTTAATAATCCACCAATTCCGGAGGAATGTCCATATTAATATATACGTTTCGGATCAATGACCCCATTTCAATCTACCTACTCCGATCACTGATGATCACCGATTACACGGAGACGTCTGAACCGATTTGGAAAATTCTTTTTTTGTTTGAAAGGGTATACTTTGAAATTGGTCCCATTCTCACCAAGTCAGGATCTGATGATGGGATACTGGAGAAATCGAGGGAACTCTTCAAATATTATAGGCACACCTATAGTGATTTGAGTATTTTTATTGTAACTTGTGTAGTTGCATTCGAAATGCACCATTTGTGAAGTAGACCTGATAATGAAGACCACCGATGGCCACTGGTACTCAATATATAAGTAGGAATAATAAGTAGTTCATGTGTTCCGCTTCGATTACTTGTATGTGGTTATTAAGCACAATATGCTCGTCATAATGCAAATGGTGAAGTGAAGCTGATGGTGAACTACCAGGAGAAATCCTCAACAAATAACAGCCCAACATTGGGAAAAGAAATATTTTGTAAATGAATATAAGTAATTGACATTTAGGCTCTTGTAACTAGGTAAATTAAAAATCGACCAACTAAAAAGAGTGAAAAAAAACTTTTTACCAAAAAATTAAACCGACTCCCAAAAAACACTGCAAAGTGAAAAATAACTTTAATTTCGGAAGTCGGTGCCAAAAACGAAAATACAAAACTAAAGACGCCGACTACCGAAATTAAAGTTATTTTTCACTTTGCAGAGTTTTTTGGGAGTCTGTTTAATTTCTTGGTAAAAAGTTTTTTATAACATATGGAAACCTCTAAGAAAATATGTTTAACTTTTATTTTACATGAGATGACAGAAATAAAAATATGTTGAAAAGTCAAGTGTACAAAAAACTAAAAAAAAAATAAACAATTTATTTTACGCATGCTGCGGGCGTAAAATAAATTGTTTATTTTTCAATCTGTCAATCGTTTTAGCCCGGTCGGAAGATCGATGTAAATAATGTTTTTTTACTTATTTTCATTTTTTTACAGAGTAGTAGAGAAATACGTAACCAATATTCGTAAAGTAAGTTACTTTAATTTTAGGTTAATAATCGGTGGTGTTTTTCGGTTTAGAATTATAGTATGTTATGCCTTATCCTATGTTGCTGTTTCTTTATTTTTTATGGTTTTTGTATTTTACTTCCGTTGAAGCTTCGAATGCGTTATAATAATCGGCATGGTTCAGATAATATATTTGTGAATTTAGCTTAAAATAAGTCAATATATTCATGCTATTTATTTGTTATGCATGGATGTGTGTTTGTTTTCATATATTTAACAATTTCTCTACTAACTAGAATTTTTCGTATAATAACCTACTAAACTATTACCTGCGGGGTGATTGCGTAACACACTTACAGTAGAAATCGGTTTCATTATGCTAAATCAACAACACTCACTGTAGTATTTACGTTGTTGAGCAGACCAATATTTCGAACATATGAAGCAATGGATTAGCAATATACGTCAAAATCATTCAGATCTTGATTTATAGTGTGTTACGTAATTATTGCGATGCTTATTATATGGTGACGTTTAGAAGTAGCTTAGGATGTATGTAAATGATAAATAAGTGGTTTTCGTACTTTTCAGCTTCCCAAAAGATGGTAATATAAAAAAGGAATGGATTGATGCCACAGGCATGCCACCTAACTGGTACCCTACAAAAAATAGCACCATAAATGCTCGGTTCAATTCAGCGCAGAAATGTTCCAGCCTCTAAAGAAAAGTCGCAGGCTTTTTGAATGGACAATTCCAAAATTAAGAGTACAACTGATTTTTGCAGAAGTGGGTTAAATTTTATTTTATTACTGAAAGCTATTCTCATGTTTTAGGGCATTCATAAAATCAGTCATTCAACTTTTCAGGATTGTATACAACCTATACGGCTGGTATGTTCCGATCAAGAGCGTAATGTAAGTTAACATCAACTTCTATTTGACCTATCACTATGATAATTAAATATTAAGATTTAAGTCGAAAGCGCCAGGGTAGACCTTAATACCTAAGTATTAAGGGCTACCCTGGCGCTTTCGATTATAATAACAATAAACATATTATTAAAAACATAACATTACATAATTATTATTAAGTACTACCTATTAGTATTATAATATTTTCTGGACATGCCATTTTTTATTTGGTTCATTTTCAGGTGCCCAAAAAAAATGTACAATAATAAATGGAAGAATCGATAACTTTCCGATTTAGTCAATCACTAGCGTATATGTAAAATAAATTGCTTTTGCACAGCTCAAAGATAGCGACCGATGTTTTTGTGTGGGTAAGTTCTACGGTGCATGGTAAATACACGCTGTGCTTGACGGAATAAGGTTTATTATTGATTGTATAGTACGTTCTGATTTAAGAAATGCGGGTGTGTGCGCGAGTGCGTATCTATTGATTTTATAAAACTGCATGTGTAGTTGTTGCCCCGCCCAGCGCCTAACTGGAGACACACGGTTCCGATATAATTTCGTCTGTTGACCATATCTACTTATTTATTTTATCTATGGGATGGACAGTAACTGGGACAGCTACCCTACAACGAAATAATATTTAGGTACCAGGATAGCAGGGAATAGGACCTTTATTTATTTAGCATTATTGGTTTGCTAGTCAGTCGACATTCCGCGTTTAGCTATTGCACTCGTGTTTATCCCTGTGATACGCGTATCAGTTCAGTACGGCTACACCTAATTGATTTTTTTGTTGTGTTTGCAAAACTTCGGGTCAGTGGGTCGTCCTAGGGGTGTGTCGGAGCAGAAAATGGTAATTTAGTGTAGTGTATGCAGTGCAGTGTGATACGATGGACCTAATGAAAGTGCGGATTGAGGCCGCTTTCAGGACAATAACGAAACGCTACGCAATGTTCAGGTATCCATTAACAAGCGAGCGGCCTTGTGCATACAATACCAAGGTCACCACATCGAACCCCATCTTTAAAAATGTAAGTCAGTTTACTAAATTAAGCAAAGCTTTAAGATTTTACTGTTTACTCGGTAATAAGTAATAATAAAGGATGAAACTAGTTAACCTACCTAAACTTTGTTTCGATTTTTTACGTAAGTTTTGTTATCTCAGTGTTTACGTGCAATTTCTGGCTTGATATTAACGAGTAAACTGTAAATCAATAATTACGCATTAATTTTTACATCACGGTAAAGTAGGTAGGTATGGTTTATTGCGCGCGCGCGTAATCGCTTTGGCGGCGCGGCGGCCAGCGGCGGCCGGCGGCGCGGCGGCGTCTTTTATTTCGTCAGTTCGCGCCGACAAAAGAACACCGCCTTGCTGTAGGCTACAACAGTACTAGGTGCACAGAATTACGGAAGAGATTTATCGTGATATTTGCAAGTAACGTGGAATGTTAATGACCTACGTAGTGCGGTGACACGTTTGTTATGATTTCAATTTAAGAAACTTTCGAAACCGATTAGAGTATTTTATTTTGAGTTGAAACCCTTCCAATTTAGTTTGATATCATCCAAAGAAGCCGTGCCCTTGGTATGTATATAATCCCTCCGTTACACGTTGTATACAGCGTGAAATTTTAATGGTTATTTTCCCGCGGCAAGACGGTTACCCATCAGTAGTAGTATCGAAACATAAAGTTAAACTTAAAAATACCGAACGTTTTTTTTTTTTCAAATTATTAAAAAAAAAACATAAACTCGAAAGCGCGAGAATCATTAGTAGACGTAACGTAGATACCTACACGGAACACGCACCGCCGCGCGCTACCAACAAAGGAAAAAGTGTTTAATAAATGTTCAGAGCAAAATAAGCTCTCGCGTATGGTGATACTGCATTAACCACCCTGCGCGCACGCGCCTCGCCATAACGCCGAGGCTCCGCTCCGCACTTTAGTTCTTCCGCGAACGTCGTACGTACGGTCGGCCAAGAAAGTGGTGTACCAGTTTTGATTTAGTTTCCCGGTCATCGAAAATTACAACAAGGTTCGTTATAAAAAGATATTACTGAAAGAGACAACATTATCATGACGTAAACCTATGTATTTAGTATTCATACGTCATATGTCACATATAAGTACATGACATTTTAACCTTTAGTATAAATGAAAAGGACATTAGTTTCTACAAAGCAATTGAAATGTTTCCAAACAAAAGTAATAAAAACTATTTAGACAACCGAATTCCATTTGAAAAAGAAAACTGACAATTGACATTTTGTCAAATATATGCAAAAAATCGATATATTTTCCGTGTTATTTTTCAATCAACTGCATATAAAATCATCTCAATGCCTGCCAACTTGACCATTGCCGAAAGAGCACAAATAATTGCCCAATTTAATGAGGGAAGCAGTATCAGTGCGATATCCCGGAATTTGAATATATCGAGGCGTTCTGTCCGCTTTTGGATTCGTCGTGAAGGAGAGGAGGGAAGTTTGTTGGATCACAGAAGAAGTGGTCGCCGGCCTGCACTCTCCAATAACGATAGAGAATTCATGAGACGGGAATATGAAATCAATGGTTTTAAGCCCACAAAACATTTTGCGGAGATGTTCGATGTGAGTGCCCAAACAATAAGGAATCATCTACATTACATGGGGTTGCACCACAGGCATTACGCCAAGAAAATATATTTGACGGATGCTCACAGACTTGCTCGTCTGAACTTCGCCAGAGAGCACTTAGAGTTTGATTGGTCTAATACAGTGTTTTGTGATGAAAAAACGTTT
The DNA here is from genome assembly GCA_943138885.2 of Tholera decimalis. Taxonomy (NCBI): domain Eukaryota; kingdom Metazoa; phylum Arthropoda; class Insecta; order Lepidoptera; family Noctuidae; genus Tholera; species Tholera decimalis. Next base: position 1,179,808 of record OW964577.2, read on the forward strand.
AAATCCAGTCAGCATGGACGTCTTCACCTTTGGCGATATAATTCAACACGGTATAAAGATGATCATGTAATCCCAAATAGAGAATCAGGTCGAATTTCCGTAAATATTTGGGGCTGGATGAGTACGGATGGTGTAGGAGAATTGTGTTCTCTACCTCCTCGAGCGACGGCTGTAAATTATATCGACGTGCTTCAGAATGCAATGCTACCGACAGTCCGTAATGTTTACCCGGAGAACGAAGTGCCACAATTTGATTTTGTTCAAGATAATTGTTCAATTCATAATGCGAGGATCGTAAGAGCCTGGTTTCGTTCACACACTGACGTAAGGGTAATTCAGTGGCCCTCAAGATCGCCGGACCTCAACCCGATAGAAAATCTTTGGGGCCTTATGGTCCAACGATGGTCGCATCAAAATGAAAGAACCAAACAAGCTCTTATTAGTCACTGTAATTATATCTGGGAGGAAATGCGGGGAACCGATATTTGCTCACGGCTTGTTGGTTCAATGAGGTCTCGTCTTTTAGAGGTTATAGAGGCCAACGGCGGTTACACCCGTTTCTAATTTTTAAAAATTTTCAATATCTTCTAAATATTACTATATATGCTATGTTTTTGTTTGTTATAAGTATTTTAAAATTGATTGTAGAAATTTAATAAAAGGATAAATCTATTTTTAGCTTGTTTTTTATTGATATTGTAATTACAAGTTTACAGAAATTGTAGGTTTGTGGACTCGCCTTGTGCCTTTACAATTTTATGTAACTTGTTGATTACAATTCTGAATTTGTAGATACAATTTTGTCATCAAAATCTACAGCCCCCCGCCGTTGATTTTACGACGTCATTGGTTCCATCAAGTTCAAACTAAGAACAGCTGTCACGTTACAAACAGTAATAGTCGTTATCAATAATCAGATAAAGACAGCAATAGAAGTTGTCAGATCGATCTGCAAGCGAAACTAATCTTTATCACCTATGAATCTGCAAGCGATATTCAACCTTAGGGTGGTACACCACTTTCTTGGCCGACTGTACAATACGTTATCGTTTCAAAAATGAATTGTCATAAAAATTAGCATTTCGCTATGTCGCAACTGTACGTCAGGGCTAATGACGACTCCCATGCCCGGACTAGACTCCGTTGGCCTTTTTCTTGTGGTCTGAGCTCAAACACCAGGTGTATCGTGAAAAACACGAAACACGCGACGCGTTAATAACTGCGATAGTGGACGTTTTTAATATCGTAAGACATGACAGAGACACCTTAAATAAATTGAAAGATAATCAATTAAAACGTGCTCGATTGTGTATTCAACGCAGTGGCTTGCACTTCGAACAATTACTCCGCTACCGGGAAGTGTAGGTAAGTAAGTACCTACTCGTACTTTTGTAAATAATGAACATTTTAAAGTAGTTACCTAAGTTAGTTAAATTATTGTAAATAAGTTGATTCAAATAAAAAAAAATGCCTGAAATACTTTGTTAGATCTCTAATTCAGAAAATTATTTGTCTTAGATGATAAATTTATTTTTATTATATTTTATTATATTATAAATTGCAGCAAAAAAAGTATTTATGACGTTCCCGCCCGTAAAAGAATGAAGAAAAAATTTGAATAACTTTTTGGGTAAAATTTATTATTATCAAGAATAATTTATCAGCTGATTGAAAAGTACGCGGGTTAACGGCCGCACGGTAATTCGACGCCCGGCTTACGCCGTAGGTATCGGGGAAGATTACTATTGATTCGTGGTCGCTTTCGAGTTTTGTTTTTCATAATCTTCCATTTTTAGTTTCTAATATTTTATTTGCTTATAAAACGTTTGTATTACAAAGACAAAGCCATTTCGCTGCAGGAAAACAACCATTAAAATTTCACGGTGTATATTAATTTGAAATTCACTCGGGCGAGTATAAAATATCGTAACCAGGATGTAATTGCCTAACTTCTCCAAAGCTTTTGATTGCATTGAATACAAAACCCTGATATGTACATTACACCATTGCGGAATTCATGGACTAGCTGCTGATGTTGTTATTTCCTATTTATCAAACGGACAGCAAAAAGGAATTGTTAATGGGGAGACATCATCAGGATAGGTTACTTATATATATATATATATTATTGTGCACGGAATAATAAACAAAGTTTCAACTTATTCATGTCAAAAGCTTACTATAGATATAGTAAGTTATTTATAGTTGCATTAGTTCCTAAATATTTATATTAAATATGTAAAATTTGATATTGTACTCCTCTTAGAACTATAATTATGTTCGAATCAAAGCCAGGGGTTCACTGGCTTCCTAAACACAAGTTACATCTTACGTTGGGTGCCAGACCATTGAAACATTGTTTGTCCTGTTTGTATTGCTGCATAGTGTTAAGATAAATGTATTTTTTTGTATAATTTAAGGCCTAGGAAAATGCTGGAATACTGAGGGTCAAGCAAGTTAGAAATTCCGTATCGACGGTTAAAAGGAAATAGGGTATAAGCGACATTTTGAACTGGTATTGTTTTGAAAGCCGACTGTTTCTTGTGATCCATTATCTTTTATTTTGTCATATTTCCCGATTGGAAAATTAAAAACTGTTTTAGTTTTCACGATGTTTTAATAAAAAAATACATCAGTTTTTCTAAAATTCTATACTTTGAACAGCTCTCCTGAACATTTATTTTTTTGTCGTTTATACCCTATTTCCTTTTAACTGTCGGTATGTTTTAGTAGTTAGTACCTTGCCAGCAGGCGCCGATGACGAGCGTGGTGTTGAGGCCGTGCGCGGGGTGCAGCGGCCAGTCGTCAATGACCTCGGGCCCCTTGCCGTCCGCCGCGCGGTACGGCTCGCCGTCCACGAACAGCTCCACATTCGGGAAGCGAACGTTCACTGCATAGTGATGCCATTCGTTGTCGCACACCTGGACGTACACTCAACTTGTGAGATACATAATTATGTAGATAGTGGCTGCATAGTGGTGGCGCTACACCTATGAAAATCGATCTTACTGAAATTATGTTAAAGTACTTTCAACATGCAGTTGGTACAAAATGTTAGTCGCCAGCACATCAAGCTATCCGAATCTGTCAAATTTACCCAATTGAGTTTGAACCTTATCATGTTGTAATATAGTTGTAAATCTATTAAATTATTTTGACAGATTGGAGTAGGTTGATGGGCCGGCCACCGTACAATACATAGTGTATAACAATTATTCTTGCATAAAACGTTATGACAAAAATGTTATGGAGATATTCATAATTATGTTCATCTATCAAATTCCCTTGAAGGCCTTGACAAAATGAATGATGCAGGTTATTTTTGCAGAACATTTCTTCTGCTATATCACCAGGAACAATCAATTGGTTATCGAACTGAACTATAACCATGTATTATTATTATATAGAGGGATTAATTTTTATATTCTTAACGCGCCGATGTACCACAATGATTATACTGCCAGCCCAGAGCTTACTGGCATAGTATAGTCACGCTGTGGATAAGTGATCATTAGTGATCGGAGTAAGTAGATTGATTTGGGGTCAATGTAATGGCACGTATATATTAATATGGATATGCCTCCGGGATTCCGGGATTTTGTAGTAAATCATTTTCTACATACAAATGGATCTTGAACGTCAAAAGAAATAGATTAAAACTAGAAAATATTGAAAAACTTATTGTTTCGTCCAACGTGAAACAGAACGCACCTTTTTGGTTGGCAACATTATATTCTATTGTCTTTGACTTTTTCACTTGACATATATCTTTCCTTGCAAAAGCAACCGCCTTGTTTGTTGAGATCGATTCATTGATTGTAATTAAAAATCCTGTTGAATTTACGCGGTTAAAAGACAAATCGGTTGAGATTAGTGATTAGTTGAACTCTAGAATCCCGAATTGAGTGGAAACCTGTGATATTTTGAACTACCACGCCGAATGTCGTCAGCCTGTCTGACACGCGAAATTTGCTAAAAGTAATGATGACTTGGTGATAAATAGCTGCTCCAATCTGGTGCGAAGTTTGTGCTACATCCCGGCCCGGACCACACATTGAAGCTTGCGTCCTTTGTGACCGCCGTGACACCACTTTGACACCATTACACTTTCAAATATACTCACACACACACACACACGGACGTGATCAGAACAGATCCTCGCTTGGCGTCTACAGCTCAGGTAAGTCTAGGCTATAAGTTTACCTATTTATTAGTAAAGCTTAATTGTTGTACTGAAGCCTAAGAGGCGACATATTGTGTTTGACAAGCAACGGTAAGGCTCCACGTACCGTGGACTGTTCGACCATACCAGTTACCGTTGGCTGGCTTTTGTAGGATCGAACATTCTGGTAGCAGGCGTGGCTTTTATAATATAAAATCCACTAAGTAAATTGGAAGTTTTGAACATTGTTGAAAATAACTTAATAAGTTTGAATATATTGTTTTGTCAGCCGGGCTCTTTGAAGTGGCATTTGTAGTTTGTACTGTAATTTGTAGTGCTAGTCCCTTGTTATTGCACTGACAAGTAAGATTTATTTGTGAAACTAGGAATTATTAGGTTGTATTTTGGTACATAATTTGGTATATTTGTTGTAATTTATAAGTTAATGTCACTAATCTGAAGTTAAAAGTTTGTCTAAATAATAATCACACATTTGTTAACATAGCCTAATATAACAAGACTTGAATTGTGTGTATTGTTTATTGCTTATAGTATTTATTGGATTGTGTTGTTAGAGATTGTCCGGAGCAATATTATACATTCAATTGTTGTATTTAATTGGTGTTGATCCCGCACAATATATACATTAAATTGTTATTTTTTCAGTAACTAGCCATCTGTAGCAAGCTAGATTCATACTTGGAATAAGTACAGGGTCGGATTTGGACCTGAAATAAATTGAATTTAAGTTTTATTTTTGTGAAATTGTTCGGTTGGCTAACAAGTCATTGTTTGTTTGTTTGATTAATTTTAGCCTGTTGGTATTGATATTTGTTTGTTGCAATGGCCTCATTAAAGGCAGTCAGGGAGTCTGCTGCCGGATTGGCCTCACAGTTGAGATGGTTCACATCGGCAGCAGCAACGGTTGAGCGTTCGGACTTGGAAGAGCTCACCCTTGCTCGGAACGAGCATGTGAATGAGAGGATAAAGTCAGCTGATGCTGCGCTCACACGCTTCAACGAGTACATCATGGACGTGGATTTGGGGGTGATGGACCAGGCAGCTCGCGATAAGGTTTTGGGTGACTATGACCAGATTGTCCACCTGGGGGATGTCATAAGTCAACGAGCCCGGGAAATTTTGAGGAGTCGGGTGCCTGAGGAGGCCAAGCCTCAGACCTCCGTTGTCAAGGGCCCTGGACTATTGGGTAGGCTGCCCACCCTGGAGCTGCCACATTTTGACGGTCGTTAGGACCACTGGCTAGGCTTCATTAATCTCTTTGAAAGTCTTGTGGATGCACGCTCAGACCTCGGATCTGCGCCGAAGTTGGCCTACTTGTTGTCCGTTTTGGAGGGCGAAGCTAGAGCCTTGGTGCAGCACTTGCCGGTCACGGACTCCTCCTACCCTACCGCTCTGGAGCTTCTCTCCCGACGGTATCAGAACAAGCGCTGCCTGGCTGATGTGCACATCGGCCAGATTTTGGGACTACCGGCCATTGCCAGCACGTCGACGTTGCGCACTGACTTGCTAAACCCATTGGTCTCAGCGACCAACGCCTTGAGACGCTTGAAGTTACCGGTGGAACATTGGTCCTACCTGTTGGTGCACATAGTGCTGCGGTTGCTCCCTGCGGAGTTGAGGTCACGTTTTGAGCAGAAGTATGGTGGGGATAGTGCCACCCATCTTCCCCCCTTTGACGACCTCCTCAAGTTTTTGGAAGACGAGTGTCGGTTATTGGATAACACTCGTGGCGCCACGGGGTCACGCCCACCACCTTCTCGGCCAAGAGACCAGGGACGGACTAGGGCTCGGGGGCCTGTTGATGTTCGCCCCGCCCCCCGTTTTGCTGGCGCCCGGAGTCCTCGGGCTAGGGGGCCTGTTGATGTCCGCCCCGCCCCCCGTTTTGCTGGCGCCCGGAGTCCTCATCATTGCGACTTTTGTAAGGCCACGGGGCATGTCATGGCGCGTTGCCCGGCCTTTTTGAATTTGCACGTAAGTGCCCGCCGCCGCATTGTCAACGCACGCCGTTTGTGCTTCTCGTGTTTGGGGGCCCATTTCCATCCGGACTGCCCCGACCCCCGTCCGTGTAGAATTTGCAAGGGGTCCCACCTGGAGATTTTGTGCGCCAACGCGAACCGCTCCAGCAGACCATCTTCTGAGGGTTCGCGCAGGGGGGGGTATTCCGGAGACGACCACCGGGCTGAGGCCCGCAATTCTGCACGCCGCTCTCCACCCCCCGCGCAAGTTGTATGGGAGCCCCGCGAGCGCCATTTGGTCTCCCCTCGTCAGGGAGAACGCGCGTTGGCTGCTAGGCAGCAGTGGCCGGACCAGCACCGCTACCTCTCCCCTCCGTTGACGGAACGTCCCCGGTTGGAGTCGCGCCCTCCGCCATTCAGGCATCCGGTGGAATATGCCCTTCCGGCGATGGCGAGCGGCTCGGGACACCGCGCTGACGAACCATTGGATGTTTACCCTCGTCGTGAACTAAGGCAGCCTGGATGCGGCGATCGGTCGCCGCCCAGGCACCGCTAGGAAATTGGCGCCTGCCCCGCTAAAGAACCCCCCCGGATCGAGTCGATTTTGCTGCCAACGGCCTCGGTCAGGGTCTGGGGACCCTTGGGTGACTCGATTGTGGTCCGTGCCATTTTGGACACGGGAGCCCAGGGTTCCCTTTTGTCGTCTTGGTTAGCGGGACAGGTTGGCCTGGAGGTGAACGACTTTTCAGGCAAAATTCAGGGAATTGGCGAAGCGGCTGTCACCACTGTTGAGGGAGAGACCTGGTTTGAAATCACCCCTGTGAGTTGTCTGTACCCTAAAATTGGTGCTCCTGCCCTTGTTATGCCGACTATATTGGGTAGCCATCCCGATTGTCAGTTGCCTTTGGATGTTCTACGGTTGACGTCAGGTCTGGATTTGGCTGACACCCGGTTTGATTCCCCTTGTACGGTGCATTTGTTGTTGGGTTCCGATGTTTTAGGGAAAATATTGTTGGGAAATATGACGGTCTTGCAGCCGGAGACCCCATGGTGCCACGCGAGGGGCCTGGTGGCGGTCTCAACCATCTTCGGCTTTGCGATTATGGGCGCAGTGTGGAACGTGCCCCCTCCACCTGAACCTGTCTTTGCATTGGTATCCGGCTCAGCCCTCTCTGACGCCGTTCAGAGGTTTTGGGAGGTTGAGGAGCCCCCTCAGGTGGCCCGCTTGAATCCGGAACACGAAGAGTGCGAGTTGTTCTATCAGAACAACACCGGTCGACTCCGCTCCGGTCGGCTTGAGACCCGGCTGCCTTTTGTTGCGGTGCGACCACCTCTCGGCCAATCCAGACCTACGGCTGAGAAGAGATTGTTGGCAATAGAGCGCCGCATGGCCAGGGACCCGGTGCTGCGGCAAAAATTTGTAGATTTTATGCGTGAGTATGCAGACTTGGGACACATGTCGGTGTCAGATTTGGATTGGCGCTCAATAGAGCATTTCTTCTTGCCACATCACGCGGTCCTCAAGCCATCCACTGGTAAACTGCGCATAGTGTTTGATGGGTCTGCGCGGACTTCTTCCGGCGTCTCCTTGAATGATTGCCTGCATTCCGGCCCCAAATTGTTGAGGGATCTTTGTGACGTTATCACGTCTTTTCGTCGTCATCAAGCAGTCTTTGTGGCCGACATCAAAATGATGTTCCGGCAAACGGTTATTCACCGGGATGACAGACGTTATCAGTTGATCCTGTGGCGGGAACATCCCCAGGATCCCATGATTATGTATGAGCTCAACACGAATACGTACGGCCTTCGATCAAGCCCTTTTGTTGCTATTCGTTCGCTTTGTACGTCGATGATGTCTGCACTGGAGCTCCTACGGTTGAGGAAGCTATCCTGTTGCGTGATGAGTTGGTCCAGATTCTGGCTTCCGCTGGCTATGAGTTGCGTAAATGGGTGTCCAACTCGCCAGCGCTATTGGAAGGTGTGTTGGAGGATCATAAGCAGGATCCTCATTTGTTTGAAAACGTTGACAACCCCGCCATGATGGGTGTCCTCGGCGTTCAGTACCAACCAGTTCAAGACACCTTTACGTATGTCGACTTGGAGTCTCCTCATACTTGGACTAAGCGACTGGTGTTGTCTACTGTAGCAAGGACCTTTGACCCTAATGGTTGGATCTGCCCGGTATTGTTTTGGGCGAAATGCTTCCTTCAGCGCCTTTGGACCGCTGAACTTGGTTGGGACGAGCCACTTCGGGAAACCCTGTTGGAAGACTGGCTCCAATTTGTATCCGCACTCCCTGCGGTCAATGAGGTCGCGCTGCCACGCGCCATCCTCCCCCCTGGGATTTATACCGCCACCCTTCATGGGTTTTGTGACGCGTCCTCTCACAGTTATGCCGCCGTTGTTTATCTGCGCACCGTCAACGCCACGGGCCAGGTGAAGTTGTCACTGGTCATGGCCAAGAGCAAGGTGGCCCGCCTCCGGACGGCATTGACCATCCCTAAGTTGGAGTTGTCAGGGGCGGTGCTTCTTGTGCGTCTCCTAAACCACGTTGCGCACACATTGGGTGGAACTGTTGACATTCGGGCTTCTTACGCCTGGACGGACAGTCAAATTGTTTTGTGTTGGTTGAAGACGTCCGTCCACTCTTTGGAGGTCTTTGTTGCGAACCGAGTGTCGCGGATTCAAGGTTCTGAAACGACTTTGATTTGGAGGCACGTGCCTGGTGACCTGAACCCGGGCGACGTGGCCTCACGCGGGTGCATGGCCCCCCACTTGATTGCTCACCCCCTCTGGTGGGGACCGGACTGTCTGACTCGCCCCGAGGACGATTGGCCTCGAACGCCAGTCTTGATGTCGGATCCTTTGCCCGGACTTAAGGTGTTCGCTGTTGGGACGAAGGATCCTCCGTTTGATCCTGATTTTTTGTTGAATTGATACAGCTCCATCGACAAATTGTTGAACGTTACCTCGTGGATCAGGCGTTTTGGCCATAATTCTAGGAATCCAAGGGACAAGCGCCTGTCACCAGTTCTCTCTCCTCAAGAGCGACAGGAGTCACTCCTCCTTTGGGTCCGCTCTGTGCAGGCTGCACACTTTGAGAAGGAGATCGAGGTCTTGAAGTCTGGTAGGGTTAAGTTGTCGGGAGCCATTAGTTAGCTGAATCCCTTCTTGGATAAGACGGGTCTTTTGCGTGTTGGAGGACGGTTGAGGCACTCTAACCTTCCTTATGGGGCCCGTCACCCCCTTTTGTTGCCCAAGGAGGGCCACTTGGTACAATTGTTGGTGACTGATCGTCACGTTAAAAACTCGCATGCCGGTTGCAATGCGCTGTTGGCCATTCTGCAGCGCGAATTTTGGATTTTGTCGGCTCGTCGTACTATTCGTAGCATTGTCTTCCGTTGTATGCCGTGTTATCGGACTAAGGCCTCCACTATGCAGCCCCTAATGGGAGATTTGCCGGCTGATCGTGTCAATGAGGCGAGGCCCTTTGCTGGCGTCGGAACGGACTTTGCTGGTCCCTTTTCGGTGAAGACGTCCACACTTCGAAATAGTAAGATTATTAAGGCTTATTTGTGTGTTTTTGTCTGCCTGTCAACCAAGGCAGTACACTTGGAGCTGGTAACCTCCCTCTCGACAGAGGCCTTTGTGGCGACTTTGGAAAAATTTGTGTCTCGCCGTGGGTTAACTTCTTTGATTAGGTCTGATTGCGGTACGAACTACAAGGGTACAAGTCACTATTTGAAGGAGGTATACGCCTTCCTTAATGATAGCCAGGTTGACATTGGTAATAGTTTGGCCCGCCGAGGGGTCACTTGGATGTTTGACCCGCCAGCCTGCCCCCATTGGGGGGGTATTTTTGAGGCCGCGGTGAAAGCGGCAAAGGGACACTGGCGGAGATTGTTGGGAGACACCGTTCTCACCTTTGAGGAACTAGCTACGGTATTTTGCCGCATTGAAGCTGTGTTGAATTCGCGCCCATTGTGCCCGCTCTCTTCGGACCCGAATGACTTGGAGGCTCTAACACCGGGCCATTTCTTGATTGGACAGCCACTTGTCGCCTTGCCGGAGTACCCTTTTGTTGATGTGAGCCAAAATCGGCTTTCGCGGTTTCAGTTGGTGCAACAGCTCGCTCAGAACTTTTGGTAGCGTTGGAGCTTAGAGTATCTGCACATCCTCCAGCAACGCGTCAAGTGGACGGATAAAACTCATCCGCCCAAGATCGGAGACCTCGTCCTGATTAAGGATGCCAACCTTAAGCCTTTGTATTGGCGCAGGGGGCGCATTCTCAATTTAGTGTCTGGCACCGACGGGGTCCCTCGTTTTGCTGAGGTTTTGGTGGATGGATCCATCATAAAGAGAGCGGTCGCAACTGTGTCAAGGCTTCCAATTGATTAGATTAGAATCTACGCGGTTAAAAGACAAATCGGTTGAGATTAGTGATTAGTTGAACTCTAGAATCCCGAATTGAGTGGAAACCTGGGATATTTTGAACTACCACGCCGAATGTCGTCAGCCTGTCTGACACGCGAAATTTGCTAAAAGTAATGATGACTTGGTGATAAATAGCTGCTCCAATCTGGTGCGAAGTTTGTGCTACATCCCGGCCCGGACCACACATTGAAGCTTGCGTCCTTTGTGACCGCCGTGACACCACTTTGACACCATTACACTTTCAAATATACTCACACACACACACACACGGACGTGATCAGAACAGATCCTCGCTTGGCGTCTACAGCTCAGGTAAGTCTAGGCTATAAGTTTACCTATTTATTAGTAAAGCTTAATTGTTGTACTGAAGCCTAAGAGGCGACATATTGTGTTTGACAAGCAACGGTAAGGCTCCACGTACCGTGGACTGTTCGACCATACCAGTTACCGTTGGCTGGCTTTTGTAGGATCGAACACTTATGGTTATTTATCTTGATTGTTTAGAGAGTCAGGATAATGAAGAGAATTATATTAATAAGGAGTAAAAATATTTTTATCAATAAAGATGTTGATTTTGATATAAACTGCTTTTTATTTCATTTTTACCTGTTTTCATATTCATAAAAAGTTCTTGTACTGAATGAGAAAAAATATTAAGGAGTATAAAAAGTTATTTTTATTTATTTATTCAAGAATATAATATATAATAATTACAAGCAGCAGATAATAAACTTGCAAGAAATAATTACTAAATTAGTCATATGTAAGTTTTGAATGGACGCACAAAAGTAAAATTCACTTTATTCCTTGATAAATAAAAAAAATAAAAAACAATTTTAAACGTTTAACCATCGCATTCTATAAATTTCAAATGTAGTACCTAGTTTAAAAAACTTTATATTCACAATATTTGATTCAATTCCGTAAGTACCAAAATGAAATCCCAGAAAAACGGCTTATCCATGTTATGATTTCTATGACTATTCATGATGCAATTACGTAAAATCAATCTACCTACTCCGATCACTGGTGATCATGTAAACAAATACCAAGATTCTCCGTGGCAAGCTTGGTAAGCCGTTGGCTGTCGTCACTGACAGTCAGAAGCCGGAAAATCTGACACTGGTTTTGCCAAGGAGCATAGCTACTGGGTTGTGGAGTTTAGATAGGCAGTTGCTCCATGTAAAACACAAATACTCAGCTGCATCCAGTTAGACTGGCTAAGCAGATGATAAGGTATACGTACTTCTGGTAGCTTCCATCTCCACTCGGCTGGTCTGAAGATGTTGAGGTCTCCCTCGCCGAAGTCGCGGCGAAGCAGCAAGATCAAGCGGCAGTTGCGCACGAACAGGGCGTAGTGGTGGCGGTTCATTTCTGGAAGGAGAGTAGATTACATTCTTATTTACTAGTTTTATGATTTGTATCCTTAAGTGTATTGTAAAGTGTAATAATAATAAAAGAAATAAATAAATATGTGCAGGTTTGGATGTTTGCTTGTTAATCACGCCTCAAAGGTCGGACGGATTCGGACGAATCGTCGCACCCTAATAGGCAATGTCTGAGATTACGAGTTGTAAGATATAAGACTCTATGTCACCGTTTCGTTGGCCAGATGTTTAAATGCAGCGGTAATGATTAGCAGAAGCTAGTGTTTAAAGAAATAGATAAGGCTTAATTGTTTCTACCAGTTGACAGCTAACACTACTACAGTTGGTTCACGTTAGGAAAATAGTGACGTCATCAGTGCAACTGCAGGGTAAAGGTGTTTTCACAATGGAGTAAAAATTCAAAATTAAACGTATATTTCAAAAGATTAAGTTTAATGGATTAAAATGAAATGAATTGTATAGAAATAGTAATATTTTTGAATGTAAAAAATTAAATTTTAGAATCATCATTTGTATTTATTATGAAAGAATTTTGTTCTGCGTTCTCTATGACGTCATCCAAATTTCACATTAGATTTTCTTCTTGTATCACGTGATCCCAGCATTTGTTCCATCGATTTCCATCTATTAAAGTTATTGCGTTACAAATATTTTTTTTACAGCACTCGTTTTGAATGTTGAGTTATTGGCACCAACTAATTGTTTATTTGGGCCCACACTGTTTGAATAGGATTGAATTAAATTAAATTATTTAGATAACGCATAAAAGACACAACCGTTTCGCCAAAAGATCTGCAGTCAACTGGTCACTGTGAACTCAGCTTTCTAATTTGTTGCGACCTAATTGGTCGAGAGGCGCGGACAACGATGACGTCACTATTTTCTTAACGTGAACCAACTATAACTATATGTGCACGAGACAATGTTATATCTACTTGTACATTGACGTAGATATACGTAGTGCATGTACATTCACTACACCAAGCCCTATCTATCGTAGATGCATAAAGCTATCCAAATATGGGTGACACCTCGTTACCGGGTTTAAAGTGCTATGGTCATATACCCGGACGTTTAATTCGATGCAGTAGACTGACAGTTTCTGAGTTGCCAGATAATGACGACTACGAAATTATGATGCAACTACATTAATCGATTCAGGAATAAAATTGAATAACGGTGTAAACCATTTTTTAATAATATTGTGTGAAAGTAACAAAAAGTAAAATGTGATTATAAAGGGGCGTGATTTTTATTTTTTTTTTCAATAGGACTCTGTACCCGTACACATTCCAACGGGGTTTAGGTCGCAGTAGCGTGGGGGCAGTCTTTTTAATAGTAATCCCACGCAATCTATTAAAATATTCATCAGATGAAACAATTTGCATAAGAGTGGCTTTTATCATGTCCTGTTAGATATGAATTATTTATAATAAAATCTAGTTACTACTTAAAAATAAATGTTAACATTTTATCATTTATTTATATTTCTAACGATAAAAATTCGCTCATTTATTATTCGACTGATTAAATCCATAACTATTAGGTTAAAAATAGGGTATAATTATTTTAGTGTAGTGACATAACTTATGTCAACTTACTGCATCGAATTAAAAGCCCGGGTATAGAACTCACTGTAATTACCACCCATACGCACGAAACGTTTAGGGAATACATTCATTGTGCGTACTGCTAAGGAGTGGAATTCCCTGCCGGAGTCTGTGTTTCCCGATAGCTATAACCACAGATTACTAAATAGTTACTTCGTAACAGATACATCACTCTCATACAAAAGCGAAAATACCTACGCTATAATAGCCTACAAAATCTTAACAATAATACCAGCTGTTTGCACCGAGAAGAAATGTACCATAAGTAAGCACTAGTGATGCAACGAATACTACTTTTACGAATACGAATACGAATATCAAACCTACTATTCGGCGAATACGAATACTAATATCTCGCCATGGTAATAATAGACTTATTTATTTGACTCTTCTAGTAATTTTTTTATTTTTTATTTATCAGGAACAATTTACATTGTATTTGATACATTATTAATATTAATATAAAATTCAAAAAATTAACATGCAATATGGAAAAGACAGATTAAAATTTACAACAGGCAAATTTTTATTTAAAAAATATAAAATTTGTAGATTTTCTGGTTTTAGGCGATTTTTTTTTCAGTCTGGGTGTTCCCAGCCCTTGAAAAAAGTCTTTCCGAAGCGACTGTACATGGCTTCAGTGAAAAATATTTTTGGACGAGTTTTTTCAGACTTGGAAAATTTTCAAATCTGCAGTAAATAGAGTTGCGTACAAAAATATTAGTTTTCAAATATTCGTATTAGTATTCGACGAATACGAATATTCGGTAAATGTCTACTATTCGGCGAATACGAATATTCGTATTCGTATTCGTTGCATCACTAGTAAGCACACAGAGAGTTGAGATTGTTTTGCCCGCCGCGCGACCCACGTCTTCGAGCAAATGTCCTAGGGTTGTATATGATGATATTGGTAATAAAACGAACATAGAAAAACAAATATTTTTGATTTGTTGATCAAATATGTTTCAGTTTAATAAAATGATAGATGCATTTTTTCCTTCCCTGAATTCCCGATGATTAAATTTTAGTGTCGAAAATATCCGAAACCGCGTAAATAATTTTAATTTTAATAAAATTCCGCGCAAATAAATAATCAAAAGGGGAACAGGAGCAAAGCGGAGGAAAATCAATAGTTTTTAGGTCGATCCATTATGATGTTGTCAAAATTATTTAAAAAGGCTCAGGCAAGCGTGCGGCAGCCCACTGTCGGATGTACCGATAGCGATACTAGAAGTGGTGGGCATATAACGCGTGGCCTTGAGCGAGTGACGGACGCCTGCTATAACCTGGGAGTCTTTAAGTCAAGAGTGAATAGGTTACTTCTGGGCAAGCGTGCTTCATCTTCGACCACATCATCGCTTGACATCAGGTGAGATTAGTGTTGGGCAATGATAATAATCCGGTTAATATCATTTGGCTAATAATCGATTAAAAGCAGTTAGTAGCCATTAATAGCAATTATGGATGATAACCCTGCTGGTAATGTTATTTTAGTGATTGAAAATTTCCCTGCATAGTTTTCAGGCTTAGGACTGTCAGATTAGACTTCATTTTCATCATCTTTCTTTGTAGTAAATAAATGTGCAATTTAAAACTAATCTAGCCCATTTCAAAAATTTCAATCAGGTATTTACATTGATTTTTGATAATTAGATTTTTTATGTACTTAGTTTTTTTTTTAATTCTTAATCAGTCATTTATTTGGGATATTTTTATAATTGTTTTTGGATGATTTTTTTTTGTTTGTTGCTCTAAAATAATTTTCAGCCTAATTACTGCTAGAAACACTAGATTTTTTTTATTAAAAAATAGGTTCGCGTTTGACCACCATCTCATGGTAAGTGATGATGTGGTCGAAGATGGAGCACGCTTACCTAAAAGTAACCTATTCACTCTTGACTTAAAGACTCCTAGGTTATAGCTATCGAGAAACACAGACTCCGGCAGGGAATTCCACTCCTTAGCCGTACGCACAATGAAGGTATTCCCAAAACGTTTCGTGCGTATGGGTGGGATGTCCACCATGTATCGATGGCGTTTCGCCGTTTGTCTCGTAGTCCGATGATGGAATGTGCTTGGTGGAATTAGACTGTGTAATTCCATCGCACACTCCACGAAATGTAACCGATAGAAAACCGATAGACTTGCAACTTATCGTCGATGTTCAAGGCTCTGGAGCTTTGACTCGACCAGTGCATCGTTGCCAATGAGTCTCTTGGCCCGCTTCTCGATAGACTCAAGCGCGTCTAGTTGGTATTTAGCAGATCCATCCCAAAGATGAAAACAGTACTCCATACACGACCGAACCTGGGCTTAATAGAGATTGAGCAACTGTTCGGGTGTGAAGTACCGTCTCACCTTTGCTAGGATTCCCAACTTTTTTGATGCTAGTTGAGCCTTAAGCCTTAGCCTCGATAAACGGGCCAAAATTGAGGGTAGAAGTTAGTGTTACCCCCAGAAGCTCAATACGGTCGGTTATCGGCACGGTTACACCCCGGAAAGTAGGAGCCGGTTCGAATTGACTCCTTTTTGCGGAGAAGAGACACGCCTGGGTCTTAGCTGCATTAAACTTCACCAAGTTGGCGTCGCCCCATTCGGAGACAGCCTTCAAGGACAAGTTCAAGCGCCCAACCATGTCCTCACGGAGAGACTGGATCTGTGACCCATCAGCTCGCGCGCTGGACACATATCTCTCAGAAACTGTGCTGTCGTCTGCATACCCAAAGGTACCGAGAATCAGCATATCGTTAATGTGCAACAAAAATAAAGTTGCTGGGAGAACAGACCCCTGAGGGAGCCCGGCATTAATTGCCAATTGGCCAGACGAGCAGCCATCAATGACCACTCGAATGGACCGATCTCTCATGAAGTCTTCAATCCAAACGCAAAGTTGAGTGGGTAAACCGAAGGAAGGAAGCTTAGCAATAAGGCTATCGTGCCAGACCCTGTCAAAGGCCTTGGAGATGTCAAGGGAAACAGCAAGTGCTTCCCCGTGCTACTCAATGCCTCACTCCAGGTATGAATGGTATACGCTAGAAGGTCCCCAGTTGGCCGGTTTTTACGAAAGCCGTATTGTCGGTCACTGAGGATGTCGTTGGCTTCTAGGTATGCCAGGAGCTCACTATTAAGTACACGCTCCATACTCTTACAGAGTATGGACGTGACTGAAATAGGCCTGTAGTTGGCCGGTCAGCGGATTCTTCAAAATCTCCTAACTTTGTTACTTCGATTGGATCGGACGCTAATGGATTTTATTATTAACACTTTTTCACATACAAAAAGTGAAAATAAATAAAAAGAATAACAATACATTGAATCACACTGCGTACACGCACCCAATTTATGTTCACACCCACAGACTTTACAATAAAACAAAACAAAGCATTTATTTTTTTAACAATACATTAATAGCAGGGTTATCATCCATTGCAAGGCTATTAATGGACACTTATGGATTATAATCGATAATAACTCAAAGCATCCGGCTATTTACCCAACACTAGGTGAGATTATGGCCAAACGCAAGCCTATAAAAAAAAGAAAAATATATTGGAAGCCAAGTCCAATCCGTTAATTTCCGTTAGGGTTATTTTTTTATTAATAATAGGTTCGCGTTTGTCCACCATCTCACCTGATGGTAAGTGATGATGTTGTCGAAGATGGAGCCTAAAAGTAACCTATTCACTCTTGACTTAAAGACCCCTAGGTAGCTAGATATTAGTACGGTATGGTGGCAGTACTGACTGTGGTCATCAGCGAGGCACAGCACGTGCTCCTTGCGGTGCTTGTCCGCGTCCGGCGCCGGCGCGTGCCGCAGCCACGTGCTGATGCTGAAGCTGCCCAGCAGCGCGTGCGGCAGGATGGACTCCGGCACCACGGCCGCTGTGCTATTAGTGAGGTATGGTAGTAGTACTGACTGTGGTCATCAGCGAGGCACAGCACGTGCTCCTTGCGGTGCTTGTCCGCGTCCGGCGCCGGCGCGTGCCGCAGCCACGTGCTGATGCTGAAGCTGCCCAGCAGCGCGTGCGGCAGGATGGACTCCGGCACCACGGCCGCTGTGCTATTAGTGAGGTATGGTAGTAGTACTGACTGTGGTCATCAGCGAGGCACAGCACGTGCTCCTTGCGGTGCTTGTCCGCGTCCGGCGCCGGCGCGTGCCGCAGCCACGTGCTGATGCTGAAGCTGCCCAGCAGCGCGTGCGGCAGGATGGACTCCGGCACCACGGCCGCTGTGCTATTAGTGAGGTATGGTAGTAGTACTGACTGTGGTCATCAGCGAGGCACAGCACGTGCTCCTTGCGGTGCTTGTCCGCGTCCGGCGCCGGCGCGTGCCGCAGCCACGTGCTGATGCTGAAGCTGCCCAGCAGCGCGTGCGGCAGGATGGACTCCGGCACCACGGCCGCTGTGCTATTAGTGAGGTATGGTAGTAGTACTGACTGTGGTCATCAGCGAGGCACAGCACGTGCTCCTTGCGGTGCTTGTCCGCGTCCGGCGCCGGCGCGTGCCGCAGCCACGTGCTGATGCTGAAGCTGCCCAGCAGCGCGTGCGGCAGGATGGACTCCGGCACCACGGCCGCTGTGCTATTAGTGAGGTATGGTAGTAGTACTGACTGTGGTCATCAGCGAGGCACAGCACGTGCTCCTTGCGGTGCTTGTCCGCGTCCGGCGCCGGCGCGTGCCGCAGCCACGTGCTGATGCTGAAGCTGCCCAGCAGCGCGTGCGGCAGGATGGACTCCGGCACCACGGCCGCTGTGCTATTAGTGAGGTATGGTAGTAGTACTGACTGTGGTCATCAGCGAGGCACAGCACGTGCTCCTTGCGGTGCTTGTCCGCGTCCGGCGCCGGCGCGTGCCGCAGCCACGTGCTGATGCTGAAGCTGCCCAGCAGCGCGTGCGGCAGGATGGACTCCGGCACCACGGCCGCTGTGGTCTCTCCGTCGAATTCGAACATCTGCTCGCCGTCACGACCTGGGTAACCGAAAGTGGAATTGACATGTCAGAATGATCTTCATTGTGCTTGAATTTAGTTGATTTAAATGGTCTAATTGTAGATACACAGATATACTCTTTATTGTACAACAAAAATTGATTAAACTGCTAAAAAGGGCATTGGGCAGTCTTATCGCTAAAAGCGATCTTTCACAGACAGTCTTTGAATGAATTTGACACAGGAGAAATTTAATATGTTAAAATTTTAATCTTATATAAAATGCACCAATTAACAATAGGTAGCTTTAGATATAAAATCAAAACCGCTTTCGGATTTATCTTTAATGGTCATTCAAAAAAACGATATTCTTGTAAATAATTTACAATCAAGTTTATAATTTTGATATTTTGGAACTGACCTGAATCTGGTTTGAGTGACTTGGCCCATTCGTTTCCAACTCCTGGGCTTGGAAGAAGGTCGATCGTTTTCGGGTCCAATCCTGAAATAAAAAAGCACATTGGTTAAACATACCTCACACAAACCTCACATTACACTACAGTAATTTTATCATTAGTTCCTTAACACAGATAAAAATCTTGAACACAGTGTAAATAGCCGTGGTTATAAAGTTCTGGAGTAAGATTTCAAGATTATTTCCAACTCCTACATTTGATCCTCATCGTCTGTAACTAGAATCTAATGGTGTTAAATTCATATCTTCACTTTAAAGGAGGAGATGAACTGTGCTGTACAGTGTTCGTTGGTGTCTTATCATTGGCTCAGTAACACATCTGGTTCTCCGTGTGGGAGCATATTTATCCCGTGTTAGATAGATATACTCTTCATTGTACACCATAACAGAATTAAATAATGACTTAAAAACTACAAAGGGTGTTACAATGGGCGATCTTATAGGTAAGAGCGATCTTTTACAGACAACCTTTGTGTTAGCTCTCATGTGACTATCACTTTACTATTTATGGACACACATTTATTTATTTATACTCAGCAAGTTTCACACATGACACAAGAGAATAAAACAAATACAAACAAAAAAGCACAAAGGAACTTTATAGAACTTTGTGTGCATGAGACAGTGTTATATCTACCTGTATTATGACTGCCTCAGCAACAATTTTTTTACTCACAAAGACATAAACACATAGAAATCACAAATAATTATAGGTTCAGAGAGTACAACACCTATAGAAGTGCTTAGTACTCACAGCATTGTGTACTTATAATTCTATTTAACATGTATTTTTTCTTTAATTTTACTAAACAATCAACATACCTACCCAATTTACCATGCGGGCGCATGTCTAACCCGTGCTAGCTTTCTCTATGACTGCTAGTTGACAGCTAACCCCACAGCTTTGCGTGCATGGGACAATGTTATATCTATTTGTATTATAACTGGCTCATTAACACACCCAGTTCTCGGTGCGGGCGCACGTCTAACCTGTGCTAGTTCTCTCGTGTGACTGCCAGTTGACAGCTAACCCCACAGCTTTGCGTGCATGGGACAATGTTATATTTATTTGTATTATAACTGGCTCAGTAACACACCTAGTTCTCGGTGCGGGCGCACGTCTAACCTGTGCTAGTTCTCTCGTGTGACTGCCAGTTGACAGCTAACCCCACAGCTTTGCGTGCATGGGACAATGTTATATCTATTTGTATTATAACTGGCTCAGTAACACACCTAGTTCTCGGTGCGGGCGCACGTCTAACCTGTGCTAGTTCTCTCGTGTGACTGCCAGTTGACAGCTAACCCCACAGCTTTGCGTGCATGGGACAATGTTATATCTATTTGTATTATAACTGGCTCAGTAACACACCTAGTTCTCGGTGCGGGCGCACGTCTAACCTGTGCTAGTTCTCTCGTGTGACTGCCAGTTGACAGCTAACCCCACAGCTTTGCGTGCATGGGACAATGTTATATCTATTTGTATTATAACTGGCTCAGTAACACACCTAGTTCTCGGTGCGGGCGCACGTCTAACCTGTGCTAGTTCCCTCGTGTGACTGCCAGTTGACAACTAACCCCACAGCTTTGCGTGCATGGGACAATGTTATATCTATTTGTATTATAACTGGCTCAGTAACACACCTAGTTCTCGGTGCGGGCGCACGTCTAACCTGTGCTAGTTCTCTCGTGTGACTGCCAGTTGACAGCTAACCCCACAGCTTTGCGTGCATGGGACAATGTTATATCTATTTGTTTTATAACTGGCTCAGTAACACACCTAGTTCTCGGTGCGGGCGCACGTCTAACCTGTGCTAGTTCTCTCGTGTGACTGCCAGTTGACAGCTAACCCCACAGCTTTGCGTGCATGGGACAATGTTATATCTATTTGTATTATAACTGGCTCAGTAACACACCTAGTTCTCGGTGCGGGCGCACGTCGAACCTGTGCTAGTTCTCTCGTGTGACTGCCAGTTGACAGCTAACCCCACAGCTTTGCGTGCATGGGACAATGTTATATCTATTTGTATTATAACTGGCTCAGTAACACACCTAGTTCTCGGTGCGGGCGCACGTCTAACCTGTGCTAGTTCTCTCGTGTGACTGCCAGTTGACAGCTAACCCCACAGCTTTGCGTGCATGGGACAATGTTATATCTATTTGTTTTATAACTGGCTCAGTAACACACCTAGTTCTCGGTGCGGGCGCACGTCTAACCTGTGCTAGTTCTCTCGTGTGACTGCCAGTTGACAGCTAACCCCACAGCTTTGCGTGCATGGGACAATGTTATATCTATTTGTATTATAACTGGCTCAGTAACACACCTAGTTCTCGGTGCGGGCGCACGTCTAACCTGTGCTAGTTCTCTCGTGTGACTGCCGGTTGACAGCTAACCCCACAGCTTTGCGTGCATGGGACAATGTTATATCTATTTGTATTATAACTGGCTCAGTAACATAACTAGTTCTCGGTGCGGGCGCACGTCTAACCTGTGCTAGTTCTCTCGTGTGACTGAAAGTTGACAGCTAACCCCACAGCTTTGCGTGCATGGGACAATGTTATATCTATTTGTATTATAACTGGCTCAGTAACACACCTAGTTCTCGGTGCGGGCGCACGTCTAACCTGTGCTAGCTCTCTCGTGTGACTGCCAGTTGACAGCTAACCTCACAACCTTGCGTGCATGGGACAATGTTATATCTACTTGTATTATCACTGGCTCAGTAACACATCTGGTTCTCGGTGCGGGCGCACGTCTAACCTGTGCTAGCTCTCTCGTGTGACTGCCAGTTAACAGCTAACCTCACAACCTTGCGTGCATGGGACAATGTTATATCTACTTGTATTATCACTGGCTCAGTAACACACCTGGTTCTCGGTGCGGGCGCACGTCTAACCTGTGCTAGCACTCTCGTGTGACTGCCAGTTGACAGCCAACCTCACAACCTTGCGTGTATGGGACAATGTTATATCTACTTGTATTATCACTGGCTCAGTAACACACCTGGTTCTCGGTGCGGGCGCACGTCTAACCTGTGCTAGCTCTCTCGTGTGACTGCCAGTTGACAGCTAACCCCACAGCTTTGCGTGCATGGGACAATGTTATATCTATTTGTATTATAACTGGCTCAGTAACACACCTAGTTCTCGGTGCGGGCGCACGTCTAACCTGTGCTAGCTCTCTCGTGTGACTGCCAGTTGACAGCTAACCCCACAGCTTTGCGTGCATGGGACAATGTTATATCTATTTGTATTATTACTGGCTCAGTAACACACCTAGTTCTCGGTGCGGGCGCACGTCTAACCTGTGCTAGCTCTCTCGTGTGACTGCCAGTTGACAGCTAACCCCACAGCTTTGCGTGCATGGGACAATGTTATATCTATTTGTATTATAACTGGCTCAGTAACACACCTAGTTCTCGGTGCGGGCGCACGTCTAACCTGTGCTAGTTCCCTCGTGTGACTGCCAGTTGACAGCTAACCTCACAACCTTGCGTGCATGGGACAATGTTATATCTACTTGTATTATCACTGGCTCAGTAACACACCTGGTTCTCGGTGCGGGCGCACGTCTAACCTGTGCTAGCTCTCTCGTGTGACTGCCAGTTGACAGCTAATCTCATAACTTTGTGTAGATGAGATAATATTATATTTACATACCCGAGCTAGCTCTCTCGTGTGACTGCCAGTTGACAGCTAACCCCACAGCTTTGCGTGCATGGGACAATGTTATATCTACTTGTATTATAACTGGCTCAGTAACACACCTAGTTCTCGGTGCGAGCGCACGTCTAACCTGTGCTAGCTCTCTCGTGTGACTGCCAGTTGACAGCTAACCCCACAGCTTTGCGTGCATGGGACAATGTTATATCTATTTGTATTATATCTGGCTCAGTAACACACCTAGTTCTCGGTGCGGGCGCACGTCTAACCTGTGCTAGCTCTCTCGTGTGACTGCCAGTTGACAGCTAACCTCACAACCTTGCGTGCATGGGACAATGTTATATCTACTTGTATTATCACTGGCTCAGTAACACATCTGGTTCTCGGTGCGGGCGCACGTCTAACCTGTGCTAGCTCTCTCGTGTGACTGCCAGTTAACAGCTAACCTCACAACCTTGCGTGCATGGGACAATGTTATATCTACTTGTATTATCACTGGCTCAGTAACACACCTGGTTCTCGGTGCGGGCGCACGTCTAACCTGTGCTAGCACTCTCGTGTGACTGCCAGTTGACAGCTAACCTCACAACCTTGCGTGCATGGGACAATGTTATATCTACTTGTATTATCACTGGCTCAGTAACACACCTGGTTCTCGGTGCGGGCGCACGTCTAACCTGTGCTAGCTCTCTCGTGTGACTGCCAGTTGACAGCTAATCTCATAACTTTGTGTACATGAGATAATATTATATTTACATACCCGAGCTAGCTCTCTCGTGTGACTGCCAGTTGACAGCTAACCTCACAACTTTGCGTGCATGGGACAATGTTATATCTATTTGTATTATAACTGGCTCAGTACCACACCTAGTTCTCGGTGCGGGCGCACGTCTAACCTGTGCTAGCTCTCTCGTGTGACTGCCAGTTGACAGCTAACCCCACAGCTTTGCGTGCATGGGACAATGTTATATCTATTTGTATTATATCTGGCTCAGTAACACACCTAGTTCTCGGTGCGGGCGCACGTCTAACCTGTGCTAGCTCTCTCATGTGACTGCCGGTTGACAGCTAACCCCACAGCTTTGCGTGCATGGGACAATGTTATATCTATTTGTATTATAACTGGCTCAGTAACACACCTAGTTCTCGGTGCGGGCGCACGTCTAACCTGTGCTAGCTCTCTCGTGTGACTGCCAGTTGACAGCTAACCCCACAGCTTTGCGTGCATGGGACAATGTTATATCTATTTGTATTATAACTGGCTCAGTTACACACCTAGTTCTCGGTGCGGGCGCACGTCTAACCTGTGCTAGTTCCCTCGTGTGACTGCCAGTTGACAGCTAACCTCACAACCTTGCGTGCATGGGACAATGTTATATCTACTTGTATTATCACTGGCTCAGTAACACACCTGGTTCTCGGTGCGGGCGCACGTCTAACCTGTGCTAGCTCTCTCGTGTGACTGCCAGTTGACAGCTAATCTCATAAC
The DNA here is from genome assembly GCA_943138885.2 of Tholera decimalis. Taxonomy (NCBI): domain Eukaryota; kingdom Metazoa; phylum Arthropoda; class Insecta; order Lepidoptera; family Noctuidae; genus Tholera; species Tholera decimalis. The sequence continues at coordinate 1,203,932 of OW964577.2, forward strand.
TTTGTGTACATGAGATAATATTATATTTACATACCCGAGCTAGCTCTCTCGTGTGACTGCCAGTTGACAGCTAACCCCACAGCTTTGCGTGCATGGGACAATGTTATATCTACTTGTATTATAACTGGCTCAGTAACACACCTAGTTCTCGGTGCGAGCGCACGTCTAACCTGTGCTAGCTCTCTCGTGTGACTGCCAGTTGACAGCTAACCCCACAGCTTTGCGTGCATGGGACAATGTTATATCTACTTGTATTATCACTGGCTCAGTAACACACCTGGTTCTCGGTGCGGGCGCACGTCTAACCTGTGCTAGCTCTCTCGTGTGACTGCCAGTTGACAGCTAATCTCATAACTTTGTGTACATGAGATAATATTATATTTACATACCCGAGCTAGCTCTCTCGTGTGACTGCCAGTTGACAGCTAACCCCACAGCTTTGCGTGCATGGGACAATGTTATATCTACTTGTATTATCACTGGCTCAGTAACACACCTGGTTCTCGGTGCGGGCGCACGTCTAACCTGTGCTAGCTCTCTCGTGTGACTGCCAGTTGACAGCTAATCTCATAACTTTGTGTGCATGAGATAATTTTATATTTACATGTGCTAATTCTCTCGTATGACTGCCAGTTGACAGCTAACCTCACAACCTTGCGTGCATGAGACAATATGACAGGCCTGTTGGTCTAGTGGTCAGTGGCCCTGACTGCTATGCGCAAGGTCGTGGGTTCGATTCCCACCCAGGACAAATGTTTGTGTGATGAGCACGATCATTTGTTCTTTGTCTGGGTATAATTTATCTATAATATGTACTTATGTATTTAGAAATATGTATGTATGTTTATCAGTTGTCTAGTACTCATAGCACAAGCTCTGCTTAGTTTGGGACTAGATGGCGTTGTGTGAAAGTCGTGGAATATTAAAAAAAAATATTAAAAAATGTTACATGTAGTGTATACAGTGTAATGCTCACCGCATATGGTCCTCTGCGAGTGCAGCGAGTAGGGCGGCCTGGATGACTGCCAGTTGACAGCTAACCTCACAAGCTTGCGTGCATGAGACAATGTTACGTGTAGTGTGGGCATGCTCACCGCATATGGTCCTCTGCGAGTGCAGCGAGTAGGTGTCCCGGTCGCAGCCGCTGCCGGCGCGCGAGGCCTGCAGCGTGACGGCGGCCTGGATGCGCGTCACGCCGGCGCAGCGCGCGTCCGACGAGCACGTCTCCAGGCGCGCCGCCGGGAACAGCGCCAGCGGGCCCGTGCCCGGCGCGTAGTCCACGCGCTCCGCCACGCCTGCCCAGAGGAATAACGCCTTGTTACCAAAGAGAAAACGTAACGTGTAACGGAAACCCCATATCTATCCAAAAGGACTGAAGACCACATCTGGTATGGAGTCTCTACGCAAAGTTTCAGCTCAAAATAAGCGACTCACAGAATTGACCCCAAATTATTGGTTCCATATGTTTCTTGAATACCAGTAATAACAAACGTGTCACAGTGCTATGAGGGTCATCACTTTCCACGTCACTTGCCAATAAAACGAAAATTCTCTTCGTTCTTCTTAATTTGAAAAATTCGGTCTCTGGTATCAATGTATTGAAATTTCTAATATGCTCCACACATGTAGACATAGGATTACAATACCCTTGCTATATCGTTTGTTATTATCCAAAGAAGGCGTGCACTCGGTATGTATATACCCTTTAAATTACACGTTGTATACAGTATGTTAACTAACAGAGAGCGTTCGTGTTAACCCGCAATGATATAAGCACATCAATTAGATCGCCGCACACGCGGCCCGTCATTCATAAATAAATTGCGACGTTGCCGTCCTTCAAGTACGCGTGTACAGAGTGTTTCTTTTACGTATCAATTTAACATTTTTAGTAAATATTTTAATATTAAAAAAAAAAAAAACATGTTTTCGAAAGGTAATTTTTTTTTAGCATGTATGGATACTATACTATTGCGGGTTAACGGGAACGCCCTCTTTTAGTTAACATACTGTATATGTATATCCCACCCATACGCACAAAACGTTTTAGCAATACTTTCATTGTGCGTACGGCTAAAGAATGGAATTCCCTGCCGGAAACTGTGTTTCCCGATAGCTTCAGTCAACAGTGAATAGGTTACTTTTAGATAAGCGTGCTCCATCTTCGACCACATCATCACTTACCATCAGGTGAGATGGTGGTCAAACGCGAGCCTATTATCAGTAAAATTTATTCTGTGAAACGTTTTTTACAAAAAATAAAAATCGTCAAACCTATGTGCGTTATGTCGATAGATAGGTCTTCAAAAATAAATAATTTAAATTTATATTTTCTGGACTGTGTCAATTTTATTATTATATTATTACTATAGTTTTTTAGGAATATTTCACACATAATGTATATTGTTAAATAAATGAAATGACATTGAAGTTACTCAAACCATTTTTTCTTAGTCGTATTGTTTAAAAGAGAGATACTTCCAAAGTGGTAAAATATGTCTCTCCCGGACTTATTTGACAATAAGAAAAGTGGTTTAAGTAGCCTCAATCACATTTTAAAGATCTGTAACTTTTAAAATAATAGAGCGACTATTCTAAAACAAAACATTTTTTAAAAGCGCAAATATACTTGTTTAACCTTTCCTTTCTGCTATTTCCAATCACACCACAAAAGACTTGCAAATAATAGTTAGTTTCAAAAAATAGAGGTTTTTGTGTGTACAAGCACAACTTGGCGTGCAAATACAAAGCAAACATAACAAGAAGTCTTAGTAATTAATTAATATCGCCATTTCTGTTTCGAATAGAGGAAGTTATAATGATCCCGGGCTAAACCCGGAGTCCGCGGCTCAGTTCCCGGGACCCGGGACGGGGTGAGACCGTCAATTATTTAACGTTCAGTTATTGTGGTCGTTCGGTTTGTTATTGTTTATTGAATAGTGTGGCGTAGTTAATATAACAATACTGTTGCCTTTAAAACAATCCATGTTTTGTGAGTTTTACTTTATCAGAAGTGATGTAGATACCTTATTCAAAATGCTTGAAATAGTTTAGAAATGTAGGAACTTACAATTTCTGACGAGTTTTTGCATCAATTCACTAGTCAACCAAATGTTTGTTGCTACTTAAAAAATTATTATTTCATAAAAAACTATGTATAGCGTCTATAATAGTCAAAATTATGTGTCTATCATCGTTTTTACATAGATGTTGCCCGCGACTTCGATCGCGAGGAAATTATGTACATTTTCACGAGATAAAAAACGGCTTATGTGTTATTCTGATGTATAAGGTGTATTATTGTGCAGTGTCATCGAAATTAGTAGTATTCGCAGTAGTTTTGCACGAATATCCATTTTCACAAACTTTAACGCATTTATAATATTACTAGCTTGTGTGGGTAATCCCGCGCAAAACCCGATCCCGTGGGAATTCTGAGATAAAAGTATTCTATTCCAGGATTTGAGCTATCTACATACCAAATTTAATTCAGATCCGTAGCGTAGTTTTTGCGTAAAGGCACACACACTTTCCCATTTATTATTAATATTATTAGTAAGAAAAAGTAGATTAGTAGAAGTAGAATTTCATGTCTTTGTAAACGGTGATCCATTTTATTGAAACAGATGTGTGAGAATACATGTTATTAGTAAGAAGAAGTAGACTAGTAGATGAAGTTGGATTTCATGTGTTTAGTGTGCATCTTACCTCAAAAGATTGCCTTAGACAGTAACCTACAAGGTTCCCACATATATTTAACCAGTAAAGATTGTATGGACTTTAAAAGAGACGGACCCCTGAGTGTTATTTGGTGTTTCTTCTCAAAGTAGTCAGTTAGGAAACACCGGCCTCATCTAGTTTAAATTTACGAAAAAATTACGTGTAATTTAATAACCAATTTGCAAAATAGATCATCTATCAAAAAAAAACATCATTTATCATGTTTTCTACTATGTGAACTATTTTATTTAAACAAACGTTTGAGGCGAGAGTGTTAGTACGAACCTTTCCAGCCGGCCCTGCAGGGCTTGTTGACCTTGATGGTGACCATGACGGGCGCCGACTGCAGCATGCCGCAGTCGTACGCCACCACCGACAGGATGTGGTTGTGCGACTTCTCGTACTCCAGCGCCTCCGTGTTGCGGATCACACCTGGAACCACAGAGTTATAAAGTTACAGATAGATTTCAAGATTGATTTTTTTTGCGCCCTTGTTTCCCCCAATGTTTTGACGGGTTTTCACGGCTCCAGAACGTAAGAACAACTAAAGGAAAAGCGTGGGTTTTTGTGTCTAGCTCTCCCTTCTGCTTCACCCACAACGGAAGGAGCCGTTTGATGATTTGCTCCCCCCAAAAGACGGTAGTATAATATCTGATTAAAAAGCTAAATATTATATTTTGTTGGAGGAGCCCGTTGCTAAATAATAACAGCCGAGCAGGGCCTCAAGTCTGCTATTACAATAGTGTCAAAATAGTCTATCATTGATTTCAAAATTGTTGATTTTGACAAGTTTGGTAATCTACTAATATAATGGCTTTCCAATGGTCAACCACTGACACTTCATTGAACGAAATAATATGTAAAATTAAATAGAAATAAAATTTGGCATGAATAAATGTTCAAATTTAGGGGTAGTTTTTCGAAAATCATTACTACTAACGGGTTTTATAACAATGGCAATACGGCAATGTCATTCTAATACGAGACTACTGACCAACCATTATGAATTTAGTAGATTACGAACTATTAGCAAAATGACAATGGGATCGTGATGGAATGACAAATTTATAAAAATAGCAGACTTGGGGCCCAGATCTTTAAGTCAAGAGTGAATAGGTTACTTGTAGGCAAGCGTGCTTCATCTACAACCATATCGTCGCTTAACATCAGGTGAGATGGTGGTCAAACGTAAGTCTATTAAGTATACAAAAACTTCGAGCTTATGTTTGCTTAAGCTTCAAGATCAACCTGCTGGATTACTATTATAACATATCGACGGTCTAATTATCAGAGTTCGTAACTCCATTTGAGTAAATTTTACAGGAGCAAGAAAAAACTGTTTTATTTATTCATTTATGGTACATAATATTTCAACTTGTGATTTAAAGGTAGAATTGATAGAGAAAATTATTTATACATATTTTTTTAAATTTTGCATTGTTTTATGAGAAAATTGACTTAAGTACAAACTTTTCTAGCCACGGTGTTTGGAGTTAGAAAGTGAAAATGCAGTACGACTTTTTATTTTTATAGATTGATAAATGTACATACCTCATTGTAGAATCGTTTTAGGAAATAAAAAGTATTTCATTGTATAAATTATAAAATACTGCACGAGATGGCATTAAAAGTCCATTTTTTTTTGGAGTTAAGCTTTTTGATAATTAGACCGACGATATCGAGATTCTTCCATGCGTCGAAAAGCACGACAGACCGTTGGTCCCAGTCGACACTTCGGACACTACTTCGAAGCCAGAAACCCTAAGACTGGGGTTGCCAAGGTGCACCATGTTACCAAGCTACTAAGTTATAGAAGTCAGATAGGCAATTAATGCATGTGAAACACTAGTACTTAGCTAACCCAAACATAGTTGGAAAAGCCTAAGCAAATGTTTTATTTATTTTTTAGTGGGAATATCATTAAATGACTCCTCTTGCTCTGGAGTGTGAGACTTCTACTGAAACCCCGGCAGTAAATGGCCCTGTCGGGCTCCATGATGATGACAATGTTTTGTGGAACTCACCTTCATTATCGATGGTGAAGGGCTGGCTCCTATCAGTGAGTATCTCGTATTTGCAAACGTCCCCGTACCGCGGGGTGCAGTCCCTATCGGTGGCCTCGACCCGCAGGATCTCGTCGTACACGCGCCCTTCGTCCACGGACTTCACGTAGGCCGCCTGGCTGAACACCGGCGCGAACTCGTTCACGTCTGTCACGGTTATGTGAACTGGTACCCTGTGGAGAAGGTGGCGTTCAAATATAAGGGAAACGAATGAAGGTATTTACAGTCAGTATATAATTGTAATGCAGTAAAAAAGCTGTGCGCTTCACAGTAGGTGCGCTTTGAGGAATTAATGAATTTTATCAGCGCACCAAAATGGTGCATTTCCAGGAATACCTCAAAACATACTTATATTCTCTCTTAATGAGAGGCTAACTTGTTGGTACTCTGTTCCTTTGAACGGACTGGGTATTGTAGTTTAGTTCTGCGGCTTCGCTCGTTTTGTTCTAGTAGTCTATCACCATATCCAGGTACCCATGTCTGAACCAAAATTCATAAAAAGATTGACGAACTATGCACATTGTAGCTTAAGGATAATAATGTTCTTACGTAAGTTTTGTATTTTGTGAGAATAAAACGATCTTTGAACCAGATTTTTCTTATTTGTAAAAGCGTAACAAACGAATTCACTTTTGCATTTATAATGATGGCGATTAGAGCCAAAATATTTAGATTTGGAATTCGAATTTATTCTCAATAGCTCAAAAACCGGGAGCTATTATCTATAGCTTTAAGATAACATAATAAGATGTTGCCATGCGATTGCCCCAGGCCATGTCACTAAGTGTCAAGTTATTATCATAGATACCAGATTACCCCTGGCTTCAGGGAATATTTTACTTTTATAAACAGAATTGACTATTCAGCTGCTGTGAACTGGGTTCTAATATAGGCTGTGAATGGGTGAATATGGACAAAACTTACGTGTTCGAGTATGAGCCATCGCAGCCCACGGCGGCGATGTCGAACTTGTAGTTGCGGCGCTTCTCGCAGTTGAGCGGGTAGCGCACGCGCAGACGCGCCTCGTTCTCGTCTATCACCATGATCTGGAACAATACACACACGTTACAACTTAGATCACCTGCTATATACCCGATAACATTTAGATAAATGTACTTGCATGTTTAATGTCGTTACTGGTAGTCAAAAGCCAGTAAACCTGACACTGACCTCTAGCCAAGGGTTATCGTGACTATGTTATGGAGGTCAGATAGGTCACTCCATTATTTATTTATTTATTTAAGCCTCTTTAATACATAATATATTTATTTATTTATTTCAACTAAGGACCTCTCGTAGAGTATAGACCATGTCCATCTCACACGTTTTCCTCCACTACACTGAAAACAAAAAACAGTTACCACAATCAAGATTTTGTTTAGATTGATCATGTAACTTGTTTGCATCTGAGACTATCAAGCATAATGATCACAGCTACCAATTTTATTTGATTGAGGATCTTGATTGGAGTTATCACAAAACCTATTTGCAGCAATCAAGTCAAAACATAGTTGCTCCAACCAAGATTATTATATATTTGATAAACACAATCAAGGAATTTATTTAACGCAAGTTTTGATCAAGTTGTATGATTAATACAATTAATTGCAATTATAGATGCTATCTAGTCAAATCTAATAAAGTATCAATGATCTTTATTGAAATAAACAAAATGCTTGATTGACACAACTAACTTACTTTGTTACAGTTATAATTTTTTTAACTTGTCTCTTTCTACAATGATGTCATGTTAAGGGTAATCGAGAAACTTGTTTGAGCGTTCAATCATTTGAACTAGTATTGCTGCAATCATGTCGTGATGATCAACTTAACTAAGATTTTGATCAATCTAAACAAGATATCGTCAATCAAGCAAAAGTCACGTAATTGGCTTGCATTTTTTTCAGTGTACTTCTCTCTTCGTTGCTCCATGTAAAACATTTATACCCAGCTGGATCCGGTTAGACTGGAAGCCGACCCAACATAGTTAGGAAAAGGCTAAACAAATAATGATGATGATTGCCTGTTTAAACAGTAGAATAATTCAGTGTGTTCTCATAACACACTGAATTCATCAATCACTAAAAATCAGTCCAGGTTTTATCCATCTATATTTTTTTATTCTACATAATTATATCAAATTTTGTACATTCCTTGTCTGAGTTTGCACAGAGTTTTGCGTCACGGAGAACATGAGAATTAACACAGTTTTCACAATATCAAGAAGTAACTTTATATCTGTTTGAAACTCAGGACTTTGCACAGGGCCTTAATCCGGACAGGGAAGCAAGAGTTTTTGAAATCGGACAAGAAATGAGTCAAAACCCAGTTCTATTCATCAGACATCCGCATTATTCACGAGTTCAACCAAACTATTTACCCGAATATACACTTAACATAATCAAGGTAGCCGTAATAAAATCCAAGAATACAATAACAGGTCTATTATCAATAACCAAATCTGTTTCGTATTCGAGTCCCATCCGGTCTGTTGGTCAAACCTATCAACTCTAGTCGGGCGAACGAAATAGAAAAGTTATCGTGCAGCACCATAGTTCCCATAAAATATTTGTAGTCCCTTTAATGAGAATGATTCCGGTCAGCATTGGACAAAACCATTGTTTGGTGTCCATGGCAACGGGTCGAGGGAACCTATGGACCCGTGATTAATGTGTGACATACATTGTGTTCTGTTCGTGGGGTATATGATGTGAATGCCTGGCTACCTGCCCGGAGATTAAACTGTAAATAAATACAGAAAGGGTTGTTTATTGACGATATTTTGGGAAGATGAAACGAGGGCAAGCTAAAAGAAGAAGGAATGCACATGGAACGATGTTATGTCTAGAAAGGCGTTGAGTTATCTATACTATCTCTACTAATATCATAAAGCGGAAAAGTTTGTTGGTTTAAACGCGCTAATCTTCAAAAGTACTGGGTGGATTATGACGAATTCGGTATGCAAGTAGCTTGAAGCTTGAGGAATGTTACAGGCTATTTACCCAACTGCAAAAAAGGAGTTCATGGGCGTGACTGCTAGTAATAGGTACATAAGAGATATTATAGAGCACATGTGCGTGTGTCTGTTCCTTTGGTGTTATCAGCCGATGGGACGACAATCAACTCGACCGGGCAAAAAACCACCGACTAAACCTGTTTTCCGAGGCACGGAGCTTTCACACACAACATCCAAACTGTTAGATATTACTGAGAAATTCAATAACACGTTGCCCGACCTGGGAACCCAACTCAACGAAAAGGGTCAAGTACTATGACGATGGCTGACGTACCTGCGTAAAAATGGCGAGTGACAATAAACACTTGGATTCCTAACAGAGTGAACAATTTATATGCTACAAAGAATCTTGATAATTGCAACCCTTATTATAGCCAACCACAACATGCCTAAAGATATGTATGTTACTTAAAAAGAACATGGTCAAAGTTCAACAAAAGATCTCTGTTATTTTATTTTGAACCAGCGTGAATCCCGATCCCGTGGGAATTCCGGGATACAAAGTAGCTTATGTGTTATTCCAGGATGTCAACTATGTTCTTACCAAATTTCATTGAAATCCGTTAAGTAGTATTAGCGTGAAAGAGTAAGAAATATCGATACATCTGCATAGATGTATCGATGTTTCGTGTTTCACGCTACTACTACTAAAGTTTCACATTTATAATATAAGTACGATAAGATGAGTTGACAGAATGTTTAGTAACTAGATCATTATAAGTACGAGACAGTTGAAGTACTAGTGAATGCTTTCCCAGTTGGTATCAAAGATTTAGAACAAATAAATAGGACATACTAGAGCACAGAAAAGGAAAGTTAATACAATTAATCACTCAATCAATGTAGGCCGTATTGATTGATACTGAAAGCCGACCTCTAAATTAATTGAAAAAGGTCTGAAGTTTCTTGGAATAAGGAATGGCAGGGAACTAAGTCTGACTAGAAAAAGAAAAGTCATATATATTGAGGCAGGTTCTTTTTTCGGGGTAAAATCTCCTGCCTCTCTCCCTCACTTTCTTTCTGGTTGGAGCGAAAGGGTTTCTTCAGTTGACCTTGCGTTACTTTTTTTCCCGTCAACCCGGGCAATAGATATGACAACTGATTCATTCTTGGATCTATTATATTTTGTGTTTCTATGTTCTTTGTATTTGACGCGTTACCACGGGGTTAAGTTTGTGGAGAAATTAGCTAAATTAGTAGTTAAAAAAGGTAGATAAGTTTAAAGGATTCTAAAATCCATATGTAACAGAAGATATAACTTCCCAGACACATTTACACGTTAAACCTCAACAATTTATCATGACATGGAGTGCCGGAGCGAGATAAGTTCTAATCCTGTGTTCGCCATCGATTACCTGTCAGATTTCGTACAGGATGGCCGCGGTAAGATCGGCTATAGGTAGCCTGTGGCCAGTCGCACCAGACAGCCGCCTCTAAATCACTGAAGTTCGAACAAGTTGCGAAGTTCGCCTTCAAATAGATAATGCACAGATTTATGCGCTTTATTTTCGCTTTGGTAAAATAAGCTGGGATTTATTGAAGGGCGTTTTGAGACGGAATTAATACAAACGGCCTTCCAGCTGCTGAAAAGAAATTTAGCCTTTGCCGGTGGCGTTTTTTTATTGTTGATAGGCGTTTGACCATCCTCTCACCTGATTGTAAGCGATGATGTAGTCGAAGATGAAGCACGCTTGCCTAGAGGTAACCTATTCACTAACGACTTACCCTTTTACTGACGGAAGACCGCCGGCGGCCACAAGGCGGTACATTTTGTGACGTGGTGTGTTTGAGAGGGAAACCCTAGCTATCAGGAAACAGACTCCGGCAGGGAATTTCACGCTTTAGCTGCGTTGCCCGCGTTAAGGACGAAAATGTTCCTATAGGAACTTTATATTGGGATAAAACATGCGTTATCCTAATCCAGGATATTGTCCAGGGTATAGTCAAGCTATGCACCAAGTTTTATCCACTTCCGGATAGCTGTTGAACAGTGATTGATCAACAAACGTTCATACAACTAACTAGATGGCGACCGCGGTTCTATCTGCGTGTTATTATGACCTACCGATATGTAACTTTGATTCTGAAGTATAAGGTATTTAACTGTGAAGTTTCATGAACAACGGATAAGTAAATTTTAAGTGAAACACACCCAGGCGTCGTTATTTTCCAAAATGTACATATAAACATGTAAGATGTATTTGCCTGTGTGTGATTTCAAACTAACGGATTTTTCTTAAATTCTTATAGCTATTTTATTTTATTTGTCTGTCTATCTCTAGCTAATCTCTGGAACGACTCGACCAATTTACATAAATGGGACTTTCATTGGAAGACAGAAGAGGTTTTAGGTCAACATAATTAGGCTGCTTTTATCCCGGAATTCCCACGGGTTCGAGATTTAAGCGAGAAAAATCGCATACGTGAAATACCGCAAAATCCACGCGATCACGCTGGCACAGTTAGTTCAAAATAAAATTAGTAGATACGATATACAGGCTAGTAGGGTAGGGTCGTATCGTAGGGTAAGAGTATTCGTTGGCAGAATAGTAATATTATTTAATTATTAGCAGGATTGTAGCTCTGCACAACCATTAAACAAAGACAAAAGCTATAATTTCGGTTTCGAGTCGTAAACTCAAATACACAGACTGCTCAAACACAGTAGCTCAACACAATAACGTTATATTACTGCGGTACACGAGACATTGACATATCGCTGTGTGTGGATCTTAGCCGTGTTGACATTGCAAGACGGTTCAGCTTGTACTCTGTGGAGCATTTGTGGGGGCTCATGAATCCAGTTGCTGGTCTTGCTATTTTTGAAGGTGTATTACAGTTTACCGCCAACACTAGTAATAATATAGCTATAACCTAAGGGTCTTTATGTCAAGAGTGAATAGGTTACTTTTAGGTAAGCGTGCTTCATCTTCGACCATATCATCACTTACCATCAGGTGAGATGGTGGTCAAACGCGAACCTATTATTAATAAAAATATATCAGCCTATAACGTTTCTACTACTAGGACATCAGGCGAGAGAGGAGCTCTATGAGAGGTAATGGATATTGTTTAGTCCCATACGTGTTTCGGAACGCATCTTTTTTGACATAAGGAATTGTCAATTAATTTTGACACTTGACTTAAGCTTTTGGTGGTTGGCTCTTGAACCGCGTTTTGATAGATTGATTTTCTTTGATTATTGAGTGAAATCGTGAATCCGGGTAAATCCTATTTGTTATCGACAATTTAGTTGCGATCAATGATTTATTGGACCTTGTAATCCCGTTTGGGTAGAACACTGGGATAATTTGGTGCTTTGAACAATAATGCCGAATTGAGGTTAGATATAACCGGCACGTGAATATTGGTGATAAGTAGCTGCATGAATCTAGTGCGAACTTGGGCTACATCCCGGCCTGTAACACGCAGTGAAAACCTGCGTCTCTTGTGACCGTCGTGGACACCATTTGACAACATTACTCACTCATTTCACACTGACACACACAGAACAGGTCGTCGTCGCCGTCTCCAGCGCTGGTAAGTGGTCTGCCACTATTGAAATAAGGCAACGTAAGTTAGGGCTCCGCGTAGCCGCGGACAGTTCGGCCACCCAGTTCGTTGCCCTGGGTGCGGGACCGAACAGATATGGAGATGGTGAATGTCGCATGTATTTGGATATTTCAAGCCTCAACACTAGTAATAAACTGTATCAAATAGTGTATACTAAAACGCTGGATCATTGTTGTACGAAAATAGACAGCGACATGACATTTGAGAAACACTATGGATATTACCAAATCTATAAGAGACAGACTGAAGCTTACATTTCTGATCATCGATCACGCCTGAACGGAACAGATTTTGATGTGGAACTCGGGTAGTATTTGCAGCTTATATACATTTACTCAGAAATGACTTTTCATAGGCTCACGTTTGACTTCCATCTCACCTGATGGTAAACGACGATATGGTCAAAGAAGCACGCTTACCTAGAAGTAACCTATTTACTCTTGACTTAAAGACACCCACAGATTATAGCTATCAGGAACACAGACTCCAGCAATTACCAAAACATTATGTGCGTTTCGGTGGGATGTCCACCATGTAACGACGGCTTGTCTGTGCTTATAGTAAGCTCTTCAAGTATGGGATGAAACTCACAGATCCATAAGCAGAATAAGCTGTTTTGAATCTGTCTGTTTGTTATCTTTGATATAGAAATTACACGATGTAGAAACCTATCCTCCTGCAACAATATGAAGCGCCTAAAACAATAAACAATTCAAGAAACGCCAGAACAACACAACCCTGACTTTGTAAGCATTTTACAGTCCAGTTTGTACTTGAAACTAAAACTAAGTACAAAGCTGGCAATGTAAAGTTCCAGTTATTGGCTGTTCAAAGTTGCAACCTGCATCCCTGCCCACCCCGGCGGCGATGCGTCGTGAAACTTCGTTGCCGTACTCTGCGGTGCAATCTGGAGAAAGTTGCTGCTTTCTGTAGCTTATAAGTACATTGAAGTGTGTGAGACGGGTTTTGAATACCTTTGGTTTGCTAGGATAATCTTTTTGTTGTTCGAATAAATGCTAAATCAATTTTTTTATTTATTTTGGGTCCAGTAGGTCACGAGCTCAGTGGCGTTTGTTAGGTCTTCAAGTGTTAGTTTTTGGCAATTTTGGTCACTCCAGCAGATAGGGCATGTTTTGGTCGGGAGAACCGCATTGGAACTGGGTGTCACATAATCCCCCATTACGTTGAATTGGGCTTACATTGGCCTACTTGAGTTCGCAATCGATTGATTGCTAGTATAATAAAAAAGAAACAAAAATATTGTAACATGCAAACATCTCTCAGGGACTGAGGAAGACCCAATTGTGGAAAAAACTCTCCATTGTAAAAATATATAAAAGGATATAAATAAATATAATATATAAATAAATATATAATATAAAATGTATAAAGACCAACAACTCAATATATTAACAAAATATTAACGTGTGTTTTACAAGGATTTTAACATGGCAGGGAGGGCGGATGATAAATATGATTTATAAATATTCAGCTAGGTCCCTCAGAGGGAGGGTTAAAAGAGGACTAGAATTGTTATGAGCGGCGACCTGGCACCTGCCAGACGGTATAAAACATTAAATAAAAATGAAATTTTAAATTCATGTGTTTTGTGTTGATTTCATTTTACAGGAGAAACATTACATGTTTTTAAGTGGCACCTCTATAAGAATACTTACCTGTTCCTTGACCATTAAATCAAATAAATAATGTGCTGATATAGGGATATAAAATCTAGATTGCTTTCAAGACCAATATTAAGATAAACATTACACAATCGCCATTGCAGAAAACATTAACTTTTCTCTAGAAATTGACGTATTTTTATAACGATATACGCCCAAAATTTATTTTATTAAACGCAAGGTGTGAGGTGCCAAAATTATTATTACGATTATGCCTCTGGAGTGAGGTTGCTGGTGACCCCCTTGACAAAATAAAGGTGGTCATAAAGGCTTTTGACGTATTAGTTGCAATTCACTTTTACCGCCACCCACAAACATGAAAAAATCACTGGAAACCTATCGACAAAGTTGTTGATCCAAAAAGTACATTGCGCCAAACAGTTACCGTCGCACCTCAAAAAAGGCGGGCTTTTTAAACAGTTCGCGATTTCAAACTACCTGCATTGATGCACTTTATCGCTTGCAATCCCAACTTTTTCCATTTCTAGTTATCGTGTGCACGGCACAATAAAACTACGGCACCCCATACAGCGTACGACGTTTATTATCACGCAGAGTTTATAACGTGTAGTGTGAGTTACATTGCTGCGCGGGTTCGCTGCAAATGGCGCTTGTTTACGAGCAGAACGCGCAATGTTTCTGTTGATTTAGTGGCAGAAGATGTCGGCGCGTCGCATAGTTCGGGGTTATCCTTCATTGAGATGCGTTAATGAGTTTACTACGTTATGTGGCAGGAAGGGTAATGCAACGAGGTTGGTTTGTAACTAAGTATCATTGTTATGCTGTTACCCTGGATAGAATTACTCGTGTGCGATGAATTAGAGGACACATTTAAACTGTACGTACTTTTATGAGGGTTGAAGCATTTGTTATGGAAAACCAAGTACCTAGGTACCTACAACCTAGGTATTTTGTACTAGCTACATATTTTTAGAACATTCACAAAGCCTAAATGCATCAAATCTCAACCTTTGTAAATGTATTTTACAACTCCAGTACTATCTCACTGATATATTTAATATTTCTACCATTTCAGAGTACATATTTGGACTACACTAGTTGCAATTTACCGTTCACAATTATACAGATTTCCTGGCGACCATCCCTGGTTCTAACAAGATTACAGCTATGAAAATGTATGGCGGGTGATGTCCAAATAACTCTAAATAATGTTTATTTGCTGCTGGAGATGCTCGTGTAAGGAAGGTGATAGAGCGACGGTTTGTTTCCTTGCATCATTCTTGACTGAATCTTTCCCTGTAACTTGTCGTTTGCCCAAGTCCCTGATAAACAAAACACATTTTTTTGCGAGAATATTATGAAAGATTCTTCCTGCTTTGGGTGGGGCGGAAGGGAGTATTACTTCTAGGACTGAAAATTCCACCCGGTTCCTTCAGTTGCCCTTGCGTTCCGGGGCCTTGGTATCTCGTTAAAAAATTCCCGCAACGCCAGCATTGAACACAAAACCTTTAACATAATCTCAATTGTTCAACTTATGAAAACCTATTTCTATCTCCACTCGTCTTTTCATATTTTACGACTAGGGAACTCACTTCCTCTTCAAAAAAATAGTTTAGGTACTTAATAATAATAAAGTTAAAGTTATATACTATATTCCACTTGATGTAAGTAGTAAATACCTATTATATACGATTGAGGTAGTTTAGTTACTATAGTATATCTTAAGTTTCCTCTATAAACTTTATGTAGGTACTTTAATCTGTAAATGTCTCCTCTTCTTTAAGCGTTGTACGTTAACATAATAAAAACATAGATAAACGACTGTAAAACACATTTAATCTGTAAGTATAAGATGTGACAAAAAAAACTTTTTAACAAAAAATTAAACCGACTCCCAAAAAACACTGCAAAGTGAAAAATAACTTTAATTTCGGTAGTCGGTGGCTTTAGTTTTGTTTTTTCGTTTTTGGCACCGACTTCCGAAATTAAAGTTATTTTTCACTTTGCAGTGTTTTTTGGGAGTCGGTTTAATTTTTTGTTAAAAAGTTTTTTTTTCACTCTTTTTAGTTGGATGGTTTTTAATTTACCTAGTTACAAGAGCCTAAATGTCAACTACTTATAACCTTTTACAAAATATTGCTTTTCCCAATGCTGGGCCGTTAATTGTTGAGGAGTTCTCCTGGTACTTCACCATCAGCTCTACATCACCATATGCATTGTGACGAGCATAAAGTGCTTAACATCCATATTCAAGTAATCGAATCGCAATCCACTTAATACTTATTATTGAGTAGTTTCGGCGGCCATCTGTGGTCTTCATCATCAGTTCCACTTCCCCAAATGGTACTTTTTGAGAGCAACTGCACAAGTTACTATAAGAAATACCCAAAACGCCATAGGTGTGCCTATAATATTTGAAGAGTTCCCTCGATTTCTCCAGGATCCCATCATCAGATCCTGACTTTGGTGATAATGGTACCAATTTCGAAGTATACCCATTCGAACAAAAAAAGAATTTTCCAAATCGGTTCAGCCGTCTTCGAGTACTCGATGATCATACATAAAAAAAAAAAAAAAAATATACGCGTCGAATTGATAACCTCCTCTTTTGGTCGTCGGTTGAAAAAGGTTTAAGAGACGTGGCATCCACCCAAACGTCCAACAGCCCATAATTTATTTATTAAAACGTTATGCAACACAAAATGTACAAATGCGGACTTAATGCCATAGGCGTTCTCTACCAGTCAACCATAGGTGGTGAAGAAATAACATGGCAGATGCATTAAAAAGTAAACTAAGTAGATAATATATTCAAAGTAAAAGTTTTATTACAAGTATATACTACTACAGACACCTTGCTATGTGTCTGCAGCAATAGAACCTTTATGGGCTGTAATGATGCCGTGCTTATTTCTTCGCAGTCCAGAACTCTCCAGAAAGCTTACCTCGAATGGAGCCTCCCCATGGTGCTTGTTGTTCAAGATGAGGAAGGAGCAGAGCGGTCCCCTCGCGCGGATGGCCGGCGTCACCTCCACCAGCGTCTCGTTCTCCTTGATCAGGCCGTGGTACCCTTCCTCCGGCTCCGCCAACTCCAAGTATGGAATGTCTGGAAAGAAGAAAAGTGTCTGTTATAAGGAGTCATTTTTATAGAATATTTTTTTAGTACAAGGTGAACGGCGCCATCGTTACACCCCACTAATACGCACGAAATGTTTAGGGAATATTTTCATTGTGCGTACAGCTAGAGAGTGGAATTCCCTACCGGAGTCTGTGTTTCCTGATAGCTATAACCTGGGGGTTTTTAAGTCAAGAATAAATAGGTTACTTCTAGATAAGCGTACTTCATTTTCGACCACATCATCGCTTGTCGTCAGGTGAGATGGTGGTCAAACGCGAGACTATAAACAATATTTAAAAAAATATTTATAAATAATTATGGTCCAGTGGCTCTGGAAGACATTCCCACTGGGTGACTCATTTGTCAGAACGTTCGCACGGTTTTTCAACCGACGACCAAAAGAGGAGGTTATCAATTCGACGCGTATATTTCTTTTTTTTTTATGTATTATCATCGAGTACTCGAAGACGGCTGAGCCGATTTAGAAAATTCTTTTTTTGTTCGAATGGGTATACTTCGAAATTGGTACCATTATCACCAAAGTCAGGATCTGATGATGGGATCCTGGAGAAATCGAGGGAACTCTTCAAATATTATAGGCACACCTATGGCGTTTTGGGTATTTCTTATAGTAACTTGTGCAGTTGCTCTCAAAAAGTACCATTTGGGGAAGTGGAACTGATGATGAAGACCACAGATGGCCGCCGAAACTACTCAATAATAAGTATTAAGTGGATTGCGATTCGATTACTTGAATATGGATGTTAAGCACTTTATGCTCGTCACAATGCATATGGTGATGTAGAGCTGATGGTGAAGTACCAGGAGAACTCCTCAACAATTAACGGCCCAGCATTGGGAAAAGCAATATGTTGTAAAAGGTTATAAGTAGTTGACATTTAGGCTCTTGTAACTAGGTAAATTAAAAATCATCCAACTAAAAAGAGTGAAAAAAAAACTTTTTAACAAAAAATTAAACCGACACCCAAAAAACACTGCAAAGTGAAAAATAACTTTAATTTCGGAAGTCGGTGCCAAAAACGAAAAAACAAAACTAAAGACACCGACTACCGAAATTAAAGTTATTTTTCACTTTGCAGTGTTTTTTGGGAGTCGGTTTAATTTTTTGTTAAAAAGTTTTTTTTTTGGAATTAAACAGAACAAACCTATACCTATTTTCTAAGCAATTAAGCAAAAACAATTTATTTTAAAAAAATATTTTAAAGTTTTATACCGCACCAGCCTGATTAATAGTGTTCTTTGTCCAAACTTTGTCACTTAAAGATATTTAATCTAGGCACTATTACTTTGTAACGAAAAGCTCATTTCATTATAATCAAGAGGAGAACACTATTAAATATTCAGTAATAAAATTTCATAATTTGCTCGAAGGACTATGGTTTCAACTCCGGAACAGGCCATAACAGTTAAAGCGGCTATTAGCCTCTCTGCCGGAGAGGGCTATCCGCAGATTTTAATGAAATAGCCTTTGCCTCACAATCCGATGCAGTAAGGGATAATTCTGGGGACACTGAAGACCCATTTTTGGGACGTTCCGGTGTAATGTCCGCTCGTGATAAGGACGGAGGTGATTCAAATACATGGGGCGAATCAGAAGCGTTATGTGAAGTCTTGTGCTCAATTTATTTTGAATGTAGGGATGTTTAATGGAATATACATATACTCGAACTCTTAAATTTGATAAGTTGAATTGACAAAGCGAAAATCCAATATAAGATAATCAATAGGTACAGGCTGGTTTAATTCGAAAGCCTATCAATATCTTATGATATCTACGAAAGAAATCCGGACAGACACAGTGAATGCGTAAACCGTCCTATACGATGTGAACGCATAAAAAATACGCTCGTAAAACGCTGACACGACGCCCACGATTGGCGCTGCGTTTACGACTGGGTGTCGCTCCAGCTTGCATATAATCTCTTAGCGGATTCCACGGCATTGCCTGCGTACGACCCTAGGAGGATTTATTTACAACCTCGTGCAAAGGGCAGCGCCGGTCTCTCGTTAAGGACGCGTTACATTTGCCCGAGCCACGCATTTTGTGCCACGCTGGTCTCATAAGCCAACAATGTGACGCAAAAGCCTCAACTTTTCCTGTTATTCCTGCGTTCTGTTTGAATAATGGATTTTTTCCCGGTTTTACGGCCCGAAGGGTTGAAACGGTGGCAATTGTTTGTGTTACAGAAATGTGACTCAAATTCGGGTTTGTGTACAAATATGTGCTGGGTAAGCAAAAATGCGGGTCCGAGGGCCGTGATTCTTTTGTGGCTTTCGAAAGATCAGGTATTTAGGGTATCTCTGTTTGTAATCTGAACGAAAGTATGAATAAACAACGAAACGTAACAACCTTCTATTGAACCCGTGAACCTTTGTTTTATACACAAGTGTGCAAAGAAGTTGAGCTTTCAGATATAGTTAAGTTTATATCGTATTACGAAATCTTTTGGCATCAAATCTGTTTACATCAACAAAACGAGTAGTTGACACAGCAAGTGGCTATGGCTTGTGCCAAAAGGAAGCTTAAACTACTGTCCTACCAATAATATTAAACTATGTATTCTACGAAACCCGCTACATCATTGGACTAAACAACGGCGATGCGTCATCGTTACCTACATGGTGGACATCCCACCCATAGGCGTAGGAAGGGGGGGAGCCGGGTGGGCCGTGCCCACCCTAGAATGGTCTGGTGCCCACCCGAGAATTTTTACTAACAAACAATTATGGCTGAAAAATTTAGAAATCTGGCCAAGTGCGAGTCGGACTCACTCATGCAAGGTTCCGTTATGCTAAACATGTTAAATTAATTTATGTGAAAATTTTCATTTCGTACGTTAAGAGTTGACGCAACTTTTTATAAGCGATCATCGCTTCTACTACTGGGGGCAGGCCCCCCCTGGGAAATATCTCTAGATACGCCAATGATCCCACCCATACGCACAAAATGTTTTGGGAATACTTTCATTGTGCGTACAGCTAAGGTGTGGCAACCCTGCGTGTTTCCCCATAGCTATGGTCTTAAAATCAAGAATGAATAGGTTACTTCTAAGTAAGCGTGTGTCATCTTCGGTCACATCGTCGATTACCATCAGGTGAGATGGTAAGTCAAACGCGGGCCTATCAACAATTAAATTGTATACAACCTTCAGCATTATCTTTATAATTTTGTAAGAAGCATTAAAAGGCTATTTAATAAGAATAGAATCTTATTACTGAAGTATTAATAATTAACACGTGGAAGAAAAAATTCCAGGTAATATTAATAATGGTTTATTGAATCGGATCTTGAATTATGTCATAACGATAATAAAATGTAAAACTTTCCTTAGCTAATCATTTTGATTGAGAAGCTTATTATAATCTGCTTTATTAGATTACGTGTGATAAAATGAATTAATTTAAAAATACTGGCGGCGGCTATTTTGACTAGAACATTCCACATTCGATCATTACTTTATTCTTCATTATAGAAAGAATTCCTGCAAGGCACCGTGTTTTGTTGCAGCAAAACATAAACACTACCGTACCGCACCCACTCAGGTTAACTTACTATTGCGCAAGATAGCAATTTTCGTGTCCTAGATTTTACTACGAACCAAGATTAGCAAGAAACTTTGCTCGTATTAAAATAACACTCGTATATCTCCTCCCCACAATACTTACATTACTACCGGAAACCACACTTGCATGCATAACGCAAACAGAGAAAGTTTATATTTCTTTCACAATCAGTCGTGGAATACAGAAACTTTCAAAATTGACAGTGGATAAACTACGCACTTTGTACACAAAAAGCTTAAAATTGTCTACTACATTAATTAAAAAGAGGTCATTACGCGAAATGAGAGGTAATTTCACTCGCAAAAAGGGGTTGATTTTTTTTATTTATTTCGCCTTTGAGGGTAGTCCGTCATAGCAGGGGCCTTATTTGGTATTCACAAGCGGTGTCGCTGCGGTCTCGGGCCCCGTGTGAACGTGGCCTGCCTTACACCCAGTACGTGAATTATTGCGTCCAAGTTCAGGTACATATTTGTTTCAACTTTTGAGTGTAAATCATCGTAAATATTCTGTTTTGGGATAATAATTTGTTCACCTGCTAATTCAACACTGCAAAACTTTAGTTCATATTAACTAAATTTACGTTGTATAATTATCTAGAGGTTGTTAATGAAATATAGATGGATACGATCAGACATTTGTAACTGCATGGGAAAATATTGTCGTCCTTTTTTTAATAAATGAAGTTCTATATTAATTGGAAACTATTCTAGGTACTTTATCGTGACATTTTCCTGGCAGGCACTTGACCTCAGCTATATCATAAGAAAACCAGTTTAGGCACACAGTTTCACAAAGCGCTAGAAAACTGACCTTTAACAACGAAATACACTATACTTTCAATGACTTTCAATGGAAGTTTCCCTGTGTTTTAGTGAAATACCCACTGAACTATGCAATAGTGGAGGTTTCCACTATTATTAACTGTTAGTATATTGTTTAAGAATGACAAAACAAAAAACCAATACCAACATTAACATTTACGACCAGCAATAACACAATTATTTATAATAATAACAATAAGCAACTCAATACACATAACAATAAATTACTTTCCGACGTATGTCTGTAAAAATACTGCTTACAACGAGGATTGTCGTAAAAAGAAACGGTGCGAGTAGTTTTCACGTCAAATGGACTCACTAAATACTGAAGCGACATTCGGGGAGGGTAGACATACATTCGAGTGGATTCGGCCTTTGTACCGATGACATGTAGCTTGGCGGACGGCTGTCCCGCAAAAAGTTTAGACTCGCTGGCCGCCAATAACAGACAGTACGTATTGTGAAATGTTCAGTTTCTGTAGCTGTGTTGGCGTAGTTTAGAAAACATTTTATATTACCGCTTCGGGTTTACGTGCTGAATTGAAGTGTTCGGAAAACGGCTCACTTTGGGATGGTGTCAACAGTCAGTAGTCGGTTCGTAAGGCGATGGACGAACCTAGAGCAATGATGAGCGTGATTATTAGAACAACATTTACATTTTTAACCGACTTCTGAAAAAGGAGGAGGTTCTCAATTCGGATGTTTGTTTTTTTTTTTTTGTCCGGGCATAGCTCCGTCGCTTGCCAACCGATTTCAAAAATTCTTTTTTTGTTGGAAAGGGTATGCTTCTCAAATGGTCCCATGAAAATTTTATCGAAATCCGACAAGCCGTTTCTGAAAAATCAACAGAAGTCTAAAAAAAATATTTACATTGATGATCTTTTCGTTTACTCCGCATTGTGTTTTTTGTTCGCGCGTTTTTTTTTTTGTAGTTGACATTTTGGCTTTTATAACTAGATTAATTACAAATTGACCCACTAAAAAGCGCGAAAATAAAAACTTTTTTGCAAAAAAATAAAATCGACTTCCATATCAAAACACTACAAAGCCAAAAATAATTTTAATTTTGGAAGGCGGTGTGAAAAAAAAGAAAATAAACCGACTACCGAAATTAAAATTATTTTTGGCTTTGTAGTGTTTTACTGTTTGTAAGGCCCATGTCGGGCGCCATTAGCAGATATTTTAACAAATGGCAATGGCTACAATTTCACAGTTGCGGTTCTTGGTGCAATAAAGACAGCATTCATTCTTCATCACGTCAAGTTTCCGCACTAAATGGACTCGCTAAATACTGGTTGCTTTTTAGGACTAATAGACATGCACGGCGGGTAGTCGAAGCGTGAAAACAAACGATGACATATAAAATTGCGAGTAGTGGATATATATTAGTCTCACGTTGTGCGCCGAGATATAAACACACTGAACAGACTAAAGTTCTCTGATAAAATAGGAAAAACATACTTTCAGTAATACTCCGCCCTCAATACATGTCAGAAAAAGATCCTGAATATGAATAGACATAATTTCCACAGTAAATACATAAAAAGGTTATTGAAAAGAAATCCAAATCATACGAACAATTTATCACAAACGTTGACATCCAACAACATCCTAACCGACGAGTAAGCCGATCATTTATTTCAATTACTCATTCACGTGAAGAGGGGATAAAAAAAAAACCCTTTTTGGCGTAGCGCGCGATCGGAAACCTACAACCATTAATCTTAGCGCCATGTGTCAGTCAGAAAGCGTACATAATGTGACAATTACGGAGTCTGGATTTGAATAACAACGTTGTTGAGCCCCAGAAGCGTTCCCCGTAAGAACTCCGGGCATCGGATCCCACCAGAATTGGTCATAAAAGCAGATACGCCGCAAAGGGCGATAAAATCGACGCTAAATTATTTAAAAGGCTGAAAAGTGGGTAGTATGGTGCTCGTATGGGTGCTCGACGGTTTTGTCGGTTTGGTTTGCGGTTAAATGGTAAAGCTTTTTATAACAATAAAAAGCTTTACCACTTCACCGCAAACCTCGCTGTTAAATTTTATATACTTTAAATTCAGATATTATTTCGCCGGAAATGGAAATATCATACACATATTGTACATTTGTATACTTCTTAAGCCTTTTCCGACAGTTATGCTATTCCATTTTATCCAAAATCAATATGTGCCTTTCATTATAAGCTTTCTCTTTCTACGTTATCATAACACAGTCACAAAACGAAGGTCACCGTTGAAATTTTTACGACCCAACCCCCAAAGATAAGGTAAATATGGTGAACCTTTCGATACAATGGGTTTACGACATAATACGGTCATGTGGCAAAACTGCGCCAAAAGTTAGGTATTTTATGGTGTCTCGAGGTGGCAGCACTCATCAGTTTCACTTAGTCAGTTGGACCCTAAAGTTGTGAGCGGTGGGCTTTGGGGGATTATAAACTATGATCCCTGCTGGTGGCGCAATTGATGTGCTTTGTTGGATAACAGTAATGGAAAAATAATTATGATCTTTGTTATATGAGGAAGCTGCAAGAACATTTATTTATTCATTTATGCTTGAATTGGAACGCCTTGCAGCAATTACATCGATGGAGAACATAACAAATACTGCTTTCCAACATCCTATGTGCGGTAAAGTGGTAGATTGGAAGTGATGGATTGACACTTGTACGCTCATTTACGCAGCATCATGGATCTGCTTCTCCAGGTTTCATATTTGAATCAATGTTGCACACATTTTAAAGTTATTTAGAGACTTTAAAGGATTTTTCAATATAAAAATAATTTTATCTCGTCTTAATTTTATTATAATAATTTGAAAAGAAAATGTCATTCAGCATTAAAAAATATTGGAGTTGTCTTAACTCTCAAGTTCATTGTATTTATTTTCTGATCGTTGTCCACCGCGACTAAAATACAAGTAGAAATCATGAATTATTGTTATCCTGAGCACAAAAATAAAACAAACATTATAACTATATTTCTGTTTACATTAGCAAAGGTCGCCTTTGCCTATGACATAAAGTCAGATTGGGTACCTGCCTACACGAAATATTTATTTATGTAAACAGTTTTAGCCCACGCTGCGGGTCCGATTTTATTTGAAAACCGTTAGACTGACAAAGAGAAACAACACCCACGAGTAACGGTATGATACAAAGGACAATGAGCAGAAGTGGTCCAAATTTCATGCAGAGAAATATTTAAGAATCATTACAGACTGATTGCATGTACCAAATCAATTGGGAGCATATGTTACAGATAGAAATATAAATAGACGATGGGCAAGTTTTCGAAATATTGAAGCCGACGCCATAGGAGCAGATGAATTTCCTGTTCTGACTTAAGAAGACTTGACATTGTTTGCACTTGGTTCATATCACATAAAACTTTGCGCGTAGCTACTATAGCGAACACGTACGCAATGGCGTGTATCAGATTGAAGTGGCAAAAGATGGAGCATTTAGTGAAATAGTTGATTTTGGTATTGAACCTGAAAACGCTATGTTGCTACGCGCAAGAATACAATCCCGACACGCACGTGCAAGACAATACTACACGTATGTAATGATCCACAGTCGAGAAACAAGTTCGAATGACTACTGTTCTTGTCTTTCTGGAATGCGAACTGTGGGTTGCTGTGCCCATGTAATTATTTGGTATTTTGGATGGGCGAGACACCAACCCACCATTCTACTTCCAGCTGCGAATCTGGATAATGTTATTGTGGATGAAGACATATGAGATGTACTCTTTTAAGGACAGACCCCACACTGTGAGACAGGAATAAATAAAATTATTGTGTAATATTTTTGTGTTTGCATTCTTCCCAGTATTACAAATATTTTAAAATAAATATAAGCATTGTAAAGGTACCTTTCATTTGATACCCCATATGATAGGGTTTGATTTTTTTTGACGTAGCAAGGTCATATAGCTTATATCAACCAGAATAACGTATGAATTACAACGAAATGTCATACACCTAAATCAATCGAGTAGTTTAAAAGATATGGAGAAATAAAGAAGCGTAAAAAGGTTTTTAAATTGCAAGTTTTCATGAGGTCATAACTTTTTACTGAGTAAATATTTTTGGTTGCAGTCTTCTTATAATGATTCAGTACGCAGTGTTCCATCATATGCCTTAGTTCTTATTGGTGGTGGAAATTTGGACCAAGCTCCATATATTTTTGCCCATTCCCCTTTATAAAGCAATTCTAATACGTATATAATGTTCTATTCATTTAATTTATCAAGATTTGGTCTGAATTTGAACTTAAAGAGTTGGAGAATGGAATCAGACGTCAGTTTTAGAAAATCCATACCAATCTACATACAATACTACAGAAAAATATCTAGTGTTAACTCCGCAAGAACCTGTTGTTCAATATTGCATGCAGTATGCAGCGCGTCTCTCGCCTGCAAGCATATGCATAATTGCAAATGCAGAAAGCTAGATATTATACTCTTTATTGCACACCATATCATAGTTTAATAAAAGTACGTAACAACTAATAAAAAGGCGTGTTAAATAGGCGGCATTATCACTTAAAGCTATCTTTTACAGACAGCCTTTGGAAAAAAAGTGACACAATAAAAATACAAAACTCCGTACTCGTATAACCACGCAAAACAAATTTACCGACACGAAAAAACTTCGCACGCAAAGTCAGTTAGAAACGCTGTAACAGTTTAAATCAAAATCCGACAACTTCTACACTACACCCGTAATGGTCGTGACATCCATTATGCATGGCTGTAAGCTGCGTGTTCCTCGCTCTACCTATGTAGTATTGATTCCATCCTGAAGCAAGCATAACTACACCACCTGTCTCCCTCTAATGCCTCCACTTTTGGCAAGAGTGACAAAGAGGCCATAAGGTCATGCGAAGATTCCATGAAACGGCAGAAAGAAAGGCTGGTTACGACGGAATTACACTGTAAAAGCAGTGTCATTGGAGTCGAATATTTCGCGTCACTTCAAAGTTAATCGAGTGAGTAGCTACTTAAATACATTTGGGTGAAAACTGAACGCTGAATCTCCGTATTTGTTTAGGATTTCGGCGAAACAATTGCCGTCATTTAGCTCCAGTTTCATAAGGCGCTTGGAGAGTATATTGGGAGCGGAAAACTCTTATCTAACGCTTTATTTTCAGTGGGTTTCCTGCGAGATTCCATCGAAGAATTATGGCAGTTATTAAATCTTACGCTTCCGAAGTGAGTCAAGGGAAGGCTTTACTCTTCTTTGTTTTTCTCTTTTGATTTTCAAAACATCCGATTAAAGCCCTAGTTAGAGACATCTTCTAAAAGATTATATTATTATGTCATTCACACCGGAACAGATGCTCAATCTCTATCAAGCCCAGGTTCGGTCATGTATGGAGTACTGCCCTCATCTTTGGGATGGATCTGCTAAATACCAACTGGACGCGCTTGAGTCTATCGAGTAGCGGGCCAAGAGACTCATTGGCAACGATTCACTGGTTGAATCAAAGCTCCAGAGCCTTGAACATCGACGACGAGTTGCAAGTCGATCGCTTTTCTATCGGTTACATTTCGGGGAGTGTGCGATGGAATTACACAATATAATTCCGCCAAGCCCGTTCCATCATCGGACTACAAGACAAACGGCGATGCGCCATCGTTACATGGTGGACATCCCACACATACGCATGAAACGTTTTGGGAATACTTTCATTGTGCGTACGGCTAAGGAGTGGAATTCCCTGCCTGAGTCTGTGTTTCCTGGTCGCTATAACCTGGGAGTCTTTAAGTCAAGAGTGAATAGGTTACTTCAAGGCAAGCGTGCTCTATCTTCGACCACATCATCACTTACCATCAGGTGAGATGGTGGTCAAACGCAAGCCCATTATCAATAAGAAAAATGTCTCAGGAACGCGTTGAGATGTCCAAGTGAAATTTACCTATATCAAATACTTGGGTATCTTTCAGCTGTAAAAAAACTAAGCCTGTAAGTCAACATGATTAAGAGAAATGACCATGAATGTGGCATGTTTTGTAATTTCATAAGGGAATCAAAAGCTATAGGATACTCTCAAGTTGACCTAGAAGCAACAGAATAACAAGAACAGTATTAATACTTAGTTATGTAATCGAACTGTTATAATTTCATGATAATTGTTTTCATTTGTTAAACTAATTATTTATTCAGAGCATGTTTATTCAAAACTGTGTAAGCTGTGATTAGCAGTAATGGAGTAAGCAAACATTATAAAATGATGCTTACTACTTATCTATACAAACAACTGTATATTGGGGACAACGGGAATACACCGTAACTATGTATGTATTTAAATATTTCCTGTTAAGTGTTACTCGTTGTTAATCTTCAATTATAAAATATAATTATATTTCAGCCTATAAAGTTACCACAGCTGGGAAACAGGCTGAGATGGTTATCTTCAAACTAAATAAATATCTGAAACTGTTTTGCTAGAAAATAGATAGTTAATACTTATTTCTCAGAATGTAAGACCAGTACAGTAAAATTCTGTCTGACTACCCAATTTTGGGATTCCTCCAAATACCCTCGAGAAATTAGAGTACCTAGGGATGTAATCTTTGCGAAACGTAGACACGCTTGCTAAATCATTAATTTGTGCGTTTGCTATTATCTTAATTAATTTAAGATGATTGAGATAACATTACTCATTGAACACTCAACGTTCTTGAGGTCTAGTCACTTAACCTAACACATTTCAATATGAAATGTCTGATATGTTTGCCCTTGACAGGTGAAATTGTACCTGAAACACAATTATTATAATAGTTACCTAAATCCTCGTGGGAGAGAAAAATGCGGTAAACAAGTAGAGAGCGTTAGGTGTAGTACTTAGAACTAAATAACCCTATTATCCTTCGTAGCTAGAAACAGTCAATTCGCGGAATCGGATTACTGGAAAATACATTTCTAAGATGTTTAGAAGTGGGAGGACAACACGTATAGTGTACAATTTGTAGTGGCAAGCAATTCTGGGCGAGATAGTGATTGCTCCATAGCTCCCTGAGGTAAGGGAGTAGTCACGGCTCCCGGCACTGAACTCAATAACGTCCGACGTACTAAGGACCAATTCACTTCACCTTCAGTTCTCATCGCAGTGAATTTTTAAAACGACTCTCCTCACACGGCGTTTGAAATAGCATAGCCGCAGGTTGGACAGCTCTTCACAAAGGATTTTCCACTCTATCCTCTTTGACGCAGCGTATCGTTTCAATCGGAGTATTTCGAGATTTTTAGCGCAAGATCTGGAATAGTTGTGTCGGTAATAACATGCTCGTATATGTCTTATACTTTATTGTGTGGACTGTTGTGTACGGGAGCTCGGAACTGGAGGTTTGTTAAACATGAAGAAACTATTATAATAAATAAGCCTTCTTACTGGATATAAGAAAATTGTAGAAGCATGAAAATATATAGAAATTAATACAAATATCAAATATTACTATTAGCACCACCAAGTTTGAATTAGATTATTTAGAATTTATTTTTCTCAAACTTTTTTTTCCTTTGTGTTTAAACGTCCTTACTGAGAACAAACATTTTGTTTTAATATTTTTCGAGGAATCACTGACTCCTAAATCACAGGAACCTACACCTAGTTTAGGAGTCATCATTTGTAGTTTCCAATTTTTGGACCTCATAGAATAAACCTTTTGTTCTAAGTTTTTACAGCAATTTTTTATGTAATGGCTTTGGTGAAATAAAAGACTATTCATTTATTTATTAGATAAAAATCCAGGAATTACGATTAGGAAACACACAGCAGAAAATGTGTGTCTTTGTCAGAAAATATGACTTAAAAACAACAGAAATTCAGACTATGTCTCTTAATAGACCCACCTCATACCCTTCAAACTTCTATTACTTCTTCTGTAAGATTAGCGTCCCTACACAGTACAAGTAAAATTAATCTAAAACAACCCTCCTAACTCGTATTTAGGCGACGTCGTAAACTCATCTGCTACTAAGGACTAGGCGTCCGAGATCTAATTACAACCGATTAACTTAATGATGCTAGTAATTCTGTTGGACCTAACACTGAGATCTAGGGCATTATGTCCTTACTTACAGATCTTTAGGTGGGCGAAACTATCATAAAAACTTGGCTCAACTAGTAATAACCTGTATGTGTGATAAACTGATAACGAAAAGAATACTTTTTTTGTTATTTTCATTGTTTAAGACGCCAATAGCCTAACGGCTAAGGTGTCGCACTTGTGGTCGAGAGATCGCAGGTTCGAATCTCACCCGTTACACCATTGCCGTGAACTCACTCCAAACACAAGCATATTTAGCTTAGTTGGAGGGGTTAACAAGATTGCTAGTTATGTGAATTCTACCCACATTACTAGTTCACGTCAAAAAGTCTCCTGCTAAGTACAAAAACTGCTAAGTGCAAGCCTATCAGTAATACCAATTAAAAAGGTAGGTACGGGGTTAGAAAATGGCCATGAGTACATAAGGCAAAATATTTTATTTGTCAGTTCTCCCCCTAGGTAACACAACTCATTTCCAGAGGCAAATCTCTAGTCAGAAGCTAGCTACAATTACAGAAGTAGTTCATCAAGGGTCTCACTTCAAGGACCGTTTACCGTCAAAAGCCGTCACGTCCCCGCGTAAAAAGCTTCCCGTAATAGCCGTAAAGGTGGCGCTCAGACGGACAGTGTGATTTTATCGTCGTGATAATGCAATGGGATAACGGGAGACGTGCCCCGCTTGACGAAGAGCCGGGTCCAGACGTGACCAGTGGTTGCAGCGAGTTGATTACTGGAGTGCAGTACTGGCCTGGTTTAGTGGGTACTACTGCAGCGAACGGTCGGTTAGTGTGGTTTACAGTTATTCTCTTTCAACTTTGAGTAGGGCATTTGTTGCACTTGCTTTTAGTAAGCACTGGAATGTTGGTATCAAGAGTTTATTTCTATGTATATTAAATGGCATTTATATTCTACCTCATCTATTAGTAACCGTTAACATGAAATATATCGTTCAAGGACGAACAATTTCATGGCCCTCTTATGTCATAAATAGTAATAGGCATTCGACAATATCTTGGCGATCGTCCCCACGTTTACCTACGACACAAATAACAATACACACAAAGACAACAGATTTACTATTTAACTACTCAATTCAACAAATATTAGTCCACTCATCGTGTGGACACGGCGTTAAGACTCTCATTTGGCAAATGGCCGGAGTTGTGCTTACCCGCCTACCCACATACAGCTCTTACATCTCGATGCCGAGACGTTTCGGATTACTTTCAGTAATAATTCATATTCCAAGTTTTGTTCAAATTCTGCAAACACTGGTAATGTGTTTCACGAGAAATGTTGCCGTATAACACGTATCTGTAAACGTACTTTAGGAATATGCTAGTGATTTTCCTTGTACACTGTAATGTAATTTTGTTTTTCCCATAAACAACTTTATTAGAACCAGAGGATTTCGTGTTGAATTATGTTTTATGCAAAACAAAATATTTGTTTTCTTTATTTATTAATTATACAACGTGTAATTTAAAGGGTATATACATACCAAGTGCACGGCTTCTTTGGATGATAACAAACGATATGGCAAGGGTTTTGTAATCCTATGTCAACACGTGTGGAACTTATTAGAAATTTCAATACATTGATACCAGAGACCGAAAACTTCAAATGAAGAAGAACGAACAGAATTATCATGTTATTGGCAAATGACGTGAAAGTTATTGACCCTTGTAGTGCTGTGACACGTTTGTTATAATTGGTATTCAAGAAACATATTATGAAACCGATAATTTGGTATCAATTCTTTGAGTCACTTATTTTTAGCTGAAACTGTGCATAGAGACTCCATACCAGATGTTGTCTTCAACCCTTTTGGATAGATATGGGGTTTCCGTTACACGTTGTATACTTTATTGTAAACCTTACAATATTTCTATGAAATTCTTGTTTTTCATGTTTGTTTGTTTACTGGTAGTAAAGGTCACAACATTACACCGGACAACAATGCTTGACGCTATGAACCTCGGTAAACAAGTTGTTTTCAGTAATGATTAAATCTTAAACAACGCACCTTCAGTATTGTTCTTATTATTGTTTTCTTGACCTTTAATTAATAAAGCGTTCGCCCTGCGCGCTCTGCAGGAGACCAACTGTTGTTGTACAACGCAATCCATACTTCCGAAGTAGACAAAGGACTACAAAGTTTGAAATAGTCTGATGATGCTAAGATATAAGCTGATGAGTCATGGCGAAAAAGTAAATTGTATCATTAATACAATACCAGACAGATATAACCAAAGGCCTAAAAATGTCGTAACAAACAAAAATAAACAAAAAAAATTGATAACCTCCTCTACCTCTTATTTGAAGTCGATTCGAGTCTTAAGATAAGCACTGCATCTTGTTATTCGAGCCTCTAATGCATAAACAACAGGACGCAGGAAATGGTATAAAAGAGTCAGCCAGCGTCTGCCGGAGTTGTGGGAATGTTCTAACGAGATACCGCGGCCCCGGAACTTAAGGGCAGCTGAAGGAACAGCGTGGGTTTTTAGTCAGTAGCAGTCTGACATTCCCTTCCGCTTAACCCAGAGCGGGAGAAGTTATTCACATGATTTTTTTCATCTTTGGGATGGATCTACGAAAAACCAACTGGACACGCTTGAGTCTATCGGGAAGCGGGCCAAGAGACTCATTGGCAACGATGCACTGGTCGAGTCAAAGCTCCAGAGCCTTGATCACCGACGACGAGTTGCAAGTCTATCGGTTTTCTATCGGTTACATTTCGGGGAGTGTGCGATGGAATTACACAATCTAATTCCGCCAAGCCCGTTTCATCATCGGACTACGAAACAAACGGCGAAGCGCCATCGTTACATGGTGGACATCCCACCCATACGCACAAAACGTTTTGGGAATACCTTTATTGTGCGGACGGCTAAGGAGTGGAATTCCCTGCCGGAGTCTGTGTTTCCCGACAGCTACAACCTAGGAGTCTTTAAGTCCAGAGTGAATAGGTTACTTTTAGGTAAGCGTGCTCCATCTTCAATCACATCACTTACCTTCTAAAAATGCGAAAGCAACAGTCTTGCCGTTGTTTACGAAGAACGCTAATTAAGATCGAGCCATATCAGCATTAAGTAGAATAACACAATCAAGCGGAGTTCCTCATCAGTTATGTAACGGCTCAGGTATCGGGAGCTGTAACTTCAACTGTCCAACTTGGTGCGCGAGTACTACCGCACGATACTAATGGCTTCCGTACTAACTTAGTATTACAGATAACCGGCCGTTTCGTGAGCGGATCATGTGCATGGGTTAGGATTATAGCTATAGGGCAGGTATTGCTGAGATGTTATCGATGCTGGTTTTTTGAACTAGGAAAGAACTTTAAATCATGCTTGAATTATATAATATGCAATATGTAATATTTGTATCTGTAAAAACATACCAATCTAAATATATATAACTCAAAGGTGACTGACTGACATAGTGATCTATCAACGCACAGCCCAAACCACTGGACGGATCGGGCTGAAATTTGGCACGCAGGTAGATATTATGACGTAGGCATCCGCTAAGAAAGTATTTTGCGAAATTCCCACGGGATCGGGATTTACACAGGAAAAACGTTACACGCGGGCGAAGCCGCTGGCAAAAGCTAGTAAAATATAAAAGTATGTCTATAAATTGAAAATAACTGCGTTTTCTCAAACTTTTAGTTATTTACACGATATTAAAACACAACACAAAAAACTTTATAATATTTTGGTTTATGAAAAAGATCAAGACAAAGACATAACAGATTAAGCAACGCAAGCCGAGGTCAGTCTATGGATGGGTGGCCATGTTATCATGTCCAGATTCCTTCGTATCTCGGAAAGCACGTCAAGCCGTTGATTCTAGCAGTAATTTTTATACCTGAGGCAGTCGTCACGGGTAGTCAAAAGCTAGAGGATCTGACAACAGTTCTGTCAAGGGGTATCCTGTTACCCGGCTACTGAACTGTGGAGGTCAGATAGACAGTCGGTGCATATAAAACATAAGTATTCAGCTACATTCACTTAGACTAGAATTCAACCCCAACATAAGTATTCAGCTACATTCACTTAGACTAGAATTCAACCCCAACATAAGTATTCAGCTACATTCGTTTAGACTAGAATTCAACCCCAACATAAGTATTCAGCTACATTCGTTTAGACTAGAATTCAACCCCAACATAAGTATTCAGCCACATTCACTTAGACTAGAATTCAACCCCAACATAAGTATTCAGCTACATTCGTTTAGACTAGAATTCAACCCCAACATAAGTATTCAGCTACATTCGTTTAGACTAGAATTCAACCCCAACATAAGTATTCAGCTACATTCAGTTAGACTGGAATTCAACCCAACATACGTATTCAGCTACATTCGTTTAGACTAGAATTCAACCCCAACATTGTCCGGAAAAGGCTAAACAGATCGTGATCAGATAGTACTTTGGATTAATCAATCAGCGGCAGCAGCTAATATCATACATCTACAGTCTTATTGCGTCACAGTATGTGCCCACTATCGATTCAGGTAACAAGCCTGGAGTTGACTGGCAACTTGCTATCTAGTAAGTGTATAGTTACTAGAGTCGGTGAGATTCCGTTAGTTACCGCTAGCCACGGGGCTGTTTGTACCACGTTTATAAGTTCAACTCAAAGTTCAACATAATTTATGACTTAGTTAAATGAGTTTATGATGTTATGTTGTTTTATTTATTTGTAGATTCGTAAAATGTGTGTTGATATTCCATAGTATTTTTTTAATATATATGTAGCACATGATATTTCTGATATCTTACCAACATACTATGTGGTCAAACGTTTTCTTGGGATGATAAAATATTCATACACGGCTTTTTATTGAACCTATTTTCATTCTTCATAGAAACTCTCCACTAACTATTTCAAATTGATTCAACGATTTAGCCGTGAAAGCGTAACAGAAAGACAGACTTTCGCATTTATAATAAAACGAAGGAACATATAGGCTGATTTTGACTTTTAATCGGCTCACTGTCTACTATACTATATATTTCCTGTATTTAATAGCTGTTAGTCCTCCATACCTTCTTAAATAAATAAATAACATTATATCGTATGTAAGTGGATGGATGGGAATACTCAGTACATATTCAATATGCTAAAATTTCCAAAGTTTTTTGCCAGATTGCGCTTAATAAAAACGCTATTAAAATAAACCATTAACAAAACAGTAAGAACCAAGGCATCATACACCTGAACAGCTTTATTTGAAATCACTTGAAACTTACGAGGTATTCCATGAAGCGCACCCAAACGAAGCGCACCCAGACGAAGCACACCT
The DNA here is from genome assembly GCA_943138885.2 of Tholera decimalis. Taxonomy (NCBI): domain Eukaryota; kingdom Metazoa; phylum Arthropoda; class Insecta; order Lepidoptera; family Noctuidae; genus Tholera; species Tholera decimalis. Next base: position 1,238,847 of record OW964577.2, read on the forward strand.
AAAGTATTCCACTTAGCACACCCGTAGGTGCGCTTCAAAGAAAAATTTAAAATAATTAATTTCCTATTCCACGAAGCACACCTATGAATATCACTCGCATAGTGCGGAGACTAAGAAATAAAAATGTCGATCTGCGATGTTCCGGACTTAACGTTTTTAAATTGTGACATATCAGTGCTGACTAAATTAAATCCTCGGTCCAATGTATCATTAAGTTTTTGATTGTAGGAATGGGCTTCATGGTGGAAACTACTTGCTGCTCGAGTTCATTCATTGCTTCCTTAACTTGGGTCTCCAAAACGTTTGAGGCACATTTATGTTCCTTTATTTTAACAACTTTTTCCATGCTACTTAATGTGAGTAAGCCATTACAATAAAGACAGGCCCGTTGGTATAGTGGTCAGTGGTCCTGACTGCTATGCGCAAGGTCGTGGGTTCGATTCCCACCTAGGACAAATGTTTGTGTGATGAGCACGGCCATTTGTTCTTTGTCTGGGTGTAATTTATCTATAATATGTATGTATTTAAAAATATATATGTATGTTTATCAGTTGTCTAGTATCCATATCACAAGCTCTGCTTAGTTTGGGACTAGATGGCGTTGTGTGAAAAGTTGTGGAATTATTATTATTATTACATCCTTTTTTAATACACCGCCACAAGGCATTACCTACCGTTCTTATAAATCTTGTGTTTACTATATTGTTTGTTATTATACACTAACACTTGTGTCCCCTTCCTTTAGGTGTGCTTCGTGGAATAGGAAATTAATTATTTTAAATTTTTATTTGAAGCGCACCTACGGGTGTGCTAAGTGGAATACTTTAGGTGTGCTTCGTCTGGGTGTGCTTCGTTTGGGTGCGCTTCATGGAATACCTCAAACTTACATCTCTACGTATAAAATAGAGGCATATCATAACAAACATTAACATCTCAATTAAAATTGAAGCTCGCCGCGAAGCCTTTTTACGTAATGACTTTGTACTAGGATGGCTACATTCCAGCCTTCACTGCACTCTTCAGGGCTCAAAACAATGAAATGAATATTTGTTTTATTACCAGTTTTGCAAATACTTATTTTGCTCTGGATTATAACGAGTAAAAGGATGAGTTTGTGTGTGTTCTTGGGCTTTATAAAAATGTTAGCTAAAGAGAGGAATTCCCTGCCGGAGTCTCTGTTTCCTTATAGCTATAACATGAAGGCCTCTAAGTGAAGTGAATAGGTTACTTCTAGATAAGCGTGCTTCATCTTCGACCATATCTGCATCATGAGATGGTGGTCAAACGCTAGCCTATATTCAATCAAAAATAATTATTATATTGTGTATACAACGTGTAACGGAAACCTCATATCCATCCAAAAGGGCTGAAGACAACATCTGCTATGGAGTCTCTATGCACAGTACAGCACAAAATAACTGACTCAAAGAATTGATACCAAATTATTGGTTTCATATATTTCTTGAATACCAATCATGACAAACGTGTCACAGCACTACGAGGGTCTATAACTTTCCACGTCACTTGCCAATAACACCATAAGTCCGTTCGTTCTTCTTAATTTGAAAAATTCGGTCTCTAGTATTGTGTATCGGAATTTGTAATAAGTTCTACAAACGTAGATTTAGGATTACAAAACCCTTGCCATATCGTTTGTTATCATCCATAGAAGCCATGCACTTGGTATGTATATACCCTTTAAATTACACGTTGTATAATAAACATTTGGGAAAACAGTTATTTTCATCAGGTAGTTATATCACAGATAGACATATTAGTCTCGTTTGTCAAAAGACAAATTCCATTTCGTGTTAAGGCGAGTATTATCTATAAAATAAGTATTTGTTATATAAGTAATATTATCTTGAAACGTTCGTTAATTGAGTCAACCATAGCGTTAACAATTTGAACTGTCGAGGCTGTGTATAATGGCGGGCAGAACGTTATGACAATTTTCGAGAAGTTAATAATATTTATTTATGAGCGGATTTGCACATGACTGAAGAAATCCAAGTCTAATTACTTCTTGGTACTGATTTATGCGTTATTTTTTTTATCCTAGCCAATCACATCGAATAATCGCTCGTTCGATCGTAGACCTCATCATACACTTACCATCAGGTGTGATCGAGGCCAAGAGCGGGCTCATTCGTAATAAAAAAGATAACAATTATATTTTTAACTAAATGAAAAACAATATAATTTTCATGAAGCACTCAGTATATAATTATATACATTTTGTTTTATAAAACAGCAGGAAAGAGTTAATTTCAAATTAAATAACAATTAACATAAAACACGGTGCTAGCAAAACAATTTACACTCGCTCAAAATAAATGAATATTTCACAGAAAACTCATCTCAAATGCAAACTTCATAAAATTAACAGAATTCGCCCAAGGCTACATAAATAATCCAGTTTGGCACACAGTGAGAGCGTCGTCGGCACGTCCTCGACGCTGCGAGGCGAACACGTTGGCCGATCAAACATTAAAGATATCGGGTATCTGGCCACGTGAAATGTGTACACTGCGCCGCAAACCTATTGCTTTCGATAAACCTGCGCTTGTCTGCACGTCTGATCTTGGATCACTTGTTTTGGTGAATTTTGAGGGTGCTACCGTTTCGTGCGCCTCATGTGTGCGCTGTAATTCCCTTGTTAGAGTTCATTCACGTGCAATTTTAGACTCAAATGCAAGTACCTAGCGTTGTTGGAAAAATGTTAATGGCATATAGTGTTTGGAGCACGGCGACAGAGCTAGAAACTTATCTAGCAAACGGTCCATATAAGAGCTCCCTGTATTTCCATTGTGATATCGTTTAGAAAGAGAATGCATTAGCTCAAGACCTTTCGTTGGAAAAACTTCGCGAAGACTAAGCGTAAGCAGTATAGTTTTATTTCGCTGTTTTTGTCGCAGTTCTCCCTAATTGTAGGAAACTAGGCACGGTTTCTTCTCGGATGAGATGCTCGGGTTCGAAAGAGGGTACCTAATTAAGGCGTTTCTTCAGAGAACTCTTGAAGCTGGTTGCTGCTCTTAGAGAAAACCTGCTCTGGGTCAGTGGAATGGGTTTTCAAAGGGAACTTTAATGTTTCTAATAGGCTGTTAAATCAGCACATTTTTATGAAAGTTAGTGAACATTGTCGTTGGAGGCTAGGCGGCATAAGCGTCTGAGCTGATGGAGAATGCCAAAATATTAATTAAAAATGAATTTATAGCTATCACATTTCTTTTTAATGCCAAGTTTTTTTTGTTGGTAAGCCAACCAGCTAATTAGATATAATAGATATTAAGAAAAAGAAATATTATAGGGTAAAAATTTAGTAGCCCAGTTTTATATACAAAACTATTAGGCGTCCATCGGTTTACGCGTTTTTGTTGACATTAGAAATTTACTTGTAAGAGCTGGGCGTTTAGTAATAGTAAAAGCGCTCAATTATATGAGAAAATAGCACTTTTTTGTAATGATTGGCACAATGACAGTAACGGCAATAAGAACCAATCATTGATTACTTAAGTGTGTTGAAGAGATTTTAAATACTAGATATGTTAAAAAAAAATTTAGCAAAAAATAAAACCGACTTCCACATCAAAACACAACAAAGCCAAAAATAATTTAAATTTCGGTTGTCGGTGTTATTGGTATTGTATTTTCTTCCTTTTTTTGACAACGCCTTCCCAAAATAAAAGTCGGTTTTATTTTTTGCTAAAAAGTTTTTTTTTCACGCTTTTCAGTAGGTCGGTTTGTAATTTATCTAGTTACTAAAGCCAAAATTTCAACGACTTATCACCTTTTACAAAATATTGCTTTTTCCGATGCAGAGCCGTTAATTTTTGAGTTCTCCTGGTACTTCACCATCAGCTCCATCACCATCACCATCCATCACCATATGCACTGTGACGAGCATAAAGTGCTTAACATCCATATTGAAGTAATTCAATCGCAATCCACGAAATACTTATTATTGAGTTGTTTCGGTGGCCATCGGCGGTCTTCATCATCAGCTCCACTTCCCCAAATTGGGCTTTTCGAAAGCAACTGCACAAGGTACTATAAGAAATACCCAAAACGCTATAGGTGTGCCTATAATATTTTAAGAGATCCCTCGATTTCTTCATGATTCCATCATCAGATCCTAACATGATGACAATGGGACCAACTAGAAACTATACACTTTCAAAAAAATTTTCCAAATCGGCCTAGCCGTCTTCGAGTTATACATTAAAAAAAAAGACGAATTGAGAACCTCCTCCTTTTTTTTGAAGTCGGTTGTTAAGAATATGAAACACCGCAGAAAAAATAGTGTAAGGAAACAACTATGATTTGAAATCGAATATAGAGCCTCAAGATTGTCGAACACCTTATTCAAAGATCATTCTATATAACCGCCATATTTAATTAAATCCATAGTTAATCCCGTGGCCATCAGCCAGCCTACCCACAAACAAAGGGACGCGAGACTACCCATTGTGTGGAGGTTCATTACCACGTTTGACAAATTAGTGTATAATTGGCGAGGCACTGATTACTGGCACGGCGTCTGGCACGGAGTATGGAGGACATGGATGAACAATAATCACGCACATAAAGCTCAATATTTCGCATGAATGAATAGAGTACTCATCGCACTGAATGCCACGTAGATAGTTGTCATGCATTGTCCATTTTATACTTATTTTGGCTATACGACTCCCATGTAATCAAAAAATATGGAGGGCATTTTTGAAAGCCAAAGTATTGACTGAGAAAGGTCGCATAATTTGGTCAAAGTAGTCTGTTTTTATAAGTCATATACTAAAACGCCCGTCCGCCATAGCTAACCATAACCCTAAAACACTAGGAAAAGTGATTGATGAATAGGATTGATTGATGATTTATTGGTATTCCGGTTAGTAACGTAATCGATCAATAGTTTAAATTTGTAGTTTATCATCGACCGGTATACAGTCGACCTCATAGATATCGAAATTTTATTCGTACGTTAATTAAACACGCTCTATGTTAAATTATTTTTTTTTATTAAAGATGCACATTGCCGACGTTTAAATCTTCAAGTTAGCACTCCGTGTGATACCTACTCTGTTTCACAAATCGATTAGTCTTCAGAAATCATACATTACCCACGCCTACTATTGTTCCCTACCATCTCAAGCCGATTAGAACCAACCCTGCTGGCTTTGAACCGCGACGTATTGATTCTGAGACTAACTGCCTACTGTTAAGTTATTGTAATCTGACTGAATATGTCATAGATATATTAAGTATTAATGATAAGCATTGACTGGGATAGTCCTTTGAGTGAAAGTGCTCTTGAGACCAATATAATAATCAGCCTGGAGAGAAGGAAGAAGGAGATCATGGATATATAAAAACAGCCGCACGGATCAATCTGCAAGGGTAAGCAATGCTTGCCGAGGTCGGTCAGTAGAGGGTGACCATATTAACATATATCGAGTTTCCTCCGTGCCTCGCACAGCATGTTAGGCCGTTGGGTAATCAGATGCCAGAAAATCTGACCCCAGTCTTGCCATGGGGTATCATGTTACTAAGTTACTGGCTTGTGGTGGTCAAATAGGCTTCGCTCCATGTAAAACACTAGTGCTCAGGTACATCCAGTTTGTCTGGAAGCCGACACCAAAATACTTGGCAAAAGGTCTAAGTAGACTGTTCCTGCTGAGACACATACCCTTTCTCTGTTAAAAGGTATGATGAGGTATGGTAGGTTCTACGATGAAGTTAAAACAGTGGTTACTAAAAATTTACACGAAGAATACTGCGAATGAACATGCGGCTTACAATTAAACTCTAATTGAAGTTAACTTAATTAAATTACTTACTTTATTCCGAGCTTTTTAGAGTAGAGATGATCCGCAACAATATTTTCAAAGCAAATTGGTTAGAAAATATTTACTCGCCTAATTTCCACTTATATTAATTCAACCTTTTGCCACAAACGCAATCATATTTCCATTTAAAAACACCGAATGAGGCGGTATTTTCCTTTGTGCAGTGCTCGCAATTTGAGCACATTTGCATCCGCGCGGTCGACCACCGCTAGCTCAGACAAGCACTAATATCTAGCGATAGACGCCGTACCATATAATGGGGATATATAGAGAGGTCCACCACTACAACGAAGAATTGACGAATCACAAGAGGGGGCGACATGAACAGATGCCGCTCATAAAGCGAGCATCGAGGTCTATAAACTACTTCACTTTTTGCAGCCTTAGTGCGAGTTTTAGGGTGCCGTACTGAAAGAACAATGAACCCATATAGTTTTACCAAGTCCATCTGCCCAGACTGTACGGATGGTAATTTGACATGGCTACAGATAATAATACAGTTAATAATAAAACCGAAATAAAGGTACGTCCTGTACAGGAAAGAGGGGCATTTTTAGGTCATCTGTTTCATTGTGTCATGTGTGGCGTGGATTTAAAAAAAATAGTGTGTTGGTATCGTTTTCCGATTCAGATATACGTTTGCTAAACATTTTTTTAAAGTAGTATCGTCAGAAACATGTTTCCCTACAATCAAACTTTTGGTTTTGGCGTGCAGAAGAGTAACAAGTTTTTGTTTTTTTTTAAAACGCTTTTATTAGGTCGACCTGTATGTAACTAACTATGTAATGAAATCTAAGGTAACTAATTTAACCATCTTCCAAGGGTCGTAGCGTAATGAAAATTGGCAGCTGTATGTGGTTTTGATGACAATACAATAATATGGTACTGTCAAACTGATCTGATGATGGAGCCGGAAGATATGAACTGGAACTTCATGATGGAGAAAATCGTATCACAGTTGTTTTGGATTTCTTAGAAAAGTCTTGTAATGGACTTTGACCACGATTAGGTTTCAAGGTCTGCTGATGAAGCCGGAAGATAGGCACTGGTATTCCATGATGGAATATAATATCATAGTCGTGTTTGCACTTGTGAGAAAGGCCACGTAATGGACTTTGAACACGATCAGGTTTCAAGGTTATAACAAACCAAAATAAAATCTGTTATCGGTTTTCTTAACCTTTTTGAATTACCGCGTAATCCATAGATTTATTATTAGGTCGATCTGTAACGATTTAATTATGCAATAAAATCTAAGAATCTGAATTAAACGTACTTCTAATTGTTGTATCATCATGAAACTTGGCAATTATGTGTAGACTAGACGACAATACAATATTATGGTACCATCGAACTGGTCTGACGATGGAATTGGAAGGTGGCTGATGGAACCTTGGACTGCCTACTAGTAAACATTTCTAATTTCTGCTCATTACATTAGTCTTAAAAGCGTGTTTCTGGTTTTTTAAACTATTAATTATTATTTGTTTTATAAAGTTCTATATTAACGTAAAAGGTTTACATAATAATTGTAGGACTTACATACTAAGCAACAATTAATAAATCTAAATAATTACACTTTTACAGACTATAGGCGCCTTTTTAAGTATTTAAATAAGCAAGAATATAAACTATTTACAACATAAATCATCATACTACTACATCTATAATGTTGAGCATATGAAATCATCGAATTGATTTCACTTATACAATTAGGGGGTAGGAGAATTTAAATACGCGCAAGCGTAAGTGCTACTAGATACTGTGACTCAGGCCGAAGCGACCGAACGGCCACCAACATCGGTCGAGCTGCCGCGCCCCGCGCTCCGTCGCATGCAGAAGAGTAACGAGTAAACTTTAAATTATCACAGCCAGCTATGTTCATTTCTTATTCTTTCGTCTGCGTTCGTCGTTTTTTTACTTGAATACGGTGAAAAATAATTATGCCATACAATTTGACATACGCAAAAGATTACGATAACTCGCTCGAGTGAGTATATTAACTATGTATGTGTTTTGGACACAGTGTTGCTTCTGTACTTTACCTACTCTGTGGCTCTGATGAACACTTATTTCTAGTGAAATGGATGTAGGATGTGCAGGGAAATTAATGCTGGCCTAGTCAGAATACATGGAAATCGCTAATGTATTGCGTGCAAAGTAGGTCCGGGAGGTCTGTTTTTAGTAAAGTTCGGCTGTGTTTAGGCTAATGGACGCGCTTTGTGCGAGCGCCTAATGTGGACGAGATTTCCATTTTCATAATTTATGAGTGACTAGCTTTTGCCCGCGACTTTGTCCGCGTGGAATAGTTACTTTGGGCTAACGTTAAATTTAACCCCGATTTTGAAGCATTCTTCATTGGCGCTCCGCTCCTATTGGCCTTAGCGTAATGATATATAGCCTATAGCCTTTCTCTATAAATTAACTATTTAATTAAAAAATAATTTTTCAATTCGAACCAGTAGTTCCTGAGATTATCGCGTTTAAACAAACATACAAACTCTTTAGCCTTATATTATTCGTCGTTTATCGTAAAAAAAAGTAGTCTATGTCCTTCCTCACGGTTCAGTGATTTTGATGTAACAGACAGATTAACTTTCGTAATTTAGTAGGGAAATATAATATGTCAATCTATAATACTGTTGAAAAATATCGCAATACGGAACCGCACAATATTGTTGTTAATAGCTGTGCCCGCGACTCCGTCAGCGTAAGTTAATGTATTGGTAATATTGTTAAGATCACGTCCACATAAGGCTTAAGTACCTATAGAACGAAATTTTATACCCTCGGCCGCGAGACGCGTCGAGCGCGGCGACTGATTCTCAAAAATAATCCTTATAGCATGATTCAGTATTCACGCGCGATGGTTTATTATTAGCGTATTTCATGTATAACTTTGGTATTTCTATACCGATTTATATGATTCTCTTTTATGGAATAGTTAATAATGTTAACTTTTTCAATTAGGGGTGACTGAGAGTGTTATAAACGTAAGAGTAGACAAATATTATAATCAGAAAGCTTCGAACTGCTAAGCTATCGGGAGTTACACGTGTTATAGTGAGTCAACCATAAAAGATAGACATATGCTGTCGTGGGATATTTTTTATATAATTTTAAGGAGAACATTTCCGTCATGATATGATTTCTGTGTAGCTTTAACCATTAAGGTTGCACACGTGACGGAAGCTTAAAAACATTTTTTTTACAAAAAAATAGAACCGACTTCCATATCAAAATACTACAAAGCCAAAAATAACTTTAATTTCGGAAGTCGGTGTTATTGGTTTTGGATTTTCTTTTTTTTTTCACACCGCCTTCCGAAATTAAAGTTATTTTTGGCTTTGTAGTATTTTGATATGGAAGTCGGTTCTATTTTTTGCAAAAAAAAATTTTTTTACGTTTTTTAGTGGGTCGGTTTGTAATTTATCTAGTTACAAAAGCCATAATGTCAACAACTTATCACCTTTTACAAAATATTGCTTTTCCCGATGCATAGCCGTTAATTTTTGAGGAGTTCTCCTGGTACTTGACCATTAGCTCTACATCACCATATGTATTGTGACGAGCATAAAGTGTTTAACATCTGTACTCAAGTAGTCGAATCGCAATCCCGCAATCCACGAAATACTTATTATTGAGGATTTTCAGTGGCCATCTGTGGTCTTCATCATCAGTTCAACTTCCCCAAATGGTACTTTTCGGAAGCAACTGCTCAAGGTACTATAAGAAATACCCAAAACGCTATAGGTGTGCCTATAATATTTGAAGAGTTCCCTCGATTTCTCCAGGATCCCATCATCAGATCCTGATTTCGTGACAATGGGACCAACTAGAAAGTATACCCTTTCAAACGCAAAAAGAATTTTTCAAATCGGTCCAGCCGTCTCCGAGTAATGAGGTAACATACATAGTTCAAGACGAATTGTAAACCTCTTTTTGAAGTCGGTTAAAAATGGAGTAACTTCTCCCGTTTTCCCAACATTTCCCTTCACTGCTCTGCTCCTATTGATTGTAGCGTGATAAAAAGTATACTATAACCAGCTCAGGAGTATGAAAAATAATTGTACCAAGTTTCGTTAAAATCCGTAGAGTAGTTTTTGTTTCTATAACGGTTATACAGACAGACAGACAAAAATTTTAATCAATGTCAATCTATAATACTGTTGAAAAATATCGCAATACGGAACCGCACGATATTATTGTTAATAGCTGTGCCCGCGACTCCGTCAGCGTGTAACTCCTTGTGTGTTATTAAGTTAATGTATTGGTAATATTGTTTAGATCACGTTCACATGAGGCTTAAGTACCTATAGAACGAAATTTTATACCTTCGGCCGCGAGACGCGTCGAGCGCGGCGACCGATTCTCAAAAATAATCCTTATAGCATGATTCAGTATTCACGCGAGATGGCTTATTATTAGCGTATTTCATGTATAACTTTGGTGTTTCTATACCGATTTATATGATTCTTTTTTATGGAATAGTTTATAATGTTAACTTTTTCAATTAGGGGTGACTGAGAGTGTTAAAACGTAAGAGTAGACAAATATTATAATCAGAAAGCTTCAAACTGCTAAGCTATCGGGAGTTACACGTGTTATTGTGAGTCAACCATAAAAGATAGACATATGCTGTCGTGGGATATTTTTAGTTTTTAGAGTAATTTTTGTTTCTATAACGGTTATACAGACAGACAAAAATTTTACGTGTGCATTTTTGGCATCAGTATCGATCCCTAATCACCCCCTGATAGTTATTTTGTAAATATATTTCATGTACAGAATTGACCTCTCTACAGATTTATTATAAGTAATAGATTTGGGGAATCACCAAAGGGTATTATCCGTTTGTTGGAAATTAGGTAATTACATATTATCAGACAAACTCGGGATACTTCTCATTAAAAACATAGTTTTATGTGCAGGTCTGTATTTAGAAATTTGGGTATCAATCGGTCTGAAAAAGAACTATTGATATATATTTTTTGCATTTTTTAAAGTAACTTCCACATGCGTTTTTTTTTTAAATAATATCTTGTATCTTAATATACATAAAAATCAAAAGCTGTTCGGTAGGGGCGCTAAAACACGAGAACGGATGGGTCGAATTTTGATTTTACAATATTTGTGGAATGCCAGAGAAAGTTTAAAAGGTTAGAAAATATGGAGAATCAATATATGACGGTATGTACATAAGTTCGCTGGATGAGCTAGTCTGAAATTTAATGTACACAGTGATGAAGATAGAATATTATCACTTTCGTAACTTTTGAGTTAAACTTAATCATAAAATGTTTACGTTAGATATTCCTCAATTCAATCTAAGCAGTCCCTACGGTTCGCAATTTCTAATTTGTGGGCATAATACCTTAGGGCAAAATACTCGACAACTGTAGAATCGCTGTATTAAAAAATAATACAAATTATGTAAGGGACATTATTTTATAAGCCTATAAGCACATAATTTTTGTATGTGTAAATACCTAGATTCATAGTGTTATAAATAATTATAGGATAGTTACTTTGTGATTTTATATTGATCTTTCTAATAGTTAATTTAAATTGGTATTAGACTTAGACTTATTGTATTGTACAAATTATTTAATCTGAATCGTAACAATATCAAACGATATAAAGAGTCCAGTCTAACTGAGGATAGCACTCTCGCGGGGGTCATTATAGTTGGCCACAAAAATAGATCACGTCTGCGCTCTGGGCTATGATTTAACGGTCTAATGTTTAGGACAATCTATTCTAATATTATAAAGTGGTAATGTAATCTTCGAAACTGCACATCCGATTTAAAAAATCGTTCACCAGTAGCATGTTACGTTATTACTGCGTGACATTGGCCAAACGTTTCCTCAAAAAAAAAACCATTTGAGCAAAGCCGCGAGCAGAAGCTAGTTATCCTATATTATAGTATCCTATACTTAACTATTCAACCAGATAAATATTTTTAAATATTATATAGTTTTAATTGTTTTTGGTCATCAGAGTATATGCAACTATGTATGTCATAATTTCGTGATTGTTCCCCACATCTGATATCTTACTCAAAAGAGAGGATTACCCAACGTACCATATAAACTATATTAACTATTTGCGAATATAACACTGGTCCACTAGTGTCGGACAAGGTCCCATCTGGCGGTCAGAGCTTAAAGGAACCTCCAAACAATAAGTCGTGTCCTAGAATACCACATTCTGAATGAAGACCTTGATCCAGCTTTCTAACAAGGTTGAAACCTACCTGATTGGCGGCAAAGGTTACTAGTCTTTACTGAGAAACGCCAACTGAATTTCCCGATACAAACATGCATTTTTAATGCGCACAACACATTTCAGGGAAATCCTAACTGGCAACAAATTTAAAGTTCGCCCAACTTGGCCATTGAAGTTATAAAGTTATGACGCGAGTGCCTGCAACAGGAAAAACTTGGCCGCCTCCGCCAAGTCTCCAAGTTTGGGTGCACGCTAGTTAGAAAGTTGGCAGGCTGCACCCAACATGTCGCCCTGCCAGGACACTCCACTACATTTTTGGGCAAGTATTTTACATATTTTGCTAAAAATGTTTCGGAGATAAGTTCGGTTTAACTATGTAGCGGCGGTTGTTTACTTTTAGTTTTGTTACGAATTTTAAATGGATTAAAAAGGCTTAAGATTTGTACCTGGTTTTACCAAAATGGTTTTCTGTCTAATATCGACTAAAAAGGAGTCAGATCTTGACCGAATGAAAAATGTTTATGCAGATAAGATTTATGTCTTTAAAAACATTATGAGTAACTAGTAGTTAACGTCAATTGAGAGCAAAATATCTGTCGAACTAGACTTAAGTTGGGTTACTTGTTTTACTACGTAACTCTAAAAACATAAGCACAGTCACCTCTGAAATAATAGCAGACCACTTATTTGCTAACAATTCAATTATTGGCGTTGAAATTACTGAAAATGTATGAAAACAAATTCCACCAATTAGTAAATTATTCTACTTAAATAAATATCCCGTCGGAATGAATCTGTAACTCGAGCCTACCAATTTATTTGATCGATCTGTAGTAATTGTTTAATTAACAGTAAAAGTCCAACAAAACACACAAATGGAATTCTTTATTAATAATTGGACAATACGAGAGTATAGTTGTTGCTAGCGACGCGGTTCAGCTCCTTACGGTCTTATTCTGCTAATGCACACAAAACCTTAGTTACACTAAAACCATTCTCATGAATCACTCTATCCATTGGTAAAAACCACATAAAAACATGCTCTGTAGAGATTGAGTTTATCGCGAACAAGCAGGCAGACAGATGCTGCGAGAAAGTTTTATTAAGGACTAGCTTCTGCCCGCGACTTCGTACGCGTGGGAAGGTTTTCCCGCGCAAATCCCGATCCCGTGGGAATTTCGGGATAAAAAGTAGCCTATGTGTTATTCCAGAATGACAACTATCTACATACCAAATTTCATTCAAATCCGTTCAGTAGTTTTTGCGTGAAAGAGTAACAAACATCCATCCATCCTCACAAACTTTCGCATTTATAATATTAGTAGGAATAGGAAGGACTAGCTTCTACCCGCGACTTCGTACGCGTGGGAAGGTTTTCCCGCGCAAATCCCGATCCCGTGGGAATTTCGGGATAAAAAATAGCCTATGTGTTATTCCAGGCTGCCAACTATATACTTACCAAATTTCATTCAGATCCATTCAGTAGTTTTTGCGTGAAAGAGTAACAAACATCCATCCATCCTCATAAACTTTCGCATTTATAATATTAGTAGGAAGTAGAATAGTAGGATAGGAAGTAGGAATAGTAGGAATTAGTAGGATTAGTAGGAAGTAGGATTACATAATTCGCAGACAAAGGCGATTTGTACCTATAGTTGACTTTTACCGCATCCAAACATTTGACTGGTAGCGAGAGATCACACTAGAAGGTAGGGCTCCAGTGTGCAAAAGCTTATTAAACCCTTATTGATATACAGCTAAGGTTCTAGACAAAACGACGGACTGACGGGTCTCTGGCTCACTCCGCTGAGGAAAAAGCAAACTTGTTTGCCGCTCTCTTCGCGGAGTCTTCTCGTCTGGTTAGTAGTGGCGCTCACCCTCCTGATGCTCCTATTGGATGCGAGACGTGTATGTCGGACATTCGCATCCATCAGAAGGACGTCCGTAGAGTGCTGCGTAATCTTGACGTGAACAAAGCTAGTGGCCCCGACGGGATACCAGCAATTGTTCTTAGAACTTGTGCGCCTGAATTGTCTCCAATCTTGACATGCCTGTTTCGCCTTTCGCTAGAGACTGGAAAGGTGCCGAAAGCATGGAAGCTGGCTAACGTACAGCCTGTACCCAAAAAGGGCAGTCGTGTTGACCCTGCCAACTACAGGCCTATTTCAGTCACGTCCATACTCTGTAAGAGTATGGAGCGTGTACTTAATAGTAAGCTCCTGGCATACCTAGAAGCCAACGACATCCTCAGTGACCGGCAATACGGCTTCCGCAAAAACCGGTCAACTGGGGATCTTCTAGCGTATGCCATTCATATCTGGAGTGAGGCCATTGAGAGGCAAGGGGAAGCACTTGCTGTTTCCCTTGACATCTCCAAGGCTTTTGACAGGGTCTGGCACGATAGCCTTATTACTAAGCTTCCTTCTTTCGGGTTACCCACTCAACTTTGCGTTTGGATTGAAGACTTCCTGAGGGATCGGTCCATTCGAGTGGTCATTGATGGCTGCTAGTCTGGCCAATTGGCAATTAATGCCGGGGTCCCTCAGGGGTCTGTTCTCTCAGCAACTTTATTCTTGCTGCACATTAACGATCTGCTAATGCCCAGTACCTTTGGGTATGCAGACGACAGCACAGTTTCTGAGAGATATGTGTCCAGCGCGCGAGCTGGTGGGTCACAGATCCAGTCTCTCCGTGAGGACATGGTCGGGCGCTTGAACTTGACCTTGAAGGCTGTCTCCGAATGGGGCGATGCCAACCTGGTCAAGTTTAATGCAGCTAAGACCCAGGCGTGTCTCTTCTCCGCAAAAAGGAGCCAATTTGAACCGGCTCCTACTTTCCGAGGTGTAACTGTGCCGATAACCGACCGTATCGAGCTTCTGGGGGTAACATTTACTTCTACCCTCAATTTTGGCCCGTTTATCGAGGCTAAGGCTCAACTAGCTTAAAAAAAGTTGGGAATCATAGCAAAGGTGAGACGGTACTTCACACCCGAACAGTTGCTCAATCTCTATCAAGCCCAGGTTCGGTCGTGTATGGAGTACTGCTCTCATCTTTGGGATGGATCTTCTAAATACCAACTAGACGCGCTTGAGTCTATCGAGAAGCGGGCCAAAAGACTCATTGGCAACGATGCATTGGTCGAATCAAAGCTCCAGAGCCTTGAACATCGACGACGAGTTGCAAGTCTATCGGTTTTCTATCGGTTACATTTCGGGGAGTGTGCGATGGAATTACACAATCTAATTCCACCAAGCCCGTTCCAACATCGGACTACGAGACAAACGGCGAAGCGCCATCGTTACATGGTGGACATCCCACCCATACGCACCAAACGTTTTGGGAATACCTTCATTGTGCGTACGGCTAAGGAGTGGAATTCCCTGCCGGAGTCTGTGTTTCCCGATAGCTATAACCTAGGAGTCTTTAAGTCAAGAGTGAATAGGTTACTTTTAGGTAAGCGTGCTCCATCTTCGACCACATCATCACTTACCATCAGGTGAGATGATGGTCAAACGCGAACATATTCTAAAAAAAAAAAAATGTATGGGTTTTCGACAGCGTTAGTCAAGTAGGTAACGCTGTCGAAATGTCACAAAACCCATCCCTTATATTTTGGAATTTCGAGAATCATATAAGCTCAAAGTGGAATATATTTAGAGCCTCCATAAAAAGGTCGAAATACAATTACGCAGTTAAAACTGGATAAAAATATTCCATTTGTATCCACAATAATCGGTGTAGGTACGTTACTAACAACACAAAACTATTGAGGTTCACGAACTAAGCTAGTCTTACGCGCAATAATGTCTACATCGTCCTAGTTGAGTTCAGCTAACATGTGATATTAATTTAAAATTGAAATTAACATTTCTCATTAATTTAACATAAACAACACTGAAATCAAATAATCCAATTTCAAATAAAATTAAACCATTAATCTGTATCACTATCATTTAATTTAAATCATCAGGAACAGACTGCCCCATCATAGTACTTATCATTGTACCTGCTTATTTTTTTTTTAGTGATATGAAAATATGTGTTAGTATATAGTTTATAGTGTAATAGAATGTATTTTTTTGTATGAATTAGAAAAAATATATATCAGTCTATTGTTACTTATTATGTATGTATATTTTATATGGTCTAAGGTCCATATAAAATATAACCTGAAATATTATTTTTTGTATGAATATCTAGAAATTACTCCTCCTGCTGTGGGTAGAGTGGAAGGGAGTGTCAGACTTCTACTGACTAAAAAACTTTTTACCAAAAAATTAAACCGACTCCCAAAAAACACTGCAAAGTGAAAAATAACTTTAATTTCGGTAGTCGGTGTCTTTAGTTTTGTTTTTTCGTTTTTGGCACCGACTTCCGAAATTAAAGTTATTTTTCACTTTGCAGTGTTTTTTGGGAGTCGGTTTAATTTTTTGGTAAAAAGTTTTTATTTCACTCTTTTTAGTTGGATGATTTTTAATTTACCTAGTTACAAGAGCCTAAATGTCAACTACTTATAACCTTTTACAAAATATTGCTTTTCCCAATGCTGGGCCGTTAATTGTTGAGGAGTTCTCCTGGTACTTTACCATCAGCTCTACATCACCATATGCATTGTGACGAGCATAAAGTGCTTAACATCCATATTCAGGTAATCGAATCGCAATCCACTCAATACTTATTATTGAGTAGTTTCGGCGGCCATCTGTGGTTTTCATCATCAGTTCCACTTCCCCAAATGGTACTTTTTGAGATCAACTGCACAAGTTACTATAAGAAATACCCAAAACGCCATAGGTGTGCCTATAATATTTGAAGAGTTCCCTCGATTTCTCCAGGATCCCATCATCAGATCCTGACTTTGGTGATAATGGTACCAATTTCGACGTATACCCATTCGAACAAAAAAAGAATTTTCCAAATCGGTTCAGCCGTCTTCGAGTACTCGATGATCATACATAAAAAAAAAAATATATATACGCTTCGAATTGATAACCTCCTCTTTTTGTCGTCGGTTGAAAACCCACCCTGCTCGTTCAGTTGCCCTTGCTTTCCGGGGCCGCGGTATCTCGTTAGAACATTCTCGCAATCCACATTAAGAAAACAAAACTGTTAGCTACTGGACTACACTTAAACTAGTTACTTATGTATTATATTCACTAATTGAACAATTTATGTTCTTTAAGGATAAATAAGGAATCTTCAAAGCCGATTAAGTTTAGGTTGGTACTTTGATTAAGTTTTGAATGTTTGTTGTTAGCTGGTTTCCTTTACTACAGCGAGCGTTCAAAGCAATGTTTATCCCAAAAACGTTGAAATGCTCAGAGAGCGAATCCACGCGGAAAACCTTATCCCATCTACTTTTAGAGATTACCCTTATCACTTTCAATTAGAGTCGGCATTACTGTACACCGATCTGTCTGCTCCGTAGGCGAATCGGCGTGAAGAATTACTCAAATAGCTCTTCCACGTACCTAATAAGCTGTAACTAACAACGCTTGGGAATATAAAACGAGAGTCAAGGAAACAAAGTAAGGGTTCATTGACCCACAGCACATGAAAATGTTGGAACATAAGGGTGGAAGCAATAAAAACAAATAAACGACCACTTCACAGTATCTGAAACTTTATGGTTAACACTAAAACTAAACTAAATACTCCTCTAAGCGATATTCTTCGCTTAACTCTTTCAGGGTCAATGGTTAGCTACGCTAACCACATATTTCGTTATTTTTTCTTTAAATTCATGGCATCTAGCGATTATTACTTAAACTATTATAGTAATGCAACTTACGCTTGGTTTAGTTTAAGCAGTAAGTGGCGCCGGAAATCGTTTGTGTTTGTATTATTCGTATGAACAAAATTCGTTGACAGTGTTTTTGTAACGTGCTCGGAAAAAGCTTTCAAAAATAAGGTGAGTCTATTATTTTTATGACTATGATTGTTTTATTAGACGTATTTAGATATCTATATCATGTATTTGATAAATAATGTATGTAATTTTGCGTTTCTAATGTAATATGACACTCGTAATTAGGTGGTTAGAGTAGCTAACCAGCGCGCAGATAGAATGTTTTATTTGTTCGTATATATGTGACAGTGTTTTTTGTATGTCTTACAGAATGTTTCGTGTGTTAGCTGACGAGGATATTGAAAACTGTCTGGAGGAGCGGGCCAAGAGACTCATTGGCAACGATGCACTGGTCGAGTCAAAGCTCCAGAGCCTTGAACACCGACGGCGAGTTGCAAGTCTATCGGTTTTCTATCGGTTACATTTCGGGGAGTGTGCGATGGAATTACACAATCTAATTCCGCCAAGCCCATTCCATCATCGAACTACGAGACAAACGGCGAAGCGCCATCGTTACATGGTGGACATCCCACCCATACGCACAAAACGTTTTGGGAATACCTTCATTGTGCGTACGGCTAAGGAGTGGAATTCCCTGCCGGAGTCTGTGTTTCCCGATAGCTATAACCTAGGAGTCTTTAAGTCCAGAGTGAATAGGTTACTTTTAGGTAAGCGTGCTCCATCTTCGATCACATCATCACTTACCATCGGGTGAGATGGTGGTCAAACGCGCACCTATTTTCAATAAAAAAAAAAAAAAAAAAAAAAAAAAGGAGATACCCTCCGATGACGACAGTTGCTGCAGTGTGGAATCGGACCAGGAAACTCATGATGCACAACCATGTTATTGCGTGATGTTATAGGGGAACGTCTGCAAATTTACATTTTTGATGAAGAAGATAATGAACCCTTGTCAAGTTTCCGTTCTATTCTGCCTCCGGAGGTTGCCACTCCTGTAGCAGAAGAGAGCAGCACCAGCAGTCTTCAAGCAAGAGCGCCAAAGTGGAAGAAGAACTACTCACTTTCCCCACCAGGTGAGTTTACTGAAGATGTGGGTGTTATAGTATTTGTTATTACAAATACCAATTAACTTACGTTTTCTTTGTAATCATAATCCATAATTCATCCATCAAAACAAATATTTTCTTGTCATGACATTTTTTACGTCAAGGCTGACAAACTGTAATTTTTCCTTCTTGTAGTCACTTAACGGCTAATAGACTAAAAAGGTTGTTCATAATTTTATTATATAATTGTTATTCACTTTTATCGATAGGACTAGCTTAATATTGTATACTATATTGTAGTTGTCTACTGATTAACGGCATTTTAAATTATAATTATAAATTTCTAAAACACACTCTCAGATTTTATCGAAGAGGTTCAATAAATTATGCTCGAATATAACTGGCTGATCAAATAACTGGCAAGATGGACTATTTTGGACTCTACAATTTGAATTCTGGTACAGAATGAGAGTGGAATGGATTTTGAACGCTGAGCTGGGTATAAAAGGCGCTGGGGGCCATCTCCGGGCAGTTCAGTCTGGGACCAGTTTTTGAAGAGTTTAGTTCTCGACGAGTTTTGTTAAAGAGTGTGGAAGAGGAAGTGCAGTACCCGCTACCCTGACTCCTTGCTGGGAGCCTGCTGCCTTGACTCCTTGCTGAGAGCCCGCTACCCTGACTCCTTGCTGGGAGCCTGCTGCCTTGACTCCTTGCTGAGAGCCTGCTGCCTTGACTCCTTGCTGAGAGCCCGCTACCCTGACTCCTTGCTGGGAGCCTGCTGCCTTGACTCCTTGCTGAGAGCCTGCTGCCCTGACGCCTTGCTGAGAGCCTGCTGCCTTGACTCCTTGCTGAGAGCCTGCTGCCCTGACGCCTTGCTGAGAGCCTGCTGCCCTGACGCCTTGCTGAGATCCTGCTGCCCTGACGCCTTGCTGGGAGCCTGCTGCCCTGACGCCTTGCTGAGAGCCTGCTGCCCAGACGCCTTGTTGGGAGCCTACTGCCAGACCGAGTGGCCTGCCAAGCCGTCCCGCAAGTACTATTTTCTAAACCTCCTCCTCTTCTCTCCTGAGAGTGTGTCAGATAGGTAGGTAGGCCGGTTTCTAGGATAGGTAGATAGGTAGGCAGGTTTTTATAAAATACTGTATATAAATAATATATTAAATTTAATGGTACATTTACCCTCTTTTATTGGTGAAGAAGAAGGTATCGTTACAGTTTGGCGCCCAACGTAAAATCATAGCTAGTCGGTTTAATTTTTTTTCAAAATTCTAAAAGAAACTATTACTAGTAACTTTTTTCTTTGGACTCACTTTTTGGCTTAGAATCTTTTTTAATATTAAGTTCCTGGATAGGAGACTCACTCTTTACACTAACACTATACTAGACTTCCTCTTCACACGAACACTAGTTATCACCTCTTTTACCACTAGTTTATTCCCTCTTTAACCTCTTATAACACTTTTTTTATTTTTTTGTGATCTTACTCTTACTCAACCTCTTTCTTATATTTAATTTATCCTCTTGAGTTTTTTTTTAGCACTCTTTAACCCTCTCATTTACCTGCCCTCTCCCTCTTTACCTTCTTTTGCTATCTATAATATTAATTTTCAGTCATGGATAGAATTATACTCCACTCATCGTCAAAAACTAAACAACGATTTAAGTATATAATTATGTAAATATATTCATCTTTCGTACTATATTCATGACTCATCTCTATCTTCTTCTCTTCTTTTAACTATCGAGTTCTTTTCGGCTTATTGAAACTCAATAGTTTATTTTATTTCTTTCTTTAACTTTGTTCTTAAACTTTAAGAGGCTTCTCTTAATTTTTATTTTTTCTCTTCTATCTGAACTAATCAGATATCACTTAGAAGTGCGTTTAGGTACATATTACCAAACCTTCTCCCTTTCTAACTCTCCAAGTTAGTTTATTACTATTTATCGACTCTAAAGTTGATCGAAGCGGCTAGCAACTTCGTAAAAATAAGCCTTTGCTAAACCTTGTTTTTTATGTTATCGACTCTAAAGTTGATCGAAGCGGCTAGCAACTTCGTAAAAATAAGCCTTTGCTAAACCTTGTTTTTTATGTTATCGACTCTAAAGTTGATCGAAGCGGCTAGCAACTTCGTAAAAATAAGCCTTTGCTAAACCTTGTTTTTTATGTTATCGACTCTAAAGTTGATCGAAGCGGCTAGCAACTTCGTAAAAATAAGCCTTTGCTAAATCTTGTTTTTTATTTGATGGGTTTTCGACGCGAGCGGACTGACAGACTCCGAAAACAAGCCTACTGTCATGTACTAATCAGGTCGAGTAGTGATCATTGAATGTGAATCCTACCTGACCTAACTTCGTGAGATGTTGGTGTGATTGAATGAGGCATGTAAGTTATATGAATGTGGATAAACTTTAACCTTACAAAATTTTTGTTCTAGACCAAAAATTTTCTCGGGGTCGATGGGGAAATATAGTATTTGTTATTACAAATACCAATTAACTTACGTTTTCTTTGTAATCATAATCCATAATTCATCCATCAAAACAAATATTTTCTTGTCATGACATTTTTTACGTCAAGGCTGACAAACTGTAATTTTTCCTTCTTGTAG
This sequence comes from Tholera decimalis, assembly GCA_943138885.2. Lineage (NCBI taxonomy): Eukaryota > Metazoa > Arthropoda > Insecta > Lepidoptera > Noctuidae > Tholera > Tholera decimalis. Next base: position 1,260,382 of record OW964577.2, read on the forward strand.
TCACTTAACGGCTAATAGACTAAAAAGGTTGTTCATACTTTTATTATATAATTGTTATTCACTTTTATCGATAGGACTAGCTTAATATTGTATACTATATTGTAGTTGTCTACTGATTAACGGCATTTTAAATTATAATTATAAATTTCTAAAACACACTCTCAGATTTTATCGAAGAGGTTCAATAAATTATGCTCGAATATAACTGGCTGATCAAATAACTGGCAAGATGGACTATTTTGGACTCTACAATTTGAATTCTGGTACAGAATGAGAGTGGAATGGATTTTGAACGCTGAGCTGGGTATAAAAGGCGCTGGGGGCCATCTCCGGGCAGTTCAGTCTGGGACCAGTTTTTGAAGAGTTTAGTTCTCGACGAGTTTTGTTAAAGAGTGTGGAAGAGGAAGTGCAGTACCCGCTACCCTGACTCCTTGCTGGGAGCCTGCTGCCTTGACTCCTTGCTGAGAGCCCGCTACCCTGACTCCTTGCTGGGAGCCTGCTGCCTTGACTCCTTGCTGAGAGCCTGCTGCCTTGACTCCTTGCTGAGAGCCCGCTACCCTGACTCCTTGCTGGGAGCCTGCTGCCTTGACTCCTTGCTGAGAGCCTGCTGCCCTGACGCCTTGCTGAGAGCCTGCTGCCTTGACTCCTTGCTGAGAGCCTGCTGCCCTGACGCCTTGCTGAGAGCCTGATGCCCTGACGCCTTGCTGAGATCCTGCTGCCCTGACGCCTTGCTGGGAGCCTGCTGCCCTGACGCCTTGCTGAGAGCCTGCTGCCCAGACGCCTTGTTGGGAGCCTACTGCCAGACCGAGTGGCCTGCCAAGCCGTCCCGCAAGTACTATTTTCTAAACCTCCTCCTCTTCTCTCCTGAGAGTGTGTCAGATAGGTAGGTAGGCCGGTTTCTAGGATAGGTAGATAGGTAGGCAGGTTTTTATAAAATACTGTATATAAATAATATATTAAATTTAATGGTACATTTACCCTCTTTTATTGGTGAAGAAGAAGGTATCGTTACAGTGTACCAGCACATATACTGGAGTTGGAAAGTATTACGCCTCTCGCACTATTTCGCATGTTTTGGCAGACGATATGCAAGAAATTATGAGTTTTCAAACCAACCTTTATGCTACTCAATCTGGAAAAGCTTATACTCCCACTACGCCTGAAGAAATCGATGTGTTTGTTGCGTCGGGAAGGTGACACGCAGAGAACGTAACAGCGGAAATATCGTGTCCAGAAGCTGTAAAAGACTACAACTTGAACATGAATTTTGTTGATAAGTTCGACCAACTCAAAAGCTGCTACGATATTGACCGAAAGTCACACAAATGGTGGCACAGGATATTTTTCCATTTTCTGGACTGTTCTGTTGTCAATTCTTTTTTGGTGTACAAAGAATTATAATCCACTTCACGACCAGATCTAGAAACTCTGACATTGAAGGATTTTCGTCGTTCTGTGTACCAAGGTCTCTTAGCTCCAGCGTATATCAATCAGCGCAGGCATCATTCGGTGGACAGTCCACGCAGTTCAGGAGCGTTTTCTCCAGGTCCGGCCGTTATAAAACGGCATAAGCCAACAGTGGCCGACGAGATCCGCCTTGAAAGCAATCGTAATCTGTCACTTGTCATTTATTGTTTAGTCATGTAAATATTTTTAAATATTCAACTCTAGATAAGTGGCTTTTGCGGAGGAGCCGCTACTATTTTGCCTATAACTCATAGGAATAATTCAAACAAATAGTAATGTAATAATGTGATATCTTATGTAGTTCTGTTCCACGTTTTGTAGTATCCCTGTTTTGTAATTCTTAATTTTCTTTTTGTGTAATTTAGTATTTATCGTTTTGTTAATCTTGTTTTGTTCCTCGCTTTGACTATAATACTTTTTTCCTATTTTGTTTATATATGTATAATTGAAAACTAGTGTCGCTGGTGGGTGGTGCACAGATAGTGGTGTATCACCGCAAGGTAGTAAGGTAGTTTAAGCATAATATATTTATTTATATTGCTTTCTTTATGTCTTCTGATGACTCTTTTCATTCTGCTTTTGATTCCGCAAACTCTTGCAATGCCAGTTTTAGTTCCTTGACTGACACTCTTACTGACTTTGTCTATCAGAGCTTCAGTCAACAAAATAAAAATTCTTTTAATGTCTGCCATATAAATGCACAGAGTATTCCAAGTCATTATAGCGATCTGTACGACGCCTTTTCTGACGCCAATGTACATGCCGTTCTGGTTTCTGAGAGTTGGCTCAAACCCCACCTTCTTTCTACCACCTACTCTCTTCCTGGTTTCATTCTTATCCGGAATGATAGAATTGGAAAGGGAGGAGGTGGTGTAGCTATCTATCTTCGCAGTGATTTTTCTTATAAAATAGTTGCCAGTTCTCCTTCACAATACAGCGCTTCTGCTGAATACCTCTTTTTGGAAATTTACGTTAAAGGTGTCAAGGCCCTACTTGGTGTTGTCTATTGCCCGCCTGCCGTTGACTATTTTTCCGACCTTGAATTAGCGCTTGAATCCATGGGTTCAGAGTATGCACATTGCGTCATCATGGGAGATTTTAACACGGACCTTTCTCGCTCAACCCCTTCCTCCCGAAAACTCCTTCACATTATTGATTCCGTTAGTCTTCATGTTCTTCCACTGCAGCCCACTCATTTTAATGTGTCAGGTGTTGATACGTGGCTCGACTTGATTCTAACATCCACTCCCACTTTGGTTGCATCTCATGGCCAATGTCCTGCACCTGGCTTCTCCCATCATGATCTCATTTTCCTATCCTATATCTTAAAGCCACCAAAACCTCTCCCTAAAGTTCTGCACATGCGTTGTTATGCGCGCATAGATGTTGAGAAGCTGCGTAAAGATGCGTCAGATATTGATTGGGGCCAGCTTGCAGCAGCAAAGACCATTGATGACAAACTTGGTATCTTCAATCAGGCTGTCCTTGCCCTCTACGATGAACATGCTCCTGTTAGGAAAGTTAAACTAAGGCGACTACCAGCTCCTTGGACATCATTTATTATTTATTTCTTGTGTATTTTGTAATTAAATTTAAAATGACTATATGTAAATGCAATTAAATGTAATTTTTATACCTACAAAATTTGTACGCCGTTATTGGCAAAACATGGACGCTCACAACATACTATTAATTTAATACCTTGCATATCTGATTAGTCAGTTTATGTATACGCATGTTTGACAAATAAATTATCTTTCTTTCTTTCTTTCTTTCTTTCTTGGATGTCACCAGGGGTTCGTTTAGCGATGAGGTGCAGGGATCGGGCCTTTCGGAAGTATAAAAAGGATCGCAGTGAAGATAAAAAGAATGCCTACAAAGCTGCAAGGAATCGGTGTAATCAGGTGATACGCAACGCTAAACGCCGCCATATTCTTGAAAACATTTCAACTTCCTCACCTGCCGATATCTGGAAATTCCTTGGAACTCTCGGTATTGGTAGGTCAAGTCATGTAGATTTTCCTAATGCGATCGTTTTGGATGATATCAACCGTCATTTTACTACAAGTTGTCATTTGGACCCCTTATTTTGTCTCAGACGGTTGATTTCATCACTTGTTTACCTGGTCCAATCATTGAACCATTTCAGTTTTCACCGGCGACTTTGGATGAAATTAGAAAGATTATACTATCCATCAAATCCAAGGCTGTGGGTCACTATGAGATCAGTCGGGGTATGATTACCTTGATCCTAGACTGTCTTCTCCCACCAATTTCCCACATCATCAATTATTCCCTGGATTCCGGACAATTCCCATCCTTGTGGCGTATGGCCTATGTCCGTCCACTTCCTAAAATATCAAATCCTTCACTACCTAACCATTTTAGACCTATATCCATTCTCCCTTTCCTGTCAAAAGTGCTCGAAGCCTGTGTTCACAAACAGTTTTCTGGATTTGTTTACCGGAATAATCTTGTAAGCTCATTCCAGTCTGGATTCAGGCCTGGGCACAGTACATCCTCTGCTCTTCTTAAAGTGACTGGCGACATTAGAGAAGCTATGGAGGATACTAAAGTTACTGTATTAGTATTAATTGATTTCTCAAATGCCTTTAACGCCGTCAGTCACGATATACTCCTAGCTATCCTCTCCCATCTTATGGTTTCTCCCGAGGCGCTGGAATGGTTCACTTCTTATCTTCGGGGACGTCAGAAGTCGGTCCGCGTTGATGAGAGATCTTCAAATTGGCGTGGTCTGGATGCTGGTGTCCCACAAGGCGGTATTCTTTCTCCATTATTATTCTCTGTCTTCATTAACTTTATAACTCACTGTCTTCGGTGTTCGTATCATCTTTACGCCGATGATCTACAATTATATACTGCTGTGCGGGTTGAAGGTTTGTCGGATGCTATAAGGGATGTAAACCGAGATTTGGATGCTATTAATAGCTGGTCTGACAAATTTGGGGTGTTAGTAAACCCCTCAAAATGTCAGGCTATCATTATTGGTAGCTCACGCATGATGGGTAGAGTGGTGGCTAACTCTCTTCCACCTATTATTTTTAATGGTGCCGTCATTCCCATCAGCCCTAGCGTAAAAGATCTCGGTTTGCATCTTGACGCGACACTTGGTTGGCAAAATCAAGTTTCTAGTGTCAGCCAAAGGGCCAATGGCACTTTGCGTTCCTTGTATCGTCTGAGAAACTTTTTGCCTGTTAAGACGAAGACTATGCTTGTGCAGACTTTAATTTTCCCATTAATCGACTATGGTGACGTGTGCTACTTTGACCTGAATGCGGTCTTGCTCGATAAGCTGGATCGTATCCTCAATAACTGCATTCGGTTCATATTTAATTTAAGGAAATATGACCATGTCTCAAGTTTCAGATCTGAGCTTAAATGGATGACCATTCGCCAGAGGAGAAGTTTGCGTGCTTTGACAACGCTTTTCTCTTTACTCAACTCTCCCAGCCCTCCTTCTTATCTAATGCCTCACTTTCAATTTCTATGTTCTTCACACAATAAGAATCTACGTTCATCCAATAATCTTCTCTTACTCTGCCCTTCTCATACATCTGACTTTGTTCATTCTTCTTTTCATATGCAGTCGATTCTCCTCTGGAATGCACTTCCTCTCGAGATCAGAACGGCTGACAGTCGCTATGCATTTAAAAAGAAATTGCGGAACTATTTTCTACACCAATAAGCAGAATTTCCACATTCGGTTTTCATTTGCTTCTTTATTATATATATTTGTATATATAAAAATATATAAGTATTTATTTATATATATTATTTTGTAGATTTCTATTTTTTAGTGATACTAGGGTTTTTGTGTTATTACTATTATTATATATATATATATATATATATTTGTTTTTCTAATTTTACATCACACGTTCATATTGCACCTCCCACACTATCTCTTCACCACTCATGGTTGACTGGTAGAGAATGCCTACGGCATTAAGTCCGCCTTTGTACCTATGTGCATAAAGTGTAAATAAATAAATAAATAATAAATAATCGCTATCAACCGGAGCGAAGCACATCAAGGAGATGTGCCAAATGCAATACCAGTAATACTCCAGTACGTACGGTTTGGAAATGCAAAACCTGCAATGTGCCACTATGTTTGCGTAAAGGAAAGTCCTGCTTCGAAGATTTTCATAAGAAGTGAAATAAAAATTTGGTCCTAAGTGTTTTCATATGTTTTTTGTATATATTCATAATAACATTTTTTACAATTTTTCATAGTGTTGTTTTGTTCTACAGCGGCGGTGGTTACCGTAGCTAACCATGTGATTCCTCGAAAGCCTTCACTCAGATTTTTTTTTAATCATGTTTTCAGTATTGTTTAGTCTAAATATAACTAGAAAAAACATAAAAACACGTATATTGTAACTTATATGAAAGTGCCCCCGAAAGAGTTAAACAATATGTGTCCAGTCCAGAAAAAGGTCACGCATGTTCAAAATTTTCAAATCGAAATTGAAATAAGTTGACCCATCTATCCCGCCTTTGTAACTACATCCCATTTATTTAGCCTCAAAACTAACAAAGAAAAACTGTCCCAACTCCGTCTTCAGAAAAAATGCCTTCAAAGGACTTTAGTCCTCAAAACATATTTACCGAACGTCATCGTACCCTCAAATGTGCGTAAACCGATTTATTTTTAAAGAGGGTAGTTGTAAAACAGACGTCGGATCTCGGACACATTTTATTAATATTCTAGGCATAGGAAACCTCAGTGGTGTTGATGAAAAAAGGAGAAAGTGTCGAAGAAAATCTTTTTCGGAAAATAATAATTATTTCACATAATCAGGTCTGTGATGCCGCAAACTTAGCTTTTAAATGAGCCCACACTAATGAACGCTGTTAATAACTCGAAAGCTAGCAGAATCTATATTTAGCATTTATTTTTTAAAAGAGTAAAATCTAAGCTAAGCTTTCATCCAATAATATTAGTTTACATCAGAGAAAAACATTTCCACTCCGGGTTTACGTCACATGTTAATTTCCCTTTCCCACTAAGTAATGTAGGTAAGTTTTTTTACGGTTATTACCGGGTATCCGAGTACCCGGGCCGTCAGTGTTGCCGGTGGGAGTGCGTTATGCGGGTAGGATTGAGATTCACTCGACGACGGCGACGCACGGTGGGCTGAAAATCGGCTTTCATAGACTTAGGCATTTTATTTTGCAAGTGCGAGTTTTTTTGCCGGATATCACTTCTATTAGTTATAACAATATACAAAAATGACACCAGAATTGATTCTGCACAGAAACGAAGGAATTATAATTTTTTTACGAAAATTTTGTATGGAGCTAGTATGAAAAATCGAAATATCTCTAAAACGGCAGCGATAACCGTAATATCCTTATAGGGGGTTATAGTACTAATTATTTATGATTTTTTGACATACGTTACATAATGGTTGTAGATGCCTTTTTTTTTAAAAAATCGTCAAAATATTTTTATTTATTTTTACATATTTAAACGTTCCTTTTAGTGTTTAAGTTGAAGAATTCAGAGCTTTAACAACTCTTATCATAAAATAGCATCACCCCTATAGACCTGAAGGACTAGACAGAGGTGTGTAGTGTCTTGTTGATCTTGTAAGATTTCCAACAATACCAAATAGTTGAATATCAGTGTCAAAGTGCCCATGCTGTCGCTTCTTTTTGAAAGATAGGGGAATGAAATTGTTAATTGATCATACCCTAAAAGTATGATTACAACATAACCGGACACATAATAATATCGACACAAAAGGAATTTTAAAACCTTGCATACGTTCAAAATACAAAATAACATATTGTGTAGTCATCTAATGAGTCTGATGACAAGTAATTAAGTAATTAGAATGATGGTTGTAGTCTTCTGATTCTAATGAGCCTATTAAGTGATTAAATGATTTGAAATATCTCGCAACAATACCAACTAAGAACTGCATTCACCTTTTTATAATTAGTGAGCTAATGTGATTTGCTAATGTTGATTAGTTCTACTATGAGTTCTACGAAATGTTTTTGACGATTATAAATTTTTATTATCATATCTTTTATAACTTTAATGAGGGTAGTTAACTAATTATTGACTTTATACAATAAAAGGGCTATAATTTTGTTCCATAATTTAGATTGTTCACAACCGTGTAACTGCTAACACTAAAACTATTTGCTTTGCGACTACAAAATCTTAGAATGGAAAGTTTAATCACCAACTTAGATTTGTTTGTTCTTCTAAAAAGTGAGTGTCCTTCATTTAATCATGAAGTATTGTTTAGTGCAATTGTGTCCCGCATAGGCGATTGCCTTTCTGCCGAAGATCAAGTAACTCTCAAAGAATTTTGCTAGAGATTCACGCGAGCTGCTTTAAACAGGTGGCAGAAATCTAAACGATTCTTTGATAAGTTTAGAAATACGTACGGAGAGTGGTTGCAAGCAAATATTGATTGGCCGAGTTGCGTGCAAACTTTAATAAATCAAGAACCAACTGTTGATGAGATACCAAGAGCACGCTCAGTCTCTCCAGAACCTTCGACATCATCGACTGTTGGAACAATGACAAAAAGGTCCCGAAAACCATTCAAAGATCTGGGAAGCAAACAGAAAAAGAGAAGATCTAGTGAGCACATAGGCGAGGATTCCTGTGAATTGGCATATGCAGCTGCAGCACGTTTAAAAGAAGAAGGTTATGAAGATATCGCATCTGTAATCAATTATATGATCAAAAATCCAGAAGCTGCCGTTAAAATCAAGGAAAGCATTAAGAAAACAGTAATATTTACACCAGAGAAAGCACTTGGATTGCTTCTTTCACTTAAGCTTTCAAAGTGGCAATATATTACGTTGCGAGAGACTGCCATTCGGGAAGGTGCTAAGGATATTTACCCATCCTACTATAAACTGCAACAAACTAAGCTTGCATGCTACCCTCCTAATCAATCAGTATCAGTTACGGATTCATCAGCTAGAATTACACTTCAAGCTTTACTTGACATCACGGTGAAGCGGATTCTTCAAAGTCTTTCTGATAATGTGGAAAATAAGCAGTTAAAGCTGATATCGAAGTGGGGATTTGATGGTGCTTCCAATCAAAGCCGATACAAGCAGAAAATGGACGGCGAGCATGATGATTCAAGCATTTTCATGACCTCCTTGGTGCCACTGAAACTGACAGATGGAGATAATACTATATGGACAAACCCGAAACCATGCTCAACTGAATGCAGTTCTTAGTTGGTATTGTTGCGAGATATTTCAAATCATTTAATCACTTAATAGGCTCATTAGAATCAGAAGACTACAACCATCATTCTAATTACTTAATTACTTGTCATCAGACTCATTAGATGACTACACAATATGTTATTTTGTATTTTGAACGTATGCAAGGTTTTAAAATTCCTTTTGTGTCGATATTATTATGTGTCCGGTTATGTTGTAATCATACTTTTAGGGTATGATCAATTAACAATTTCATTCCCCTATCTTTCTAAAAGAAGCGACAGCATGGGCACTTTGACACTGATATTCAACTATTTGGTATTGTTGGAAATCTTACAAGATCAACAAGATACTACACACCTCTGTCTAGTCCTTCAGGTCTATAGGGGTGATGCTATTTTATGTTAAGAGTTGTTAAAGCTCTGAATTCTTCAACTTAAACACTAAAAGGAACGTTTAATATGTAAAAATAAATAAAAATATTTTGACGATTTAAAAAAAAAAAGGCATCTACAACCATTATGTAACGTATGTCAAAAAATCATAAATAATTAGTACTAAAACCTCCTATAAGGATATTACGGTTATCGCTGCCGTTTCAGAGATATTTCGATTTTTCATACTAGCTCCATACAAAATTTTCGTAAAAAAATTATAATTCCTTCGTTTTTGTGCAGAATCAATTCTGGTGTCATTTTTGTATATTGTTATAACAAATAGAAGTGATATCCGGCACAAAAACTGGCACTTGCAAAATAAAATGCCTAAGTCTATGAAAGCCGTTTTTCAGCCCACCGTGCGACGGGCCGAACGCAGGGAGGTGGCGGTTAAGAGCAATCCCTTGTTCGCAAACCGCTTTGTTTACGAACTGTCACACACAAAGCGCGCTCACCGACTGTCGTTTGTTGATAAACCGTTGGAGCGTTTATTGAGAATTGTATTCATCAGATTTACTGATGAATAGGAATTGCCAAACTAGACTTATTTTTCTTTTCGTTATGATCAGAAAGATAAAATTAATATCATGCTAAGCGGCACTTTACGAGGTAATAACGCCGCATACGAGCATATTTTCAGCCCAGCGTCCACTCAGCTTTTGCACTCCCCAAGATGATTAAACTAATTACCTCGGCTCCCTGGATTTAAGCCCCGAGGACGTACTATCGCTGCACGAAATCGGTCTAAATATTTTCTCGTCGAGCTGCGCTAAAGGGCCCACATCAGAAATTATTTACACTATTACATGTGCCATTAAGCCACCATTATGGCCTCGGCATCGCCATTTTGATGCCGAATTACATTTTACTCGATTTAGTCTAATAGCACGCGCGGTTGCTTCCTCCACTTTGACTTGGAATGGTTGACTTAAGTTTCTCAGAGCTAGACGTATAATTATAGAATGAGTTGTATTTAAATCGGTCCCAAGTTGGGCGCCAACATCGATCTGTTCTACATTTCTCTTGTTCTCTACAAGTATCGACTAACAAGACACTCGACTCTCTAATTTAAGTGAAAATGGAACATTTTGGAACAAACTCTCGTAATAAAATAGTATTTACCATCTGAGGTTTCGTGGTAACTTTAGTATTCAAGTCGCTAAGTAAAACATGTTGTCATCTAGCTTTTATTGTACCCGACAGCTTTCAACAAAAACTTGTATGGCCCGGTAGCCCAGATTGCGGCAAAAGGAAATCTTACGCAACCTTATACGTATACTTTTCTCGAATAAAAACTCTTATTCATAACAATTTTCATGAAAGGCTTGCGTGGAATACTAAGGGGGAGTGAGGCTGAGAGCTTCACTCGTTAATTTGGGACAAACATGGTGGCAGTGTTTCACATGGCAACTGAACAACTGACAAGTGGAGGGGAAGCGGAAATTAAACAAAAACTGGTGTGTGTCACCGAGGAATTGATTTGGAGCGGCAATATGTTACGACAAGATTGAGTGTGGGCGGGGAAGAAACATATTTGAAAAGGGGAAAATCTATGGCTTTTGCTGCGGTAGAAATGCGTGTTTTGTACATTTTACCTCTACTTTTTTATGGCAGAAAATAGGATATTATTTTAAGCAGACATATTTACGAAATGAGAGACTTTTTAATAGGTCATTAGAAAAATTTTGTTTGCTAACGCTAGCACTGTTTTGCACTTCGTACTCTTAAATAAGATAACGAAGTTGTTGGAAAACGTCTATATACATAAATGTCGAGAGTAAATTCATTCGCTGTACGTTATACGAATTTTCCCATAAGCAAAAGAATTTAACTTCCCTGGCAAACCAAACTTGTGTAAACCGAACAAGCCAATAGAACACTAACTCCCTCTAACATTATCCGCCTGGAAATGTCCTCAACCGTAATGAGTACATCGCTCCGACTACGAACTATATGTACTAAACTTCCACATAATTAATATGCGGCGAACTCGCGATGATAGTAATGAGGTACTAAGTGACGTCACTACACGTAACTTTTGAAATTAGAGCGGCGATGACGTCATAATTTGTGACAAATTAGATTTGATTTTAGTTCGGTTAACCTGGGTTACTTGGCTGCGTCAGGTTTAGTTTCGATGGTTGCTACGTCTTTAGCTTTCACGACATAGATAAGGTAATATGTCCATTTCTGCGGAGATGGGTTCAAACAACCTGAAAGCTCTCCTCTCTCAGTAGAAAAAGAATATCCAATTCGACATGCTAGAAAATTCGACACTTTGCGAATTGGAAACGCTTCCCTCGGTTTAGTTTTCACTCGTGTATAAAAGTACAGACAGAAATATCCATGACGCAAAATTCCACACCAAAATAAATGAACTTCTAATAAACACGAGCAACCCTACCTGTCCGTAATAAGTCACTCCCATTATATGACGTCACAATACACAAATCGGGAACACCGACATCATAATACACTATCGTTAGTTTCACTTTGTTGCTAGTTCGGGAACCTCGCGGAGAACAATGCCATGAGATGTGTGGCATTCCAAACACTACGTAAATATGAAGTTAAGCATGGAGTTATTGTGTGTGTGTGTATTCTGACTACTCCAACTTACAAAACCGACTACACAGTTGATATCTGAGCTACACTGCAATAAATACAGAATATATGTATCTTGGTTTGATATAGGTAATCCGTCGTACAAAATGGAGATAGACTTCTCTCCGTCAGTAGTGAACAACGGTTGTGTTATTTGATCATATCATTTAAGTTTGAAATCTATATGGAAAGATCTATCTATATAGATAGTTCTAGCTACGGAAGCTAATCCCTAATTTAAATAAAAACTAAACTCGGCCCAAATTAGTATTTCCCGTCCCAGGTAAAACTGCCAAAAACCCAGCTCGAGCCCCTAATTACAGATAGTTGTCGAAAACGGGTAGTCTGGCTGTTTCCAACTTTTTGCGGGTAGTCGTTGAAAGTTGTTCTCATTAGTGCTCGCTGAGCTAATGTCCACGTGTGACGGACAGCCGGACATGTTTCGTAAATAACCTTTTTGGGTAGGAAGCCCAATGTTCTAACACAAAAAGGTCGAAACTATAAAGTTAAGTATGTAAATGGGATAAGAGCTATCGGTTTTAATGATAAGGTAAATTGTTAATGAAAATAGTTCACACGTGACGGTATTTTTGAGCTAACAAATGTCGTGAAACAATAGCCCGCTATCACTTCCAGGGGTTAGCCTATGTCATTGTAATAATACGCTATAGATTTAAAAGACCCCTTTTATTATACATAAGTCCTTTTATTTTAAACATTTGCTTATATTTATTACTTCATCTAAACTTTCACGATCAAAGACCGTTATTTCATAGACATTTTCCATATTATCTACGAAGGTGGACGTATGTCTAGCTAACCAGTCAGCGGGAGGATGGGGAATACGCCGTATTATCCACCTTTATCCACATTATCCAGCTCCAGTGCCGTTACAAGCGGGAGATGTTCCGTTTTCCCACGAGGACCATATCGTGAGCTACCTTCATATTATTTTAATAAAATGTACTACAGATATTACTGTTTGGAGTCAGGAAGCTGGGGCGTACCTGGAACAAGTGATAAAGGTTTATTAGTGATAGGTTACATGATTGAATTCGATGATGATTTTCTAATCTCTTAATGATACTTATAATGATGGAGGAAAGAAACTATGTAAAAACATCCTAAAAGGCGGCTAAAATCTCTTGTGAATAAAAAAGAAAGCATACTACATTATTTTAGATATAACGGCCTCATCTAGTTTAAATTTACGGAAAAAAATTACGTGTAAAAGTGTTATTTTATAAATATTACAAAAAACACATTTAATAAATATTTTATTTATTTATTTATTTGTCTCAGACCATTGATCCATAGAGTGTTAGTAAAAAACTTAACCTATTGTTAGTACAATAAATTAAAACTCAAACATCAATTTAATTGGCGACATGCACGCCTGTGCTCACATGCCTACCAGCCCAGTGCCTGACAAATGGCCCATCGATTTTGTCCGCCAGTGTAACTAGAATGTTGTTAAATATTACTAACATTATATAATTTTCATAATTTATACTTAGGTTAATTTTAAGCGTCAATAGCCCAATGGCTAAGGTGTCGGACTTGTGATCGAGAGGTCGCAGGTTCTAACCCCACGCATTACACTATTGCCGTGAACCCACTCCAGACACAAGCATATTTAACTTAGTTATGAGTGGAGGAGTGGTTAACAGGATTGCTAGTTTGCTATTGCTAGCTAATCTGCAAAAAATATATATTTAATTACTTGACAGGACAATCTAATTCAAATTTATTATTAACCGACTTCAAAAAAAGGAGGTTTACAATTCGTCTTGAACTTTTTTTTTTAATGTATTTTAGCTCATAACTCGGAGATGGCTGGACCGATGTGGAAAATTCTGTTTTGTTTGAAAGGGTATACTTTCTAGTTGGTCCCATTGTCGTCACGTTTGGATCTGATGATGGGATCATGGAGAAATCGAGGGAACTCTTCAAATATTATAGGCACACCTATAGCGTTTTGGGTATTTCTTATAGTACCTTGTGCAGTTGCTCTCGAAAAGCACCATTTGAGGAAGTGGAACTGATGATGAAGACTCCAGATGGCCACCGAAACTACTCAATAATAAGCATTTCGTTGATTGCGATTAGATTACTTGAATATGAATGTTAAGCACTTTATGCTCGTCACAATGCATATGGTGAAGTAGAGCTGATGGTGATGTACCAAGAGTACTCCTCAAAAATTAACGGCTCTGCACCGAGAAAAGCAATATTTTGTAAAAGGTGATAAGTAGTTGACATTTTGGCTTTAGTAACTAGATAAATTACAAACCGACCCACTAAAAAGCGTGAAAAAAAAAAACTTTTTAGCAAAAAATAGAACCGACTTCCATATAAAAACACTATAAAGGCAAAAATAACTTTAATTTCGGAAGGCGGTGTCTTTACTTTTGTATTTATTTTCGTTTAAGACACCGCATTCCGAAATTAAAGTTATTTTTGCCTTTATAGTGTTTTTATATGGAAGTCGGTTCTATTTTTTGCTAAAAAGTTTTTTAATGTAAAGACTTTTGCGACCCTTATATTTGTATGCCACAAAGGCCGAACACGACGGAACTTTTAGTTTACGAAAAACCTGAATGCCTATGTACCTATGTATCGTCATGTTCCTACAAATAAATGTCTTGAACCTAGACCCTTGAATATAAAACTAACTTACTACCTGCCTCTAAAAACCTCCTAAACCAAGCAAAGGATTTGTATAGAGTTTTCACAAATAGAAAGAGGGATAAACAAGATAGGTCCTTGTATATCATTTGCACCGTCACGAAACCGGGACGGGTCGCTAGAAAGGGCTATAAATAACAAACTAAGTCAACCGTAAACGCTAGCGAAAGGCATTCATTCAACAAATAAACTTCTATCTTCACTCTACTTATACAACCTTTCAATAATTAGATCCGTTTCTCTCAAACCTCGCAACTAACACCAACACAATTATAATTACCTACACAATAAACTACCTCTAACAATATATCAACGTATAACTGAGCACAATTTCACCTTTACCTTAACGAGACCCTATCGCGCCAATATACTATATTAAATAATCATACGAGGGGTAATACCGCCAGGTCGTAATGAAACACACATGAAACGGTCCCGGGCGATATTGCCACGTTTACTGTCACACCCGGCTCCGTCGCAATCACACCTTAAACACTTTTGATGTGAATGCTTACGACTGTGCCTTAAGTTATTACTTTCTTGGTATTCAGATTTAAATCGAGTGGTGTCAATGGTAAAAAGAGAAATATGTTTTTGTGTTAGGGAGGTTAAAATAAAATAAAATATTATTTACTGGAAAGAATATTACATGGTGATTGGAGCCTCCTTTTAGACAAATAAAAATTATTTATATTATATTAAAGGTTACTGAATTAGATACAATTTAGTTTTAATAATAATATTAGACATTATATAAATAAGTTAATACTTACATCTGTGTTTGAGCAAGGACGTGGCGTTGTGTGTGTGATACGCACAGACTGAATGAGTTTTTTTCTATAAACTTGCGCCTAACACACAATCCCATGCGATAGTACGCTATGATATGACTCGTGAATAAATAGACTTATTTTTTTTTAAGTAATCTCTTAAATCCGGACATTCTTTCAGTGAAAATAAGACACTCAGCACTGAAAACAAAAACCTGCCAAGTGCGAGTTGAAACCGCGCACCGATCGCGATGGTTCAATACAGATTTCTACTATCTAAAAATATTATAAGTTTAATAGTACCAAACTAACAAAATTTTATGGTTTTCGATATTATCCTTTACTTGGCTATACTTTAACTTAGCAAGAAGTTATGTCTTGTAGCTGTTGATCTTAAAGCTTCTTGCGAAATTTTTGATTCTTGATCAACGGAAAGTACCCGGTTTTTGATACCCCTGTGAAATTGCAAACTATACGACATAAACGGTGAAACCTTTTGAACGTATTGACTTATAAGTTTGATTGATTTACAGCTGAAAAAGACCGTAGACCTAAGTATCTGATATACATTTCACTTCAATATATCTACCCGTTCCTGAGAACCTGTTGGTATTGACGGATAAACGGCGAACAGTCACCCTATAAAGGTTCCGTTTTTGTAGGGTTTTTGTAGGGGTTCCGTATTTGTACCATAAATATTGCGAAGGTATTAATTAGTAAAACGATTTAAGTCGCCCACCACCCTAGCTACTGTTTTGACTGATGAGTAACCGTTCTATGATCAGTGAACCTTATTATTTTGATCAAATAAACTAAGATTCCACACGAGTGCCCCATTCTTCGTTACTCCAAGTTACAATCAACCCGTTTCACCGTAACCAACGGTACGTGTGGGGAAAACAGCAATAACGTATAAGGGTCAGGTGTCAGATATATCGAGTCTCTAGCGGCTCTCACTTGAGATATGAAGGCTTGTGATTCACGAAGGGACCGAGACTAGTAGTTTTCCTAGTGATTATGAAATAAATACATAGACACAAAAATAACTAATCCGTGAACTAAAGAGGCTATCCTGTACCTAATACGTGTAAGCAAATGTTACTAACATAGTTTTTTTTAAAGTATGTTTTAATATGTGTATATAACTTTTTATATAGGTACTAACATAGATTATAAGTGTTTTTGTTACTAACCATTATGGATCCTTGATCCTTATCTGAATAATAAATAAATTTTAATTGGAATTAACCTTTTTTTGAGTCAAAGTTATTACTTACATAAATAACCATTCTACTCTATTCTAAATAGTAACAGCCACGCGAGTCCATAGTCAAGGTTAAGCAACGGTTCCCGAGGTTGATCCGTGGATGGGTAACTTAGTTACATATCCAGAGTCCTCCGCATTTCGTAAAGCATCTTAAGCCGTCGATCACGGCTATCATTTGTCATGTTTGACTGTCTCTACAGTATTCACAAGCCAGATATACTGACACTAGTCTTAGGAAAGGCTGTCGTTATACTGAGTTGCTGTGTAGTGGAGGACAGATAGATAGATTCATTTATTCGCCAGAAATATGGTATTTTACAGATATTATAACAAATACACAATAGTTCTACATATTCCGTCTACTAAATTCGGCATGCAAATTTTGTGACAATATCAGTGATGCAATTAAACAAAAAAATAAAATTCCAATGTCAAAAAGTCAAGATTCGTCAAAATATACATGTCAAATAAATAAGTATAAATTTTATAAATGTCTACTATTTAAATTACAGCCAAATAATTAAATTACAAAAACATCAATAGCTTAAAATCGAATGTCAAATTTCATGTCATACAATTTTCCTCTCTGTCCTAAAAGTCATAAATTCCTTAATGGTATAAAAACAATTTTCAATAAGGCATGCTCTTTTTTTTTTAAGGCTGGGAAATCATCCAATGACTGCCTCCCGATCTGTGCGAAGCGGGAGGGTGTGTCAGACTTTTACTGACTAAAACCCATCCGTGTTCCATCGTATGCCCTTCGTGTTCCGAGGCCGCGGTAACTCTTTCGAACAATTCCGCAACCCCGGTCAGGCAACGGCCCTTTTATGGGCTCCGACAATTTTGCTGACACTCTGAGGCGCGCGTGGAACACTACGCGCCGTCTACATGGGCCTGGCTTCAGTCGGGCGGCGAGCTACCCATTGCTCGCAGCCCGCAGGCCCGCGCCTACGGTGGCTGGGAGTCACCCTGTGACTCCCGACGCCCGGTGCGTCTCCTGCGGCGGCTGGGGCGCGGGGGCTGTGAGAACCGCGTCTCCCTCGCGCGTCCCGCCACCTCCTTCGCTTGCATAACTGCTTCGCAGAAAGAGGTGACCGCTTCCCATGCCTCCTCGCTCCGGACCATGGATTGAACCAGGGCCGGGAGTGAGAGGTTGCCGCCTATCGCCCCTACGAGGACAATAAGCAATAGACGTTGATATTTCAAGAAACCAAAGAAGTTTCAGTAATAGTGAAACATAACAACACTACCTACACTTTCCAGGCGCTCACGTTTCACGACTGTCTAAATAAAATAACACAGACAATTTCAATCAAATATTGTAGGTGAACAGACAATGTTTCAGCAAAATTAAACATTATTTACTTGGCATTGTCTAACTGTAAAGTTTATTTCAAGTTACGACGGTCATGATACTTATATTAAAGGGTTTAAATTGGGAAATAAAACGTGAAACAAACGGAGAGTTTCATTTGCTTGAATAGTTTCATAATAAAACTTTTGAATGAGTCATGAAAATGATTCGTAATTAAGTTTTACAGTCGGTCATTTGCGACACTATTTTGTACTGAGTGAAGGTTTTGGAGTACCTTTCTATATCTACCTAAAACCGCTACAGTTTGCCATGTTTTATTTCTCTTCCAACGTCATTTAATTTAATTTATTTTGTGTTTTTCTCATGTCATTGGCATAACTATGTAACCTATTGTCATAGGCAACAAACTGGCTCCTGTAATATAGTAAATACTTCGAAATAATTTAATTTGATGGCAATCGATGATGTGGTGATGAAGATAAAACATGCTTTCCTAAAATTATCATTACCTAATAGGTGTTGACCCGCGATATAGTGGTTAGTTTTCCAACCAACGAAATCAAAATGTGGCAATCTTCTAATTGTTCTTTTTTATTAGTTTTGTTGGTCTAGAAACCCTCTCGCGTCCTCAGAACACCCTGCCAAAATTTCATCATAATCTGATGTATGGTTAGACCACGCATACAGGACACACATTTATTTTTATTTACATAGATTTCGATTATAACTAAAAATTTGTGTGAGTGCTTATATCGATTAATATATTAGGTATGTATGTAAGTTTACAATGTTGAAGCCACGAAGTACATTGTTCAACATTTACTGAGCCCATTCCTTTTTATGAACATAATTGTTATGAAGACCTCTAAGTCTGAGTCTTAAAAATAATTATGTTTGAGAGTTGCAGTCTAGTCCATATAGTATATAAGCAAGTAATAGTAATATATAGGTACTTCTACTATACAAAATACAATTAAGACAGATATGAAATTAAATTAAATGAAATAGGTATTTATTTTGAAAATTGGTTATAAATAACACTTTTAGACGTCATGTTTTTTTGCGTGTTAAGTTTAGTTTAGCTGGATGAGGCCGGATACATAAGGCATACGTCGTGGGAGACTTGTGCCTAAACTAGACGCTATAGAAAGTAATTAGTCAGAGGCTTATGTATATCGGCTACAAAGAAACACTGTATAATTAATAGAGATCAGAAACCTTCCTAAGGACTTACATTTAATAAGAACTTAAAGTCTTCTCCAACAACAAGAATATATTTCATGAAAGTAATAAGCAAATTGCCTCCTATCAAGGCTATTTGTGAAGTTGGTAACCAAGTTTCAGGCTTCGTGTGTATTCAATAAAGTCCAATCAAAACTTGTCGGCTTATTTAATGTTATTAGCTTTTACAAGGTTCGGCCAAGTCAATTATGACGATGGCTGGGGCTCGCCAAGTCCGTCACTTCGTGCCGCTGACGTAAACCGGGATAACAATCAATTCGCGGGTCACTTTGACCCACTGTTTGTATAGCAAGTCAGGTAATTGGGTTGTGGTCGCCGCAGACGCGATTGTTGGACCAACTTCGGCTAACTTCGGGAAAGTTCGGCGACAATACGGGCGCAGTCTTTGACAACGCACTCTTTGGAGGTTGTCGGATTGGGGTTTTATTGGCGTGAATTAAAAACGGCTTGTGGTTTGTGGAGTCAGGTGTGGAGAATGTGGAAAGCGTATCACCTTCTTTTTCTAGATCGTGAGCGCAGGACTCTAGCAGCTAGATGTAATATGTTGGCTCACAGGTTTGTCCGTAGTACTGTAGAGACTAAGATTACACCATTCAAAGCATACTACTAGATGTCCTGCGACTGTAATATAATAACGGCTTGAGAGTACTGTTGGGGTTGACGAGATTTTGCTGTTGCTTCAACTATGTTCACGGAAGTGTGTGCGTGCTTATTGTCTTTAAAGCGATTATAAGGAACACGACCGCCTCGTTTATTTCATAGAATAAGATGCAGCGCCAATAGCATACTGAAAACGCTATTGTATTGATAGTATTTTGGAATTGTATATTTTATTAAATCTTAGACTAAGCGTTACTAAAAAGTGATCCTCTGCAGCATCAGTAAATGCACGTATTGTTATTATTTTAAATCATCTTTCGAAATCAATAGCTTTAGGGTTGGATGCCATTATAATGCATAGTTATGTATAGATATGGCGGTATCCAACACAAATGCACTATGCAGCATAAC
Organism: Tholera decimalis; assembly: GCA_943138885.2. Classification (NCBI taxonomy): domain Eukaryota; kingdom Metazoa; phylum Arthropoda; class Insecta; order Lepidoptera; family Noctuidae; genus Tholera; species Tholera decimalis. The sequence continues at coordinate 1,280,413 of OW964577.2, forward strand.
GCAATAACCACTTGAATAACATTTGTTACTTTCGTTCCAAACAAAATTATAATTGGCATCGAGCTGAATAAAGTTGTGGGATACAAAGCGAACAAAGAAACAACCGGCTCCTTTCTCGATACCGCGAAACAATACGAGACCAATTCTCAATATTATTCAGGATGCCACAATAAACACTGAATACGTCTAGTTTCAAATCGTGATAATGCTTTCATACAAATAGCGGGTCGTTAAGATGTCGTCGTAATCACGGATGGTATTCAAACGATCAGGGCGCTTGCGTCGCGGTGTGAGCAGTTATCGCGGCTGTATTTTACTTTAACGTACAGCGGAAATGAAGTGATAATAGAAGAAAAATTTCGTGTTACAAGACCTCTGCCGGGGTTGCGGGAATGTTCTATCGAGATACCGCGGCCCCGAAACGCAAGGGAAGCTGAAGGAACCGGGCGAGTTTTTAGTCAGTAGAAGTCTGACACTCCCGTCCGCTCCACCTAGAGCGGTAGAAGCCATTCGATGCTTTTCAGACCCGAAAAAAAAACGGTAAGACCTCTAAGAAGTAAATTTTACTGTTTCTAATCTCTACTAATAGGTATTATAAAATAAAATAACTATATTGTCCGACATTATCTATACTAATATTATAAAGAGGTAAAATTTGTAAGTTTGTAAATTGTAAGTTTGTATGTAGGGGGTAATCTCTGAAACTACCTAACCGATTTTGAAAATTATTTCGCTTACATGTAGCTGCATTATTCCTGAGTGCTATAGGCTATAAATTATCTTTATATCATGCATATTAGCCGAGCTATTATAATCTTTGTCAAGCAAGTCGGGGTCTGGATCCCGTGGAATATTTTCGACTTCTACGCGGACGAAGTGGCGGGCAGAAGCTAGTTTATTATATTCGGAACGCTAAGTACTTTGAAATAGATGTCATATTTGCATGCACATGTAATGTCTTTTGCTACTCAGATAGAGATGTAGACAAATATCGATATTTTAATATCGATGATACGTATTTTATTCGTGTGAGCAATGTAATGATTTATCGACATCATACAAATGGTCAGCAATAGAAAAAGGTTGATCATCTTAAAAAAAATAGAATCTATTTTAATATTAAAGATGTAAAATTTGTAAGTTTGTATGTAGGTAAGGGTAATCTCTGAAACTACTGAACCGATTCTGAAAATTCTTTCCCTAATATGTAGCTGCATTATTCTTGAGTGCTATAGATAGGCTATAAGTAAATCATATAAAAAAGTATTAATTTCATGTGGGTGAAGCCACTGGCACAAGCTAGTGATCCATACGTGTATTGTTAGTGAAAAGTTAGTAACAGTTTGAGCTTATATGCTATGTTAGTGTGTTTGTAAAATATGCGAAAGTAACTCTGTCTGTCCATCTGTAACAATTTCAGGTCTAAATGACATAATCTATTTTGATGACATTTGGTATAGAGATAGATAAGACTTAAGAGAAGGAAATAGGTTACTTCCTTTTTCATCGACAAAATATCTTTCATCCGAGCGAAGTCGCAGAAGGTAGTATATAGATAAATTAAGTTTATTCTTAAATACGAACTCGCACTGAATTAAGACAGAAATAAAAATCATCGACCAACCAAATCAAAATATGGAAAACCTGTCATTGTTTTTCCATTGGATTTTTTATCCAAAAACCTTCTGGCTCTCAAAACACCCTAGCAATGTTTTAAATTGAAACGTACTTCTAATACCTCCTCGAATCTGTAACGTACAACTCCACAACGGTGATTTTCTTACGTAAACATAAAGTCGGTTTCAGGAAATCCTGGCAAGTGAGACAGAAAGATACAATACATGTATGTTACGGAAACGATAGTCAAACAAAGCGCGACGCCGCAAAGAGGGCGACGCTGACAACACGACCAACAGACAACATGACCGACAAATAGCCGATATATAAAACAATTTGGCGGATGAAACTCATATTATTTTGCGTAGGGGAATGTAACGCTATATGTAAAATAAATACTTAAACAGAAATTAATTTATTCGGTCAATGACCAATATAAATTGAAAATATAAATTTAAATTATTTCTCATCTTACTAGACATATACAGAGTGTGTAATACTGTGTATTTTATTAAATGTCAAATTAGCGAAATAAATGCCAAATTAATTTATAAAAAGCTTAAAAATAAAGAAATACAGTTTTTGTTACATTCTAAGTCAGGAATTTCCGAAATCGTTTTACTTACGAAACCAACGGAACGTTATAATGTTCCGTTTGTCTGCCTGTGGGCTGTGTCTCGAGAACTAGTGATAGGTAGTAAATAGAATTGGTCTCTATGAAAAAATGTTTATTTTAAAAAACTTATTACTTATAGATACAATAAAATTCTGTCAAACGCGTCTGTCTAGTAACCCTAAAAACAAAGCACCGAAAAACAAACATCAATTTTCGTTAACTGAAATACAGATTCTAGTACTATTTCATTACCCAATCTTGAATTATATATTTGACAATATGTATGATCTACAACGATTGTTATCAATACATTAAAATAGAAAGATCATTTTTGTCCCAAGTATTCCAGATTTTATGACAACATTTTCCTCAAAGTTATCTTTATTGTATCGTGAAATCTTAACTGATAACCCAGTAAACAATTCTTATAAAAGTCTAGAAATAAGAAAAATATTTCTTTGAATGTTTGACGATATTCTTGACCCAGTAACTAGTGCTGCGGCATTCTTGTTATACTCCTTGTTATTCAAAGGCACTAGGTACAATAAAACACCGAGCTAGAATATTATTCTCTACCTAAAAATATTACTCGAAATCATCATTATTTCTATTGTTGTATTGTCATGGCTCCCTATTTAATTATCCTTTCAAATTCTTTGAAGTCAAAGAAATATGACTGAACACAATAAAAATACTTATAAACACACGCCATTCACCCAAGTTAATAACTTACCTACGTCAAGTTTGTACAGGAGCTCTGTGCTCCTCAAGAATAGACCATTTCACGTGAAATTATTGCTGCAGTAAAGTTTCATAGCAACACACACATGCTACTCGATACACATACACTGGTGTACAACAACTTGTCGCTACAGTAACATGCTAACGTGTTGAAAATAATAAAACATTTTTTGTTTGTTCCCCGCTTAGTTGGCGCCCACGTGGGACTCATTTCAATTATAACGGACGAGAGCAGAATAACATTCGAACTGAATGCTGTTAACTCTATAACAGATTGTTTTATTAATAAAATAAAAGTCAATGTTTCGTGTAAATTGTGTGACAGCAGCAAACATTAACAAAGTTTATTTTCATAAGTTAGACGTGTTTGGCGTTCAACTAACAAATAGTGGTTTAATATTTCACAAGTGTCCCCATTATGCCGCCGCAGCGAAAGTAATTACAGACAAGAATCATATTTAAACATATTTGCCGAAACCCACTTCAAGCACTAAATCAAACTTGAAGATATGTGCACACTCCTGTTTTAATCACTTTCCTCAATTCAAATACACGAAGAATTCTAAATACCCTCATATTGCGGAGAAGTTCTTACATGTTCGGACAAGTTGGAAGTTTGAAGAAGAGGGTTTAAGCCGAGATCCAGTTGCACCGTAGGAGGGCAGCGAGGGATAGAACACAGAATTAATTGAAATAGCGAGATAAGAGTTTGAAGAGCCATCTTTTGGCGTGACTGTCAGCCTTAATCCGTCCGCTTACACGGATAATCCGGCCACTTCGAGTGGACCGTGCACTGTTACCCCGTTCGTAGAACACGCTGAGTTCCGAACCTGGTCGGCTTCCAGTTTTTGCGGGTAGGATTTAAAATGTTGACATGTTCCGGTTTTTGAGTGAGACAGTTACCTAAGAGTTAATTTATTTATATGAAGCATGTATTTGTGAGGATTTCCTGAGGTTTATGTGGGATAACACAAGTCTTGATTGTTTAATTAAATATAATGAGATTACGTCATACTTTGTTAAATTATTGTGTATACTTATATGTTGCTTACTTTCACACGCTTATCATTACAGATCTTTATATCAATATAGGATTTATAAGAGTCCTATAAAAACTACAATAACTAATAATCCTTAATAAGATACCAACAAGGTACAAGTTTGTATCGGATTATATTCATATTAAGCCATCTCCCAATTTGTTTTCTTTTGCCTCACAAAATGACTAAGATCCAATTTTCTAAGACTTATTTATGTACAGACATACTGATTTACTGTTGTGAAAAAATGCGGTTTGATTGGCAGGTCAATTCGTCTGGCTTTACTCGGGGAAGCTGAGCCTTTATCAGAAATATGACAGAATAACTTTAGCAATCGTTTCTTATTGTGCTTGTAGCAATTATTTATGGTATATTATAGCTTGCTCTTGATACATAAGGGCTGGTTTTGGATCGATATGATACTAAAAGAGTCTTTTTAAGAGGCCTTGTTAAAAAGAAAGATAAAGATATCTTTAAGCAAAATTTCCTTTTTAACGAGACTTAAAACTGCGAAAGTGTAAAAACCTTTCCAACCCCTGGGGATTGTCAGGTGACAGCTAAGAATGAATCATAAACATGAAAATATATGGACGCTCAGTACGCACCTACTTCGTCACTGAATCTGCCCGGCGGTGTTCATCTTATCGTATTTTTACGGCGGTCCCCACATATTCGCAAACAAAGCAATGTTCGGGAAACAAAAGTTGCCGATATATCGCATTTTTCGTACGACCATTAAATTGCGTCCGTAAAATGCGGACAATGGGTTTTATTTTTCCTTATTTCAAACGTTTTGTTCTCTGTGACGACTATCATCCTTTATGTGGACAAATAGCGCCGGTGCGGTGGGGCGTTTCAGGTGGTTGCAAGTACACTTTCCAAATTATGTTGTCCTAGTCCTTTTCATCGGTAAATAATAAAATAAAACGATTTGTCTGTTATTTCAACGACGAGTGCACTTTGCAAAAACCATACAGTAACTAGTACATTTATATTTTATTGTATTCTTAAACTACCACTTAAGTTAATAATAATCAGTTTTTCAACGAAGTTGTGTACGGAGCATGTGTGTGAAGAATGAAATGTAAGACATCATGTGCAGAAGGAAAAGAAACCCTCAGAAACCTTAACTAGTGATTAACATGAACATTTTAAGGGAAGGAAACCATTAGAGAGCAGGTTAACGTACTTCCCTCAGCCCCTTACTTAACTGACCTTATATCCGGCCATACAGTTTTACATCAGTTCCTTCTCGGGTTAAAAGCAACATGGACCTTGTCCATCCATCGCGTGGCCGCCGTAAGGCTGTAGCAACCCAACCCTATCGAAACAATTGAGAATTCTGTGTTCTTTCAATTTACAAAGAATCAATCATGTTAGAGAAACAAAAATATAACACTGATATATTCCAAGCACAAACCTTTCAAAGGGCTAAGAGCTTCGTATTTTCTTTCAATTATAAAAATACGGTACAAGATGCTGAATAAAATGAAAGCAAATTCAAGTGTTTTGAGAACGTCTAGGGGCAAAAAACCGAATCTGTAGAAAATCTTTGATTTTACTAAAATATAAATCTCTATTGGCGCTTTGCATACCTTCCATTAACATATTAAACATAGCAAACGAGAGCGAAACGTACCCATGTACATAAATAACCCTATCTCATTGGAGCTAGCTTTAAAGGGTAGTCACCATTCAACAAAGCCTAGCTCGAATCAGTGAGCGATACAAATAAATCAGAAGTTGCCTCTCGTCTCCTATATAATCCAGGATTTATCCGAAGGCTTATCAGCGCGAGGCACGCGACGCGTCCGCTCCGGCCGGCTTCCGCACGATAAATAACAAACTTCGGCCGAAATAAACAACTTTAGCTTATTAAATTCGGATTTTAAGTGCAAATCGTGGAACTAAAATAATTTAGGCTTGAAGATTTATGTGTTTTCGTTCGTATTTCGAACTGGGTATACTTTATTTTACTTTATAGGAATATCAAACTGATAAAACAAATAAAGGTGATATTTTATTTAGATTTGTGAGAGACCGTTCTCTCTCTGCTGTTGCTGTCATTTTCACGCCGTTAAGTATGAAAAATTGACAAAAGGAAAATGTTTAACAGAACGGGTCTAATCAATCCGTTGGGACTGAAAAATTTAATTTCATAAAGCTCGTTTGCTATCTTACAAGTATTGTAACTTCTAGGTATCGCCGGCCGTCAACTCAGTATCCGCCCTCTTAAGGAACATATTATAATTATTCAAACAGCCTATATATACATAGGTATATATATCTTCTCGTATTTTGTAACCCTTCACATATGATTTAATAGGCAATGTTACCCTCAGAAGTTTTCGATCACCTCAGTTATTAACCTACATGGTCCTCACAAGATTTGACCAATACAGATAAGATGGAGTTAAAAACAGACGTTGATCTCGAAATTTGTTATAATGTTTCTTCTCAGGGTCGCCCGTTAGGAAACACAAGCTTCATCTTTTTCAATTTAGGTAAATAAAAATGCCGCGTGAAAGAGGGTTATTTAATAAGCAATATTCAAAATAAATATCACTTAAAAAAGACTTCGAAAGGTTCTTAAGAAGAACCTGAAAACATTCAGGGTTTAATTAATGACATTTTTTATTGTTTGCGTTTGTCACTATCTCACTGGATGGTAAACCATGATGTGGTCGAAGATGAAGCAACAACAATGACTTTCAAGGAATAAAATAAAATCATCAAAACAATAAGCTAGTTCGATATTGTTTCTCTCATCAATGAACTGATACCATCTACTAACCTAACTTCGTAGTTCTCCCCGTCCATTGAAGTGTCAATGAACCCCACGCGAGGTCCTTTGACAATCGGTGGTGAAGCTAGTTTAGTTTCCATGTCACTGAACATCGGTGTCCGGACAAGTTACTAGTAATTTGGGCAATGACCTAATAACGACTAGGTGCGTGCAAATAGTTTAGGAAGGCACAGTTTCCGGAACAACAATGACCTATTTTAAACACTATAGAATTCCTGATATTTTTACGGTTCATCATCTGTTTAGAATTTTCCCAACTATGATGGATTCCAGTCTAAACGGACACAGCTGAGTAACAGTATTTTACACGAAACGAATGCTTATCTGACCTCCATAACCTAGTAGCGGTAACACGGTACGCTTGGCAAGACTCAAAGACTGTCAAATTTTCTGGTAAGGAAGATATACAAATAGACAGTCGCGACCAATGACTTAACTTGCTTTCCCAGGCCTGGAGAAATCGCAGCAGTTAAGATGATCACTCATGCACGGCCTGATCTCAGCAAGTGCTGCTCAACTTTAATTTGTTAGCATCAGTGGCTTTGATCTTTCTATTTTAATACTTTGATACGAACGCATTGCTTTTCAATACACAAAGCATCATAAAATTAGCGTCCAAACGGCAAAACTATTGAGACCTTTTCCGTCAAATTTTATTAATCTGTGCCCATAACCTCCCAAAGTCAACAAAAAGCAGTATAATGGGCAAAACCCCTTTAAAAGACCTACAAAACAAACTGTTAGAATGTCACTCCAACACAGCCACATAAGCACCCAAGGTTGCGATAAAAATCGATTCCGCTTAAACCTCTACCCGACCTTTTGTTACCAAGTCGTGAATCAAAAGTAACGACGCATCCGACCCGGTAACACTAAGTAATGGTGGACGATGCGTTGTGGAGCGCTGTACAGGTTTAAACTCAGGCTTATGAAACTTGTCGGTAAAGTTAGGTTACCTACGTTTCCTATTCACTGAGCGTTATCGGTAATAGCATTAATAGTTTACGAGTTGTTTCTAAGCGTTCGTACAACTTTCGCCGACTTATGTGAATGTATCATTGGGTCACAAAAAAAATTGTATTGTCGGTATCCGTAAAAGAAAGCTACTAAGCTCTGGATTCTACCTTTTTACTCACTTCTGCTGAATAATATGAAAGAATATTGACATTGATTGATTTGCACATCAAAACTAAACCATACTTATATTTAGGCTACCAGTTCCCAACTCCAGTACTTTTATCAATGTTCAATTCTTTCACTTTAATATATATTTTTCTAAACCACTAAAAGGAAAATCTAAGGGTTGTAACAATACAGTTACGGCGGCGAATTACACGTCTTATTTGAGTGACATCACGAAGAGAAGTGACACATATAAACATACAGGGTATCATATTTTATTGCGACACTTTTGACATGTTTTGTTCTGAGGCTGTATTGAGTGGGTATTATTTGAAACCTTTGGGATATCGTTAAAGTGAAAATGTTTATTAGAAGAGCTGAATATATGTATATTGTAGTAGCTCAATTTGTATGATGTTTTTGATTAAAGTTTTTTCACAATAACTAAATACAATGTGGGATTACCAATGAAATGAAGAGACCCACTGCTTTTTCTAATTAATTAATTGAATTGATGAACTTTTTTTATTTGTAAGTATTCTATTGTTATTGACATGATCTATTTTTTTTGTTAACATTTCTTGCTCATGTTTGGGCAAATAAATGATTATCTTAACTAACAGAACTAACATACTGGTTTACTATTCGATTTCGTTATAGTTTCATCAAAAAATCAAAGCTGAAACATTTTTATGTCCAATTTTTCAAAAAGATTCTATTTAATCAGTGTGTGGAGGTCTCGAGGTTAATTTCATTGAAAATCTAAGCAACATATTCGTTGGCTTTCGCATTAATAAAGTGAAAATCTCCGAGGAAAGCCACTAGTGTTACCACTCAGTACCTACATTAATATTTGAGTGAAGTGTTACTCTCCTTTTTATGCGGCCGTCAAGAATCACCTTAGTTATTTATGGGACGCGTATGAGTTAAACTTTAGATCCTCAACGATGGAGGTAGAATACTAATCTTGGCTTTTGGGAGTAGCGAGTTAGCGACGAACATGTTTTTAGGGAATTTACGGGATTGATGTAGCAGTATTTTTGATATGGCTCGTTATTTGTGCCGGTAAAGGGTGACTAATAGCTTGTAGAGTTGCAGTTTCAGGACTAATCTAGCATCTAATTGAAGCTAGGAAGGCGCGGTGATGGCAAGTGGAGTAAAGCTCTGACCAAGTGGCGTCCAAGGATTGGAAATTAGAGTGTTGGTAGACCAGCCGCGAGAGGCAGACGACATTATTGCCATCGCGGTTATACTCTGGATGAGACTGGCACAGGAACGTGGAACGTTGCACAAGTGAAAAGAGGCTTATACCCAGCAGTGGATGATGAATCATGATGAATCTAGTAAAATGCTTAATTGATTCATTGAAGTAGCGGTTCAAAACAAAGCCTTTCTAAAATAACAATTATAAAAAAAAAATCTAAAAAACCCGACTGCTCAACTGAAGTGTAAGAAACAAGCACATTTTTATTTTTAAAAGTGACAAGCAGGCGGGACCCAATTGAACATATTTTTTTAAAATGGGGTGGGTCCGCCTGCTTGTCACTTTTAAAAATAAAAATGTGCTTGTTTCTTACACTTCAGTTGAGCAGTCAGGTTTTTTAGATTTTTTAAATAAGTTTTTTTTTACAACTTTTTAGTTAAAATATTAATTAACAATTTTTTAGTTTTCCCGGTCGTGTCACATTGGCACTCCACCGGATTCAGAAAGTGAGTCCATATTTTTAAACTTTCTCATTGTGTTATTTTGCTAGTATTACACTAATGATAAACATGATATACCTTTTTGAAATCCTTATGTTAAGCCCTTTAATTTGATACCCATATTGTAGTATTTGACTTGGCTTCGCACAGCCGCCATGTTTAATTTTTTTAAATGTCACCTATCTAAGAACACTTGGGCTGTTAAGAAAAATCTAACGATACCTCAATTGTGTGAATCCGTTCAGGGGTTCTGGAGATATGAGGTAATAAAGAATATTACAAACATACATACATACATACATACAAGATACGCGCGAAAAACATAACCCTTCCTTTGCAGTCGGGTAAAAAGTGCATCGTCAGTAGCTGGAACAAACTTCCCTAAGTTTCTAGTAATACCTTTGTAGTGAGCTTACGGTTTCAGAAAATACCTATCTAATTAAAATTATACCTGGAAAAAGATTTAACTGGAGAAGAGTACTGTAGGAAGTTTATTGTTTATAAATAAAACGTTTACGGAATACCTTTTAAGCAAGGTAAGGTAAGAGAAAACTGCCTGAAGTTTTATTTATACAAAAACATATATGCTGATCCGAAGTATTTTTCAATGTAAAGAAGTATCCTATGACCATCCCCGAGGATTTTAGACGTGAGTGTGACAGACAGACACAAGTTACTTTCGTATTTTTTAATATGACTAGGGATAACATGTTTTACACAAAAATTCGAAGACACACAAACATTTAATACATCGGTATTAAACTATACTCTAAATTTATATCTATACATATACAACGTGTAATTTAAAGGGTATATACATACTAAGTGCATGGCTTCTTTGGATGATAAAAAACGATATGGCAAGGGTTTTTTAATCCTAAGTCTACGTATGTAGAACTTAATACAAATTCCAATACACTGATACCAGAGACCGAATTTTTCAAATTGAGAAGAACGAAAAGTATAATATCGTGTTATTGGCAAGTGACGTGGAAAGTTATTGACCCTCGTAGGTTTGTAACACGTTTGTTATGATTGGTATTCAAGAAATATATGAAACCAGTAATTTGGTATCAATTCTTTGAGTCAGTTATTTTGTGCTGAAACTGTGCATAGAGTCTCCATACCAGATGTTGCCTTCAGCCCTTTTGGATAGATATGGGGTTTCCGTTACACGTTGTATAGATAAAATTGAAGTCCCTGTGATTTCAAAATGACTTTGTTTTCTCAATAGCTTATAGTGTATACTGTATTAACACGTCATAAAGTTTTAAATTGTGTCCGTCTGTTTGCCTTTATGCTTGCCCGGGCTAAACTCTGGAACGGCTGGACCGATTATAATAAGACTTACACTGGAAGATAAAGAGATAAGATAGAGGTTATATGACAACATACAGACTACTTTTAACACAGAAGTAGAAGAGCACCTACCACGCGGACGAAGTCGCGGGCACAGTTACTATTTAATATGTCTAAAATTTCGTGAGTTTTTAATACACACTTCAATCGTAAAACACGATGAATGAACGATGAACGGCCAACAAATATTTAAAAACTCGTTGGCTTTAAACTTGCAGCTGTCGTTTTACAACGTTGTTATCCAAAATGGCGTCGTAAAGGTAACACTCTCCGATTTCCCGGAGGCGGCGGAAAATCAAAGTACGTTTTTATTAAAGTCCTTAAACAAGTTTTTTAATATCACTTGTGGGAATCAAGAACGTTGGCTAATATTTTAGGTTTTTAGTGATTCGTTTTTTTTTTTTCAATATAGGCGAAGCTGTAAAAGTTTTGGTCGTAAATCTTTTCAACATTGTTTTAAGTTTCCAGCCAGCTGCCTATTATGTTATAACTAGCGTTTCTGCCTGTAACATTTAGGTAATTATAGATAGATAGATATACTCTTTATTGTACAGACGCCAGCACATGAAGCTACCCGAAACTGTCAAATTTTCCCAATCAACCTTGAACCTAATTTCTTTAACCATAAAGTTGAAAATCTATTAAAAAAACTTGACAGATTGTTGTAGCTTGATGTGCTGGCGTCAGTACGTCATACCAGAATACCATACCAGCTAGCTGCACTTGACTCGATCGAACGCAGAGCCAAAAGGCTCATAGGTGACGAGGTTCTGGCGGGTAAGCTTCACAGCCTGGCTCACCGGCGAAACGTTGCTTGCCTGTCTATCTTCTACAGATTGTACTTCGGAGAGTGTGCGCAGGAGCTCCACGAGCTGATCCCTTCATGCCCCTTTTACTACCGGTCTACCAGACGTACCGCAGGATACCATCCACACTTGGTCGATATACCGTCTTGTCGTACTAAGCGCTTTTCTTCAACATTCATTGTGCGCACAGCCAAGGTGTGGAACTCTCTGCCGGCTTCAGTGTTCCCTGCCACATATGACCCGTCAGCCTTAAAGCAATAGTGAATAGGCATTTTCTGTGCTCGCTCGTTCGATCGTAGACCTCATCTTACACTTACCATCAGGTGTGATCGAGGTCAACAGCGGGCTCATTCATAATAAAAAAAAAAATATTAAAAAAAATAAGGACCTACAAAGGGAAAATGTCATCATCATCTGGTTATCCTTTTTGCAACATGTCGGGGTTGGACTTCCTGTCTTACCGGATGCAGCTGACTACTGGTGTTTTACATGGAATAACTGCCTATCTGACCTCCACAATCCAGTAGCTGGACCACACCGTACACCTTGGCAAGATTGGTGTCAGATATTCTGGTTTCTGACTACCAACGACTGTCAAAGACGTACAAATGACAGCCCAGACCAGCGGCTAAACTAAAGATAGTAACCCATCCACGGACTGACCTGGCCAACATTGCTTAACCTGGCAGATCAAAACATGCGGCTGATATTATTCAGCCACAAGTTCCTCCCCCCACAACTTACCACCAAAAGACTCAAACAACGATTTTAAGAAAGTACCCGTTAGTGGTGTAGGTATTCTCCATGAGCGGAAGTCGGGTGGCGCGCGTCATCCGCCGCTAATGGCGGACCGTCATGGCCGCCGGCGCTTCCGGCGGAACGACCGCAACTATTTGATACGTCACTTAAATTGTAAGGGTGTTCTTCTTGCGAAGACTGAAGGTCGGTGGTGGGAAATAAGTATTAGTATATAACACGTATGTATTTTTTTTCGTGGTGAAAATCATCGAATGACGCCTCCCACCCTGTCATTTATTCCGGGGCCACGGTATTTCGATAGAATATTCCAGGAACCATACGTACGCTGCAATTCGAAATACGTAGGCTACTTTAGTTCGCATTTTGGATTAAGAAACTCATTTTGATTGACGCTAAAAAACGATTATGATCTGAAAACTATCTCTATCTACCACGATCATGTCATGTATCGTATTATTCAAGTCATAAGTATACATATATAGTACCAATAAAGAAACCCTACAACAAATCACAACACGAAGATCAAAAGATAAAACCGTAATCTACCCTTTCAACCAACAGAACGATATCATATTTAAGTGGCCAAACACACAACGCAAACACTACATCGCAAATCAATCTTGGTGCAGTACATGAAACTAATGGTGGCAAATATTAAGTGTCGGACTGGCCATCCGTCTCCGTCGGCCTGTTTGTCCGAGCGACACCATCACTCACCGGCGGGGGTGGGGGAAATGTGTTTGTCAGTCGGCTTTCGGCAGCCTAACGAGCCGGACGTCTATTCATGTTATTAAACGTTTTAGGTTCAAAGGGTTTCACAGGATATAGTCTGATGTTAGTATAACAATTTGATAAGCTTGTTGTTTGTGCAAAATGCAGGTCGATATTCGTAAATTGATTGGTAATTGTTAACATTTGCATGTAAAACGTAAGCTGACAACATGCAACAGATATAACATTGAAGGTAAAATTACTTAATAGTGGCCCGTAGCGATAAGAGCCGCTGTCATTATTTGAACATTACCATAATCTTTAGAACCATTAAGTTAATACTCTTAGCCGTGTGTTGATGTTGCCTGGAGCACTAACGCTTAAAGGTTAATACAACGCCTATTTGGTTGAACCCTTGACTTCGAAGGGATAAACTGGCAGTCGTTAAGGTTAAATTAATGATGTATTGATTGAACTATCTATGTATGGAAAACTACGTTTGACGTCCCAAAAGTAAAATGTACTATCTAAAGCACGTCCAATATTTTCCCATTTTGACTAAGCCCTGCTAAGCCCCTTAGATGTATTTTACGATGAAATCTGATTCTCAATTTTCCGCAAATGAAGTATTTTATTTTGTAAGTTACCTAATATTTCAGCCTAATAATGACTATCACTAATTCCGAGACTCCAATATCTATACTGAGACATCTATAGCGACTAAATTTGCTTGCACGACCCATTGCCGGCTCAGTTCGGAGCGCATTGTACTTAATGAGCTAATTACAACGCGACGCGGTGATGGATCGCTGTCTCGCGAGTGTACGTTGATGAGTTTCTACCGGATCACAGCGTCGGATTGAACGTTACGTTCGACGCTGCGGGGATTAGTGCGCTGATGTTGTGGAAAATATTGGACGAAAATGTGGGAGATATTACTCTAATCTCAAAGGTATATCAGGCTGATAATCCCATACGAGTATAATTCATATGTGGGGATTATAAAAGACATATTGTACATAGAAAACACACCTTATTCATTTGCTTACATTTCATTTCGAGGAGCCGCCATTTAAGCATAGAAATGCCTGTAGTTGAAGGCTCCGCTCTTCCCTAACATTATAAATTTACAAAAGGCAAATATAAAGAAAATACGATTAATTTTATATGTGCGTGAGTGTGTCTGTGTGCGTGTGTGTATGTGTGTGTGTGTGTGTGATGGGGTGTCTGAGTGTGTGTGTGAGAGAGAATGAGATTACATGTTGTGACCATTATAAGCGAATAATATCACTTTATTATTCAGTCACACGTTGCAAAAGTAACTCTGTGTCATGATAATTTAAATTGTGTAGCCATAATGTTAATTCTTTTTTGCATTCTATTTTTTTTTTATCATAGATGTATATTAGTTTATTAATTTTGTTGTACAAGAAAGCTGAGCGTTTTTTATATTGTCTGCTTATTTCTAATAATGTCTGTTTTTAAACACAAACCAATACCCGCAAAATGTACACTGCCCGGCAGCGGGATGTGATCAAAATAATTTAATCGGATTGAAGCATTGTACACAGCTCATTAGGTGTTCACAAACCCGAAACCAGTTTAAAACGAGCACTAAAACATACTATGTTCAGCTTTTTAGGAGCATCATCAGCCATGCGTGTAAACAAAGACATTACTGAACTAAATAATTATACCTACGCAGACATAATAGCATAAGATTAAAATTAAGTCAAGAATGTTCACATTATGCTATGTTCAAGTTTAAGGGAATTACTAATTTAAATGAGAAAAGTTTATTTTTTTCTCTTGCTGTCTTGATTTTGTTATTAGAGACACTTTTAATGTGTAACTGACGGAATCCAGCAATATTTCTGTACTCTATAATTCCTTTTAGGTATAAGAAGATTGAATAAGGATGACAACCGCAAATAATTGGGTACCTACGATTGTAGTCAGAGCAACGAAAGCGGAACTGGAGGAAAAATGAGATTCGAATACAAAATTAATAAAATCTGTTACGGGGATAAAAAACTCAACAAGCAATAAAATATAGAATCTCTCAGATAAATATTGCTGTTATTAAGAGCTAGATTAGATTACAGCAAATATAAATTTTGTGAAATAGGCCCACGCTGGGCGCCAACAGAAAAGTACGTCTTTGGGACGCTACAAGTTTAATTAAGTTTAATAGATTATAATTATTACATCACTAAATTATAGGTTTAATGTTGTTTTACGACATTTTGCAGAATCGAATTATATAGGACGTGTTTTAACTCGTAAATCAACTGTTTAGAGAGTACCCATGTCTAGACTACGGTAATAAGGTTGGTTATAGAGATATAGTGAAGGTAATTTGTGAATCTAATTTATTTTGCTATTGAATGATACCTTGTCATTGATCGTATGGTTTATTGGCTATAAATCTACCCTCTATTCAAGTATTTTCAATCCTTGTGCTACTTTTCAGCAAAACTCATGATTTATATTACAATAAAACTACAAAACTTGTTATAGTTAATGTAGTCCCCAATCTAATAATCTGTGACATGAAGTAAGTAAAAAGCTACTAATATTTCGCTCATATTCACGAACACTCAAATAAAAGTGAATAAATCACATCGGACATTTATCTAAATGTGTTTTTGATGCTTAAGAGAGCGTGCAATGTCGGTACATTCGCTATCTCCATTTTATACAACACCTGTGTTTCGTGCGGGTAGATTGTGTTTTAAATTTTACTGAAAAGCTCATTTCCCAAAATTGAATTCAATGTTTATGAAGAGCTCTATTGATGATAAAACTAAAACCGAATTTTCAAAGAATTGAAATTGCCCCTTTTTGAAGTAGTCGGCTAATAAACTTAATATCTAGATATAGTTTTTCCAGCGGCTGCGCCCACGTGAAAATTGAAAATGATACCAAAAATAGAAAGTCAAGAGTGAATAGGTTACTTTTAGGTAAGCGTGCTCCATCTTCGATCACGCGAACCTATTATCAATAAAAAAACCTACCTTATATTCTATTTCAGAGCATGGTCCATCTGTGTGCCAAGTTAAGTACCTAATTGGTAAAAAAGATACAGAAAGACAAAGTTACTTTCGTATACATAACTTATTTTTATTTATAATTAGTTTTAATTTTCACAATGTAGGTATGTGCATACAAACAAAGTTATATGTGTTACTTACCATTTTTTTGACAACAAGCTACAGGAATAGAAAGAGGAATTCTAATATTGGTTGTAGTATTACTCTCTGACAAAGTCATCTTTAAAATATGAAATTGAACTACCTCGGTGGCAGTTTGCCTAAATACAAGTTTATGTTTTGTGACATTTGCGCAGTATGTAACACATTAGGTAAATTGTAAATTAATTATGTAACACTAAATTCCATCAACAGTCTAATTAATTAGAACCTAGTTCTGAACGGAAACTGAGGGAATTACCTACAGGAAGCCATTTTATTTCATGAAATATTCTCAAACGTCGTAAGATCCCAAAAGCCAATCGAAGTGCCCATTATTTTGATGTACTGGAGTGCCAGTTCATAGCTAGTAATTCACTACTACAGCACTCCCAGTGAACAGATAATCAGGGAATGTTAGATTAGCTTCGTCCACTTCCTTTAATGTACTCTTGTTTGAAGTTTTCTTTCGTGTGTTTACCTGAAACAAATTAAAGTAAATTAAATATTGCGTACTGCAGTGTGCTCTGGGAGTAAAAAAGTATGTTTGCTTAAGAATGTGTGCTGGCTTCGTAAGTCATTAGTTAATTAAGAAGTGTGTGGCTTTACTCGCTTAATAGTAATTTGTTAAAGAATTTTCTAAATTAATTTCGTAAAGAAAACTTTAAAGCAATTTACGTGGCTGACCTGTTTTGGAATAAATGTGACTCAACATTAATTTTGTCTTATACATACAAAATAAATATAAAGAACGGTTTCCTTAAAATTATGTTGAGTACAATATGAGTCAAAGCTTTACTTTAGCTTCACGGTTAGATACCATTGTTAAAACGCTTTATTTACGCAGTAACCACCCGGTGTTTCATCTTTAAAAAACAATGGCTTAAAGAACAACGGTGCTTTATTAAAACGGGTCTTGAAACATCCAGTTTAAACTTGAAGCGACTCGTGAAAGGTTATGTAAGACGGCTATGAGTTTTTAACTCTGTTAAAGTCTAGTCTTCCATCTCAAATCAATCAAATTCAGTCAGCGTTTGGCTTAAAGAACTGCTGTTAGGTTTTGGTTTTATTAATAGCTGTTTAGCGATAAGCGATATACTAGAATACGCGTTATTTTCATTATAAGATAATTTTTGTAAGTAAATCTATAGTATTCGCGATATCAAAAATGAAAAAGGGTTTAATAAAATAAAATACAAATATATTCCTATCAAAAAACAAAACGACGAATACCGAATCATAAAACACAGGATGCGGTCGTTTTGCAAGCTAGCTAGCTTCACCTTGGCCCAATTTAGCGAACGATTTATCTGTCAAATTGGTCAAGATCGAATCACGAGGGCCGCACCAAACATTGGAAACGTAACCATAAGGTCACATACTATCATCTGCTGTCTTTTCCTAACTATGTTAGAATCCAGTCTAAGTGGAGACAGCTGAGTACACGGAACCACTGCCTATCTTACTTCCAAAACCCAGTAGCTGGGTAACACGATAGACAATGGCAAGACTTGTGTCAAATTTTCAGGTCTTTGACTATGCATAACGGCTGTCAAAGATGGTCAAATTACAGCCGGGATCAAGCGTTACGTGTTTTGCGACGCTTGCAGAGGAATTTCGATATGTTTTGTCGACCACTCATCTTCGGATAGACCTCACCAAGCCTTGTTTAACCTTGAAGATCCTCGTGGCTCTTTTTATTAAAAGACGAGCTCCTCACATAAGGTCACATTTAATAAAATTTTGGAATACCGCTTGTCGCTACAGTTTGTTCCATAGCCCTTAACAAAACTGCCGTTTAAAGCGCACATTACAGTAAAAAGCTTCATTTGCACTGAAGAAACAATCAAGACAAGCCATTAACTTGAAGCGCCGCCGCCATCATTGATGGGATACATCCGAGATCACTTCCAGCGCTTTATGGTATCGCTTCAAAGCGCTTTATCGCTGGCCTGTAATGTGTACTAAGTAATTTTATTTTTACGACGACATGTTACGTTGTTTACTCGATATTTTTTGCTCTTAACTTGAATCCGTCGATTATAAGTAACTCATGTTGATAGGAAGGCGAAAAGGGACATTAATGTTATGATTACCGAAATAAACCGACATTTAAGTTCTCAGCGCCTTCTTATTTTGTCACATGAAGACGAACTTCTTTCGCGGACAACTATTCTTGTTCTCGCTACTACAATTAAGTATTAGAGTTTCACGCGGGTTTGCTATTGTCATTATCCCTGAGTTTCCAGGTTGATAGTTACATCATGCATTACTATCAGCTTCAGTGAAAGAAATCTGACCATGACTATGACCTGATTCCTCCATCTCCCTTTCACTACCGGTCTACCAGACGCACGGCTGGGTACCACGCACACTTGGTTGATATACCGTCTTGTACCAAGCGCTTCTCCTCCACATTTATAGTGCGCACAGCCAAGCTGTGGAATTCTCTGCCGGCTTCTGTGTTCCCTGCCACTTATGACCTTTCAGCCTTTAAAGTACGAGTAAATAGGCATCTTCTGGGCTCGCTCGTCCCATCGTAGACCTCATCTATCGCTTACCATCAGGCGAGATCGAGGTCAAGGCCCATCAGTAATAAAAAAAAAATAAAAAGAAAATTAATAAACAGAGAACTCACAGAAATTAAGTCTTTAGAAACACAGATCGATCTTCAAGGTAAAGCAACGTTTATTGAGGTCGGTCCGTGGACCGGTGATCATCTTAACACACGGGATTCCTCCATCGGAAAACACGTCAAGCCACTGTTCCTGGCTGTCATTTATAAATCTTTGAAGTCGTTACGGGTAGTTAGAAGTCAGTCGCTCCATGTAAAACACTAATAAACAGGTGCCTCTGAAGATTACACTGAAAGCCGACCCAGACATTGTTGGAAGAAACCCTAAGCAGAATGATGCGAAACAATGTTTAGATTTACAAGTCTATCGGTTACATTTCGGGGAGTGTGCGATGGAATTACACAATCTAATTCCGCCAAGCCCGTTCCATCATCGGACTACAAGACAAACGGCGATGCGCCATCGTTACATGGTGCACTAAACCTCTTGGGAATACTCATTGTGCGTACGGCTAAGGAGTGGAATTCCCTGCCGGAGTCTGTGTTTCCCGATAGCTATAACTTAGGGGTCTTTAAGTCAAGAGTGAATAGGTTACTTTTAGGTAAGCGTGCTCTATCTTCGACCACATCATCACTTACCATCAGGTGAGATGGTGGTCAAACGCGAGCTTATCATCAATAAAAAATAACCTGCTAAGCTTCCAATATGTAGGGTAAACCTAATCTAATACTAAATTGATTACATAATTACTAAAAGTTTTCTCATTCTGACCCTGTCGTCTAACACTCGTTAGCAAATCTAGGTTCCGTTTATCTTAATTGCTTACTTAGCAACTTGAAGTAGAGAAAGGTAGAACATACTCGACTGGTCCTAAGTACCTATCCACACAGACTGTTTTCTTTGCGGAGTAGTTCCTCGGGTCGCCGATAGATGGCGTTGTTCAAGTTATGTTTAAGTTAGGAACTATTAGTAAGAGAAACCAAAGTAAGGTCGTGGTACTGCATAAGATATATTGACCAATCGACGGTCGAGAATTTAAAGATTTTGAAATGTTATTTTAGTAACATAATTTAAGTTTACTAATTCCAACCCGGCTTCTAAAACTATGCATACTTTTGCATTGTCAAGGAATCGGTCTATTAGCCAGAAAGTTCAATGACCCAGTAAAAACATTCGAGATTTTTATAGGCAGTATTTCTATATATTTCATTAACTAATGCTAGAAACACTCCTATTTATTTGTAAGAACTGTAAGCAACAGTCGTTTGAGAAGATAATATCGCAGCAAAAATCCTCCTCAATACGGGACACTCCCTATTTCTATCAACAGGGATTAGGGGAGTGGCTCAGAGTAATAAATAAGTAACCAGTATTACTTCAATGGCAAAGCTTAGCGATGCGCTGCAGTAAGCGACGAGGGATGGTTTCCTGTTTATTGAACTGGACTCACTAAAGAACCACCTAATTGTGTCCTCTTCGAATCTATAATATATAAATCAATCACTTTATATTTTTGCTCGCCATAGGCACTATTAGGTACGTGGTGACCGCAGAGGCGTTTAAACTATCTTCAAACGTATAAGTAATTGGGCATTTTGAACACTCCAGCAGATGGGACATGGTTTAAGCCAGCGTTATTTTTAGTCTGCCATTTTGCTAAATTGTGCTTAGAGTACTTTGGTTCGAAGTAGATTGAGTCCAGATTGGTGTAACAACTTGTGGTATTTTAGAAACAAAGCTATGGTTATTCGATTTGTACTCACAGCCAAGGCGATCTCATGTCGGACGCCCTGATTGCTCAAAAATCCGTAGTCCGAAACATTACACGATTTTTTTTTGTATTTAATGTACATAATTGTATAGAATGCTGGCTCACTATAGCTTACACCACGTCTCCACAAGCAACCAGTTCGTAAACAACTTGCATAGCATTGCGGGCTACCGCGGTTTGATATCATCAATTGCTCGATCGAGCCCAGCAATGTAATTAAACTTGAACGCGAGTTGCTAGGTAACTCTTGAGTACTTCCTGTGAAAGCTTTTGTTTGGAAACACAAAGTTAAAGTGCATTCTGAGTATCTTGTTCTTTGTTGCTTTTGATAATTAAGATTTATTTTAGATACACTGTAAGAAATTGTCATCCCTACAAACCTATATAAATCACTACCAGTTGCTCGCGACGTCGTCTGCGTGGGAAGTTTTTCCCGTGTAAATCCCGACCCCGTGGAAATTTCGCAAAATCCCGTCTTAGCGAGCATCTACGTGCTAAAAGGAACCCCCATGCAAAATTTGAGAGCCGTACTACTTGTAGTTTCTGAGATTTTGTGATTAATCAGTGAGTGGTAATTCGCTTTTAAGATAAAACGCCGAATGTGTTGTTAAGCGCAATACTCGAGAACAGCTCTACCAATTCGGCAATTTTTTTTTAATATTTCTTAGCACTGATCTTATGCAGAAAAACGGAAAGGAAAAAAATCATCATCACTCTGACCTGACATATGATTTATTTGTTCTTTTGTACTTCGACGGGCAAATAACTATTCACAGAACGAAGTCTGTTAGGACAGCAAGTATTAACTAAATCTGACAGGTACTCTGCCTATCTGTAACACTTTCGGGTCTAAATCACTTGACCCATTTGGATGAGATTTAGTACAGAGATAGATTAGACTTTGGAAAAGGACATAACGTCCTTGCGCCTGCCAAAGTCGCTATGTGTTATTTAGTCATTTTCGTTCTTTTATGCAGTTTCAATCGTTAATTTAAGACACACATGCTCTAAAAACAGATATCTGATAAACGCAATATTAAAAGGTAACTTTTTAAATATTGCGTTTATCAGATAGCTGTTTTTACAGCACATGTGTATTAAATTAACGATTGAAACTGCATAAAAGAACGAAAATGACTAAATAACACATAGCGACTTTGGCAGGCGCAAGGACGATAAGCTTCTTTCTTTTGCTTAAAAAGAATACTCTTGTAGAAAGCCGCCCTAGCAAAGCCGCGGGCAAAAGCTAGTACCCCGAAAAAGCGCACGAAGAAATCCACGTCTAAAGACTGTTTCTTCTAAACTAAAGTACACTTACATGTACCTATGTGTTTCTCTTAACCCTTTCGCATCGTAGCCTTAAACATGGCGCCATTATCACCTAAATAAAGTAACTTACTGGAGCCGTCGGTTGCTTGTGCTAACAATTTATATGGTAATCGTACGGGACTCGAACACACCGCCGCTTTATTTAAGTTACGAATTGGGCAGTTACCACGGCCAGGGTTCCGGGTGTGGTGGTGAAAGATTTCTTGTTTGTTGAGGCAGGTATACAGAAAATACATTGTTTTTTTTTAACATGCTTTTATTAGGTCGACCTGTATGTAACTAACTATGTAATAGAATCTGAGGTAACTAATTTCACCATCTTTCAAGGGTCGTAGCGTAATGAAAATTGGCAGCTGTATATAGTTCTGATGACAATACAATAATATGGTACTGTCGAACTGATCTGATGATGGAGCCGGAAGATATGAACTGGAACTTCATGATGGAAAATCGCATCATAGCTGTTTTGGATTTCTTAGAAAAGTCTTGTAATGAAACACTTTTTGTTTTTACGTGCATTTATAAAATCGTGTTTTTCTAGTGTTTTTTAAACTATTAATTTTATTTATTGATAATAGGTTCGCATTTGACCACCATCTCACCTGATGGTAAGTGATGATGTGGTCGAAGTTGAAGTACGCTTACCTAGAAGTAATTCACTGTTGACTTAAAGACACCCAGGTTATTGCTATCAGGAAACACAGACTACGGCAGGGAAATTCACTCTTTGGCCGTACGCACAAGTCACTGTTGTGGAGTCTGGTTTGGTGTTTTTAAAAATGTGATTAGTACCAAGTATATGTGAGGTCGACGTTCAGGGACACGGTTGCCGCAGTGGTTTAGCGACTAACTACAGCGCTGCGTATATCCTACGAATAAATGTTCCGGTTCTGGGTGTTTGTAAAAATGCACCCACGATACAGGAGAAATTAATAGGTAAAGAATGCTTTGCGGCTTTGCCTGATGTGTATGAAGCTTAAATAAAGAGTTTACCCAATCTAGAACAATCCCCGAAGTTCTAAAAAGTACCCAGAAAAACTCAAACAGGGTATACTATCAGGTTTGTTTTCACAGGATTGACAGGTGCAACGATTGATACGAGGATACATACAACGAGGATTGATAGTACATACTTTAAAAAACGCGATAAAAAAGCGAACTTGCAATATGGGTAGAATTCACATCACTAGCAATCTTGTTAGCCCCTCCAACTAAGCTAAATATGCTTGTGTCTGGAGTGGGTTCACGACAACAGTATAATGGGTGGGGTTCGAACCCGCGACCTCTCGATGACAAGTCCGCCATTGCGATATTGACGCTTAAAAAAAATACTATAGGTAGAACAAAAACAGTTGGGGGTTCAAGTTCACACAATAATTTGAGAAACACTTACTTTTGCAAAATACACAAAACCAAACCTAAAGAACTAAGTACTAAAAGAGGGGTTAAATTTCATACATTTAATAAAGAAAGGACCGTACTTCTTCAAAGTATAATCCCCATAAAATTGAACACAGGTCCCATAGCCTCGTCACAGTGTGGTGCGAGGGTGTGACCATTATATTGACGCTTTTCCGGGCATTCATAAGAACGCCCATTATTGCTCTGGGCAGGGGATCGCAGGTCCCATGGGAGGGACCCTTCGATATGGCTCTATATTCACAACTGAATGGTATGGAATGTTGGGTTTATGTGTAACGAGAGCAACCATTGCATGTTTTATTCAGGACGAACTGATAATTTCGCCAATTCTTCTTGAATTGACTATGTAACTGTAAACAACAACAGTAAGTATTATGTAAACGTAATTCCACGGGAAAAGTTTTCGACTTTCAAAAATAGTTATATCTTTATAGGATAGTTACAGCGGTCACGGCCCTTTAGCTAATAAATTTCCAACCCGAACAATTAACTAAGTATCTTAATTACTTTAAAAGTGTAAGGCACTTATCGATACCAATTAAAAGTATCGATTCAGACGGATAGTTAGATAGGCGGGTTAATGACCACTATTGCCTTGCTAAAACGATTTAGATATAGTTCGTAAGCAGTTTTCTAGAAAGTCTATGGATTAACATAGCTATAATAATACATAAACTGTAACCCCAAATAACCCAATATTGAAACAGCAACACGTTACATGCATATGTATGAAATCTCTCGTTTAACCGGCCCACCGGTCGCTGCGTATTTCGAAAACAGATTATTAAGATCGCGTCGCGTCGGCTGCACTATCCATGCAGCCCATACTCCACGCACTACGGCCAGGGTTGGCACTCGTCTACCTCAATACTCATCAATACTACCTCAGTACTTGTGGCATGTGTCAATAAACGTTTTTTCTTTCTTTCTTTCTTTCAATATGTCTAGCCCTATCACACCTATTTTGGGTTAGGCTTCCAGTTTCATCGGATGCAACAGAATACCAGTATTTTTATCAT
The DNA here is from genome assembly GCA_943138885.2 of Tholera decimalis. NCBI lineage: Eukaryota > Metazoa > Arthropoda > Insecta > Lepidoptera > Noctuidae > Tholera > Tholera decimalis. Next base: position 1,305,002 of record OW964577.2, read on the forward strand.
CGCTCATTTTTTTTTTATTACGAATGAGTCCGCTCTTGACCTCGATCACACCTGATGGTAAGTGTAAGATGAGGTCTACGATCGAACGAGCGAGCCCAGAAAATGCCTATTCACTCCTGCCTTAAAGCCTGACGGGTCATATGTGGCAGGGAACACAGAAGCCGGCAGAGAGTTCCACACCTTGGCTGTACGCACAATGAATGTTGAAGAAAAGCGCTTAGTACGACAAGACGGTATATCGACAAAGTGTGGATGGTATCCTGCGGTACGTCTGATAGACCGGTAGTAAAAGGGGGATGAAGGGATCAGGTCGTGGAGCTCCTGCGCACACTCACCGAAGTACAATCTGTAGAAGAGAGACAGGCAAGCAACGTTTCGCCGGTGAGCCAGGCTGTGAAGCTTGCCTGCCAGAACCTCGTCACCTATGAGCCTTTTAGCTGTGCGTTCCATCGAGTCAAGTGCAGCTAGCTGGTATTTGGCTGAGCCATCCCACAAGTGACTGCAATTCTCTATACAGGAACGGACCTGTGCTTTATATAAATTCAAAAGCTGTCCAGGTGTGAAGTATCGCCTCACTTTCTGTAGGATACTTAGCTTTTTGGCTGCAGTCTGAGCTTTAGACTCAATGGTTGAGCCGAAGTTGAGGTCAGACGTCAACTCCATGCCCAAGAGCTCCAGGCGGTCAGTAATAGGAGAAGCCGGCAGAGAGTTCCACACCTTGGCTGTACGCATAATGAATGTTGAAGAAAAGCGCTTAGTACGACAAGACGGTATATCGACAAAGTGTGGATGGTATCCTGCGGTACGTCTGATAGACCGGTAGTAAAAGGGGGATGAAGGGATCAGGTCGTGGAGCTCCTGCGCACACTCACCGAAGTACAATCTGTAGAAGAGAGACAGGCAAGCAACGTTTCGCCGGTGTAGCGTTGTAGTCGATTAAACTAGAAGTCGACTACCACACTAATCTCTAATGTCTATGGTTTCACGGAGTGACAACACTTATGCAGTGGCCGGCTATAAATTCTAACCTCCGGTTCGCTGAGTTCTATTTCATCGCCTACAGTTGCAAGTAATTAATATAGAAACCCCTCTGTGCCCAAGGGTAAGTGCTCGTCGTATCTGCCATTTTCTCTCCATCTTGCCAAATCGTAATCCGCTTATTTCACCATAATCTGCAGCGTTTGTAGATTAATATAGTTGCCCGGTTGTCAAGATGGCTTCCGTCTGGAACGTAGCTGTGTTATTTCATTGTCATCTGTTTTCCACTAGTGTTGCTGAATTTGTGAAGCGTAAGCAGGCCGCAGCATCCCTTTCCTGCTGTGTCATAGCGGCTACGAGCTTGAACGCTTTGTCACGCGGTTATCTTTTATATCGCTGCGCGCGGCATGCTTGCGCTTATCTATAATCTTTGTGAACCGCCGCGATGGTGAGTTTTCCATCCGTTTCCCGGGTACTGTTCTTTGGGTTCACGGCTGGGAGACGCACACATCGCTGGCGCTCACGATTCCTGCACCACGCTTACGGAAGCACCCTTCGTGTGATTCCAGGGTTTTTTTTTTCTTTCTCCTTCTTCATTTCAATATCAACTACTGCAACGTCTGCCACGCGACGGGTGTCACCGCTGCCTCCGTCACCACTGCCGGAGAGACGCGCTGTCGCGTGGCCTACCTGTCAACCTCTGCGCCTGCCTCGTGCGAGTTGGGTGAGGAGGAGAGACCTCCTCCCCCGTGGCCTGCCCTGCACAACCTCCGCTTCGGACACGTGGTCGCTGCCGGCTTCGGGATCTGCCCGCCGGTCTGCGTGCGTCGCGGCCTGAGCTCAGGGCAGTACCATTCTATACCCTCGACCAGTGAGGGAACCCAGTGTGAACCGAACCCACCCCCCCTTTTTAAAATAAATGCTGTAAACCTGTGGTCTTCTGTTTTTATTTTTACTCCACCTAAACCACTACGCCACAGTGGCGCCCACTCGGTAAGGTTCACAAGGTTTTCTTCACTGGTCGCTAATTACCTTTACTCACTCATCGTGGCGGTAAGTACTAGTGTGTAGTTTACTTTTTTCTTATTTTGTTAATTTAGTTTCTACTAGATTGTTAGGTTAATTTCAATAATTGTAAAGATCACAATGAGCGCTAACTCAATTAAATTTATCCACCTAAGAAAGGCCGAATTAGAATATGAGGTCATTATTGGAGGCGGTGAAAAGGGCACATTCACTGACTTTAGAAAACAAATTGACAATGCTTTCCTGAGTAAACTCACCCCTAGTACATCACATAGTTCTGCCAGTGGTCAGCAGGCTGAAGCAAGTGCCACAAGAATCCCAATTCTAAATATAATGTAATCTAATAGATATAATAGTAAATATAATCTAATAAATCTAACAAGAAATATAATCTAATAAATATATTAAATCTAATAAACATAATACAATCTGATAAACATAATACAATCTAATAAATATAATATAATCTAATTATAATATAATCTAGCTTTAAAGTTCTTGTTGACAATCATGCAGAAACCACTTCAGGTCATCTAGGCATTTCTAAAACTCTTAACTTACTTTTTGTAGTGACATGCTGTTTCTCTAAGTATTGTCTTCTAATAAGACAATCATAACAGCTGTTTCTACCTATAACTTACTTACTTTTAACTTACTTTTTGTAGTGACATGCTGTTTCTCTAAGTATTGTCTTCTAATAAGACAATCATAACAGCTGTTTCTACCTATAACTTACTTACTTTTAACTTACTTTTTGTAGTGACATGCTGTTTCTCTAAGTATTGTCTTCTAATAAGACAATCATAACAGCTGTTTCTACCTACAATAATAATGACCAACGCTCTTGGGATCTACATATTCCAGTTGTTCAATTTGCACTAAATAACTCAACTAGTGAAGTTACTGGTTTCACACCAACATTCCTTCGCTCAACTTTCAAGTGAAAGTCCTTGGTCTTCACCTGTACTTCTCACCTAAATGGGATGGCAAATTGTGGTTCTGCTTAGACAGTCACAAGCTTAATTCAGTAACTAAGAAGGATGCTTATAATTTACCATATATCTCTGAAATTCTAGATAACCTAAAGGATGCTAAATACCTAACAAGTCTAGATCTTTATAAAAGTTTCTGACAGAGCATCCCGTAGGCCTAGCTAACTAACTAGTGTTTGACCCCATACAGGGTCACACGATGCCAAGGGAACACACACCCACGACTGCCTACCATACTAGTCGTGGAGGGTCGACTTGTACCTAACTACCTAAGTTAACTATAACTCTGGTTATAGCTATCCTAGTATCATATTTCACACCCACCTAAAGTGTGGTAATCCTAATTAAAACCTACTGACTAAAGTTACCAAACTATTATTCTAAAATTAACTTTATTTATTTATCTTTTAACAGAACTAAATACCATGACTGCATGGCTATAAGCCAACATAACTTCAGTTCCATTACCACCTTTCTGCTGACCACACACACTTACACTACACATCTAATTTCTTTTATTATTTTCCCTTTACGGCGTGACTATGAGAGGCTACATAGTGGGCCCTCAGGGCGATTCTTTAGTATCATGGCAGAGTAGTCTCCATGGTACACTACCATTAACTTTGATTTATGTTATTATGTCCTCATGGATGTCTTAAAGACGGCCCCCTGAAACATGGGTGTCCGCACACTAGTTAATTTACATTAATTCCTAAACCTACTGTTCTGAAAACAGCTTCAAGCCGGTAAATTTCTATACAAATACCGTACCTACCCATTAACTACTTGCATAGTAGTCTATAACTTTATAGTCTAATTATAACTGTAAAACTTTCTCACTACTAACCTTAAAACTATTCATAAAACAATATATAGCATAGTCCATAGTATTGTTTTCAACTAAACTGTTGGTGATCTGCCACCACAGTTAAACTATATTCCAGTCTACCCTGGTAACAAATCTAACTTTAATCTAAGCTTTTATCTTTAATTTAATAATAGCATCTACATGAAATACTCTAACAACATTTCGTCTTAGCAAACTTATCTAATTTCTTTTACCTAAACACTAAATCAGAAACCTAACTTGAACTTCATAACACCTTTTAGTATTAAACAAACCTATCCTGAATATCACTTAGATTCAACCTGCCCTAATTAAATTAATTAATTCTCTTAGAAAATATTTCCGCGTGTTTCATAACATAACCTAATTAATTCAATATCATTGACATATTATATTTTGACGTTTACGTACTGACTTTGACATCTCGACGTAGTTACCAACCTTGGATACTTGTCTTTTAGAATTACGTCTATAACGTTCGGATATTCTCGCAACAGTATGGATATGGACTTGATTTATTTTTTTTAAAAAAATTTTCACTCACGTTCGGAAACTCACTCGAATAGACTTTGACATAAGATGCGTGTTCCAGTAATGAAACTTAAACCAATTTGAACATATACATGGACCATTACCAAAATTTTTTTTTAACCTTAACAAATTTTTTTTAAAATTCTTTTAAATACTCTTAGCTTTGAACTTTAACATAATTTAATTTTAAACCTAAACATAAAATAGAACTTTAACTTATTATTAAATTGTTGTTAGAACTTTGATAATTTAAAATTCAACGATGAACTTACTTCTTGCTTTGAAACCTAACATTACCTATAGCCTGCAACAGTCCACCAAGTTTACCTAACCCTATGGAGATACACTTGCTTTATCTTGCTGTTTTTCCTACTGACTGTCTCGAGTTAAACTACTCTATAATTAGCTTACCTCTCGTATGTAATTGTACGTCACTGACTTAGGACTACTTCCAAGTCAGGGATGGACATAGAATGGATGGATGAATGATTAATAGTATGGAAGCTCATGAATGGGATGTATGAACGTATAGGTAGTCAGTAATAGTGGTTTAGGCCTTCTAGCGGATTTATCCTAGGGAAAATCCTTCGCTAACAGGCGGGGTACTGTAGCGTTGTAGTCGATTAAACTAGAAGTCGACTACCACACTAATCTCTAATGTCTATGGTTTCACGGAGTGACAACACTTATGCAGTGGCCGGCTATAAATTCTAACCTCCGGTTCGCTGAGTTCTATTTCATCGCCTACAGTTGCAAGTAATTAATATAGAAACCCCTCTGTGCCCAAGGGTAAGTGCTCGTCGTATCTGCCATTTTCTCTCCATCTTGCCAAATCGTAATCCGCTTATTTCACCATAATCTGCAGCGTTTGTAGATTAATATAGTTGCCCGGTTGTCAAGATGGCTTCCGTCTGGAACGTAGCTGTGTTATTTCATTGTCATCTGTTTTCCACTAGTGTTGCTGAATTTGTGAAGCGTAAGCAGGCCGCAGCATCCCTTTCCTGCTGTGTCATAGCGGCTACGAGCTTGAACGCTTTGTCACGCGGTTATCTTTTATATCGCTGCGCGCGGCATGCTTGCGCTTATCTATAATCTTTGTGAACCGCCGCGATGGTGAGTTTTCCATCCGTTTCCCGGGTACTGTTCTTTGGGTTCACGGCTGGGAGACGCACACATCGCTGGCGCTCACGATTCCTGCACCACGCTTACGGAAGCACCCTTCGTGTGATTCCAGGGTTTTTTTTTTCTTTCTCCTTCTTCATTTCAATATCAACTACTGCAACGTCTGCCACGCGACGGGTGTCACCGCTGCCTCCGTCACCACTGCCGGAGAGACGCGCTGTCGCGTGGCCTACCTGTCAACCTCTGCGCCTGCCTCGTGCGAGTTGGGTGAGGAGGAGAGACCTCCTCCCCCGTGGCCTGCCCTGCACAACCTCCGCTTCGGACACGTGGTCGCTGCCGGCTTCGGGATCTGCCCGCCGGTCTGCGTGCGTCGCGGTCTGAGCTCAGGGCAGTACCATTCTATACCCTCGACCAGTGAGGGAACCCAGTGTGAACCGAACCCACCCCCCCTTTTTAAAATAAATGCTGTAAACCTGTGGTCTTCTGTTTTTATTTTTACTCCACCTAAACCACTACGCCACACCGGTGAGCCAGGCTGTGAAGCTTGCCTGCCAGAACCTCGTCACCTATGAGCCTTTTAGCTGTGCGTTCCATCGAGTCAAGTGCAGCTAGCTGGTATTTGGCTGAGCCATCCCACAAGTGACTGCAATTCTCTATACAGGAACGGACCTGTGCTTTATATAAATTCAAAAGCTGTACAGTTGTGAAGTATCGCCTCACTTTCTGTAGGATACTTAGCTTTTTGGCTGCAGTCTGAGCTTTAGACTCAATGGTTGAGTCGAAGTTGAGGTCAGACGTCAACTCCATGCCCAAGAGCTCCAGGCGGTCAGTAATAGGTACAGATGCACCTCTGAAAGTAGGGGACCATTCAAATTGGCTCCTTTTAGCGGAGAAAAGACAAGCCTATGTTTTTAAAGCGTTGAATTTGACCAGATTGCCATCGCCCCATTGGGAAACGAGATTTAAGGTCATTCCAGCAACGAAGCCACGCGATGACCTTTCGCTAGACGTGCTAGATTTTTCCATGATAAAATGTTGTACAATCAGTGGATCGATTCGTGATGCGATCAACTAAAACTAAAGTCCCAATATAAAGAAAAAAAATGCCCAGAAAATAGGTACATTGAAGAACAGCCAAAAGTGTTTTTTTCCTTAGGGTTTTGAATAAACTCGAGAATTGTGTCAGGACAGAGTTGGTAGGGCCACTCGTTCTTAATACAATCGTGACATCAGCGCAAGTTATAACAATGCATTTGCAAGGCAGATAGGACTTTGCGTAGCCAATGACGCGATTGTTTTACATTTAATAGGAATATTTTAGCGTTTGCATTCTTTGTTAACGTGTTTTAGATTATTCAAAGGACTACTTTTATCTTCTATTAATGGGATAGCAAAATAATTATTTTTATTTTATTCTTTATTTAATAAGGGTTTTCACAAGGATACGTCAACCCCATTATTATACCCACCGAATTTACACAAACGCTGAGTTTTTTCTGATTTAAGATTTAACGAACCATGTATTACGGATAAGCACAACATCCCACTTTTATCTTTGTTCTTTACACATTCCATCAGAAAATGTTGAAAGTCTCATAATTAGGCGATGTAGCCTTTAGTACATAGCATTAGTATTAACAAAGCAAACTATGCCTATGGATAGCGACAAACTTCAAATTGAGAACTTAAAAAAAGTTGTACTGTTACAAGTTTTAGTCAAAACTTAGGGACATTTTACTTTTCCCAAAAGTACAAGTTCGTAAGTACGGATTGATAGTCCCTGGCAGGCGGGCAGCCCTGCAGTTCAATACCGCCGCTCCACTGGCCCGTACGAAATCCATCAATTTGCTCCGCGATCCACACAAAATTAATAAATTTAATATCCAATGAGCGACCTGAATTCTGTTTTTAAATAGTCCCACGGGATTCGCTGAATAAGTTAGTGCCTGGCCCACAGTTTATTATTTATAACTTAATTAAGTATGACGTCGTACGTTTGAATTATTGGAAATTTTTGAATTTTCGCGCGTCGATAAACCAATGTTGATACGGTTTAAGACATTTTATTTCTCAAAAAGAATACAATTCACTTATTATGAAAAATACAAGTTAATCTTAATACTAAATACATTAATACTGTTACAATGACAATAGGTAGGTACTAATAAATAATTTGCTTGTTGCATTTAGATTTAGAATATACTTTTCTCTAGCTACCCTTTTCTGTAGCTAGAGAAAAGTATTATTCTAAGAAACTAATAAGGAAGTGAACAATTACATGTCGTTTCTTTTCTTGATGGCAACTGTATAGCAATTAGTTATTTTATAATATATCACGTTATAATTCGTTTTATTTTAATTTAAACTCGATAAAAAACTGTCGTAATGTGGTGCTTTACGGCCTATTTTTATGGACACTAGATATAGACATATTGATCGTGTACAAACACAATAATAGCCTGGCGCGGGCGATCTGAACGAGACACTATTGCTGATGATTTTCTCCCAGAAAAAAATCAGTTTTGTGATTTGAAAACGTGTTATCAAAAAACAAAATTCAGCTATAAAATAAGCGAGATAAAGTTCTATTCTGCAGGCTGAAACTGCGCATTATTTTCGTATGATGTACATAAATCTATCGGCCGTGAAAGCCGTAAACTTTTACGAGGAGTCCGTTTGGGCTCGTAAGTCATATTAGGCTAATAACTGTCGCATACCGTCTGGAGGACCTAACATTACTCATTCCTGTCGACTGACTTCCAGACGTTGAAACTATGCTAGATCTTTACATTTATGAGCTTTTGACATGATATCGGAATGTATGTTTTTATTCGTGGTTTTTGCTACGGCGGTGCTAGTAGGCACAAAGATATTAAATGTAAAGTACTTGGTTTAGAAAGTGCACAATTAAGTTCACGTGTATTTAAAGGCTTTTAAGATTCGATTTTTGTAATATATGAGTAAGTACTCTTCAGCTTGTCGAAAGTGTTTTTGCAAGGACAAAGCGAAACAGCGGGAAGTTTGTGCTCTTAACTTCCTGCAGACACCAAAACAAAGTATTTTTATTATTCTTCAGAGTAGGCTCGCGTTTGGTTCACCCTCTCTCTCACCCCATCTCACCCGATGGTAAGCGATAATGTGGTCGAAGATGGAACGCGCTTACCTAGAAGTAACCTATTCACTCTTGATTCGAAGACCTGTAGGTTGTAGCTATCTGGAAACACAGACTCCGGCAGGGAATTCCACTCCTTAGCCTTACGCACAATAGAAGTATTCCCAAAACGTTTCTTGCGCATGTAACGATGGCGCGTCACCGTTTGTCTCGTTGTCCGATGATGGAACGGGCTTGACGGAATTAGATTGTGTAATTCCTTCGCACACTTCCCGAAATGTAACCGATAGAAAACCGATAGACTAGGAACTCGTCGTCGATGTTCAAGGCTCTGGAGCTTTGACTCGACCAGTGCATCGTTGCTAATGAGTCTTTTAGCCCAAGTTTTATTTTTTAGTCAAGGTATATTGATCCCCTTTTAGTTACTAAGGACAAAACAACCGATTGCAAAACACAATAGATATCCAAAATTGAAGAGGAGGCTCCCTAAATTGTATGTAATTTTGTATTAATATTCTGAAACAATCACGCATACAATCAAAATGGAACTTTAGTATATGATTTATTGGATCTTTTTCTTTCCATGTCTAGACCAGTTTCGTAATTGGAATTTTCGCTAGATTCATTTTTTAATCGAAAATCATGTCTTTTATAAAGATTATTCAAAATTTCATCAAGATTACTCGGCTTTTATGTCTAAAATTAGTATTGACAGTAAGAAAATATAGTTTATTATCCAAATATAGGACATTTTTTCTCTCGATCAATTATCACTTTAGTTATAAACGAAATAAGAATTGAGACTTACGACATTTAGTTTCGAACCCGAATATGGTAAAAGAGCGCACGCGATATTCAACTTTATTACTGCTGCGTTAGCGTTTTATATACAACGGCCTAACTGGGGTGGATGGGGGCGGAGCTTGCGTGAAAATTATTTTGCACTGCCTAGCCTTAAGTAACTAGCTTTGTCCACGACTTCGTTCGCGTGGAATGGTTTTCCTACATAAATCGCGATCCCGCGGTAATTCTGGGATAAATAATCCTATATGTTGCCCTAATAGCCTTCTCCTTCAGTTCAGGCACGTTGAAAACAGTTCAGCAGTTCCAGAGATTAGAACGGACAAACGTTTTTGTGGTTTAGTATTGAATAAATATTCCCCAAAAACAAAAAAAATATTCCACAACTTTTTCACACAACGCCATCTAGTCCCAAACTAAGCAGAGCTTGTGATATGGATACTAGACAACTGATAAACATACATATATATTTCTAAATACATACATATTATAGATAAATTACACCCAGACAAAGAACAAATGACCGTGCTCATCACACAAACATTTGTCCTAGGTGGGAATCGAACCCACGACCTTGCGCATAGCAGTCAGGACCACTGACCACTATACCAACGGGCCTGTCAAAATAAGTCAAAATAATAAGTGCTTAGATACACTTGATGAAACACAGCTATTCTGAAACCACGGACAGATATTTCTATTTTATATTTAGATATTTTTTTATTTGTATGGATGGCTAAGCTTATATACACTTTCTTAAGTTGGTTATAAAGTGTTTCAGTCACTCGAAAGAAGCTTAAAACATACACCTCAAGCTACACATTACTATCTCCCGACTGTCCGGGCCACCGCCAAACTGCACAGCCCACAAACTCAAACTTTTCTCACACTGCTCCACCGCATTCGGAAAAACAGGACAACTGTCTTTTGTAGCCACAATACCACCTTTATGCAGTAGCAGTAAGGTTCAGTTTCCAACTTCATGGTGTTATCAGCGACATGTGGTTTGCCTACAGACCGAAAAGCTACAACTGTTGTTAGAAGTTGGTGATAACAACACAACTAAGTTTTGAGTGTTGGATGACAGCGATGACGTATGCTCGGCTGGTGTTAAGATTTAAGTTCGGAAGTTGTCATTGTTGTGGGAGATACCAGTAAAGTTTGACGTCCTTGAAATAATTGTGAACGAAAATATGATAGTAGATTTAAGTTCCTTTTGACGATACTGCCAGTGACTTTGAGGATCTGGGGAAAGTTAGGCCCCCGAGTCAACGGAGCGTCGTGGTAAACGCGCGTCCTAACAGCAGTCAGCAGCATTGCCAGCCGGAGCTGTGGGGATACCCTAACGAGATACCGAGGCCAGTAGGAGTCTAATTCTTTTCTGCTCCACTCAAAGCGAGCGAAGACATTTGACAATTTTTCCACCGAAAAATAAAGGAAAAATCAACCTGGATGCAATTGAAAGGTTTTTAAAACATGTTTACGCAAAATTATAGTCAAGGAAAAAATTACCCTCGATCAAAAGATTTTGACTATGGTCCAATGCGAACTATTCCGGCCTGCAAAATTACAGGCTTAGTTGGAAGAGTAAATCTTCTTCATTATTACGTATGAGCCGATAGATGAATGCGGTCTACGAAGAAACGAGCGAGTCCAGAAGATGCCTGTTCCCTCTCGCTTTAAACAAAGTCCCTGGCTCTTCTGTAAATATGCAGTACATCGTGGATACCTATAACGTATTTTCAGCAGATTTTATTTTACCAATTAGAGCTTGATATTAAATACCTAACATCTGTATAAAAGCGCCATTATCCGTCATAACTCCAAGCAATCCTTACACATGCCACATCGATTAACCATCCATTCATTAAGAGCCCTCGAATTAGACGGCCTCTCTCATACAGTAAATAATTGTCATCCTGTGTCCGTGCCTAGCTGGACTAATTAGTTCTGGAGCCAATATTAATCAGTGTACGTCTTCAGGGAGCTGTAATGTTAAGTAAGAACTGCTTTTGTGATAAAGTTGGGGAGGGAGAAGCAAAATGTACGAGCTGGTGTTTGATTAAACTTTGAGATGTATTGAAAACGCTGTTAAAGACCTTTACACTATACTACTTACATAATATAATAACTTTTGTAGAAACCTGTTAAGTCCAAAAACGGAATTTTTCAATATAAGACTTTTAAGGTTCAAGTTTAATTTATAAATCAGTTAGGTAAAGTAGAAAAAGCCGTTTTACCGCTACGATTCTCTTACTCTTATGATAGTTACACTTATCAGCAATAGACCAAAATAAAATATGATTTTTTTTTAATAACAACATAGTACCAAGCTAAAAAATGACGAAAATGGAGTTATGAGGTTTCTCCCAGACACCACAGATATATGTATATTCGGTGAAAACTTTTGTAGTCTAGAACTAAGAGGGCCGGCCACAACCTTTGACCCTGAAGCCTAATCTTTTCACGCTGAAACACATCTAACTCTTTGGGGCAAAGACCCCTTATACATATAACATACATAGTTACTTTAATTAGCATGGTAGTGTTGGGGAGTTAGAAGCCAAATGTACAAGGTCTCGTTTCATTAACACTAACCTTTTAGTTGTATTTAAAACGCTGTACAAGACCTTTAGTTTACGATATTTCGTAAAAATAAACCAGATCAACGCTAACCAAGCAACGTTTTAAAAGGAATTGTGAGTGTGTGTTTGTGTTTCCTGATGGCTTTTACATGGAGGGTTTTTAAATCAAGAGTGAGAATAAGTTACTTGTAGGTAAGAATGCTTCATTTTCGACCATAATATATCATCCCTTAAATGAGATTATGGTCAAACGCGAGCCATTTAATAAATAAATCACATGCCTGTGATCCCGAAGCCTAATGATTTCACACCAAAACACATCCATCATCTGTTTTTGGGTTAAAATATACATTTAAAAAACTGTGGACCCACACAAAAAGTTTTCTGTAACATTACCGTTATGTAATAAGGCGATCCTAACGTAAATTTGGATTTTGAGAGATTTTTATTTATTGATATAGGCTCTCGTGGTATTTATCTATGTATAGGTGACCACGTCAGAACTTGATAAAACAAACGTGAACAAAAAGATATCATCACAAATCAGGTTACCACCAACGTTTTGTCAGCTTGATATACCACATAAGCTGACAAAATTACCCTGCTCATGTATCAGTCACGTACTCGGCTACCCACTTTTTTTACACCGCCAACACAGAGTGTAATTATTTAAAAAATCTAAAAAACCCGACTGCTCAACTGAAGTGTAAGAAACAAGCACATTTTTATTTTTAAAAGTGACAAGCAGGCGGGACCCAATTGAACATATTTTTTTTAAATGAGATGGGTCCGCCTGCTTGTCACTTTTAAAAATAAAAATGTGCTTGTTTCTTACACTTCAGTTGAGCAGCCGGGTTTTTTAGATTTTTTAAATAAGTTTTTTTTTTTCAACTTTTTAGTTAAAATATTAATTAATAATTTTTTAGTTTTCCCGGTCGTGTCACATTGGCACTCCAGCGGATTCAGAAAGTGTGTCCATATTTTTAAACTTTCTCATTGTGTTATTTTGCTAGTATTACACTAATGATAAACATGATATACCTTTTTGAAATCCTTATGTTAAGCCCTTTAATTTGATACCCATATAGAAGTATTTCAAAATAAAAAAAATTTTTCACCATGTATAATGGCTTCGCACAGCCGCCATGTTTAATATTTTTAAATGACACCTATCTAAGAACACTCGGGCTGTTAAGACAAATCTAATGATACCTCAATTGTGTGAATCCGTTCAGCGTTTCTGGAGATATGAGGTAATAAAGAATATTACAAACATACATACAAGATACGCGCGAAAAACATAACCCTTCCTTTGCAGTCGGGTAAAAACAGAAGAACCGAAAAGTTACACAATTAGTGAAGGAAAATACTAGTAGGAAACTTCATCGTTAACAATAGGAACTTTTGATAACGATAAAAAAAACTAACTGACGCGACAAACAAAATTACTTATAAATTGTAATTATTATACACACATCAAAAGTGTCTAGGGATCAAGCATTTTTATGCGGATTTCTTGAGATTGAGATGTGGCTTTGTAATAAATTTATGATTTTATAAATTTATATGGATCCTTTTTGGTGCATTTCATAATTTGAAACAGGAACTGTTAATCAAATTCGAGTAAAAGATGAAAATCAGCTGTCAATATTTTCCCTATAAAAACATACAACGCATTGAAGACATTATTAGTGCTACTGTTTCCCTACTACTGATTAAAACCAACGTTATTATGGAGCGGCGACGTCATTTAAGCTGGGAAGAAATGTTCAGAGCCGTGGGAATGATAGAAGCTGGTTCCCGGCAACGCACTGTGGCTTTAGCTCTGAATACAAGTCAGAGTGTTATCAGTCGACTTTGGACACGTTACCGAAGCACTGGTACCGTGGCTGAGCGCCATGGAGGACGGTATCGCTGCACCACACGGAGACAAGACCGATACATTCAAATCTTAACTCGAAGAGCTCCAACAATAACCGCCATGATGTTAGCCGTGAGGCTTCATCACTCTTCAGGGAACTTAATTAGCGACCAAACAGTCAGAAACCGCTTGCATGAAGTGAACCTTCATTCCCGAAGACCGCTACGGGTACCACCTATAGCAATGCACAATCGTAGGATTCGATATCAATGGGCTCTTGAACACAGAAATTGGGCAGAAGAACAATGGCGTTTCGTGTGCTTTTCTGATGAGTCTCGTTTTGGTATGAGACCGGATACAAGACGTATACGACACTGGAGAACCCCTGGACGCCAACAGCGATTAAAATCCTGCCAGGAAGTCCATCCTTATAGTGGTGGAACCATCATGGTATGGGCGGGTATTTGGATCGGCGGAAGAACTGAGTTGATTTGGATCAGAGGCAACCTCAACGCTCAAATTTATGCTGAGACGATTGTATCTGACGTCATCGTTCCTCTACAAGTGCAAATCGGTCCCTTATTTCAGTTAATGCATGATAATGCACGACCGCACACCGCAAGAGTTGTAAGACAGACTCTCGCCGCAGCTAACATCAATGTCCTGCTCTGGCCTGCTCAGTCGCCAGACTTGAACCCGATTGAGCATGCATGGGATATGCTACAGAGAAGAGCTCTGCCGAATATGGAGGGTATCCAGTCGCAATAAGACCTTTTTTGTTGTTGCAACGAACATGGGCGGCCATTCCACAGCGTGATTTGGATGAACTCATTTTGAGTATGCCAAACCGATGTTCTTGTGTTGTTAGTGTTCGCGGTAGAAACACGGATTATTAATTGTTTAAGTTACCCAATAAAATTTTAAAGAAAACTGTTATTTCAGTCTTTTTTTCGAACTTTAATGTTAGTGGTTCAAATGTCAAAAATCCCTTTATTAGGAAAATGGCAAATTTCTTTATTAATGCAAAGGTGACTTGGTTTATCGTTACTGTGACAAACGAAAACACTTTATTTGATGAATCCTTAAAGAAAATTTTAATTAATATCAATCAGGAGAAAAGTTATTGCAAAAATATATGTTGATCCCTAGACACTTTTGATGTGTGTATTAAGTAATGTGTTTTTCCCTGGTGGGAAATTCATCGAATGACTTCTCCCGCTCTGGGTGGAGCGGAAGGGAGTGTCAGACTTCTACTGACTAAAAACCCATCCTGTTTCTTCAGCTGCCTTTAAGTTCCGGGGCCGCGGTATCTCGTTAGAACATTCCCGCAACCAAGTATGTGTCTTAAACCTTCTTAATTAATCACTCTACCCAATGGTGAAAACTCCATGAAAATCTGTTCAATAGTTTTGAGTTTATCGGAAACAGACAGACAGACCGACGCGACACGGTGTGACACTATGTTTTATAAGGATAATACTTGTCTGATAAAAACTGCGTTAAATCTGATGAAAAGCGTTTTTGTTGGAGCTTTTTATTAAGACAATCCTAGGTTAAGTTTTTTTTCTTTATTATAATCTATAATAATGCTAGTACTCACGCGGGGCTTCGCTCCCGTAGATTCTATCACGATAAACACAACTCTCCTTTTTTGCAGTCGGGTAAAAAGTGGCCCCAAATCCACCCTGTACTTTCGAAGATTAGCGCGTACAAACAAACAAACAAACTTTTCCGCTTTATATTAGTATTTAGTATAGATTATAAAGCGGAAAAGTTTGTTTGTTTGTTTGCTTGAACGCGCTAATCTTCGAAAGTACTGGGTGGATTTGGATGCAATTTGGTATGGAAGTAGCTTGAAGCTTGAGGAAGGTTATAGACTACTTTTTACGCGACTGCAAAAAGGGAGAGTTATGTTTTTACCGTGATAGAATCCACGGGAGCGAAGCCCTGCGTGAGTACTAGTCTCAGATACACAACACCACGCTCAAATATGTACATCACGCAATTTTATTTGAATCACTGGTAAACGCTTGTGATATACTGTACTGTGATTTAACAATTAATGTATAATTTACTGTTAGATTTCTCAGCGGTCTTGTCCAATACGGAAAAGCACATAAGTAAGGTAGTAGGAGTAGACCTTCTAGTATTTTCTATTCAGTGGTGTTTGCCACTCGAAAGTGCCAAATTCAGTGTGATTCAAATACATATTCGTTAGCGAGTGTGCTTCTTACATGCAAATTACTCTTTGTTCGAATTCATGATAGCACAACGATCTAAAATGGCTGAAGTAACGACTGGTAGAATGAATTAAGTTTTAGGTGTTTTAGTAACAATTCACATTATCATTATTTTGCAGGTTTTAATTATTTTTCCTGCTAACAAAGGTTCTTGTAGGAGAATGGGGACTAATTAAATATACCAACCAACCAACCAACCAAGCCAACCAACCAACTCTACCAAGGGATAGATGGACACACCCGATCCGTGTAAATCCTAGTAATGAGAGATACGCGCGACTTCAGGAAGACATGGGCGCCTATAAAACGTCAAAAGTTACCTCAACTGAAAATCTTGTTAAGTGGCTTTTGTGGAGGAACAACCACAATTTTGTCAATAATACGTGTGTACAATGATAGACCATCAAACGCTGGAGATATCTAAAATAACCAAATCAAATCATTTATTTTGGCAGAAAACACTGTTACAATGGTGTTACTTATAAAAATTTACATGTTTCAAATGATTCTACTGTAAGGTATGCAAAATGCAAAAATACAAGCATAAAATACTTTAAGATATTAAATTAATGCAATGTCATACAGATTAATTATTTATTTAATAATAATATATTTAAATTATTTCAGTGTCGTTTATAGAATTATTACAATATTCAAAAATGCATGCATAATAATTTGTTATTAGGTACTTGATGTCACTGTGAGGTCTTAAGCAAGCTCTCTTCTTTTCTTAAAGAGAGCAGATAGAGATAATTAAAAAATAAGATAGTAATGTGAATTCTACCCAAATTGATAAATTTGGGTATAATTCACATTGCTAGCAATCTCGCCTCCAATCCAACTAAGCAAAATATTTTTGTGTCTGGAGTGGGTTCATTCCTGTCGTTTTTGTAACGTCAAAATAAAACGAAATGGCCGACTGACAGTGAACTTACATGCCACAGATGAAAAATACACCTACGTGTGTAGCTCACAAAGTTTTCAAATTCAGAAACTTGGTAATTTCTCTAAGGGTGTAGCGCGTTCATTCGGCGTCTCTATGCGTCAACAGGAGGCGTCGACACGTCTCGTCACCGAATTAATTTCCTTCCCTCTAATTGGTTAGCGGCGTGCAACTCCTACAAACTTTACACGCGTAACGCTTAGTAATTGAAACAAAACATTTTACGTTGGTTTAAGTTAGTTTTCGTCTAATGATTTATGTTGTTGGCGCACACTTTCTTCGCGTTATGTATTTGGCTCAATGGTAGAAGTGTAGAGGGGTTTGGAGAACACAAGAATTATTGCACGATCATAACTTTAAGCAAAATAAAATATTAATTATGTAAATGTTGTAAACGATAAATGATCTTTATTTAGCAAGTTGGTTATTGAATATTTTTTTTCATAAACCTAAACTAGATGAGGCCGTTTGATGTAAAAAAAATATAATTAATCCCTACCTGTGACATAGGAATATCGGCGCACATAATATGTAATATAATTTGTTAAGAATGTTATATGCTCGACTAAAATGAAAACAGTAAATATTTATTTTATTTGGTCTATTGTTTACACTAATGTATATTAATTACAAAACACATATGTACCTTAAAAAATTAATACATTGCCACAATTACTCATAGGTAAACACCACTTGGACATAAAATCATTACGCTTATAGTCAGGTTTAACTTCTTGTTTATGAACCGTAATCAGGGCTTACCCCGGTGCCATGGCGAATTTCTTTCAATCCTTTTGATGAAACTTAAAAATATACGTCTTCTGTCTTTTAATACAGAGAAAGCCAAAACCACTATCAAATTATAACATAATTTTCTAGAATAAGTATCGGAAACGGAAACTCATTTATCTGCCACATTACATAAAGAACCAGTTGGTTATGAAAGCTTAACACACAAAGAAATCGAATGATTGTATCAAACTCCCGAAACCCTTACAAAGGATATAATAAGCACCTTTTCGGGCTCTATTTATAGTGCCTACCTTACACACAAAAAGAAATAATAAAAGGCTTAACTCATATCGACAAGTGTCTTATTCTACCGATCATACTTACTTCGTAAGTACGTGTTTCACTTTGGGGACTAATTAATAATATATCTACTACAAGTCGCGCAGGGCTTTGCACTCGTGGACTTTATGACGATAAAAACATAGCCCTCCTTCTTTTACAGTCGGTTAAAAATGTGGAGAAAGACGTGGCTGAAAGGCTCCGCTGAAAATGTTGTTCACGCAACCGAAACCGCAGGCTAGTAATATAATAAAGTCGTATGTTATTCTAGCCGATAACCTGACTCAAGCTTCAAGCTACTTTCATACCACATTTCATTGAAATCCACCCAGTAGTTTCGAAGATTAGCGTGTTTAAACAAATAAACTTCCCGCTTTATAATATTGGTATAGATAAGGTTTCCCATCGACTCGACTTGCGCAATAAGACAACAATTTTTCAGAGGCCCGTGGGTATAGTGGTCAGTGGCCCTGACTGCTATGCGCAAGGTCGTGGGTTCGATTCCCGCCCAGGACAAATGCTTGTGTGATGAGCACGATCATTTGTTCTTTGTCTGCTTGTAATTTATCTATAATATGTATGTATTTAGAAATATATATGTATGTTTATCAGTTGTCTAGTACTCATATCACAAGCTCTGCTTAGTTTGGGACTAGATAGCGTTGTGTGAAAGGTGTGGAAATATTACTTTTTTTTTTAATGAAAATACATTAACTTTATTTCCAAACAAATATACATTATTATTATTATAACGGTTGTCGCATTGACGTCTAGAGTTTCAAGCTATTATGAATCTTTAAACGTCAATAGCTCAATGGTGTCAGACTTGTGATTGTGAGGTGGCGGGTTCGAACACTCGGGTTCGTAAACTATTGCGGTGAGCCCACTCCAGATACACTCATATTTAGCTTAGTTGGAGGGGTTAACAACATTACTAGTAATGTGAATTGTACCCAAATAGCTAGTTGTCTTTAAAAAAAAATAAGTTTACATGTTTAAAATACTTTTTTTAAATTTTTAATAGTGGCAACGTAATGCTGAATTATTTTTATTACAATGCCCATCCTGTACTCGGTCTTAAACACGATCAAATAATAAAAGTCCACAAGCAAATACTGGTATTAAGGTTAGTAACTGAACCCTTTGATAAATGGGGCCAGTTTGATTTATGACTCGCTGCTGTCTGCTCAGACCTGTCGCGAGGAACCTGAAGGTACGGCAAATGTCCAGCACTTACTAATATACGAGTTATTCAATACATAAGCACTTAAATTAATATTAATTATACTAGCTAGTGGGGATGTGGTTAACTGCAAGACCTCAAGAGCCAAATTTAATTAAGTAGGTACAGCTAAAAAATAACAACCCATTATAATAATTGTGTCATTATTACACAGTTTTAATATTAATTATAGCTGTAATTTTTTTTTTCATTTCATTTATTTGGGAACACAGGCGTAGGTGAAATGTATGTTATAGTCAAATATTATAAATTATCAATAACAGTGAATAAATTAAGTCATAATTTTAAAGTAGGCTTAGATTTAAATTACAGTATTTAGTGAAATAAAGCGATATGAACGTACGGTATGAATGATGTATAACGTGACCAGACGTCCCGTTTTGAACGGGACTGTCCCTTTTTATAGTTACAAGTCCCGGTGTCCCCGAAATCAACTCTGGGACGCAAAATTGTCCCGTTTTCTGATACCGTGCGAAAATTTGGGTAGTCGTGCCGGCTCTTCAGTTCTAAAGGCGATGTTAATAAGTAAGGCGAATATAAAAAAAACGTAGCAAGAGTTTCATTCGTACTTAAAATCACCTATATTGAAGCAGATTTGTTCCTCTGATAAATATAAATATAACTAAACGTTAGAGTACATGTATTTTTTTAATTTATAACCTTTAAGCTAACTGACTTATCAGAATAATTAACTTTTAAAAAGGGTTTTTTTTTTCACTGACTACCTGTTAATTGACCTAAATAAACCGTCCCGTTTTGAGTCAAAGAATTAATGGTCACGTTACGTATGTATAGTATATTGTTTTTTTTGCAAGCCTTGAATTACGACCAGACTTTCCACAAAAGCTGCTAGCAACGGATCCATAGCTACTTTGACCACAGCTTGGAGCCAGCGATTCATAACAAACTGATTGTAGTTGACTCTGAGAAACAGCTGATTTGGCTCACAATTACCAATGCGCTCAACAATCTATGAAGCTATAAGATTGTGTGGAAGGTGCTCGTTAACGTCACTACGCCTTCCAGGACAGGTACTACCTTCGCAAAATAAAACGATACCTCATTAAAAAAGTGTTGCATGAGAATAGTCAGTAAAAATGTTTAGCGCTGGAGTGAGATGGCTTTTCATTTCTTCAAAATTCGTACCCCAAATGAGTGTTTAACGACAGCCAAGTCACGCCCTTCACCTCGTCATTAAGAGCATCGCACAATCAACAATGCGGCAGGAATACTTATGCAAAACTTGACGCGTTAAATATTCGGCGTTCAGTTTACGTCATAATTTAAAAGCTTTGGACAAGTAGCTTTAGTGCGACGGACCTGGCGGCCGGCCCTGAACCGGCTGCCATGCAGAATGCGGTCGAATACATTAGAGACACGGCGCGAGGTCGTAGGACGATCGGTTTCCATTCCTTTACATATTTAAGGGTGTACCGTATTTCATTCTTGCTTTTAAATAAATTAAAGCGCTTGTTTTCGTGACATAAAGGCGAACAGCGATGCCTTTTTGCGAAGAAAGTTGGTTATTAAATAACTAACACATTTACACTATTTTTTCGTAAATTTAAACTAAATTAGGTCTGTTTTTTCCTTACTAACTACCTACCCTGAGAAGAAACACCGAAACAAACTCAGAGGTATCTTTTAAAGTTCATACAATCTGTACTGATCTTTGTCGAATCTTCGATTCTTGATCGATGGAGAAGAATGTAGGAATTAGAAGAAAACTTATAATTTTGAGTAGAAAAGTATAGCTTGTCATTTGCAAGCATTGTTTGTCATGAGAATTTGTAGGTATGAAACGACGATATTATCCGAAGTTTGTTTTACTGACATACATTTGGCCAAAAAATACTTGGTACTGGACAATGGCCCGGCTAAAGTTTGGTAGTTCAGACGTTGGTTCTAGCATAAGTGCGGTCAACTTTAGCCTCTTAAATTTTTACAAATTCACGTTGTGTCGTCCTTTCATTAAAACTAGAGGTCACCTATGGGTAGAAATTCAACCATAATATAAAGTATACATTTTTAAACTGAAATGGTCACTAATGTCCTTAAACAGATAGTTTTGAGGAATACATGTGACAGTGGAAACGGTGTCGATCACAAAAAACGAACGAGAAAGAAGGTAGACCGATTCGTCAGCTCATAAACATCGACCCGCAATAACTTCAGTTCGTGGTCATCACGCTTGCAAATAATCAGAAACTCGAAACAATAAATACACATGGTAAATATTGCGTTTTAATTCTAATGATAGGTCCATGATAAAAAGTATTTCAAAAGACAAACGGCGATGCGCCATCGTTACATGGTGGACATCCCACCAGTACGCACAAAACGTTTTGGTAATAGTTTCATCGTTCGTACAGCTAAGGAGTGGAATTCCCTGCCGGAGTCTGTGTTTCCTCATAGCTATAACCTGGGAGGCTTTAAATCAAGAGTGAATAGGTTACTTCTAGGTAAGCGTGCTTCATCTTCGAACACATCATCGCTTAAGAGCGCGCCTAAAGCCAGCAAAATTTTAGAATTCACCCGCACTGTCCTACCCGCTCCTCACATCGAATACGATCGCGCGTGTACCTACGCGCTCGCTCGACGCGTATCTTCTGTAGTAAGTATACGTATAATATTCAGATGAAACAACTGTATTCAAAGTATGACTGCGTTATACAATATTACGAAATGTTATTATGTGTACGCGAATAATACGTAAATAGTAAGTTAGTAGGAGGTGACTATACCACTGATACTGAACACGAATCAATATAAAATCAAGACCAAAAGGTAATATTATATTATGTATAATATAATATTATTTTGGCGCGTGATTTTGGTGTGGCGTAAATAATGGATAACTCTGAAACTGTCGATTGGCCAGATAATATCTATCATTTACCCCACTTATATCGTCATATGCCCATGGATGACCAAATTATTGATATTTTTAATATTTTAAATAAAAATCGTACTTACTCTTACAAAATTAGGTACCATTTCTAAAATTGGTGATATTTTTTTCATTTTGTTTTTTTTTTTATATCAGTCCTGAATATTTGTATTATCAGATCAGTATCAAGATTTTTTATTACATTCTAAATCAATATTGCAAAAAATAGTTATTCTTAAATTTTAACATTTTTTTCTACGGAATTACGCAATTTTGGGCCCCTGTATCTATAGTTGCAAAACTTCTGAAAAATTCGGAATAATTCCGGAATACTTCTGGGAAAGTTTCTTTAAATCAGAATTATTCAAAATGAATTTAAATAAAGCCCTCTGTGCGCCGGCCGCTGCCGCCGCGCTGCGATGGCGGTGCGGGGTGCGGTAAGAGGGGAGATGCTCCCCGGAGAAGTTTTCCCCCCGCGAGAAAGATTCGTACCCCGCAATCGAATGTTTCCGAATATTTCGCCCGAATAATTCAATCGAAATTAACGTGTTTGTTTGTTGTGTGGTGGGTGGGTTAATTATTGTTCAGTGCGAGACCACGTACGATACAAGAGTAAAATATAAATGTTTATCTATACTAATATTATAAAGCGGAAAAGTTTGTTTGTTTGTTTGCTTGAACGCGCTAATCTTCGAAAGTACTGGGTGGATTTGGATGAAATTTGGTATGGAAATAGCTTGAAGCTTGAGGAAGGTTATAGGCAACTTTTTACGCGACTGCAAAAAAGGAGAGTTATGTTTTTACCGTGATAGAATCCACGGGAGCGAAGCCCCGCGTGAGTACTAGTTTTATTATAAATGGGATTCATTAATATATGTTGATATTTTTATAGGTAGATATGTTAGCCTGCGATTAACAGGATTTTTATTCTTTTGTTTCTAGGTAGGTACTCTACTTATTTCGAAATTGAATGCTATTTTTATAAATGTCAGTAGTTGAATAAAAAACCAGGCCTAGCATATTTTATTTGTTTTTTGAAAAAGGGTTACCTATGTTTTTGGTTAGTTTGTATGTAGCTCTGTACGCATCGCGAGTATTCGCGAGTCGCATAGGTAGGTATTAATCATTACCTACCTACTTAACGCGTTTAATAGCCCAGCCAATAAAAACAATTAAAGGCAAACCTTGCAAGCAAACACGTTTTGATGCGGTTTTCAGAAAAGTATTTGTTATACTTAGGTAGGAGCAGGTTTTGGTATATTAACCGACTTCAAAGGTCGATTTTCCTGGTTTCTTTTGGCAGTTGAAATATTCCCAAAGTTTCGGAATATTTCGGAATACTTCCGAAGTATACGACGGGAATGATTCGGAATTATTCCCGCCAAACTATATCGAAAAAAAATGTACTACACTGCGGTGGCTCATTATTTTAGACTAGCTTTTGCCCGCGACTTCGTCCGCGTGGAATAGTTACTTTGGGCTAACGTTAAATTTAAGCCCGATTTTGAAGCATTCTTCATTGGTGCTCCGCTCCTATTGGCCTTAGCGTAATGATATATATAGCCTATAGCCTTTCTCTATAAATTGAGTATAAAATTTAAAATATTTTTTTCAATTCGAACCAGTAGTTCCTGAGATTATCGCGTTCAAACAAACAAACAAACTCTTCAGCCTTATATATTAGCATAGATAACTGTTGCCCGCGACTTCGTCCACGTTTCCGTCGCTTTTCGTAAAAAAAAAGTAGCCTATGTCCTTCCTCACGGTTCAGTGATTTAGATGTAACACACAGATTAACTTTCGTAATTTAGTAGGGAAATATAATATGTCAATCTATAATACTGTTGAAAAATATATTTCATGTACAGAATTGACCTCTCTACAGATTTATTATAAGTATAGATAATTGCCTATTTAATGCAAATTCTAAAATGGTATAATAATAACCAGTATCTTGATAAAGTACAAAGTTATTGCTGTTCGAATCTTAAAGGAGAATTTTTATACAAATTTGATTTCAAAATTAAATTACTTTAACACTGCTGTAACTAATTTTAGACTCAAAGAGAATGAGAATTTCCTTAAAATTTGATCACTATGGGTTTGTTGACACCATAAAAGACATTAGTAATTAAACAAATTTATTGAAAAAGAAAATATACAAGATGTTCGAAGTGGGCTCCTTCAGCTGCTATACACGCTCTACACCTTCTTATGAAGGACCGTCTCAATCGGCGCGCAAATCCTGCCGACGATATTTCGTCAGCAGCCGAACGTATGCGTTGTCGCAGCTGTTCAACTGAAGTGATTTCTTCTTTATAAACTACCTCCTTTAAACAGCCCCAGTAAAAAAGTCCAATGGGTTTAAATCTGGCGAGCGAGGTGGCCACATTCTGAAAATAAAATATTATTTCAAAACAAATTCCTTGTTATACAATCACGTCCACAATAAATTGATCTACAAAAATAGGGTTTAAATACCTAATGGGCATACTTAAATAGGTTCGTAATCGATATAAATATATTTCATCGAACAAACACGGATACCAACTAAAAGCTTGTGTTTATTTTGCATATACTATTCTGCCCGCGTTACCTACGACTACGAGTGACCATAGAAATATTAAATAAAAGAAGTGGTATAGGTAGATAATTTTTTTTTTATATAGGATACTCGCAAGATCATTATTGTTGTCCATCCGTGTATCTAGATTTTTAGAAGATCTCATAACTACCTACATTATGGGAAAATGATCATAAAATTGTATCGTGAAGAATAACATAACAAAATAGCAAAAGTAAATAGCTACCTATTATGAATGTAATTTATTACCTATTATCCTAATAATCTAATAAAGTACCTACCACGAATTTTTGATATCGTCGTGTCTGGGTGTTGTTTATCTATATATGTATGTATTTAAAAATATATTTGTCTATGTATATCAGCTGTCTGACACCCATAGTACAGGGTCTTCCTAGTTTGGGGTCAGACAGCCGTGTGTGAAATGTCCCCACATATTATTATGTCTAGTTACCTACTCGGCCCACGAAAGTGCGTAGGTAAACGAATTTAGATCTTGTGTCTCTCAAAATAAAATCTAAAATCACCTGCATAAACTTTCTCGAAAGTATAAAATGTATTTTTATTTTTTCAGTATATAACAAACAAGTAACTCACAAACTTACCTTCGACAATTATCCATCCTGTCAATTTGTAACTTTTTTAGTTCTCTTTCAATGTTTTTTTTGTTTCCCATTTCACTATTTAGTTCGAACAACAACAACAATTACGATTGAAATGATTATAACTCGGCGCAGCTAAAACACTTGAGCGTAGTCCTCTCGTCTCAACAGAGCGGTAGCGACTGATGTGTGAAATAGAAATATGCTTGAAGCTCCCGCAACGAGCGACGGAAGATGACTTCTTGCGCGGAATAAAAACGTAGTATGCGCCAAAAGTGTTTTATCGTAATAAATCCAAAACTAAAAGGAATTACATAAAATGCCTAAGCAAAGCCTTTACTCTTGTTTAAATATAATTATTTATCAAATTTTTGTCGCAATAGGCATTACCATATCGAGTACAAAACGGAAAAACATGAGAATTAGAGGTTATTTCGTGATTTTTTTCTACCAAGGAAATGTTATTATTTTATGTTTTTGATCAGAGAGAGCCCTTGAAAATATGATGTAGTTATTCATATATTTTTATTTTAAGATTTGGTCTGGAATTTTTCATGTAAAATCAAATAGAAAATTGGTAATTTTGCTTTATACGCGCTCTTAACATCAAGTGAGATGATGGTCAAACGCAAACCAATAAACAATAAAAAAGCATTATTATGTAAAATGTTAACTATCTGCACTCCTCTATGTTATAAACTTTAACTGTGCTCAAATTTATTACTCGTCCGACCGTGTAATTTTCGTAAAAAGGGGTACAAAGTTTTTGCTTCTCGTATTAATAATATATATATACCACTAGGGCATTCACCGAATACTTTTTTATCCACAAAAACGCCAATACTAACATGTGGACAGGGTCGCGGCGAATTCATTTATAGCTTCGGACTTTTGATATGAAATCCCGAACGACGCCGGATGCGGGACGCGAGATGCGGGCAGACAGGGTTGGACAACAAATCAATGGCGGTAACGTTGCGGATACGGATACGTTGCAATTAGACCGCGTATCCGCCGCAGCATTATTCATGAATGGCTCAACCCTAGTCAGAGGTTAATTCGCGGATTTCTTTTTTCACTTTTTGTCAAGAAATAATTTAATGAACAGTAGAAGGAAGGAGGTGGGCGTCTCAATGTCTAAGTTTTTGTTTCATAATTAAGATTTAAAAGTACAATATCTGCCTCGTGCCGTTTCAAGACAACGACCTTGTAATGTCTTAGTGATTGACAATGATAATAACCGAAAATCGGGAAAATGTTATTAAAGCTTTCAAAGGAATTTTCAATGAATTCTGAAATCAACTAAGGTACCTATTTATATATTTTCGTTTAATTGCTGTCAAAGAATTAAATAGAACCGACGATTTCCGAGCAAGACAATTTAAATAAACCTACCTCAAACCGCTTTAATTACGAACGATTAAATTCTAAACGTTGCTTCTATTTAAATAATGTTTTGTCCCAACATAATAGTTGAGGGATTCACTACATTATTATTAATTAATTTGTCTATCTATTGCTACCCACGCGACAATTTAAACATAGCATAGTTACAAATTGATTCTATTACGGAGTAATTTCCCTGTGCAATTAGGCGTGCGCCACACAGCGTATCGCGCGGCAAAACGCGCCACGCGACAACGAAGACGCGTTTAAATTTGTCAAAAGCGCACCAATTAGCTTTCAGTGTGAAGACGATATTCAATAACGTGTTTCGTCTTGTCTGATAGGTAATTGGTTTGAAACTTGTATGCATTCCCTTTATTACGTTACCAGGTAATCTCATGGGAAGATTACAGCTGTAGATTAAAATGTACATATAATAAGCTTGTAACATAATAGGTATATTGTACACGTTAATTAATTGAGTTTGTTTTCCAGCGTACGACAACAATTTTCTATTAATTAAATAGTTAAGATTTAGGCATTAAACACCTATTCATTGGATTTCCTTACCTATGGAGATCGATCCACTCTGACACGTAAATTATGATCATCACACCAAAGTGAAAAAAAAAACTATCATATAACTATGGTCAAGGCCCTAGATCCGACACTAGGATTCCCTGTGCTATGGGATCTAGGCTCTGATTATTCGTTAAAGAAATTAATTATCGCGCTTTCTCCAGTTTGTGAAAGACCTAATTGCTACTTTGCTACCTGCAACTCTGTTAAATTGTGATAGATTTATTTATGTGTAAAAGAAACTTCATTATGTCTTTGTTTATTGCTGAGGGTTTCTAGATGAACAACGTCATCCACGTATTATTAACTTTTCTTTTAACATGGTGACTTCTAATAAAATAACTAGATGTAGTCGGTTTAGGGCAACTCGCTGTCCGACCATGGACCATGCCCGGGTCGACGGCGCGTCGTGTTCCACGCGCGCCTCAAAGAGCGTCAGCAACATGACGAGGCCCCCTCTGCAGAGGGCCGAAGCCTGCCGGGGTCGTGGGACTCATCCCGTTACCGTGGCCCCGGTACGTAAAGGGCTATTGAAGGAACACCGTGGATTTTAGTCAGTAAAAGTCTGACAGTCCCTCCCACCCTGCCCGGAGTGGGAGGACTTATTTGATAATTTTACCACGTTAAAAAAAAAAAAAAAAAAAAAAAAAAAAAAAAAAAAAGATGTCGGTTTATTTATTAAGGGTGTGGGAAGATTCAATGGCAGGTTTACTTTATAAGATAGTAGCAGTTTATTTATCTAAAACGTAAAATTTAAGTTTTTGGGTATTACTAGTTAAATCACTATATGATAGTGAGAACCACCATTTTAGCAGTCGGTGATAAGGAATTCCCCCGTATGGACTCATTCCCTCACCAACAAAATAGTTATGCCGAAGGCTTAGATCTACTTTCACGGCTCTTAATTCACCACGTTTTTGAGTCATATAAAAGAAATTAAATATACAGCAATAAATACAGTGATACTAATTTTTTATAACAAGTCTTTTATTGAGTTAGAATACTATTTACTAAAATATAGCACCTGTCCGCGGCAGAAGCGTGAACAGTTTATTCAGAGAAAAAGCTTTAGTTTCCAGCCATTTAATTTTTCCATATTATAAACCACATCGATCCGATGCTCCGTTTTGACGTGGAAAACGGATAAACAAGACGGGTTAAGTCAAGAGTGAATAGGTTACTTCTAGGCAAGCGTGCTTCATCTTCGACCACATCATCGCTTACCATCAGGTGAGATGGTGGTCAAACGCGAGACAATTATCAATAAAAAAATAAACACACTTTCGCATTACACACAGTATTATTAACATCAAGGATTGCGTATTAAAAAAAACACCAGCAAAGACAGCCACGCCCTTGAGAACACTGCCTTATTTCAGGCGTGAATCTCAGCGTATTCACCCATCAACAAATTCACGTGTTTATTATTAGACAGAAGCTGTCCACCACAGTGTAAAATACAGGGTAATTAGCGTAATCATTTAATTAGTGTAAACGTGTTTGCTGACAACGGATTCGCCACAATATGGCGGTTGATATCGGAGAAGGCAGTGGAACATGTGTCACACTCAGGGTACAATGTAAATGTAATTATAAATTGTTCAAAGGGATGTGGGGCGACATGTCGAGCTGGTGACGAGTTTGTTTTGAAATTGAAGAAAAAGTTTGTAAATATTATACGTTAATAGTTTCCAGTGTTTAAGAGCTGTTTTGGTAAATTGAAAATAACTACAAATTTGAAATTGCAGGGTGATTCGTTGGTGGGCACGCCGCAATCGCGGCGATAAGTCCCCTCTTTGAGGAATGGCTAAAGAGACGCCACGGCGTCCTCACCTTCCGCCTGACGCAGGTACTAACCGGACATGGCTGTTTCGGGAGGTACCTGTTTCGGATACAGCGGGAGGACACGCCCGGGTGTCGTCATTGTGGGGACCACCCGGGGGACACGGTGGAGCATACAGTGGAGGCGTGCCCCGCTTGTGCGGAGCACCGCCTTGCCCTCGTGGAGGCGATCGGCGGCGGCGACTTGTCGCATCCGGCCTTGGTTCAGGTCATGGTGCGGGGCGAAGGGGAATGGGATGCAGTGGCCTCCTTCTGCGTAGCAGTCATGCTAGCGAAGGAGGAGGCTGAATGCGTGAGGGAGAGACAACTTTCTTCCTCACGCCCGAGCCGCCGCCGGGGACGACACGGGCGTCGGGGATCGCGAGCCGATCTCCGGCGAGCAGGGGTGCCTCACTGACCAGTAAGGACCAGGCCCGAATCGAAGGCGTGCCATGTTCCGCGCGCTTCAGAGCTGTTAGCAGCATTGACGGAGCCCGATAGGGCTATTGCTATACGGGGTTGCGGGATTGTTCTAACGAGATACCGCGGCCCCGGAACGCAAAGGCAACGGAAGGAGTAGGGTGGGTTTTTAGTCAGTGGAAGTCTGGCACTCCCTTCCACTCTACCCATTACGATCATTTGATGATTATCCCACCCAGAAAAAAAAAGAAGGGTATTCGTTGCTGCCCTGATCTTAAGAGCGATTGCTTAGCAAATGAGGTCTTGGGTTCGGATTCCGGGGTCGAAAAAGGTTTTCGTTAGAGGTCAAAGTAGATCCCATAAAAAACAATACTTGTCAAAAAAAACCAAGTCTCGCAACTCAGTTCTTCTACCGTAAAAGGTTGTGAGATCCATGTAATACTAAGTCGGTTATTTGATTAATCAGTCCCTACTTAAGGGACCTTCTGTCTTAAGTTGTTACGTAATTATCTAACCTAACGACATCTTATAGTGACCATATCAATATTAAAAATCTTTAACGTTTTAAATAAATATGTTGACTTGGCAATCGCAAAAACAATCTAATTTATATATGTATGTATGTATTACTTGTGAGATATATTGTGTTTTCATGCGATGGCCGAGTCAATCTATTTATTTAAAACGTTAGATAATTACGTAACAACTTAAGACAGAAGGTCCCTTAAGTAGGGACTGAATAATCAAATAACCGACTTAGTATTACATGGATCTCACAACTTTTTACGGTAGAAGAACTGAGTTGCGAGACTTGGTTTTTTTGACAAGTATTGTTTTTTATGGGATCTCATTTCTTTTTGTAGATAGTCCTACCTTTTTACTTTCCGGTACCTTCTACTTCTTGTATACCAACAACGAATTTTCTTAAAGCCCTCTCTCTGGTTTTTTTTTATTCCGTTGACCATTTTACAAGTTACCTTTGAACATAATTATATCTAGATACCTATCTACACCTATTATTCCATTATATTATATATAATTATATACAGGTACACTGATTAATTAACTGTAAATGTAACTTTGTAATCCCAAATATATGGGATTACAAAGTTATTTATGCATTAAAACTGAACCGAAATAAAAATATTTTAGTTTTTCCTTGATTCATATACTAAACACTAATTGTATTCTAAATTTGAAGCTTCTATGTCTGCCAGAAGTGCCTTAGACTTTTGATGATCGGTCAGTCAGTGAGTGACAAAATTAAGAAACTTTGACTCGTTATAATTCTTAAACTGCTGGTTCAAATTGAATGAAATTTGAAATATACCGTGTTGATAGAATGCGTGCTCGGTTACTGAAAATTCAGGCTTCTAGTTTTATCCACAACGAAGTTATACGGGGTCGAAAATGGCCTGAATTACTTCGAGAAAAGTATGGTACGGCCGTGCTGCTTTATGCTCGACTTGGCGGGGGCACTGCCGTGCCCCCAGATTTGTAACTGGATCGCAAAAAACGATACTAATCTTCCAAAAATAAGCAGTCAAGCTTTATTATTATATTCATAGAAAATTCTGTCTGTAAATGCTTAGGAGAATAAAAGAATCTACGACACTTAAAAGTACCAACCACTTAAAAGCATTTAAAATTTTAATATTTTCCTTCCTCGACATAAATTCAAGGACATTACCTATTCATACTCCACTCAAAATTGTTTGAAAGCACACCTTTTATTTAGTTTCACGTCATATAAAAAAATAGGAACAGTAGGTCAGCTCGTTAAAAGAACTAGCACTAGCTCACACACAGATATGCTACACAAACGTATAACGAGTGCTCGCGCATTCACGACCGGTATAGAGATGAATCCTAAAAAACAATTAGAATTTAATGAAATCCGTCACATTGTCAAAAATATTGGCCACGTTACTCAAACACGTTTCTGCTTTATGAATTAAATAAGAGATAACAAGGATAAACGCATTGATTTCAGAAGAAAATATGTTTACGTCAGTCACTTCTTAGACAAAAGTGTTGCATTATTTACGTAGAAGTGACGTCACCTAAATTTTTAGTATTTACGTAAAAAGGAAAAATTATACGATTTTGGTAATATTACTGACAGACCAAACTGATATTCTTCGAACCGTTCTGTTTCAGATTGCCATATGGTGGCCACACATATGCATCTGTGTGTGTGTGTGTGTGTGTGCCTGTCTTTGCTGGTTGTACGAAGTCGACCCTCTGTATCCACGTACACCGCGGTACGGACAAGCAGGCCAGCGTCAACAGTATATTACTGTCGCTCGGTGGAGCGGAATAACGACTGATACACCACACCACCGATATTGATTTCGCAAACAAAACACGACTAGAATACTAAACCTATTTAGGTTGAAATGTACCCGACCACTAGTAATTATAATCAAGTTCGGTTATTTGAACGATAGTCCAGGGAAACGCAATATGTAGGCAACTATTGAATATTCCACGGCAGGAAAACAGAATATTCAAACACTTTTCGAACTCAAACTCAAAATTCTTCGCTGGCATATATGCATTTTTGCGGCACTCGTGCATTGCGATGCCAGTGGCTGCTTTAACCTGGTCTGTCCATTTTAATTATTTCGAATATTCGTCGTCATAATCATATCAGCTGAAGAATTTCCATGAACATACCCGCACATCAGTGCCTACGATAAAATTTAATAAACAAAAATGTGAGAGCCAACAATCACGTATAGAAAAATTGCTTCGATTTATAAATACCGTTCATAAGGCCATTCCAATGAACGAGTACCAGACTTCAGCGACCTCCCCCTCCTCACATTGTGAGCGCCTTATAGCGGCAGGCAGAGAGGTATTGTCTCCAGCTCTTACAATAGTGGGCAGATGAAAAGGATGGCTTTGTCTGCTCATACGACGGGCTGTTTGATTGGATCCAACCACGATATTAATGAGATTTTCGATAAATAGTATTTGGTATGTGAAAATCGGTATACGAACTTATTTCAGGATGTGTTTAAAAATGATGCCAGCTTTGAAATCAAACTGTAGACTCAGACGAAGTACCTCAAACATTGTTATGTATGATATACAAGACCTTTATTTGATACTGGCCTGCCTGCGACTTCATTCGCGTTTTTTATCCCTTTTTGGGTAAAATTTTTACAAACTTTGATTATCGTATTTATTTATATCTAATCAAAAATCAAAAAATAAGTTTCAAGCTTCTAGCTTTAAAAATGACGTAATTTCTCTACAAACTTTCATCTTCTATTTCAACCCATTATAGCTTTTTTTTTTTAGATTAAAAAGTAGCCTGTCCTCTCTGAAGCTCTAGAACATCTCTGTACCAAATTTAATTTAAATCGGTTCAGTAGTTTAGGCGTGATTGCGTAACACACAGACAGACAGAGTTACTTTCGCATTTATAATATTAAGTAAGGATTATAATTTTATGTATATTATCAGATACTTATAATAAATCTGTAGAGAGGTCAATTCTGTACATGAAATATATTTCCAAAATAACTATCAGGGGGTGATTAGGGATCGATACTGATGCCAAAAATGCAATCAGTAAAATTTTTGTCTGTCTGTCTGTATAACCGTTATAGAAACAAAAACTACTCGACGGATTTTAACGAAACTTGGTACAATTATTTTTCATACTCCTGAGCTGGTTATAGTATACTTTTCATCACAAAAAACATTAAAATTTCGTTCTATAGGTACTTAAGCCTCATGTGAACGTGATCTAAACAATATTATCAATACATTAACTTACGCTGACGGAGTCGCGGGCACAGCTAATAACAATAATATTGTGCGGATCCGTATTGCGATATTTTTCAACAGTATTATAGATTGACATATTATATTTCCCTACTAAATTAAGAAAGTTAATCTGTCTGTTACATCAAAATCACTGAACCGTGAGGAAGGACATAGGCTACTTTTTTTTATGAAAAACGACGGAAACGCGGACGAAGTCGCGGGCAACAGCTATCTATACTAATAATATAAGGCTAAAGAGTTTGTTTGTTTGTTTGAACACGATAATCTCAGGAACTACTGGTTCGAATTGAAAAAATATTTTTTAATTAAATAGTCAACTTATAGAGAAAGGCTATATAGGCTATATATCATTACGCTAAGGCCAATAGGAGCGGAGCGCCAATGCAGAATGCTTCAAAATCGGGCTTAAATTTAACGTTAGCCCAAAGTAACTATTCCACGCGGACGAAGTCGCGGGCAAAAGCTAGTGTTTAATATAATCGGCCTGTAACGTTCCCAGTGGGACACATATCTCCTCTCTAAAAGAAAGCCGAATTCAGCACACGGCCCGGGCCCATTGCTTGTTGGTTGATCTCACCTATACATACGTACGGACGTTTCGGTCCAAGGACACGTTTTCTTCAATATGTTTTCCTTCGCCATTTAACAGTACTGGTGATAATGGAAATTACACTAAGTAATGTGGCTGCCTGAGTTTAATTAGTTTAGTTTGAACCTACAACTGGGCCACCCTGCTCAATATTAGTCAATAGTATGTCAGCAAAAGGTTTTTTATAACGCGTTAAATGAGAAGCTCCTGACTGGTACGCTGGTAGACTACCACAGTATGTGCGATTCTAAGTTGTTTGAATTTGTTAATATAGTCTCCGCAATAACCTACAAGAAGCCCTGCACAAAATGCCGCTCTATCAGCGATACAAGATGTCAGAAAGTCTAAAATGTCCCTTTCAGTCTGAGAAGCACTGCAAGAATACCTTGTGGTTAAAAAACAATCACTTTTGCTTCTAGAATATCTAGTTACCTGACCACATCCTGAAATAGGACATAAGATGATATTCTTCATGGGAGTTTGTTGCCTTGAGTTACTTAATAAATTAATGCCTTTTTAGGGTACCTTACCCACAGGGTAAAACGGGACCCTATTACTAAGACTCCGCTGCTGTCCGTCCATCTGTCTATCTGTCCGTCTGTCACCAGGCTGTATCTCATGAACCGTGATAGATAAAAGTTGAAATTTTTACAGATGGTGTATTTCTGTTGCCGCTATAACAACAACTACTAAAAAACAGAATGAAATAAATATTTAAGGGGGCTCCTATACAACAAACGTGTTTTTTTGCTCGATATTGATAACGGCAATAGGTAGACGCTTGAAATATTCACAGAATATATGTATAGTTATATATTTACATTAAAAATAAATAATTAAATTAAAATAAAACAATTATTTAAGGGGGGTTCCCATACAACAAACGTGAAGCCGGGGCAGCTCGCTAGTTTAAATATAATTCCTTGTAATATCTAATTCTAAAATATTAAATAAAGTGAATTCAGGAACATAATATTCAGCCATATCTCTCTTCCCTATTGTAGACGCACTATAAAAGCGCGGTCCACTTCACTGCCCAGTTATTGCACGAGGACCATATCTTAGGAGGCTGTGCGCTGAATATCAAGTATATTGCGAACATCTAACACTCTTGGAGAAAGGATAATAGCGTTATGCACTCGGCGTGATGTACTCCTACTAACCATAAGTCGAAAAGAACTTATTTTGTAATGATATTACCTAAAGCCTCTAAAGTATGTTATTGAGAATTTACTTCTCAACAACTCAACAAATATTTCAATTGGGAATGGCCTGACTGCAATACTTATGTTTTGAAATGTTGGAAAGGCATTTGAAAAATATCTATGAAAAATATTTAAGAAAAATATCAAGCACTATATATACTTATTATATTAATATTTATGTATATGAAACTAAATTCTTTGGTTACTTTATTAATAGTTACCATCAACAATAGCAAAGACACTTGAATAAAAAATTGGCTAAGTGCGAGTCGGACTCGCCCATGAAGGGTTCCGAAGTAACTATAATAATATAATATAATATGTATATTTATTTAAAAAAAAACCTTACAAATTTCTTAAAACTAGCTTATTTACATTTTTTACAACTACGCCAAATAACTTTGTTTTGTTTTACATTAAGATACTTATACAAGATATGTACGAGCGAAGCCGTACAATAACAGTAGTTTTAAGTTTATGCTGACATCGACGCGCAGCGGAATGCATGTTCGACTTATAACTAATTAATTCAACGCATCGCGTTAGTAGCATCAGAAAAGTGTCGCGATTAACACATAACGGGCTAAATAATTATCAAAGACGCTTTCGCCACGTGTCGATCAATTATCATTTTGTACATCAATTTTTCCTATTTGTTAAGTTGTGTACTTTTAATATATCATTATTTTCATTTTATCAATTTATCATTTCAAATGTACCCTACCCGTACATTTATGGTTCTTCGAGCATTTTGACCTTGCGTGCGGTTTGGTCTAAAGCAGGGCCTCTCGCGTGTGGACTTTGCAGTGTATCAGGTACTGTGACGTGTTTCACGTGTGAGGTGAACTGAACTATCATTGGACGTGTTCCTGCTGTCAGCATCAGTGCAGCGTGGAGCATCAGCAGCATTTATCAGCAATCATCAGCAAAGGTCCCTAGTTGGTGAGCAACAGCTCCCACCTGGACCATTAAGTAAGATCGCTTCTTTTATATCATTTCTATCATCATGTCTTCTATGGAGGACATCCTAGCCCAACAGCAGCAGCTACTCAATAACATAGAGCAAATCTACACCAACTTTAAAAAGGATAGCTCCGATCGCAAAACTTCGGATTACATACGCCGAAGATTGGAGAATCTGGATACATGTTGGCGAGAGTATCAAGCAAATCATGTGAGATTAAGCAACATTGAATATTCTAAAACGCACTCTTATTTTACTTCTAATCAATTTGACGTCGTGAAAGAGAGGTATGAGAATATTAGAGCAGTCATTATCAATTATCAGTCATCAGATGAACGTCCATCAACACCGTTGTTGAAGCCTGCAACTCCTTTAGCTACATCAGGCGTAACACAGCAACCTTCAGGGCACTCATCGAAGTCTCAGGGGTCAAACAGCAAGACGGATGAAATGATGAGAAAGCAGATCAGCAATTTTAAGGCCTTTGAACACACTGTATCAAAAATCAAGCTGGAGTGTGTTACGGAAAAGTGGGAATTCGATCATCTGTTAAACACTATTCAAGCACGCTGGTCGAAGATCGACACCCAGCATTGGGAGTTGGATAGCGAGCTTGGAGATAGAAATCAGGAATATCAAAGCATGTATCTCAAATATGAGAGCACATATAACGAGGCTATCAAGGCTATAAACAAAAAGATGTGGTCTAACTCTCATAGAGAACATACTACACCGAAAATAGAGATCCCTACTTTCAGTGGAAACTACACACATCAAAAGTGTCTAGGGATCAACATATATTTTTGCAATAACTTTTCTCCTGATTGATATTAATTAAAATTTTCTTTAAGGATTCATCAAATAAAGTGTTTTCGTTTGTCACAGTAACGATAAACCAAGTCACCTTTGCATTAATAAAGAAATTTGCCATTTTCCTAATAAAGGGATTTTTGACATTTGAACCACTAACATTAAAGTTCAAAAAAAAGACTGAAATAACAGTTTTCTTTAAAATTTTATTGGGTAACTTAAACAATTAATAAT